>OU830607.1:2500000-5000000 GCA_917563865.1 Phyllotreta cruciferae | reverse complement strand
GTGCACGCTGCGCTAATAAGCAGAAATGTTTTAGACTCGTTAGAAGCACCAGTGGAGTCTATAATACACTCGTTAACTAGAATAAAAGAGCATGCTGTTGTAGCGAAAGAATCAGAAGTTACTTCTTCTGAAGAAGTATTCACAGAAGTTCTAGATAAAGTCACAAAACTGGTGTTTACCAACATAACTCAAGCTGTTGAAGAGCTCCTTCTTAGCATTAACACCGCTAGTTCTAACGTATCGGACTTGGCTGTTCTGGAAGCGTTGGACAATTTGTGCCTTCTACAAAGAGACCTTTCGGTTGCTGTAGCTGAAGCTTCGAAATTCCAAACTCACGCCACGGTCTCCGCTTTGGAAAATTTAAACGAACCAATTCATTTATTGAACAGTTTAGTTAGAAGCATAACACCGACTACTGGCAAATACATTTTGGAAGACACTATAAACTTATTGAATATTCTTGAAGATTGCGTCATTGTTGACGATACTATCTTGCAGAGTTTCGATTTGTGCATTATATTCTCCATACTGAGGGGGAAAATTTACGAAGCCAGAGAAAATATTTGCAGTTTAATTGAACAAGGAAGTTCGATGGAGAAGCCGGAAGATAATGTTGTCGTGGTGTTAGAAGAAGAATCATCTACTGTAGTATCTGATGCACTCATCGAAGATACTAAAACGACATTAGAGACTCTCAACGAAAAGTGCATCGAACCATATCTGACAATGCTAGAGCCATTCTTAGTAAGAATTAGAGAACTCAACGAAGCTACCACCGATCAACTCTTGGTGAAGAGTAAATCAGATTTAACCATTAACGATAGAGTGTTGATGCAGAAGCACGTTATTCCTTTAGAGATGATTGAAGATTTTATAATCGGCTCGCTAGATTTGCTGGCAGCGCAACCAGTTAGTGAAGCTAAGAACGAACTTTTCCAAACACTGCAACACTTGCAATACAACGTGGCAGTAATGCACCAGCAAATATTAGACGTAACGCAGCATTTGGAAGTGATGGCGCACTGTGGTGAAAATAATACTGAAGATCTGCGATCTAAAGTTAACGCAGTGAGACATCTGAATATCCTAAATGATGACATATCACCCGAAGCCAGAGTTACAGCGGCTGAAAATATTCATGAGCTAGAGAAATCTTTGGCTACGTTTTACGAAGTCGCTATGGCTGAGCAAAATCAACAAATTCCTCCAGACTTTTACGAAGTGGCCTCGCAAGTTTTGGACCAAATCGAGGATATTAAGAGTAGTCCAGTGTTCGTCGAGAACCAACCAATAACCAAGGAAGACATAACCAGCATAAAGAATTTAGCTGAGCCACTAGTAAAACTGGATAAGTTCATGCAAAATATCAGAGACGATCAAGATTGCAGGAACCGAATGTTCTCTTCCATAAGAGACCCTCTTATTGAAATTAACGAAATGCTGGAAATAATTCCGGACGAATTAAAAATCAAATTGTTCACCCTATACGGCCCGCTAAGAAATTCCATTGAAATTATATCTTTGGAAATTTTTAATTTCGATATAAAAACTAGAGATTTAGAATGTTTAATACCTATAGCTGAATTGTTAAATAACCTGAAATCGTCCATACCCACTAGTAGCGTGGTGTGTGAACTCTCCTCTATTATAGAAAATCTAACACCTTTCGCTGGGGAACTTATGGAAAAGTTGAAAGAAATTAAGAAAGACAGTTTGAAGCATATCGTGTACTCGTTAGCAGAGTTCATAGGAAGCATAATCGAGCTGCACGAGCATTTTAAAGAGGGCGAATTTTCACAAGAATCTCACAATACCAACGAGCACTTGGAAAACTTGAAGAAAAATATTCTAAAATTGAAAACTTTACCGCAAACAACAAGCCTCAAAAATGTTGTAAAAGAATTGGAAGGAGTTGTGGAATTATCGAACATTTTATTCGATAAAAATATTAGGGAAACTACAACGCAAGCTGAAAATATCTTAGCTATATTAGATGAGATAGTACAAAATATATCCCAGAGCATATTTACACGGAAGGATTTGGATGCGTTGAGTCTACTGAACGAAAATGTAGAAAATTTCACCATAACTTCAGATATCGATATATTATTTGCCGAAACTTTACGAGGCTTAAACCTTGTCCTAAGTTTCCACATTCAAGAAAATCTCATAGAAACAGCCTACATTCGATTAGAATCGCTGGAGAACGCTGTAAAATCTGTAACAGAAACTCCTTTGCAACAACCTTTAAGCTCAGCTTTAGAAATGATTCATGATAACGTTACTTATACGGATCAAGCACAACGTATTATTGATGTTACTACTAATATAGTGGAAACTTTCAAAAAATCTGAAGATCCCAATGAAACTTTGATAAAACTCGAAGATGATTTCCGAGAATTAGATAATCTTACCTCCACAACACAGTTCGAACCACTCATAGAAGCCACCCAGAACATAACAAATATCCTTCTGGTTGAAATGCACAAAAAAATATTAGTAAATAAAATCAACGAGTTGAGGGTAAATATTGGTGCTTTGGAGAATTCTTCAATTGGTGCTGTCCAAAACATATTGCTTGAAAACGCTAATCAAAATTTAACAACTTTACTAAAAGCCCTACCTCATATTAACTGTTACAATGCTGTAGAAGTCGCTTTTGTAACAGACGTTGTTAAAGATATAGAAGACCTGATCGAGTGTACATCTAAAAATCTCCAACATGATCAAATAATTGTTTTAGAATTGGATCAAATTATCGATAACATTAAAAATAACCGAGAAACAGATCCAGTTATTACAGAACTCTTGGAAGATTTGGTAAAAACTCTCAGGCAGTTAAACGAAGAAATTCTCGACCAAAATTTAACCAAAGAATGCCTTAAAATATTGAAGAACACCATTCAAATAGAAACAAACATTTACAGACCAATTTTCGAACACACAGAAAATTTGTTAAAGGAAATTGAACTCGTTGTGCCTGAAATGGAGAAAAGTTTCGGAACAGAACAATTAAGAGAAAATTTGCTGAATATCAACCACTCACTGGAAAATCTTCTCATAAATAATGGCAATATTTTAGATGAGTTCCAGTTGAATTTAGAGAAATTAAATCTAACGATTGGAAACATCATCCTGCCTGAAGATTTTAAAATGGAAATTTCTTCTAAAATTGAAACTCTGAAAGCCGATATACCCAAAATACAGTCCCTTAACCAATCCATAAGGTTAATACAAGAAAATATGCTAAAAATGGATAACTATTCAAAGAACCAAATCAACCAAGAATGCCAAGAATTAATCGAAAAAATCTCCACAACACCCTTCAAAGGTGAAGATATGTACCAATTAGAAAAAATAGCTGGATATCTTCAACAGACTTTACTAGACGAAAATATAGAAAGTCTGAATTATTTAGAAGAACAAGTGAGATTATCTACAGGTGTTATTGATGAAAATATAATGAAACCTTTGAACAACATTCTTGTTATATTAGGCGATACCATAAGAAACAAAGCAAAAATGCAGGAAGATGAAACTGTCAAAGAAGAACAACTCAAAGAAACAGAAATTAAAGAAGTAAAAGAACAACAACAAATTGAGAAATTAATCGAAGCACCACAAACTGAAATTCACGAGCAAGATGAAGATGTAACTCAAATTAAAAGTATGCCAGAAGCGGAAGAAAAGGAATCTGAGCAAGCCAAAGTACAAACACAGCAAGAAGCAAAAGAAGAGCAAGAAGAAAAACGCGAAGAAAGTAAAACTGTTACAGCATTAGATGAAGCAGATTTGAAAGAACCGGTTGAAGATAGCAACAAACCAGTAAAGCGAGAAGAGGAAACTGTAACTGAGATAATTAAAGAAGAAAAAGCAACTGAAAGTGAACAAATAGCTCAAACATCTACCGAGATTGACATAAAGATGGAAGATCAACAAGAGAAAGCCGAAATTAAACAGGACGTTGTGATAACAAAAAAAGATTCAGACATTGAAATTACTGAGCAAAGTACTAGTAAACAAGTGTCTAGAACCTTTAAGAACTTGGAATATTTGAAACAAATCAGGCACATTCTAGAAGGTGATGATCAAACATGGAGCAAACCATTACACGATTTATTAGACACCATAATCAACCAAACCGAAAAAGTAGCGACTTCAGTAAAAGAAGATAATCGTCAAGCCGCTGAAAACACTTTAGAATATCTAAATATGTTTGTAAAATCAGTCACTCAATATTTCAACAATGAAATAACCTACTCAGAAGTTCTGTCGGGATTGAACCGTTTAGCCTCCGACGTAGAGGCCGTAGAAATGATATCTGAATTCGAAAACATATACGAAGCCATCAACGAAACTATAGCGGTAGGAACGGATATGTTCGAAATGAAGCACCTAAACGCGATTAAAGAGTGTTTAGTCAACGAATTGGATAATTTACAAAAAATTTGCGAACTTCACATGAGCCGAAAAACCAGCAAAAGTAATTTATTGGATAATCTATCCAAAACCATACCGATAGTATTGGCCAACATTTCGGATATGAGCCAGTTAAATGAGGACGATTTAAACTTCATAGAAAATGCTACTGTGATGGTATCGGAAATTCGAAACTACATAATTTTGGAAGCTCCTAACACCACCGAGCAATACATTAAAATACTCTCCGAATTTCCGCAAAGAAACAAACTCCCGTCCGCCGAGGGTTTGCTGAAGCAACTCCATTCGCTAATCACCCAAAGTTTAGCCCTCTTGAAAGACATAAAGGAAATTGAAAAGATCCAAGAGAACGATAAAATTGAAAACATTCAATTTATTGCACATCACATGCAAATGTTGATGAGAAAAATAGCAGCCATTAAATCCAATAATATCGATAACGAGAAGGTCATTTATTTGCAAAAATCTTCGTACTCTTTGCAAACGGCAATTTACGATTTACTGGAGAAACCATTGGGAGAAGTGGATAACGGATTCTTGGCAAACGTCGGCAAAATATTCCAAGAAATCGATTTACATATCGATGAAGCTCTTGGTAATGAAACATCGGCCGGAACTAATAAAAATAAAGCCAAAACCACATATTTATCTGCCTTTGAAAACGCATCAAAAACTATAGACAAACAGTCACCTCTAAACGAATTGTCACCTTTGTTCGCTAATTTTATCGATAACTTAACATTGATATTGAGACAACTGGAAGAAGCTCGTTCAGAAAATATAAAGAAACAAGTCGCTGACGATTTGTTTAATAACTTAGCAACCCAAGAAGTTATTAATGTAACTGAATTATTGACGACTTATAAGGAAATATGTTTACCTTATCTTACTGATGAAGAAATCCAAATTCTCTTGGAAGCCGAAACTTCATCTGATTCTACCTTAAGAGAGAAAGCATTGCAATCACATTCTTCTGTTGGCCAATTCATTGTTAACATAATTGATACTGTTAATAATAGAAAACTTGAAGAGCAAAATCGCAAAGCCGCTGAAGATAGTGTTACTCTACATGAAGATATTGAAGAGAAGATTGTGGAAAAGGAAGAACCAATAGAAAAAAAAATCGTTGAGAATCTAGGTTCAACTGAATCTAGGGAAGAACATAAAGAAATTAATATTGATAGCCAAAAAGAAGTTGATAAAAGTCAATTAATTGAAGGGCCAGAGAAAGAGCAGATGGAAATACCTACACAAAAGGAAGGAGAAAAAGAAGAAATTACAGAGGCAACACCGACTAAGGAAGAAGGTAAAGAGAGTAAAGAATTTACAGAAATTTCTAATGAAGGAATAGAAAATCCAGAAGAAGGTAAAGAAGGGGATGTAGAAACCTACGAACAAACCAAAGATAAGTTAGAAACTGAATTAAAAGCAGATACTCAAATTGAAGATACACTTTCAAAAGAAAACAAAAATAAAACAGAATCGTCAGCAAAAGATACTGAAATTATAAGTGTTGAACCAATTCAGCAGCAACAGATAATTCAGCCGGAAGTTAGTGAAGAAACCAAATCTAAAGACGCGCTATTGGTCGACTCTTCTGAAGCAATTACTAGTCAAGAAGCAAAGGAAGGTAAAGAAATAGATGTACAGGAAGAATTAAAACCAGAAGAAATAATCACGAAACCGGAACATACCGCAGAAATTAAAGAAGAAGAAAGCCAAATCAAAGATGCAACATCATCTGAAGTTGAACAACCTACACAAATTTCTACTGAAGCAATCCAACAAGTCGAAGAAAAACCAGTAATTACTGAATATCAAAGCGAAGAAATTGACACAACTTCCGCCGATATAATGCAGACAGATAGCGAGAATTTGGAGGAAATTGTGCCCCAAATTGAACCTCTGCTGAATTCTTTGAGTCAACTCAGCGCCACTCTTTGCGACATCGAAACCCAGCCGGTGCCGGAATTGAAGAAACTAGCCTTGAGCGATCTTCAGAAATCCTTGAAATTCATCGAAGAAACTGTAAGAAACAAAACGACCGACGTCAGCAAAGACGTGGAGAATTCAGCCCTGGCCGAAGCGAACAACACTCTAATTATTCTCAATAACTTCATCCTATCGGCTCAGAACGAGGAGGAATTCGTCGAATCCTTGACGGCGGAGAACGTTAAAGCTGCTATAGAGGAACTCCGATTGAGCGTTGTTGTCATCCCTAAGGAATCTGAGGTCAAAACTGCTATGGAGCATTTAGAAGAAACCGTTAAAAACGTTATAAATCTAGTAGAGAATATTCCTTTGAAAACGGAAGTGAAATTAAGAATACTTTGTTACATCGAGAAACTAACTGAAGTGGTCGAGATATTAAAATCAGACTCTACACCTGAACAGTCCATAATACTCACTAAACTGGAAGAATTGCTGAAAAGCATCGAAGTTTCTTTAGGCGACGTGAAAGTTACCGATGATGTGGAGCAAACTATATTGGAAATAATTAATAATTGCTTGGATGAGTTCAACGACGTGCTTCAGTTCCTTAATAAATACAGTAGATTAACAGACGAAGATGTTCTGAAGAGTTTAAGTAATAAAAACCAGTTACTTAACAATGAATTGGCGATTTTACCTCGGGGCTCGCCCATCGTGGTTCTGGGAGAGATAATAATCTCCATAGGCCAGCAAATCGTTTCTCTGCTATCGTTGGAGAAATCGTCGGCCTGCGCACCGCTGCAGGATTTCCAAATGTCCATTCAAAACCTACAGGACTCTTTGAATTCAGGTGAGTGCAATTCAGAACGTATTCCTCAAAAACACTTCCTATCAGAAATACGCAGGCCTTTGACCACTTTGCATTTTATCGGTGTTACCATATTAGAAGACAAAAAATTAAACTTGTCCCCTATAGATATCCAGCTTTTAGAAATGGCTAATTGCACTATCGCAGATCTCCGTAAGTTAGTTAAGGACATCGATTCGATGCCCGTCCACGATTTACAGGGATACTCGGAAAAATTGAGAACGTTCACGGAAAGCATTAACCAGGACTCGCAGCTGAAGGACTTTTCCGTGCCGCTCAATGACATTTCGAGGTGTCTCGAAAAGTTCCTGGATCAAATCAGAAGGGACAAAATCGAAGCGATCGGTCTGGTTAACGATCGCCTGGAAAAAGTCGCAGTCAAATTCGGGACTTGTCAATCGCAGGCCCTCGAGCCCATAGTAACTGAAAAACTCCAACGGCCTATACAATCGATAAAACGGCGAATCGCAAACAGTTCAATAGAAAGCTTATCGAACGAAGAATTGAACAACTTCGTAAAAATCGCTGATATTTTGTGCGATTTACGGTTGAATAATGAAAACATCAGAAACTTTGCGCAGTCTGTTAACAGCATCCCTTGCCAGGATGAAGATGTATTGAAAGATTTACAAACGTTAACTGAGAACGTCGATTTAGCTTATTTATTCGCCGAAGAAGAAGATGCTACCAATACCATCGGTCAAGTTAGTACAAATTTAACGAATTTGATCAAGTATTTAGTAGGTATAAAATACCAATCGGACGATACAAACATAAAATTGCTACACAACTTGATGCAATCAGTTGAGGAACTGCAAGCTGAATTAGAAAAATGCGGCAACATCCAACCGTCTGAAGAAGAAGAAACAATTCTGACCTGCCTTAATAAATACTTCATTCAAATCTGCAACAAAGACGCCACTTCCAGTAAAATAGAAGACTTTTTTGATATCTTCGAATCGCTGCAAAATAAACTGATCAGCATATGCATGAGAGCCGTGGTTAAACCGAACGATAAAGAAGATATACTCAAACTGATACTCAAACCTTTAGAAAAAATGTGCAAGGGTATTATTAAAATCCAAGACGAGTTTTCTAGTTTGAAAGCTCTGGACGCCACTCGACGCAATATCAAAGATATTTCCAAAATTCTATGCGAGGAGAAAACTCTACAAAGCCTCTGGAAACCGTTAAATATCATATCAAATAAAATACAAAGCATTAACAATTTAGCCAGTATCAAGGAGGAATTACACGAATTAAACAGTAGAATTTCTGTATTGACCGCTGAAAATGCAAGTAATTCTGATTTGGTGCAAGAATTGAGTCAACTCCAACACATTGCCGATGATATACTAAAAAATCCCAACGAAGAAATGTTGAAGCAACTCCAAGATCTTGCTACTGCTTTGAAGCAATTGGCCAAAACCATTCGCTCTCCAGAGACACGCGATCAGTTAATTCCAAGAATGATTTTGAACGAATCTATAGAAGAAATCAAACAAGAAATTAGCAAATTACAGCATTCGATTATAGAAGAAACTCCTCAGCCCAGCAGTGCTCTAATTTCTGCTCTAGAATTGTACGAAACAATCGTAACAATTCAAGATAGTTTGGAAAAAGTGAGTGAATTACCTCTTGAAAATAACGAATTAGAATGCCTTATTAACATTCAAACGTATTTGGAAAAAATAGGCATTGTACTTGTAACATTGAAGAACTCAATCCAAAAGCCGGTGTTGCATAGTGTTAGTACAGAAGCTCTAAACTCAGCTAAGCAATGTATCAAGCAAGCTTTGACGCTCTTAGAGCAATCTCAACAGCAGTCTGCATTGAAAGTTGCTTTGGAGGAACCTCTTGCAGCAATGTTACAGCAAACAGAAGACTTCTTTGAATTATCTGCTGCTCCAATTGAAGACAGTTTAAATACAATAGAATCCATTCTAAATGATGTGAAATTTGTCGATGAAGTTCAAGCTTTAGAAGAACCGTTGAAATTTTTATCTAGCAGCATAAGATATTTAATTCCTAGTATTACAAACGAAGATTTTGCTGAAGAATCTGTAAAGGAAATCCTAACGAAACAAAACATACTTTTATTGGAGTTAAGATCGCTTTTAACAAATCCCGAAGAAAATTCTGTAGCCTTAATCGATAATTTACAATTTTTGGAAACCAATTGTTGTGAAATTGTAGAAATTCTACAAGACCATCCCAAATTAAAGGACTTGTGCGAGCCTAATAAATTTTTAACGACAACAATTTCTCATCTGGTGAACAAAATGAAAAAGCCTCAACAAGCTACAGAAAACTTCAATAGAGAAATGGAAAAATTAACGGAATTTTCTGATAATTTGGTAAAATTGCGAACTGAATTGGAAATTCTAAACACTCATCTTCAAGGTACAGACAACATCGAAGAGAGAAAGTTGTTACTTTTGCTTACCGAATTAATTGGCCCTTTATTTAATTTAACCGGTCAGTTAGAAGGAGTAAATGACCTGCCGAATTTGCCGGAAGACTTCCATCGAAACATCGAAGACGTTTCTAATGTACTGCAGATACTTGTCAACGCCACGAAGAAAAATAACGAAAAACTGATGATATCAGAACACACTGAAAAAGAGAACCTAAAGATGAAGCACATTTTAACCAAACTAGCCAATAGTCTGTCCAACGTAGCATCGATTGAAACACCGTTTGCGACAGGAATAAAATTATTACGCGATAAAATCCAGTTTATTATTAAACAAACCGAGATAGAGGAAGTTGCAGAAATTAAAGAAAGCAAAATCGAGAGAAATGATACGAAATTAACCAAACAAATTCTCCAACCTCTTAAATTACTATCAGAAGAAGTTGCCCAACTTAAGGCCAATGTTTCTTCCAACACAGATGCTTCTCAGCAAGGAGTATTATCAGTAATAGAAATCTCAGATTCATTAAACCAACTTGCTGAAGCATTGGAAGACAGTGAGAAAACATCAGATGTTACCGTTGAAGATATCAAAGAAGAAACTGTTGAAAAAACTGCAAGACTGAAAAAAGGTTTAGAAAAATTGACTGCTGTAGTCGTAGAAGCAAAAGAATGCATGAAAAATCCTGAAATGCTAGAAAATCAAAAGGAAGCAATGAAAACAGCTATTTTGGCAGTTAGACAAGAATTAGATACCATTGTGAATGAGGCTGTACCAGAGTGTAAGAAGCTTTTAATTACAGAAGCTTCTTTAAAGTCATTGGCAGCCAAATTAGATGAAGTAGCAGTCGAATTAGATAAAGTTGCTGTGGAAAAAGTAGATGAAGAAGTACACGAAAGTAAAGAATCTAGACAAGATAAGGAATTAGTGAAGCAAATGCTTCAACCTTTACAACTATTGTCAGAAGAAGTGGCTCTACTCAAAACAAATGCTTCCAATATTGCTCCCAGTAAACAAGGTGTGTTATCAGTTACGCAGTTATCAGCACCATTAGAGGACCTAACACAAATATTGGATAACATCGAAAAATCAACAGATATTCCAGTTGAAGATGTGAAGCAAGAAACTATCGAGAAGGCTGCTAAATTGAAGGAAAATCTAGACAAACTAACAGTAGAAATCGTGAAAACGAATGCGAATATCAAAAAACCCGAAATACTTGAGAAACAAAAGGAAGAAATGAAGAAAGCTCTTCTGGCAGTTAAACAAGATATAGAACAAATTTCACAAAGCAACCTGCCCGAATGTAAGATGCTTCAAATTTCAGACACACCTCTAAAATGTTTGTCCTCAAAATTAGACGAAATAGCAATACAATTAGATGAAGTTCCTGCAGAGGTAACAGACAAAGAAACTGCTGATATTAAAGAAGAAAAGAAAGAAATAAGGCTAGTTGCACAACTCCTTCAGCCTTTACAGTTGCTATCAGAAGAGGTTAATTTACTAAAAACCAACGTTTCTGCAGAAACTAATGTTCCTCAACAAGGCGTATTTTCAATTGCAGAAATATCAGCCTCTTTGAACGACCTTACTCAAACAATGGAAGGTTGCGAGGAAGTTGAAAATATCAAGCCGGAGGCGATAGAAAACGCTGCTAAATTACAACAAGAAATTGACAAATTGACTGCAGTCGTTGTAAAAACGAATGAGAATCTTACAAAGCCGGAAATACTTCAGCAGCAAAAAGTGGAAATGAAGAAGGCTATAATAGCAGTTAAACAAGAAATAGTAAATTGTTTGCAAGAAATTCTACCCGAATGTAAGATGCTTCAAACTTCGGAGACACCTTTAAAAACTTTAGTAGCCAAATTAACCGAAGTGGCAACGGAATTAGAAGAAGTTCCTACAGAGCAAGATAAGAAAATTTCTGAAATTGAAGAAGAGAGAACAGACACAATGCTAGTAAAACAAATGCTCCAACCTTTAAAACAGTTAACCGAAGAAGTGACTTTACTCCAAGCTAATATTTCTTCTAAAGAAGAATCTCCTCAACAAGGAGTGTTATCAATTGTAAATATAGCAGCTCCATTAACTAATCTTGCCCAAGCGTTAGAAGATATCGAAAATGTAACTGATGCTTCTGTCGAAGATGTCAAACAAGATGTTTTTGAAAAATCAGCGAAATTGAAGGATGAATTAGAAAGACTAACAACAGTAATTGTAAAAACGAATGAAACTCTTAAGAAACCTGAACTTCTCGATCAACAAAGAGGAGAATTGCAAAAAGCTGTTCTATCTGTTAAACAAGAAGTTACAAAGATTGTGCAGGAAATTCTGCCCGAATGTAAGAAACTTCAAACTTCCGAAACTCTTCTAGTAACTTTAGTCGCAAAATTAGAGGAAGTAGCAGCACAACTAGATGAAGTTCCTCGAGAGAAAGTAGCAGAAGAAACATCCGAAATCAAAGAAGAAAGAAAAGACGCAAACTTAGTGAAGCAAATGCTGCAACCCTTACAACAGTTATCACAAGAAGTAGCTCTACTCAAAGCTAATGTTTCTACTGATACAAACATCCCTACCCAGGCAGTTCTATCAGTACTGGATATGGAAGCTTCATTGAAAGACCTTACTGAAACATTGGAGGAAATTGGGAAGACAACTGATGTTCCTTTCGAAGATACCAAACAAGAAACCATAGAAAAACCTGCTAAATTGATGGAAGAAATAGAAAAACTAAGAGCAATACTCGTAACAACGAATCAAAGTCTTAGCAAACCCGAAATAATAGAACAACAAAAAGGTGAAATGAAGAACGCTATTATTGCAATAAAAAAAGAATTAGTTAAGTGCTTGCATGAAGTGCTCCCTGAATGCAAGATGCTTCAAATATCCGAAACACCTTTAAAAACTTTGACTGCCAAATTAGAAGAAGTAGCGATAAAATTAGACGAAACTCCTGATGTAGTGGAATCAGATAAAGATGTTACTGAAACTAAAGAAGAAAGAACTGATGCAATATTAGTTAAACAAATGCTTCAACCTTTACAAATGCTATCAGAAGAAGTATCTTTACTGAAAGCTAACATTTCCACAGACTCAAATGTTGCTAAACAAGGTATATTGTCAATCGTAGAAATATCAGCCTCATTAAATGATCTTAAACAAACGTTAGAAAATTTCGATAAGGCTACTGATGGTTCAATGGAAGATGCCCAGAGGAGCACTATCGAGAAATCAGCTAAACTGAAAGATGAGTTAGAAAGATTAACAGCAGTGATTGTTAAGACGAATGAAACTCTTAAAAAACCTGAACTTTTAGAGCAACAAAGGGAAGAAATGAAACAAGCTATTCTATCTGTTAAGCAAGAAGTAGTGAAGGTAGTAGAAGAAATACTGCCAGAATGCAAAAAGCTACAAATATCAGAAACTCCTGTCGTATCTTTAGCAGCAAAATTAGAGGAAGTTGCTGCACAATTAAACGAAATTCCTCCTCCAGAAACAGTTGACAATGAAATTGCTAAACAAAAAGAAGAAGATGAAGACACTTCGATGGTAAAACAAATAATCCAGCCTTTACAGATGCTATCGGAGAAAGTGGCTTTACTCAAATCCAATATATCTACTGACACAGAACTTCCTCAGAAAGGTGTATTATCCATTGTGGAAATAGAAGCCTCAATTAATGACCTTACTCAAACTCTAAAAGATGTCGAAAAGACAGCAGATATTTCAGTTGGAGAAGAAAAGAAAGAAGCAACTGAGAAATCTGGAAAAATGAAGGAAGAAATAGAAAAGTTGGCAGCAATAATTGTACAAACGAACGAGTGCCTCAAGAAGCCAGAATTGCTTGAGCAACAAAAAGAAGACATGAAACAAGCCATTCTTTCGGTTAAAGAAGAAGTACAAAAAATGGTCTTAGAAACGCTACCAGAATGTAAAAAGCTTCAAATCTCAGAAACTCCTCTAAAATCATTGGCTGCAAAATTAGAAGATGTAGCCACACAATTAGACGAAACTCTTTTTGAGAAACCAAAGGAAGAAATTGCTGAAACTAAAGAAAAAAGAAACGATACATTACTACTTAAACAAATGCTCCAACCCTTACAAATGCTATCAGAAGAAGTAACTTTCCTCAAAGCTAACATATCCTCAAAGACAGACCTTCCTCAACAGGCAGTACTATCAATTGTTGAAATATCAACATCACTAAAAGACCTTACTCAAACTTTAGAAGACTTAGAGAAGACAACTGATGTTTCAGCTGAAGACATCAAGCAAGACACCGTTCAGAAATCAGCTATATTAAAGGAAGAATTAGAAACGTTAACAGCAGTGATTGTAAAAACTAATGAAAGCCTTATGAAACCAGAATTACTTGAGAAACAAAAGGGAGAAATGAAAAAAGCTCTTCTAGCTGTCAAGCAAGAAGTTGAAAAAATTATAACTGAAACATTACCCGAATGTAAAAAGCTTCAAATCACAGAAGTTAATCTAAAATCTTTGGCCGCAAAATTGGGCGAGGTAGTAGAGCAAATGGAAGTTGAACCTATAGAGAAGAAAGACGGGGAATTGGTTGACATTAAAGAAGAGAAAAGTGCTACGATGGTTACTAAACAAATTCTTCAACCTTTGCAAGTGTTATCAGAAGAAGTTAATCTACTCAAAGTCAATATTTCTTCAAATGCGGACCTTCCTCAAAAGGGAGTATTATCCGTTGTAGATATCTCAGATTCATTAAAAGAGCTTTCTCAAACAATAGAAGACTTGGGAAATTCAAGCGAAATTATTCGTGAAGAAGCAAAACAAGAGACTTTAGAAAAATCCGCTAAATTGAAGGAAGAGCTATGTAGGCTAACAGCAGTGGTTGTAAAAACGAATGAATGCCTTAAAAAACCTGAAATACTGGAACAACAAAAGGGAGAAATGAAGAAAGCTATTTTAGCTGTTAAACAAGAAGCAGAAAAAGTAGCGAAAGAAACTCTGAATGAATCTAAAAGTCTTCAAATTTTAGAAGTTCCTCTAATTTCATTAGCAGCAAAATTAGAAGATGTAATAGAAGAATTAGACAAAATTCCTGAAGTAGAAGCAGTTAAGGAATTAGATAAAATACCTAAAGAAGAAGTAGAAACAGAAAAGGAAACGCCATTAAAAGAAGACAAGAAAGACACGACTGAAGAAGTACAAGCACAATTAGAAGATGTCAGTGAGACAATTATGGATGAAGCAAAAGATGTAAAGAAGGAAAACAAACTATTAAAACAGATGCTTCAACCTTTACAACAGTTATCTGAAGAAGTAGCTTTACTGAAAACCAATATTTCTGCAGACACAAACCTTCCTCAACAAGGAGTTCTATCAATTACAGAAATATCAACTTCATTGAGCAATCTTACTAAAACACTGGATGAAATTGGAAAGGCAGCTGACGTTACAGTTGAAGAAATCAAACCAGAGACAATGGAAAAAGCCGTTGAATTACAACAAAAATTAGAAAAACTTACTGCCATTGTTGTAAAAACTAATGAAAGCCTTAATAAACCTGAAGTACTGGAACAGCAGAAAAAAGAAATGAAAAATGCTGTCCTTGCAGTTAAACATGAAATAGAAAAAATTGTCCAAGAAGCAATAACTGAATGTCCTCAAATATCTGAAATCTCTCTCCACGCTTTGACAGCAAAATTAGAAGAAGTCGTAATGAAGATAGATGAAGTGCCTGCCAAGATAACTGAAAAAGAAGAGAGAAAGGACACGGTACTAGTTAAACAAATGCTCCAACCTCTACAAATATTATCTGAAGAAGTAGCTTTACTCAAAGCTAACATTTCCACGCACAAACAAATTCCTCAAAAAGGAGCACTTTCCATAGTAGAAATATCAGCTTCATTAAATGACCTAACTCAAACTTTAGAAGATATACAAAAGTATGATGTTTCGATACAAGACACCAAAGAAAGCACAGTTGAAAGAACTGCCAAATTTAAAGAAGAAGTAGAAAAGCTGACAGCAGTAATCGTCAAAACCAAAGAATGTATTAAGAAGCCAGAAACACTTGAACAGCGAAAAGAAGAAATGAAGAAAGCCATTCTAGCTGTTAAAGAAGAAGTGGTGAAGAGTGTACAAGAAATGTTACCCGAATGCAAGAAGCTTCAAATTTCAGAAACTCCTCTAAAATCACTAGCAGCGAAATTAGATGAAATAGTGGCCCAACTAGATGAAGTTCCCACAGAGAAAACGGATGAAGTCATAACTGAAGAAACTAAAGAGAGAAATGATTCAATACTAGTTAAACAAATACTTCAACCCTTACAAATGCTATCAGAAGAAGTAACTTTACTACAAACTAGCATATCAACCGATACTAACATCCCTAAACAAGGAGTATTATTTGTAGCAGAAATTGTTGCTCCCGTACATGATCTCACTCAAACATTGGAAAGTATTAATAAGACAAAACAGGTGACAGACGAAGATGTTAAGCCGGAAGTCGTTGAAACTACTGCTAAACTACATCATGAATTAAATACATTGACAGTAGTGATTGTGAAAACGAATGAAAATCTTAAAAAACCCGAAATTCTCGAACAGCAAAAAGGCGAAATGAAAAAAGCTATTCTAGCTGTTAAACAAGAAATTGAAATAATTTCGCAAAAAACTCTTCCCGAATGTAAAATACTTCAGCCTTCAGAAGCTCCTCTACGATCATTGGCTGCAAAATTAGAACAAGTAGTACTTCAATTAGAAGAAGTAACTGTACTGAAAGTAGATGAAGAAATGCCCACTGTTAAAGAAGAGAGAAATGATACAAGAATTGTTAAGCAAATGCTTGAACCTTTGCAAATATTATCGAACCAATTAAATCTTCTAAAAGCCAATGTTTCTGCACATAAAAGCGTTCCCAGTCAAGGAGTATTATCAATTATTGAAATATCAGCCCCAATAAATGACCTTGAGAAAACTTTAGAAGATATTGATAAAAAAGTTGATGTTTCAACAGAAGACAGTAAACAAGAGAATATTGAATTGGCTATTCAACTGAAGGAAGATTTAGAAAAATTAACAGCCGTTATTGTGAATACCAACGAAACACTTGAAAAGCCTGACATACTTGAAATTCAAAAAGAATCTATGAAAAGTGCTGTTCTTGCAGTTAAACAAAGCATAGAGAAAATTGCTCAAGAAACTCTTCCGGAATCTAAGAGGCTCCAAATCTCAGAAACACCTCTAAAAACATTGAGCGCCAAATTAGAAGAAATAGCAACGGCATTGAACGAGGCTCCTTCTGAAAAACTAGATGAAAAAGTTGCTGAATCTACAGAGCTCAGAAAAGACAAGACATTAATCACCCAAATGCTTCAACCTTTACAGTTATTATCCAACGAAGTAGCTCTGCTCAAAGCCACAATCTCAGTAAATTCCGATGTCCCTCAGCAGGGCGTTCTATCAGTAGTAGAAATATCAGATTCATTAAATGAAGTAACTCAAACAATAGAAAATATTGTGGGAACGGATGTTACAGTTGAAGATGCTACAACTACACCAGATTCTATTGAAAATGCTGCATTAAAAGATAAGCTAGAAAAACTAACAGCTGTTATTAAGAAAGCGCATGAAAACTTTAAAAAGCCCGAAATAGTAGAACTTCAAAGAGGAGAAATGAAAACCGCCATTCTGGCTGTGAAATGTGCAATAGAACAAATTGCACAAGTGACGCTACCGGATTGTAAGAAGCTTCAAGTATCCGAAATTTCCCTGAAAACCTTAGCAGCAAAATTAGACGAAGTTGCAACACAATTAGAAGAAGTTCCTGCAGAAGTACATGAAAAAATCGAAGAAAGAAAAGACAGGACATTAATAAAACAATTGCTTCAACCTTTACATCTCTTATCAGAAGAAGTTAATTTACTCAAAACCAATATTTCCGCGAACATTAACATACCTCAACAGGGAGTGTTATCAGTTATTGAAATCTCGGCTTCAGTTAATGAACTCTCACAATCATTAGAAGAAATCGCCAATGTAATTGATACTAATGTGGAAGATGCTAAACAAGAGACTGTTGAAAAATCTCTGAAATTAAAGGAAAATATACAAAAACTAACGGCAGTAATTGTAAAAACGAACGAAAGTATTAAAAATGCTGAAATACTTGAACAACAAAAAGCAGAAATGAAGAAAGCTATTCTTGCTGTTAAACACGAACTGGAAACAATGACACAACATACTCTACCTGAATGTAAGTTGCTTCAAATTTCAGAGACCCCTATAAAAACTCTAGCAGGAAAATTGGAAGAAGTAGTTGCAGAATTAGATAAAATTCCTGTTGATGAAGCAGAAAAAGAAATAAAGGAAATTCCTGCAGAACAACCAGAAAAGGAAATTCCATCATTGAAAGAAGATAGAAAAGATACGGTACTTGTGAAGCAAATACTACAACCTCTGCAAATGCTGTCTGAGGAAATAACTCTACTCAAAACCAACGTTTCTACTAACACTGATATCCCTAAACAAGGAGTTTTATCCTTAATAGAAATATCAGCTTCACTGAGTGACCTTACACAAACATTGGAAGAAATTGATAAGGCAGCAGACATCACAATAGAAGATGCCAAGGAAGACTCTATCCAGAAAGCAGCTAAATTAAAGGAAGAATTAGAAAGTTTAACAGTAGTAGTCGTAAAAACTAATGAGAGTCTCAATAAACCACAAATTCTGGAACAACAGAAAACAAAAATGATCGAAGCTGTTCTGGCGGTCAAACAAGAAATCGAAAATAATGTGCAACTTACACTGCCCGATTGTAAGAAGCTTCAAATTTCTGAAACTCCTCTTAGGACATTAGCGGCCAAATTAGGTGAAGTTGCGGCACAAATAGATGAGGCGAAATTAGACGAAGGTATTTGCGAAGCTAAAGAAGACTTAAAAGATACGTTACTAGTTAAGCAAATGCTGCAACCCTTACAACTTTTGTCAGTGCAAGTTGCTCTACTCAAAGCCAATACTTCTGCTAATACTGAAACACCTAAACAAGGAGTTCTTTCAGTCGCTGAAATATCAGATTCATTGGAAGAGCTTACTAAAACATTAGAAGAAATTGAAACAGGTGATGTTTCAACGCAAGAAAATATTCAGGTTGCAGAACACCTGAGAGAAAAATTAGAAAAATTGACAGCAATTGTAGTAAATACGAATGAAAATCTTAAAAACCCTGAAATTCTTGAACAACAGAAACACGAAATGAAGGGAGCTATTCTATCCGTTAAACAAGAAGTAGAAAAAATCGTACAAGAGGCTCTACCCGATTGTAAGAAGCTTCAAGTATCAGAATCTCCTCTAAGGTCATTAGTAGCCAAATTAGACGAAGTAGCAACACAATTAGAATACGTGGATGAAAATAAAAAAGAAATAACAGAAACACAAGAGAGGACCGATACAAAACTAATTGGTCAGATCCTTCAACCTTTACAAATGTTATCCGAAGAAGTAGCTTTACTCAAAGCCAATATTCTGACAAATACAGACATTCCTCAGCAGGGTGCACTTTCAATTGTAGAAATATCACCTTCTTTGGACACTCTTACCCAAACATTAGACCAAATAGCAACAACTACTGATGTTGCTGCTGAAGATGCCAAACCAGAAACCGTTACCAAAGCCGCTAAATTGCAGAAGGAATTAGAAAAATTGGTAGCAGTAATTGTAAAAACCAACGAAAGTCTTAAGAAACCAAAAATAGTCAACCAGCTAAAAGGTGATATGAAAAACGCCGTTCTTGCTGTTAAACATGAAATTGAAAATATTGTTCAAGAAACGCTTCCAGAATGTAAGAAACTTCAAATCTCAGAGAACCCGCTTAAATCGTGGGCAGCACAACTGGATAAAGTAGCAATACGATTAGACGAAGTTCCTGCCGAAGACAGGAAAGACACTTTACTAATTAAACAGATGCTCCAGCCTTTGAAACTCTTATCAGAAGAAATTAATCTACTCAAAGCAAAAATAACCACCGAAGCTAATGTACCTCAACATGGCGTATTATCACTTATAGAAGTATCAGATTCTTTAAACAATCTTAACGAATCATTAGAAGATATCGAAAACAAAACTGATATAACCACTGAAGATGCTAAACAAGAGACTGTTGAGAAAACCGTTAAACTCAAAAAAGAGTTAGAAAAATTAACTTTGGTAATCGTAGAATTGAACAAAAACCCTCTGAAGCCAGAAATCATCGATAAACGAAAAGATCAAGTAAGAAATGCCATTTTAGCTGTGAAGGAACAAGTGGAACGAGTGGTTTCGGAAATCGTTCCAGATTGTAAGAGGCTCCAAATATCCGAGGTTCCTCTGGTGATTTTCTCCGCCAAACTAGATGAAATAGCTGGAGATATGACGCATGCGCCTCGAAGATTACCTAATGACATTATCGATAGTGTTTGTAAATCATTCAATCAGATAAAAAATCGAGTGCAGGATGCTCAGAACGTACCTTGCTTAATAAACGCAGCTTTCCAGGATTTATCCAGCATAACAAACACGCTATCTGTTTTGGAAAACAACATAAAGTCTGAAATTCCAAGTCTTGTAGACGACAGTTTAGTGGAACATCTCTTAGATTTATCTGGATTGTTTGAAGATTTGGACAAATCACTGGAACTTGTATTGACTACTCCTCTTGAATCATGCGTTGAAAGTGTAATAGCTTCTACTATCACAGCAAACAGTAATCTGGAAAGAATTAATGTCTTGCTCAACAATTACTATTCAAACGCTATTACAGCACCTTTGGAGTTTGTCGGGTTGAAGTTTAACCAATTTTCTGAGAATTTACAAGATGTACCAAAAACTCTATCTAAAATCAACTCATCCAAAATCGAAATGTGCAGATTGCTCGACTTCTACAAAGCCATCTACTTCGATGGAAAAGTGAAAGATGCAGATTTGAAAGAATTTTCCTCCATACATGAAAGCTTGTTCGGCATAATAGAACTTATCAACAACAACGCATTAGATTCTGCTGCTGTGGAAACTCTGCAAAAGATTGTAGAATGCTTAAATGCTATTTCTAAAGAAAAAGAAGACACTAATCTTCTAAGCAAGCTGAAATCGTCGAAAGAAAACCTCGAACAAGAAGTTAGTAACATAAAAGTTACTGCTTTACTCACCGAATCCGAGAAGTTGATCAAAAAGTTGATCAAATACTCGATGGCTATCGAGGATAGATTAAACAACAGGCAAGATATCGAGACCATTAAGCTTCTGAAAATGCCCGTATCGCAATTAACCGAAGAGCTACAAATTTTGAACAAGAAGCTTTCGAAATCGGCGAAGTACATCACGCCGTTGAAGAAATTGCGAGAAACTGCAAACAGCTTCAACGACAACTTAAATCTGATCGAAAGGTCCACTGTTAGCGAGATCCCAAATATTCCCGCACAGATACTGGCTGAATTGGAGAACTTGGTCTCACCTTTAGAGGAATTGCTGATAGAATTCGTCAAATTCAATTCTACAGCTGATAAACTTCAAGCCAATATGCTCGAAACGTTACAAAAAACCTTCAACAAAGTTGCAAGCAAGATAGAAATCCTGCAAGAAATACTGAAAACTAATGATACTTATGATACTGTTTTATTAAAACCTTTGACGAATATAAAGCAGGCTATTGAAGACTTCGAAGCTAAGATAGCCCAAGAAGCAGTAGCTGAAAGAGAAGAAAAGCTGGCCAAGCACTTAGAACCTCTCCTGAATGTTAACAAAGCTGTCGATAAACTTAAAGAAGACATTGGACTCGTGTCCAAACCTCTTGATTTGTTAACAACAATAACAACAATCAAGAATCCCGCAGAGAAGATTATTAATGAAATTAAAGCTGCAGATCTTGATGCAGATTTGGATGCATTGTTAACCAACATGCATGAACCAATTAATTCGTTGGCTAAGCTAATTAATAATGTCAATAGCATAATGACCGATGGAGAAATTTTGCAAATAGAATTACCAACAATCTCGGAATCTCTAAAGGGGATTTTAGGAAATTTGAAGCAACCAGAACTAATAAAGAAAATGGGCGAAATTATGCATGAATTTATGACGGTTTTAGAGACAATTATTGAAGAAACCAACAAAGAAAGACAAGATTATAAAGTACTCACAGCTGTAATTTCATCTGGGAATAACTTAAATAAATCAATAACCAGTTGTACACCTGAAAATGTATTCGTTGAAGCTCTAGCAAAACTACCAGAATCTTTGAATCTTCTCACAAGCAACTTGCAGCTAGCAAGAGAAATTGTCTACAGCAACGACTTCCCTAAACCCTATTCCGTGGAATTAAATAACCTTGGAGATGCTTTTGCTAGCCTAAGTTTGCTGCTGGAAGACGTGAAGAATAATCCAGAAGCTGTGAAATATGACGCAGAGATGAAGCTGCTGTTGACGAGTTCGAAATCGCCATTGGAGAAACTTTGTTCAACGTTGGTTCTCAACGAAAAAATGGAAATATTATCACAAACGTTCAACATGTTTCTTCAAGATTTGATTGCAGTGGCAAATGAAATTGATAAGATAATTTTGCAACGTAGAAACGACTATTTGTTTGTAGAATCACTACAAAAATCCGCTGTTGCATTTAAAACTAGCATCGTAAAAGATGGCAACAAATTAAATATTTTGGTTAACAGTTTGAGCATTCTCCAAGAAACTCTGAGCGATCAAAAGAAATTAATAGATGTCACTAAAGAAGATTTGCCTCAAACTCTAACAAATTCGATTAAATTAAGTAAAATTATCGATAATTGCCGGGAAAATATTCAAAAAGAAACACAATTAGTATATTATCTTGACGAATTGAAAAGGAGCATAGAAATAACTGTCGAAACAACAAATTCTTACGAATTTTTGAAACCGGTAAACTCTGCTCTGGCTATTTTACTTGATGATATCAAAACGATTTTGAAAGAATTTGTAAAGGTAGCTGATGATGAACTACAAATTGAAGAAGAAGAAGAACTAGAAGAAGAGCTAAAGTCAACTGAGAAAAAAGAGGACATAAATAGCGAAGAAGCAAAAGAGGAAGAGAAAATATTAGAGGAATTAGAACAGAGCAAAGAAACAGATAAAGAAATTGAAGCAGGAAATAGAGAAAGTGAAGAAGAAGAAAAAAGGAAGACAGAAGAAAGTGAAGAGACAGAAAAGTTAAAAGAAGTTGAGGAGGTCGAAAAGAAAACGAAAGAAGCTGAAGTAGAAGAAAAGAGAGATCAAGAACTTGAAAGTGATAAGAAAAAGGAAAAGGCTGAAGAAGTTGAACAGAAAAAGATAAAGGCTGAAGAGGACAGGATTAAAAAAGAGGCCGAAGAGGAAGAATTAAAGGTCAAAGAAGTTGCAGAAATAGAAATTGGAAAAAGAGAAACTGAAGAGTCTGAAAAGAAGAAGATGGAGAAAGAGGAAGAAGAAAATAAAAGAAAACAGGAAGTAGAGGAAGCTGAGAAGAAAGGGAAAGAGGCAAAGGAAAAAGGAAAGAAAAAGAAAAAGGCCGAAGACGATATGATTAAAAAAGAAGCTGAAGAACAGGAACTGAAATTAAAGGAAGCTAAGATAATTGAATCTCAAAAGAAGGAAGCCGAAGAGGACGAAATGAAAAAGATGGAAGCCAAAGAGGAGGAAAAGAGAAAGCAAGAATTAGAAGAAGAAGCAAACAAAAAGGAAGAGCTCAAGGAGGAAGAAAAGAAAAAGAAAACTTCGGAAGAAGAAGCTAAAGAGGATGAATTAAATAGAAAAGAAGCTGCAGAGTTTGAAACTAGAGAAAAAGAGGCTGAAGAAAATGAACTAAAAATAAAAGAAATTGAGGAAACGGAAACCCGAAAAAGGGAAGCGGAAGAAGATGAGAAGATCAAGCATGAATTAGAAGAAGCCGAAAAGAAAAAGAAAGATGGTTTAGAAGTAGAAAAGAGAAAGAAGGAAGCGGAAGAAGAAGTTGAGAAGGAAAAGCTAGAATTAGAAGAAGCCGAAAAGAAAAAGAATGATGCGTTGGTAGCAGAAAAGAAAAAGAGGGAAGCAGAAGAGGAAGAAGAGAGGAAAAAAATAGAACTCGAAGAAGCCGAGAAGAAAAAGAAAGATGCTTTAGAAGCAGAAAAGAAAAAGAAGGAAGCAGAAGAAGTAGAACAGAAAAAACAAGAATTAGAGGAAGCTAAGAAGAAAAAGAAGGAGGCCAAAGACGCGGAAAAGAAAAAGAAGGAAGCAGAAAAAGAGGAGAAGGAAAAACAAGAATTAGAAGAAGCGGAGAAGAAAAAGAAAGATGCTTCAGAAGCGGAAAAGAAAAAGAAGGAATCTGAAAAAGAGGAGAAGGAAAAGCTAGAATTAGAGGAAGCCGAAAAGAAAAAGAAAGATGCTTTAGAAATAGAAAAGAAAAAGGAGGAAGCAGAAAAAGAGGAGAAGGAAAAGCTAGAATTAGAAGAAGCCGAAAAGAAAAAGAAAGATGCGTTGGAAGCAGAAAAGAAAAAGAAGGAAGCGGAAGAAGAAGAGAAGAAAAAACTAGAATTAGAAGAATCTAAGAAGAAAAAGAAGGAGGCCAAAGAAGCGGAAAAGAAAAAGAAGGAAGCGGAAGAAGAGGAGAAGAAAAAACTAGAATTAGAAGAAGCCGAAAAGAAAAAGAAGGAGGTTTTAGAAGCAGAAAAGAAAAAGAAGGAAGCAGAAGAAGATGATAAGAAAAAACGAGATTTAGAAGAAGCAGAAAAGAAAAAGAAGGAAGCAGAAGAAGAAGAAAAGAAAAAACAAGAATTAGAAGAAGCTGAGAAGAAAAAGAAAGAGGCCAAAGAAGCGGAAAAGAAAAAGAAGGAAGCAGAAAAAGAGGAGAAGGAAAAGCTAGAATTAGAAGAAGCCGAAAAGAAAAAGAAAGATGCTTTAGAAGCAGAAAAGAAAAAGAAGGAAGCAGAAGAAGAAGAAAAGAAAAAGAAAGATGCTTTAGAAGCAGAAAAGAAAAAGAAGGAAGCAGAAGAAGAAGAAAAGAAAAAACAAGAATTAGAAGAAGCTGAGAAGAAAAAGAAGGATGCGTTGGAAGCAGAAAAGAAAAAGAAGGAAGCAGAAGAGGAAGAAGAGAGGAAAAAACTAGAATTCGAAGAATCCGAGAAGAAAAAGAAAGATGCTTTAGAAGCAGAAAAGAAAAAGAAGGAAGCAGAAGAAGAAGAAAAGAAAAAACAAGAATTAGAAGAAGCTGAGAAGAAAAAGAAGGATGCGTTTGAAGCAGAAAAGAAAAAGAAGGAAGCAGAAAAGGAAGAAGAGAGGAAAAAACTAGAATTCGAAGAATCCGAGAAGAAAAAGAAAGATGCTTTAGAAGCAGAAAAGAAAAAGAAGGAAGCAGAAGAAGAAGAAAAGAAAAAACAAGAATTAGAAGAAGCTAAGAAGAAAAAGACGGAGGCCAAAGAAGCAGAAAAGAAAAAGAAGGAAGCAGAAAAAGAGGAGAAGGAAAAGCTAGAATTAGAGGAAGCCGAAAAGAAAAAGAAAGATGCGTTGGAAGCAGAAAAGAAAAAGAAGGAAGGAGAAGAGGAAGACGAGAGGAAAAATCGAGAATTAGAAGAAGCGGAGAAGAAAAAGAAAGATGAAGTAGAAGCAGAAAAGAAAAAGAAGGAAGCAGAAGAAGAAGAGAAGAAAAAACTAGAATTAGAAGAATCTAAGAAGAAAAAGAAAGAGGCCAAAGAAGCGGAAAAGAAAAAGAAAGATGCTTTAGAAGCAGAAAAGAAAAAGAAGGAAGCAGAAGAAGAAGAAAAGAAAAAACAAGAATTAGAAGAAGCTGAGAAGAAAAAGAAGGATGTGTTGGAAGCACAAAAGAAAAAGAAGGAAGCAGAAGAGGAAGAAGAGAGGAAAAAACTAGAATTCGAAGAATCCGAGAAGAAAAAGAAAGATGCTATAGAAGCAGAAAAGAAAAAGAAGGAAGCAGAAGAAGAAGAAAAGAAAAAACAAGAATTAGAAGAAGCTGAGAAGAAAAAGAAGGATGCGTTTGAAGCAGAAAAGAAAAAGAAGGAAGCAGAAAAAGAGGAGAAGGAAAAGCTAGAATTAGAAGAAGCCGAAAAGAAAAAGAAAGATGCTTTAGAAGCAGAAAAGAAAAAGAAGGAAGCAGAAGAAGAAGAAAAGAAAAAACAAGAATTAGAAGAAGCTGAGAAGAAAAAGAAGGATGTGTTGGAAGCACAAAAGAAAAAGAAGGAAGCAGAAGAGGAAGAAGAGAGGAAAAAACTAGAATTCGAAGAATCCGAGAAGAAAAAGAAAGATGCTATAGAAGCAGAAAAGAAAAAGAAGGAAGCAGAAGAAGAAGAAAAGAAAAAACAAGAATTAGAAGAAGCTAAGAAGAAAAAGAAGGAGGCCAAAGAAGCAGAAAAGAAAAAGAAGGAAGCAGAAAAAGAGGAGAAGGAAAAGCTAGAATTAGAGGAGGTCGAAAAGAAAAAGAAAGATGCGTTGGAAGCAGAAAAGAAAAAGAAGGAAGCAGATGAAGATGATAAGAAAAAACGAGATTTAGAAGAAGGGGAGAAGAAAAAGAAAGAGGTTTTAGAAGCAGAAAAGAAAAAGAAGGAAGCCGAAGAAGAAGAGAAGAAAAAACGAGAATTAGAAGAAGCGGAGAAGAAAAAGAAAGAGGTTTTGGAAGCAGAAAAGAAAAAGAAGGAAGTGGAAGAAGAAGATAAGAAAAAACAAGAATTAGAAGAAGCTAAGAAGAAAAAGAAAGAGGCCAAAGAAGCGGAAAAGAAAAAGAAGGAAGCAGAAAAAGAGGAGAAGGAAAAGCTAGAATTAGAAGAAGCCGAAAAGAAAAAGAAGGAGGTTTTAGAAGCAGAAAAGAAAAAGAAGGAAGCAGAAGAAGATGATAAGAAAAAACGAGATTTAGAAGAAGCAGAGAAGAAAAAGAAAGAGGCTCTAGAAGCAGAAAAGAAAAAGAGGGAAGCAGAAAATGAGGAGAAGAAAAAACGAGAATTGGAGGAAGCCGAGAAGGAAATGGTTGAAGGCGACAAAATTATAAATGAAGCCGAAGGAAAAGATAAGAAAAAGAAAGACGCAGAAAATGAACCAAGCAAAATTATGGAAAAAACATCTAAAAAGAAAAAAGTTGAAGGCAAAGACAATATTAAGAAAGATGGAATAGAAATTGAAGATAAAAAACCAAAAGCCAAAAATGAAGAAGATATGATGGGAAAAACCGATACTGCAGTTGAAAATAAAAAGGAAACTATTGAGAAAATAAAACCAAAGAAAAGGGGAACTGACGAAATAATTAAAAACAAGAATGATCTGGAAACAAGAGAAACGGATCTCATATCCCCACAAGACAAACCAATTAAGAGATTCGAAAAAGATGAAGATAAACTCCAAATTGATACAAAAAAGAAATCTATTCACGACGATATATTTCAATCAAAATTAGATGAGAGACATGCAATAAAAGAACATCGCAAATTAAAAGAGTTCACAGACACAAAAGAAACTAAAAGAAAGTCACACGAGGATATACCGAAATCCGAGATAAAACAACGACCAGTTCACGAAGAAACAGATTACCAAACAACCAAAAAACCACCATATGAAGTTAAATCTAGAATCACAGACACTACTCGTGCAGTAACCGACAATCTAGACAGCTACAAACCAACCAATTACCAAAGCGCCACCTACATTGGCAGGAAGCCATTCTTCTCAACCGGTTTAAGAAACACCTCAACAACCATCGGCTCAACCACCCAGTTATCATGTAATTTAGTACCAGACGACAACACGCGCATATTCTGGTTCAAAAACGACCAACCCCTAGAGGAAAATCCCAAATGCAGAACCACCTTCACTAACAACACAGCCACCCTAGAATTGACCAGCGTTAACACAACAGATAGCGGAGAGTACTCTTGCATAGCCAAAAACAACCACGGCGAGTCGGTGAGCTTCGCTTACTTGGAAATCACAGACGAGCCGGAACCATCTCCCCAACCGCCGCCAACGTTCACCAGGACCATTACAGACCACTACAAGATATCCAGCGACGAGATGAACCTGGAATGCAGGATCAAGAGCCCCCGAAGGCCCGACGTGCGTTGGTACAAAGACGGCCGGGAACTCTCCGCCTCTTCGAGATACTCGCAGAGCTACCTATCGGACGGAGTTTGCCGGTTAACCATCGCGAAACCGGAGCGATCGGACACCGGCCGCTACTCCTGCCGGCTGGCCAACGACCTGTGGAGCGACCAGCTATCCTACGACTTCAAATTCGACGGCAAGCGGGAGTACATTCGCCACAGGGCGATTCGGGATGGCGCGGCCAGAACCACGCGGCCGTATCTCCCGGCCATCATGACCGACAGCTACGTGCCGACGGGCGGCACCATGGCCCTGCAAGTGGAGGTCAAAGGCAGCCCGCTGAACGTATCTTGGTACAGGGAGAGCCTGAGGCTGGCCAGCTCGTCGCCGAGGCACACCATATTCAGCGAAAGGAACGTGCACACGTTGCTCATTCCGAACGTGAACGAGTACGAAGCCGGGAAGTACGTGTGCAGGGCCGTTTATCACCAAGGCAGTACGGAAACGTCCGCTTACGTGCAGGTCGTGCCGGCCTGCACGCCGCACGGGAAGCCCGCCATGTTCTTGTCCAGGCCGGATAAAATTCTCAGTTTGCGCGAAGGCGACGATATCGTCGTCTCATTTCGAGTTACCGGCGATCCTAAACCTACAGGTAATTGAACAAATTGGGGAGGAAGGAAGAGTTCTTGGTCTGAGGTACTTGTTGAGATGGGGTTCTGATGTATGTGGGATGCACTTGGGTGTTCTTCTTATGATTCTTTAATTGTGAGATGTCATGTTATAGCTGCTAAGGCGGCTCAGCTGATCAAGCTTTCGAATCATCTGTTAGATGATTGACCTAGGGAGGGGTGTTGCAGATTTAGATCTTTAAAACATTTCAAAATTATGTCTTGTTTCATCCAGTCCAAGTCCATTAAGCAAAACATTTTTTTATTATCATAAGTAAAGTTAATTTTTTATAAATGGAATATCAGGTAGTTGCGTTAGAATAATAATGTTTGCCTCTTTACCACATCTTACACCTTTTACATGTTTCTTTACATTTTATCCAAAATGATCATCTGGTCATTGTCTTCATACTTTTCTTCATGTTCATATACTTCTCTTCATTTGGTCACCTGCTCATTTGACAAATATTACTATTCAATGACTGGTTAAATAATTTCCTTTTAAATAGTTTCTTCTTCGGTCATTAGATCTTGTACCTTTTCTATTCTTTTCATCTACTTCGTAGGACCTTTCTTAATTCAATCCTCTATTCCGGTACTATTTGCAAACATCTTGCAATTTGCAATAGATAAAACGCAGTGAAAATACAAAATTTTGAATAACTAGTTTGTTGCATAAAAGTACCTTCAAGCCAAGAACAGCACCTTTAAGTTTTACTAACTTAGAACTAGAGTTTACACCGTTGGTTTTTCAGTTACGTGGATGAAGGGGCTTAGAGATATCACGACTGCAATGAGATCGTATAAAGAGAAATCCGACGATTACATGCGATTGACGTTAAAACGAATAACGGCAGACGATGCGGGAACTTACTGTATTTTGGCCAAAAATCGTTACGGTTGCGATAGGGCCTTTTTCACCGTTCGCTTAAGAGATAGAGCAAGATCCTTAACACCTGTTCGAAACCAGTACGGTGTTGATGCGCATTCTTATCACGAAATGTACAGAGAAACCGGTAAGTCGGACTCGTATGTGGTTTTTTGTGATAGTCCAAGACGAAAATGTGAATGAAAAAAATACTATTAAAGAAATCCACTAACAATGAATTAGTGTACGTGCCATGTTGATGCATGTTTGCAACAATAACGTCTTCAAGTGTGTTGATTTGCGATAACTATAAATTCATTCTTTCTTCACTATTATTAAAGTTGTCCTTTATTTAACTTTTTCTAAGTTTTTGAAAAATCTAATTTATTTGTTACTTTATTATGAATAAGAAGATAAAAAGTGTGAAATTAATCTTTCTTTCTTCTACATGGGTGTTTTCGATTTCGCAATTTTTGGTTGTATAAGACATTATTCCATAAATAATTTCAACGTTACTTGATCCCTTGAGATTACCTAATCTAAATTCCTATTTACTACAGTGAGTTTTTTCATGAAGTAATAACAATTTTCAAGCGTTGATACACCTCCAATCCAAAGACAAATACCCGAACCAAGCGTACGCAGATTTTTAGTTTTGCGTTGATATGTATGTGCCAAAATATTCACCTACAATATAATTTTAGCCAGTGCATTCTAACACCAACGTATCGCTGCAGGCGCGATATTTTCATAGAAAAATTCTAAATTTAGTTATTATGAAAATCAAACGCTTTTCGGGCGATTTATTATTAACTTGCTTGAGGGACAAGTGGCGCTCCAGAAACTGTCCCATTTCGGAGTTTCTCGAATACCTAACAGAACACCAAGGTAATACCAAACAATTCATTTTCCCCATTCATTTATTAAGTTATAAATAAAGGTATATTTTGGTACAAAACACCTTAAACTTGATAATTGACACCAACAATCTAAGATGTTTTAAATAAATTTTATAGATGTACCACAGCCGATCTCCAGCCCTCCCGCTGTCATCGAAACCGGCAGGAATTGGCTGTGCCTCTCCTGGGGCAAGCCGGAGCAGACCTCGGCCGCTCCGGTGCTCGCTTATCGCGTCGAAATGTGGGCCAGGGGCGCCGAAGGGGCGCGATGGACCGAAATCGGCGTGACGCCCTTGAGCAGCTTCGACGTCTTCAATTTGAAGCCCGACACCGAGTACCAGTTCAGGGTGACGCCGAGGAACCGATACGGATGGGGCGAAAGCGTGCAAAGCGACGTTACCACGCTGGGCAAGCCCACCAGCCTGCCGGAATTCGTCAAAATATTGCCCGGCCAGTGCAAGGTTTTGTTGGGATCTGATGTTACCTTAGAGTGTGAGGTAAATTTATTCTTACCTAATGATCATACCATCACCTAATTTTCTTCTTGCACCACCTCGGTTCATAAGAACTGTAGGCTTCTCTAGTTAATTTTTGTATGATCAATTTTAGGTACAAGGAGAACCAATACCTTCTGTACGCTGGATCAAAGATTCGCAGGAAATATTCCCAGGAGACGACAGTCGTTATAACATATCCCAATGTGGAAGCATCTGCTTGTTGAAGATAGCCAATGTCCAAAGTTCCGATTCCGGACGTTTCGTCTGTGATGCCTCAAACAAAGTCGGACGTGTATCTACTTTTGCCAGGCTCTCAGTGGTCAGCGATCCCAAGCTCTTGTCTGCAGAGAGTAGGCTTCGAATGTAAGTTCACCAACAATATTGGTTGGTAGAATATTCTAACCAATTGTTCTTAGGGGTGTAACTGATTTCAACAACACTGACCAGCTGCCACCGCAATTTTCCATGAGACTTAGAGACAGGCGAGTTGAAATAGCGTATCCAGTCCGATTGACTTGCCAGATTGTTGGATATCCGGCGCCTAAAGTGAGTTGGTACAAAGACGGAATCCAGATTACCACCGACGGTAAGTGAGCTACATCTAGTGGCAACAGAATTATAAATTTCTCGATTTTAAGATCGCCACACGTTCTTTACTGACGACAACTTCCACACTTTGGAGATAACCAAAAGCCATCTGGACGATTCCGGCGCTTACAGCATAACTGCTGAAAATCCGCACGGTTCAGTCTCGTGCAGATGCAATTTAGTCGTGGATAAAGGAATTAAAGACTACATATCGCCAGTTTTCCTCAACTACTTAAATCCGTCTGAAGTAGCAATTAAAGAAGGTAGCGAATTACGATTGAAAGGAAGAATCGAAGGCTATCCCGGCGTGGGACTTGCTTGGTTTAAAGATGGAGTAAGATTTTAGCAAACTCATTTACCGATAATTACTTACATAATTTCTTGTTATAGGTTAAATTGAGACCATCGCGACGCTTTGTCATGACTCTATCTTACGATGGCAACTTAGAGCTATCTATTGGAAACGTTGTTAAGAAAGATTCTGGACTTTATACCTGCGTTGTGAACAACGAAGTGGGAAGAGCTCAAAGTACAGCTAGAGTTGAAGTTGTTAACAAATCCACTACTGTTGATAGTAGAAATGGTGCTGCTAGTGGTGACGCTCTGTGAGTATAAAAATAAAAAAATAGTAACAAAATATTATATTTTAAATTTATACCTAGATATTCCAAAGAACCGAAATTTTTGAAGAAACCGTTATCATCGGAGGCCTTCGAAGGCGATAATGTTGTTATTCTGTGCGAAGTGGTCGGAGATCCAAAACCAGAAGTTTTATGGTTACGAGATTTCCTGAAGGTATATTGGTTATCGCTTTATCCCATTTTGATGACTAGACGTTCGCAGTTTTAAAAATAGGCAATTACTTGGGGTTCTCGTATGAATTTGATCGTAAATAATGAGCGATGAATCGAGCATTAATAATCATTATTGTTCCATCAAGGATACGAACTCGTAAACTACCTACCAACAACTTAAAGCTGGCTAATAAATTTCTCGCAAGTGGATTGTCGCTGCACGCCTATTTTCGATCTTTATAGTTTTAATTTACGATCAATTTGCTTCTGTTATTTAGCTTTCTTGATAATACTTGACTACTTATATTAATAATAAAATAATAAGAACAGGCTTTATCCGTATAAGGATTCATAATTGGCTTATGTACAAAGTGAAATTCATTCGCTGTTTGGTGACATAAAAATGTGAAAGTTGAAAAGATTATTTTGGAAACATCACCTACGACCTTTGCGAATTACTGCGCATGAAAATAAAGGATAGTTTATTCTTTTTATCCGCAAGAAATCCTTTTTAATTACAATGCAAGAATGCAGAATTTAATTTATGCAATGGGTTTTCTTCACAAGTGAAAAAAAAAGAAACTTTGAGTATTATCAGTTATATAAGTATACTTTTTTGACTATTGTATTATAATTTCAAATAATACAAAATTTAAAATATTAAATGCTAAATGGAACCATCTCAAACAACTGGGTTCTGAACTTTTGCCCATCGCTGTATGCGGTTTCTTCAGAAGAATGTTTCAACATATTTCTTAGATGAGGGTATGACATTGCCGTAAGTACGATTCAGTATCGATTAAACATCGATTGCGGCTACTTCTTTTTCTTTTTCACCGGTCATTTTAAACCGTCAATCCGGTCTATCGAGTGATAGTTGTGTTAATTCGCGAATATTCCATATTCTTTAGGTAAGATCGCAACACCTTTGCAGGATAATTAATAGTAGTTTAATACAAGAAGAGGAATTATCCCATGAGCTATTCTTCGCAAAATATTAGAAAATTATTGTTTATTTTATTTAATTTATTATCATTTGTCATGTTTTGTATTAAGCATAAGTTTGGTATTTTGATAACCTACTGAAAAATCCAACAGATGTTACCACTTGACCTTTTTACATCGTTGTTTTTCTTGCTGCATTATGATGACTGCTGGTGGTATTTCACTCTTGAACGAAATATTAAATGATCGATCGAGTACGCGTTTCGCGTCCGTTTTTTCGCGAGGGATTTGTTTGATAAATGAGAACGCCAAGTATCTAGATAATTGAATACGCCGTACCTGTTGGCTGATCGATTCTTTTGAATGCATTTCGCGAGATTGAATTATTTTTTATTTGCCATTTGCCTCGCCGCGCCGACAAAAGGACTGCGCGGCACGCAGACAACGGGCCTTTTCGTCCTTGTCACTAATCGATATTTTTTCGTTTATAAGAAAATTGTGGAAGTCTTGTATTTTTTAAGTGGTTTATAATCCGAAGACGAATTTCTTTGTAACGTAATAAAAGGGACTTTATAAAAAGTTGCGTTGTTATAATACAATAGCCGTTTTTGGACAATAATTTTCGACACATTAAAGTTTTTTTCCAGTTCAAAATTTCTGATGTTCTTAATGAGAAAAGTTAGGTAAAGTTTTGCTAATACCTAATATCAATTTCGAATTAATAGTACATTCACAATTACCTCGCCAGCACCTCACGCCCGAGCAGGATTTCTGCAAAACGTTCCATCGAGAGTGAAGAAAATGAGTTATCACGTCGCGCCAATGCGTCGCGACCTTCCAAGAATTATCTTACATTACATCTAGCGGGTGAATTTATTGTGAACAACTCTCTTGAATTGACTCGAATTGAGTGATTGCATACGTGTAGCGTGTCGTACTACATTCGATTTAAGTACAATCCGATACAGAACAGATTACATCGGTCTTTCTTAAAACATTGCTATACTGACAATCGTACCCTACTAATAGCCTCCTATAAATTTCTTATTGCCTAACATCGATCATTAGCGTGCAAAATTGCTATCTATTACCTCTACACTTTTTATTTTTACTTGTAGATCCAGTACTAAATATCTTCTATTATATTTACAGCTACTAAGTATACTGTAAATATAATAATTGAATCTGTAAATATTTTTAAATAACTAGATCATTTATCCTGCATTGATCACTGAATGGTACTCAATTAAATTGTTCCCTAGAATTTAATCGAAAGTATCAATTTTTTATTTATAAGTAAATAAATTTACGTGGTTTTCGGGGCACCTACGCTAATGATTTTAGGTGATCGGCGATTGCTTATAGTGCGCAATACTTTCAACATAAAACGACTGGCGCCTGTATCGAGTAATGATGGTGTGTGGCTGGTAAAAAGAAATGAAAAAGGATTTCTAAACGTTCTAGAAATTCGCTTTTAATTCGGCCCGGTCGTAATCTTTTTACTCTAATTAAGGACATACTATCGAATAATTAGCGGAATTAAATCCGGTATTCGATCGAATGTTTCAACAATTTTGGTTATTTATCGAGACTTTATTCTTAACCGATTAAATTATTGCACTCAATAATCTTATAATTTATTTATTGGCTATACTACGTCCGTTTTCTTTTCTTTTACCTTTTTCCCGTCAGTTTTGCTTCCTTTATCTTCATTAATTTTTGCAGGCTGATTATTACAGAGATGCGGCGCATTTCCATCGAATTGAGGATGGGCCCCAATACCGGTTAGAAATACCGAATGCTAAATTGGACTACACAGGAACATACACAATTTTAGCTAAAAATTGTCATGGTGAGGCCAAAGCTATCATATCGTTGCAAATAAAAGTTAAAGGTATAATTATTGCTATAAATTGTTAGGGGTTTAATCTGTACCTATCTTTTTACTTTTAGTCCCCAAGCCAGTGAAAGAAGAAATGGGCAAGAAGAAAGTAACGTAAGTGTTTTTAAGGCTTATTTTAATAATGTTGGGTATTAGGAAGCTATAATATTTTTTTGGATAGTAAATCATTTCGTTTTCCAGTCATTTCAACAACAACTGGTGTTCATATAATTTAAATTCATAATGGAGCCCATAACAATTTTATTTTTAGTACCATTTTCGTTTATTGACAAAAAATCGAATAGTTGTTTTCACAGTGCTCCGTGCCTCATTTCATATAATAAACTTTAAATGTTAATGGCCAATAAATTATAACAAGCATTTATTTTATTAGTTGCATCGACAGAATGAAAATTTTGGGGCCAGTTTTATTCCACACAACTCGTACGGTTATTGTTAGATATAATTTCAATTCAAATGCTCGCGAGTAATTTATGTTAATCGCGTTAATTTCAGAGACGTGAAGACGGTTCCCGAAATTACCAAGGAATTGAGCAGCATTCGATGCTGCGACGGCGACTCGGCTACCCTCGAATGCCAAGTATTCGCAACCCCTGCTCCAGACATACGCTGGGAGAAAAATGGCAAGGTAAGGGTGTTTAAAAAAATGCACAATAGTATCAAAACAATGCTTGCTAATAAGTTACAAGAAATAAATGATATTTGCGAATTCTATACGGGTACTTATTAGTTTGTGATTTGCAGTTGATCCACTTAGGAGACGATTTCAATGCCGAGTTCGACGGCGAAACGGTCAAATTGTCGATAAATCAAGTGTACCCCGAGGACGAAGGAGAGTACACTTGCGTGGCGTACAACGAACTAGGAAAGGCAACCACGTCCGCTTGTCTTATTGTCGATCGTAAGTGTTTTACATTAGCATATTAAACACTTTTAAACGGCATATTAAACATCTTTCTCATACCTACTCAATTTCGCGCAGTACCCGAAGAAAAGGAAAACCTCCTCACCCAGCAGCTGAAGCGTCCCGCCGGCTTCGTGGACGGCGCCTCCTCGGCTCGCCCGTCCTCGACGCGCTCCCTATCGCCCGTGCGGACGTACCGAGACCGAGGCGCGGCCGAGGGCAGAGCGCGGCCCGCGCCGCCCAAGTTCTACGCTTACCCCCACAACCGGGTGGCCGAGCAGGGCGAGACGGTGCGCTTCCAGTGCGCCGTGGCCGGCCACCCCGACCCCTGGGTCACCTGGGAGAAGGACGGCGCCGCGGTGACGCCTTCGGCCAGGCTGCGCGTCACCGAGCGGGAGGACCTGCGGACGCTGGAAATCAGCGATGTCATTCCGAGCGATTCGGGCTTGTACAAGATTGTTCTGGAGAACGACGTGGGGAGGGTGGAGACGTCGGCGAAGTTGGACGTCATCGGCCACAGGGTGGTCTCGCTGAGAGGGCTGAGGGCGAGGAGTTTGTCGCCCAAACCGGCGCCTCGGTATCCGATGAGCTATTCAGGCGAATTTACTAAACCGGGGTTTTATTCGAATCTTACTTCGTACGGGTCGTACGGGAGGTTCTATTGTCGCACCGCTGAAGATGACGGGAAATCGAAACCGGAAATTTTAAAATGCCTCCCTAAGAACGTTAGGGTTACCGAAGGGAGGCCTTTGAGTTTGGAAGTGGAAGTTATTGGTAATCCTCCTTTTGATGTGGTTTGGATGAAAGATGGCTGCATTTTACCGCATTGCGAGGATTTTCAGCAAACCACCACAGATGGTGGTTTAATAACCCTTTACCTACCCGACGTGTACCCGGAGGATTCGGGGAATTACAGATGCGAGATTTACAATTTATACGGCGATTCGTTTTCGACTTGTTGTGTTAGTGTAAATGGTAAGTTCTAGGTATATTTCAAAAATTAATAACAATAAATGGTTTATTCTTTAAAGATGCATCAAAGGCACAAGCCAAAATTAAAGTCGTACAAAGACCGGCTTCAATTTCTGTAGCTGAAGGAGAAGATGCTGCTTTTTTAGTGAAATATCGTAGTTCAGAAAAGGTTCTAGTTCAATGGAAAATAGCAGGTAAAATTGCTATTCCAGGATCAAGAATTAAGGTGAGTTTAATAATTTCTTCTTCTAAATTTTTGGCGCATAATTTGTAAATTTTATACATCACTATCAAAGTAGAATTTATAAGTTAATTTTAATTGCATTATTTGTATGCCATTAACTTCTCATTCATATATTTCTCTGCAAGTGTAAACAAACGTCACCGATGTGATTCTGAATTTGGTAAAAAATCGTAAGGAAACTAAAGGTTATACGAATGCCTAAGAGAATATTTTACATACATTGAATGACACTGTGCTGCAATGAAATAAAAGGAATATCGATTAAAATCTAATAAAATGGTTTTATTAGACATTTACATAAGGAAGTGCTTCATGCCGTATATTTTGTATTAAACTTAACAGTAATTCTTTTTTTACGTGTTTTCAAAGTGTGTTTTATTTATTTTTACATTTTGATTTATTGTTTTTTTCGAAAGGTCTAATTCATTAATTAATTGGGCGCCGTTTTAATGATCGAACGTCTGCTCTGTTATTCCTAATACAGTTAATTGACGTATGAAAAAATGTACCAAGTCATAAAAACGCCAAATAAAATACCCGAATATTACAACAGTTCCTATTCAGAATCCCGCCGATTTATACACACAAATTGTTTATAATTTAGTATAAACAATACACGAACAGTGCATAAACATTACGCTATTACTATATATGTAACAGCCTTGTTTCACTTTTATGGCTGATGTTCGCCTAAATGAGCAAGAGATCCTTATAAAAAATAAAAACTTTTCATTTATGCAGCTAGTGGTTTCAAGAGTTTTATCTCTAATGACGCTTTTCAGTTGCAACAGGGTCGAATATATTATTATATTATTCTAAAACCAGACTTTGAGACTAAAAATCTAGTGATCTCGTTAATTTAATGAAAATGTTTACGATATTATTAGAGAAAATCGCCAAGAGTTCACTTTACTAGCCAACTTGTTGAAATTAAATTTGTTGCAGCAGGATTTTTTGATAAAAATGATGTATATCAAAAATAATTACACACATAATTAGGCTATAAACATCCAAGTGTTGTTTATGCAACACTTCTAAACAAAATATTTTTGGATCATTCCGTGATAATTAATCAATTAACTTGTGCACTTTGTTTTTGATACATTTGTGAATCGAAATTTCTGATCAAAACAATTTCTTGTAAAGCATTGAAAGTTCATTTTGCACAACGTGTTTTGTTATCCTGTTTCATATTTATTTTACTAAGGACTGAATTATGAACCAGCAGGTAAGGATGGAGTAATTAACAGGCATTCTGTCTAATATTCATTCTTATGTTTTGACGTATTTTTATAGTTTTGGGGATGGAAAATTTGGATTTATTCACTTATGCAGATCAATTGATTTCAATTCTAATTCGTGTGTATTAATCCAAAAAGATTTTATTCAAATGATTTTTAATACATTTTGTCTTTATTTTTCGCAAATAATGCAAAATTGACAATTTCTCAAAAGGAATTTTTTCTATTAATTGCATATCAAACCAATTATCGAAAATGAAACATCCTTATGAATTCGAGAAATTTATCAAATTGTTAATGATAATTTCATTATGTGTCAACCGAATCCTGACTAACCGACAAAAAATAACTACTAAAAAAATCGATAAAACCATTACAGCAAAAAAATGCAAATCACGTATAGATAATCTATTTGATTCGAATTAAATACGTACAGCCATTTCGTGCACAGAGAAAATATTAAACGGATTACGCGCGGCCAATATTTGACAAACAGGTGTTCGTTTTTCGGCCGTTTAAACAATTAGACAGCGGCAGATGGTCGAGCCGCCGTCATTTTCGGACTGTCCCCCGTAGAAAAAAAATGACCACGAATTCCCCAACAAAAATGTAGCGGATCCGCGACGGCGACGGTGCCCTTAAAATTAACTTCTTTTTCTCCATTTCCAGGTAGAGGAAGAAGATGACGTTAACATTCTTCGCATTGTGGGGGTGACGAGGAGGGACGCCGGTCCCGTAGAGTGCTCGCTGCTGCCGCTGCACTCAGTCAACGGCGGTCCGACGGCAACGTCGACGGATTTGAACGCGAGCCTCGCGATTGTCGACGGTACTGGCAGCAGTAGTGACAGTGGAGCCTCCATGGAGGAGGTAGTGCAAGCCGAAGAGGTTGCAGCGAAGCTCCTTAGAGGACCCCAGGACACTACGGCCCTCGTCGGCGACAGAGTGCTGCTCAAGGTTACTTACGCGGGACAGCCTGAGCCTAAAGTCACCTGGAGCAAAGCGGTAAGATATATTCATCGCTATCACTATCCAGGCGCGAATTATTTATACACTCGCGAGATCAAACGAGTGTAAATTGATAAACCTCTATATTTTGATGTAAATGATAGTAAAGATAAGGCATCTCATAACAAAGATGAAATTGGTTGAGTGATTAGATAAATGATCTCGAATGGGAAAAGTCAAGTAAATAAAATAATTTCCTTTCTATGGTGTTTCTAACAGAACCAGTTTTTATTTCGTGGTGGTAAATTTGTTAATTATTTCTCTTACATGTAAGTTGCACATAAGTGCCTAGTTTATGAGCTTTTCCTTTCGATAATCCACAGGAATCTGTAATAAATTTCGAATGCCTTCTTACTTATGATTTAAAATACAATTGGATTACCTACGAAGGTGAAGGTTATGCTTCATTATGGCATATATAAGGTTTATTGGCCTAGGCCAATTTAATCAAATTCATTCAGGATATGTTTGCAAAAGGCAACGCGAGCATCCACTAATTATCTTCAGCAATTTTGCTGCTCAACTAATTCATAAATTTATAATCTAATTAAAACTATTCATCTAGGTTGCAGAAAATTTACATTTCTTCCGCCAAACAACAGGTTTAACTACCAATTTCCTAAAAATATTACCGCAAGTTCACTTACTTATGTAAATCATTTTTTACAACCTTAAGGTGTTAACGAGATAATTTCATTGACGGTAAATCTAATAGAAGTTGATGGATTACAGCTTCTCTAACGTATTCATTACCTTAATAAATATTTAGGACGTAGGTAGATGAACCAAAATTGAGAATTTATTTGTGGGCGAACTCGTATCTTTACCTTTCTCAACATGCCCATGTCGAATGAGCACCGGTGACTTAAATTTAAGTCAAGTGCGGTGGTATACCGGATGTGAACTTGTTGTAGTAACGGTATGGACCACCCTTTTGTTAGTACCTATTCGATTTTTTTATTATAAATGCTACTCCATTGGAAAATTTTTAGCGGTAATGCACACTTGCAGTAGGTCGATAAATGTAATGTAAAAAAGATGTTCAAAAGCCATCCGAAATACATTCACACCTAATTTGTATGCTTCTGTCTGAAAAAAATAACGCGAAATAAGGAATTGGGCGTATTATCAGCGCCAAAGAGACAGGTTCGTGTATTTAAGCAACATATTAGGAAATCGGTTCGTTTATTTTCAAGAGATGGCTGAGTTTGGTAGACTTTTTTTATTTACTTATGGATTTAAGGTTTGTCCTTCTTGTAGGGACTGCTCCTATATATTCTTCGGCATTCCTTTAACCCTTAATAATATTACCTGTGAAGAATGGAGACAGGAAGCTTAAAATCAACTAATACCATTTCAAAATATACCTGCTCTAAAAAATTCACACGAATATTGTAGTAACCTACATTTATGTTCAGTTGACTAATATTTCTTCTTTATGTCGATGGGACAGTTTTTTACTCTCGATAATTTAATCAATTAAGCGTATCTGAAAAAGGAATTCCACGAACGATTCTGAATTATACAAATAGATAAATATCAACTCTATTAGATACATTATGCATGCTTTGCATCCATTGAATTAGTGATTCAAACCATCAATCACGTTAATTTTTAAAGAAAATTAGTCAGTTTTCGATATACAAAAAACATTACGGTAAATGTTATTAACACAAATAACATTTTTAATTGTTATGTTAAATTGTCATGCTAGATAAGCTCTCAATTTGAATAGATTAATTAATAGGCTACCTACTACTTATCGCATTCTGTATTCCAAACAAAAAGCTAAATTTTATTGTACGAGGTGCTTTGATTGAGTTTCGCCGCCTCTGGGAGCTCTCCGGGAAGAGATTCTCAATTCTCTCATTCGGCTTTGAATGACGGGCAATACAAGAACGATGACTCGTTTATAATCGCTGCTAGATAAGGAGCAGCGAGTAAGTGAAGTCGATAGGTGAGTGACTTCGAGGAATTTTGTTTTGAATTTAAACGTGTTATTCGCTATTCTTAAAAATCCGGACCGTGATTAATGCGCCAGTTCCGGGTTGCCAAACGAAATTTCACATTTCACGCCGTTTAAAAACGCACATGTGCATTTGCATATACCGAAATAATCGATTGCGCGAAGAACTAAATTAATTGCTCTGCGGTGAACGCGGCCCGTTAATAAAAATGCTGAAAAATGATAACGCAATTAAGATATTCTAAATAAGGATAAGGTGTTTAGTAGATGAAGAGATAAAATGTTATATATTTTCTGGTTTTAACAATTTATATCCAGCCTGTGTTGCTGTAAAACTAAAACTAATTTTATTCGGAAATATCATAAAATATAAAATACACATTGCAAAAAATTGAAGTTTAAGTGCAGTGACTTGTCTTCAATTTCAAAATACAACAAAATATTACTAAACAACAGCCTATTTATAACTTCTTTGACCTCATATTCAAAACGAGCAAATAATATACGTTTATCTCCTTTTTAGTAACACAATAGCAGGTATTGTTTATGCAAAAATGTCCACTCCCATTTCTTGAGCATACATTTACTTTATAAAACCAAGATAAAAAGGTCTTGATTATATAATATTTTGTATGATTCAGATCTTAAACTTTTACAGAAATCAAAAAAGTTCATTTTACCTGCTCCCAAACCGATTATAAGACGAAACCTCAGAAGGCGATCAAGACTGATATGTAAATCTTTGTTTACTTTAGTCTTCTTTTAATTCATTCTTTTAAATGTATAGTATTAAAACTAATACGCTAAATTTTTGTCCATTAATCTCTTCGATCCGCAATCAACTAAACGTCTAATTTGACGCTTGATTACCCTATTTAAGTACCTATCTAATTAATGAGAATTTTCTACACTACACAATAAACCAATATAATAAAGCTAGCGGATCATTAAATTTGTAGGGTTTCATTATCATCTAATAATAATTGAACACACGCACGTTATCTGGATATCAGCAATACTACAATACTAGCAACATTACAATACACAATACAGGTTTATTTATTTCTTTTATTAAAAGCAATTTAGCTCCTCGTTTCACGAATTATTTGGAACCGTTAGAAACCGAAATTTACAATGATCAAACAATCATGTTCTTTTGTTGATGCGATGAGTCAAACATTATTGCTACATTAAATTTATAACCACCATTTATAACCACAGCTAAAAATAGTACCTACATTACCTACATTACTCATGTATTGTTAATTATTGTATTCACCCTCATTAATCTATTTTTTTATTTTCTATGATTGACCATTAATGGAATCTATTATTAACTAAAATTATCAATCCATATATTAATGACTTAATTAGAGAAATGTAAGCTCTTGATAAACATTTAACAACTCAATAAAAATTTTATACTACACCTATGGTTAGGAAACTAGTATATTAAAATAACATTAAGTATCCAAGAAGATTGAAAAACATTTAAAATATTTGTTTTACAGACGATTGACGTATTTGAATCGATAAATTGGTTTTAAACTAACAATATAGCATTATTTTTCGTAAACCGTGAAATTGTAAATGGTTTGTTTTCGGTATGGATACCAGCAATATCGAGGTAAACTTGCGTTAATATTTTTTTTTCTATTTTATTTCAATTGAACTATAACTACTTCTATTTTAACCGATTTGATTTACAATTTGATTTTTAATTACTTTCCTAAATGGGCAGTAATATTTATTTATGAAAGGAAACCACCAAATAATTCATAAAAAAAAGAAATTTATTAAATTCTGAAGCAATTGTATTGCATATTAATTATTTAATTGACGTAAAATAACGTTTGTTTACATTTTTCAGGGTCGAGAATTGAAAAATGACGAACGTACCAGTATAACATCCGGCGATGGAGTATCCTGTCTATTACTGCAAAACATAACGACAGATGATAGCGGAAAATACGATGTCGTCGTAGATAATTCCCTTGGTGAAGACGTCAGTTACGCTTCTTTAGCTGTTGAAGGTATGTAGGATATTTGATGCATTTTCTTCCGAAGATATGCAAAGAAAATTGCTCTAATGCTTAACTTAAGTCCAATTACTGATGCCTATAAAATATCTATAATATCTGCAAATTTTCAAAAATTATGGGCAACGCTCAGCTGCAGGTGTACCTATTATAAGTCTTTATTTGTTAGTAACTAAATTTTTATTTATTTTTTACTTGAAATAATAGTATGATTAAAGAATGTAACGTATGCATTCGAATACGTACAAATTAACAGACTTGCCGAATTAGAGCAAACTCATTGAACCAAGGACAATATGAATATTAAATAACTTCAATTTTATTAAGAAAGTCAATGCATTACAAAAAGATAACAGACCGCATACATATTAATTAATGGAAATAGTTGTAAATGGCTCACAATGAGAACGATTCGTCCGCTTATAGCCGATGGTCATGCAATGTGATAATGAAAAACCAGTCATTGTATCTCGTTGTACAGGTATATATTCTATATGATTTAGTTTTGTTAACAACCGAATCGGAACGAAAAGAACCTCCATTGAGTTATTTCTAAAGCGCTACTTCAAGGTTGTCTTTACCTCAACGGAAAATGTTTATTTAATAAGTCTATTTAAAAATAAAAATGATATCGAGCAGGTTATTTTGTAGCATAATTTTAACCGCTCATTTGGTTAATTCATCCACTTACATTTTAATATTAACTTAAATTCTTAGTAATCGCACTCATAATTATTAACAAATTCAGGCCCTCCTGATCCTCCGAGTGGAACACCATGCATCACAACATCTCCAGACAGTGTAACTGTAGCGTGGAGCAGCTCCCCATACGACGGCGGCAAAATCATCAACGGCTACGCCGTGGAGTACTCCCTCGTGGGCAGTGACATATGGACCGCCGCCGTGGAGGAATGCCACTCGCTCAGCTACGTGGTCAGGGGCTTGCAGCAGGGTGCTCGCTACGTCTTCAGAGTGAGAGCTCTGAACGTGCACGGTTACAGCCGGCCCAGCGTCGAATCGGACGTTATACAACTAGACGAGCAAAGTGAGTACCCATCGCCACAAACATTGGTAAGATTCGTTAAATTCGATGGTTGCAGGCGAATCCGGCTTCTTCGAGCCGAGAACGGTGGCCGTCGAGCCGGGTCCGGAGTTCAAGGCTCGCTACGAGGTGCTGGAGGAGCTGGGGAAGGGGCGGTTCGGCGTCGTGCACAAGGCGATCGATAAGGAAACCAACCAGAAATTCGCGGCTAAATTTATTAAATGCAGAACGGCCAAAGATAGGGATAAGGTACAAGACGAAATCGACATTATGAATCTCCTCAGGCACCAGAAGCTGCTCCAGCTGGCGGCCGCCTTCGAAAATCCCAGGGACATGGTCATGGTCATGGAATAGTAGGTTTCTCGTTATTAAAACCACTATATTTTTCTATATTACCCATCAGTGATTTAGTCATGTAGAAGCTCTAATAATCTCTTTTAGCATATCCGGCGGGGAGTTGTTCGAACGAGTGGTGGCCGACGATTTTACGCTTACTGAAAAAGACTGCATTTTATTCATGAGGCAAATATGCGAGGGCGTCGCCTACATGCACAGCCAGAACATCGTCCACTTGGACCTGAAGCCGGAGAACATCATGTGCCACACGCGGACATCGCACGAAATCAAAATCATCGATTTCGGTTTGGCCCAGAAATTGGACCCCAAGGAGCCCGTCAGGGTTCTGTTTGGTACTCCGGAGTTCATACCGCCCGAGATCATCAGCTACGAACCGATAGGGGTCGAGTCCGATCTCTGGTCCATCGGGGTTATTTGCTATGTTTTGTAAGTAATTTTGTTTGCCTACTTATACAGCTCGTTCCATGATTATTGTATCAAGCTGATAGGGGTTGTAGAGGGTATCAAAATAAGCAAGTTTGCTCTTTACATAGGCCCGCACGGTCGCCCGACTTGACCCTACTGGATTTTTCCTTATGGGATCTTGTAAAAGCACACACATTGAGCACTTTTTATAAACTGTGTCCATAATCGCTGTATATGGATGTATTGATGGAAATAAACTGCTTGAAAATGATTCTCAGAAGTTAAATTGATTGGATGTTTTGTTGGTGTTGGTTTCAGATTATCTGGTTTGTCCCCTTTCATGGGCGAAAACGATTCAGAAACGTTCTCGAACATAACGCGGGCAGATTTCGACTTCGAAGATGAAGCCTTCAACGCTGTTTCCCAAAACGCCAGAGACTTCATTAGCGCTCTTCTGATCAAAAGAAAAGAGTAAGTACATTTTCAATTCGCCCTCTTCAAATCGCTTATAATCTACGATAAAAAATAAGAGCATGTGTATTTACCACACGTGTTTTGTTTAATTCCAGGGACCGTTTATCTGCTGAGCAATGTATAAAACATGTTTGGCTCGATCCAGAAACTCACCAGGAAACTGTCGTGCTATGCACTGATAAGCTCAAGAAATTCATAATACGTCGCAAGTGGCAGGTAGGGCTTAACCGTATTGATTTTCTGCATGATTGTTTGATTTTTTCAATAAGTATAACAATGGAAAAAACAATAAATAATTATAGTATCAGTTAATTGGTAAAATATTTACTGATTTTTCTTGGTGTTGTTTTCTATTTGTCGATGTTTTTCGTTTGTTGTGTTAGTTTTGGCATGCTGTTTTTTTTCTGTTTTTGCTTAGAAAACCGGTAACGCGATACGAGCCCTTGGTAGAATGGCTACCCTTTCAGCTAGCCGCAGAAATTCGGCTAATTCTAGTCCAAATACGCCGAGACCGTCCCTGTCCGGTGTATCTTCGCCGCCGGTGGTGAGAATGTCGAGCGTGAACGAGGAAAACTCCAACGGCAATTCGCTCGATCTGCGCCAAGACGAAGAAATTGACGACCTCAACGGAGAGGAAAGCCTCGACGATCCCGAAAACCCGGAAAATGGAACTAACGAAACCAACGCAGACGATGATCAAATCGAAGAAAACGGCACGGCGCATTCGGAAGAAGTAACCAACGGCGAATCCGAAGATTTATTGAAGATAAAAGACACTTACGACAAGATCAACAAAAAGCTGGAGGAATTAGAAGAAAAGTGCTATCGTCTACAAGACACTACCGCCGAAAAGAACACCTCGATTTTCGAAAACAGGCTCAACAAATTCAAGAAGCTGCAGGAATCGAACGGGACGTTGAAATCAGCCAAAGAAACCAGGAATGCCAAGGAGATCCGGAGGAGGGCTTGCAGCGAGAGGAGCGACAGCGGCATCAGCGATTGCTCGGCGCTCATCACCGCGACGCCGCTGCTGGGCAAGAAATTTTCTATTAACGAAGAGAACGAGCCGGCGCAGCTCAAAAATAGCTCGCCGCCGGCCGAAAACGCTGCCACTAAGGAGGAAAAATCCGTCGCGGGGCATAAATTGAAGTTGAGCGATAAAATAGACAGGTTAACCAAGGGCAAAAGTGAGTATTAACCTTGCTAACTGCTTATCTTTTGGAGTTAAATTTTGCTGTTCTAATACTGTTTGTTGTACATTGTGTCGTGGATATTGATGAATGCAGCATTGAGGTTTGTGAAATGGGCTATGAATTTAGGATGTAAAAATATTCCAATACCATTAAAAATGCCAGTATTTAAAAATATTAAACTAATGATGGTTCTAGAAAAACGAAACGTCTGAAATGAAAAAAAATATAATCCCATCCTCTAGTCTATCAAGTCTAACTGTCCAATTTTTTAACCATTCTCTTATAATTTCCAAGATGCTGTACATCATATCCAGATCTTGTCTTATCTAGAAAATCTACATTTTCCCTCTGTTTGCAAGTTATTAATTTTTTATTAACCAGATTCATTATTTCTAGGCCAATCGTCCGCTTCGTCAAACAGCTTAAAAAAAGTACCGATTTACACGTACCGAACGATCGCCGGTACTATAAAAAAATTCGATTCCGCCGATAAACCCTCGGCCGGCGCCACCCCAGCGGAGCCCGTTGTAAAGCTGAAGTCGACCAATCCCCCTGCTCAGGTACTCCCGATCGCTAAATGTCCTTCGCCTGTCTTGTTGAGGAAAACTCCGGCCATGGCGCCGAAAGAGCAGGGCGCGAAGGCGCCGAAGGAACCGCAGGCTCCCATTAAATCGAATAGTTTTAACGTTAAGGACCGACCAAAAAACGAGAAGTTTCAAAAGATCGCGGCGTTTTGGAACTCGCCCGATATTTATCATTAACAAGCATATTTTCGACTCGATATTTAAATTTATGTGTATTGTATGTATATACAAAATATATTTTTCTGTTTTTATTCTATTTATACCAAATAAGTGCCTTAAACGAGTTTTATTTTGTTAGAATTAGACTCAAAGTTTTATTTTTGTGTTATATAGGAGAAGAACTGTTATGCCCTCCAATATTTAAGATTGTATATTGACCTAATGAAGACGATTTGATTATTCAGACTTTTATTTTATTTTCTATGCCCAATCCACTAGGTAATAAATAAGAGCAAAAAAGGCCATAGATTCCTGAAAAATTCCTTCAACGCTCTTAAATAATTTCTTCGATTTGATTCTTCAATAACCAATAAATACTTAAGAATATAAATCAGTCACTTATTCACTGTAGACACTTTGTGGGTTCTTGTCAAGATAACAAAAATTTTGTAACATTTTATTTTAATAAAAAAATACAAAATTAACCGTAACTACTGCCTAGGATTTAAGTTTAACCAAATGCCCCCCTTGGCTCTAACTGTGGCCCTATAAGTCAATGTAATATCTTCACTGCCGGCTGGCAGGCTTATTTCGAACTTCCGTAGGAAATAAAATAGTACGGTCTTCAATTCTATCATAGAAAATTTATTACCTGCAACGAAATATTCAATACTTCGGTATGCAATGGAAAGCGTAAGAAGGTTTTGCTTTGGTGAAATTTATTCTTTGCCAAGTACTGCCTGACTTACCTATGCAATTGCGGGGTCCGAGGCTAAATGGCAAATACGAGTACGGGTGCATGTTCTGAATTCTGCTCTCCTCAAACCTGTCTGGTTCGAATTTCAAAGGATCCGGGAAAAATTCCTCTAGCCGGTGAGTTACAAACGGCGATATGAATATATTCGTACCGGCTGGAATGACTGTTTCGTCTGCAATAATCGAATGTTTACATCACATGGATATCTCTGCTTTTTTATATATTTTTTCACACTTAATAAATACAGCAAAACTCACCTAACAAGATATCTTCTGTAATTACTCTATTAAGAATTGGAATAATCGGCACTAGCCTCAATGTTTCTTTGATAACCTGTTCTAAATACTTCATTTGATTTAATTCGTTTATAGTTAGAGGAGCGTTTACTTCGAAGGCAGAAATTTCTTTTTGTATTTTATCCTGTACACCTTGGTTTTTGGCAATGAAATACAAAGCAAAGGCCAATGTTCCAGCCACCGAGTCTTGACCCTAAAAATCGAATCTTCTTGAAAGAATCGAAACCTTCAACTTAACTGTACTTACAGCCAGCATGAACGTTACGGTTTCGTTTATCAAATCTTCTTCGGTGAAGTGCTCATTTGATTCGAAAATTTCGATGAACATGTCTAGAAAGCATGTTTTTTGCGAGAGTTTTGTTTGTTTTCTTCGCTTTATTAAAATCTGGAAAATTGTAATTTTAAATTATGTATCTATTAGGTATATTTTGCATTTATCGTACGTCTCTCGTATAAGAATTTAAACTGTGCTTCTGCCGTTTTTCGTAGCTTGCAGACGAAGTCCAGTTATAAATCGATTCTAATATCAACCAAGGCTTCACGACCCTTTCGATGACCTGAAGTTCGCCTCTGCAACATTATTATCAATGATTTGGGTCGAAAAATTTCAATTCAGGAACTTACTTTCTATAGGGAGAGTCCATATCAACTGGCACTCCTAACACAGAATCTGAAAAAAATTGCTACATTAATTGTTTAATACAGTTCGATAGGAATGACTGCGGACAAGAGAGTGTTTTTTGCGCTTTTCAAGTATGTAAATCATTACATTAACTTACTGTGTAGTATATCTAAGATGCATTCATTAACAAATGGCGTTATTTTAACGCATTCTTTTCCATCTAACAATAAGTTAGCAACGAATCGCTGAGAACACTCAGCAAAATTATCAACGAATTTTTCCAGTATATTAATATGGAAGTACGGTTGGATTAATTTTCTATTTTTCTTCCATTTGTACCCTTAAAAATTAGAGCGCATTAGAGAAATATCGCGGAGAGTAATCATCATAATTTAATACCATTGTTAGTTATCAAACCTTGGCCAATGAAATTGTGCAAGACTTTGTAGAAGAAGCCTTTCTGGTTCGTTTTGTTCGTCGATAAGAGGATTTTTAGATGTCTCGGCTCGAAAACGGTTACGACTGGAAGAAGGGACACCCAGATCCTGATTAAAGGTCCGAATTTGCTTGGCCCGTGCGTGCTTAAATTTATTAATGCTGAAAAAAGTTTACACCATTAAATTAAACAAACACTGCCACCTGAATATTATAATAATTCTAAGAAATTCTAATAATATTGACCGAAATGCGCCTGATCTAAATTATACGTTTCCACCAGAGATTGTAATTATAGAAAAAAACACATAAAATTCACGTATTAATATATTATAAACTGTAACGAAAATGTTTACTGTTGTAATATCTACATACTCGTAATTGGAAATTATTAGTTGTTTAAATAATATTGCAAAAATAAATATCATTGATGAAATTATTTAATTGCTATTAAATTAATATTCCAAAGGCCATAACTGTCAATGAAAAAATTTTAAGTTAATTAAACTGTAGCACGATATAATTTAGATTCTCATTAAAATTATAAAGTTATACTATAAACACATGCTTAGTACTGTTTTGCATATCATTGTAGCTATTACCTATTAAAATAGATACATACCTGATTGAGTGTAACTAAATATTTATATATTAGTCAATTTTAGCAGATCGATAAAGGATATTGAAGAATTATTTAAGTCATTAATTAAACAATTACCTTCGTGCTGTTTGGCCAGTAAAACATTGCCCAACAAAGGCAATGCAGGAGGCCCTGGGAGACTCAGCATCAGCAAAACGCTCCTTATGTAATTTCTAATCATTAGCAACACTGACATCAAAATCCTTAGAAAATACCCGAAATAATCCATTTTGCTGTAAAAAAATACCGACATCATAAACGAACGGAAACCAACTTAATAATATTTTTAATATTAAAGTTCGCTTTGATTTTATCAGTCGCGGTCGAATCATTACTGCAACTTGATGAGTAAGTGCAAGGAGAAGCAAGTCAACTTCGACAAACTTATAAAACTCAAAATTGCCTGTTTGAAATAATGCAAGTATCATTACCATTCGTACCGACCGGTTCTTTGATTTCCTTCGCTCGCTTTTTGAGCGGAGGAATTCTTTTATTACACCGACACTTCTTTATCGTCGCATGTGCAACAGCCCAATAAATCAGGCATTTAAATCCATTTTGTAGTTATTATTTGTTAAAGCAGGAAGTAATACGAATTTATTACTGGTTTAAAAATTGCTGTAAACTGATATATTTTGATGGGAAATGTAAACTAATCCATACAGGTATCTAAAACTTTGAGATATTCAATGCAAGTTTTAATAAATCCCGCTGCTTTAATAATTCATTTAAATTCCTGCGATGACATGTCATCGCTATAAGCTGGTTAGCAAATGCCTTAGAAAAATTGTTAGCATATATGGTAAAATTTAATTAATTTAAACGCATCAATAAATAATCACCTTCACGCATTTTCTTATTCATTTTGAAATTATTTATGTATCCACTAATTATTTATTTAATTATTATTTATTTTTAATAAAGTAAGTGCAATTGATTGCAGCCGCATTCAATCAATACTGAAATTATCTCACCTATTACGCCGAGACCGTGATTTGTTTGTATTTAAAAATATTTTTTGACTTTGAATTATTTGTCCCCTGCATGCAATTGCGTAGTGATTTTTTATTAGAAAAGTTTTTTCTATTAAATGTTAATGATAATTTGTTTAATTGTAATTTAAAATCTACCCTAAGCAGCTGTATAAAATTAATAATTTGCAAATTGCAACCTACTATTTCGGCCTAAGAGCCAGAACGAGATAATTAATGTAAAAATGTCGAACTTAAATTGCAAAACGAGTGATTATTAAAGAAAATTATGTATTTCCTTTAGAACGCAAAATGTTAATGTATAAGTGCACTGTTATTTCGAAATTGCAAAAAAATATTTGCAAAAACCTGTATTCAAGCTCTACATGTTAATTTCTGTTAATTAAAATGAAATATGGTTTAAATTTTTGCCAAAAATTATCTTATATTTTTGTGAAATATTTTTCCAAATTCTGGCCTATAATAAAAGAGAATTTTAGAGAATTTTTAATGTTTTTTTTTTAATTTTTTGTTCATACTTAGGTAGGTACATAATATGATTATAGCTTCCTCGAAAAACTTAATATTTTCTATAGATACATATACATTATGGGTAATTTATTACTTTTTTGATCTTCTAAAATGTACTAATTACTTTATCCCTAGGTACATTGTATTATAAATTATTTTATTAACAAATTATCTAGATATTCCTATGTATTAAATATAAAAGGTCAAATCGTACAAATTTTAAAACAAAGGTGTCTTTTATTACGCATTAAAATTCATTTCACATAAGCCTGATGGAGATTTTAAAATGCAAAAAATTCTTTCAACTTCTGCACTTACCTTTGTATAAAAATTAAAACTATATCAAAATTTACAGATAATAAAACAATTAATAAATTCACTTTTTTTACGGATGCAAATCGCGAAAAACTTTTCAAAATGAAATTTGCTTGCATAGAAGGAAATTAATTGAAATAACCACACATGACATAACGGAGTCGAATGCGAGTAAAATACCTTTATTTACGTTTATTTACGAGCTGTTTTGTAGACAACATTGGGACGTGAACATTTTTACAATGATTTCATTTCAAATTTGATTAAATTTCGTAGCGCAGTTACACTGACAATTTTGAATTTTGATGAATGTTTATGGTTATTTTTAACTTCCCTTTAACTGCTCTTTGTATTTGTTCTGAACAATACGGGGTTCTTTATATCGATAAATTTGAAACGAATTATAATGCGCTAATGAGGTGTTTATTTGTGAATTTTACATTAAATATGCATTACACTTTTCTTAATGAAATTTAATGAAACACAGCATTCATATAATAAAATAAAGCAAGCGAATGATTTCCCTATAGGTATATAACTTAGTTTAATCTGAAATAGTTAAAAATTTAACTTATAGATAGTGTGCAAAATTATTAACATATTTTCAAGAATACTTACCGAATATTAAATTCGTGCTATATCCAATGTAGTTAACGATATGCACCATGAATTAAGCGTTATACATTTCACAAGTTGTAGTGCTTAAATGTACAATTTTTATCAATCAACAAATTTTATTAAAATTCAGTAATTTGTGAATATCGATAATTAGTTACGTTTTAAATTGCATTTGATTTGTTTGCTCATTAAAGCGAAAATATTGACAGGATTTTACTACGTTTACACCGGTTCGCGGTTTTACAATACCTTTAAAAGACTTAGATAAATATTAGATACTCATCTAAGTACAACAGTAATCGATTCTTTGTAGAATTATTTGTAGAGTGTTGTTAATTACTGGGTAACTTGTTCATTTATATATATATATATATATATATATATATATATATATATGTATTTTACGATTGGCAAAAAGGAAATGCTGCTGGAAGAATCGTACAAATTAATTATTACCTTGGTTGAATTTCTTAACCGTTTAATAGATTTTGCAGCAGCCATAAACATTACCTAGTACTTCTCCATCGTTAAAACAAGAATCGTAGTTGCAGAAGATAATTAAAAATGAAAAAAAAAACAACCGATATTAATTGCGAAATTTGTAATGTGAGCTTGGAAATAAATAACTCTACTTTAACTCTTAAAAATAAAAGAATTGAATCTGTCAATCTATTGTTTCGAAGACGTCGACTTCGTCAACTTTTGACTTTTTGTCAACTGACTAATATTGATGACAGATTTACTCCCGTAGAAAGAATTTTTTTATACAAAACGTTTTTTTATCCAACCATTCGAAATGGATCGATCGAATATGCTTACAGCCAGCAAGGTGAAACAGCACGGTTTGACCTCGGAGAAATGGACGACCAAAGACAAAATCGTCCAATACAAAGGACTAATCAATCTTTACAGTAAGTACAGATTCACCAGTAAATTTAGCATGTTTTTAATCACCACGCACTCCAGCTCGAGACAAGAAGATCATGGAGATGAACATCGCTCTGCAGAAGAAGAAGCAGGCGCAAGAAATGAAAACGCTGCAAACCGAAATCAACCTCGACAGGAAGAAGCTGGATAACGCTTGCGCCGGCGACAATCAGAAGTTGAGGAACGCTTTAGCAAACCACAGGACTTTGCAACTGGCGTACTGCAATTCTACGCCTACGGTAGTGCACCCAATTCTCTCCTATTAACGATCAAAACGAACTTAAACGCTGTTCTGTTGCAGAAAGTAATCGACCTGATCCACCAGGTCAGCTTTACTAAGAGGAAAAAGCGGGATATACTTCGATACAGGCAAAAAATAGAATCAGACAGGCTTATTGATTTGAAGGTATATGGTCAAATTTGTATTGCGCCATATGCATTTCAGTGTTGTTTCAGTTGAATTGCGCTGTTTACGAAGATAGGCTGAAATACGAGGGGGATAAAATCATGCTGCCTAGCGAGAAGGAGGCTCATCTCATCACCGGGAGAATACAGGACGCGATATTGAAAAAAGAAGCCGCCATTTACATCAGAAATTCGTATACGGAAATGATCGCCATCATGAAAAAAGCAAGCGATATTCATTTATCCTTAAAACCAATTTTACCAGTGGATTATGTTTCTTCCAGGATTCAATTTACTTCGATGCGATTTTGGCTTCGCTCAAAAACGATGGAATAGCACAAGGACGATGCATAATAAACGCTACTCTGCTAGGCCACGTGGGTATGGAATATTTGAACACGACGAAGCAGGAATACCACGTGTTGGAGCGAGTCGTTAAGATGGACTTGGCCAGCAGGAAGAAGGACATCGCTTCAGTTCAACAGAACGTCGAAGCCTTCACTGACAACTTGAAAAATCTAATTAGATCCGATGTAGATTGCTCAATGTTTGCTCTATTATTCTCTGATTTATTCTATTTTAGAGCGACGTTAACTTGGGAAAAATTTCGATCAAAGAGAGCGCAAGTTTCCACTTGCTGCAAAAGGAAATTGAAACCATCGAGACTACGTTGCGATTTTTGAAGGACACTTTCTTCCTCAATTCTTTTGATCAAATATTCCCTTGGTACTTGCTTTCACTGCATATTAAATTCTACATCTAATCAATCTAATTTTAGTCTGAAAGAGCAAATGAGGCAGCGGAAAAGGCTGGATCAACTCGTCCATAAATGCGAGGCAAACAGAGACGATTTAATGGAGAAAACCGAAAAAGCCGAAGTTTTGTGCGCCACTTTACAAAACACAATGGTCGAAACAACGAAGATGTAAACACAACACAATATCCAATAAACCCACGAATAATAAAACTCCTATCTCCAGATACAATTCCGAGAAAGGCGTCTTGAAATCGGACATCAAATTCGAAATCCAAAGGACCAACGAATACGAATCCACCATCAAAGCAAGATACAATCTTCTAGCTAAAATTAGAATAGCATTAAGGCACTTGCAGTACCTAGCTAGGCTGCTATCCACCGAAACCGAGAGTACCATCAAACTACGAAAATTGCCATCACTTAGTTCTGCTTTGGTAATACCAGAAGAGGACGAAGCTGACGGTAGTACAATTTCTATAGTGAACAGTTTCTTTAACTCCATTATCCATTAGTTACTCCTTGATCCATTATTAACTATATGTATTAGGGGGGTCCTACAGCATCCCGCATTTCGATCGCCACATGTTTCTATTTATCCAGGTATCTTCAATGATTGACTGGTCCCTTATGGTGGTGATTGCTCCATTTAACCAAGTGTTAACTATTCTTTCACGTTTTCTCTTATTTGTTGGAGTATATTCAAAAGCTTTTCTTGGCCACCTGTGTTCTTCCATACGCCTCACATGTCCGTACCAAATTAGCATGTTCCGAGTAAATTTGCTGCAATCTGTATGTTAATATTGGTTCTACAATTGCTCTGTAGATTATCAGTTCTTATACTTCTTGGATGTAACCTTCTTTAACTAAAGAGTCTAAAAGGCGGTAAATTTACATTAGTAGTTCTATCCTGCATTTTGATAATTTCAGGCTTGAAAATCGGCCAGGAGTTGCTGGTGAAGTTCGCCAAACTGGCCTCGACCACATCGGCGGCGAGGGAAGTGATGGACGGGCACAAGCCGGACATGACGTACAGGACGTTCGAGCGATTGATGCGGGACCGCAGCAAGCCGATCGAAATCGTGAAGAAGGTGAGCGAGGAGTCGTTCATGCAGGCCGAGTCGGGCGACGGTAACCTGCTGTCGCGCGAAGACATCAAGAAGAGGAGCGACGAAGTGGTTACCGAGGGGCTGGCGGCGCTCGAGTACAAGCCGCCGCCGCCGCCGGCCAAGAAGAAGTTCAAATTTAAGAAGTGATCTTCGTATAACGCTGTAGGGATTTTGGGCGGAACCTATTTGCTATTATTGCAGAGGGAATCAAAATTTTAATGACACCGATGATTGCGATATATAGATTATTTATACAACTTGTAATAAAATCCCCGTTGGTTATAATTTATTGTCACTGTTAAAACAGGGAAAGCGCGTCTGATAAAAAAATAAACGGCAATTTTTTTAGATATATTATTAATATATGTATATCTACAATTTTGTAGCGTATTATTAAAGGTAAGTAATTAAAGCTAAGAGAATTGTACAAGTTACACAAAAATTTGGCCGTCAGTATCTGGCACACATTCATATTTGCATGGCAATTACGATTTTTCTATATCGAAAAATTGTGTCTAGAAATTCTAATGTACAGGAATTTAGTGTTGAAATTAAAGATCAGTTTTTCTAATATAAACAAAATCGAATTCTAGAGAACTAAATTTTGTATACATGAGCAACAATTTCGAAGTCGATTTTATTCTCTAATAATTATAGGGTGTTTCCAATTAGGTGCGAAATTTTTAGACAATAATTCTATTGTTCAATTTTTTTTCTACAAGCGTAGAGGGAAACATAAAAAATATTCTGCTGAGTAGGAACACTGTCTCAAATATCTGTATAAAACCTTATTATATTTTAATAAGCCTATTTCCCTCGAGCTCGAAGAAAAAACATTGTACCTAAACATCCCAAATTCGAATTTCCTCACTACTTTCCACATTGTTAGATAAAAACTATTTTCGAAGCATACTTCATTTTTCACAGAAATTAACTATCTACCTGTGTATCGTGAAGAATGTTTCGAATAAAAAAAACTTTACTCCTTGCTCCTATAATTCTGCTATCAATTTTCTTCAATTACATATGAAACAGTTCATTAACAAAAATGCGACGTGATTTCATTTTATTCAACCTTTAATATATGTACAACGAAAAAACAAGAATTAACAAAAACTTTTCAAAACTTAAAGTACTATTTTCAGCTTTGCTACTCGTTTGTTACAAATCACGAGTTCTATCACATTTGCATTATCACTACTAAAAAATTAAGGAATTATAAACTTATTGTAAATTTTTAGGATCCACTGAAGTTATCGGCTGTGAAAGGTAAGACAATATGTACTGTCATAGAAGAAATTTTAATCATTCGAAAGTCACATTTAGGAAAATTGAAGTTTCCATGTCAAATAATATAAAAGATGGAATATTGTTACAAATTTATAAATTAATGAGCTTGAACACAATTTTTCTTCAGTCCAGTACCTCTCACAATACTGCTTTATAGATATATTAATAAAATAAGTAAGAAAAGTTAAGACAAATGACTTCATGGAAATCCTAAAAAGAAATGAAGCATCACAATAAATTTTAAGAAGGGTAAATTGCATTATTTCATTTAATCCATTTTTCATACCCGCTGAGTCCAAGTCCAAATTTTAAATTTGTATTTATTTAGAAAAAAACAAGAAACTGAGCAACTAACAAATATGTATTATTTTCAACTCTTTAAACATTTGCACTAAGTAAATAAATAAATATAAAAATTAAGTGCTTTATTTTTACACGCAAGGGAATAGGTTACACATTTGGGCAACAAAAGGTAATTATTTACACATATTCATGATTAACGTACACGCGCGACCTATAATATAAATGGGAATTTCCCGGGGACGCCTACGAGAGTAAAAAATATATCTTGATGTACATAAATATCTCTTCTCTAATTGAGCTGAACGCTTGAGTGTTGTATTTAATATTGAAATTCTTAATTCTCTATAAAAGAAAGCGTTAACTCTATTTATAAAATCCATAGTATTGACACGATGGTCAATTGTTGAACCAGTGTTTCAATCATTTTGGGTTAAATTTTATTCAGCACTCCAAGTAAACCCAACACTACAATTAAATTGTTTTACATGACCATCCTGCCAATACCTCGGCCCTAAAAAACAGTACAGCACTTCCGATTGGCCGAAAAATTCCCTAACACGACGACATTCGCCTCAACTTCATTTAAATTAACAATTTTACTTGCTCACTTCGTTCGAATGGCGTTCAACTTTGGAGTTCCGACTTGACGACCACGGAGGCCGCTTTCTGCTTCTCAATGTACCGCTTTCTGGCCTGCTTTATCATGTGCTCCTTGCGTTTGTGAAGGATCTTCTCCCGCTCCGTCGACGATTTGGAAAACCGGCTTCCCAAAGCCGCCGTATCTTCACTACAAAACAACGATATTTGTGAAATATTTATGATTTATATCAACTCTACCTTAACCTGTACTATCCTGCCCTATCCTGTACTACTCTGCCCTATCCTTGCCCTATCCTTGCCCTATCCTGCCCTATCCTTGCAACATCTTAAGCTAAATATAAATCTTTCTGATATACAAATAAATTTACTATTCTCTAGGTTCTCCTTTATTTACGAACACACAAGAACTTACGTCCCAACTCTACCTTACCTTATATTACCCTTCCCTAACCTACTAACTTCTCAAACCGAAAAAGCTTTGTAAAAACTAATTTACTAGGTTAGATTTAGTTTTCTAAGGAACTATCTAAGTTCTTCTATTTACAAAGACTCTGCGTACTTACGTCTCAACGTTTTCAGTGTTATATTCATCCCAATTTCGCGCGCTGGGCTCCGGTTCGGAATTGAGTGTGCTGAACGGGTTCCTCTCAGACGGTCGATCGATGTCCAGGTCTCTGAACATCGGCGGCGCGATCAATCGACCGTCCAGAACGTTCTCGACGGTCAATTCGACCGATCGCGTTACCCTCAAGTCCTCTATGATCGTCGACAATGGAATGTGCGGAAATAACGTTTGAACTTGCCTAGCCATAGCGTCCAATTGGGAATTCGTCGCCATGTGGTTCTGGCGTATGGCCTGCACGTGGCTGACTTCCACCGAGAAACTCGGTAACCAGGATACGTATCTGGAGCCTGTTAAAAAACACGTTTCATTACGTAATTCTTGATTAATCCATCTGGAATACTTACCATCGAAGTGGAAAAAGTGATTGAAGGGTCGCCTTGTATTCTCTTGGGGATCGGTTTGAAGCTCCGGAGGGTCCATGTTCGCTACAGAAGGATTTTGAATGTTCAAAGTCATTCTGCAAGTGGGACACGACGTATCTTGTTCCAGCCAAGATAAGAGACACGTACTGGAAATAATGTTGGATTAATTTCCAATGATATTAGTTTAAAATTGTGTCAAAAACTTACTTGTGGAATAGATGGCCGCATGGTAATTTCCTAGCAGTGTCCATATTTTCCCAGCAAATGGCACAGTTGTCCGAATTCTCCTGCAACTCCGCTTTAGTGGCCATTGGATAGTTCTGTTCCAAATGATTTCTAACCCACAAATAATTCCTGTGCTTTTTGTATTTTCTTTGAATTTCGTGGAATAGAAATCTAAAATAAACAGTAAATATTGGCGGTACATAAACAAAGCGATTACGACAGAAGGCATTTACCTCAATTGCATGCAAATAACCAAACTGGCCATTGATAAGAAAATGTTGCTCCACAAAAGCATGTGAAGATGGTGGATTAGGTCGATTATCAAAGCAGTTAAATCGAAACTTAATTCCACATAGTAAGATACAGGTCCTCGCTTATCCAACGTTCTGTTATCATCAGTAGAAGTAGGCGGAGTACTTTCATTTCTCACGTCGTATAAATGAAAAGCGTAACGAATTATCACATGAAGAGTACGGATGGCCAATAAAAGCACCTAGAAAACACACATAATAATTATCATTTAATTCGTATTAACTCAGATACAACTAAATAATTTAGTGAGTGAGACTTACTTCATAAAACATGAAAAAGAACGTGTTCAGTCCGCCGAAAAATCCAACAAAAATAGAAACAACAAACATGAATCCCGATAGAGCAAATATCGCCGCAAGCAGAGCCATCAGTTTCACGTGACTCCAAAACGGCGTCCGAGGGGAAAACGACAACTGCAAAAAATATCATTAGAATCTCCAACATACTCCATAATTGAAGCCTTACATATTCGAACCGATCTTTGCTCAATTGGGAGAGAAGGTGCAGGAAACCCAGCAAGGAGAACCAGGAGCACCACAGCAGCACTTCGTCAATGTATTGAACGTTGATGATGCCGAACACGAAAATGAACTTGTAAAAAACGAAATTCCAAAATTTGTCTCTGAGCTGCTGTTGTTCGGAAACGCGGAGATCGCCAAAGACCAACTTCTGGACGGCCCTGCCCAGCAGGATGAACCAGCAAAAAGCCATGTTTATCATCGTCTATAAATGAAAATAGAGAATTGCTTATTTTCCAAAAGTCTTGAAATTTTCAATAAATTTTTGTAATCGATTTTAAACATACAATTTGATTAAATAAATTCCTTTGTGACTATTACATGACTAGTAACTCACTAATTAAAGCATTCTAATTATAATTTTAATTTAATTTTATATTAAATTCCGAGCTAGAAATTTCACGAGTTTAATAAGACGTGAAACTTTTTGCGACACGTCTATAAATATATCAAATTTCTAATAAGTGTAACAAAACGGAATACTATTAAGTAATTTTAATAAAAAAGACCTGTGATAATGAAAGCATTTTGGTCACAAGTTAACCAAATATTATCTTAGTGGGTATACAATTACGTGTATGCTATAAAAACCATTAACTTTCTTTATTTATGGGCCTAAAAGGTATATTTTTTTAAGTGAAATTAAAATAAATGTCGTGATAGCTAATGTAAATTACAAGCAATTTATACCTGAGTACTATTGCGAGGCATCTTTAAAATTTATTAAACGCGAACACTATTTAAAATTGATCGTTTCGTTAAGTTATTCTTAGAGCAATAATTGATTTCTTGCACTATCAAGGAAACATTTTTTAGCGATAACAATCCTGATTAGCATTTTTTAACACCATATATTTCTATTTAAAGTTTAACGTATTATAATTATTTCAATACAAAAATTTGCCAAAATTTCATTTCAATACAGATAAAACAGGATTTTTAAATATTAACAATTCAATTATTATTTTAAATGCGGGTTGAATTATACCATGACCAAAAACGAGCGTGTTTAACATAAAAATGAGCAATTAACGATAAATAAAACTGTACTGTTCAGTTTAGTGAAATTAAATTTTAACACTTCTGGTTACATAAATATGTATAATTAATTCCATAATTTAAACTCTAATAGATTAAGAAACTGGGTTAGGTACGTCACGTTAGGCACTAAAATCGATAAGATATAAAAAATAGCTGTAAAAAATTCTGGTGAAACTGATTGTAAAACATGACAAAAAAAAGGCTTATATCATTAATGCACAAAAAAAATTGGAAAGGCGCGCATTAAAAAATCCATAAATTATATACAACAACGCCATATTAAGAGCTATGATACGAATTAAGAGAAAATGCACAAAAAATCTCCGGATATTACTCTATTATAAAAGCTAATTAAAAATTAAGAAAAGGAACCATTCCAAAAAATTTGTCATAAAAATCAATTTGCCCTGGCCGGTTTGTTGGCAATACCGTTCGTAAATCGTACAAGTGAATATTTTTAAGAAAACTCGAACGAATGCCGTAAATAAAACGTTTGGCAATGAGCTTCCTTCAGTTAGGTTAGATATGAAGGCAAAGCAAAAACACTCTGATACGATTCATCAATGTTTTGACCTCATGCCAAAAGTTGGGCTGCGACGATTCGCGCAATGCCGTAGGCACATTGCAGTTCGAATTTCGAAAATACGTATCAAGAGAACGATTCTCAAAATTCCAAAATTTCCATTCATTATCCTTTCCATACTATTCAGACGCACATAAAAAATATTAACGTTTTTATGTAATATTCAAGTAAAACCTCTACCTACGCACGCTGTATGGAGATTATTTTGGTATTTGGTATTGAAAACTTTTTAAATAACTTGTGTCACGCTAGAATAAATACCACAATTTGTTAGCAATTTTTGGCTTAAAATGTTTAATATACAGGGTGTAATTTAAGTGATGACGTTAATTTCAGGTGGTCATTCCTTGCATTTTTGTAGAAAAGTTTATATAAACGTGTGTCCTAATTTGCTTCGTTTCCGAGTAATGGGGTGTTAAAGGGTTAATAAAATAATCGGTTTTTCATAAATTACTGAAAATTCTTTTCGCTGATTTTTCTTAAACTTGGTGTGCTTGTTAGCAGTAACAAGGGGCTTCTTGTCTCGAAATTAGATTTTGAATTTTAATTCCAGTGGCGCCGCAGAAGGTTACCCTGATTGATATTTATCAATTGAGGACAAGACAGGGCTGGACAAAATGCAAATTTGCTGGTACATAGGTACAAATTTATTAACATAGATAGTATTTGCGAGACTTTCAATTTGATATCTTTAGATATGAACTGAAGTAGACACATTTACAGATTTTTTTTAAAGTAATATACATATTACCATATAATTTTTTGCGGTTAATTAACCTGAATCAAGACGATGTTTATTTAAATGTTATTATAATTATTATATTTACAAACACTAAGCATTAAAAATATATTTTGGAATTAACTACAAACAATTAATATGAAAATATGAATCATATGGAAAATGGCCAATGTCTACCACAACAAATAAAACCAGAATTTTAATCAATTCGGAAAAAAAACAATTAAATTTACCTGTTTTTAATTATGTCTACTGAAATCAAAACAATTCAGAGAAAACTGCAGAAGAATCCAATTAAATTTCTTTAAATGCTTAGGAAAGTAATATTTTAATTTAGAAATTCCTATGTAAATTAGGTAATTATGTTATTATAAAAAATTTCTATCCAGTTACACAGTTACTTCAAATCAATAAAATGTATAAATTAATGAAGCTAAAGTAGTAGATCAATAAAATAATGGAAAATGTTTATGTTTTTGTATCGCATTCAAATAATTAAAGTTTATTTATAGAGCACAAATATTCCATCAAAACACAATTTTTAAAAACTTAATGCGAGAATTAAAATAATTTGAAATTAGGTTATTAATGTTATAAGATTTATGTGAAATTTATCTGGAAACTTATAATGAAAACAATTATACAATAATGAAGTCGTGAATGATGCCTTTTTGATTGGCAGAAATTTCTATTACTTCTGAAAAGTCAAAGGTAAAATATGTAATATATCCTGTGTTTATTACACAACTTGGGTAATAATTGGTGTTAAAGTAAATGTTGAAAAAAATAAAACAATGCTTACATATTCTTAGCCGTGAGCTTAAATTGTAAAGCATACACACAATTATTTAACATACATGCAATCTAGAAGGTCTTTTTCACACTGTTAAAAAACTGTTGTGAAAAAAACTGTCTCAAAAGCACCTTTTTATTCTACGCGTATGTACAAAGGGTGGATTTATTTAACTTCAAATAACCTTAGAATGTGCCTATCAATTACCAGCAAATATATGTAAATTACATTCTATTGATGCAATTAGTTATGCAGAACGTTGAAGAGAGTGAAAGCACCAGTTCGAAATAGACCAGTTGCTATAAATATCACAACTTCTTCAATTATTTTGTACATACACCTATGCGATACTTATTAAATTTTACTATTAAGTAAACAATAAAGTATTATAAATTTCGTATAAGCATCATATACACTTTACCCCTTACTGGTAGTACAATGAAAAGATAAAAAATGTTAACTTACCCATACACAGACAGGTTCTCTAGTCATTACGGTAAAAATATCGGAAACAAACTGGCTGACGGTTCTTCCATCGGAATCAGTCCCGTTTCGGTTTTCGAAATTATCAGCAACATCGTTTCTGTCAAATTCACCTGGGTAGTTCCAATTGGGCTCCTTTATGATCTGAGCAGCGTAGTAAGTACAAGCCGAGAGTGCCACAACACTTACGAACGAGTACACCTTCAAGCTGGGCAATGGTAATCTTTCTAATGGAACTACTGGCATGGTGACACTTTGTTCGTACAAATCGAAAGTTCGTTTATGTGATCCTCTTGAATTTCGTTTGTCGATTGATCGAAAATATCTCGAACATATTGGAAATTGCACAGATATTCACCGCAGGTACACGGCTTTGATGATTTGTTTTTTTCGCCTTGGACTTCACTGCATCCCGTCCTTTTAACGTTTATTAGCCTCCGCAATGGTCAATTAACAACAAGCCGGGGAACTTCTAACGACGGCGAAATTAGAATGGGACTGCTGCTACATGAAAATAAGTTATTAGATTCATAAGAAATGTGATGTGATCCCAACTGTCACTGTTATTTGGTTTAAATGTCAAAATAAATATTGCGTCATTTGAATCCTGATTTTCGGAATTCCAATTGGAATGTACAAAATAAATACGTTTATTTTTTATTTAGACAGGATTATTAATTAATTAATATTATTAATACAAATTAATCGTTTAAATGGGTATTTTAATTTATAAACATTATTAATTTTCAAAAAAAGAAGAATTTTTGCTATGTCATTAATAATAAAAAGAAGAAATTTAAACCTTCAATTTATAAGAAAATATCTTTTCTAGCTTAATTTTTACTGAAGTTTAAAGGCTGTATTACTTAATTGAATGCAATTTAATAAGATGAAACAAAGAATCTGGTTTAATTACAGATTACTGATCTTAATATTGATTTTTATGACGTTTCTAACAAATGCCGATAGATGTCAGGATAACAGTCTTTCCTACTATTTTGGCCTTCACCAATGTAATGTATGAGCTATTTTTAGTATGATATTTTATGGGGTATTCACAAAACTATTTCATTAATAATTTTAATTGATACCAGTCTTATTTTCAAAGTAAGCGTTAATTATGCTCGCAAATTATCAATAGTTACAGGACAATTAAATAAAAAGTAAATAAAGCACTTTAAAATTAAGATAAAAGACCGGTTCTAACATTTACCTGATGATCAAATTTATCTGAAATGATGTTTTCGAAGATAAATTCGTGTCACCAAAAATTTCTCTTGATCTATTTTTAATTTTATCCTAATCTCTTGAATTTATTAGTACCACATAATACCTTCACCACAATTTTATTGCCTGTATAATAATTACCTACTCAATAAATTAGATAATCCTCAAAGATTTTGTAAATTCTTTTACTCCAAATTCAGAAACTAATACTCACAAGGCCTTCCCTCTATTTTTAGAGTCGAAGAAAAATTGATGTACCCAAAAAAACTCCTCTCTAGAAGGGAGTGCAATACTGATTAATTCTGAACTTGACTCGTCCAATAAAACCATCGAATAAATTTCAATCATTCCACAGTTTGAAATGAAAATTAAATCAACACGACCACATACCGTCACAACACTCAAGAAATTTGTTACTCGACGGGAGGCGACTAGCTGCCCACTCTCATAACCATTCGTCAAATTCCAGGAGTCCAGGATGGACAGTATAAATTCGTGCGGCTCCTGTAGCATCCAGTCAATTTCTCCAGAAGATCCGACGATGAAAGTATCACTAGCTCTAGTTATTGTTTTTGTTTTGGCGCTATATTTCGAAAATTCCCTCTGCGATGACCTCCGAATAAGCGACAACGAAGAAGAGAAGAAAAATGTGATAGAACCAGAAACTCCGAACAAATATGCCCCGTTGTGGTTTGGACCAAGGGTGGGAAGAAAGAAGAGGAACCTCGTACAGGAAGAGAACAAGAATTTCGATAGGGAAGAAATGGAAGTTTTGCTAGAATTCATCAGGAAGAGTCCTTGGACTATTATGCTTTTCGGAAATGGTGAGTTTCTTTATCAATAATTTCATTTAGTTGGATGTTTTTCAATCTAAGAATTTCAGTAAATATAATTGAAACATATGTTAGGTATAAAAGACAAATTTTATTATTGAACTTTTTAGGAGGAAGTCGTCTAATAAATTACAATCCCAAAGAAGATCGTGGTTTATATGACGATGATGAATTTACCGATATGGTACAAAGATCAATGTTTGCTCCGAGATTGGGACGATCGGCCTTCTATCCTCGATTAGGACGCGGTAACTCTGCTATGGACTGAATTTTTGTACTTATTTTACCTGGATAAAATAAGAACCTACTTTGTTAATAGAGCAAACAACAAATAAAAATATGAAATATTATATGAATAGCATTTTATTACTTTATCGTAGTACTCTTCCAATGTACAATAAGAATGCCAGCATTGGATAAAAAATATATTATTTTCGTAATAATGTAATAAATTTTTTATCTACCTATTTGTTAATTATAAGTAACCTAATGAGATTATCAGTTAAATAATATATTTATCGAATAAAACAAAGTGGGTACATTAAGGTATAAATATGATACTCTCACACTAAGAATACATATTAAATCAAGAAACCGAAATGAAGATTTTTATATTATTCGGCGTTCTCGTGTTAACTATTTTGGGTAATGGTTCATTTTAACTACATATATATAATTTACAAAATCTACCTAACACTTTACATATCCTCAACAGATATTTCAAATTCAGTGGAATCCAAAAATGTAGTTTGCTACTATTCGAGTTGGACTGTTTATAGACAAGGCAATGGGTCTTTCAATACCGATAACGTCGATCCACACTTGTGCACTCACATCAACTACGCCTCCGTGGGACTTAACCCAAATGGATCTATCAATATTTTGGATAGTTGGGAAGCCGAGCCCAGCGGACTCAGTAAGCAGGAACTACAGCAGATATTCGTAACTATGAACTATCAATTCGATTTGCAGATGGTATCAACAAAATAATAGGCTTGAAAAAACTAAACCCTAAACTCAAAGTGATGGTTAGCATGGGCGGGTGGAATGAAGGTTCTATTAATTACTCACACTTGGCCGCTAACAAAACGAAAAGAGAGACACTGGCTAAGAACGTACTGGAATTTCTGGAGAAACGCGGTTTCGATGGTTTCGATTTGAATTGGGAATATCCTGGAGAAAGGGGTGGAAACTGGACAACTGATAGGGTGAGATTCAATATATTTCTATAGCCCATATTATTCCATTATGAGTTTATACACAAAATAATAATTTTTACTAATTATTTCAGAGACATTTTACTGCCTTGATCAAGGCTTTAAGTGATACTTTAAAACCCAAAGGCTACTTATTAACCGCTGCTGTTGCATCTGATGCAAGTGTAATTGATAGCGGATACAATGCACCAGCATTATCCAAGTGAGTCCAAATTAATTTGCAGTTGTATTATCATGCACAATTTGTACTTATAGGTATTTGGACATGCTTAATGTAATGACATTCGATTTTCACGGAGCATTCAACAACTGCATCACCTGTGTAGGGCATGTTTCTCCATTATATGGAGCTGCTGTGGATTCTCTCTATGGTAGAAATATTACGTTCAACGTTGTAAGTACAATAAACTTGTATGCTAACAAACTAAAAGTAATAGTGTCTAACTGAAGTAAATTGCAGGATTATGCAATAAAACATTGGATGAGGAGAGGTTTTGACCCGGCAAAAATAAACCTTGGCATCGCTGCATATGGTAGAAGTTTCACCTTAGCGGACAAAACAAACACTTCCTTATACGCTCCAATTAAGGGAGCTGGCAAAGCGGGGCCATATTCCTTCCAAGAGGGTGTACTTGGTTACAATGAAGTAAGTAAACAAGTCAATAAATCAATCAATTTCAACCTGATTGAAAAATGAAAGGTGCTTTATTTTCTTATTTAGTTCATAGATAGGCAAATTAACTCGGGTATTCCAGTGAGATCATATCTCATGTCACATTTACCATATAATCATGTTTCTTCGATTTTTAGATATGCGAATACTTCAGTAGAAATTCAACTTATGTCTGGGATAAAGAACAGAAAGTTCCTCATAGAATATGGGACGATCAATGGGTGGGATTTGAAGATGTAACATCGATTAAATTGAAAGTAAATTATGCGAACAAAAATAAATTAGGTGGAATTATGGTGTTTTCGCTGGATTATGATGATTTCAGAGGGACATGCGGAAGTAAATATCCCTTATTAACAACCATAAATAGATATTTAATCTAAGAAGCTACTATGTTAGTGAATTAAAGTTTTTGCATTCGAAATGTATGATTTTATTATCTAATCTTACGAAATAAATTAAATATTTTGTTTAAAATTTGTCTTACAATGGAAATACGATAGAATTAAATTGGCGCTCATTTTTTAAATTTATGACAGCTGTCAAATACGTACCTGATATTTGCGATAGTGGTTGTATTACTATTAATTTTTGACACCATCAATTTAAAAATAACAAGAAGAGTAATTTAACCTCACATTTCTGACATATATACATTAAGAAATTTGCATTATTAATTTGTTGCTAAATAATTTCCATTATTTATATTAAAAATATATAAATTATGAATACGAAGAAACATCTAAAAGAAAAAAGACACCAATCCAAAAAACAAGATAAGTTAAAACAACTAATAAAACAATCTTCTGAATCGGAAGATGAAGATGAGCACGAATTGTCTCATTATTTAAACGATAAAGTAAAATTGATGAAGGAAGTATTGAAAATTATTAAACCTAAAAAAATAAAATCTATGGCGCCCGACTGCATGAAGGTAAGTCTTCGAAGCAACTGTGCATATTGTGAAAGACTTACTAATTCTTTTATTACATGTATCACAGAATATGGATATTGAAGAAATTAACTCAATGTTGCTGGAAGAATTATTGGGAATATCAAACAAGCGTCTTAGGTATATATTTAACGGACAGACTTTAAACGAAGAAAGTAGTTCGACGGATCCCGATCAGCCAGATATAATTTCTTTAGATGACATCAGTGATGATGATTTGATAATAGATTTAGATTCTGGTAAGAGGTTTTATTCATAGTTCAATACACATTTTCAAGTTCTATTAATTTGAGTGAAATTGTATTATTTTGTAGATGATGGTAAGAAAAAGAAAGCGAAAAAGCATCATAAGGTAAAAACTGCAGAAGAACCAAAAAGGAAGAAATTTAAAAAAGAGAAACATGATAAAGAATTTGATAAGAATAAGAAATTGGAAGAAGAAAATCCGATAGGTGAAAAAAACTTAATGAATGTGTTAGAATTACTAGAACTACAAGCCAGGGCTAGGGCAATAAAATCCCAACTAGCTTTAGAACATAAAAGCAACAAAGAGACTGTTGAGGAAACGGTTAAAGAAGAAATAAAAGATTATGACGATGACGATGACGATTCAGTAATAGTTGAGAGTCCTAAAAATATCGAAATCCTTATTACATCTAGTGAATCTGAAGACGAGAATAATACAAATCAAAATGGAACTACCGAATTTAATGAACCTCCCAAGGCTCCCGAAGAAAATGATACCAATAACAGTATAAACATAATTGATCAAGTTACAATAAAAGAAGCTCATAATTCCCAACCTCAAGAGCAAAATAACTTAGATAAGAACATCACAGAATGTCAGGAATCTGATGAATTAGGTAATGTAGAAAATAGTCAGCTGGACCTTGAAACAAATCAAGATGTTGAAAGTCAACCAAACCTTTCTAATGATCAAAATGTCGAAAGTCAGCAAAGTGAAACGGAGGAAAATGCAGAAAATGATTCTAAAGGATCTGAAGAAGAAGAAAAAGTAAATGTACAAAGCCCCGTAGAAAGCAAAAATGCAGAAAATGAAGAAAACGTCGATGAAGAAAAAGTTGATGAAGAGAAAGTCACTAAAAATAAAGAGACGAAAGATAATGTGATGAGCAAAACTATGAAAAAAATGAAAAGGATAATTAAAAGTGCAAAAATCTGTGAAGGTCAATTATCAGATAGTACAGAAAACAAGATGGATGAAAAGGAAAAGTCTGAAAGTCATAGCTATGACGATAATGAAGTCATAATATTGAATCTTGAAGATAATGAAATGGACTGCATTAACTTAGATTAAGGATATATTTATTATTATTATTAATAGAAAGAATAATAGATTTTTTTATGTAAATATGTATATTATTTATTTGAAGCTATTGAAAAAAGTTAAAAAGCATTTGTCTGACTTCTAGGTATATTTTAGCATTGATATGCTAAGCATTTGATATAAATTTTAGTTTTGACGATCTTGTGTTTAAATTTATTCAATCCTGTCGTACTGCAAACTAACTCGATTAAACTGACAATACATAAGCTTGCTATAACCAGCTATAACATTTACAATATAATTGATATAAATGATAATATAATTTTAATGCATAGTAATTAATAATTTGGTTTCAATACTGTAAAACGGGTTGCCTATGTAAAGTGTTATGAGTGACATCTTTTGTGAAATACAAAAGGTAATCTTAGAGAAAAAAAGAAGAATACTTTGATTTTTGCTTCATAGATGGCGACATTTTCTAATTTTGATTGCATTATTTTTACAGAACTGTAAAGAAAAATACAAATCCCAGTGGCGGGTCAATAAGATGGCCAATATTTCCATGAGTAGCCAATTTAAACTATTGTAACGTGTTTTTTAAATAATTTGTACACTTCAAATTATTCACGATTTTTAGGAGTAATGTACATTTTCAAAAATCTAATATTGCATTTTCATTTGATTCATAAATTCGGCGAATTATAATTTTGGGAAAACGAGACTGTCATAAACTCATCAAAACTATTTATTATTTGAGGGAGTCCTTTTTTAAATTTGGAATAATCTTTTTAAATGGCTTCTTGATTTTTTTCGATTTAGGTATTTTTTATTGAACGTCGATAAAGTTGATATATTGATATTGATTTACCTAGATACCTATAAATAATAAAGCAGTAGGTAAATACGAATAAATAATATTGGACCTAAATTTGGAAAGCATAGGTATAAAAAAACGCAATCATAATATAGTAGGTATGATAAATGAAATATACCTATCTCAGATTAAATTCGGCTAAGTAAATAATAAGCGCGGAAAAGTAAATAAGAAATAAAAATAAAAAACCGATTAATCGCCGAAAACGCCGGCGTTGTAGCATCGGTAGAGGAGCGTAGTAGAGAGATTAGAGATTAAAGAACAGAGCAGAGAGCACCTTTTCGTTAAATCAAATCAACGCAACGCAACATCGCAGGCGGCTATAAGCTATATTTATAAGTTGTCAATTGTCACATCATCCCCTCTATTGTTTGTCAGCGGCAGCCCATGTGCGGTCGGGTCGGTCGCACTTTTCTACTTCAACTTGGTTTTTATGCGAATGAACCAACAGTGTAAAGTCACGCTAGGAGCGTGGCAGTCCGAACTTACACCGATAAACGGCTACCGGCACGGCTGCTCTACTTACATCAGACGTGGCAGAGCTGTCTATGTGACAGAGAGTGACGTCCACGCCGTAAATACGACGGCCGAAAGGTGCTCTTTGCTATTCCATTCGAAAAACCCGAACGCAGTGCTACGTGATCTCGACGCACGGCCGAGACCGAAAAACGGGGCCCGATTTGACGCGCTCCTGTCTGCTAATGATGTTCAATGAGCAGAGGGTCGGGAAGGGATAAGGGGTAGGTTAACTCTATTGATTTTTAGGGTGACACTGTCAACTCCCGCCGAGTTCGCGGCCGAAAAAAATAACACACGCGGCTACATTCTTAAAAAGTCTATTAACAATTTCCCACGTTCGATGGCTAATCTCGCGTTCGGAGAGTTCCGGGAGTTTCCAGCGCGTTTGGGAGGTTTCTCTGTCGAAAATTTCGTGTTTGTGATTGTGTTTTGAATTCGAAACCGGTAGTGGAATGTGTCGTTCATCGGGTGTTCACGGCTCGAGCAACGCTGATGTTCGTCTCGTCGACGTCGCTCAGTGAAAATGGCAACAATAGGTGGCTTCTCGGAGGATCATTTTTGCAGAAGGCCAAAGAAGAAATTTAGTTGACGCTTTTGCAATTGCTCCTTTGCTAGAAAAAGCTTACGGCAAAGCCGACAAAGGTGGGCGTTCACATCACTAAACTTTATTACTACATACTAGATTTTATTTTTCTTAAAAACCACCACCTTGTACCTCGCCTACTTCAATTATTTACTCTCAAATACAATCAAAACTTACGAAAAGAAAAAACTAACGCCTCCTACGAATCGAATATAATAAATCATTAGAGCAAAATTTCATGATTATCTAACCTAACCTATAAAACAACGGATGAATTTTAACAACAAAAAAATAAATTCCCAACGAACTAAACTCTTCCATTACGACACAAACCAAATCCAATCGGCCTTATCGAGCGTTTTTCGAAATAAAACGAGAGAATTCGAAAAATTTGACCGGCAAAACGCCGACAGTGTAGGTGCTTTGTAAACATAACAATGGCGGACTCCTAAACATGCGCCTTCAACATGCACTGTTTATTAGGCACCTAGATGATTCTTGTGTAGTTCTCTAAGAAATTAATGTCGTGTATTCCGGTTTTATTGATTACAACCAACTGTTTGATATGTAAAAGTTTGTTGTGTGTCGGTGGTGTCCATAAGTAGTTCGTAGCGAAGACGGAACTTCGAAATCGTAAATTATGCGGACTCGATTAACGATTCGAAAACTTTGCGAAAATGCTAACATAACTTAGTGAGTGGATGCAATGAAACAAGTCCGAGTGCCGAGAAAGTCAAAATGTAAATTGTATTGTCGTAAGATTTAGCAATAGGTATAGAGAAGTAAACATAACCTAACTTATCGTTGACCATAAATAAATGCCTTTCTAAAAATATCGAAGGTGGAATATTTACCTGTTTTGGATGGTAGTGAGCCTGACTGTATTATAGTTTTTCTAGAAGGGAATTTTGAAAAGGTTGTTTTATTGGTTCGTAAAAATTAGGTATAGGTTAGATGATTTAAAGATTTAGTTTTATTTTAAACAATGAAACCTTCTGTATTTAGGAAATTGTAACTACAAGGGTTTCATTTTACTTTATTTAATCATTTAGGCTAAATTTTTATCATTGCTGGGTTGTCAATTCAATATCGAAAAGCACTCTCTACATTGGATTTTTGAATAAAAACCTTGATGAAGGTTTGTTAATGTCTTTTTCTTTGGAATTTGGCAAATAAATAATGAATATGCAGCCATTTAAATCTTTGTTACATATTCTATGTTTGTTTCCTTTCAGATTTTATCATTCCTGTTAAATATTCTTACTTTACCAAACATTTTATTTCGCTAAATATCACTTTATGCAAACAAATAATAAACGCTCAATATCTACAATTTTTTTCTTTAAACATAGGGAATAAATTTCAAAGCTCCCATCTTTTTAGGTAAATACTAAATATACAACTATTTTTTAACTACTTTCGAATAATTGCATCATTTCTATATCTTTTTCTATCCCCTGGAATTTAATATGAAAAAACATTTCTATTCTATACAATATAATTAATAAGCCGTAAGTACTTGTTCCAGGAATAGTTAATTTATCAATAACAGTTTAGGTATTTCCGATTTGAATTAGTTTCAAACACTTGATTTTTATAAAGAGGACCTCGTTTTTCATCTAGTATTTCAAACATTTTAGATAGAGACTTTCTTGCCTTTTAATGTACATGAAAATTGTTAGTTTCACAACCTATGGAGGACTTTTAAGTCTTACTTCATAACTATAATTTTCAAGCACATTTTTTCTTTTTCCACGGTTTTTTTTTTGTTTGAGAATTCCCTCAAGCTATCCTTTTATTGGCCCTTGAACTAAGTTATTTATATGAACTATCAGGTTGACCTTGAACTTGAACCCATCACGATTTTTGTTTTTAAACTCTGTGCTCTTTCTGCCTCTAACGTATACATAATAACTTATTTAAATTTATTATTTATTGCCGGTTGATTTTTTAATTGCACTTTAATTAGCAAGCATTAGTAGACTTGGATTTCGGTCAGAGCATCTCGTTGATCACAACTTAGTTTCAGGCTGTATTAATAATCCAATGTCTAATCATGCAGGAGACCTTAGAGTATTGTATTTACTTATTAGAGCAGGGTTCAAATTATGTTTTCTATTGGAAATGGCAAAAAATAACAAGCTGTAAGTAACATGGAATTCTGCTTACAAAACAATCGGTATAAAGAATAAATTGTCACAGACTAACTATGGATTTCTAAAATATAAAAATATTTGAGTTTTGCCATGGTATAGTTAAAATGTGTAGGAGTCTGGATTTAGTAAATATAGATGTTCAAATACCACGTGGTGCTCCTATTAATTTCACGTGAATTCTAAAATATTTTAAATGTTAAGTAAGATTAGTGTTTCAATTTGTAAATCTTTCGAAATCGCCTCCTAAAGCCTTGGTTTGGCGCCTACTGAAGAATTTCTTCCTCAGAATATGACAGCTATTTAAAAATTATAACGCCCTTGCCTTACATTCCATTTTTCTGTATGCATTGCTATTTTGAACATATATTTATGCTAATCTAGTCATTATTTAATAAACATATTCCCCACTTTCACAACAATAAAGAGATTATGTAACACAATCATCATTCATAAGCTCTAATAAAATTCTGGATTTGTTAGATTTTACTAGCTTTCCCTGCTGTGCTGTTTACCACAGTGTTTAGGGATTTTCAACATAGTATATGTATACCACTAATGATGCTCTGACAGCTGGGTGCTTTATAAAAAATTGCTATTATCTGAGAATTTGGCGGATGATTGATTAGTAATTCGAATAGTTAAGTCATCAGTTTATTGCTGGTGCATTACTGACATAACATGACTTTTGCTAGATATTGACGAGTGAAAACTAAAGCTGTAACAAATATTACTTATTTTGATCAATTTTATGTTTTTATATCTATTTGTTTATTTTACATCGTATTTATTTTGTTGTTTTGTACCTAGTTAATAACAACAAGGAGAGCGTATCAATATAATGCATTTCACAATTATAATGCACAAAATCAATACAGTGTTAATTGAATACAACTTACTGGTATCTGGTATAAATATTATTTTTGAATTATTCACCTCAAACGTACATTCTTACTATATTTTGATAGCCTACATGATAATTCATTGCATTTACATCATTTCTCTTTTAAATCTTCTAAGATTTTTTTACAAACTAAATATTAAGACCTTTTTTCATATTCAGCCTCTTCAAATTTTTTAGTCTTTCAATTACTAGAACTATAATTAAGGTAGTATGTTTTACCCTGTACTGCATGTATGACTGACAATTGTCAACAGGTGCTATAGTTTTTGTTGTGTTATAAATTAACTAGGTACGAAATACACATTATCAAATTCTTGCTCTTTAAATTGACACAGTTTTCATCAATTAAGTAGATGTTGATTTAAATTCTTCATTAAAATTTATCAAAAACTTGTCTTATTCATTCATAAAAAATTCTTCATTTGATCAACATATTATACAAAATATGAGGAAATATTATTACTATAAATCTACGAGATTGTTTTATAATCTTGTCCAATCTTGTCTTATAAATTGGCTTGTTTATTTTGCAAAGTCTGTTTATTTATGACATTTTAATTGAAAAACAATGAACTAATAGCTTAATTTTGTTATTTTTACAGGTCCTAGCCGTCGAGTAGCGCCTTCCATCACGCTGCCAGTCACCCTGGAGGACCCTGCCACCAATTGGAAAGGACCGCCGCCCGGTTCGGAACCCCAAAACTTTGCGCAAGGGACAGGCAACTCGTTTTCTGGGCCGCCGGCTGGCTTCCAAGGACCCTCGCCTTTCCAAGGTCCACCGGCGGGGGCTGGGTCGCCAGCCGGCGCACCTCCTTATCAGGGGGGTCCTCCACCAGGTTCTACTACACCTCAATACACAGCATCGCCAGCTCCGTCGGGTTCGTCGACCCCCGGACCTGGCCCGCCGCCGAACGCCGGTTTCCCACCGCCGCCAAACAGCACCGGACCGCCATACAATGGCCCCGGACCGGGCCCTTTTGGCTCACCATCCGCTGGCGGACCTCAGTTCGGCCGTCCCGGGTCGTCAGGACCACCATTCGTTGGCGGCCCGGGACCGACTGGTAATCATTTTCAACATTTCGGACCCGGTCCCGGCTTTGGAATGCCACCCGGGTCACCGTTTGGTCCTGGTCCGGGACACCCTATGTCCGGGCCTATGGAACCCGGCCATGGAATGATGTCTCGACCTATGGGCGGACCAATACCTGTTGAACAAGGGTAAGATTTCATTTCTTCTAATTAACATTATTAAGTAGACACTTAAATGTGTTCAAATCTATTGTCTAACTAAAGGATTTGCGATTATTGGAGTGTATCTATAGTAATTGTAGATGAATTGGGAAAACCCTTTCGAGGAAAATGAAAATCGTTCATATGAAGCCGACAAATTGTAGTAGTATATTTACTTTTTAAACTGAATGAATTATGAAACCGACAAAACAGTATTAGGCTTCATTCATAGCTCTTAAAAGGATAAGTGTACACATTGTTTTATTCAAGAATCACCAAGATTAAAAAATGTGATATTTACACAATTGCGATATAAAAAAGCGAATGGGCATGTATTTAAATAAATTTCTATAACAACATTATTATTCTGAGTAGCACGGTTATCATGTAAATTTATGAATAACTTAGATTTATTACTTCAAATATTCATAGTTTGTCTTTTTTCAAATAAAATTAGATTTAAAGGTCCATTGAGAAACAAAGTAAATTAAAGAAAATTGCCCTAAATTAACCTTTAACTATTAGCCAAAATAAAGATACACAAATAAATCTTAATCCCAGGCTCTAATTAAGGCTTTCCTATTCCTTTAGTCTAGGCATAACTAATTGTAAAGAGATCCAAATTCTTGATCCACATTTTTCCAAATGGCAAAAAAATTCCATGCAAATGTTAAAGGGCACATGCTAATAGGTACAATGTCTTGCAAGATATTCCCTAAACACTTTCACCTAGATATAGATATACCTACATACGTATATGATATGCAGATCAATTTTATTTGACTCTATTATAAATAATAGGGGGGGGGGGGGTGCATATTGTAAAGACTATTATTATTAATTGGAGCGCCTTTAAAGTAATATTGCTTTGCAGTTAACGTGTTAAAGAAAATACTACAACTGAAAAGGTGTATTTCAATATTACTCAATGTTTATTTAATCTGGGACAAACAAGCAGTATAATAACAAGAAAATAATGAATTAATGTATTAACAATTACCTATCAAAAGGGGTGCGTAGTAGTATAGTCAAGTATCATAAGGGTATTAGACGCTAATTGGAATAACACGTGGTTTTACGGAAGCTTTAAGTACGGACGGTATTTTTCAACAAGTCTTAAAAAAACGAAAAAAAAATCCAGCAATATGTAAATTTTTTTTCTCTCTTGTACTGCCTCATCTCCGTTCTACCCCAGTTTGGGGGTTGGTGTGGGCCGCTCGCCGCTCGCGAGGTACAGAACGCTACTGGCTCAATACGTCTATAGTGCAATCAGCGCGTCGGGGCCACCTGTTTTTCCTTTGCTCGGGCTCCTATTAGCTCTCGCTCTTTAATATTATTCCGCTGATTAAAATTATGCATTTAGGGTGATGCGAACGTAAAGTCGATAGTACAAAATCATATGTAGAAACAACAAAAGATGTTATTTTACAAATTTTTAATAGTCTCACTTACGTGCTCGACCGTAAAGCTGACCGTACACGAATATTTCGTACTACCGTCCATAGAACGTTAAAAATACAGACGCTGTTCTAGTGGCTAATGTTTTTTTGGCTATTGAGAATTTATTCGGGTCAATGTTCTGCAATTTAGTTACCTAATACCATTGTTTTATGGTAATTATTGGTTTAAATCATAGTATATTAATTCACCTGTAGCTTCTTAATATTTTTATGCACATACTAAAGACTAAAGACAATATAAAATAATTTAACACATCTAGTAGTATGATGAATCACAACATAAAACATTGACAAATGTCAAATATGTCAATACGATTTCACTCTCTCTGTTACTCGTCAAGAAGAAACAGTGATAGGTTGTTTTGACCTGCCATATTTGATAGCTTCTTTCAGACATTATTGTTGTTTTATGGAATTAGGCCTACTTTCCTTTGTTTACAAAATGGCGGTTAACTAAAAAATGTTGAAAGAGTAGTACCGGTAGTTGGTCTCTTCGATGTATTGACAATTTTTGGCAAAAATCAATGCATAATAATTTATATGCGGTCGAATTAGATGGTCGCATTGGTAAATTTCATTTTAATTTTTTTTGTGTGTGGAGCAAATAGAAAACTGACCGAACGTAGAGAGCAAACACCGTTCCGTGTGTGTATAGCCTACGTTCGTCGTTCGTTCCACTCATCCGAAGCGGCAAGCAAGCAAGCAAGCAGCACTGCTCCAGCGTTTACGTACTCAGCAATCACAGAACAGCACACAGCAACGGTATCGTGATAGTTACTCTTTAGCCGGGCCCCGACGCGCTGCCGGCAGTGTAGACTGCAAGGGGATGGTTATGGCTCGGCGGGGCGCCAAAGCTGGGCTACATTGCCGGAGCACACACTCTCGCTCCACGGTCCTCACTGTTTTCGCCTTGTTGCCATTTCAGCCTATTTTTATTTTTATAAAAATTCTGTTGCGTTTCCGTATCGGCGAGGAATCGCGAACGGGAACAGCCGATTTCATCTCATTGGTGGCAAATTTTAAAAAGTTTGACGGTTACCAAGGTTGTTGGGTTGGATGTTCGGTATTGAATTTGTATTTACTATTTCTACTTGCGATTAAATTAAACCATTGATTTCTTAAATACAATGCTATATTTTATCTTAGTTTATATATTTCTGCATTGGTACATCCATAAGGTTGTCAATACTTTCTCGAGAACGTACAATCCGATTTTCTAATTTGGTTAATTTGTGTGTTTTTATAAGAAAAATTTTCAAATGAGCAATTACGAGGAAACGGTTTTCTCTCTGTACTTTTTCCCGCCATCTTTTAACGATTTGATTAAATTTGCTTAAACCATCGTGAAGTCTTGTAAATTTCCCTTAGTAGCATTTTCATGAAAAATCACGAAAATAAGAGCTAAAGGAATTGATATTCGCGTATTTACAGCTCAGAATTTATGAAGCGCGAATAAACTTTTATATGATCTAATAAAAATGTTTGTTAATGATTTACTTCAATAGAAAATGCAATCACATGTGTAACAAACAAACCTAAATTTATTGGTTTTTTTAATATTAAATATTTTCTGTCACTTGTAATAATTATTCAACAAGTGCAACACTTAGAAAATTCTAATATTTCTGGATTTCTACAAATACTCTTACCTTTTTTTGAGACTATAATTTTTTATTCTCAACAATTAATCGTGCTTGTCATTTAATCAACAAAAAATAGGTATTTAATGAAATTAATCAAAATTGATTTTTATGATGCTATCTCAAGTGTATTGGTACTTATTGATTTCAAGAATTAGAGCGCTTCGCTTTTAAGATTTTTAATGAATGACTCGACGAAATTTAATCCTTTTTATTTTTATTTTATGCGAAAATTTATTATTTTTTCTTGATCAATTAATTATATTGATTGATTTTATTAATATATCGAATAGTGTTTCTTCATGATTTGCACCAAAATTAAACACTAACCATTATTATTTTTAGAATTAAATTTATATTTAAACAATTTTACTCCTGAACAAAAGCCAAACTGAAGAGGGAAATTCGCACATTCGCAGTTTGCCTGATGCATAAATTGGCGCGATTCTCACACGGTATAATTATTCACCGGTACAGTCTCTTATTGTGTCTAGGGAAATTTAGTAATAGAAAATGCTAGTTCCAACGAAGATTTACAAACTAGCCGGCGTCAATGAAATCTCGGATTAATCAGATGACTACATTATAATTTGTTAATCGGTTCTAACCAATTAATCTTTACACGTTTTTTTCGGCTAGACCGATAAATAATAGACTTAAATAAAAAAAAAGTGTGAATGAACTTATCTCAGCAGCTCCACCACATGTGGCTCTACTTAATTCGCAGGGATGTGTAATAATTGATACAAAACCAGCCTATATTTCGTTATTGTAGACACATAGTAGCCCACGGGTTAATAAGCTACAAATTTCTAATCGTTTCATTGCTCGAAATTTCCTGGATTGGGCGATATCATGTGAAATTCGGCAACGCCGCTCCGTAGTCGTTCTCACCTCACCTACTCCGCCGTTGGCGGGCTTACCCCGTACAGGTGTATTCGGCTGCGTTGTGTGGATACCGGCCACGTGGTTGGCTAGCTGGTCGTGTTTGTGGCAAGGCAGGCCACTATCTAGCAACGGTAGATGGTTGATGGCTTGTCCGCTGTTCCAGGCCGGTACGCCGGCCGGCCGGTTTCCTTTCTTGCAAGCAACAAAAAAAAAAAGGCTAATGAATTATTTGTGTTTCCTGTTCTAGTTTAGCGACGATTTTTCTTGTTTATCGGCTATCTACTTGTAAATGAATGGCGGTTAGTTTTGATGGGGTTTGTGGGTATAGTATAGCCTTTGGGATTAACTATAACTGGAATTTGAGACAGTGGAAGTAAAAGAAATGGGGAAATGAGGAGCTTTTCATAAATTTTTATGAGTCTATTTTTTGATTAATTCTCTAGATAATTCGAAATCGATATAAGCGAGGGAATAATGATATGAATTTACATTCAAATAAATATTACTGGTGAATAAGTACAAACATTTAAAAGTAGGCAGAGAAGTCCAGAATCATAAGAAGCTATAGACAATTATCCAATTTTTGGAAGAAAATAACGAAAATTGAGGAGAATGGGAAGAAACTTTTATAGTTGTTCAAACGCTGCATTCTCCACAATACATTTCGACTTTGTCGTAAGCAACACCAAGTTTTATTGGGATAATATTTGGATTATTTCAATTTTTTATGGATAAATCTGCGAGGTTTATCAGTTTTGTGAAAATTCACGCTGGGGGAGGCTACCTACACACGGTTTCCTGCAATGTTATAGTAATTTCCATACGTACACAATTTTTTGATTGCCGTTCTTCAATATTTACATCGCGTATAAACGTAACAGGAAATATGCCATAATAAACATTTATGTTAGATAATGCCAATATTGAACCAAGTGTAAAATCAAATAAAACTCGAAATAAATCTGTGGCATATTTACATTCAATATCAGCTAATTTTATTGTCTATCCTTTAATGATGTTCCTATTTTTTTAATTACCATCCACCAGAATTTAGGTTCATTTAATTTAGGAAGGATGGTAATTTTTTTATTTTACCAGGTTTTCCTAAAACTTCAGAACGCACACGCTAAATTCAGTGTATGTACTCCATTCGCACGAATTGTGCTACATGTCATAGTTGTTATCGGAAACAATTTTTAAATATTTTATTATCTCTAAATTTTATGTCGAATAATAAGTTTATGATATTTTCAAGGTAAATTCGCATTAGTTGCACAAATAGAAATAAATATATAAATATATGCGCCTGATGCTCAAATTGAGGCCAACCTTGATAAAGTAACTAGAATTATGGAAATTCGTCTGGCAAAAACTGCAATAGTTCTTGTAAAATTCGTTGGATTAATAAGTTCCGCATTAATATTCGGTTATTTAATTTCCAATAAGCATAATTTTGAAACAAACCATTCAAATATACAATGAATTTAGTAAATTTAGTTTTGAATTAATTCTTGTTAATGGTTAACATTTCCAGAGCCGGAGCGAACTAAGTGAGAAATTACTCTATAAATAACTTAAGAATTGAAATTTAATTAATTAACTTTAATCCTGATGATTGTCTCACAACTGTAATTCATCGACGACTTGATCCATTTTAGCTCTGACCGCCTCATTATGTATAAAATTACATAATAGCACCTAGCACTTCTGCCAGTTTCTGTATACTTCATTAATCAGTCGTATAGGTATCATAAATAGATTATGTTAGGTATATTATTCGAAGTTACGCCGCTGGTGATTTGAGAACAAGAATAAATGGTTTCACTCAGGTCAGCGCCTCCACCTACTTTTCAAGTTAGTTTGGAACTTTGAAAACTACTTGCACATACTTAACCGTCTGTTAGCAAACAATTGTGTTTCAATAATTTATCGCCTCTCGCAAATTTTTGGCCGCTTTTCATAAATTTCGCGGCTGTCGTTAACGCTAATACGAATAAAATCGCGAGAATTTATGGAAAAACTAACACACGCAGTTGAGAAGACTTTTCATACGTATATCGAGCTCGAAAAATTCGATTACAGTCCTAGAAATTGTTTTCTCATGAAAACTTCGCTTTCGGCGATAAAAGGTTTCCTGTATTAATTTAGTACTTCCGATAACGTAACAGACATGTGGAAATTGATAAAACCGTAACGTGGAAACCGAAAATTATTTATGTTTTAGGTTTTAAGTAACTTACGCTTTTGTATTAGTTCCTTTAGTTACTAAAAAAATGTTGTAAAGGTCATCTTAAAACACAGGGTTTTTTAAATATGCGGCAAAAATTTAAGGAGTTGTTAAACATCGATATTGTTCACTGTCATAACTGAATCGGTCATTTGAGAAACAGCACAAGTAGTCAATGTTAGTTGATTTTTTAGGAAATGAAAAAAACTGCAAATTATAAACTATAGGAAAAAACAATGTATTTTTAACCATTCGCCTGTAAATTTTGGTGTATTTAGATCACTGTGAAACATATATTTAGAGAAAAAAATTAGTACTTTTAAAACTCAAGACATGAAATCAACTAACATTGGCTTGAGCTGTTATATTTTAATATTACTTGGATGGTTCACCCTGTATTGGTTTTTCAAGGATCACAACTACGGATCACTCCGCTTCGTTTATGAATAGACTATAATCGATCAACTTCAATTGTATTCGTTAAATTTTGCCTAAAATTTATGCAAACTAGGAAACGTAACAGCTATAAAAAATCAATGGAAGAGACGCTGTAATTTATATCGTCTAGTTTCCCAGTCATGTCCTTGACAAATTCGTATATCGTTGTTTTTTAATGCTTGAGGTTCTACCTCCCAACCCAACCTCCGACGTTAAAAGCGAGTTACACCGTGTGCGCTGGCCAGAACGGTCGATCACACTGTTTTTATCGTAACCAAACACAGAACCGGAATATTTTCTTATTCTCTACAACCTTAATTCCGACTATTTGAAATTCAAAAAGTATTACTCAACTTATTACTTACAAAATTACGTTGCTTACAAAATTGAAACCAAACTTATTCTTACCGAAATTTACATGATTTGACCATTATTTCGGGCATTTAAATTTTTAAGTGGGTTGCGACAAATTTGCCACCGCCCGACTTCCGTAAAATTTTAGAATCCATTCGCCGCTATTCTAATTTTACTGGACGTTCTCGGAACGGCCATCGCCTTTTTTTAAAATAGCCATCAGGCATTTTTTGTTGGCATCAAACGGTGTCGTTTAAATCAATCGATTCATTAAGGTTTTACGACGAATGAAGAAATAAATTACGATCGGGTAGGCATCGACTTTCTTCATTTCCGATGTATAGTAACAAATTAATCGGCATTTTATTAGGCATTGCATCGTGACGTGCGTACACGTTAAGATTGAATCGTCGCAAAAAACTGAAGATTCGAAAAAAAAAGGTGACACAATAGGTAATGCAACTTGAATTATTCAGTGAAATCCGCTAAATAAATTACTTACACGACGCGAGATATGTTATTTTTATTCGTTGTGTTACCAAAAAGCATTATTTTGTTGATTAAATTGAGAGGTAGACATGAATTCGTTAAATATAATGTTCGTAGTTCGTGTTTGTAAGATATTTTGTTTAGAATGTTTGTGAGTCTATTTTAATTTAAAGTTTATTAGAACTAATTTTAAATGTACACAAAAATCGTGAAAAGCACATATGTGCTAAAATTAACACTTCTCAATAGGTCGAAAGACTCGTGTCGCCTATTTGATGAATGTTGCCTTTGCCAGACATTTATCACTTTGGTAATCGAGTTAAAATAATAATATATGATTTAATAAATAAAAATACAGTACACACATACACTCAGGTGCAAAAAAGTCGAACCACAACCTATTTTCATTCAGAAAGTAAATGTTCCAATTTTAACTTTTGAATTGGTATTAAGAGCAAGTTATAACATTGAATAATAATGAACAAACAGTTGTAGATCAATTTTTGTAAGAGGAGGAATAGGTATTATACTCTTCAATTTATGCATAAATTAAGGAGTAAATCGGAATGAAAAGATGTTATTCCTGATGTTTTCTGTGTTCCTGATCAATTTGTTCCCACACTTCTTGAAGCGCAGCAGCAACCTCTACCATTTTTTTTTTGGTTGGGGAACATGGGCTCTAATATTCATCAAAATAATAAAATACTATACAGTGAAAATAAATGGAGAATAATGAATCCCTTTGTTCCGTTTTTCCTGCACGTAAGTGTATCTAGAATATTTCTACAATAACTGTGTAGGTCAAGTTGACACTAAAAATCCAAGCAATTGGATTACCAACTTTATTTCCTTACATAGTTCCTACCTATATAACATACCTACAAAATCTAAATACAAGCTTCTAGAGTCGTAGTTAGATAACTATCGTCGGTCAACCGTCAATAATCGAGTAAGTCACTAACCTCTGAGGCATCGATGTGTCCTTGGACTGTGAAAACATTCATAAATCTCATTCCGTATGACGGCCGAAGAACTTCCTCTATAATTCAAATTCACAACGTTAGAAATAACGAAGCACTCATTACTTTGGTAATATTTCGATGGCTGCGCTAACGGTTCATTCCGCGCTTTGGCTCCTTCGAAAAAAAGCTTCTAATAATGCCATTCATTTGCAAGTAACGTGTGTTTGGCAAAAAAAGGCAGGTGATTTCGACATTAAAAAATATTAATTGAGCAAAGGCATGATGGACCCAGATTTACTGCATGAAATGCCCGCAAAAAATAAAAGAGTCGAGTGGAATGCTTTGAGTAACCTGTACTTTGAGTGAACGCATATCAATTTTATGAGGTTTTTGTGGCTTGTATTTGTTCTTGCAATGTTAATTTTATTGTGTATGATCAACCGTACACATTTTTTAAAGTATTGCTCGAATAATTTATCGTCTTAAGTTTTATTTATTTAAACTTAGATACTGTAGTAAAAGTTCTGATCATTTTGAGTTAAATACATGGAACTGATTATTTTCTCATGCACCTTATTGTATATACATGTTATTAGCTAAAATTTATAAGAATAATTTATTAAAGGAACAATGAATATAGACATAGACACATTATATGGATATTTAATTGGTTCGACATTTGTTTTATAAAATTGCTCATTGCTCCGGCGGACGGCATGGCGAAAAAAGTTTTTATAGCCGCAACCCACATTTTTAATTGGCGCGTGCTAGTTCAGAATGTGTATTAAGTTTTCGGTGGAGCGTGGAGTTTGGGAACTCCTACGCATTTGATGCGTCACGGAGTTCATACACATAGTGCACAAATTCACAACGCTCCGCAAATAGGTTATAAGCTGTTGCCAAGTGGGCCAAGTTTTCCCGAATTGTATTATCATAACTTAGGCTTTGTTGATAAAGTATGGTTCTTGTGAGGGGTTGAATTTATATGGGCCAATTGAAGCGTGGTATAATGTTCACTTTGTGAATTTTTTTTTCGTTACCTACTACTATTCGGTATAAATAAATAAAAGTCTACTTATGACTGAACTTTAATGTGATTAATCCCATTGAAAGGTTATCAAATTCGCTATAAATGTTAAATTGAGAGATTAAAAAACCATTATTTAATTCGTTTGTGCGTGAATGGGATTTTTCTTTTTCTCAGATTATAACAAATATCTTTAATTACTTTCAGCGTGTTAAAATATAATATAGTAAAATAACCGTTGTAAAGGAATTATCGGAATTATTCTATACGCAACTTTGCACTTTGAATTTTGGACCGATTTAGATCCGCAAAAGGTATAAAAACAATTTTTTTTAAAGATACAACTGCAGCTTGAATATTAAAAAATGATCCTTGGTTTTTTGTCTTATAATTTTATTAAACTGGGTTGAATAGAAAGTAACAAATTTTGGAGTAAAGTTCTATGTATTTTTATGCAGTGTTTTCATGAATATTATCCTTACAAAATTTAATCACACTGTCATTAAAAATGTGAGAACATAAACTTCACTAATTGCCTGTAATATTTTTGCTGTATAGAGCTTTATTTTTACCCCTTAAAAATTCTTAGCTATGTATTTAAAAATATACGCTCGACTCTAAATACTTTCGGCAACCCCCGTGGAATGATTGATTACAAATATCAGGAAATATTTTGAATTATTGGTTTTATGCGATACATCCACACGTGGAAATATGTCAACGCCGCATTGGTTAGATGTGCGAGTTGACATTCGATTCAGTATATCCCAGTGTACTGTGGTGGATGTCGGCGTCGGAGGTGATGCCCCGTACGTTCTCGCCGCCACCGCCGCCGTCGCCTACGTCTTCGTATGTTACGTGCGTTGTATTACACTGACCTGTATTGGCACATATCCCGAATTCCCCTCCGACCACCAGCCACGGTTTTCATTTCCTACCTCGGAAGTGAATTTTTCCCCGGCCGTTGTGACCGCAATTGACTCGTAATTTTGCGCTCTTAACAATTTTTGTGAGAACATTCGTGACGCTTCTGCGTAAGTTTAGTAATAAAAAGCACGCAAATCGTACCAGATGTTTATCGAACGTACTAAATCATTGGAGTAATACCGAATTGAGATTCAAATACCTATAATTAAATTGACGGAACGAGCAACTTGTTGAATGTGCACTTTCAAGTGTAATTACACGGGCTACTTAGGAGTTGTTAACTTTTCATTGTTACTATTAAAAAAATCTTGATTTATAACAGCTATATTATTGATTGTTTCATTTTGGAGTGGTTTATTAAAAACGTTTTGAACTGTTAATTAAGTAAACAAACCGTTTTATTAAGTACTTATCCCTTTAATAGCAGTTTTAATTTAATTTTTTTCGGTTCGACGTGTCACCAAAATTTACGCGATTTAATAAAATTAGGCAATCAATTCGTTGAGTCACTAACCCAATTTTTATCTCTATCGACACCCAATATCAGGAGATAGTGAGTTTTTAATCAACGGCTGATGATAAAACTATATTATACGAAATGTTCGACCAAAAAAAAGTGATAAAAACCAAGTGTTGTGTTAAAAATGTCAAACCTACTTAGAATTAAAACTTCTTAGATCCTTTATAATTAATAATCATGCACCTTTTAACTAACCTAATCGCAATATGATATTAAAGCAATAAATCTAATATTATATTCAACCGATGACCATTACGCATTTCGCACTACCTAAATCAGAACCAAGCACGATTTGCAACGGCAATCAACCGTTGGTGGGAGCCCCGAGCTCCCATCCTCTTGCGAACGTACGAAGAGGCATCTCCGGGAACCAGGGATGCCCTATGCTCCCGCATCTTCATAATGATTTTCTCTATTGCCCCCCGTTAGGAAGTACCTATTACAGGTAAGAATAGAGCCGTTTCCTTGCTGAAATTATAACGGCGATATCGCAGAAGAGTTATTGTTAGGAATATTTTTATTGGGAATCAAAAAGAACTTTTTGTAACTGATAACTTTTTTGTTCCAGGTCTCTTCCTGTTCCAAGGCGGCACACCCCTTATTTTGGTCAACCTGACTATCGGATCTACGAACTTAACAAGAGGCTTCAACAGCGAACTGAGGTAGTGAGTATTTTCTCAATAATACAGCGCATTTTATTCAAAAATAAGAGTTCTGTACCAGGCTTTTGCATTGTACGAAATCTGTTTTAATTGTTATAGAGTTTGTGATAATTCTATGAATTATTGAACACTTAAGTGAATAGGTCTAGACTACGAGTTGACCTAGTTTACTCAAATTTGTAAGAGGATATTGTAAGTTTTTTGGGCTTGAAGAATTATAGTGGTGGTATTCTCTATGTAATATAGCGTGAAATTGAATTGTCTGAAGAGAATGTAACTGATAGCTCAAGACATGTGTTTTGCAACAAAAGAATTAAAGAATAGAAAAAATAGTCTACTGAAAATGCAGTAAATCTTAGTTAAAAAATGAATTTCTTACTGTAGTACCTAATTAGATTAATCATTCACTTAACCGTTAACACGATTTGGTCACTTTGTTTGAAAATAAATAAACTGAATTTTATTGATGAAATTATCGTTTAGACCAAACAGTTTACATTACTAATCAGTTAATTAATTATTAATTTGTAATTGATCGTTTCCAATAACATCGTTATTTATACTACTTAATTTTATTGTGCTCCTCTCATTTTTTAGGATAGCGATAACCTTTGGTGGGATGCATTTGCGACGGAATTTTTCGAAGACGATGCGTCTCTAACATTAGCCTTTTGTTTAGAAGATGGCCCCAAACGATATAGTAAGTGTGGAGAATTGTCTCGAACAAAACATTTGTTCCTCTTTTTACAAAGGCTACAATTTATATAAACTGGCGAATTTTCAGCGATCGGAAGGACGTTAATTCCAAGGTACTTTAGGAGCATATTCGAAGGTGGAGTGACTGAATTGTATTATAATATGAAACACCCTAAGGAGTCCTTCCACAATACTAGTATTACTCTGGACTGTGATCAGTGCACTATGATAACACACCATGGTAAACCTTTGTTTACCAAGGTAAGTCGCTATTTATGAACTTGCTTATTTTACCTACTACAATCTACATTCTTTGGAAAATGATAAATTCATTCATTCAGTATTATTTTTTTGAGTATTCTAAACACCCGGATTGTACTAACTTTGTGTTTTTAGGTGTGTACAGAGGGCCGCTTAATTCTAGAATTTACTTTTGATGATTTAATGAGGATAAAATCGTGGCATTTCGCCGTTCGGACACATCGAGAGCTAATCCCGAGAACGGTGGTCGGTATGCATTCCCAACAAGATCCGAGCATGTTGGACCAATTGTCGAAAAACATTACGAGACAAGGCATCACCAATTCTACGCTTAATTACTTGAGGGTAAGCTTGAATAACATTAAATGAGCGGCTAACAATTGTCCTGTTCAAACTTTAAGCGGATTTTTAGAGCTCAACAACGTAAAGTTTGGTCTTTAAATGTAGTTTAAGCTAGTGTAATCTGGAAGTGGGAAAGATTTGTCGATAATTTGATTGTTTTTTTTTTTTTTAGTTATGTGTGATATTAGAACCTATGCAGGAACTTATGTCGAGACATAAGGCATACGCTTTGAGTCCCAGGGACTGCCTGAAAACAACGTTATTTCAGAAATGGCAAAGGATGGTTGCGCCGCCGGGTAAGAGAGGTACCAATTTTATTGCACTATAGGATTATTCATTCTTGCTTTACCGTTTCTGTTCTTGCATTGGCTTAACAATGTTCTTTTTTTAATAACGTTTTAAGTAAAATACATTATTATCATCGTTTTTTGAACACATTTTCACTAAAACTCCTGTACAATAATATCAATCGCATAAACTATTCCATTTATTGATTCTTTATGTTGAAATTTACACTGTACAGAAACAATCCACTGAATCACTCTTTTTACATATGTCATTGGATAATTGAATTATACATACAAATTTTGTTACTGTGCGTTGGTTATACATTATTAAATTAGAACGAATAATAATGTGAAATGGATTTGTGTATAGCAAAAATGAAAAAAATCCTGACAAACCTAGGGAATGCACGAGATGACAATGCGATCTATTCGTTGTAAATGTACCATTGCTTAAAAGTATTTCGAATGTGTCCGTACAGAATCCCAGAGGCCGGCGAACAAGCGGCGAAAACGGAAAGGATCCAACTCAGGTGGAGCAGCCAACAACGTGACGCCTGCCCCAAACAAGAAGAGATCTCCAGGGCCTAATTTTTCCTTAGCTTCGCAGGTATAGAAGGTTGGTTTGGTCGATGTACTGTCGTCTAATTGTCGTCGAGTTGTTTCAGGACGTGATGGTCGTGGGGGAGCCGTCGCTGATGGGCGGCGAATTCGGCGATGAGGACGAGCGACTCATCACCAGGCTGGAGAACACCCAATACGACGCTGCAAATTCTCTAGACCATGACAACCATGGCTTCCACGCTGACTCACCTATGCCAGGATCCAATTCGTGGGGAGCTGGAGTGGGGGACCGGGGAGGACCGGGGGTGAACGCCTCGCAGGGGAATACCCCGTCCAATCAGGACTCAGATAAAAAATCCCCGGCAGTGAGCCAGTGATAATAGTTCATATTATAAACTGTAGAATCTCCGAGTCAGTATTTTTAATGTACTTCAAGTATTTGAAAAATTGGTTTTATAGACAATGTAAATTGACTTTTTAAAATTTTAATTTTTATCGAATTTTTCGGAACTCTTTAGCCTCTTTATTTACTAAAAATTTCTTTTATGTAGAAAGTTTATTTTCTACGAATTTACAAATTCATTTTATATGACTTCGAAATTATCGTTAGTAAATATTTCAAATTGGGCTATTTCTTAACACAAACGTTTCACTCGAAAAGTTTTTAATGAAAGTGGTGTTTCATTTCACGTGAGCGAAGTTTGAAATGTGTGGGGTAAGGCGATTATTGACTGATTATTTCAGTTTTATATGTTATATTACATAACTTTCTAGTCATTTAAAGCAATTGTCAGTTATCTCAACTATTATTGATTTTTTTTGTCGTTACATTTTACGAATATTAAGCAAAATCTCTATCACGTATTGTACTGTGTACTCGTGTACTACTGTCAATGTTATTAAAAATGTATTAACTGTTTAGATTTTTTGCACTTGGTTATTTTAAACACGTTCAGTGCCATATGTGGGTCATCAGTGACTAGCGCTGAATTTGTTTGATGTGCTTTGGGAGCCACTGGTGACCTTTGTAAAGAAATTGCTAGTAGTAAATAATTCACAAGTCGTAAAATTAATAGCCCATGTATAATTAGCCGGACATTCAACGTGTTGAAATAAATTTAGTGTTTAGCATCACATGAGATTATGTAGAGTTACAACTAACAAATTAATTTTTGTCTTTACGAATTAATCATGCATTATATAGTATTAATAATTGCACCTGTTCCTTTAATATACTAATTATTGCTCTAGCAGGAGGCTTTTATGAGATGTCGTAAAATACTTCTGGATGTTCTAGTTTGGTTGTTGGACATGTTTGTAACGACAACAAATTAACTAGTTTATTTTTTATGTTTGTTATAAGACTTTTAACAGCAAGTTATCGATATTGATAACAATTGCAGACTTAAGAATTCACGTCTGTATAATGGTTTTCGGTGCTCTTTTATTATCATACAAATTATAAAATCATGTCGATAGACGTGAAGAAGAATATTGAAATTTTTGCTGGATAAAATATGTAATACATTCCTAATAAATTTTTATCTTTAACACAACTTTTGCTTTCTGCTCGAAATATACTTAAAATTAATCCTGATTGCATGGGTTATTTTGGTTTAGAAGAAAACCACAATATATTTTTAGAAATGAACACCAATTTTGTTAAAAATTTATTAAATGACTTCTATGAACGGTTTTTTAAGATTTAATAAATTTTCAATAAAGAGGAGTTATGAGGAAGAGAAAATGTTTTAGGCAAAGAGCTCAATGATTTTTTTTGTATTCACTTTTACCCTTATAGTGATGCGTAGATCTTTTGTGAAATTAATAATTTTAAATTTGAACCTTTTATAAAAAATACCCCAAATGTTTCGTTTTTTTATTATGTTTTCATTTTATAGATTTTTAAATGTAAATAGCTTTTAAATGAAATCGTAAATTGATGTAAAAATGATTTTACGAGATATTTGTAAATTTTATGGACAAAAAATACTTGAAGTATAAAATCGAAAATAGCCAGTGACGTTAATTTGTTTTATACATAAATTAATTTTTTTCTATAAGAAAAATTTTAAAAGTGCAAGAAGATTTTAGGAGTGAGATAAAAGACAGTGTGCTAAGAGTGATAATATTAATCAGAATTGATACTTGATTGTGATGACAATGCTAAAATGGACTAATAGGGACTTGTATTTTAGTGTTGGCACTACAAGCAGGGGTCGTCCTCTATTTGCACCCAAAATAGTGCAATTTAAAGAATGGTTTCTTTTGGAACCGCCACCATATGTACCTCTACAGAATGAATGTGACAGGTTTTGAATGGCAGCTCATTTTGTACAGTAGTTTAAAAACATCACACTGTATGTTGTTTGTGTTCCGAGAAAACACATCTACACACACAGAAATTGTCCAGGTATATTGTGTAAGATTAGAACTAATTAAATTAATATGGTGAAATTCTGTTGTCTTTTTGTTCATCGAATTACTTCAAGCATTGGAACTATTAGATAATTGGTATATATGTAATATAATATTTTATATTTACTTCTTATTTATTCGTTGTAGTCAACCTCAGAGAGTCCTTATTTCACCCACATTAAATAGCAATCGATATTACAATTAAAAACTGATCATTCATTTTAATGCCTTCTCCAAAATTGAGGTTGGCCAATTCTATTTTACAACTAAAATTTTGTTCCACATAGCTAATAAAATCGCAAGGGATTAAATGAAATTTTCTGTCTGATTTGTTGTTGGTATTTGGAACATACTTTTAGTATGAAATTAAGATAATGAAACTGGTATAAAAATGTATCAACTAACTGAAAGTTCTAATTCTGTAGTCCAGAAACACCCAAAAATGTTCCTCAATAACTGGAGACTGAAAAATAGTCCAGTCCACAAGAAAAAAGAATTAACTTAGTATACAATTATTATTAATGAATTATAAAATTACAAAGTGGCAGAAATTGTTTTTCTAAATTCTTGACAACTTGGCTTGTATATTTCTTAACTTATTAACTAACACCTCAGTGTTAGGCTTGCTATACAAGTTGGATAGTAAAGCAACCACTGCATCTTGACAGAGCGAAGTTATTTTTCTCCTAAAAAATATATGTAAAAGCTATGAAATATGTTATGAATAAAAAAACTTACTTTTCAACGCTGCTGTACTGTTCGAGATGGCTTAGGAAGCAATTTATTAATGCAGCAGTAGCTTCAGAAAGATGAAATTCGTTCTCCTCTAATTGCCAAAAGTGATCATTTATAGAAATCGTATTTAAACTAAAAAATATATAAATAAACCAACAGGATTAAGCCAATAGTGTTATAATTACCTATTGTAAACGTTGATTAAATTTTCGAAAGGAATATTCATGCTTTCCAAGGCACAAGGAACGAGTTGTTTGTCTCCTCGAAGTTTTGCATTCACTATTTCCAATTCGTAAACAATGTAACCTAAAATAATATAAATATTACAATATAAATTAAAATCACCTCTTTACAAATATACATTTAATAAATATCTCCAGTTTTTTATTTGTCTCAGACTTAAACTAGATGAGCAAGAAATATGATAGTAAAATATTAATCATGGAACATATCTATCAGATTATAGGAAAATAGTATCTGTTCGTCAACATATCATCACAGACAAAAAAATAGCCATATAAATAGGCAGATTGATGAGGTAAAAATACTTACTCAATGGAAAACAGTTTGCAGATTGAGCGTATTGCTTCGACAACTGCTTCACTTTGTTCAAAAGTTGACAGACTTTATCTGTACCAGTTCCGTAGGTTTTCCTTAGTTCTTCAGTCAAAATTTGCTGCCAAATGGATTCGATCAAAACTTGATCAGTGTATCCGGCGCATTCTATGATTGCCAATTGGCATTCTAATAGTTTGAAGGGTTCAGCGAAATTTTCATACAACTGAAAGCACAATAGATTTAATATAAAAATAATTAAAATAATCTTTTCTTCTGTTGTATGTACTTACCTGCGAAATTTCGTACAAGCCAGAATTAAGTGCACTTATTGCTTCCTGAGCATTAGGAATTTGTCCTTGCAAATTTATAATGGCATCCAAAATTTGTTCTTGCACCTTCGCTACCTCCATTTTATCTTCAAGATCCCTCAAAAATACACCAAGATATGGCGCATAGCCTATTTTATCGCTTCGCATGCACATGATAGCTCTCGCTAGGTAAGACAGTCTCTCTTTCAAAGGAACGTTTATGCTACAATCAAATTACCAACGTTTTTATATAACTCGAATAAGTTTATGATTTTCGATCAGAAATGCACTCACCCAGTTCTCGAGGCGAGGTTGTTCAAAATTTTGGCAGCGGCTGCGTGATTGTTACAACTTTCGTAGTATTTCCATAACAAATTCATGGCCTCAATGTTGTTGGGATTCTGGGTGGAGGTTCGTTTCAAATACGTTTCCAAAGACGGGTTTTGGATGTTTATTAAATCTCCAGTCATATTTTTGAACACCAGCCAATCGTAAAGGGCGAAGTGCATGATCTCATCGGGCGTTTCCATAACGTCTTTTATTACTTGCTTCATCTTAAAAAGGACGATTGAAATAAAGTAGTTTTTCTTGGTGCTTTTGTTAGAAATTATATAATTACCACGTATCCCACTTGAGATTGTTCCACGCCATCCAGTAATATGGTCTGATTAACTGAGTACGAGGCATCTCTACTAGTGACCAGCGTTTGATTTTGTTCGTTGTATAGTTGATCCAACATGTTTAATATATGACGGTAAATTTCCAACCTAAATAAACAAAGCAGGTATAACTAAATGTTCAAACAATTTCATTCCAAAATTACCTTCTTTGGTAATAATTGTACCCCTCTTGGTCACCACTGTTGTCTTCGGCGTTATAGTAACTTTCTGCTATTTTATCCGGATCTATTTTCTTACCGAAATGCGCGCACAATTCCGTAACAGCTTTGTAAGCTTTCAAATTAGCGAACTCCTTGCATATATCAGTGATATTAATAGTGGGACCTATTGATTTGCAAATCTGTAAGGCGGATTGGATCATCTCTTCCTTTTCGTCGTTGTTTTGAATTGTCCGGGTCATCTTTAATATTTCGACAGCCTAAGAATAGAAAATATTAAATCAACCACAATATGCAAAAAATTGGGAGTAATTTACTTTTGAAAAAGCTGCATCTTCCGTCTTGTAAAACAGCGGACAGACTTCTCTCAATTTGCTGCTAATCGAATCGACTGAGGCGTTATCACCTAAGTAACTATCGACTAATGTCGCAATCAACAACGAACAGATATCATGTCGATATAAAAGTAGATCCTTGAAAGTCGTATTTTGCAAAATCTGCTGCTCAGTTTCAGGCAAAGAAGCTATTAATGTGTGGAATTGATGCTCGCAAAGAATTCTCCATAGACCTAAAAACCACAAAATAAAAATGTAAATGGCGTAAAAGTTTCATGTCTCTTCTCTTCAACCTCTCCTATTATATCTAAATTTTACCATTTTATGTATTTTTTACCTAATATTTGACAACAGTGGCAAACGAATGTTTTCAAAGCATCCAGAGATGCCCTTTCCTCTAATTGAACATCTTGAATTGTATGGTTCAATCTAGTCATATTAATTGTAGTATTATTGAAGGTTTGAGGATTTTGACCGGGACCAGGACCGGCGCTTAAGGTTGAAAGCTGAGTATTGCGCATTAGGAAATTATGCAGGGACGTTATGTAGTTCAAAATAAATATGCAGTCTTCACTAGTCACTGTACTGTGATTCTGAAACAGATAGTGTTATTTTTAGATAAGAAATAGTACGTATGAGAATGAGAATAAAATTGTATTCCTAAGAATAATTTTATTCAACTTAAATAATCCACTTACTGTAACAATTTTTCCATCTAAGCAAAGCTTATCCACTGTCCTTCGATGCCAAATAGGTCTTAATATTCTACTTAAATATAAATAGAGGCCGTTGTGCTTGGGAGAGAAAACGAATGGACTGGTCAATTCGTATGCATTTGCCCCGGGCGAGATGGCATGGGGAAAATTGTGTTGGTATTGCGGTGAAGCTTGAAATTGCTGTTGCTGTTGATATTGGTGTATATTTGGAGTAGACATGACGGGCGGGCAAAATACGGACGGCCCGGAAACTGAAATATACATAAAAATTATTTAAAGAGAACAAATCGACGAAAATTTTAACTTACATGTATTCATTGGAGCTGCCAATTTTGGCTCGCCTCCGAATAAGAAGAAAGCTCTGGTGGCAAACTCGGCTATATCCATGTTATCTTCGTTTTCCAATGAAGCTAGTATCAAAGCAGTAGCGCACGCTTGGTCCTCTTTTTGAATTGTAAAGAAGGCTTTCAATGCCTCGGTGTCTTGCCCGTGGCTGTCTTTCAAAATTTGTTTCAAAACATCCACTGGTCTTAACTTAATGAAAATCTGAATGCTGTGCGAAGTAAGAACAATGTACTTTTTCGGAGGTTCGGCATGTTGCCGGACGACTAAAGGGGGCGCTTCATGTAAATCTTTTATTTGAAGGGGACTACCATTCCTCACCTAAATTCATAATCAAAATTAATAATTAAGCAGCATTTTCGGGGATATGTTGTACTACCTCAGAGATAGCTAAAGCTGGTCCGTCTAAATTAATGGCCGTGTAAGCTTCTGTCAGTCCTCGGCCGAATGGAAATAAGTCTGAGCTCATACACCACAACACATCTTTCTCGTTAACTGTGGAAATCAATATCAAGTTTCTGTCCCTATATTGGGACACATGTACCGCCCTGGGTCTTACGGTAATGTTAGCTGAATAACCAGGTGGAAGTCTTACATGAGCCAGGGTTAGCGTATATGGTCTTTGATTAGGATTTTGGTTCGACAAACTCGTAACAGACATATAAAATCTTACTCCAGTTTGAGATACAGCTACTAAATTTAAATTAACCGATTCGGACGCTTCAATGGCGGATATGCTCACTATTGGTCGGAAATTTTGACTGTCAAGAGTTCTACAAAATGGAAAAATAAATTTAAATTCCATCGAGAATATTTGGTGGATACTTACTTAACAGTATTCATTGCTTGGTTAACCAACGTGTTTTGAGATATTTTACTAATTCTGGAAAACGAATTCCCTTTGTCTCCTAGGTCGCAAACTTCAATGGATCCTTTCTCCGTAAGAATGTAGAGAATATGTCTGCTATCGTCAATTGAAATTTGCGTTATCCCATCCTCTTCACTTAATGCAGCATTAATAAACGAGGGAACCAGAAACGACAAAGTGCTGGTCGATAAATTAATTTTTTTGCATCTTTTGCCGAACCAACCACTCTCAGCCTTGAAAAATACATACACATTGTTGAATAACTCACATTCCTATTGATAGTATATAATCAACTCTGGGTGGTTAACTTACCTGATATGCAATTTCAAATAAATTCCCTTCTTTTGTGCCATAAAAAATCCTCCCATCATCAGTACTATTGATTATCGTAACAGTGGAACCATCGGTAGGCAATATGAACACAGGATCAGGTATGAGTTGAATTTCATCAGCGTTGTCACCGGGTCGTTCAGTGAAAGTAACCCCTGCAAATATTATGTATTAATGTGGCTGAATAATACATAAATAAAAACCTACCTAATACAACAATATCGACAGAAGTCGCTAAAATCAGGAGATATTTTATAAAGGCGTGAAATACTCCTGGTTTAGGTTTCACTAGGCCCACACAAACAATCGTTTCACTTATCCCATCGAAATAAGCCAAGTCGGTATTTTCCTCATAGGTCCATACGTAAATATCACTATCAACAGTTAGCCAAGCTCTGTTTATTTCAGAAAATAAACCCATCATACAGTGGCATTGCACACCTAATTTTTGTTAAGGAAAATCTCGTTTGCTATCGAAAAAAATAACTACATTTCTGCTTTCATAGGAATGAAAACAAACGGAACATACCGAAAGCAAAATAGCGTGCTAATGAATCGCTCAGCCTCAATATATTTGATACATTCATATTAATAGACGAACGAGCTAGATCTAGGTGCTCCGTTTATTTTCTATAGCTCGATGTAGCAAACAAAAGGATACGGGCAAAGTGGTCAACGATTTCCGAAGGTATGGGAACATTGCTCACGCATTTGATTTGGGTCATGCTGTTGATAATATGCGACAATCCACTTAAAGTTGGATAATCGTGGTCTGCGAAACCGCTCGCAGTGGAACCGCTTTGCGGATTGATATTCATAAAATCGATCAATCTCGGCGCATTGTTGTCGATTAACAACGAATTTTCCACATTCCTGGACGCCAATTCCATTTTTTGCACCGGATTTTGAGCGGCATCCATTCTTGGATTGAAAGTGGATGCATTCATTGCGGCAATCCTAAATAAATTTTGAACTTAATTTAAAAGTTTTCGAATTAAAATTACTAAAATGAAATCAACAGTTTAAAAAGCACTTTCGTAAAAACGCACTACTTATAAGTTTTTAACGTACAAACAAACCGATAAATCAACATGACATTTTTAAAATTGTAAGGTTAGTTTATTTTCTTCTTATTAAGAAGCAGTAAATGCTTGGAGGGCTTTGCTGTCATAAGTTGCACGGCTACTGACGTTCAGTCAATGTACTAGAAAAAAGATGAACCTTGGTGTTATGCAACACATTATACAAAATTATTATTTTATCACAAATAGGATTGAGGGCTAAGGGCTAGTATTTCAGATGGATACGGCCACAATATTACCTTTTAGTATATGATAGTTATCAAAATTATGATAATTGGAAAGCAATATTTCTAATACATCGTAATACTGCATGAGTTATGGCACTTATGACTAGCCTTGTTCTTAGTCCTTTTTAGGTACAATAATATAGAGATTTTAGACTTCAAGGATTTCAAGAATGCATTTTCCCTAATTTTTACTTCCAGCAGAGGACTTCTCCCTATTTTCACTCCAGTAGTAGTCGCCATTTTTTGATCTAGCTTTAAATATCTAATACTATCCAGGAACCTGGATCAACCTGTAGAAACATAAAAAAAATGTATGCGCCCCGTCAAATCAAAATGTATTTTTAGAATATGATATCCAATTAACATAATTTTGATGATTTTGAAGATTACGTAGTTCTGAGTAAATAATCTAGGTATCTAAGCAGACCTGTGTACTATAGTACACATTCTGCTTTTAAACATGTACTATTTTTAAATCGTAATTATCCATAATTATATATGAATAACTTGAAATGATTAATTTTTTCATAGGGCATAGATATTCCATTGAATTCCCTGCTTATTATTTGTCGGTTTTAAAAGTGTGCCAGTCGGACTAAGACCGAGCGAATGGGGCAATAAGGACCCGGACAAAAGAGTTAATTAAGCATCGTTCGAGAAGTTCGATCGTCTTTCGAATAGAAAAAAGAACGAGAACTCCGTGGAAAATTTTTCATCGCTTCCAGTTCGTTCATCGCGGAATGATTGTAGTTCAAATTGGTAGTTCAAATTGGTGCAATTTAACGTCACGAGAGCAGACACAACCACCTGACATTCGAGTGGCCTCTTCATTGCGGCCGAACGCGAGGCCATACACACAACAAGCGGAAATTTATCCACAGCAATTTGCCACAAGAGTCCCCTATATAAATTGGAAAATAAACAGTGATGGAATCGCCTAAAAACACTTTAAGAAATTACCTATCTACTTGTAGATTTTAGAGTAATTGCTAGTTATTTACGATTAGTACATAAAATCTGAACAATTCCTTAAATTTAGATCAAGCAGATTCTTGTGACAATGATGGAATGCATGTAGGTATGAAATAATCGTTTTTTTAAATGATACATACGTAGTTACAAAAGCTCTTAACACATTGTATACTCATCATTACCGTAAATTCAAATGGTAAATCTGTCTCACTTTGTTGATAAAGGTTACGCCGAGTGCGTATACCTATTTGTTTACTTATTCTAATGTATTCTTCATTTGGTGGTCAAATACAGTTTTGTTTTATGATAAGTAAGGCAAATACATTTTACTTGGCAAGCAATTCCATTTATTCAACTACTACCGTTTGGTGTTCACTCTTCCTTCAGTTAATTATAAAGTTGTCTGAAGTAACAACCTCGATATTATTACCATGTTCTTAAAGTAAGTTTTCTTAGTAGTTCTCTAAAATGTATTATATCTTAAGTATTTTTAGGAATAAAAAATATTTTAATTAATTATTTGTGAAACTGATATGTGTATTTACTAAAGCTTTTATTACTTTTAGATACATAATTGCTGTAATTGTAATTTTACTCCATGGAGATCATACACATACCGCAACAGTTTATAATCCATATTTCCATTTTCCTGGTGGATCTGATCCATTTATGGGAGTAAGTTGACTCTATATTTCTTGTAATCAGAAACTGAGTTTGATATAATCTCTTTTCCGGAACAACAAAAAATTGATTTTCCTGTATCACTCTACGCATTGATTTGAATGATATCGGCTCTTGATTTATTTTGTAGATGATAGTAACCATTGCCATACCAGTGGAGGCTTCGACGCCCGGCGAAATTTTATTATCCAGTATTATAGAAGGAAACTACGTGTTGCCTATGAATCAAACGGAGTTCAAGTATCCTCCAATTCTAGGAGAATCGTCAGAAAGAACTTTTTTCTACGAGGCGCTCAAGAGAAAAATCGAAGAGTGAGTATCTGAAATCCTGCGTTACGGGCATACTTTTCGTTTGATAATTATCCTCTTTTGATATTCAACAAGCCAACACGTGTTTTGTTCTATGCTTTCAACTAATTAACGAACGCCACGTAACATATCGTTACTGCAAATATTTGATTTTTAAGCTAACAGAAACTTCGTATTTATGAAAAGTTTTTGAGCTCATTTTTAAAAGAGAAAAATTATAATTTAAGTCATAATTGATTATAGTAACTTGCAAATACCTACGAGATAAAATTGCGAATTAATATTACCTAATAGAGCCCTTAATTTATCTTCTTTATCTTCGTCTTTAATAAAATCTAATCAAATATTTTTCAGCTTTGGCTACTCGGGTAAAAAATGTTTGCTAAGAATAATTTGCGAGGTGGCCGAAATATCTAGTATAAACACAGGAGTTTTAGGAGATATAATACATATCCTGCTAAGGTAAGTAATTAAATTGACTAAAAAATTTTTAATAAAAAAATGTGATATTTAATTAATTTAACAAACGAGAAATTGATAGACCATCAAATTAAGAGGGTCTCTTTTAAGATTACAATCAGGACTTTTAGGGAAACTAAATTTTCGTTTTGAGACTAGTGTTTACCTGGTTTCTCTTCTGACTAAAAATATTAATTAGATAATAATAATATCTACATATATGCTTTATTTTAGTCCATCTACGTCTAAAACAGAAGAGAAATTAATGGAGTACGAGGAAGCTGAAATATTAGGTAAAAGCGGCAAATGCAATCAATACAAAAAACGATGTCCCAATAATATTCTAAACGCAATAAGCAAAATTAAATTAATATCGGATTCATTTTGACTAATGTCTATACCTTAAAATAACTTTTGTACCTAAATTATACGGAGGATCAATAAATTTTCTAATAAACCCTTTGAGTAATTATCATTAATAGAATCTCAAATAATCAATTTTCAGCTAACTATCCACGAATTTTATTCTTTTGCACATAAGCTATTCTCGTCGAGCATAATATATTTACCATGTCCGCACCGCGTATGTGATTTTGGGAAACGTACGAGGCAATAAAAATGCAATCAATTTAAACAATGAAGTAATTTAGGATGTTTTTCATTCTCATCTTAAAGGCAGGCGGAATTTTTAGTGGTTTTCCATGTCGCTGACATTGATATCATCCCCCGATCCGGGTACTCCATCATGTGTGTCCCTTCATACGGGAGTTTTCGCGTTTCACAAGTTGAAATCGTGGCCCATTTAGCAAACGATTGTTACTTGTATTACAACGCGGAATTTCTCACATACTGAGTGTACGATCCTAATCACTGCATATTTAAGCAAATTATAAAAAAAATGTAGAAAAAATAATATGCAGGATCAAAAAATGTTAATAATAAACATAAGTATGTATGCATATTACCTACCTCAAGGTAGTATGTTTTTTTGTGAATGAATTAACTAGTGTGAATTATCGATATAAATTATTCTAACCAGTTCAAAAGTGGTAAGTACTAACGTTTATTAAATTCGAGGGAAATATGTAAGTTGAAATGAGATTTACTTCCACTCGGCAAATCTATTATGTAGTAAAGATCGACCTTAATTCCGGTTTTTTTTAGATATAAGTCGTTTTCCGGCGTTTATGAACCCCAGTCATCGTTCCACGAAGTGAAATTACTATATTACTGGAATACTTTCGCGTTTTCATCCGGCGCGGAGGGGGCGGAAAGGGCGAAGGGCGGTTTTTCCATGGGTATTCCTGCGACTTAACCATCGCGAGATGAGCTTTTATTGAATCGAGGCGCCTTCAGTCTGGACATTCTTGGCATATTTCCTCATGCAATAAGCATTCGTGGACTACAAATGACTTCGGCTCTATTGGCAGGTATGCCTGCGAAGACGGTTCAATTAAAGTTCTTACACCTGTTGATATACTGCACTTATATTACTAATTGATTATTCAGAATTCCCGTTCTAAAATATTTTTATTACTTACTCTATCACTATATACATGGTGTTTATTAATTGAGTGCAGATACTTAAGGGTGTGAAACCTTGGGCGATTTTAAGAAGAAAAGTCTCTTAGTTTTTGGCTTCAGGATGTTACAACATTTTTAGGAAAAAAAAACTTTTTTATCATAATTTTCTTATCACTCCAAATATTTTTATGAAATTTTGTACACACCTTTAAATCATTAAGGAGCATTTTTTTTAAGTAAAAGATTTTTTAAAGTTTTGATCAGTAACGTCCATGCGGGGTTTGAACTAAACCTTTTTGGAGAAAATAATGGCACACCACTGCTTTTTCTAAAAACCAAAATTATTTTTGAAATCCTTATTTATTTTAAAGCAAATTCGGTCCAATGACTTATCACACAATTTTCTTATCACTTACTTCAAAAAAATGCTCCTAGGTGTGTACAAAATTTCATGAAAGTATATTTGAAGTGATAAGAAAATTATGATAAAAAAGTTATTTTTTTCCTAAAACTATAACACCCTGTAGCTCAAAAACTGTGAGATTTACAACATTATATTGATATTAACTTTTCTTCTTAAAATCTCCCAAGAATTCACACCCTTAAGTATCAGCACTTACTTAATAAACACCCTGTATAATTGATTTTCTCCTAAACTAAAAAATTTGTGCAACATGCGCTCTTGTCCATTCTGAATGTATACTTAGTAGGAAATTAATTGCTGTTAGTCGATAAGATCTAAAGATTTTAAGTTGGAGATTTTAAAGAACGTGTTAGATAAAGGAAGAGACTAATAGAAAGTAGAACTGCGACAGTATGTAAGTAAAACTCTTAGGATAACGATGGACGTGCCCGAAACAAAAATAAGCCAATAAAAGGGAAAATTCCTTGGCTCGACAAAAAACTTTTTCTTATTCGATTGATGCAGATCAAGTTTTCTATAAACGATACCTGGAAAATGTCTTATCGGATTTCAGTTTTGCGATTTGTTTAGGTTTTCTTATGCCGGAGCTTACTGTGCAGCAAAAATGATTCGGGGTTCAACTTTATTTCTCAAAAAAAAAACTGTTCGACATGCGTTGTCATCTGAAAATAAATATAAATACCCAATTATTAAAGGGTGTAGCAAAAAAAAGTTAAAGCGATATAGGTAAGCCTATATAGGTTTGCCTGGAGAATGCAAAAAATTAATATAGCAACTAGTGAATTTTGTATACGATTTTTGATTAATTTTGGGTTTGCTCCAGTTCAAATCCAATTAGTATCCAATTAGTAATTAGTATTTAGAACCCATTCTAAATTTGGATTGTAATAATTTTGAAAGAACCCAATAATAGAATTAAACTTAGTTCTTAGCCAAAATGCAGCTAATATTTGATTTGATCTTGGTTCAATTCAGATCAATTGGTGCAAAATTCGGAAGAAGATATTAATTAATTTAAAGCAGTTTCACCCACAGGTTTAAATCGGGTGATGGTTCAATTGAACTTCGTTTTTAATCGAAATCAGAGTTGAATTTGGTTCAAATCAAAAGTTGAACAATGGTTTGGACAGGATCTACTTTAAAACTGTACCAATAGGATCTCCTTTCAATCTTACTTTAACATATGCCTAATTTATAATAGATAATATCTTAGTTTCTTAATGAAATCTTCCGGCAATCCACCAGTTTCCTCCACTCATGTGGAAGGCAGGTATATGTAAGGAAGGATGGGACCGTATTATAAAGGCAGTAGGTCAAAAGTTTTCTTTTTCTAGCGTTATAATGTATAACTCCGGAGAATCGGAGAGCTTTCCTACGCGAATCCTCAACAAGTGGCCGTGGAAGTGTAAAATGGCATGCGTATGGCAACCAATGGCAGGTCTTTGAGTGGGCCGGCGGGGATGATATCTCGGACGGAGTTCTGGTGAAGCCAGTCCGCGCGTGGTGAGCGGATCCTTGCGCAATCGCGCCCATTTACGACGGCAAAGCGTGAGTATTGTTGGGAGTCAGAGGCGACGGACACGACGAGGCGGCCGACGCCTGGGCCGGCAGCGATGGGCCTGCAGTAGCGGCCCAACACTCCATCGAAGGGGCTTCTGGACTACCCCCCAAGTAAGTAACTTCTTGGTGCATGGACTGTCGTTGTTTGCTCGCCTTTGTGTTTGTATCGTCGGAACGTTCAATTGTTGCGTTCACCACGTTAAATATTTTTGCTATTTTGGCGGGAAACTCTCAATTTTTAGAATCTTTAATTAATATTGGATTTTTGTAACAATTGTATAAGTATTCGGATTTTTATAAATTAATTTTCCTATATATTTATTTAAAATTTTGTTATTGAACATATCTAATATAATCAAAATAATAATTTAGTGTTAATTTAATTAACGTAACACAAATTATTTTTAAAATATATAATTCAAAAGTTCATACTAAAAATAAATAATTGGCACCAGATAATAATTTTTAAATAATATTTTGGTTTTTATCAATATTTTATTAAAGCAGTAAATATTATATTTAAATACAAGCATACAATTTCTCAATTTATTTTTTTTTAAATTACTGTAATTTTCCCAAATTTTTCAATGACAAAAATGCTTTATAATTATTTATTAACTATGTTTAACACATATTTGCCCCACGTGCACAAACAAATGCAAAACTTATATACTCTGCAGTGTACCTTTATGTTAATTAAATTTTACCAGTTAATTAAAATTATTTGGAGATACTTCGTTTATTAGAATATGTCCACAAAGATTCAAATATGTTAATTAACAATGCCAAAACGTGACAACTGCAGAATTCGACAAAATTTCGTGTTTAATTAATTGAACATTTTACTTTTGTGTCATATAGCGTGTTTCAAACAATGGAATAAATACCAGCATCCCAATTATTTAGCAATATACGATTCGAGATACTTTATTCCATACAATGTATTTACTTGTAACGAATTTTAATCAATTTTTCTTTGATACAATGCCCCTCTTAAATTGATTTTTCGCCAAGAAAATAGTTGATTTTCCCCCCTCGGGATCGAATATATAGGTAAAATTTTACGAGCTATTTTCGAATAGGGGGAAGTTTAATTGTTACGGCTACCCTGTATGACTATCATTAAGTGCTCCCTGTTTATGAACTTTTTCTAAAAGTCACTGGGGGTGAAACGAGCGGTATGTTACAGCTGCATTAATGAAACTAAATTGATATTGCAATCCCTTTGGAAATGTAAAATTCATTTACATAATGCGATTTCCCTTGTTATAAATATCCCATCAAAAATATTTCATGTGTTACTCAATGCCTCAATGCACCTTTTATTTTCCTGGTTTTAACGCCTATTTATTATAACAAAATCCAAATCCTCACGATTTTTTTGGCGTTATACGTTATCGAAAAATAATCCTAAATTTTATATAAATCCATTATTAGAACCTAAATCTTATCAATTATTTTCTAGCATCATTTGCCAAGGTTCCATGAACCTTGGTTATACGAATGTTTGGGTTTTAAATTAAATTCCTTCAAACTTGAGAAGCGTTTTAAGAAATTTCCGGAATTACTTATGCGGCAGATTTTTTTAATTCATGGCGTTTACAGAAGGGATGCTTCACTCAGAGCATTCTTTTATTTGCACGGGCCCACTTTGCCAGACCGTTTGCTAAAATGTTAAAACCAATTCACTTCTCATTAAAGTTGCAGGTGCAGGTGTTTCAGTTAATGTGCCGGTTAGATTTCATTTCTATGGCGAGCGGGACTTGCCTCAAAGATTCGGTTTTTACTAATTACAATCCATGTTTCTTTATTTTCCATTTCGTCTGGGGAGCGGTATAATTTGTATTCGGAAATTAAGTAATAACTTTGATTGCTATCGTCGCGTCGGCTGGTCGTAATACTGAGGCACTTGGCTATTTTTCTTCATTTTGGTAAATGGAATGTTGGTTATTAATGATTCTTATTAACACAACTATTTAGTGATTTCATTATTGTGGCAGTGAAAAAAAGGTTTGGGTATTTCAGAACGAAAAAGATTGTACCTTCATATAATGAAAAATTCCCCAGTGATATGTTCCTATTTGAGTAATATACCACATACGCATTTTCAAACAAGCAGAGAATTAGAATACTCTATACATTCACAGGCACAAAGTAAGGTATAGGTATTCGTCAATTTGTGCGAATAACACTTTTCATTATTCAACGACGATTGTCAAAAGATTTCTGTCGTTGTTTCCTTTATTTTTCTCTTCGGTTTCCTTTGTAATGCGCTGTACACAATTGTTGCTTTGCAGGAGCATAAATCCAAAAATCGCAGTTTTATTGAAAGTAAAACACCTACATGATGGTTTTATTTTTTATTTTACATTTTACATTTTCTAATTCTACTGCACCCACTGCAACAAAATATTTATTTATAAGGGAACTTTTCGAATCAGTATTATTTTTTTTATATTTATTTTGCTCATTTTCATTACCTACTCAAAATGTAGGTATAACTCTGGACTCATTTTATTTATATTTAAATAAGTAAATACATGTAACAAAAAATACATAGAGTGGTATAAAAATATTTCTTTCTCTAACGTGTAAAATAGTGATCGCGCAAAGTCGCACTAAATAATGGTGTAAAAAACTGATTTATACGGCGCAATTGGAGCGCAGATTCTCCTCACGTATGTCTGTTATTTCAATCACTTGAAAAGGATCCCAAAAGTACGTTCTGATATGGATATTTCTCCATTCATATGTAGTTTCTAAGCTGCAAATAAATTGTTATTACTGAGGTTTTCTCTTCGCCATATCTCGCAATAACTCATTTCATAACTGAGTGAATCTACGTGGAAATATACGACCTCGAGGATTTGTCGGTATCTCTCTGTGTGTATTACCCATTTTTATGTAAGCATGGGAGTGATTCTTTGCAAAGGTTTTAATTTTAGAAGCTTTGAAATGCTTTCAAATGTTTTCGACGAGTCAGGAATTCAAGAGTAAGTAGGTATCCCAAAAATTAAAATTCTTATACCAAATAAACAAGTTTTCTCATTGAAAAAAACTCTGGATACATTCCATTAATGAATTTTATCACACTATGAGGCCTTCCTGGGTTTTAACAATTGATTTACGACTTTATTTATAACGAAAAAATGTCATTAGGATTGAATCGTAAGAAAATACGCAGGTACATTCAAAATTCACTCCTGGAATCAGAGAAGTGCTTGGGAATGTTAAAAAAGTGAAAGAAGTTTCCCGATAACCAAATCACGGCTCGGATGTCAAAAGTTTCAGTATTCTCGGGAATGCGCTTACAAAAGAAACGAAATCAATAAGTTTTAAAAATAGTTCAAATATTTAAGCTTTTTGACGAACCAATTGAAATCTGTAATCGATAATGATGTCTCATAATGGAACTTTTAAGAAAAGAAATAAAATTGTATCGATGATTGAGTGTTAATTGTTTTATAGCTCAATGCGGTTAATTTTTTAATTAAATTTTAAGTGAGGCTTTTTAATGAACCGCTTAAGTATATAATGGTTGGCAGTAAAAAATATACCGTCAGAGAAAATTCAAAATTAACATTAATACCAATTAGCTTTCTTTTAATTTTAAAATTTTTACCCTTAAATTTCGTTACACTTTTAGTGTTAACCACCAAAGTCCCTCAATACGTCTAATTTAATATTTTCAAAAAAAATCATTCATCTTGGGAATAATAATTCCCTCAGAAAGAAAGATAATACTCCTTAGTTAAAATGAGCTTGGCGGAAAGAACTCTACAATTTAATTTTTATTTCTCAATTATAAGAGGATTTCTTTTCGAAGAGTAGTAATACCGTACGACAATATTTCATTCCCATTGTTCTTGTCATACTCCGACAAATTGGAATATTAAGCTTATCCTTTTTTTGTCCCGCTGTAAAATTTTTGTTCTTTTTAAAATAGATATTTTACCTACATCTAGATAGAAAATATGGCCTTTTCAATACAAGGTGCGTTTTTAAAAAGTGACTTATTTGGAAAAATATTGAAAACTACCCAGGCCCGTATCAGCACCTCTCTATAAATTTAGAGGCTCTCTAAACGATTGATTAGAGTTAATGAGAGGCGCTGAATACGGGCCTAACGAAAATCTCAGAAATTATAAGGTAGTACTAGTAAAATTAGATTTAACTTATTGTTAGATTCATTGATAGTAAATGGTTCAAATTAGCAATTTTAATCCATTTCAATGATAGAGAGAAGGCAAGAGCGTTAGAGCCGGCGCTGTTTGAGTTGCTTCGTTTCTAAGTAAACACGCGTTTGTCAGAGATTGATATTTAATATAACTCTGCGCGGTGTTTTTCCACCCAAAAATCAATGTTTAAACTGCTCTCTAATTAAAAGGGATCATTTTCGTAATCCCCCTACTGCATTTCTGGAATACATCAATTTTATTAAATTTACTATAATTCCCTGAAATTGGAATTTCACCTGTTACATGAACATTTATTTTATTATCTTCTTAAAAACAATATCAATACATTTTAGTTCGTTAATTTGAAAATTATGGAATAACATCCTTTTTAAATATAATTTAGTCGAGTGGTATACCTATCCTAGTATAATATTCGTAAATAAAGCGCCGGTTTAAATGAAACCTGTTGAAATTTCAATTATAATTTATTCCGGTATAGAAAATTCCGAATCCATAATAGTCCATCCTTTCTTCTTATAAAATTAATTTCTCTTTCTGACTATGGCAGCCGTTCAAATTGACGTGTTCTTTTGATCTGTATTCTTATAATGGCGTAAAATGGATTTCATGCACAGACGTTTGAACTTTTAATTTCCTGCTCTCACTGCCACTACTACTTACTTCTCCCCAGATATTCGCACTTCGGTGGACATTGCCTGATAATGATACCATTATATATCTGTACAGATTGCTTTTTGGATTCCATCCTGAGCTTTTGTCTTCTATCGCAATAATCCTTGCAATTAGTCAATTCGGAATTGCTGTTGAAATGATACTGTTTCAAATTAAAAGACTATTTGTTTTGTACTTTATATAAGTTAAAATCGATTGTTAATTGTTCAATACAGCACTTTTAATCGCTAATGAAAGTGTTAAAAATCTAAATATCGTTCAAAATAAAACTCGGCGATAAAATTTCAATTTCGTTTTTCAAAGTGTTTTAGCAAACGCTAAAGTGAAATCGATAGTTCACCAGAGGAGAACGAATGGGTCACTAACGTATGCGGGGTAACTTACCCTCTGTATTCGCTGTATAACAATATAAGCATTTTAATTTAAAATTTCAAACACCTTTAACGAATCACGTACATCTAAACTCAACTTATTAAAGTTAATAATACAGTTTAAATAAGCCGTTAATCGACTTATGCTCGGCTTTAACCCGTGCACCTATTCCGAAAGTACATCAAGTAATACCCATTGAAAAGTTGCTCATGGTCTTCGCGCGCCAGCGCCAATTAAATCTTATATCAACAACGTGTACCAGTCGAACGGAAAAGTAATTGATTTATATCAAGTTTGTTAAGTTACATAGAAATGGCGCGAGTTTGTTTATAAACGACATGCATGAAAGCGGCTCCCGACGATCAAATTCGCTGTATAGGAGCATTAAGAAGACATCTGGTTCGTATTCATGGAGCCAAATCCAATAATGCGAATCAAAATGAAATGAATGTAATCCTGTCTTCGGAGAACATAGGGAAGTCGACTGGGGGTTTGTACGGCGCTTTACGATTTCCACGCTGGTGCAGTTATTGGATATAATAACGTTTTATATGGAGTTAAGATTTTTTTATGTCGATCGCAAATCACGTTAAGTATAAATTTTGAAGGTGCCATTTTATTTCGGTAATTTTTTTTATTCCTTCAATAGAATAGGTTCAGGAACTTATGTACTAAAAGTGTACTTTATTTTATATTGTATAAGTTATCGAATTTAAATGGCCCAAAATATTTTTCTATAGATAATAATAAATTGTAGGTTTTATATTTAACTGTAAAGTTTAATTATTATTCTATACACTATCCTATAACAGGAGATTATGCGCCCCTGTACAACTTTCAAGTTAAATAAAATAATTTTATCAACTTCCACTATATTCAAATATTAAAAAAATATTTGCAATTAATTCTCGACCTGAAAAATGTCTGTCATTATTTTAATATGAATTATCAATTTGACCCATCTCAATTAAATCAGTTTCATCATTTTCAACTTCATCTGGTACCGCTCGCATATTTTCTACATCAACAAAGATTTTTTAAACTATCAACAAATAATGCAATAAAATCTACTAATTTTAAGTGAGATTTTCATGTAAAGCCTGTTAAAGAGGCCAGTGAGCTGTCCAAACTTTAGGTATTCCCTATCGCATCTTTAAATATCACTTAGAGCATGGTGAAGCGCAAATTGTACTTAGGACTTCCTAAATCCGGTTTAAGAATTAACTAACTTTAAGAATTAATTGGTGAAATCGAACGTTACTGTGAACTAAAATGAACTCTTTTCTATTTTCTACGGAATATTCATTTATAAATATAAACATTCCTTCATATGTAGATTATTTTTTATAAAACCAAGAATCAGTTAATTAGTTTATTTCTCTTTATTGCATTGTTGATAGCCGTAATTAATTCCCTAACGCCTAGGTATTGATGAACTATTTTTTTCAGTATTGATATTCCGATACCATCTGGCGAAGCATTGATATCCTCTTACTTACTTATACATATCGGATGTGCTAATAATGCGTCAATAATTAATTTCTATTAGCGTTGCAATGCAGTTTTCAACTAATCCAATTGTACTCCCAGATAATCTCCATCAACTACAATAACGATGACGGTGGTGAACGAATGGGTGTCAGGAACCAAATTCGGCGGATGGGTGCAAAGATGCCGGGAGTCGCGCCGCCTCGTATTGGTCATCGTCGCCATCGCCCTCCTTTTGGACAACATGCTTCTAACAACAGTTGGTAAGATAAACAAAAATTATTAATTTCAGTTTGCCTCATATTCTCTTCCGGCTCGTTTTGAAATGTGTCCACTTATACGGTAAAATTTTGTCCACAATTCAGGCTCATTAAGTGTGGTACCTAACTGTATAAAGTGACTTCATATACAGGGTCTTTCAACGAAAACTTGACCCACCCTATAACTAGAGAACCGAAAGATTTTTTCCGAATTCGCTGAGATCCGTTTAAATTTGTACTTGGGGGAGCATTTTTGACAGTCAAGCAACTCTAACTTTTAAATTTCAAATGGTACTACCATACTTACAATACATCATTTGAAAGCTCTTTCCATGGCGAATATTCTGGTGCATCGTATTTGAAAGTGGGTTAAGATTTGACACAGTTTTAAAATAAAATCGAAAAATTGACAAAGCCATACTTGGTGAACAGATCGAAAAAAGAAATGTGGTTGTGTAGTATCTGAAAAGCTTTTCATTGGTTTGCAATTCTGTAAATTATCGGTTTGTCAATTTTTCGATTTTGTTAAAAACTTTGTCAAATCTTACCCGATTTACAAATACGATGTGCCAGAATATTCACAACGGAAAGGGCTTTCAAATGATGTATTGGAAAGAGGAGAGTTCCATTTGAAATTCTAAAGTTAGAGTTGCCTGTGGGTTAAGGGATTGAACATATCAAGTTGGCTTGACTGTCAAAAATGCTCCCCCCAAGCTCTCATCCTAACTGTTGGTTTAATAATAACCTTTGTTCAACTTATTGAATTGACCATTTTACAAACAACTTTGCACTTTCCTGTATATAATATTTCATATAGTTGAAAATTAAATTCTTATTAAAACTGAAATTTCCTGCGTTCCAAATAATTGAACGTTGTTTTGGGTATTTAGTGGAAGGGCTTGTTCTCGTATCCATTTGAGACGTTAAATCTTTCGTAACGTGTATTTGCCTTGTTAGGAATGTTAGGAATCAAATCGACGTTCGCCGGACCCGGCTAACCAAGATAGGGATTTATGCTCGAAGAAAAGCAAATGTTTAAGCTTGTTAAAGATACGGGCAATTAGAAATCGATTGTTACTGGAAGACAGTTCCATTCAATTGTTGCGCGTCCGCGGTCATTATCATTAAGGAAGGATAATTACTCATCTCCCTTTAATTCTCTTCGCTACAATAATGTCGGTTTCTTATCTTTTCCCGTATACTTCGCTCGGCTTATTCAAATCTTAACAAGGCCATTTGGCTGTCTTTGTACTTTCTGCAAGAACGAAGTCAAGCGATGGATGTTCGGAGTGTTTCAGCTATCAGATCCTGAATTTGATGGTGCGCTTTCGCATCTAATTGATTTAGGCACTAAATGCGGATAAGGTCACCCTTTAATACGAATTTACCAAGCGAAACGCACTATCCGCATTTTTGTATTCAAATAATCCGTAAACGTATTTCGTTTTAAGAAAGAACCGAAAGCAAGTTTTTTTATCTCTCCGACCCAATACCCCATTTTTTTCCACCCCAGATTTCGCTCGGCGAGGAATACAATAAAAGTGTTGGTAACACTTTAACCCTTTCATATTTTCTTAGGAATATTGGAGTGAAAAGAGCGGTTAATTGGATTGATTCTGGACGGCTTTGATAACGCATAACCAGAATTAAAACCCCACTTCACACATCATTGCCGCCTCCCGCTCTCGACACGTCACGAACAGAAATTTCGTCATTCGAGCTGGAAATTTAAACACGAATTGCTATTTATACCCAGCCCAGATATAGTCGGTCTGATCAGATATTTCGCACTCCTATTTGTTCGATCACCTGTGACATATTAGGGCAAGGAAAGTGAGGAGAATTATCGATAAATAAATATCCTTTGGTACCTAGATCATTTATTTAATCAATATCCAGCTTTCCTTTAACTCAGTATTTTGCGTTTCCAGAAAATGGTATCGATATTTCATAAATAATAATTTTATTGGGTTGTGTGTTGAAGAATCCAAAAACATACAAACATGGATGTGAGTTTGACTGGCATATTTTAAATTAATTTTTTCATTTGAAATGTCGAGTGTTCTAGAAGGTTTCGGGGTGGTTTGGAGCTGTAAATTCGGGAACGTCGATCATTATTCATCAGTTCATTGATCCCTTTCGAGAGGATTTTTTGTCATTGCATTGTTGAAACAGTGGCGAACAGTGGGAAACATCAGGAACGCGTGACCACGATTTTCGCTGGTTTACTTGAGGAATTCAAAGCGAGGCGACCTCAAATTATGTGTTGACGCATTTTCCATTGTGCCAATAATTGTTTGAAAAAAGCGGTCGGTCTTCAATTGCAAATGCATTCAAGCAAAAGGGAAAATGGAAGTGGCTCGACAACATAATAGCACCATTCACTCTCAGAAATATAAAGTGCCATAAAATTATAGGAATTTTATTCCGTCCTAAAACGAAATCTCTATCAAACGTTTTAGATAAAATATAATGACCGAGGGCATTACTCAAAAGCAAAATTCACTACTCTTTATTTTATTACCTATCACATTAAACGGGGTTATGGTTTACTTTGGGATTTCGTTGGCCATTAAAATGAAATTATGTAATTTAAGGGGATAATCAAAGCACGGCCCTTTTCAAGGTTAATTGCCGATCTTAATTGAAATTACGAATGCGGCCTAAATTGCATTCTGATGTTGCAAACATCACAGAATCAAAACAATACAATATCACCTACGCAACAAGTGTGCGATGATGATAAATCCCTTTTTGGCACTTTTATTAATTATTTTGCCAATATTGTAGAAGTGAAAAAGTGATTTACCTAATAGCAGTAATTTTATATGGTGTATATCACTATATATTTTACATGTAATACTCTATTCAAAGGAGTATTTTTTTACCTTATTAACTTATTCACATATTCCAATGATCATATCAAAGAGATTTCTTGTTTAGCGGAAATACACAATTTTGTAGTGCGGAAAAAAATTAAAAAGTTTATCAGCATCAGTTCTGCATCGCAATTTATTGAAGCAGCGTTTGTTAAAATTGACACTGTTGTCATAGTTTCATTATTTCGTTGACTATGACAACATTGTCAATATTGATAAATTTTGCAACATCTTCGAGGGAGTTGAAGAAACACACTAGGTAAGAAACTTGGTTTGAAAATTGTTAAAATCCAGTTAAGTAAAAAAATGGTGGAAGATGAAGGTGAAACAAGTCCACCATATTCCAAAAAATGGTTAAATGAATTTGAAACGATTTCACGCAAGTTGGACTTACAAGTAGCTTGTGCACATCGGGATGGTTTATTCCTTCGATACACAATGGTTTCAGTATTCCTTTATGGACACAGTCCACTACATCAATTGTTGCTGAAAACCTAAACGTTCTACTGGTGTTATTTCATTGTTAGTGGTTGATAATTTAACCCATTCATTTGCTTGCGTTATTATGCGGTCAACCACTAATCCGAGACATTATAGAATAATACCTGCAAGTTCCTATTTTGATAGCAGCATGAACATAAATATATTTAAATTTTAGAGGAGTTTTTATATACCTTACTCGCCCTAGTAAAAGAACATTATTGACCAACTCATCTTATACAGCTTCTATAAAATTCCCCATTAAATTCTAGTTACTCGTCGAACTTACCTTTTTTCTTCATACTTATCGAAAGTATAATCATCGCGATCGGTTATTAACTTACGGTCAACTAATTGAAATCTGAAGTTAGTTAAGCTCGAGCTACGTACACGACTCGAGCCGCTGCAAGCGCCATCCTCGCAGGGCCTAATCTACTTTGAAATCAATCTCAATTCTAAAATGCACTCCTATTAGTTGAGAATATAGCCCGATAAGACTCCCGGGAATTTCGCACGATACCGAAGGCTATGTACTTACCGCAGATGGCAACTGCTTAATTTACCTACAAAAATTATCAACATCATCTGGGGATTATGTTACGCTCAATAATGTCACTTATTTGCATTGATAATGAGATTTTGAAAGTGTACGTGAGGGTGGGATGATCCCATTTAAATCGAATATCGTCGTCCTATTGTGAAGTACATAAAAATCTAATGATATAAACCGGACGGACGCGGGGCGAGAAGCGGCTTTTCACGCTCCGGCGACTTTTAAAAGCGCCACCAACCGCTTTTCATGTTTAATGCAATTCTATGCCGGATCCAAGCAATCAGCTAGAAGATTTTTCCTTCGAAAACTTTACGAACACTCATATTAATCGCATCGGGATTTTCATATTTTGACATTTTTTCAGCGTGCTACATGCTTCAATTATTCCCAGGAAGTTCCCTATTTTGTTATGAACCAAAATTTAACTTCAATTAAAATAATAGGTGCTGTAGCTTAAAGTTAATTTTTTTATACTAAAGTGGCAACACCGGTACTTTGAAGTTGAAATTTATTTGAAGTCGGATTGTCGACCAGCTAAGATCCATTATGGACCTTTTAAACTGTAGAAACATAGCTACTTTTTGTAACAATTAAATACTGCATACAATATATATTTCCCTCTAGTATCAGTTATCACCACACAACAAATAAATTGTATTATGAAATCGACCTGGCCGGGTTTCTCGCACAATGTATTGGAGCTGTTTAAAAATGGATGAGTGCCAATGTTAAACGGTAGAACCCTCGCTCTGATAAGAGTGGTGAGAAAATAAATAGAGGTCGGTCAGATCCGTTCAGTCAAGATGTCATTTGCAATGTATGCGTCTTTTCTATCACTCCTTGAAAGGTTTTTAGACTTTCATAAGCCAGGAAGCTCCGGCCGTGAAAGCATTTCGTTTAATTAACTGTTTGTGAACATTTGGATTTTTTGCGGATATAATTTCTGGCGCTTTGTTGTGTTTAAAATATTTAAGTTAATTAGAAGATGATGACAAATTTTCTTCCTTTTTTGTTGTACTCAAACGATTTTAATGTACCTAGTACTCATATTTTTAATTAGTAGATAAATTTTTAAATTGTACAGATTAAGTTATAAATTATTCAAGTAGCTAAATTAAGTGCTGGGATGAAGGATTGTCTATTTCTTTGAACACTCCTATGTTATTTTTTCTTGGTATTCAAATATCAATTCCCTTTATTGAAATTTCCACTGCTTTTTTAAAGCTTCTCCCCATCTACCGTGAAGGCTTTTGAAGTAACCGAAATCGTTTTACTTTTTCGTGGTTTAATTGAATTTACTTGAAATTCATAATGACACTCTTTGCGATAAATGTTATTAGATGAACACATAGTTGCTTCCATATGTTATTTTGTATTTTCTGCAATTTTATTTTCGATTCGCATATTTTGCAGTGATTGATGATACTTTTCGCGCACATCTCGTATAGTTATTCGAACGGTGTTAGATATCCTCTTAGCTAACGAAATGCACTCATACATTTTTATAGTGTGTCAGCGGTGTAGCCATATATTTCCCAAGCAAGTAGATGTTTACTGCAATCTGTTGATTCTATTCCATGTTTAATTCAATGAAACGGACCATTTAACACAGAGATAAAATTTCAAATAGACTCGAATTCGTTTATTCCCGGCTGTATAAATTCATGATAACGGGATTTAATGGAATCCGACCTTAACGTATGCGCCGCCTGTATACAGGTTTAATTACCGAAGGTGGTTTTCCAGGATGGCCCTTTCACACCATATATACAGGGGGCAGCCGATAAATGGTAGTAACCCAAATGGTTCCTCAAAGGTTCAAATGGAATTGAAATCCGAAAATTTGTATTTTAGGGATTATTATCTTGTACATATTTTTATTAATGGTGTATTAATAGGCGTTTCTCTTACAGTTCCTATTATTCCGGAATTTTTGTACGACATAAATCACCCAGAAGCACCACTTGGAACAACAAAGGTGTTGACTACCACGACAACAACTACTTACCCTCCTTGTCCTTGTGAGGTCTACAATCAAAATTATTCCGCACCACCTACAAGCACAGAAAATTGTAAGTACTCTTCAGGCATCTCCATAATACGTTTTTCATTGTAAGGTATATTCGAATGTTTAGCAGTCTTCCAATTTATAAAGTTTTACCAATTGTAAGTCTTCCTGGGATTACTTTTTGCAGATAATTACACAACGTTAGATCCCGAAGATGAGGAGAGAAAAATGAGGCATAACGATTTGGTGCAGGAAACCGTTCAGGTGGGGATAATGTTTGCTTCGAAGGCATTTGTGCAGTTATTGGCTAATCCTTTCGTGGGTCCTTTAACGCACAAGTGAGTATTTTTCATTACTTAACAACGTAGGTGTTAATTGAAATCATTGCATGTATACAGGGTGTATGTAGCCATATATCGAAAACCGAGTATCGGAGGACATACCTTTATATGAACTTTTCAACTCAAAATTAGCTCAAGAATCACCTATTAAAATAAATACATTGCATTAATTAACACCCTGTAAGTAGGTAACTCATTAAATGCGTTGCCGATCGACACTGTCCAAGTGCGAATGGCGCTTTAGGATAATTTTGGACTCGAAACCACTTTAATTAATTGAACTGCGAAATGTAATTAAAGTTGTCAAAAAATTTAAAATTTATTAATTCGTTGTAGATGATTAAAAATTAATTTTTTGATTTGCAGAATAGGCTACAGTGTCCCCATGTTCGCCGGTTTTGTCATAATGTTTTTATCTACAATAAGTAAGTATATTTAATTGCAAAAATGGTCACTTATAAATAAAATAAAACAATTATTTAGCTTTATAAATTTTCCAGTAATTACATTAAATAATAAAACAACGTAGCGGTAAAAGAGCTCCTTTCGCCTAATAATTATTGCAATGAATCAATTCGGTTTCTTGCGCTAAATTTCCCGTATCACCTGTCGCACGTCTTTGTCTATCCTTCCGATTCCCCTAATTAGAAAAGAGACAGATCCAATACAAACCAAAGTCGTCACTTTTATCTAATGATCGGAAAGGCGGAGGAGAGCATCTCCATTAGTTGTGAAGTCGCTTCTTATTAGCGCTGCTCCCCAAAGTGATTTAATTAGAACCACTTACACGCCGTTCTATCACAAAGCGTCTTCAGATATTACGCTTTACCGTGCTAACTAGATTAAGAAATGTAATGAGTTGAATCATTACAGTTGATACAATTCTTTCGCGTTGCGTTTCCTCTACAGGGAGAGTCACGCTCAACGGGACGGATTATTACAGGCAAATGGTATCTATATAAGAGCTTTTTAAAAAAATTTCTTTGGCTTACATTATGTATGTGTGTGGTCGCTATAATTTAAAATTAATTAAGACATATACAAAATGTCCCAATTTTGAAAAATATAAAGTTATGGAATTTTATATTATATCCAACAGAACATTTTCAGATGTACGAGCTCTTCTGGGTCTACCAGTTGATTCGATGTTAGGTATAGCTTGAGTGAAACTTTCAGAAATCAGCTTCGAAGGTGTATCGATAAAAATGGTCGCCACTTGGACTCTATAATTTTCAAAACTTAATAAAAAGAAATGCCATAGTATGCATTTTCAGTTAATAAATAAAAAGACTCAATTTATTAAAGATTAAAATGTGGGAGATTATTTTGCCGGACTCAGTACATATCCCGCATATAATGAAGAATTTTTCAATACAGGTTCAAATACGTTTGACCCTGCTGGTAGCCACCCTACATTCTCCTTTTGCAAATTGTTTAAGCGGATGCTCGTAAAAAATTAATTTATAAAGGTCCGCATCGGTAAAATTTTTTATGGAAAAATTATTAACTCAAAAAGTATACATTTTTGGAATAAAGTATCTACTCTAAAGTTTGACGCAGGGGCGATGAAATATAGGGTGTTCCATTTAAAATTTCACATCAACTTTATAGTTTTCATAGTCCAAAATTGGGACTACCTGTCTATGTCTAATTAATTTTAAATTATAGCCACCATACGAATCTCTTACCATTTGCCTACAATACTCCGCCCATTGATCCTAACTCACCCTGTATACAGAACGTCTTGAATTTTTCTTTGCAGTTTTCGCGTTCGGTAGAAGCTATAGCGTATTATTCATAGCGCGAGCCCTACAGGGTGTCGGCTCGTCTTGCTCCAGCGTCTCCGGCATGGGAATGCTTGCAGAGAGGTATCCTGACGATAAGGAAAGAGGAAACGCCATGGGTATAGCGCTAGGGGGACTCGCGTTGGGTGTTCTCATCGGACCGCCTTTTGGCGGCGTCATGTACGAATTTGTTGGAAAATCGGCGCCTTTTCTAATACTTTCCGCGCTGGCTCTTGGCGATGGACGTAAGTGAGGCTTAATTCGTTAATAATAGCACAATCACAAATGCATTTATTCTAGTACTGCAGCTTCTGATGTTGCAACCGACTGTAATCAGACAGGAATCAGAGCCTCCGTCGCTGAAAGCTCTAGTTTGCGATCCTTACATTATTATAGCAGCAGGTAAATAATTGTTTAAATTGTCTAGTTGTAATGCTATGTGGAATGGACTTTTAGGTGCTATTACATTCGCTAATATGGGCATCGCCATGCTAGAGCCATCCTTGCCGATTTGGATGATGGATACGATGGGAGCTGGAAGATGGAAGCAGGGCGTTACGTTCCTTCCTGCAAGCATATCATACCTAATAGGCACGAATTTGTTCGGTCCTTTGGGGCACAAAATGGGCAGATGGTTGGCCGCTTTGTTAGGATTGATTGTTATAGGTGTATGTTTGATGTTGGTGAGTACGTTGATTTCGCCTGTCCCTCGTAGTTGTTAAAATACAGCCGTTAATTATAGCAGATCATCCATGTCGGTGAACCTATATAGTAACGAAGCGTGGATAATTCGCAGGAAAGTTGAAACTTGGCGGGTAATGCATACGCCTGGCGAACGACAAAAACCCGATGTCGGTGTAGATTTTCTTTATAAAATTTTACTGTTAATATTAGACTATGACATTTCGTTTGGTAATAACCATTGCGTAACTACTTATATAAACTTTTGTGTCTTTTAACTTTATTATACATAATGTATGCTTATTAGTTTATTATTACGTGGTAGGCGTGTTGCTGCGAATTTCTCTGAATATTTTAGGGCAAATTCGAACCAATTAATTTGAATACTCCCAATAGCTCGAATAAAATTTGCTTACGAGTTGCATACATATACCTAACGAAAATCACATATTATTCAACCAGCATATACAGTGCTGTTCAAAAATATCTTTGCATACGGATTATTTTTATTTTAGATACCTTTAGCGAAAAGCATGAACCATTTGATTGTTCCGAATGCTGGTCTTGGCTTCGCAATTGGCATGGTCGACAGTTCCATGATGCCGGAATTGGGTTACTTGGTTGACATTAGGCACACTGCTGTCTACGGGAGCGTTTATGCCATTGGTGATGTCGCCTTCTGTCTAGGATTTGCTATTGGTAAGCCCTTACATTACCAATAATATGTAACATGATATAGCTGAATGTAAAGGATTACCGATCATTATTAAATAAGCGTTAATATGTGTATTAGATATGTCGATTAAATTAGTCTATTATATTTTGTTTATTAGATAGATTTATTGGATAGGTCTATATTAGATAGGTCTATTATTGGTTTTTTAGATAAGTCTATATTCGATAGGTCTATATTAGATAGGTCTATTAGATAGGTCTACTCGACAGGTTTAGTATAGTTTGTGCAAAACAAAGTTACATGCACGTCACCAAAAATTTACTACGTTACAAATAGACAGTGTTGCCGAACTTTTATAAACTTTACAAAATAAGAATATTGTAGAGTAAGTCAAGAAAGTAAAGTAAAATAATAATTCTCGGAAAACTTCATTTAAAACTGCTTATAGAACAGTTTTGCTTAATAACTCCAAATATTAACAAGAAAGAATGAATAAAGCAACTACAAGGCAAAATGACATAAACAAATTAAAAATTAAAAGTACTGATCGGATGACAACGGCAACTATGCGACGTGACAGTCAGTGCCTACCAACCTACTATAAGATAAATTAATTATTTTATGTATACAAAATGCTGAATTTTTATAATATATATTTTTCTTGGATGATTTAATTCTGCTTTTTAACATTTTCTGTCATCCCCTGTTAATATTAAATTAATTTGTGTAAGTATTAAACTTAATCTGTTTTATGTTTTTTGTTCATTTTTAAAAGTTGGGCACAATGCTTGGCAAATATGACGACATTAGTGACGTCCTTCTAACTTTATTTTGCACAAACTATAGATACACTTATTTTGTGATCCTACTAGATCTCTAGAGGTTTACTAGATAGGCTTATTAGATAAGCATATGGGATAAATTTCAAAACTGTGGTTGGTTAATAATTCCGGCATTTTTACTATTTGCATTTAAACGAAAATTGTCATACCTACATGCTTTCTTCCGAGATGTAATCGCCCCAATCATTTCAATTAATTTATATATTTATCCTCATTACAAGTATTTACCACTAATAGGCATAACGGAGTAAACCACTTCACTTTTCCCTAATATAGACTAATTTGCATATTTTTAATAGCGGCCAAACTGGTATGTAATGCGTTCTGTTTACCTACTGAAAATCAATTGGTCAAGTAATTTCCTAGACGCATTGCGTAATCGTTACAATTCCAATTACGGACCAGTTCGTAAACGAGCACACGCCGAACAGGAAGAAATAACTATAAATCGGTGATAAAATAAGCCCAAAAAAATAACGGCGAAAGCCCGCTGCATATTGATGTAGTTCTACGAAGTAGGTTTCATTCATGTTACACATTCGTTAGTAGGTAACAAACGATGGTAATGATTTAATGAGGTTGGGCAAAAAAACCAAGAAACTCAATATCTAAATATATAATATGAATGATGATCATATGATGAATGCAGGATGAATGATGAATATAGGATGAATATACCTTTTGGTTTGTGAGTTTCTAATTTCCGCTTGATGTTTTAGGACCAGCACTTAGCGGAACTCTGGTTAAAAATATAGGCTTCGAATGGATGTTGTTCGGCATAGCCATTCTAAATTTCTTGTACGCTCCATTACTTTACTGCTTAAAGAGCCCACCAACGAAAGAGGAGAAACGGGTAAGTTCATTAAGTTTCCAATCGGCATTCCGATCCGACATAATTAGCTATTAAATGGGTACTTTGAACATTTTAAAAGTGGCATATGTATACAGGTAACAATTATTTTTGCGCGTACAATGCGTATGTGACTATGGTAAAACACGAGTGATTTCTATTTCGATCTCGTATTGGTACGTTTTGAATTTGAACGTGCACTTTCTAGTTTCATTTAATTTCAGACGTTGCTAACGGAGGATAAATCATCGTCGGTGAGATATGTGACGTACCAGAACGAAGAAGACGACGAGTAGTGGGCACAAATTTTAACATTTAAAGAGTAGATAATTGTAAAAAAGATGAAATCTTGGAATTTATCACATATATAACGTTAGTGTTGAATGTACAAATTATAACATTATTAAGAAATTGAGAATGATATGTTAATCGTTCAGCACATATTTACTGCTAGTTTTATGGTTTTAGTCGTTTTATAGATTGTGTTTTCTGCATATTTGATAGGAGCACGAGAAAATTTGTCGAAATTCACCCATAAGGGTCCCTGTATTGGGTTATCGTGAATGGCTGCACGTAACCCTTTCCCGACGAGGAATCCGGGAGCAGGGCAATAAGGCGCCCTTAACTATTCGGAATTAAATTAAATTTATATTGAAATTGGAAATGTTCTCCTATCCAGCCCGAAAAATGATTGCCAAGTACCTTAAAACATATTATATCCAAAAATAAATGTCTATATACTCAACTATTAATATTTAGAGAAATTTAGACGTAAAACAGTATCAGTAGAGGAAAAAATATCATTCTACGAGAATTGCTGAGCCAATCAAAAATCTTTATGGGCTATCTGGTATGCAGTAAGGGGACCTTAGTGTTGCTTATTATTGCTAAAAAATGCATATAACCACTCAGCTATGTATACGTTGTGTTTTGTGTGTACGACGATTGTATCGAATCGTCTTCTCAAAATATCATAATCTGATGTTATGAAACTCAGAAAGATTATTGCTAGAAGACAATAATCTCTGTCCCAACCTACACGACAAAAAAATATAAAATTTTTTGTTTCGAAGCTGGTGAGGGTCCGAAAAAAATTTGGGCAACATCGTTGCCTCAAACGTATTTTTACTAAACTTTAGGGCCACTATTAGGTACCTGGTTTAGTTGTAGCTTGTTGTTGCATGTTAGTTATTTTATGATCGACATCTAATTGAGATCACTGTTAACAAAATATTCTAGGTGGTAGATAAAATAAATGTTTGATGTTTATATCCAATCTGTGGTGCAATAATAAAGTAAAATAACTCCAAACTTACCGAGTTTTTTTTTCACCTTTTAAAGCTATTTTGTTCTTGTAATTTAATTGCCGTAAATTACACCGTGTGTGATCATTAAATTATCGCAAGCGTTATTAATTGCGTTAAAAAAATTACAAAATCGGCAACTATTAAACAAAATTGCATGGTTCATGCGCTATTAAGTATTCGATATTTTCTTTGTAGATTTAATGTCGAAAGATTAGTTTTTATGAAAATATTTCGACCACGGCTCTGCCGGCCGTAAATGTAGAAAATAATTATGTTTCATCGAGCAAGAGTTTCATAAACTGTGAAATCGATGATTGAAATTCTGCGCGCGAAATTTTTATTTCAAAACGAAGATCTTAACTTATAAATTTTCTCCTTGTCAAATAATAAGGAATATTTCGAGATAGACAGTAATCAAATTATAATTAATAAATGTTAAAAAGTAATGAATATTATATAATATCTACATGATCAATTTAGAAAAAGTTAATTTTCCGATGTACCATTTTAATCCTATTATAAGTTGAAAAACTGCTTTTACTTACCGCGGAGTTTTTTGCAAAATAAATTCAGCTCGTTTGGCTCGATTGGATTGTACTTAACAATAACTTATCAATACGGTTTGTCCTACTTTGACTTACATAATTATTGAAACAGTGATTATTCTTACACTCGAATGAATTCCGTATATTCTAATAATATTTTCACGAACGTAACATATTCTTGTTAATTGACAGTTAAATTTTAAATAGCAAAAAACTTGGAATTTGTAGGTATAGAAACTCATTAAAATTTACATCATTTCGCCAGTTTTTAATTCGGTTGAATTATTTATAAGTTTTATTATTTTTAAAACTATTTTACCATATTAAGCTGTTACTTCACTGCTCTCGTTATTAGCAAATTAATTTCAAAATTAGTACAAATCAAAAATAAACTCGTTCATAACGATGCAAAAAAGTAAAAAAATGTTTATCGACATAAATACCTTCAAAATCCTATTACATTTAAGTATGCGGAAGACCGGAACATACACTATGTGATCGTTGAAAATATGTTGAAATTTTGAATGTACATGCTGTAATAATAAGACACTGATATTGATCAATAATCTACATTTTGGGTACGATGTTCTAGGTGACCTCCCGCGATTTCATGCAACTGAACATTTTCGTCGTCACAGTGTTAAACTTTTTTTAATTTGCCAATAATGCATATTTAGACCAAGAAAGTAAATCTCGCTTTACATAATACGAACGTGTGAAAAATTCGTAGTACTGAGACACTTTCTCCCATATTTGCAGATACAAGTGCACGGACTGTGGTCAGTGTACCCACCCACCAATCTATAAAGCCCTGCGTTGCTTTTCAAACATTCTCATTGTGCTAGTGCGAACAAAACAAATAGGATAATAATGAATTACTCGCCGGTAAGTACTTTTTGTATTTCATATCAAATTAGATATTAGTTTGTTAGAGAATTATTTTACTTTAATTCAATCTGAAAGATATCTATTTTCTTATTTTGTATATTTCTTATAATTTACAAAAATTATTAGTGGTAGAAATTATGCATAACTAATAGTGTGTTATAAATATTTAGAATAATAGACATCTATTTAATAAAAAATAAAAATTTTAGAAATTAAATAAATATTAATTTTTCAAATGTTTAAATTTAATTTTTAGTTAATTAATAACATTAATACCTAACAGTACACCTCTACTTATAGTGTCCTTAATTCATATTAAAACCAAATTTCATTGACTTTAAACATTGGTAGATTTCAAAAGGGAAATTTTGCAGATATTAGGAATAGCTTTGAGCTTATTGATCTCTTGCCAGTGCCAACAACATTATCAAAACGGTGAATACAATCAGGAAGAAAATTACAACTATCAAAGGACTCCTCCGCCGCCGCAGATCCTTTCCCACAAGCAGGCGCTTAATCACGATGGAGCCTTCAAATACATTTTTACCTCTGAAAATGGACTGGCACAAGGAGAAAGTATAGCTCCTGATGGATCCAGGAATGGAGGATACAGGTAATTAAATTGTTCCTACAAATGCATCATATATTGCTCACACAAAAGAATATATTTCAGTTACATCGATCCAAATGGCAAGAAAATATCGGTGAAATACACGGCCGGCAAGGAAGGTTTCAAAATTTTGGAAGCCGATCATTTGCCGAAAGCTCCACAACCGGTGGCTCCGCTACCGGCGCCCGTGCAGCACCAGCCTTACCAACCACAGCAGTACCAGCCGCAACCGCAGTACCAGCCGCAGCCGCAGTACCAACCGAAACCTCAGTACCAAGCGCAGCCTCAGTACCAGCAACTGGCCTACAGAGCCCAGCAAGAGGACGATGGTCAATATCGACCGGAAATTTACGAAAAATCGCAATCTCAGGTTGGTTATCAACTAATAATTTAGCTACAAGTACTGGAAAAAAAGTATTTTTGCATCTGATTTAATGTCCAGGTGTCTGCTTACCCTCGACCGGCGTACCCGTCGCGCATCCAAGTCTCCCCCACGCCAAGCTCCAACGCCTTAGAGGAGAAAGATTATTACGATGAACCTGGCAAAGCCAACAGCTTCGGCAACGGCTATTTATTCGAATTTTCCGGATAGACTGATTTCGAGTAGTAGATAGTATATTCGGAATTTTATAGTATTGGTTACGCTGTGGTAAATATAATGTGTAAGTGTATATTCGTATCGCAAGTAGAATTTTAGGTGAATGTAAAAAATTGATTCGATTTGTGCGTGAATCGAGTCGCGTCGTTGAGAAATGTTCCTGCTTACTTTTACGACTAACCACTTACTTATCTTCTATTAATTTCTACATTCACTAAAGTTTCGTTTCCTTTATGAACATTGCATGTAAATTACGAATAACTAAAAAGTGGTATTAGAACGTTAGTAGTTAGCCCGTTAGTCTTTTATTACCTAATATCTAATTGTTTCTCTTAGTTATTCTAGTCTTACATGCTAGTTTATAATATTGTCCTTAATTATTTTAATTTTTAATGAAGATTGTGTATGATTAAATTATTTTTTGTCATTATGCCTAAACAGCCTTCATAAAGTGAAAATGAAACAAAAAGTTAACTAACATTTTCTATTTCATCTAATATCTTTCTTATAAGTGAGGGTAAAAAAGGCAATTCAAAAATCAACTCAAAATGATGTTAAAAATTTGTGTTGTTTCGTAAAATTAGAATGTAATTAAATATTCATGTTACTTTCCTTTCAGAACTTATCTTAACTTTAGCTTTACAAAATTTAATTTTTTCTATCTAATTCTTATTATTTTGGCAATGGGTTTTACTGAATCTTTTACTAAAAATCATTTCTTCACTATTTTTCAAACATTCTTGTAGATTTTTTCCATTCATACTGGATAATTTGACTAACAATTCATCAGCATGATATAACTTTATTCCATAGATCATGATAAATCTTACAAATTACTAACAAGTATCAAAAGAAATTATTTTAATTATCAACATTCATTATGTCCTAACGTTATTAATAATATCGTTTGTAATGTATGTTACTTGTATTTCAATAATTTCATTACTTTTTTTTGTAACTTTTTACATTACTATGTAGTTTATTTCTTTTTTCTTATGTGTAAAGAACATTGGTGGCACTAACCAGTGGTCGATCTAGACCCACAACCTTTTCGGGGCCAAAAAAAGGTTTCTTCAAACCAAATGGTGACCTTTTGGCACTGGGTCCTCCATGCACAGCACTCTCTATCCCTTCGCTAGCTACGCCACTGGATAGTTCTTTTCTGATTGGCTTTTCTCAATAATACACTAAATTAACACATTTACTCTTTCGACAATATTTCTAAACAATATTCTTCATTTTTGGCTGATTTCAAGCTGATTTTTGATGCACTTAGTTGGAATATGTATTGAACTAGGAAAATTAAAATCTTTATTGACTCTACTTGTAGCTAGAATATCTTCAATTTATTATCTGTCTACTCTACTATTACAATTTTTTTCGTTGAATAGTAAGCGGAAAGGCTGAATATTTTTATATATTTGTTATTGCATATGTTATTATCCAAAACTGTAAAAAACAAACTAATAAAATTAAACATGTATTACAATGCTTGCATTTTTTTTAAATAATTCCTAACACTTTTTAACCAAATTCGCAAATATTGCAAACATATTGACTAATTAAATTATAACCATAGTTAAGATTATTATTAACATAATTACATTATGAGCAGATTGAAAAATCAACTTAATTGTAAAATAGTTTTATATATTTTTTGTAATAAAATTACATTGATACTTTATAATAATTTTCATTTTAAAATTCATCATTGACGAAAGGATGGTCCTTGTGGGTGTAGGCACTAAAATAGAAATATAATTAAGCAATTATCAATAGTAACAATAATGATTCGTATATAAAAAAATTAAAAAAATGCACTTACTCATCGTACGGGCAGATCCTTCCATTGCAATCGAACGTGTTCAACTGCTTCACGTCGTCCTCGTTCAATTCGAAATCGAATATCCTAAAGTTCTCGGCGATTCTGGATTTGGTCACCGACTTCGGTATGGTGATGAGTCCCCTCTGGATGGCGTATCTCAACACCACTTGAGCGGGCGTCTTGTTGTATTTAGTAGCGATCTGCTTGATTTTGGGATCGTCCAGCAATTGCGGATCGCCGGGCTTGGCCCACGGCCTGTCGGGCGATCCCAACGGACTGTAAGCTGTAACCACGATGTCTTTGGTTTTGAGGAAATCGATCAGTTTCTGTTGGTTCAGGTACGGGTGAACTTCGATCTAGGGCAAAATAAACCAACGTGTAACCGCTAGAGAATTTAGTATGCAACGGGATTTGCTTACTTGGTTGGTAACTGGTTTGATGGTAGCGCTCTGCAAGAGCCGCTCCACTTGGCGTTTGTTGAAGTTGGAAATTCCAATGGACTTAGTCAATCCCTTCTTTACTAAATCTTCCATGGCTTTCCAGGTGTCGACGTAATCGACGTCGCTGTAAGCAACTGTACCGTCTGGGTTAGTTGGGAACAGCTCGCCTCCTTCCTGTAAATTAATTTTCGTTTTAGGACTATTGGGATAGACTATGGATAGCCTGGAAAGTGAGAAACTGTCTTCTATCACAAAAATTTACATTATTTTTCAACAATAGCCCGTATTCAGCGCCCCATTTTAACGTTAAAAGCATGTTTAGCGAGCGACTCAAACGTAAACAATGTCCTTAGTTACTCCATAACAACTTTAAACATGACTTTAACTTTAAAATGGGGTGCTGAATACCGACCATTGTGTTTAACAAATAGTACATTTAGTAGATAAAAGATAATTTTCAAAATTGAGAGGATAAATAGATAGTAGTATATATTTCTGGTTGCTCCATATTATAATCATAAAAAGTGCACTAATCCGCCTTTCTATCTAAAATTCTCATTTTATACAATATACTGCATTCTCTAATTTTTTATTTATAAATATTTTAATACGTGAAATATTCAATTTCTATCTAACAATAAGTATATGATTTACAATTTGAATTATATATGGATTTATTTGGAATGAACAGAATAAATGCAACTGCTCACTATGGGAGGTTATTTAATTAGAACAAGTGCATTAGTTTCCAACTAAAATATTTAAAATAATTGATTACTGAGTAAGTCAAATGATTATGTAATCGCAAACACGCCGACGGTTTGGATTATTTCCATTCTGAACAATTTAATATAAAAATAGAATTTTCTGTAAAAATATTGTTCGTTACCAATCTACTACAGATTACGTAGATAGGTGTAAATCTCATAATCTAAGCTGGTTGCGATAATTGTAGGAATCGCAGAACGTTCAAGGTTTTACTGATAAGGGAATATACTGAACCGTTCATTTAAATTTAGACATAATTTATACTAAAATTGATACGATAAGAACTGCAAAAAATACAGAGAGTTACACAATGAAATTATATTTTAATTTATAGCCTATTCATAAATGATATTATCGTGAACGTTAATTTTTTTAATTTCTGTGTTGGGCAAGTAGCTTCTGTGTATGCTGGAATTTGGCCAATTGTTTGATTTATTACTCCGCCTCATTTATGAATAGACTATAGTGCAACTGAAATCTAAGGGGTCGCAAGTGCGAGAAAGAGAGTCCAGCTGATCGTTGTAATACCGCTCGAGAGGAAGAGAGATGGTATCACTAATAGAACGTGTATTTGCACATGTTTTCTAATTCTTCATTAAAGTTTTAGAATCATTTATAGCAGTTCCAAAAAAATAGAACTGTCGAGAATCAATTTAGTTTGAGATTTTTGAGAACTGACTATGACAAACAGTTAAGGACGATCTTTGAACCTTTTAGAAGTATATAAAATTCCTACTAAAATAACAGATATAGGACTATTTGCAACTTTTTTTACAAAAACTATTAGAATCCAATGTAGAATTATTCATTGAAAAAAATGACACATTTAGTGAATTATTCCTAAAAATGGTTAAATTTACATGTAAAATATTGTAAAACCATTCAAAAAATCGATTAATCTAGTAAAATATTCTAATATATTCTAAAATATTCTAATAATATCGCCAATAAGTTATAAGTGTTAATGGTTTATGTAGTCTACATATTCATCCCATAATTCCACTTAATCACGATTATCCCGGATTCTAAAAAGTCTCAGCCAAAACTCTCTTCTACCGATAGAGGGACTAAAACATGACATTACCTTCATAGCAAACGGCCAATGGATCAAATACAAATCTAAGTATTCGATGCCCAAATTCTTCAGCGTCGTCCTGATGGCCGGCTCCACCAAGTCGGGTCTGTGCATGGTATTCCATAACTTACTGGTGATGTAGATTTCCTGTCGTTTGACGGTTCCATCGCCCAATTTGGCTTTCAAAGCTGCGCCAACCTCGGGCTCGTTGCCGTAGACGTGGGCGCAATCGATGTGCCTGTAACCGATGTCGAGTGCGTCCTTCACTGCCTGGGTCACTTCACCGGGCTTTGACTAAAAACCGGAAAAATTTATTAGTACCTAAAGGTTGATGGGAAATTGGCGAAAAATTTGTTAAAAATATTTGTTGTGGATGGTGAAATAGGTATTTCTGACCAGCGATCTATGCAGGAGTGTAAAAAATATTTTATTGTAGCTTGCAAATTCTTCGGCGATATCCGGTGTTATGTTAGGTCATGTCACGATACCGGAATGTAATTAACGTTATTCGCATATTTGGCATAAAAGGTTAATAAATGCTTACAGAGAAACTTCCAGATAACAAAATGCATTGCGGAAGTTATTATTTTTATTAACCAGCATTAAATGTAGTTAGCAAATTTAATCACATATATCTTGTCCTTAGAATGAAATGCAACACCACTAAAAAACTTTTCTAGAAAAAAAACTATTATGCATTTTCATTGAAATTTTTTTAATTGTTTTGCGTATTATATGCCTGAAGATATGTCTACAGAGAATCAACGGTGAATCTAATATTAATGCTATGTATAAATAATTTCGATACCCCCAAGAATTATTATTTTTAAGTCGAAAAATTTACATGTAATAAAAAATGCAAAACATCAAACTATGCCAAACCACATCAAATTGTACCTATCAATAACAAAAACCTCATAAAATCGGCGGTGCTTTTCAAATTTGTTTACATTTCAATTATGCCATTATTACAATTAATTGCCCCTATACAACTCTCTATTACGTAAATCAATTGAATTAGAACTGCCTGAAAAATTTCCGCCAAGTGTACAAAATAAATGGACCTACATCCTTGAACCTTGTACCGATCCCTATTCCCAACAAATTCATAACACCAAATTTTGTTCAGCCGGTTCAATCAGTACCCGAGACCCATTCAAAAAGATTCCAAATGTCCCCTAGACAAGAATTAAAGCTTGTTAGCGATTCGTAAAGTAGTTAATACAATAAGTGAGTCAGTTAGGAGTTTTCCATACTGATCTGCCTTAATATATTGCAATGTGGGCAAGGACGAAATTTAAAGTTTACTCATTCTATTTTGAGACAATGTTTAGATTGATGAGGAAGCTTGGATGTGGAATTTTTTTATAACACATTTTTTATAGAATCTAAATTTTATTGCATTTATAGTACCAAGATTTTGATAAATATTGATAGATTTCAAAGTGAATAAAACTGTACATAGATTACCAAGTATACATGACTTTTTTTAGTATCTTTAATATCAGATTTTTTAGGTACTATTCGTTCAATTGCTTACATATCACAACGTTATCTCCCCTTGACAGCATGTAACATTCACTATAATACTTAAGATAAAGTTGTTAAGTAATCTTCAAGTGTTAGTATATTTGCAATGTAATTAAATATGAAGTATACATCGATTGAATTTAAAAAATTTCTTCAGTTAAAAATTACAAAAATCATAAATGATTAAAGTATATGATAAGAATAAATACGTGTATGTAAAATAGATACAGAAAATATTAGCAAATTATCTGTGCAAATAAAAACTGCCAGTGTTTCCTATATTTTTACATAATGTCGTCCTTTGAGGAATCATCAGATGAGAAACTTATGAAAAAATGGTTGCAGGAAGAACCCTCTATTATAACTTGTATAGGAATCTGATCTGAATATTTCACCAATAGTTGGCCAACTTCTTTATTAAGTAGTATTTTGCAAATAATCCTGAATCGAAAATATCTTATGTAATACTGATATATAAAGTTGCGAAATCGAACAATTTTGTTAAATAGGTTATCAAATTAAATTATTAGAAATGAAACTAATATAGGAACAGTAAAATATTTTCTGAAACCTATAGGTAAATAAAAATAAAAGGTAAAATAATTTATCACTTATTAAAGAGTAATTTTATGTATGTTCAATGATTATAATTACATATTGATTAACAACTTTAAATTTATTATCGCTTCGAAACTTAGAAATGTAAATAAATTTGCTGTGAATTTTCATACTTGAAAGTAACTAATTTTTCTGCTAATCATAAAAAATGAAAAATTTATGCTTAATGTATTAATTACAATTACATATTGTTCAGTTTACAATTATTTCCCTTTATAAAATGATTCAAAGCCTAATTTATTTACCGTGGATATCTCGAAATAACCTATAGATAACCTCTGAATAAGAATTACCTAACATGATAAAAACTAAAAATTAAATATTTGTTTATTTATTGTTGCAGTTCGAAAATATTGTAATTTTATGATGATAATAATTTCACACTTATATACAGGGTGTTTCATAACACAAGTAGACAAAAGAGTCTTACATATTTCAGATATAATTCAGAAGTTTTAACATGAAGAATTATCTTTAATTTTGAATTAAGGAATACATATTATTTATAGTGTTTTCCAAGATCTAATGTATCTATAATACTAGTATGTTAAATACATTTTGCGCGTAATTCTCAATTAATTTATGAAACACGCTAACACAATTCACTGGACCTTGAAACTATTCACAATAAAAAAACCTAAAAACGTTATATTATATCTAGTATAAAATGTTAAATGCATTGATTTGCACGATTTTTTAAATTCCTTTACAATTTTTCATTCAACTTTATGGTAATCCAAAAGTGTAAGTTTATAGTATGCTTTATAAAACGAGGAAACAGAACAATATTGTTATAAAAAAATTATAGAATAAAGAATGTAAATTAAAATTACAAACCTACGCATTAAATTTCATTTGATAATTAGAATAATTAAAATAAACAACATAATAAGTATTTGAAAAACACCAACAAGTATCCAATGATATCAAAATAATTATACCCATTACCTTAATGATAAAAATATTTATTTTTTAACAGCATATTAATTTAACTGTTATATTTTCTACCTATAGATACTATTAAGTTTTCAATTGAAACGTTATCAGAAAATCTACCTTTATTATCATTTTTTTAATTTGCTCATTACTTTAATTATCACCATTGTATTTTCAATTTGATTAGTAGGTATGGCGATAAAAATTAGTTGCTTAGAAAATTATTTTAAATTACAATATGTATTAGTTAATTGTTCATCAAAAAAAATAATTATTTTCCCGCTATAAAACTCCAAATATATCACATTCGTGAAGTGAATTTTACGAGCTACGCACGCACAAACATGAAGCTATATCGAACGCCGGTGCAATTCAAAATAATGAAAATATCATCACAAAATAATGAAATAATCATGTCTTTAATTAGGCCGGGTAAATAAAAAAGTACTTTACAAATTAAAAAAAAAAACTTACTTTCCATGTGCCCAAACCGTACTGGGGGAACAGCTCGCCGTTGTTGAATTTGATCATCGGTACCTTTGCCATTCTGAAAGCACGAAAAAATGCCAGTTTTTGTTATGTAATACTAGACGCACGCTTCCACAAGGACGACCGGCGAATAAGATTTTAAGCGCGAGCAACCTATTTATACTGAATAACGAAACCCGGCGAATCGATAGCATTCCCGTACTATTCGAATAACGCGGAGAATTATTATCGAGACCGCAACGGGCAGTGGAAAATTTTTATTAATCGGGTAATTTTCCATGCCCAAAACACTTTGGAACCATATCCAGTTTAACAATAACATAGTTGTTTTTTAATTCATAGTTTTGTGGGATTGAAAAAAGATTTGATAGGTCATGTGCGTCTTATTTTGAAAAATTCGTTTTTGAAAAAAGAATAAAAATTAGATTTGAATTAAAAAAAAATGTCATTTTGTTCATTTTGGAAGACTTATCGCATGTTATAATTTTTTAAAATATTGCAATCTAAAATTGGATAAGGGAATCATGTACAGTATGTCCCAAAAAGTTGTATACACATATACAAATGGGGAAAAAGTTTATCTTACATTTTACAAAAAAAATGATTCTTGATAAAATTCTCTGCATGACTTCCATAATCAATAAAGTATCAAGTAAAGTCAAATAATCAGTAAATCCATAATCAGGTACCAAATTTTAAAAAAATTGCCTGGACTACAGGAACACAAAAAAATGATTTGGACCAAGCGAAAAATACGCACAAATTGTAGTGCAGAGCATTTTCATTGAAATTGTGATTAAGTAGCAAAAAATTATGCACTATTGTTGATTATTGATATTCCTTGATAAAAGTTAAAATAGGATATTTTAATAAACAAGTCAAAAATTGCGAGATTAATACGAAACTCGTTCCTAATAAGTCATTATTTTCTGTTAATTGATAGAGTGATGCTTTGGAATATCTAGGAATATCAATAATCAACAATTGAGCATAATTTTTTGTACAAAATAATACACCCCTTTGGTAAATCCCAAAAGTACTCCCTTCCAAGAGGACCCTAATTTATTCTGTTCTTCACTAAATATTTTGTCGAGACAATAATAATGAGACTTGAAGAAATAATAAAAAAATATGACCAGTATGACCTCTCGCATAAAGTAAATTGAATAATCTAAACATGTTTACATTTCGGGTGTTAAGTACACAATAGAAATATTATCACTTTAATTTTTTTCCAAGATGCGCAGCTCTATTGAACATGTTTTCTATAGGAAATATTTAAATCAATGTAATGTAATTTGATTGCGTGGTAACAAATATCAAACTGTTTGTTACATGACGAATTTACGTTAGGCGAAAAAAACAAATAAATCGATTCATTATAGAAACAAAACCGCTCTTACCTCCTTTCAATGATCTTGGCATCATTGAAGCTTTCATCTAAACTATCCACAGACGGCTTCTTCGCTTCTCGGTCGCTTCTACCTTTGTAAACTTTCCCATCAGTTCCTCGGATTTGAGTCTCATTTACAGGCCCAATCTCAGGGCCCCATTGCTCCAAGAAATGCCCCAACCTGGTAACCCGTTGATGAGGTGTGGTAACGGTATGGCTACCACCGCAATATCTAGTACACAAGTGGTCCGGGCTTTTAGCCCCTTTATTCGTTAGTATGGCGTTTTCGAAAACGTTCAACTTTTTGCTGTGCGCCTTCTGCATCCGCCTGAGCTGGTCCAATTCGTACGCCAAGTACGGGCCCATGCTCTTTGGAGGAGGAAGAGCGTACGGAGGAGGTTGGTGCACCGGCTCCAGATGCTTCCTCATGACCACTTCATTGTCGCAGGAGATGCAATTTACGTTCTTCAGGAAGACTGTTTTGGCTCCGGCGGCCTCTTGCTCCTTCTTCATCGCCGTTAGAGCCTTGAATTTCTCTTGCAACGTTTTCAGTTTGGTGTTGATGAAGTCTCTGAGCGGCGCCATTTCGTTTCTATCCATTTTGTTACCAACGTCGTTTTGGATGTTAGTCAGAGCTTGAGTCCACAGGGTTTCTTGTTGCGATAGTCGCGTTAATGCTTCCTCCAGCGTTTTCGACATATCACCGCAAGCTTTATCGAATTGCTCGAACGATACTTTCCTGTTAATTTGGCAGGTATCCGCCTTTTCTGCAAGAGCATCTTCCAGATCCTCTCTGTCGGCCTTCACGGTTTTCAGCAACTCAATTTGTTCCACTAGTATGTCCATAGTGTGCTCTTTATCAGAAGTTTCTTCTGAGATGTTCTTCACGTTGTCGATGACCAAGTCTAATTCCTCTTGTAGTGTCATCAATTGGTTTCTCATTTCGGCGATTAGAGTGGTCTGGTCGGTGCCCAACTCATCGGTGGGTATCATACGAACTTTTTCTAGAACTTCGCACATTTCAATATCTAACTTTTCTATTTTTTCGCCTAAACAAGTAGTCAAGTTGCTGAAACCGGTGTCTAATGATATCATCTGATCCTGAAAGTCGGTACATTTCAATTCCAGGTTGGTTACCCTCACGGTGACCGGTTGGTACGGTTTGTCGTCCTCTTCAGTGGTTTCCTCGGGCTCGAAAACGTTCAACATTTCTTTAATTAGCGTGATATCTTGTTTTATGAGAGCGATTTCTTCGTCTTCTTCGCCTTTTCCTTTCTTCCCCGGTTTGCCGCCTCCTTCCAGCTTTTCCACCCTTAGCGCCAAATCTTTGAAAGCCGCGGCCTCGCCGATGCTTTCGTTAGTTGCTGCCACAGCCACCGGCGCCGCGGCGTCTGCTGCCGTGGGAATCCCCTCCTTTACAGCGGACTCGATCATGGAGGCCACCTTCGTCATGCTCTCTTCAACCGCGTCCATTCTTTTTTTGATGTTGAGCATCTGGAACATATCCAGAACTGGCGTTTTATCGCCTTGCTTCACGCTTTCCATTAACTTCAGATTTCCAGGAAGGTCCTGTAACTCTTTAATTTGAGTTTCTAAATTTGCTATCGATTTTTCGATTTGTTCAAAATATTCGGTGGTCATTGTAATAGTGAATTGCGCTTCGGGAGGGGTTTCGGATTGGATGAGGACCACTTGCCCGCCCGGAGCCGGCTCTTTTTTCTCCGATGTCACTGTGTATTCAGTCAATGTTAGAAGGCCGGGTTTTGCGGAGGACATGTACGATTGGATTTTTTCGCTGTCTGCTCCGCGGTACTCAACTTTGGTTTCCACGAGGCCTAATTGCTTGATCATGACCTGCAGGAGACCCCTCAATATGTTGAAATTCACCACTCCAACGTCCGTTGTACTCAAAGCCAAGTCGCACAACTGAGTCAGAGTTAAAATCGTCGAACTCTCCGCCATTTTAACGTTAATATTATAACAAATTCAAATAAAATATAAAAACTGCCAAATTGACATAATCAAAAAGTAGAATAAATATTGAAGTTTATAACACAATAATGGCTTATTGACAGAAAATGTTTCGTTTGTTAGCGAACGATAAATAATGTACATATAGTTTGTGCAAAACAAAGTTATATGCAAGTCACCATAACTTTACTGCGTCATGTGTGTTGCCGAACTTTTTTAAAGTTTTCAATATCTAAGAATTATCTAAAATTGTCAAGGAATGTTTCTCACGATGAACTACATTTAAAAATGATAATTCTTGGAAAGCTTCATTCATTCAAGAAAAAATAATTATTTTATATACAAACGTTGAATTTTTATGTATATTTTTCTTGGATGATTTAATTCTACTTTTTAACAGTTTCTATCATCTCTTGTTAATATTGAATTAAATTCCGCATGTATTAAACTTTAAATTTGTTTTGTTTAAAAGTTGGGCCACAATGCTTGGCAAATATGACGACTTAATGACGTGCATCTAACTTTGTTTTGCATAAACTATAAATAAATGTATTCAAATTATAATTATGAGGATAATGAGTAAAACTAGAAAATATCCTAGTAAAAAAGTCTCGTAAATAATAAATAAATGATTTTATTCAGCATCAACTTATAAAGATCACAAATAAATTCAAAATAATCAATTAATTATAACAATTCTACAAACTAATATACTTCACAACACTAAAACTGTATAAAAATGATTAGTTTAGCGTTTTGAGAAAATTATTGCAGTTTTAACTTAATATATCAGTATACAATTAAAAATATATTAGTCTTGCTTCTGATGGAGTCTGTTCCACAGGGCAGTAAGGGCATTTCATCCTAAAAAAAGTCAATTGAAAGCTAAAATAAAACATTTTCAATTTGGAGAGAAGAAAACGTACAATGTAGACGTTAAATAAAAATAATCATAAATTAGCACGTACTTGTTTCCACTACAAAGTTTATTCAATGCATCTCTCGATATGACATGTCCGCATATTAATCTCATCGGTGGATTAAATATAGTCGATTGCTGTCTTAAAATTGGACAAGCAAACATCGAATGATATTTATTTTCGTTTCCTAAATCGATTTCAATCTAAAAATAGACTTAATTATTATTAATTATTTAATAAAATAGACTATTATTATAGACTTAAAAATAGACTATAATTAATTATTGAATTTCTTTCGCATACCAAACAGTAATGAAATACTTTTTATTGGCAATATTTATTAAGAGACTCGAAGCGAAAAAACTTACAGGCAACTCATCTTTCCCATTCCAAATTCCACTAACTTGCCTCTGCATCATGACTTGTTTTATGTTGAGCAAGGCTGGTATGGCAGTGCATCCCGCATTCACGCAAGTGGTCAATGGACTATTCACACAAACGCCAAGCAATTGGCATGCTTCGCGTAAAAATAATTCAGATATTTCTATCCACAATTCCGAATCTAGAAGGCAACTATACGGTGAACTGTTTATACCATTTGGAACGTACAACAACATTCCCATCAACGTTTGGATTTCTGTAAACAAGATAATTCGTCAACTAAATTTCTATATACAGGGTGTCCCGTAGTGAATGGGACATATGCTAATGGTAGGTCGTCCTTTGGGTTAAAATATGACGATTTAATCAATTTATTTTAATGGCTCTGGATAGTTCTACCTGTGGACCATAATACAAACTCCTTGGAAGTATGGCATATGTAAGGTCTGTCTAATATACTACTGAAATATGCTACTGAATATGCATTTTATAAGTTTAATCTTGATTTTCTTAAAAAGTTGATTTTGTGGTTTTCTCAGGCACTCAATTGGACACCTCTTAAGCCCACAAATGTCTAATTGTAAGATAAATTTGGTTAATTCGTCATATTTTGACCCAAAGGACATATCCTTAGCGTATGGATCATTCATTATGGGACACCCTGTATAAATAAAAAAAATCTGTACCTATTAGGTGCAAATTGAGTCAAAACAATAAAAACAAGAGGAGAATATCAATAAGAGATATGAAAAGGTCATAAAAAACCTTAAATTAACAGTCATAACATTTGAAACATTGTATGCATGTTGATAGCGTTATCTAAATATGTTGCATTACCTTTTTCATGTCGATGAACGAATTTCCTAAAATGCAATCTCGCATAACAAATAGCATCCGTTTGATGCGTTGATCCTTTGCGCAAAACTTCGATGAACTTTAACCTATGTAACATGAATTCTAAAGAAGAATTTTGAGCTTCTAAGCTATCGTGATGAACAGTGGCCCAAGCTAAAGCGGGCTCTAAGTCTTTTACTTTCAGGCTTTCTAGGATGTGATTTATTTCTGTGAACGGTTCCTTTTCGTGCGGCTCCGGCGTTAAATCGCTCTCTCTGGCTAGTTCATCGGCTACATCGTGCATGCCTTGCCTGTAGAAATGCTCGCATATGACTTTATTGATTAGGTTCACTTTTTCTGGCATGTTGAACATTTCTTCGCGCGTAGTGGCCGCGAAATCGGAAATAAAATTTCTATCAATGGCCTTGCCAACTTTCGAAACGGTGCTATGCAGATCTCTATGATCCGAAGCTAATTTCGATATCGTCTCTTTGATTTTAAACATATTCTGTTTCAATATATCTATTTGTATGTCGGTTAAAACGTGCTCGCTATCACCTAAAAGATGGATTGTTTTTCTTTGTTTCAATGGTAAACTATTCAATTCGTTACTTACTATTTTCGTACTCGTCTTTCAAGTTTTGCATTTGCTTAACCAAATCCGATAAGATCCTCTTGGCATGATCGTTTATGTTGCCAAACTTGGAGCACACTTTATCAATTTCTTTTTCTACAGCTGTGCAAGCTTCCATGTCTGATTTTTGCCACTTTCTTTCGTTTTCGTTTACTTTTTGCTTCCTTTTGTTATTATAATAATGTGAAAGTTGACAGTGACAGTACAATGTGACAGATTTTGAATGTTCTGTGAGTGACAGTGGTGACACATGGCAGTGACAGTTTGAATCGAAATGGAATCGATTTTCTTGCTTAATTCGGATATTATCCAATAGATGGCTAGTCTTCGTGGAAATAAATGGTATATTCCCAAGCTTCTAATTTGTTATTCTGGATTCTGGATTCTTTCTATGACTCATATTCAATAAAATATAATAAATATAATTTTGCTATAAGTACTCGATGTTCTCTTTCACTTCTTTAATTTTGTCGATTGAAACTTACAGAACAATAGGAATAGCTGGAGCTATGAAGGTCAAAAAATAACAGAACTGTATTTAAAAATGTTTACTCAATCTTAAGTTTCTGATATTTTTTTAATTTCATGTTTCCAAACTAATTTACACGATTTTTGATTAGTTCTAAAGTGAACTAAATGATTGAAACCTTTTGGGTAATTATTGGTATAAAAGATAGACCAAAATTTTAATATTTATAATATCATTGAAATTTGAAGCAATTAAATATTATATGTGTAATAATTACCATTTTCACGACTTATTTAAACGAAACATACTTTGTTAACTTATTTAATTGTTGATATTTTCCTCTTTAGTATTTTTACTTATTTTATTATTAAACCACCTGAAACATTTCATACACAATTTCTTTTCGTTAACAAAACCTAATTTCTTGATGGAAATAAACACCTACAACGTATTGCACCAAATTTCACAATAAAAACGTTAATGTAACAAAATTAAAGGGGCCAAAGTTTCGGCTCAAAAACTTTGTAGCCCGCAAGGTTTCGTGTACAAATTTTCCCTTCGTTGATGAGGGCGAGCAGGCAAAAAAATTCGTTCTTGAGGTAGCTTAGTTTACAGCACTTCGCCTACCTTAATTATTATTTAATAGGATAAGAAATACAACTCCCCGCGTTATGAAAGTGATGAATGTTTTCCGGGTTTCCTACATTTAGGCACCGATAATTTTCTCTCGCAAATCTGATATTTAATTTTCTGCTTCTCCTGAAAGCTTTATGATTTTCTTAAGGGAATTTTAGTTTCCTGTTTAGAAAATTATGCAGGGAAAGTGGACGAAGCGGGATGCGAAACGAACCGAACTTTTTTCAAGGGAAATAAATTATTGAATTAGGTGCAACATGGAGCTGTTATTATAATTAGTAGGAGTAAATTGCAATTAAAAAATAATTATCTCAATTGAAAATAAAGGTTGTCTTAGAAAGAGGCGAGACTGATTCCAATTAACGCTTATAAGACGCTACTTTCTCTAATTGAGAAAAAGGTACAACAAAACTCTCTCACTGCATTTTCCCTATAAAAGCCGTACAAAACGCTCCTACTTAACCGGAGTATAAAAAAGTCAATTTAGATAATTGAGAAGTTTAATTGAAAAGAATTACAATTTAGCGGACTCGAAATGTTAGAAAAGTTAATGAAACGGTTCACAAAGCATTCCCATCCAACTCGAGAATTTGAAAGTGAATTCTGAATCTTCCACAACAATACTTTGCACTTAACTTTGCCGGACAACAATGAAAGCCTTATCCAACCTCTTTCTTGGAGGATAATGGAACAAAGACTTTATCAAGTTATCCGGCAAAATCCTGCGGAAAGTTTACAAGCAAAGTTTATTATCAAGAGGGCTTTTTAAAGTTTATCTGCAGCTTCACATTGACAGATTATAACTATATAAAAACGTTTTCTGCTCCATTAAAGTATTAATATTCCTTAATATAAGTGATTAAACATCTCATAATGTATAATGTAGGTATTCAAGTCAGGGTTTCGAGATAAACTTGACTTTAGTTGATCTTGGAGCTTTTTTGAACGTTCCGGATTAAATCTGTTTGAGCGTTATCTGTCATGTCTCTCAGTAGTAATACATCAGCTAAAATATATAATACAGTTTCTTATTAAAAGGATATCTCTACAGATGGCGTCTATGATAAATTGTTTCACGGACGCCAAAATAGAATACGAGGAAACATAACAACACGTCCATATACTTTATCAACTCCATTGTCAACACGAGCGCTACAACTTTGTAAACATCTTCAAAGATTATGTGGGGGATAAGTAAATTGAGAGATTGTTACATTTGCGGTGTTCACGTTAGAAAATTGCCCTGATGTATGCATGTGACGATAGGAAAGCGTCGTTCCTTGGAGTATTTATTCAAATTTGCATCTACTATCGACTTTCTGCACGAATCTTCTGCTTATCTTCAGTACAACGCCTAGGTAAAATTTTCTTAGACATATTCTCCTAATATTCTTTACTAATACACCATGGATGGTACACATACTTTTGATCTCGACGAATAGAGAACGAATTTTATTTTTCCATTTCGAATAGATTTGGCACAAAAATATATCTTTCCCGTGACCGTGGAAAAAATCATACGCAGACTGCGTTAGTGTGTCCATAGAAATACGCCATAGTTATTTATGGTGTAAGGATGTTAGATTATTGAGGCGCGCAGTGTGGAGCGAAAATGAAATTCTCCCAGATTAGGCAGTTCCGTACGAGTGTTAGAGTTATAAATTGCTGTCACTACTCGAGAGACTTTTTCCTTTAAAAAGCATTTTTGCAGTGAAATATTACTTGTGCTTAAAAATGACTATGTCAAATCTGTGACGTGAATGTCGCGTAATTTATGAGTAACTGTAAAAGTTTCGAAATAAATATGTAACGGAGATACGTGCTTTAAGGGGTCGGGTTTGTATGAGTTTAATGGATGTATAAATTGCTCTGGCTGCAATATATTTGACTAACTCATTTCATGCTTGATGATCTTATATTTATATTCAAATTTTTGAAAAAATAATTTTTTTTTATTAACATTTTGTGGAGTTTCAGATGATAACAAAAACTCTAATCATTTAATTATTCACTCTTTGTTCCGTGTAATTGCGTCTTGTTGAGAAAATTTCAAATATCCCGTTGTCTAAAAAGTGTCCGATTTTCTTTTCAGAAATTAATTCATTCTCCGGGATAATCCAGGAAGATAAACTTCTCGTTTGTGAAGACGAAGCAAAATTCAGAATTAACTTTGACCATTATTCACTGAAATTAGAGGGAATTTTTGCATATTCATGCGAACGTTATAATTTCTGTTGCTCGTTTCCTCGACGCTTATTCTAATTCTACAGAAACCCAGATATTATATGGATTTTGTTTAATTTTTTATATCTCTATGGATGATTAGATTATTTATCATTTTTGCGATGTTTGAATAATTTGAATAATTATTCCAAAAAAAATATTTAACATCCCTAATTTTAATTGGAAATGGGTCTAAAATAACACATTTTGAGTTTATGCAAATGCCCATATTAACTTCTATAAATAGACAATAAGTCTGCAGATATAAACCATCGAAAGAAGCTATATATTCTGCAAAAACAAGAAAAGTCCAGTTCGTTTTGTTAAGAAACTGGACTACTCTGGAATAATCTGGAATCCACTGGACTAGTCTGGACTTTGCAGTTCGCGAGACAAATGGACACAATGAAATTGATAGCGAAGATAATTCTGATGGGCGTGAAGATTAGTTAGTGTTTACCAGTTTTAATTTTTTTTGGAATTAATGTTGAATAAACGTTGTATTGTACTTTTCACTTGTATTTTTCCTGCTAAGTCCAAATTTGATCCTTTATTTTGTTCCTTTAACAACAATAGTACTCGTAGGGTACCCCTCCGAATTTACATAAATTAGATGTTGCATTTGCGTATTAAACATTCAATTTTCTTTTATTATTATGCTTCGCTTATTCCTTCTTGTTCTTTTATATAGGAGATATTTCATTGTGTTAACTTTTATAATCGCGAGAGAAAATTGATTTTCTTATCGTATTTTACCCAAAGAAAGGGGTTAAATGGAGCAAATTAAGGGCTGCAAATTTCCGAAAATTAGGTCGACGTAATCTTTAAGAATTCGGGGCAACTGCGTCGACGAATTTCGGGGCTTTTTATCATACACGCTTACACATATCTACGGGCGACTTTCTCTAGCTCGAAGCTTAACGCTGTAATGCATTGTCCTATTAGCAACTGGGCGGAAGTGATAACAACTACTTTATTATCCGGATAGCGGCGGTGTAATTTATAATGCGCTAACTCAACATCAACAGAAATGAAGGCGTTCGGGTCGGGTCATCCGGGAGCGGCGTTGGTCCCATATTCACATGTTCCCGTACACCCGATACCGGCCTAGGAAAGTTCGAGATAAATGGTACAAAAGCGATATTAGGGTTGCATGTTTCAATGGTCGCGTTCGCATATTGTTCGACCGAATATAATGAGTTGTAAAGTTGATAAGACAACTGGGATTTATAAAGGATCGGAATAATGATAAAGGATTATATTTTAGGTCATATTTAACTGATTGCGTATTACTGCCGGTATCGGTTATTTTAATTAGTTTTGAAATGGGTTCGGCCCTATAAAGGGTTCTACCATACATTCTAATTTTTAGTAAGAAGTATAAAATAATGATATGGGTTTAAGTAATCTCTATTACCTATCTAAAATTTTAACCTCTCTTTATCCGATATATTTTAATAATTTAATAACTTAATATCTCTCGCATTAGGTACCTATATCAATAAATATACAGGGGTGTTTCAGAATTATGAGATAAAACTACTAGGGATTATTCACGGCAACGAAAGAAGACATTTTAGTATAAGAAACCATGTCCAGAAATGTCTTCCTAAGGCGCTATACGACCCTATTACTCTTTAAGAAAAATTGGCTTTATCGAGTTTTAATACATTATATTTTAATTTGTTTGTCTAAAATAACAATACAATAATTCTCAAAAATAATTCGTCCCTGTACTTGAAATGAATACCTGTTAAACATTTTTTGTTAAACTGTTAAAAATTATTGAAGATTTAGGGAGACATTTCTGGACATGGGTCCTTATACTCAAATGTCTTCTTTCATGCCCTGAATAATCCCTAGAAGTTTTATGCCACTATACTCTCTTACACCGAATATACGAAAAAAAGTGTACCGTAACAAAAATAATCCTCCTATCCATTGCAATTACTTAAGGTAATACCTCCGTAAGGCTAATACCTCCACAGTGGCATTTCCTTACAGCACGTTATTTCACTTCGTAATCAAAATTTCCGAGCAAACCGCACCAATTTTCCTCGCCCGTCGTGAAATTAGTATGTCGTAAATGTATTATACGTACGCGTGTGATACGAGAACAGAATTCAGGATAATTGTCTGTAATATATTATTGAGCCGTTTAATTCCTTATTTAAACGATGCAGTCTTTGTAAAGGTAACCAATTTGTGTTCTTATGAATTATTGTTGTATCAGCCGCTCCGGAAAATTTCATTACAAGCACATGAATTCGCGATGATGCCGCAACGACTATGTATTCATAGATATTTCAGCGTCGTTTATTTTTCGTTAAATTTTCATTAATTTCTCAGGAGGATGATTTTCATTCATCTAATTAACATATTTATTGTTAGAAACTTTTCCAATTACATTCTGTAATGTAAAATGTACATCAGGAATTCCTCATTTGTGAAGAGAGAAAAGTGGTGAGAATGTAGTTCTCGTGGAAAAATATAAGGGCTCATTATCACATTTCTCTGTGGAAACGTGTTAAGTTTGAATTTTATTTTATTAAACGTGGAAAAGAAATTAAAGTCGTAAAAGCAGTAGTAATCTTTTTCATAGGGCATTTGGAACTTTTATTAATAACAAAAAAAGAAAGCCACGGTCTGGGGATCTTCTAAAATGAAATTGACCTCTTTCTGCAGCCGAAAAATGATAATAGAGATTTATTTTTGACGCCATTTATTCCCGCCGAAATCCTTCCTGGCACCTGAAATAGGATGACTGTCTTTCCTCTACGATCTGCACGGTTTGTCGGTCGCTCAATATCTAGGAACACAATGCTGATCCCATTTTATTATATGGCTTATGGCATTAGGGAACTGGTGAAGGGACGTCGGGAGAAAATATGGCGTTTGTAGCCAAAAGGGCAAAGGTTTTTACATTTTATTGCAGAAAGATAGTGGACACGAAATATGTATGAGGGTGGAATACAAGAAAATAAATCCCGAGAAAGATGTTGAGTCAATACGGTCCCTGCTTTGATTCACATATGAATTATAGGAAAATATTTCTGCGCTGCTCTGCTCGGAGCGTCGTCCTCGCTGTGATATGCAAAATTTATTTGGTGTGAAAATATCGCAGATATAACTTTTCCAAACTCGAATTGAATAGCTGATAGGAAATAACAATTTCTAAAATGCATATTTCTGCATAATTCCTTAACACAAAATGCAATCAAAAATACATAGTTCAACGCAAGTTCAATACAAACGATTTGATTTCAGCTTCGGGAATATTTATTTTAAATTCATGATTTTCATATAAATATTTTTATGCGTTAATAATAAACATCACCAGTTGCATTGTTAGGTACAATAATAAAAACATTTTTCCACAATTGGATAACAACTTAAAATCAATTTAATGTTCAATAACCGAAGTGAAATGACGATTTATTTATTGGCGTAATAAAGTGCATATTAAATATGCATCCTAAATACGCAATAAACATATATTTCTGATAAGGGCATTATTACCGGCATAAAGGACATAAAGTACCGATGCGTTTTTATTTATGATATTGAGATATTTATCAGTTTTGGTATGTTTCATCATTGAGGGAAATGGGCTGTAGATACACCGGTCCCGTTAATACGATAACCTGTACTGTATGTGATCCCACACTCCATCGGGATTGTCATTAATCTTGATTACAGTGACCGTTAATGAACGCTGGTTTTTGCTCTCCTTTTACCAGCCTAATCAAACGTTGTTTATAGAGGACCTCCAAAAAAATACTGTGTATCTTTTGATACTGTTCATTTAAAAGTATCTATATAGTTGGTAGATATTAATTGTATTCAAAATGTACAATACTATTTAATTTAATTATAAATACTATAGCCCACAAAATAATAATGCATTTACTGCAGAGGACTTGAGAAGAGAGTAATCAGTCTCGGCGTTTGCTTCATGGAGATATAATTCACACGAGTATAATGGGCTTATGTATTTTATATTTTTCTCCTCTGGGACAGGAAAGTCAACCAAAGTTTCTTTACAATTTATTATACCGCGTTCTATCTCTTTTGTGCGAAAGTTATCTGATTAAAGGCGACATAAAACACTCCTTTACTTTTCTTAAGAAAATCAGGCTTGTTGTATTTCTGTTTATTATGATTCTCGAGCGTAACGCCTAAACAAAACTAAATACTAAAATCCCGCAGGGCGCAATACTTTTTTGGAATAAATGGCTCGGAAAACTGTTGTAGCATACAACCGGCTCGCCCTTTGCTGTAGCATGTATTTGTCTCTTTTATTTTTATTTATCTCGTGCTGTTTCTTTCCCTAGGCAGTTTTTCGTTTTCTCGTTCAATTTCTCGGGCTCATTTGAGGCTATTACTTTCAATTTCTCCAAGACATATGTACTCGAAATAAATTTCGCCACGGAAAATATGCCGCACGAGTTATAAGCGCATTAAAAATGTTTTAATGAATTAATAAAAATAATATAATATTTTTGTAATTTTCCATTATTATTAGCTTTTTAATAATTGGCGAGTAGGTACTCTGCTCACTATTATTTACATATTAATTACGAATCATAAGCACAGATCACAATATGCGGGTAATCAAAAAATACATAAATTCCTATAAAAAAATTCATGTACAAAGCACAATGCATGGAGAGTAAACATTCGGGGTATTGTTTCGTTTCAACAGTTTCAATGTATGTATAACAAATGCTATCGCGTTATAAAATAAGGTTGTGCATAGGTTTGTTAATTATTATAATGAATTGTATTCTGAAAATTGAATAGGTTCAAAGCACAATACCTAGTTATTATTTATACAACAACATTTATTATGTGTTATTTAGGTAACGATATTGAGCCGGATTATTTCGAATTTTATACTTACTTAATTGGACGAGCCAAAAGTGCACAACACCAGGATAATAGATCTGTTTTTAAAATAATAATTAAAAATGTATTTTTTATTTTGAGTAAAATTAAAATAGAGTAGGATTAAATCGAACAATTTTCCTATTTTTCTTTTTACCTAGGAGAGGTTATTACAGAAGCGATCCTAGTTTCAAATTATAATCGTAATCAATCAAGTGTTAGTAAAAAATAAGAGAAACAAGCTACCCGTACTAACGACTAAAATGATACATTTTGGTATCAAAAAGCTAGAAATAGTCGATGATTAATGTCTCGGATAAATATTTGATAACTGCAATTTTTCCGAGTGCGCAAACAATTTGTTCTCGAGTACGAAGGTTTATAAAATAGGAAATTCCATTGCGACTTATTTTTAAATTACGAGCGAATATTTGCCATGAGATTTTTTCAAGAAATTCTTAATATAATTCCTCAGTAAATGCGTTAAATACATTCCATTTTGACTAGAGGTAATAATATTAAGATCACTCCGATATATTTGATTCGCCATTCCCGCCCGACTTTATGGAATTTCAAATTGCGCCTGTACTTTAGGAATAAATGGGATATATTTTTAGCATTCCGCCGTATGTGCGCACCTACCTACATTGTCGTCAGCAGATATGGGATTCGATATGAGTCTTTGAAAGAGGATTGAGAATTCTGAAAGAGAGATTTAACGAAAGTGGATCACAATGAAAGAGCAAACGCCATTTGAGATGCAAAAATTCGACGAGAAAACTGTAAGTGCTCTTCTGAGCAATTGATTCAAAATGAAAACAAATTGACTTACCGACGGCGCTTATGTAAGTCACATACAGGGCGAGCAGATAATATCGAGAAAGTTAAATAAAAAATTACAAAAATTTGAAATTTGTGTTATACAGGGTGTCCCAAAAGGGCATCGCATATCCGTTGTAGGAGAGACACTAAAATGTCCACACTTTGCTCTATATTGGGAATCCTGGTCTAAAAATACAGTTTTGTCCGAAACGTTTTTCAAAATTATGAATAAACAAGTGGGACGAACGGCCCAGTGCGCCGTAGAGAGACTTCTAACTAATGTAACGTTAAGGTTTTTTTTTTTTTTTTTTTTTTTTTTTTTTTTTTTTTTTTTTTTTTTTTTTTTTTTTTTTTTTTTTTTTTTTTTTTTTTTTGAAACGGGAGAGGTTTTAGACTATGCTGAATCGAATGCCGTTGTCCGTTTGTCTCTATCTATAACCGTTTAGCCGCTGAAACTCGCGACAGACGGACGGACGGACGGACGACAAAGCCAGATCATAAGACTTCGTTTTCGAAAAATTCGAAGAATTTTCCGTTGTTAGAAGTCTAAAAAGGGAAAAGTTTCGAAGATTTTATTAAAAAAAAATTGGAAACGGTCGAGTTTATATTAAATTTTAGGTCTGAAAGTAAAATCAAAAAACACGTGTATCCAATATTTTTTGAAAAGTTATCAATCCATACGAATCTCGACCCTCCACCCCAACACTTATGGGTATACTTTATAAAATTAAGCGGAATTTCTCTATTTTTTATTGCAGATTACGAATGCTGGCATTAAAATACTTTGACCAGTTTTGTAGGCAACATTTTTCAAAATTACAAAAATTATAAAAAAAATTTCGAGTATTTTTATGCCCCCCAAAGGGTTATCATTGGAGGGTCCACATTTGTATCGATGGATGGCTTTTGAGAAAAGATTGTTTACGTATTTTTTCATTTTGCAATTAGGCCTACAATTTAACTGATATTCGACCGTTTCCATATTTTTAGCACACCCCGTATACATTTAAATCAACCGTATTGAAATTTTTTCGTATAACAATAATAATTTGCCTCTTTGCTTCCCACAGCCATCAAACTACCGATATTGTTCATTAAATCGACCACGTAAACCGTAAGTATTTGCTGTTCGCCTTTTCCAGTAAATACAGCGACTTCATTCCAGTACAAGTTATTCCGGCCTTTCACAAACGAACAAGGAATGCAGGTTTTGTCGGCTATGGCTTTGAACAGCAGCGCCTTTTCGCAATGAAACCCTATCCTCAGATAACCGATTGGTATCATGTTGGTGCCTAATTTGAACCTGAGCGTCTGCAAGTGCAATTTGAACGTGTGGAACTTCTGCGGTAGATTCATCTCCTCGTCGGGCCCGCACAAAACCGTGTCCACGTACTCGGCCAGGATGCGGATTTTTTTGAGCACGTCCTGTTGGTTCTCGAAGTATTGTTTAATGTGATAGATGTACGAGGGTAGGAACGGATCGGGCGATAATTCGCCGTATTTTATCTCATAGGGAGAGGAGATCATTGAAGCGATAGCCGGATCATCGACCTTCTGCGGGGCGCTCTCGTTCGGCTCGCAATTCTCCGGAGCCGGCGGTTTCGGCTTGGCCCTTTCGAACGTGTAATCCACTACGTAGATGGTTTTTCTCGGCGACAGCTTTTCCGATTGAAATATCTCCAAAAACGGAAACGGCTCCTTCCACTCGCCGAATATCAAATAGAACTGGTTGTTTAGCTTGTCCGTGATCTCCAAGCGGGCCAATTCGAAAAATTTCAACGGCAAGTATATGTCGAAAATTAACTGCAGGATCGTTTGTATCAGCGGCGCTTTTTGCTTCACGTCTTCCGAAAATCCTTTTAGGATTTGCACGAGGTTTCTTCGGACGAATTCCATGATGATCGGCTCGTTGGATAGCGCGCAATGGATGAGGACCAGCAAATTTTTGAATAGAAATTCGTTTTTTGTTGATTTAAGCTTATCCAAGATCACGGCCGGCCCGCTGTTCCTGATGAAAATCCCAATGAAATCTTGCAGCGGAATGAAATAAGTAATCAATTCGATGCTGAAAATCGATATATCCTCCGATCCGTACTGCAAAACGCAGCACAATTCCTCGAAAAACTTATCGCAAATGATCGTCTCTTTATAAAGCGGATGCACCGAGAACTGATACAACATCTCCACGACTCTTAAATAGGTTTCTTCGCTGTACGCGTTCGGGCCCTGCCTGAACATGTCGATGAACGTTTGCTGGGCGTTGAAATGGTTCAAAAAATCTATAGTTTTTAGCGATCTCCGCACAAGATCCACAATAGTTTTAATAACGACCGCGTTCTCGGGATCCTCATCTTCGTGCTTCTCCATCATAGTGCACAGCGATTTTATGAGAGTCGGCGTCACAATTTGCTCGCAGCAATACTTGTGCTCGCTCAGGTTCGATATCGCCTCGCAGGTCCTGTTCAGTATGTACCGGTTGGTGCTCCTGAAGAAGAACAAAATCGATTGTTCCACCGACAGGTCGAACAAGGTTTGCCGCAAGTGCGACATGGTGCACAATTTCGAGAATATTTCGATGCACGGCCGCAGGTACTCGATGTCGCAGGTCTTCACCCACAAGCAGAACTTCAGGAATTGTATCGACTCGACGAAGTAGTAGGAGGTCAAGTCGGAGTTCATGCAGTTGAGGATTATCCTGAGGGCGACGTCGTGGTTTTCCTTCAGAGCCGGATTCATCACGATTTCCATCATTTTCTCCACCAGGTGGTTGTGCCGGAAGATGTTCTGGTAGACGTCCAGCCCGAACATGGTGAGTTTTTCGATTATGTCGTAGGTTAGCTTGGAAATTTCCGGGTCCGTGTCGTTCATGTATTCGAGTATGACGGTGATATCGAACTTTTGCAGTTCGGGTAACACGCTTATGACCGCAGGAGAGCGCAGGAGATAGTCGAGGAGCTTTATGGTGGTTTTCAGCAGGCTCTCGTTTTTCTTAGATTGCAACGTTTGAAGAATGGGATTCAATAAATTCACAGAAAAAATGAGATTCGTGATTCTGCATGTGGCCGCTAATTTTATTAGAATATTCAACGAGAACTGCCGCACGTAGTTGTCTTCGTGTCGAATGTAAAATTCCGTTATTTGCTTTATTTTGTCGTCGTAAATGCCTTCGTTGAATTCCACCATCACGTCCTCGACGTCTAAAAGTATGTTCAAAAGGCGCAACGCTAACCGTAATATGCATATGTTCCTCTGAAACAGATCCAACAGCTTCTTCAGCAGACCCCTTTGTTGGAGGTACGTTAAATTCACTAAGCGAATATCCGCGTATTTAGACAAAAATAACAGCGCCTCCAAAACGATGTCATTTTCGGGGCTTTCTAAAATGGAAATGGACGTCTCGACGTTTCTTGTTAGGTAAGTTTTTTCTTTAATATCATCGGGTTGTTTGGAATCTAATTTAGTTTTCTTCTTCACTGCTTTTGATGACATTATTGCTGCTTCACAGTTCAATTATGAAAGGAATAGTAAATTTATTTAGTGCTGTTAAAAATGATGTATATGAGTGACAATTACAGAAAGTTATAAGAAAATAAGAAGAAATATACTGAGTGAAATTTTGGTTATAAAAAATGTTTCCAACTGTCACCTTTTCATTGCTTTAAATATTTACATATATCAGAGGTGTATTGTATGTTCTAAAATTCGTTACAATTTTAATCATGCGTTGATAATTTAGTTTCCATTTTGAACTTTAAATTTTCATGTCCGCAAAGTGCTGAAAGGTCCCCGCACAATTTAACGCCAATTAGTCGAAGGATAATTCAGGTCGGTGTATTCTGCGGAATGCGTCTGGGCAGCGAGACAAATTCAACGAAATCCCCGTTGTTGCATGTCGCCCTCGTTTCGTTACATCAGCCCGACTCCAATATAACCCTTTTAGGTATTTCGCCGTTTCGTCGGTGAGCGTTTTGTGTAAAAATAGGAGCTCTGTCAGTCGTACAATATTCAAATGGCAGCTGTGCTTTCATGCTTACCATGAGTTGCATTCGCAATTTTCACACGTTTCTGGATACAGATTAAAGCCGGGTATCATCTGCCAAATTTACGTTCATGGCGCAGGACAATGGTGCAATAATTAGGAGTATTCTAAAGGGTCGCATAACACTCGCAGCGTAGTAAATGACTATCACAATGTGGGTAATTAAACGGTTCAATTAGCTCGAATAGTATCATCTGTAGGATTACACCGAGCCGAAACGCGTTTAACAGTGATAAAGGAGAATAAAGAAATAATAAGAGGACCTATAGCAACTCATTATATCAACTTACATGTCTGTTGGACAGAGATTTCTCTCATAGTTTATTAAATTGTGAGCTCGTATTCTGGTGTAATCCTTTAAAATATTCTCTCGATGTTCTCTATGTAGACTATAGTTTCAACTAAGTACTTTGTGATATTAGAGAGTTTCAGGAAAAATCTGAAAGTTAAAAAGATTTGAATAACTAATTCAGTGCATTCACAATCAATTTAGAACACTCAAAATCACCAGATTGCGAATCTTTCAAAAAAATTAAGTAACTCATATCCCCTTTCCTGGCATTTGATATCTTACAAGATCCAAAGAAAAAAAGAGCTGGGCTATCAGAGAGAATTTAGAGTAAAATTTCATTTTGTATTTATTCTGTTGCGACGTTGTAATATCCTTTAATAGAAGTTTCAGTTGTAGTTAGAACATTTTCTATCTTCGTGTAATCGCCTTGGTTTCCGGCAAGGGGACGTAAAAACTAAAGAACCAATATATCCTTTCATGGAAAAATCGTTTAATAAATAAGCCGTCGCATCGATAATCTTCGGGTTATCTTTATTTATCGACGCCGCTACATATATTATTCTTAGAATGGCCATTTCGATGTGATTTGAGATCCGATAAACTTTGGTGAAATATGCTTAGTCGGCTTTGGGAAACTATGCGCATTATATATAGAAAACGTTCTTTTTCCCCTTTCCCCATGACTGGGCAGAATCGCTATAAAGTAGGTCTATTACCCGTTCAAAATCTATTCAAACGGCAGCAATGTATAATGGCGGCCCCTTGCTTTGTACTTTCAATCCCAGTTATAAAAGTCAGACGCGGATGAAAAGTTTCTCTATAAAGACGACAAAGTTCCCGGAGTTATGCGATGGATGTCGATGTTTTGTCATGTATAGGTGGAATTTTTATATCGAAAAATAATAATGCATTATGGATAAGTTCGGTCGGCTGCAGATGATGGTGAAACTCTCGGATACTTCCTCTATATTCCGTTGTCCACTTTTGTATGACCCGAATAATGCGGGATCTTTTTTTTTATTACCTCAGGAAAAGTTTTCCCGCAATAAAAAACAATAATAAAAAATCAGGCTCGCATTAACTGCGCTATAAACCCCAGTTTAGGCTCTTATATAATCTCAGTTTCTTTTCAAAATGACCATCGAAATCAGGTAAAAGCACTTGGATTAAAATTTTCACTTTATAGTTTCCAAAAAAAAACAATAATAACTTGATCCAAACTTTCCTCAAACTCGGCGGAATATTTTTGTCAGCTGAAGATTATAAAAGTGTGTTCAAAAGAAATAGATTTCTCATTGTTTTTACCCGCGAAATGCGTCACGTACAGCAGCTTACTGCAGTTTTTAACTGTTAACTTAAATAGAAGTTTCCTCCAAGTTTCATTACACAGCGATGGTCGACTTTTCGAAACAAAACTTTCGAAACGCATTCGCTCCGCAGTTATTTCATAACGGACGTAAAACGAGATTTAATTGAACAGAAAGAGGATTAAAATGGCGGATAAATTCCATCTGCTGGATAATGGCCCAATATTTATGCGACGATAATCGAATTAAGTTTTATTACGATGCGTTATTGGTTATCGGATGCAATGCAGCACGGATAAAAGCTTCCTATATGGATTTATTTATGTCAATTATACTTATTTATAAATATTTTGATTTGACGTACGCTTTTAGCAAATTTCCATTATAGTACAATGAAAGTATTTATGGTGATCGGATATTTGCATGCAGTAGTATCTACAAGTCATTCATATGTTATTATGGATTTGTTTAATTAATAATTTATATTTCATTGGTAAATTAATTATTGGCATAAACTATAGCTTCTATATACTCTTCTTCGTTTATAACATTTATGGGTTTTGTATTAGAATAATATAATTATTCTAATAAATTAATTGAATGAACCAACATTATGATTTTACCTAAAGGAAACCATGCACATATCTTAACGAAACAAAATATCGTTTTGTGCTGAAGTAGATTTACCGTTTGGCGTTTTTCCTATGTCAAAATTATACATTCCGGAAAAGTAGAGAAAACGTCAAACAAGAAACTCAACAAAAGCCATCCAACAGTTTCCTTCAATAGCTACCTGCGTCGCTCAGAGTGACTGTTAGAGTAAATAGAACTATATTCAGTGTGGAAATTCGATAGGATTTTCTTTGTGTAAGTGAACACTGAATCCGGCACGAATAAACCGAACACATTTTCATGGATTATATGCAAAGCTTTGTGTACTAAAGGAAAAATGCTACGGAACGCGCAACTTGGGAAATGATTTCAACGGGTTAAGGTGCATTTGAAAGAATATTTTAATTTATTTGGCTGCTGTGCACAATTCTATATTCATTGATAGAATAATGCACATATCGCAATGCTACAAAAACTGAAATTGAATTACTGAAATTAATATCTACTGCTGAAATTATATATTTATAAATTATATATTTCATTGCCAATGTTATCCAGCATATTCCTAAAAAAAAATTAAGCCAATTAGAACTCCAAGTAATATTCTATTTTCAGTAGACAAAAAAGCTTATTTTTATATTGAAAAAAAGCTTTTTATTATGTGAAATACCCCTATTATTTATCCCAAAAAGTACACCGTACAGTAGATAACTTTCAATAAACTTCGAGGCGAGCCGATCTTCCGCTAATTGAAAGAGAATATTCCTGAAAATTGAGCCGTTCTAAAATATCTGCTAAACCCTAGAATTCAAGTCGAGTTCAATTTTGAAGTACCGACGTATCGACTTTCGCTGCAAGCCGCAATTCCGAACGTAAATTACGCTACAAAAAAATACCAACTCGTAAAATACAGCGGGAAGCAGGAAGTCTCGTTCTTCGACGATTACGCGTCTTTAAAATAAATTCCTTAATTCTAATTTAAGTCCGGCATTCCGGCTAAGCCTCCTCCAACAAAGCGTAATCGAATAATAGTTACTGAAGTAAGTAATTTGTTATATCAAACGGAAAATCCCCGGGATTATTCCGTTTATTAGATTATAAGGACCGAGAAATAAATACGAGCTGCGGGGACGATCTGATCAAATTAACTTAACTAGCTACTGAGGTGAATATCATTGATAACTATCCGGGCCCGTGATTTTCCTAAATGAGATTATTCCCGTTCGTATGAGTGAGCATTCCGGCGGATTCTCCTGCGGTATCGGTTCTGGAGAGTAAATAATATCGATGTATTAGATGGGTGAATAGCGGGAGCACGAGAGCTTTATTGGATTTTTAGTTTCATTTGATCGGCTGTCGGGAAATAATATATATCACATATCGTTCATAAAATGCGGAATGAGAATAAAATCGAGACTAGTAAACGACGGATTTAAAAATTAGATGAGTTTCAGTACCACAAACGAGGGGAATTTGAATAAAGCAGTTGTAAGATATTTTTAGAGGGTATATCAATAACGTTGAATTGGAAGCTTAAAGTATACTATGTTGTAAATGGAGAAGACCACGATGTGAGATATGCGGATTTCGGCAAAAGATACGATTAGAAATGATTTATTAGAGCTCAAAACCGTTTTCAGTCGCTCAAAATGTGTTATAATTAAAAAATTATAACCTTCCAAATTTAAAAATTTCGGGTTTGACTCATACCTTATCAACCAATCATAAACCACTCACGTCTTGTTGTATAGTAAATAGTATGAATTTTCGAACGCAGTAACAAAGAATAGACAAACGAACAAAAATCAAACTGTCAATTGTCAGATTTTTCTGAAAAATGCACAAAACAAATTAAACGAATTGCAGTTCGGCACAAAACACTTTACTGATAATATTGACGTTGACAAGAATGTTGCCAAATAAATTTTTCAGGACCATTATTTGTGTTTTTAACTCGAAAATCTGTTACAATTTATACAGATGAAGATGTTATTTCTATATTAATATATTGAATTATACCCATTAGGTAATGGAAGAAATGGATAAATCAGAAAATGTTTAATGCAATAAATATACAAAAAACGCACATTTTGCGGAGTAAAGAAGAGTAACAGGAAACGTGGCAAACTTGCTAAATGTGACTTCTCTTTGCAACTCTCGCTTTGATTGGAGCTGAGTGTATGACGATTGTGTGACGTTTTTCAAACTTTAAAAATTAATTGCGGCCTTGTTTGGCCACAGGAAAAAATAAAAATTTCATTACGCGCCTTCTTAGAACACATGGTTTTGAAAAAAAATTTAGAAAAAAGTCGTGGTCTTCTCCATTAGTAATACTGGGTGATAAATTTATTATGATTTTTTACTAATCTAACAGATTTTATAAAGATACAGTTGTAATTAATGTGACCAAAGTGTGTTAAAGATTAAGTTTTTCTAAGGAAACTCACCGATACTTATTTTGCGACTTACTGGAAAAAGCGAGAACGTGCGAGAAGATGGTTTTGGGAGGTCAAAGTTATAAAAAAGACCCGAAATGGGGAAAATCGCTTCGGTCCGAAACTTTCAGGAAGAATTTAGAGAAGTTTGATGTCGCTTTAAGGAAGTAATAGAAGAGGACGAATTTCGTCTAAAGGCATGCAACATCGACAGAAACGAGTGTAAGCTTTTAAATTAAGTGATTTGCTGATAAAGTCGATACCTACAAATCTATACGCCACAATAAATTTATTAGATACAACATTGCAGAGTTCTCTCCATTGCGCCACCGACAAATGCATACACCATAAAAAAGTTATTAAAAAATCATCTTCCTCGACTCAGAAAATACCAGAAACGATTATTCCGCCATAAATTTCTCCTAACACGCTCAGATACGTATCTCTCCCATTTCACCACCTCAGAGAAACCGCCAATGACCTAACATAAAACGCGAAATTTTAAATAGCAGCGGGAAATTGCAGCGAGATATCGATTTTGTCATTTGTGCAAATTGAGTTTTTCCACCTTAATGAAATAAAAGAGACGTTTTCTGTTTGGGAATTGTTCAACGACTCGCGACGTAAAAACGAAATCTGGCCTTTCGGGAGCGGGCCCTATGCGATTCTCCCCCCTTATCGAAAGATATTAATGTTACATGCGCTGCTTCAGGGCTTCATACCCGGTGAGATTAAAAATACATTGTAGAACGGGTAGAGTATACACTAAAGTTTTTTATCAGGTAAACCTAGGAAGTTGTGATTGCATTGACAACTTAATGAATTTTTACTGCACTAACTCCATTAATAAGCTTTAAGTATAAAATTGTGTATAAAAGGAAATAATTTGCTGTTTAATTTTATGTATTTTTAATGACAAATTTCAAAATTCATAGAATTTAATTGTATATTAAATTGTGTGTGTAAAATACATGGATATTAAACAACAAAGAAAATTTTTGGTAGCGTATATATTTTGTGTTAAAAAAGAGCTTCATTAGGTGGAAATTAGAATCTCATTTCGCCTGAATTTTGTCCTTAGTGCAACTAATGCGGAGCAGTTTGCAAATTACAAAGTTAAAAAAATGTTTAATCAAACAAAAAGGCTCCGGCTTTGATCTTATTTTTTAACAGAGCGAAGCAGCGCAATACAAAAGAGTTATTGAACTCCACATCACAATGAAAAAACCATTACAATAAAATCGACAGCCCCATTTTCTATTTTTCCCACAGCGGCGTTGTATACATAAAGAAATGCAAGACTCGCGCACTTTCCGCTAATGGAAATTGGACTAATTGCCCAGCCATAACTGTAATTGCTTTTCGAAAACATTCGAACGGCGGGGCCGGTTTAGTGGGGAATTTTATTTTTGTAAATAGTACACATTCCGATTTCCGGGGTTCATTTCGAACACGCAACAGCTTCATTCAACGTTTCGGCAAAAAAAAGAACCTGGACAAACTAGGCGAATCCCAAGGTATTTTCCAAGATGAACTCTTTTCAATTGCAAAACAGATTTACTATCAGCTTTGCGAATAAGCGGGTACCTATACATTCAAGAGTAAACTTTATTTTAAAACCTAAAGTTTGGGTCGGGATTTTGTGTTGTACCGGAATGGAACAAGCAGTATATATCGTCAATAACTTCAACTCAAGATGCATGTAAATTAGATTACAGTATCAGAGATTTATTGTAAAGGCGAATTTATCGCAAGAATTTGTAACAGGAATTTTCGATAAAGCCATGTAGACAAATACACTCACAACAATTTAATTTATTCAACCATTAAAATTGTAATTCTTTAGTTTAATAAATCCCTTTGATTGACTATTTATTGAGTCCTTGACACAGCATAATGAAGCAGAAGCCGAATGCTGCTAACTTGTTGAGTAATATGCAGGAAACTAATTAATGATAGTCGCACATTCACATACATTTATCATTCGACATTAGCAATTTGACGATTTCGAGCATGTCGATTATTTAATTACGCCCCTCTAATTACACAGGTACTTCTCGTGATCGCATTAATTTATTTGAAATACAGAGGTAAAATACATTCCCAAATGATCGCGTTAACTCCCCCAGGTAATTGATTGGTAGGTATGAACAGCTTTCTCCTATAAAGTGAGGAAAATTTTTGTCGGTACACTCTATAGAAAGAAACTCTCAATTAAAATGTAAAATAGTGAGAATAGAAAATACTTTCAATACTACAACATAGAGCAGGCGTGGTTTCAGCGCGTCATAGTATCATATGTGCTCTTTGTTCGATGCATTGCAAAATAATTAACTGTACCGTTCACTAAATGGAGAAGACCACGACTTTTTTTTTAATTTTTTTTCAAAACCGTGTGTTCTAAGAAGGCGCGTAATGAAATTTTTATTTTTTTCTGTTGCCAAATAAGGCCGCAATTAATTTTTAAAGTTTGAAAAACGTCACACAATCGTCATACGTTCGGCTCCAATCTAAGCGAGAGTTGCAAAGAGAAGTCACATTTAGCAAGTTTGCCACGTTTCCTATTACTCTTCTATACTCCGCAAAATGTGCGTTTTTTGTATATTTATTGCAATAAACATTTTCTGATTGATCCATTTCTTCCATTACCTAATGGATAATTCGATATATTAATATAGAAGTAACATCTTCATCTGTATAAATTGTAACCGATTTTCTTGTTAAAAACACAAATAATGGTCCTGAAAAATTCATTTGGCAACATTCTTGTCAACGTCAATATTATCAAAAGTGTTTTGTGCCGATCTGCAATTCGTGTAAGTTGTTTTGTGCATTTTTCAGAAAAATCTGACAAATGACAGTATGATTTTTGTTCGTTTGTGTATTCTTTGTTACTGCGTTCGAAAATTCATATTATTTAGTATACAACAAGACGTGAGTGGTTTATGATTGGTTGATGACTTATGAGTCAGAACCCGAAATTTTTAAATTTCGAAGGGCTATATCTTTTTAATTATAACACCTTTTGAGCAACTGAAAACGGTTTTGAGCTCTAATAAATCATTTCTAATAGTATATTTTGTCGAAATCCGCATATCTCACATCGTGGTCTTCTCCATTGCAGCGGTCCGACTTGGCCAACGTGTATATGTATTTTTGATTAAACTTTTATTGCCTTAAATTGTTTAAAAATCGTCTTTCTGCAATTATATGATCTACCAAAAATCAGTGACCCGCTCTTTTTTAGTGCAGAAATTCTCATATGAAGTCAATATTAGTTTAAATTAGCAATATTTTACGCAAGACTGGCATGTAACATGGAGTAACGTGCAGCTGTGTAGATATTTCGTTTCGATTAACGTAGTCTCATTTAAAAGTCAATTCGGCATAGTTCACTAGGTCCCAATATCATCACTTCTGTTAGTTTTATCGGCTTGTGTTCCAATTAAAGCTCATCCCGCGCTCCGGTGATATTGAAGTTTATTTATTCAGTAGAGTTCCAATAGCCGGATATTGAAATGTGCCAGAGCATCAATGGATTGATTGGTAATTGACACAACTGGCTTTGTTTGTTCAACTCCGTGTAGCACGTCAGCTAGAAATAACAATCAAGGTTGATCATTTCTAAAGTTTCTGAATCGAATTTTCCTAGCTGTTCGTTTATTAAACCGAAGGCTTTTAGAGGAGCTTTGTACCTATACTAATAATTGAGTATAGTGTGGATCGTTAACCTTATTTATTGGACTAAAATTTCGGAACTGTAAATGCGAGAAGGGCGTTTATCAATTTAGCAAGTAATTAAAAGTTCTCATAATTAATAGTTTTTGTGCCAATTCCTGGTTAATAATATAACTCAAACGGTATAAAAGTTATTATGGCACCTGGTATAATATGCTCGAACGAAAACATGACTACTCCATTAATACTAAAACAAAGAATTAAATTGAATAAAAGTATAGATACGGAGTTTTCCAAGTGGAAAATATACTTCATAACTTTTACTCATTAAATGCTATGCCTGATATTTTTCGAGTTGATCGAATTTACCTTTTTGTTCGTCACTCCAAACTTCCAAATTAAACAAAAAAAAAGAGTCGGGTATATCGCTCTTGCGGAATGGCGACCCTCCCGCTTTTTAGACCATTACACGTGTATTGAGTACATTTTTCAATCAAGTTTCACAAAGGGAGAGCTTTAAGTGTTGTTGATCTGACAAATGAGTAATCAGATTCTTTTTATGTCTATCATTCGTTTCAACAGTAAATGTACACAAAACATTTTTCTTTTGCTAAAAGTCTCCATCTGAATTGCAAATTCGCCATGGAACGATCTATTACCGACCGCTTTGTAGATACTTAATGGTAATTTAATGATGGAAATTTGCTGCTCTTTTTGCTACTTTCGCAGGAGCGTATCTGAAACGTTCAAAATTCATCAAGGTTTTTTTTATTACAATTTAATGAAAACAAATATATAGAAGACAGTTCACCCTTCTTTCAATTAGTCACTAATTTCCTAATTCCATTATATTCTTCTTTATCCTACTTCCTTTTCCCACTACAATTATTTCCTACTTATTTAAATATGAATAATATAATAATATTATCACTTTTTGATGCCGTCATGATTATTCGCTTATTTACGAGGACGAATTTATCATTCAAAATTACGGAGAAATGGAAATTGTCACATTTCAATTACCTACGTCTCGTTTGGCAATTGCTAATGCACGTTCATCGCAGAATGCTCTTCTGTGTGTGCGAATATTCCGGATTTCCGAATGAAAGTTACACCCAGCAGATCAGTCAGCCGAGGAAATGGCGCCGAAGTTTTTTTGTCACATTTGATCGATGGGACTCGCAATTTCTCTTTGCACATATTTCACCCAGAGATAGGTAATTTAAGTTTATTACTTACGGGCTTAATTTTGTGAAATAATTTATTTAACAATATAATAGCCCTCTCGCTTAAGAGGAGAGAAGAATGCGAAGCCTGTATTGATTTAATTTATGCAATTATTGAAGTGGCAAGTCGATTTCAAAGTGTATTTTCTGGTGATTTATGTATTGTTGTGCTCATGAATAATATTAGCTATCACAATAGCCTTCCTCACACGGATAATAGTAATTTTTCAATATATCTGCATTTTAACAAGGGAGCACCAAGGAAAATTCCAATTCGTTTTGCTCCCCTTTTTTTCGTGACTGAAGTATCCCTCACCGAATAGTAGATGAAATAATTCAATTTTTCCAATTCAGTTGAAAACTTTTTGCATTTTCAATCGTTTCCATTTTTCTCCAAAGACTCGTTTCGGAGATTGTTAAATATAGTCGAATTTTCTGATACATACGTGACGAATTCCGATTGTATCTGTTCTGGTATTTAATATAAAGTGTTGAAACGTATTCTACGCCTTGCCAGTCGTGAGCGCGAAAATTCGATAAAAAAATACAATAAAATACAATGAAATATCGGATACGATTTTTAACATTTGTTACACTTACCGAGTTGAAATATAATAGAACAGTAAAACAGAAAAAAAAACTACTTTGAACTGTTGCAAGTGGAAATGTGGTAAAAATGATTTGTAATCGAAAACTCCCCCTGCATGCGACTCTCTTTGAATGCTCCTATACTATAGGAAATTTAATCTTTCTCTAACTAAAGATCCATCCATTAAACAGCTTGTCGTTTTTCCAGCTCGGGGTTATTAATTTTAGTAATTACATTTTCTGTAATTTTATCAACCTTAAAATGAATTTTCCGAATACGTGTTCGCGCGTCTCCCATCCTCATAGTTAATAACCAATTTACTTTAATTAAAACGAGCTTTTATAGTTTACTTTCCTATTAACTAGTAGTTAAATTTCCCATAGCTATTATTCAAGCGCGAAGCGTCCCCTCGTGTTAGTCTTTCTGTCGAAAATTCAGATTGGTTTTTCTCAAAATTGATTTTGCAAAGCAAACTCTGAACCATTTTCCGTTTCATTTCACAATCGTAACACTTATTTAATTTTAGTATAAACTAGGGAAATGTTTAATTCAATACACTACAATTTTTCGTTTGAGTAGTTTCGAACAAATTTTAAATAACTGTACTCTTACATTTATAGGATTTATATTTAAATATATTATACAATAGGTACTTAGTTTGTACCTCCTCAAAATTCCCTTAAGTGCGCCGTTTTCCTCATGCACTACAACTCCTGAATACATCATTATGCGGATATTTTACTTTAACTCACCCATCCCAAATCCCCTAGAACTTCGCATTTCCTGACAAGCATTCGAAAGGAAATGTAGCGAGACAAGTTACCAAGGTATGAAATGAAGTAATATTTCGTAAGTGCCCCTTGATTATTATCATTCTAAGTAGAAATCGCGCATCTCCATCAATAATGAGCATTTCGAAACGGATTTCGCTTAAAATATATCTCTTCATTTTCGCGTAAAGCACCTTTATTTGCGAAACGTATTGTTCGAATAGGACAAAAGATTTATTTTAATTAAGGAAGTACAAAATTAGTTACTAATTTACTATAAAGTAGTACCTTTTATTAAAGTGCTCAACAATTGATAAGGATCACAGTCAGAGTTTCTGGTAACAGATTATTATAGATATTATGATATTATAATAGATATTAGATAGATTATTTTTCTAGCAACAACCAAAAATAAAAAACTGTATCATCAATTTAAATTAAAAATAGTCAAAAAATAATTGTGATCCTTATCAATTGTTGAGCATTGTATAATACTATATGTAGGTATACCTTAGAAAAAAAATAATATCTAGTAAAAAATCTAATTATCTATTAATACGGTTAAATTTATAAATGATGGGAAAATGAGTGCTTCTAATGAGAGGACGAATCTATCGAACATTCATTATTATAAAGTGATGCACTTTATTCTACAAACCAACCGTATAATTTAGTCATCTTTGAAGGTCCAGCGGTCACGCGTGCGCTCCTGCGAGGGTCCATACTGGCGATTATGGAGCAATTTCGCGCTACAGTCAGCATTCAAGGAAGCGGTTCATTTGCGGAATACCAAATAGGGAGTTCATTTATTGCAGCAAAACTGGATTTATATAGCATTAACGGGACGGCATTGGCTATTATCCAGTAAGCATTTTACGTAAATATTCGCGGAGTTAGTTTTCCACAGGTCTGGGCAGTAAATTCCATTATATTATTTCCTTCGACGATAATCGCAGGGGTAATTAAATTCAGGAGTACCTACCACATAAATTCCGGACCTCGTATATTGAAATATAGGCGAGTAAAGAAAATGTGAATTATTTCAAGCAATTTATCCCTATATGTATCTGTTTTGTAAGTTATGTGCATGTTGGTATAACATGAGTTAAAACCTAGATTCATCTTAGGTGAAAAATTCAATAACAATTTTTACTGTGAATGGAAACCGATCTGTAATATTTCCCGGATCATAAACCAAAAGCACAACCACACACCGACACCGGCTCCGGTTCAAAAGAATATAAATTTTAGTTATAGGAAACCCATCCGCCAATTTTTTTAAAAATATTCTTTTCGTATATATTACAATGGGGGTGTCGATTCTTGAAACGATAGAATGAATCCCGAGGGGAGTTTTCTAGCAGAGTTTTCTTACTTAAATTAAGCTCGAGTTTCTCGAATGCAAAAGGAAGGTAAAAATGTATCAACCGATAACCGAAAGTTTCACAACTAATACGCTGTAATTTGACTGTTAGAAATAAAAGTTCTTTGGTTATTTATAATTTTAAAATGAAATTATCGACTCAATTTATTTAATTTGATTACCTTTTTTATAAGTTTTAATGAAAAATCTACACTTCACACGCATATTTTCCCGTGCAATTTCGAGCTCGCTCGCTGTCTTGTAAATATTAACAGTTTCAATTCTGCTTTGAAAAGAGTTGTAGTAGACATTTGATGTTGCAATAACGAAAGCACTAAAAAATGAAAATGAAGCAAGCGATAGGTAAACGAGAAAAAACGAACGCTGCAACAGCAAGGGCTGGAGTATCTGAAAAGAAATTTTCTCCATTTTGTGAAACAAACGGTTCTAAATTATTTGAATAGTATGCCAGAGACAGCAGTGAATGAATGGAGGCGAAGAAAAAAGAAAATAAATGCCAAAATTCCTTTCCAGGGCGCGCTGCCATCCGATGTTTGCGGAAAATTAGTCGTAAATTAGTGAAAATAAATTTCACCTATCTACAATGCAACAGACACGACCTGCGCGACCTTATAATTTAAAACAAATTCTAAGCGAATCTCGAAAATAAATCGAAAAATTTATACAAATTACAAATAATTGATGAATTTTATATTAAACGCTCCAGTTTTGATGAATTTCTTTTGCTTTGCGTGTTCCATTAGGGCCACATCGGAAGGTCTAAACCGCTCCGCGAATTTTTATCGAATTTTCACGACTGCTCTGCTTACAACGAACGTGTCGCGTGAAAAACATCACCTGCTTTTGATCAGCGCGTAAATACGTTCTTTTCATTTAAATGTCAATAACAGGTTGGGATTTCGCGATTTCAAATAAAACAGCCTGCAATCTAGCTCAGCGAAATCTTAAATGAATCGTCAAATAATGAACTACTGGTTAACTGGCAAAAAAGGGAGAGGATATTTTTAATACCAGGTTTTTAGTTTTGAAGGGTAATTTTTGTATAGTCTTTCCACAGTGAGTTGAATATGGTACAAAACAGCTCTCTAAATTTACCCAATATTTCATTGCGATTGGAAATGGTACCCCTTCAAAATATTCCAAAAACGAAACAGCTTAGGAGAAAAAACATATCACTACAAGAATTAACACAAATCATGAATTTGTCAAAATATTTTTAGGACAATCAGTCATTTTATCTTCACCCTAGGAAAAGAATTAATGAGGTTAATGGAGTTGAACTTCCTACCATTGTAGATAGAAACAAATTCAGACATCAGGATTAAAATTAAACGGATTACATTAATATTGCATCAAATAAAATGAAATAAGAAATATAATTCAGGCAAAGATGACAAAATACAAAACCATCTATAGACCGATAGATACCTACTAACATGTGGGGGTTATTTAAATTTTTTCGATATTTTTCGACAAAATTGTCGAATTTATTCTCTATGATATTCCCTTTAATAATGCAACTAGGAGTTTATTATTGGATTAAATAAAATTAAATTATAGTTTACCATAAAATACAGAACATAGAAAAAAATGGAACTCTGGAAATCTAATAAATAATACTTCCTTTTTATTTTATGAGCTCTTTTGACTCAGGCTATACTGTGTTTGGGTTATTTTGTCTTTGGGCTATTTTATTGGGGCTGTTTTATCCTGGGCTGTTTTAAGGGGCCACGATTGGAAATATTATATACATGAATTACTTAGAAATACTAAAACATTCGAATATTTTAGAGCCTATTCCTGGATAGTTAATAAATGATAGATATCTAATATTTACGAATGCATATCTTGTAACAAAACGCGGGTATAGGAGTTTGAGTTGGCTCAAAAACCGTTTGGGACGAACCGATTAATTAGTTTGTTGAGCAGCTATGTAAAGCAGAGATTGGGCTTGCGCAAATGCCATCCTACGCTCGAATCCTACGCCATTGTCTGCCCTGTAACACATTGAAAACATCCATAAACAGAGCAGACGTTATTTAACAGAAGCTGCAGAATGCCGAATTGTATTTTGATAATGACAGAGAACGTACTTTGTTCATCGGAATTACTAATTTCCGCGGAGACTCCTTTAATTTACGGCTTATCTTCGGCGGAGTTCCGATCGACGTAAATTCCAGAATTGAAAATTTAGATTAGAACCGACTATTCTTTGGGCGTAATTAATGAAAATCTCGCGTCCGTTCTCGCGGCCCTCCAGACAATGTACAAATTTAGTTGCGGCAGCGTTCGCAAAGAGAGAGAGTTACTCGCCACATAAACCCCGGTATAATAAATTTGCATTCATCGACAGGACTTCTCTGTAATTAGATAGAGAACAGGCATTGTTTGACAAGGGACCATTTATCACGGACCGAAACTTGAACGGGGGGCCCCATTGTGACTGCAGATAGGCCACGTCATTCCCTAATGCTCAATTAACTTAATGCAAAATGGAATTTTTTTGCAGGAATTTCATATAAATTTTAAAACCTACACACATACACGCTCTTTATTGATTTTGTATTTTAACTATTTAAGCTATCCCGAAATTATTACCTGTTAATTAATAATTGCCTACGAGCAATAGATAATTAAAATTTATATAGATATATTGATAATTAAATTTATCACTAGTTAGTAAAACGAAATATCAATCAGTCGAGCAAGTTTTCATACATGGGAATTCATAAATGGGGCGCACGTCAAAACTGTAACTGCAGATTAAAACGCACCGAAACTTTTTAATCAATCCGCTGCAGTGTCAGGGCGATCAAACGACTTATTGAATCTAATTAAACAGTGAAACCGGATTGAACGTACTGCCGAAAACTAAGCCAATTTCTAACAAACGGCTTGTAATTTTGTGGATAACGATAACTTTGCGAACTATAAATGAGGCATCTAGCTTTAGAGGAAAGTTTACGCTCGTGTTTCCATCGCTATTTCGGAATGCTCTCTGCTCTCTGTAGCTGACGCGATGTGTCAGGATCAAGGGATCAACGCGGCGACGGAAATGCAGGAATAACCGGTCTCTCTGTTCCTGCAGAAAAAAATATAATAATTAAAATAATACCCAATGATGGATCTTGCTACTACAAGGGATACAGCAATGGTTAGGTGTGGACAAGTTGAGTAAATGGGAGAACATACAACTTGTGCTAACTAATTTGGAATATTCATTTTTGGTTTTGAGGTAGGTATTTTTAAAATTTTTCGATTTTTGTTTTTTGTTTTATTTTTATTTTTTATTTGTTAGTACAGTAAAATGGTAAGCATTTCAAGTTCATTTATTATTTAATAGACGTTTCGGGTTTGCGGTCATCATCAACATCGGTTTTTTTAATGAAGATCCTTAATTTAACAAATTTGAAAAATTTTTTTGTTTTCTAAATTCCGAGAAGAAAAAAATAGAGCTCTATTATACATATAAGCCTATTAAATATGAAAATTAACAAGGGATTTATGTTTTTCCTCTAGCAACAAAATAAAGCTATAAAATATTAGTTCAAAAATCGAAAAATTCACTTTTTTAAAATAGCTTATAATGATAGTCACTTTCTAGATAACCAGTAGATATAAGCTCTTGTAATTTCCATCCAGAACTCATCTATAGGAGTAGTTATATTGGTATTTCGAAGTATTTAACTATAATTGAAGTATTTTCGATAACTCTAAAAATAAATAATTAATGGCTGCATTAAATCTTTATAATTATAGTTGAATTAATTATCAAAAAAGTCTTCGAAAATTCAATGAATAAATCCCACGTTGGAGTTTTCTTTATGCGCGTCGCCAGACTTCGCGAAACATCTATTAACACCGATTTAAAAGGGAAATAGAAGCGGCAACTTTCATTTCCTTATTACCCCGACGAGCCGAGAGGAAACGACGTGAATTATATACGGGCAATTTTCAATCGTCGAAGATTGAAATGTATTTCCATTTCGACTGGTGGGGAATTAAATTCCCATTGGTTTCGTTGAATGAATCAAAAACACTAAATTAGCTAAATTATTTTTCTTAAATGGTAATTTCGTTGCGTAAACGCCGGGAAATTCGTATTTCGTTTATTTTAGAGACGGCTGTTTAGATTTAACGAGGAAATATAAAGAAACAGAAAAAGCAGTACGCATAATAATATACCTACAATGCTGTAATTGCCAGTTGAATGCGAATTTTGAAAGAAAATATTACATTTTTTCCTTTAGGGGTTAAAGACTAATAAAATATTCCTTTATAAATAAACATAAATAATTGGAAATTAATTTTTCATGGTAACTACAAACAGTAACCAGAGTACCTATACTTGTTTTTTTTATTATTTAAATATTCTATACTCGTATGTATAAGATCACTCGTTTTGGTGCATTTTCTATCAAATATTTCTATTAACTATAAGGGTTTGTTAAAACAGAGTTAGATTAGAACGAGATAAATAAGCGACGCCGACGCTTTTGAATGCCGGCGTCTCAGAAATGGTTATTAATGGAGAGGCTCCCTTTTTCTTGTACAATTAAGTTCGGAATAGGATTATAGAATAATTGCTTGGATTTCAATCCGCGGATTATTAAAAGCGATCTCGGGCATTTGTCTTGAGGCCTTGATAATAATTTCCAGAAGCAGGAAGGATTGAGTGAAAAGTTGAGAGATATATATGGAATTAGAGCACTTGTTAGATTTTGGTTTATTTGCTTTTAAAATAATTATACTGGAATATATTAAAGTTGCCGGCAAGGGATTCACAGAGCGTATATTATAGTTCGTAAAAAGGGAACTGAACATGTTGCGGCTGGGATGGAATGTTTTGTTGAAGATAGTGGAATGCAAGAGGGAAATAGAGTAGAAAAATCATTTAGAGGACGAGAAATAATTATAAATTTCTAGTATAGAAATCGAGGAATTATTTCCAATTAACTTTCATCCAATTAAAAATGTTTTATTATTATACTTTTATGCCATGCTTCATACTAAATTTCAATCGAAGGGATTGCTTCTTTAATTAAATTGCCCTTGTCCTAATATTATCCCCCGTTTAAAGACCATTTCGGCAATTGTATACAGCGATTCTCGCAATCACTAATGCCAATTTAATCACCACAACCCTACTGGCGCTCTTTTTTGCAACCCCAATGCTTATATTTTCACTGTTAATGGATTTTTCATACTGTTACATGTGGTTGTGATAGAGCAGCTTGTTCACCAATAAAATCGTTTAAAAATTATTTGATAAACTTTTCGATTATCTTGTGAAATACTTTGTTTAAATATATTTTTTTCTGCCTACCTGCAAACAAGAAATCGTTCGTGAAGGGTTCAAAACGTAGTGTAAAGATAAAAAATCCAATCAGTTACGCTATACTTACGTTATAGTGATGTATTTTCGACCCGAAATCCCAAACAAAGGCCATCACTGTCCCTAGAGGTGTTGAGTAAACTATACGTCAGAAGAGGGAAAACGTTTGTTGTTATGAATGATAAATGATATCGCATCACAACCAACTGTCCGCGTCAATCAAACCGGAATAAAATATTTCGGCGTACGCGGAGTTTTAAATTTATAAACAGCGTTAATAAAAACGTGAAGTATCGCTAGTGTAAAGAGAAACCGTTTCTGTTTGTGTAATGCAAAACTCAAACGAATTTTTCGGGTTTTCCTTCTGCTGCACACTGCAGGTGTCCTATTACTACACCGACAAATTTTACACATGTAGGTATCTAGTATACAGGTGAGCGTAAATAAATTTGCATTCTATGAGTTGTACAGTGAGAAAGTTGCAATCACACAATATCCCTCTTTCTTTTTCCTTTATATGAGACCAATGGAAGTTGTCTTTGTTGCATCAGTCATATGGACCATATTGGGTTCAAATTTGCACTCACCTGTATACATATTATTTGTTGCTTTGGATTTAATCCATGTTTATCTTCTTTTATTAAGTCAAATAAACTGTTTTATATTAACAAATAATGCTTGTCTATATATTTTTGTTAAAGCGTTCTTTAAAATCCGAATCGTATGATGAATCCATTAAACAAATCTGCAATCTCCCTGGGATTAAGCCGAAGAATTGCGTCGTCTGCGACCTGAGTTAGAGAATTTACATTTTTTATCCTTATTGAAATTCCCTTTTTTGTACCATTCTTGATTGCTTACAGACTCGGTTATTTCGCAATCCTCTTCATTCGACCAAGTGTCCCTTACCTTCTTATTATCTGTTTTTTCGCCTTTTTATTATCTGTTTTTTCGCAATAATTGAACATTGAATGAGAAAAGCGTATTTTTAGAATGTACGTTAAAAATAATAAATATCTGCCGTTTTACTCAGAGTATACAGGGTGTATCATAAGTTGATACTTCTTTTTTAACTGTGTATGAATCTCTTAATTCCAAGCAACTTTTTCAAATAAACTTTTTGAATATTCTGAAAAACAAATATAAATTTAAAAAATGTTTACCTTTGTTTCGAATTTTTGACAGATGACTGCCATAAATAAATTTCTTACTTAATAAAGCAGGTACGTATTGGAATATATTCGAAATTTTAAAATTTTCTATCTTCTTTGTTATTCATAATATATTCAAAAAGCTTATTTGAAAAAGTTGCTTAGAATTAAGAGATTAATACCACAGTTGAAAAAGAAGTATCGACTTATGATACACCCTGTATAAGTTTCTATAAGAAATGGTAATGAATATGAGAGTTGTATAATTCTACATCCATTTGTAGGCGAAAACTACGTGATATCCGATGGAACCGGAAAATCTTAGCTTTGTATTCAATTCGATAAAGGAACGCAAACTCGCAAACGCACAGATTTAAAAGCACTTTTGCTTTCCGCAATCTTGTTGAATTTTATATGTCAAATTTCCCTCAAATATTGGCGTTCGAGCCTGCCATACTAATCCAGAACAAATTTTCCTACAGTTTTTATAATATTGTCAGCCTGCGGTTTTGTCTTTCTTTTACGACCAATTTTTCGCAGATGCCGTTTTATTGAGTGATGCGATCGATAAGCTAGTTCCACAGCGGAGACCATTTTTTTATATTGTACAATCATAATATACCCATGAGAATCCCCTTTATGGAGATTTGCAGAACAAGTATCTAGAATAGTGTAGAAAATTATTTTCTTCCTATATACATACGAAACTTTATCACTTATACTCACCCGGTATTAGATTTTCTTTGAGCTAACGTTGAGGGACAAATCTAATTTAAATGCCTCAATCTAATAGAATTATTAAGGTTGGCATTCCCGAAAGCATAAAAACCGTTTAATATTGGTAAATTTTCTGAAATGCCTCGGCAAAACTACCCCTCAGACGAGTGCGTGGGTCTTGAATAGGAAATGATCGCTCTTTCGGAGACCAACACAAAAGATCAAAGGAAATGGAGTTTATATCCTTCATTTTCCACCGTCAAGTTTAATATCGCATGCAATTTTTTTCGTGCGCTTTGTGGCCTAGGGTTTCCACTATTCGCCGTTCTATTAAAAAATTCGGACGTTGCCGGTTTTATTAAGGGACGATTTCTAAAACACAATTCAATGCAATATTAAATTCTTCGTATAACGTTATAGCCTAATGCTTTATTTATTGCTCGTTTCACCCCTTTAAATTTCTACTATACAAAGTAGAAAAATATTACCAACAAATACGAATCAACCAATCAAAAGTTTATAACTTCTTCTGGCGTTTAAGCAAAAAAATTAGTACAAGTTGTTGTACAGAGAAGTTGTTGGTGCGTTTCTCCTTCAGTCTCCCCCTTTTTCAATAAGAAGTTCTATTTACTCGATACTAAGTAGTTTGAAACTGTTAAAGCTTTTCAATTTCTAACAGTTAAGAAACACTTTGTTTGCTCGTTGTTCGACAGCGGGCGATAAAAGAGTCCAGCATGGGCACCGAGTAGATTAGGATTTAGTGGGGTCAAATTAGCGAACAAACGACCGCTATCCAAATGCCCCACGATTTGTCGCTAAAAGCTGGGATATCTCGAACGCCGTCCACTCGAAATCCATTTATACCCTGACAATGGAAACGTATCCGATTCCAATTTTATTTTAGAATAAACAGCCCGACCGTGCTAGAGTCGAGAGGGTTTATGAGGACAGTGAAGAGCTGCTTTAATGCGATCTTAATAAATATTTGTAGATATATTTTCGCCTAAAAAGGCATAGTCTCATATCATGTAGTACTTTTATTTACTAAATGCTTTATTGAAAGGATTAAAATCTAATTAGTCCTCTGAAACTAATTGTGTAATTATTTTTGATTTGAATAGTTAATTTCAAAGCAGCTGCAATTATTTAGTAGGAATTTATTACCTACTGATCTCAAATAGAGCAGAAAATTGTTATGTCGTTATCGGAAAACTGCCCAATTGCATTTATACTAATGCATTTTTAATACAACGGCTTTTACGCGAATTAATATCAGCGAATGGCTGTTTTAAAATCGAATAAAGCTCATAATTCACATAATAGAAACAGTTGCACAGAAACACCTGCGAACAATGTCCGTTATTCTGCATTTTTCTGTCTCTAATGAAATTGTTCGGAGTGAAATAGATTTTATTTTAAAATAAACGTTGAAACAGAAAAACCTTTGTGATGTGTGAGTGATACCATTTTAATAATACATAGATATAAAATTAATTTTCTATTATTTTCATTCGTTTTTCGATATACCGTCGAATTCTGACGGGAGTTCAGTATAAAATCGAAATCACATGCTGCTGTTGAAGCCCAGGGCTGATTATTTTACCATTTCAGGTTCCTCCAGCCTTGCTGAATAATCTGCAGTGAAAATACATGGGAAATTTCTGCAACTAGTTATGCGCATACATTATTATTAAGTAGGAATATTAGGAAAACCTATATCATATGTGAGCCTCGAGCTCCGTGTAAAGTAAACTAAATATTTGCTAAACGCTTTTGTTTAGCATCTTTGCGAATTTTAATTAGAACGAAAATGTAGGTATAAAACATGCAAATCTAAATTAAATGCCAAAACGTAATTTACATACCTTATTTTAATTTTGAGCTCCTCATTTACCCAAATTGAAGTTTCCCTAATTCCAATTTTCTGGGTAACTTAAATCTGTTTTGGTTCATAATAGAATAGAATTAATTACTACCGGAAACCTTATACAATTGTTATTAAGTTATCAAGCGGAAAAGGCGAAAACAAATCTTCCTCCCTCGGCCATCTGATATCTGAGGAAAAATCCAAAGCAAGAAAAACCTCCACATCCAGGAAAAATCATAAAAGTAATAAGATTATACGGAATCGATACTTGGAAATGCAACAAAAAAAAGCTGGAAGCGGACACACAACAGTTCAAACATACTTGCGGGTGATTTAGAATGATTGATTGGCGGACCCAAAGGGGAATAAAACGTTTGATTTGTTACAGCGACCAGTAAAATTGGCGGACTTTCATTCCATCAGTTCTCTTATCAGACTATATATGAATTGTTTGTCGACGTTGCAAAAAATTTATAACATTGATTTGTTTTCTGTTTGATTTATGATAAGGGCGCTGTTAGCTGGTTTGTTGATTTAAGCTTGGTTAATTTTATTTTATTTCCATTCGAGCGATTCTAAGCTCGATGAAAATAGAGGGAAAATATGGAGGAAGAAATAGTCTTGGGCTATCCTATATTTTTATAGCATTTTTTGCATTAACAATTCAAAGGAGTAGCAGTAATTTCTTTGTTAAGGGATTAGAGTTGCGAAAAATGCGAAGTTACAACTCAGCCGAAAGACCGGTCCAATTAAACAAAATAATTGTAAAACTTCGGAGCAAAATTCAACAAATTGTTAAGATTTTTTCCAATTAAAAGCGCCGAAGTGCGCTGAGAAACATTCTCGTGAGTCGGCGAAGTTTCATAATTACTAGGGTAAGTATCGTCTTTGAACCAGCTGACGTACTAATTACAGACAGCTTCTCATTAAATCTCATATCGTCTTTATCTCTTTCCCTGACTCAAGCACGACGTAGCGGAGCATTGAAATTTCACTAAGTATTTTATTCAACGTGAGCCAGAGGAAGCTTACTGAAACTTTTATAATTACTACTGTCAATTTTCTGGAAATTGGACGGGAATTAGCGTTCTTAAACCGAGTTTCCATTAATAATGGGAATTATTGTCTCTCAAAAATTTTAATTTCATCGTCAATTTGAATATAAACTAATCAAATTTTTCGTTAGCAAACAAGGCTTAAAATTTTCTTTCCTCTTGTACTTTCAAAAATTGTATATTTTGTCTGGACAAAAAACCTATAGATATCTATTATTTTATTGCTTTAAATAACCACACAGTCAACAAACTACAGGTAACAAAGGTTTGAAAATTTTAATAATAAATTAATCAGTTGAGGTTTTATTATTATACCAAATTACCCGTAAAGTTATAAAAGATTAATTAGAAGCTGTACTGTTGGATAGACTTCAATTTATCGTGTAACCGCCATCAAAGTTTGGAATAATGCAATTTTCATGTTTCAGTTTAAGCACTTATGCGGGTAATGAAACGGCGTGAGGCTGCGCTATTAATGTAAGGATAAACCACGTAATCAATTTTAAGATAATTGACAGAATAAATATTAGTAATTGCTCCGACTAATTTGATGGTGTATATAAATCATTTTGCAATCTATAGAGGTACAACCCAATTTAGATAGTCTCGTATGTCCGTACATTTTCCAAAATTATGTCGATTATTATGAGTTTCTAACACCAATTTTTCAGCCCGTTTTTTACCCATTCTAACTTCATTTCAATATTGATCTTCCCTTAGATCTTCCAAGAATGATGATGTTAGGGACCCTTCCTTTAACGGTATAGATTCTATCTTTGTGCATTTCTTATCCCATCTATCAATCTTTTAGTTAAGGAACCCTAACTGTAGTAGCCTTAATTAATTAATGTAATAAGTCATTACTGCTAGTAATTACCACTGTAAGGAGAAGAGGGCAATATTAAAGACTAGCACATTACGGAGAGTTATATAGCACATTAAAAATGAAAAATTGTTTAGGATTTTGCAAAAGATACCAACATTTTTAACTTAAGAATCACATATACATATATGTATGCATCCTGGAGGATCAATGTAGTATATTCTAGGAAGTTTATTATCTATTTAAAAGGACGATTACTTATTCATGAGTTATTTATGTATCCAAAAGGAAATAATTTATCTACTTGAGTAGATTAATTACCCATTTAAACTTTTTTGTAAAATGATTTTTTACCAAAGTGTACACCTAAAAGTACCAAAGCCAAGCCACAGGCAAAATTAAATGAATCTTAAGAATTTTTTATAAAAAAAATTAAGAGATTATGTGAAATAAAATTAAAAGTGCCTTTTTTCCTCTTCAAAAGGGCGAAAGTAACAAATAGAGCCCTTCATAAAAACATGCTAACAGCAAAATAAATTTAGCATTCTAACGTTTTTAGGTCACTGCAATCATCATTATCTCGAAGTTCCTTTTATCCTAAATGGTTTTTTACATAAAATTAAATATTCAGACTGTTCGTGTTTGCAAGCTGACAAAACCAATTTGACAAATGCAACGTTATTAAATCCTGGAAGATTTTTGAGAGAGCGAAGCCCCGACAGAGGGACCAGCTAAATGCGTATTTTGGTCCTCAATTAATCCTCTTGTGTCGTGCACTGAAATTTCTCTCAGATAACCCCGACAACAGGGCTTAAAAGCTTCATTTTCTACCATTCGCCATCAGGAATGAAATCCCGAACTGGTCATTATAAACCAGTACGGATTAACGTGTCAGATTTCCGCTCTTCTCGTGTCCCGAGATAAGCATGGGCTCAGATCGACCAAAAACGAATAGAAAATCAAAAGAGGGATTAGTTGCGCCAAAACTTTGATGTTTGCTTAATGCTAGAATTCGGATCTTAAACAACTTTGGGACCGAAAGTGAAAGGCCCAAATTCACTTCTCTCTTCCTTTTGTGACCCGCTTTTATCATATTTACCCTTATAATCCCCATACGATTTAATATTCCCGCTTATACTATTTAATTATACCGACCGGGTGTCTTGCGCTAAACTCGTTTATAAATGGAATTCTGGATAGAAAATTTACCACTATTTTCGTTTTATAAATTTTATTTTAACGTATACTAGATAAAACGAAACATGCACCACAGCAGTCCAAGATTTTTTGTATGTATGCACCAAGCCAATTAGTATTACATCAGTTTGGTCCCGTGGGATGCAAACAACATTGCTCTTTTTCATTTGTATGCTAATAAAATACATTCTGTTTTCTATCCCGCGGCCGCTATTCAATTCACGTAATTACTCAAGTGCAAATTTACACTACGCCAAACATCTAAAAGATCATTTAGTAATTAGAAAATATTTCAAGTCTTCCGGTCTATTTTTTTTATTTTTTTTAACTCGCTTTTCGCTAAAACGATTCGTAATGAATTGCGTCACTTTATACCAAGACGAAATGCATTTCAGTAATTTTCTCTCCACCGGCACTAAGTCTCAAAGAACCTATTCTGTTTTGTTAAACGCAGAATCGTCAGAGAAAATTTTAATCTGTTCAAATTCCTTATTCAATGCTAAAAAATTATAATTTAACTACTGTAAAAGACTACACTAAATTCAAGAGAATTAGAGTATTATTTATAACGAGTCGTAGCCGAGTTCTACTATTACACCTATAAAATTAGCAGATTCTCTAGCAAACTATCATCAATAAGAAGCCTGGTTCGTGATATTTCTACGTGATGTCTGCTTTATTGGAATATTTACAATATCAAAGTCACGAGCCACCGCAAAATCCACATGCTCACACAACATTTAGATTGAATAGCCAGAAGTTGCATAAACTTTGAAAATAGGGGCTGTTAAATAGTGATACGTCATAAAACAAACTTTCAGTGTATCAAAGTTCTCAACGTAACCTAATAGCAAGATTAATCTGATCGATATGATAAATACGTATGTTCTTCCAAAATTGATACTAAAGTTTAATGAAATGGTTCATAAAAATCGACATTATGACAAAGTAGCCACACGCTGTACAGTGTAAGGGTGGATTTATCGTTGCCCAGATAAGTGAGCTATTTACTACTATGTATTTATAAAATACAAGAGGTGGAAAATCTGTACAGAATCTCCCTATTCAACTAACAAATTGGTATTATCTAACACATAAATAAATTTTGTGATTGATGTCATTGTAGCAAAAATAAGAGATGTCATTATTTTATTTAACTTGTTTTTACCAAATAAGTATTTTAAATAATAAGATTTTGAGAACATGGAGAATTGAACTGACGGGGCTTTGAAAAGGTTGCTTTATATTTTAAAGTAATGATTGGAATAAAGGTTGAAAGAAAGAATAAAAAGTTATACCTGCTTACCTAATGACAAAAATAAAAGTTTTTCACATAAACATAAAATCGTTCCCATTATTTTGAATAAAAGTACATCTGATGTAAATACGTATATATTTGGTCTTGTCAATATGTTTTATTTTTAAATTTCCTAGTTTTTAAATTAAAGGAAAAATACATGAGGCGGGATACATCTTCCGGGAATAAGTTACCTATACCGACATTAATATCTGAAGAGCAAAAAGTACAATATTTGATATTCTAACGTCGTTTGTATTGGAAATATAGTATAGGTATATATCACGTAATGTTTGCTTAAAAATTCGAGCGTCGAAAAAGAATATGATTTTCCATAAAATAAATAAACAGGTTGTTTGGCATTTTCTTGCCGTCGTCAGAAGAAAAACGCCTTATATAAATATTGATAAAAGTTCCCGTAAATTTCGTCGGGAGTACACAAACAATTCCTTTCAAATTTTTTGAGATAATAATATCTTTGAAAACCCTTTTTATATTTATTCATGAATTTTATTTAACTTTCTTCGCCGACAAAAAGCGCGGAACGCAACGTCGGGAATTTTCTCATTTCTCTCCTCTTAGCATTAGAACGTTCCGTTCATCACATTGCCAAAGAAATATATAATCGCATTAACATAAATTGATTTGAGAATATGAGAAATTTTCAATTTCCCGCATTCCCGTTTATATATTCGAATATTGGACATTCGAATGTGATGCACTTAAATTTCACTCTCGCATAAACTCTAATCCCTGCTTCGAGGAGATTTTTAGGAGTTTCAGAAGTTAGATTTGCAAACTAGGCTTTCGACTTTTATTTACATACCAAATAATGGTTATTGATTAATTCAATCAATATGTGGATTTTCAAACAAAATTTATTCTAGGAAAACTGCTCGCTTTCAAAATATTTTCCAAGCTAACATATAGCGTAAGTATTTATTAACGTGTTTTCTTTTTGTACACCGGAAAAAAATTACCTATTTACTTAATCTCGGTATAAATTTATATTTTGAAATGTAGCGTATTCAAAACATGATTACCATATCCTATATGTTAATTATTAATTTTATAAAATAGGTAAAACTTAAAAATTAGTTTTAAAATGAAGAATTACATTTTCACACTTATTATCTGGCATTTTCTTGTTAGGCGACGAACGAATTAATAGTAAATCAAAAAGAAAATACGGCGTAATCGCCTTAGAACAACCGGAGGTGCTTACTTTAATGTTATTTTAAATTAATGCAAACAATCCCCTCGTTTAAAATGCAACTGCCAGGATTGCCGCTGGTCCAATTTGCCTTCAAGTGAAATAACCTACTTAGTTCTACAACTTTCCCTCCCTTTGTTTACATAGGATTCCTGAGATATCCAAGATAATAGCCAATGAAAAGCAATATACACAGGAGAATTTCCCTTATCTACTATACGTAAATATATGATACAATTTCGCTGATAAGCTGGTTCTTATAGAAGTAAATCTTATAGAGCTAATTTATCTTCATTGCAGCTTTAATGGCTACTTTTTTGCAAAACTCTGGAAACGTACCTGCGTCGACTTATGTCTTATGTAAAAGACAGAAGCCAAATCCACAAAAGCTAAATCTAGCCATGAGATTTTATGACATCGAGAGTGGCTTGAGAGTTTACTTAATCGATTATTCCAGATTTCTTATTATCCATAAATGCAACATACTATCCAGGCTAAGTCTCTCGTTCACATCGTTTTATTAGTAGATACCGCTTTTCAAACATTGGAGATTTCTAACTCTATTACACTACTTCATAAATAAATAATTATTTCACTAAGTTATTTTTCTGCAACTTATTAATAAGTTACCAAACAAACAAAATGTATTCCCTATATGCAACCAAACACGTCGACTGTAATTCGAAAATAAACTGGAAATGCGTTGTTTCGCAGCTAAATGTATACAATAAAAAATTTAAGAATCTTTCGCCTGCACCAACAACAGCGTTAAATAAACTAGTAGCTACAAAATTTTATGCTTCCTATAAATTCAACGTCTGAACTGGACTCAATTTTACGTGGAATCCTTAATGCAGAGTTTTCAGTTTTCACGAACTGTCCGAAGATGTCCCAAAAGGTGAAATGTTATTAATTTTTGATTAGTGTACATTTTTTTATAAACAATACAGGATGGCGTATAAAGTTGATGTTTAAAACCTCTTTTTGGATAAAAAGGATAATTGTTGGGTGTAAAAATTTATTGGGGAATCAAAAATTTGCTGTGTTAAAATTTTCTATACATTGGTATTTTTTGCTTTATTTTTGTGTCACATTATTAAAGAGCGGATTATATGCAAAATGCATATATAGTACACATATACTTATGCAACATTTGCATATATCTGACGATTTGTCAGGTTTTTGCATATTTTGAAAAAAAATGCATATTTTTTTAATTTATTAGAAAAGAATTACAATATCTTAGGTATAAAAAATTATTCCATGGTTCATTGTGGCCATTTTGCAGGTCATTTTGCATTGATATTTTTTTGAAAATCAATGCAAATTTTTGATATTTTCTTCGAAAATTATGCATAATTTTGAAATTTTTTTGAAAATCAATGAATATTTTTGATATTTTCTTGAAAATCAATACAAATTTTTGAAATATTTTTGAAAATTATTGCGAATTTTTGATATTTTCTTGAAAATCAATTCCAAATTTTTGAAATATTTTTGAAAATTATTGCAAATTTTTGATATTTTATTGAAAATCGCTGCATATTTTTGACATTTTTTTGAAAATCAATGAATATTTTCGATATTTTCTTGAAAATCAATACAAATTTTTGAAATATTTTTGAAAATTATTGCGAATTTTTGATATTTTATTGAAAATCGCTGCATATTTTTGACTTTTTTTGAAAATCACTGCATATTTTTAAATAAATGGTTGCAATTTTTTTGCATATATTCCGCTCTTTACACATTATTAAGTTATGTGTTTGCTATAAAAAAGAATTTAAATTTCATGAGTTTACAATGCAAATAAAATTTCTATTCACCCTATATAAAAAACCTCAATTTAATAACGCCAAGTAATTCATACATATATATTATTTATATTTCCTACAATAATGTACAATTTGAATTAAGTACAAAAATTACATCAGCGTACAAAATAGAAATCCAAGTTTATCACAAGCATTATTTTTAAGTAACGGAAGTATGATAAAGCATATTGTTCTCCTCGTCCGAATTTTCCATATGTCACCAAATATCAGAAATGGTTGGCAAAGCCGTCGCTTCGATGTCCTCGACGTACGCCCGTCTGTGTCTCACAAGTCTTAATATTAACAGCAAGCTGATGGTGAATACAATGAGCGCGGTCGATAGAACCAAAAATAAACTGCGATAAAAGTAGTTTTTCTTTTCGCTCGTGTACATAGATATTTCCCCGTTGGAGACGTTCCACTTTATTGAGTCTTCACGCTTATCGACCGCTTGCTCGTCAAGACTCGACCTCACCAATTCATTATGCTTTTCCCGGCTGACGAGAGGATTTTTGTTGTAGAAAACGGGCGAATCCTGCGAGAATTTCGACACGTCGCCGTCGTAATACACCTCATTGAACTCGTTAATATTCTCGGCGGTGGTTAATTCCGATTTTTTAATTGATTCCTGTTCGGTGTCGCATAGCCACGATTTCAGCGAACTAATTACAGTCTCGTTGAATTTATTGCCGCTAAAACGGAACACTTTTAATTGGGACAGGAAGAACTGTAAATCTTGCCTTAAATATTCGAGATTCCCATCTGACAAATCTAATTCCTCTAATCTCTTAGCGGCCATTAGAGTCGCTGTATCGGACAAAAATTGTCGAGCTAATCCGGGACTGCGAGATAAATCAAGCGTTAGCAGTCTTTCGGGGACAGAGAGCGGAAACGAATTGTCTTCATTTGTTGAAATTATTGCTATTGAAGACAAACGAAGTATTCCCAGAGATAACGGCCCGGCGAATATACCTGGCTGGAGATTAATAAGCGGATTTCTAGACAAATCCAGCGTAACTAACGAAATTAACTCACTGAAAGCGCCCTCGTTTATTACCGTAAGGTTATTGTCGTTCAGCAGAAGCACTTCTAGTACAGTCAATCCCTGTAGGTCCTTATTTCTTATCGTTCTAATTTTGTTAATGTCTAAATGGAGAACTTTGAGTTTTTCGGGCAGCCTCCTCGGGATTTCGGAGAGCTCGTTGCGAGATAGATAGAGCGCCGACAAAAACTCCAAACGCCCCAAGGAGTCTTCTTCCACGAGCTTAATATCATTGAACGTCAGATCGAGCGAACGCAGCAGCGGGTAGGCGTCCAAGTCGCCGCAATTTATCGTCTTAATCGAGTTTCCAGTTAATCTGAGAGATTGGATCGAGTGAGTCAAGGAAGCGGGCACCTGTTTGAGTCCTGTCTGTGAGGCGTCCAAAGTTTGCAATTTACGGCCGGTGCCGACGAAAACGAAAACATCGCGTGACTTTCCTAATTGTGCATTACCGGCGACGAGCAGACGAGTCAAATTCGGCAGTCGCATGGACTCGAAGGCAATTCTAACCAACCGGTTCCATGATATATCCAGATGCTGCAGGAGCCTCAGGTCGTTAAATCCGGCTCCGCTCAAAACTTTCAGCTTGTTATTACTCAAATTTAAATATTGAAGACCGGGCAACTGCAAGGGATCGTCGATTACGCTGAGTTCATTATGGGATATATCCAGACTAGTTAAATTTTTTAATTGGGATAATTCGCTACCGTTTAATGTACAAATAATGTTCGAGCTGATATTTAACTCTATTAAATTAACAGTCGCTAAAAGGTCCACGTTAACGAATTCGATTTCGTTTCGCGATAAATCCAGAGACTTTATTCGGGAAAAGTCCGCAAGAAAATCTGGCACAACTGTTAAGTTACTTTCACTGAAACTAACTTTTTTTATCCAATTTAAATCGAAATCACTAAAGTTTAAAAGAAGTTCGCCAGCTTTAATTTCCACGGCGTCGACATCTAAAAATGCAACGTTATTTACACCAAGCGCACTAATTAATTCACGATGATTTGCGGCAACGGGGCAAGAACTGTCGCTCAGATTGGACAATAAAAGGGGAAAATCGCAAGTTCCGTCTCGTCCAGGTCCAGGTGATTTTTCACAATCACAAAAACTATCGCAGGAATCGACCGTAACGCCAGACATGATAAGGATGAATATCAGTTTCAACATTGTTTCTGTGACATTACCGTGATTACCGGAAAGTGCATTTATTTTTTCGCATGTTTGGAGCACCGGCACGTGGAAAACAACTCGAAATCGCACTGTCAACTGACTCGGGCGGCCAAAGTCGCTGACACTCGACGTCGTCGTAACGCTAGGATTCACTCATGATGTGCGCGTTTCAATGCGCCCCGATGAGCTGTCCCCGCTATGTGGTTGGCCGTTTTCGGGGCGAATTCTCCCTTTACCTTTCAGCTTGTTGCTATGAAAGCGTAAGGGGGAAAATTGAATCAAATATATTTATATTTTTGCCAAGTTGAGTTACGGTCGGAGATTTATTCGGTCTGAACGCCCTCGCGAAAGTTCAAAAAATAATGGCCAGTTAATTCTGTTACGAAAGCGGGGTTTTTGTATTCCGTAATAATGACGGAAATATTTTAACCGAACGTTTCATTCTACTAAAGTACGCTTAGACAAAGCGTTTCGTTATTTTCCTTTTTGGGTTTTTTAATATATGCATATTTTATATGAAACCGCCAGGGGTAATAATTATTTTCAAATGAATTTATATACAAAATTTGAAATTTAACGCTTACTTATGCCCGATTTCACCAACCAATGTCTTACCTAAGCAATTCCTATGGTAAGAAAGTACTTAAATCGAATACTTACCTAAATCAAATTTCGCCAACATAAGAAATCCCTAGATAAAAAATTATTTAGACAGTTTTTTGCATGTGTACCACTGCCCAATTTTGACGTGTAAATCTGTAAATAAATGGATAGAATAAATAAGTAGAGAGCATAACTGCAATAAGTAGAGAAGAGAAGAGAAATGTGGTAAATATATCCCCAAATTTTAAAACCTATACTCGTATTTAATAAAAACATAGGTACTTCAAAATTTAAACTTATTTGCCATCTTTTTTAATTTGTTACTTTCACTGTAAACATGTAACAATTTACCTCTCATAACAGAACACCCAGTATATAACCTACATAAAATGAAATAATTTTATCAACTTCCACTATAATCAAATAATAAAAAAAATACAATTAATTTTCGACCTGAAAAATGTAGATATATCATTATTTTAATATGAACAATATCAATTTGGCTCTACTCAATTAAATTATCTAAATGTTCAAATTTCATCTGGTACAGCTCGCGCGCTTATTTTTATAAATAACTACAAAATCTCTTTAAACTATCAACAAATAATGCTATAAAATCTACTAATCTCAAGTGAGATTTTCATCTTAAACCTGCTATAGATGAAAAGTATGGCTAATTATTTCCTAAATACTTTAGGCAAGCCAAGTGAGCTGTCCTAACTTTAGGTATTTCCTATCATCTTTAAGTAGGTATTACCTAGGGTTAAACGCAAATTGTACTTAGGACTTGCTAAATCCTAAACTTTAAGTTTGATTTAAGTTTAACTTCAAGCCTAACTTCATTCTTTAATACCAAAATTCAATACTATATTCCACTACGTATATTTGATACTTAACTCACAGAAGTAAGTACGTACATTAAATAGGAGGTACAACATAAATAAAGAACTTAAAATTTTTAACTCTGGCGAACCGCGAGAGTAAATTCCGTACCTAAGTAAATTTAAATTTAAACGATTTATTCTCAGTTTATTAGCTCATTTCTACTTAAAACTTTCTAGGAAATCAACATTCAACAACTCTTTGCCTAACTTTATAATTTGACTACAAAAAGTTTACCGTTCCCCAACGGAAGCATTTAGTATCTACTAAATTGAATTCTTGGGAGTAATTTGAAATTTCGAAAACTCCGGAAAATGTAAACGCAATATTTAATTCGAAGCGGCGTAAATAATTAAAGAATAAGTATGATTATTTTTGAGGAATGTAATTAAGTACATCTGTAGATGTAATAGCACAAGAAGCAGATTTTTTGTATGTTCAGTATAATATCAATTTTTCTCTTTTCAAAAATTTTTACTGTGAAAATCTAATACACTTTGTTTCTGAATGAATCGGGCGTATTCTGTGAAACTTGCAAACAATAGGTATTAATTAAATTAATGAACTTGATTAAACTGAAAGCAAAAAGCTGCAACGGGAAATCCCCACGGATTTTTTAGCATTTTACAAAAGCACACGAAAAAACGTGATGTTTTTAATGACTCTAAATGATCTATTTTAGTTCGAATCCTGTTATGGGCCCACAAAGGTAGTAATTGTGCAAATTAAAAGTTACTCTTTGGTTAAAATTCCTGTAAAATTCATTGTAAGAAGTGGCAACTCAAAAAAGATTGATATGTCCATTGATAATATAAATCTGCAGGATTGATCTCTAAAAATTACCATCACTATTTGTGGTCATATATTTATGATCATTTCTGAAATTATCTATTTTGATCCATTTTAAAATAATTTTTGGCTATATTAGATGGTTCCTTTGATAACCATTTGAGGACCACATTTTACTATTTGAACTTTGCTTAAGACTCCTCAAGAACAAATCCTTTTCAAGCATGTAAGACACACTTATGCAGTGGAATGTGAACAAGAGAACAGGGTTCTACTGCAGAACTTGATCTAAAAGGCATTTCCCATTTTTTCTCCTCTGTAAGAACAATCAAATAACTGAAGAGTAAAAGACCACCACATTGACGTTCTGCGGTTCTGTGATCTTCTCCAATTCCACGGAACATAAAATACAGAATAGCTTCGCCACGCTACGCTATGTTGTCTTATTATTTTAAGTAATGAGCAATTTTATAGTAGAGTTATTTCTTACATTATTATAATTTGTATTAGTTTTAAGAATGTGCACTAAAAAAATAAATGTAGTCTTATTATCAAAATGTACATTTTGTTTCAAAAAAGACCACTCGACAATCTGGCAACGCCGTCAGCTATTGCGCCGTAACTTTACGAACGTTATAAAGGTGTATAGCGTTTGAATTTAGAAAAAACCGTATATCAAATAAGAAAATAGACCTAATTTACATTTACAGAATGTTAAAAATTGTTAATTTTCTAATTTTTGTGTAGCTGTAATTCCAATAAAAGTAGTTTTTCTTCTATTTTGAGTGCCAATTAGGTGTTCTGTGATTTTAATTCTCTGTCCTCTGTCAAAAAAGTGTCAGTCAGTTGTCAGTTGTCATTTTGTCCGAGTCGAGTGAACGTTTGAGTGGGGAAGAATTTCCATTTTATAGTGTCTGTTTTCGTTTTATTTAGTGTTATTGTTTATAAGATACGATCGTTTGTTGTTATTGTGTTAATCACACCGTTGAGTGATTTTTCACTTAAATTGGACCAAGTGATAGCGATTATGGAGCGTACACAAACTCAATACAGCCCGATTTCACATCAGCAGGTGTTAGGTTGACACTACCGTCAATTCAAATCCACTTTGTATGAATTATTTTCTGTATATAGCAGATTGTAATGATAATTTCGAGAAGCTATTTATACCTAGGATATGTTTATACGACATGCAGGTAATTCGTCGTTGTAATTTTACGTTTTTAACATTGTTTCTGTTCCTCTATTAAAAGTCCTTGTTGAAGCTAATCTGTCAATTTCAGTTTCTTTGAAGCAAAGGAGAGTTTTTTTTTGCTTTTGCGTTATATTGATTTCAATTTTCATAACCAATTGTTTGACAAAAACAATTTTCTGCATTCTCCAATTAGATGTTTGTTGTGATTAAAGTAATGAAAGGGAGTGTCTTAAATGTGTACATGTTTATACAAACAAAAAGATTCAGTGAATAATACCTTTAATTTTAGAAAAATTATAACTCACAATTATTCAATTAGTAATTTCAATAGTTTGTAATATTTTATTTTACTTAAATCATGATTCTTATAATTTTTTATAGTAGGTATGTAAAGATCTTTATACTAAATACTACTTTTTGATTTATAAATAATTTTAGGTATAATTTTATTGCGCAATTTAACTTAAAAATAGTTAACCTTTATTGAATCTCTTTTAAAGTTATTCGTAATTTCTATTATAATTTGCAAAGTCGATATTCCAATATTTACGATTAAGTTAAACAAATAAAGCCGTATTAATTTTTAGTTTATTAAAGGATATTATACATTACAGGTCAGCTGCAAGGTGAAAATAAGCTCCAAAAGAGAGCACTTGGCATGCTATTGCAATGGCAGGAAAACATGAATTGTCAAACGCTTCTGGCATTCAGAATGTCATAGTTTACGTGTCCGATGACAATTTTGCCCAAGCCTACTCATTAGGACAAAATGTCCAGGAAACCTCTCAACTTGTACAAAGTGATGGTTACGATATCATTTCAGCACCTAGTGCTCCACTGGTTAATCCTGCAAAGCCTTATAGGGAAAAACCAAGTGTTAAATTGGTTGATTATCCCCTGAAACAGCCGCAAGTTAATGCCATTCAACAGGGCGACTTCTACGCCAATGCTGTGCCCCAAAGTGGGTTTGCCCATGGAACCGTCAACGATGCAACCTATCACAATGGGAATTGTGATAACAATGAAGCCTTGCAGGAAGACAAGCATACTCTCATTGTTTGCAACCCTCTGAGACCGCGAGGTGACTGCAACAATTGTGATGTATACGAGGACCAAGATTATGCAAAAAATGTGACGGCTGAAATACCCCTACAAGGTGTCTGTTATGACAATATCCGATTAGAAGCGGCAGATTCCAGTTGTAGTAGCCTAAGTTCTTCAGAAGATGGAGCACACCTACTTCCGAATCAAGCTTCTGAAATGGTGGTGTATGATCCTAACGTTAATATGCAACCTACAAATGTTGTATTAACAGTCGGACCGCAACCCTCGCAACAACATTCTCAGATAATAGAAGCATTTACCGGCCATCAAAGGCCTACGATTACTATTCCAAGTGGATGGAAAAGGCTGCTGAATAATGGATCAATTATTTACATAAGGTAAGCACTAATTTTTAAGAATAATATAAAATTTACCAGCTTTTACATCACTTGGTTAGGGTAAAAATAAGGTTTATTTATATTGAATTTTTCATTTATAGTCCTACCTGTACAGCGTTAAGATCCCCTGAACAAGTTAAGGAATATTTACTTTCTGCTGGTACTTGCAAGTGCGGCTTAGAATGTCATTTTAAGCATGATTCGGTTTTCAATTTTGACCCCAAGGTATGTTTTACTCTTTTAATTACACAATAAAGGCGTATTAACAAACATAATACTATTTTATGTGACATTATTGTCTAATATATCATTACTTATTATTATTATTATTATTATTGGCATGTTTACTACATTAATGGTATTTCAGGTCATTGGGAAACCGTATAATATGCTTCAAGATTCAAAATCTGGTAATATGACGAAATTATGCAACCACAAGAGAAAAATAATACCGATGTCTATTCATTGTCCCCCTCCAGATCCAGGATTTAAATTTCAAAGAGGTAATTAGTTTTAATGCAGTTTATTGTTCCAAATTTTTAACGTGTTTAATTCCAGATCTAAATATGAAAAGGAAAAGGAGACGAATTGGTTTGCCTTACGTTGAAGGAGTTCCTGTACCTCAAATAATGAGTCAACGCGAAAAAATAGCATTTAATCAAAATTCTGATAAAATAGTCGCAACTCCACAGGTTTGTTAAGCAGATTATATTTGACTTTGAATTTCCATACCCTTTCGAACACTTATGCATGTTTTGCATATAACATATTTTTAATTTTGTTGAAATTTTCAGGTATGTCCAGATTCTGAAAACAATAATCCACATCAAACACAGTTAGTTAAGTATCAGGATCAGCAGGGTAATAAAGTGATCTTAAGCGATGGAGCTGTAATGATCCAGCAGCCCAATTCGAATGATGTCTCTTATCCGGACGTACTAAAAAACGAACCAGTGCATCAAATTAACAACGGCACTGGTGGATTCAACTCCCATCCGCGTCAAATAATAGGCCCAAACGGTCAAATCATACAAGTTAGAGGAGTGCCGAGTTCGAGTCCGGGCAACGTTTATCACATGCCCAATTCGCAGGGACCCAGGATGATTGCTCATATGCCCAAAATGGAGCAGTCCGAAGAACAGAAAGTATTTATTAGCAGGCAGCCGGCTGAGCCGACAGGTCCTGGTAGGCCGAATATTCAAATTGTTCGAGTTAATGCGCCCAATCAACACAAAGTTGTTGATAATCAAATCGAACGAAATCAACAGAAACGCCATATGCAACCATTGCAGCCACAATTTTGCGCTAATTCTTCGCAATATCAACAGGTAACACATACATGCAATGTTTATTTAACTACCCCATCTAGCAAATTGTATAGTATTCTTGATACATTATTTTTTAACATACTTGAATTGTTTTAGGTTCAAATGTACGGTCTTCAGAAGCACATCAGGCCATATAACCAAATAAATCCTGGTGTTAGACCTTACAGAATGATTTATCAACAGAACCAAATTGTGCAGGCGTCCGCCCAAGGTCTAAATCAAAAGCAACATTGGCAAAATCAAAACTCGAAATCTATTATGGAACAACAGAAACTTTTGGAGCAACAGCCTCAGGCAAATATTTGTGAACGAGTTCCTCCATTGTATCAGCATACTGCGGCTTTAAACGTGTGCCAGGATGATATAAAGAGGAAGAAAGTAAAAATAGGCAAATTTGGGAAAAATAGGCCTTGTCGAATAATAGACGGATGCTCTTCGAATCACTTTTCATGTCCTAATGTAGATATAAGACATATTCCTCCTGAACATAGGACCGTAATGATGAATAACTTTTCACAGAATATTAAAAGTTCTAGTCCATCATTTATGGAAGATCCCAGCGGATATCTTGCCCAACAAACTGCTTTATTAAATAGTACTATTAATAGGCAAACTGGTTAGTATTTGTTTCTTTAATGTTACGCTGTTCATTACCTTAGAATTTAATTTTTAACACTATGCTTATTTTCAGGAGCTACCGGTTGTGTCGGCTATTCTTGTAGCAGTCCTAGCACTTTGTGTCAGCATTCACAACAGCACAATCAGAATAATCATTCGTTGAACAACCCATCAAATGAAATACCAGTTTCGAATAATCTAATTGGAAGCCAATCTCAATTGGAATCTGCGAATCCAGTGCTGAAAATATCTCGGAATAATATGACTGGCGTTCAAAACGATCTTTGCACTACAGTCACGACATTACAAAATAATCTAATCCAGTCGCAACCTAATTATGACAATAATACTCATGCGAAGCCTCATCAGTACTCTGCCCATTGCCACTGTTGCGTTGGTGATGGTTTCCAGATGAATTATCAAGCTAAACTTAACAAGCCGAGCTCTGTGTCGATGACTGTTCAGAATTCTGTTGAAGATCCTGTTACTTCTTCAACGTCCTATGACAAACAGTTCGGCCATAGTGCTTCTGAAATGCAACCAATACAAGGAGGAACAGTTAGTACTAGCAATATATCGCCTATTGAGAGTACTTCAAATCCGCCGACACCCGATCCGCCTCAGAGGCTTGTGGACGGTTCTATAACGAGCAGTGGCGTATCCTACGCAACTTACGTAAAATCTAATGTACCTGAGTATATGGGTATGATAAGGCAGCCCGTTTGCGGTAAACCTAACGAGAGCATTTGCTGTTATCATTCTCAAGCTTCGACTTTGGTCACTACAATGGCGAGTAGTAGAACTGTAGGCAGTAACACTATTACATCTGTTCTGGCTGGCAGAACAAATACAACAACGGTTTCTTTGAATACTCCTTCATCAGTATCTAACCCCAACATCAACCAGCCAGGGCAAAATACTGTTACAGTTCACTCGCAAGCTATGTCAACGAACATCACAAAATCTCCGTTAGAAATGGTTCAAAGCATCGTCAGCAGCATACAGATACCGCATTCGAATACATCACAGAACTCTCAGATTGTAAAAGCCGAAAACTTACCTCAAGAACACATTTTAGTAACCGGCGAGTCGCTTTGCCATTCGCAAGAGGAAATTCAGATGTCACCTAAAACTGTTAAAAACGACAGCATGCCGCCAGTAACAGTCTCGCCTATGGTGACAAATGTTACTTCGTCTGTAGGAACTGTAATACCTACAGCGGTGGGTCAGCCAGTTTTAGGACAGCAAACTGTGCTGGTAAATGCTGTACCTGCCCCGTTTGTTTTACAACCAGGAGTAACTATGACAATGGACGGAGTTCCGGTAGGACAAAACTTACAACTTCCGCAGTTTGTGGCTGGTAATATCATACAGCAACAAATTCAAGTTGAAAATTCGGATAATAGAAGAGTTCCGTCGTTGCTTTCTCCGGATACCAACAAGAAAAGGAGTAAAAAGAGGAAGGACTCTTCTCAAACTGTTGCCAGTATGCTGCAATTTGCTAATCAGCAAAACCCAGGCGTGGTTATTTCACCGCAAGGTTTTCCTCAGCAAATACAAATGGCGACAAGTCCACAATCAGTCACAGCCACGCCTGTCATGCAGGCTGTTACTATTGTCCCAAATAAAACGGGCGGTGCGGCTCAGATCATCATGAACGATCAAACCATGTCTAACTCGAATATAGGAAGTCAACCGTTGTTGACGAATTCGCAATCTACACAACAAATAAATTTATTGCAGCCAGTGAATTTGATTAACAGCAGTGGCGTGGTACAAAATTTCCCCGCTATTCATCAGTTTATCGTACCGAATTTAGGAGGCATGGTCGTAAACCCAGATGGCACGGCAACGATCCTTCAAGATACATCTAATTTGGGAATGCAATTTCAATTTCAGAATGTGAACGGTCAGAATTTGCTTACTCCTGTGCAAAATAACGGCTTGTTCAACAACAGTCAAGCGATTTTTGCAGCCGGGCCATCTGGAATGGTCATAAGAGCTCCGACGACGCAAGGGAAAATCATTCAACAGCAACACAGTCCAGTGGCTCAGTTTTTGTCACCTAATGGAGGGCAGTTTATAATGAATGGTTCCCAATTCAGCGGACAGTTGAGTCCACTAGTAGCCAGCGTCAGTCCCAATCAACAAGTTACCTTCAACAGCCCTCCTCAACAAATGAGAGCAAATAACTCCATGCAACAAACACAACAAGAGTACATACAAATGAACGGTCAATTGGGTCAAACTCTAATTGTACCTTGTACTTTAACTTCAAATATCCCAGTGTCGAATCAACCTTCAAATCAAAATACAACGTTTCTCCAACAAAACACCACTATTGTACAACAACAAACAACAATGCTCACTAACCAAGGTTTACAGAATTTCCAAAATAATCAAAATGCACCTAACGGTTCAAAACCAACGGGAATTACTTCCGATCAAATTTATCCCAACAAAAATCTGGAGGAATCCAGGGAAAGCCCTAAATCTTCTAGTCATTGCAGGCAGTCGGTTTCTACTCAAACAGCAGTTAATCAAAACGTTCAGTCAGTTATAACGAATACTTCTTGCCAGACCTCAACCATATCTGCTGCGAGCCCTCCTGATACAACTACGTTAAGCCCAGTGCCCATTGCTTCAGAAATGCAGAGTCCAATTCTGGCTGATACTACTACTCACACAGATGACGGTTTGTCGCCTATACCGTTGAGTTGCGCCACATCCAGAAACGATTTTGGTTTCAGGAACGATTCCCAATCCTGCACAATGGTGAGTGGAAGTTTGCGCTCGATTAAAATGTTAGTTAATGTTCTATATTATTCGTTTCAGGCGATGGTGCATTGTATATCGAGCAGCGAACCGGATCCGCAGGATGTACCGAATTCGGATCACGAATGGAAACGGCTGCAGGTCAGCAGGACCGAAACGTTCCCGATGATGGGCCACATCGACAAAATGTCGTCGTCTCAATTGGCCTCTGTGGAATCTTCTACGCTAGTGACGAGCGTGCACTACGGATCCGACCAGGAAGCGATCAGCAGTTCGAAGAATTTCGACAGGAAGAAGCCCAGTGAGTGTTGCGTCGTCATAGACGCTCAACACGAACAAATGTCTCTGTTTGGTGGAAACGGGAACATTCTCAATGAAGGTGAAATTAACGATCCCGGTGATGTTCATGGAGAAGGTCATGTTGGTCACGATAGCGAAGGGGAAGAGGATGAAGATCCTCACGAAGGTAGGTCTTTTATTGGTTAAATCTTGATATACAGAGTCTATCAACTTTACCTACCTATAACTGGAGAACCGAATTTCTGAATTCGCTGAGACCCGGCAATTTTGGGGGAGCATTTTTGACAGTCAATCCAACTTGATATGCTTTTCTTCCTGTACCCTAACCAACCAAACTTTAGACTTTCAAACGGAACTACCCTACTTCCAATACCATCTTTGAAAGCCCTTTCCGTTGCGAATACCCTGCAGTATTGTATATGAAACTCTGTTAAGATTCGATATAAAATAAAAAAAACTTTTAGTTCTCTAGTTATAGGGGGGTCAAGTGTTGATAGAAAGACCCTATATAGAAATTAACGTGGTTAATAAATAATAATTTTTGTTTCAGGATATTTGGTCGGCAGTCTACTAATAAATACTTGATTCAGCTTTATAAATCATCCAAAAGAACGTTTCGTATTTATTCATAACATTTAGCTCCACGTTAAACGAATAATGTAATTTACTGTTTCATGTTAGTTATCTTCCATTGTTTTTATTTGAACAAAATACTAGGAGACCAAATTTCTCTCTAGTCGCTTTAAATATCAAGTACTACAATTATAAGAGTTTTTTGTATCTATATCGTAAAATCAAATAGATTTGTACAATAACATTAGGAATAATGTATAAAACATTAGGTAGGTAATATACAGTCGTTTAGTTATTCTCGTTTTTTATTTTAATATTTAAAATATTCCAACATATTCAAGTGGAACCCACTTTAAAAAGGGAAGAGTGTGACTAATGCGCATTACTTAGTAAATATATAGATAATAAACTGACTAATTGGGAATAAATAATAATTATTTGTATACTTGTTTATACTTATGGTAAGTATGATAAGTAATGCATAACGTATGACAAATAAATATGTGAAATGTATAACGAGCATTATTAGTTGAAAATATGAAATAAATTCATTTGAAAAAAATATGATTTTTCTCAGGAATGCAGAAGTATTTCTGAATGTTCGTTAAATAATTAAAGAAAACTAAAAAAATGCAAAATACCTCAAACTTATAACTGCAAGTTATGATAACGCTCTTTTCCTTTGTTCTAATATCTAAATATGTTATTTGCTGTGGTATTAATGGAAAGCAATTTTGTTGATATTCAAGGGTTGATATTCACCTCACATTTTAAACTTTAATTCAATTTCTCAGCCAAGAAACAACAATTTGAATCTTAAAAAATTTTGAACATTCGTATTTGAACTTTACAGAAATTATGGAAAATCCGGCATCACTGTATACGCTCTTCATGTGTTCTGTGTGTCTGTGTTGTGTATGTGTACTTGAAACTTCAAACCGATGAATGAGTAATCATTTGACAAACGATGATAAGAGAACTGCGAAAGAGAAGTAGGGAACCTAGAGAGGCGGCTTAAAATATACTTTGTTGTTTTTTATGGGATTGGTCAAGGTTGAATATTCGTGGAGCCGAACATATCGATTGAAATTACAGAATTTAATTCAGTTGGTATTTTTGGCTGGCGTTAAGGAGTCCTTTACAAGTGTCTTTGGTGAGTACTAGTTATACTTTGCTACAGAATTTAATTTCAATAGTTACCGTTATCTTACTATCATAAATAAATTTATTGAAGTGATAAGTAAATAAACTAAAATAATATTTATCTGCAAAAATTATTTTATTTAGTAGGTATACTGTGAACTAAAAAAACTATAAATATACAGTGAACTAAAAAAGTATCAGTTTATGGAAAGTTACAAAATATTTTCAACATCCAAATACTATATTTGATGAGATGCACGGCCAATTAAGATAAAACAATTGATGATATCACCTACACCTACTAAGCCTATTTTAATTAAATGATGTCACTTATATAGATACCTAAATTGATTTAATAACATCCTAATTAACATTTTTTTGTTCCAGTTTGTATTTTGTGTCTATCCCTGTTTACTCAAGCATCAACTATGGCTGAAGAAAATAAGCAATTAAGCGCTGTTGTTCAAGGCAACAGCCTTTTCACCAGAAACCTCTACCAAATTCTGGCCAAAGAAAAGCAAAAGAACATTTTCTTCTCCCCCATCAGCATTCACGCAGTGCTAGCGATGGCTTCGCAGGGTTCCGGCGGAAAGACCCAAAAGGCCTTCACCGATGCGCTCAACGTGCCAAGTATATCCGCTCTGGCCCAAGGCTACCAAGATGCAATGACAAAATTGAACTCCGTGCAAGACGTAACCCTACACATGGCCAACAAGATCTACTTGAAGGAAAGCTACTCCCTGAAGGATGCTTTCAAGAAAACCGTATCCGATAACTTCTTCTCCGAGGTCCAGAGCATCAACTTCGAAGAGAACGCTGCCGCTGCTAAAACCATCAACACTTGGGTGGAGGATAAGACGAACAATAAAATCAAAGACCTCATTAAGCCGGACGATGTGGACAGCACCACCCGCTTAGTGCTGGTCAATGCGATCTACTTCAAAGGAAAATGGGCCGAACCATTCGAACCAAGCGCAACACAAACTGAAAAATTCTACCTCAACGATAACGATACTATCGATGTCAGTATGATGCACATTAAGAAGAAATTCTTTTACAAAGCCGATGAAAGTTTGGACGCTAAAGTATTGGAACTACCTTACACTAATAAGGATTTAAGTATGATTGTGATACTGCCCAACAATCGAAACGGCATTGATGATTTAGAGGCCAAATTGGCGAACTACGATTTAAGTAAAATTACTGCTGATATGTACAAACCTGAAGTCATTGTAGCATTGCCTAAATTCAAAATCGAAGCCACAATTCAACTAAATGATCCTCTTACGCAGGTACGAACAATTTGTATTATGGAGGTTATTTGTACTTACAATATGTTTCTTGTTATAGCTTGGCTTGGGAGAAATTTTCTCAGATTCTGCTGATTTCTCAGGAATGCTAAATAGCCCCGAGGAATTGAAAGTCAGTAAGGTCATTCAAAAGGCTTTTATTGAAGTTAATGAAGAGGGCGCTGAAGCAGCTGCAGCTACTGGTAAGTTCATTTGTAGCTTAACAAAGGTGGTAATGAACTTCATTTTTATAATGGATAAGTAATTATTTATTTGATGAAATTATTATGTTAAAAATTATAAAAAAAATTTACAAATTTATTTATTAGTTAGTTTTACTCTTATAATTTCAAGATTTTAGTCAATTTCTTACATTGTTCATTACCACCAGTTTTATTACTTTGGCTTTTACTAACGTCTGGGGTTTCTACATGTTTGTCATTTTGCATAAAACATTAATTGTTGCTAACCGTAAAAAGAAAAACACCGTCATAAAACAATGATAAATATACCATTACCTATATTTTTTTTAAATTTACAACTAAAACTAAAACGTGAGTGATTGATATTGGTGGCTACTGTTTACTATTCATAAATAAGGTAAGTTGTTATATTCAATAATAGAATTTATTTGTTTTTGTTTTGTTGTAATAATTATTTATCAATTTATTCCTTGGAAATTATTTCATTACATACATTTTTGACCCACAACTAAGAATATCATTGGATTTTTATTGTCATAAAATATTGGCAGAGAACTTGTTCAAAATAAATTGTATTTTGTTGATACGTTGGAAAAAACGTATTGCTGATAATGTAAAATGTTTGAACAATCATTTTACTATGGTAGGTACTTCTGTTTTCTTATTGAATTAGTTGATGAAATTGAAACAATCGAGTTGGAAAAGTTCATTCAAAGTTTGTTTGCTTTATCTTATCATATGTACAAATAAATATAAAAAATGTGTTTATACTTTTACAATGTAGTTCTATGGAAATTAAAAATAAACATTTTCACGATTTGCCAGAATCGTTAAATTCCTAAAAATAAAACATTTAATAATTTTGTAGAATTTAATTTTAAATCGTTCGAGTATTTTTTAATGGTATTTGTTAAAACATTTAGAAACCATTAGATCTTTACAATAATTAAGTACCTCGGTACGGTAAGAGCTTAATTTTTGATCAATGATAAATTTACTTCCTGTTTATAGCATCATTATAAATTATAGCTACTCAATTCATAATTAGTACAGCTATAATTCCTAATTAATATACCTTCATAATAATGAAATTACCTCTATTCCTGTAAATATTGTAACTAATTTTTGGTCAAAAATATAATAATTACCAGGATAACAGCTAAAATTGATTTGTTCTTTTAGGATTAAAAGTGATTATGAAGCGTTCCCTGGATATTTCACCTAGAGAAGAATTTATATGCGATCACCCGTTTTTCGTTATTCTTATTTTCAGACATCAACCGATTTCGAATGTCCTTTTCAAAGGGAAAATTTTTCATCCAGGGCCCGCAGAGCTCGTTAAAACTCACGATGAGTTATAATTCGGTTGATTTTTGCAGATATTTTTTAATAGGAGTGGGATTATTTTATGCATTAGGACATAGACAAGGGACTGGAAATGATTGTGAAAATATTTGCTGCTATTTTATTTTCTGACTGATTCCGAAATTAATCTAAAATGAAAATATGCTTCGATTGAGGTTTTTGAAAGGCTTTTGCAATCATTTCCAGTACCAATCACCCGGTGATTTATTTATACATGCCTACATACCTAATTCTGTGTGTTTGTATTGTTTTGTATTAATCTTGTTTTATTAAAATTATTGTTCATAATATCGTAAATAATTAGTTGATGGATATGAGCAGGCTTTGCATTTTCCAGATAACCCAGTATGTCTAAAAAAGAGTAATTTAAGACACTTTCTTATAGGAAGCAATTTAATATGCTAATAACAATAACTGAAACGAATTTAAAAACATATTGTGAGAGTATTAAAGACTATTAAATTTTTAGGGCTCGGAATAATATTGTGCTGTATGCCTCCTCCACCAGAATCGTTTGTTGTAGATCATCCATTTATCATTATATTACAAGGAAAATGCGGTAGCCACGGAAACTCCCTTTTCGCTGGAAAGATATTTAAACCAGCCTCTTAAAAATTATTGTTTATATTGTGATGTTGATTGATTAAATTATTGATAGTCTATTGAAATTGTTTGTATACGCTTAATGATAAAAATCGTTTTGAAAATGCACTCTTTTTATACAAAAAATATTGCTCGCGGGATTAAAGCGTTTATGATAGTAAAATATAATCTTAATCAATGATTGATTTATGTTTATTCAATTTATTCGGATTTTCAAAAATAAACTGTGCTAAAAATAATATTTATCGTTCAAAAGCTGCATCATGTGTATTTTAAACCATCTGGTATTCTATAAAAATTGAGAAATTTCATTAATTGAATTATTAATAAATTCCAATGCCCACAACAGCACTGTCAAACAAATACTTTAATAACTGCTTATTTTTTGGGGTGTATCTGCACATATACGGGCTTATATTTTTGTACAAACTGTTTAGTAAATTTAACACGAGTACAAGTGGAAGGTTACACTAACTTCTGTAGCCTTCAACTCGCGCTTTCCGCTTAGAGATTTCATTGGGCTTGCCCAAAACGAACGCGTTTATTTCATTCGTATTTTTATTCAGGTATGATCATGATGAGAATGGCTATGATTCATAACCCGCCAGAGGAATTCCAAGCCGACCATCCGTTTATCACGATGTTGGTTAAGAGCGAGGGAGCGAATGGGAAAATTTCAGTGTTGTTTGGCGGGAGGATTTACGAGCCCTCGGAATTGTGCACATCTTGCCCCTGTTAACGATCAAGCGTATTTAATTTTCTAAATTTTATACTTTCTACTTAATTCTATATTAATGTACCTACTCTTTGAAATTATATTGGAAATAGTTTTATCAAAAAGCGTTTTTTGTTTTCAGAAATCATAATGATTCCCGGTTGTTGTATGCCCCTACCAGCTGAGCAATTCCTGGCAAAACATGCATTCGTTGTTTTATTGGTTTCGAAACATTCTAATGCCATAAATACGCTGTTTAAGGGCAGAGTATTGAATCCTAATATTACTCTATAACGGGTCCTTGTCCTAAATATATTACCTAAAATTGCTTCAGAACATTTGTAATAATGTGCTTTGAGTGTTCAATTCATTTCAATTTTGTTTAGAAATGGAGATCGAGCCTAGATGCGAATACGAAGCAACTGAGTTTATTGCCGATCATCCCTTTATTTTATTGATTATTGAAAAAGAAAATCCATTTGAAAGCGAATTAAGTAATTCATTTTTTATTGGAAGAATCTTTGCGTCTTTGGTGTAATAGTTAAAATGAGGTATACTATATTTATCTTAATTAATTGTGCATAGTGCATGTACATTTAAAAATTTAATTAGTGTTTTAATAAAATAATGAATACCTACGGTTTGTTTTAGTTTTTTGCAAATTAATCAAAATTTTGTAGTTTGCTCGTACTCACTCTTTGACATGTTTCTACTTAAAATACAAATAAAAATATTCAATGATATACTGAATACTATTTATAACACAACCTACACTGTGCATATCTGAGTGATTATTGATGTGATTTAAATGTGTCTAATTTATAGCTTACAACATTTCAAAAGCGGCATATTACCTGTAATTTTTTTTTATATTTTTCTACTAATGCAATGTTTTATTTTTAGGCGCCGTTCTAGTAACAAGGTGCTTAAAAATTTCGAATGCGCCAGACACTTATTTTATTGCGGATCATCCATTTATTATTATACTAAACCGATTAAACAACGGTCATAGACATGAATTAAGAGACATGTTATTCAAAGGACGTATCAATAATCCTAATAAAGATATTCACTAAAATCTTGAATTTTTTTGGTTACCTGTATTTTATAATTTGTGCATTATTCCTTTATTTCGGTTAGTTTTTGAATGTTTTAACAATATCTGCTATTAAATAAATAGTATCCAAATTCCTTGTAGGTATTTTCGAAAAATTTGATTGGCTAGGAATTAAAAAAATATATTTTGTTTCAGCAATGTTAATGGAAAATTGTCTTAGGTTGGATCCTATTCCACCCATAGAATTTATTGTTGACCATTCTTTTATAATTTTACTGACAAGTAAATATGAAACCAGGAATTCCAATATATTATTCAAAGGTCGCGTTTTTAGGCCTACAAAATAGCTAATTTAATAAGTACAAAATTTATATTTACTACCGTCCGAATTTTATAGAAGATGTTTTGTATAATGGTGGAATGCTTTTGTCTGGATATGACTCCACCCACAGAATTTATTGCTGACCATTCATTTATAATTTTACTGATGAAAAAAGATGAAACCAGGAATTCGAATATATTATTTAAAGGTCGCGTTTTTACACCTACAAATTAGGTAATTTGATGCGTGCTCAATTTGGTATTTAAAACATGTGCATAAAAACTCGGGGTGTATTGGCCAAAATGCTTTTTAATCCTCTTTATTACTCTTTATAAATTTGTAACCACTTAAATCAATTGTGATTGTTGTAATTTGGAAATTGATTCAATGTTGAAGTTAATGTTCGTGAGAGTTTTGTGTTTTTAGCATGACTTTGGACTGTAAGTACCTGCCCTAATACAAATAATTGAACTACTTAATTGTTTAAATTAGACAATCGAGAAACAAATAAATTTTTAAACTAAATATTAAGAAGACGCTCAAATGGGTAGTTACGATGGTCAAGATTTTTATTGTATGTACGCGAATTAGAATTGAAAGTTGTTTTACTTTTGTAGTTTTACGCCGGAAATATTCTTCATGGAAATATGAAGAATTAGAAGCCAATCATCCCTTTATCGTCATATTACAAGCACATTTCGATGATATACGATTCGTTTTATTCAAAGGACGAGTCTACAATCCTTTACTCATGCCTTTATAATTTAAAAAATATTTGTTACTGTTTGGAAAGCAAATGTGAAAATAAAAGTTTATGCTTAGTTCTCTAATAATTTAGCAATGATTTCGGGTTCTCTAATAATTGGTTTACTGGTTACAAATTAAAAAATAATCTGAATAATATTAATAATTGGACTATGTTTTAATAAAAAAATATTTTGTTACAGCAATGATAATGGTTGATTACTGTGCAATGATGGTCAATGTTGATCCGGTAGAATTCATTGCTGATCATCCCTTTATAATTCTACTTACTAAAAGAGAAAACTTTGCAGAAACACATACGTTGTTTAAAGGACGCATTCACAACCCTAATAATTGATTTTAATATTGTTAAAATTTTCAACCAATTAACATAATATTCAAAAATTAGGGTAAAAATTTAGTTTCTTAGATTTTGTTATGGTTACTGCCTCTACTACCAAATAGAAAATTTAATTCTCGATCTTGTTGATAATATGACTATTACATTTAAAGGTTGCGTTTTTCAACCATTATAAACGGACATTTTTTGTAAGAATACGTTGTAAAAATAAATGCTTGGTATATCCTTAAATTATACAGTATATTTTTGTTAATTTCATTATTCTTTTATTGTAAAGTTTATGCAAGTGTTTTTCTACTAGTGTAGTTATAGGAGATTTGAAAATAAAAGTTTATGCTTGGTTCTCTAATTACTTGGTTGATTGATTGTTTCGCTGACTGCCAATTAAAAATTTATCTGAATAATGTTAATAATTGGCCTAAGTTCTAATAAAAAATATTTTGTTACAGCAGTGCTGATGGTTAAATGCTGTGCGATCATGGTCAATGTTCAACCGACAGTATTTATTGCTGATCATCCCTTTATAATTCTACTTACTAAAAGACAGAACTTTACAGAAACACATATGTTGTTTAAAGGACGCATTCAAAATCCTAATAATTGATTTTAATTTTTCAACCAGTCGTCCAAATATTTAAAACTTACGGTAAAAATATAATCTCTTAATTAGTAAATATTAAGGCATTATTAGAGTTTGTTGTGGTTATTTGCCTACTATTAAACAGAGAATTCATTTCTTTTAATCTGAAAATAAAAGTTAATCCTTAACTCGCTTATCTCTTGGTTGATTGATTGGTTTGCTGACCACAAATTAAAAATTTATCTGATTAGTGTTATTAATTGGATATGCTTTAATAAAAATGTTTTGTTACAGTGATGATGATGGTTGGTTGCTGTGCAATGGCGTACACTGTTGATCCGATAGTATTTATTGCTGATCATCCCTTTATAATTCTACTTACTAAAAGACAAAACTTTACAGAAACACATATGTTGTTTAAAGGGCGCATTCATAATCCTAATAATTAATTTTAAAAATTCTCATTTTTCAACCATTTTAAACATACGGGTATTTATTGTGTCTAACACATTTATAAAATATGTGCATGTAGTATTTGTGTACATAATGCCTTTGTTCATTTCGTTATTTTTTATTGTAAAGCTTATATATTTGTGATTGTACAATATTTATAAAATGATTAATTACAATTACTGCATTTACGGTCATTTTTAATAAAACATACCTACCTCTAATTCTATGATTTATCTATTCCTTTTAATCACGCTTTTCATGGCATTCAAATATTTCGGTTGAAATATCCACCTTAATATGAATTTTAGATGTAATAAGCACTAATTAGCAGAATACTGGATTGTACTAACCAAAATTTTAAAAACACATTCGCGCTGCTATAAGATTAATAAAATTATTCTAGTCTAAATTTGACTTTTCTAAATTATTGTTAATTTTTAAAATACGAGTAATTCGTTTTATAGGAATGGTTCTTAAGAAAAGAATCATGAAATGCCAAAAAATGCCACGAAAATTCATAGCAGACCATCCATTTACTACAATAATAAAGGCGACAAGTGATGAAAACCATCAAACTTCTATCTTGTTTAAAGGCAGAGTGTTCCAACCTTCTGAATTGAATAAATGAGTAAAAATGGTTTAAATGTAAAACCATATTTTATCTTGTTAATAATGCAAAAATGTTGCTATTTGTAGATACCGTATACTGTAAAATAAATATATTTAACAGCTTCTGAATAGATAAAATAAAATAATGTCTTTTCAAATTTCATGAATTTTATTTCGCCCATCATTAAGATATTATTTTGTAAATTCGAAAGAATACTTCAAACTTTAACACAATACAATGCATACTAGTCATTCACAAAAGCCATAATAACAAACTTATTTTTTTTACGTTTTTGTTTGATTAATGGAGAAGACCACGACTTTTTTTTTAATTTTTTTTTCAAAACCGTGTGTTCTAAGAAGGCGCGTAATGAAATTTTTATTTTTTTCGGTTGCCAAATAAGGCCGCAATTAATTTTTAAAGTTTGAAAAACGTCACACAATCGTCATACGTTCGGCTCCAATCCAAGCGAGAGTTGCAAAGAGAAGTCACATTTAGCAAGTTTGCCACGTTTCCTATTACTCTTCTATACTCCGCAAAATGTGCGTTTTTTGTATATTTATTGCAATAAACATTTTCTGATTGATCCATTTCTTCCATTACCTAATGGATAATTCGATATATTAATATAGAAGTAACATCTTCATCTGTATAAATTGTAACCGATTTTCTTGTTAAAAACACAAATAATGGTCCTGAAAAATTCATTTGGCAACATTCTTGTCAACGTCAATATTATCAGTAAAGTGTTTTGTGCCGAACTGCAATTCGTGTAAGTTGTTTTGTGCATTTTTCAGAAAAATCTGACAAATGACAGTATGATTTTTGTTCGTTTGTGTATTCTTTGTTACTGCGTTCGAAAATTCATATTATTTAGTATACAACAAGACGTGAGTGGTTTATGATTGGTTGATGACTTATGAGTCAGAACCCGAAATTTTTAAATTTCGAAGGGCTATATCTTTTTAATTATAACACCTTTTGAGCAACTGAAAACGGTTTTGAGCTCTAATAAATCATTTCTAATAGTATATTTTGTCGAAATCCGCGTATCTCACATCGTGGTCTTCTCCATTGTGAGCTTCATATGTACGAGTAATTAATTTTATAGGTAAGATGGTTATTAAGAAAAAATGCTTCAAATATCCAAAAGAACCAGAAATATTCCAGGCAGATCATCCATTTACCATAGTTTTAAAGGCAACGTGTGAGAATGAAGGCAACTGCATTTTGTTTAAAGGCAGAATATTGCAACCTTCAACTTAATTTAGATTTAAAAATATAAAAAATATTTAATGTATGTTGACAATGCTTTGCTGGCTTTTGTTTGTATTCTGAAGTGTTTAGTCTTCAAAAATCTTTTGGTTTAGCACTGAATAGAATAGATAATTAAAATAATTTTGAGTTTTCATTACCTGCTTTCTCCCTACCATGAAAATTGGCCAATGACTACTTGTAATTTACAATCATTTTGTATATTACTAACAGACTATGTGCCAATGTTGTTTATCGCGTTACTCTATGTTGCCTTTTCGAATGTCTAATCAACCAAAAACATTGTAATTATGTAGCTTATATGTACATATATCCTGAAATAAATATTAGTTTATTCATGGCTAATTATAACAAATACTTTTCCAGCGATGATCATGGCATTCCGTTGTGCGATTCCATTTGGCAATCCTGAAGAATTTATTGCAGATCATCCTTTTATAATTCTACTTGCCAAATATGAAGAATCCAGCTGGAATACCTTATTCAAAGGACGCATTTTCATTCCAAACCAGCAATAATGTATTTTAAAACATTAAATCTACCTCTTTTTAAGCTGTTCAAAAAATAAATATATTTATGTTGCAGTACTTACTTTTTTCATAACATAAAAATAAGTTATCCCAAATTATGGAGCAAGAGACATACATTAAGAGAGTAGAACACCAAAAAAATAAATAATAAAAACATAAAATTTCATCATTCATTTCAAATTAATAATCAGATCTCGTATGTCATACAATACACCATTTTTCATTAGAGCCTGGTAGACATGACCTTCTGTAGACATAATTTTCTGCTTACTTGCATTACTAACCATGCAAATATGCCATGAATAATACCTCTTTTATTTCAGTTTTATTTATGTATCCCATATGGGATATTATCGATGCAGAAGTTATTGCTGATCACCCTTTTATCATTCTGTTCGCAGTAAAGCAAGAAAAAAAGACAAACTCTCTATATAAAGGGCGCGTTTCTTGTCCTATGTGAACTTTACAGGTATTTCCTTCATTAAATATTATCATATTAAATGCATATAGTTTCTGAAAGTAAAATTCCTTGAGAGAACTATACCTTTTGAATCCATTTTTCAAATATTTGTTATATAAAAATTGCAGCAATAAAAAATACTTGAAAATAAACCTTTATAATATAAGTACTATTGTATAATTAGTTAAGTACCCAAAAAATAAGAAAATTACATCTTCAATATCCTACATAGAAATAAGCAACTTATCTAAAAACCATGGGAACAGGAAACAAAATGTTACGAAATGGTGGTTCATCAAAAAAAAAATAAGTGTAAAAAATATTTACTTGGATCATCAACGGCATGATGCCATAATAGCTCCTACATTTTCAAAATCAATCTTCTCGTTAATATTTTTCGTTTTAATGTTTTCATCTTGATTAGCAATAAATATCAAATTTCCAGCGACTTCTTTCCAACCGTACTTCTTGACCCACAGTTTGAGAGTGCTGTCATCGACATCTCCAAGAAGTTGAGCTAAATGAGACCTCTCGATCGTTTGGTAAGTAATACCAACTACGTGGCAAACAAATTTCCTAATGGAATCTACGAAGCCCGTAATTGATTGGGTGAGCTCCGGCAATGTCCTTATTCTTGTCCAGAACACCTGAAAGTCGCACTGCTCTAATATATCGGCTAAATAGACAATTTGATTAATCGGCTCCTGCGACAACTGCAAATAATTTGGAAAATCATTAACTTAATATTCGCTTAAAAATTAATTACAGATTAATTACCTGTTTATCGTTGAGGAGACACTTGCACAGTATAAAATCAGTGTGTGGAAGATTTGTGAGTGCTTTTAGCAGTATTTGACATGTAATCTCAACATTGAAGCTTAGAGGATTAAATTGGTAAAGTTTTAATACAGCTAAGTTGGCCTCTAAATCGTACGAATTTTCTCGTGATTGAACCTCAACGTAGCGCTCCAATGTGGGTAAATTGTCTGGATTGTACCTGCATGAATAACAGAATGTTAATAACCTATAAATCATGCCGTTAAAAATACAAACTGTAATACCTTTCTATGCCTTTTAACATTCGCGCAACAGTTTGCTTCATTGCTTCTGCCATGATTTTGTAGAATATTTATCAGTTTAGTTTATAAAATTATTAAATTATAAACCAACACACTTCTACAAATTTAATATCTGCAAAAGCACAAAAGTGTCAAGTGCCAGTAGTGTCAGTGTCAATACTGTCAAAAGTCATCTTCTTACTTCTTATTCTTCATCATATTTTAACTTTGGACTATTTGGCCAGTCAAAAGCAAATTCTGAACAATTGTCAATGTCAATTGTCATTTTTGTAGTGTATATGTCAATGTCATAATTAATGGCGTACTATTTTTTATTATAAATCGACATAATAGTTACAACAAACACATTTTAAAATTAATTAATCATTTGTAGTAACTGATTATTGGCTGCTTTCATACAGAAAAATGTCAGACGATGAAATGGAACGTTTTGAAATTACGGACTACGACCTTGAAAATGAATTCAATCCTAACAGGCCCCGAAAAAAATTCAGTAAACAACATCAGATTTATGGTAATAAGAAACTCTTTGAACTTTCATGTAATAGATTCAGTGGACATTCAGCTACATTTAGAATTTTTGTCTAAGGTATATGGGCAGATGACAGTGATAACGAAGATGAAAAAAGCAACACATCTAGGAGGCAACAACCCAAGAACTATTCTGCACCCATAGGATTCGTTGCAGGAGGAGTGCATCAAGTAGGCAAAAAGAAAGAAAACAACAACCAGGATATAAAAAAGGAGGAATCTGATGAAGACGAGCCAAGAAATTCCTTCAAAAGAGATAGTTCTGATGAATCCGAGGGTGAAGCTCCTGTTAGAGCAGGTACATTTTATATTTCCACATAACTTATTAAACGAAGACGATCTTATAAATCTTACAAGCTCAAATAAATTTTTAACCTTCCTAGGTTTTGGTATGGGCGCTTCGAAAAAGCCAATACAAGCGACATGTACTGAAATAAATGCAGATATCGCAGGCCTACGAACACGAAGTGCAACGAATCCCAGCCTTATAAACAAAGGCATGGGACAATGGGAGAAGCATACAAAAGGAATTGGAGCAAAATTGTTGCTCCAAATGGGTTTCCAGCCCGGCAAGGGCTTAGGTAAGGATTTGCAAGGTATATCAGCACCTGTCGAGGCACATTTAAGGAAAGGAAGAGGTGCAATCGGTGCTTATGGACCAGAAAAAGCAGCAAGTGTGCCACAATTAAAGGTAGGTTAACACGATATTAAATGACTAAAATACACTCGGGTGCAAAAAATTCGAACCAGGGATTCATTATTCTCCATTTTTTCCCCGAAGAATTTTTATTTACTATATAGTATTAAATTAATTTGTTCCCCAACCAAACAACTTCAACTTCAAGAAGTGTGGGAACAAATTGATCAGAAAGACATTAGAACCTTAATCGGATCTATGCCTAGACGTAAGCAATCATCTCAGTATTGATATTAATATTTTATCCGATTGTAGGAAATGGCGGTGAAATCTGAATTTAGTAATGAGAATGAAAACCAAAAAGGAGAATCAAAATGGAAGAAAACAGACTCCTTGAGGAAAAAGAGCAGATACTATTACAGAAGCGTTGATGATGTTATTGAAAAAGGTAAACGTCCAGGAGCTTATAGAAATTTGGGAATTGCAAGGTAAAAACTGAATGGTCTTAAAAGAAAGCAAATTGTTCGTTTATTTGGAATCATATTTTATAACGGGTTCAATTGAGGATTCGTTAATTGTTTTATTTGGGAACTAACGTATATTCTTCTTACCATGACCTGTTTCATGAAATTGATAAAAATTGTTGAACAAATATCACATTTGCCTCATTAGCAAGTGCGGGATTTGTTCTAGAAATCCAATCAGCTTTATAAAACAGCTCATAAAATAACTATTTATTTCTGCACGTACATAAAAACTATATAAAATTTATTTTTAGTGAACTCAGCAAAGTTAAGGTTATTGATATGACTGGTCCACAGCAAAGAGTGCTTAGCGGCTACCATGCTCTGAGCGGACTGAAAGCACCCCCAGGAGTGGAACATTTCGAGGATGTGGTCCACAAAAAATGTTCTAATTTTGCGTTACCTGAAATACAACATAATTTGGATTTGTTGGTTGATATGTGTGAGCAGGTAAGCTGAATATCAGCTAAAAATATTTGATTGTTCACAATACATATTTTTTAGGACATCATAAGGATAGATAGAAACAGTAGGTTCAACGAGGATAAAATAATAGCTTTAGAACAAGAAGAGAAATCCTTAATAGATGCGTTAAACCAGGAGGATAAAATGATTGACAATTTGAAGGTCGTCTTAAATACCGTGGAAAAATTAATGGATAGTTCACAAACTTATTCTCTAGGCCAAATTGCGGAAATATTTAAATCTTTACAGGCAAGATTATTGAAATAAAAATTAATAATACTCACAATAATATTTAATATCATTACATTAATTTTTATAGGATGAACATTATGAAGAATATATCAACTATGAATTAGGTGAATTAGCCCCTGGCCTGATAGGTCCTCTTTTAACGTCGGCTCTTGCCAATTGGAATCCCTTGGCTAATCCGAATCAATACATCGATGTGTTTGAGCAATGGCAGGACATCCTGACGGTGCCTCGACAACGTGGGAATCTAGAAGGTAATAAAATGGGAATTCAGCCATATGATAGTCTCATTTGGCATACTTGGATGCCTGTTATGAGAACTTGTATTAGGTAAGTTAAGCTTTCTAGTTTATTGTGTAGGGAGATGGAGATGATAAACGTTACTTTTTGTGTTATCGACATTGTTGCCGGTTCTCCTTGAATCTACAAGGAGATTATTTTTGTTTTTTGTCTACTTGCTTTTCTTATTCTTGGCTTGTACCACAGAGTTGCAGAATATCTTTCATTTAATTACATTGAGTCTGTTTGCCATCAAAAGGCCGTGATAATTTATTTAAATATGTGTGTATAGGTTTAATATAATATAGAAAATCTCAATGGGATAGCAGTGCATACTTTATGTATTGTTTTAGTATTTTATGTCCTTGATCTTTCCAAGGAATTAGTTCTTACAATAGAAATTTAGCCATTCTTTCAAAATGGTGTAGAAAAGAATTTTTGTTGTCACTACACCTGTACTACATATTCTAGATTATAAATCTTATTGTTTAATTTTCGAAAGTACTTTATGTCTATATTACTCACCTTCTCATGAAACATATAGGCATTAAAATCTTTTTCCCTTTTACAGTTTATGGAATCCAAGGGACTGTGATCCGCTTATAACTGTCATTGAAATATGGAGGCCTCTTCTGCCCGCTTGGATAGTGGAAAATATCATCAATCAGTTGTTGATGCCAAAGATATTGAAAGAAGTTAACGAATGGAATCCGCTTGTCGATACAACTCCGATACACGTTTGGATTCATCCGTGGATACCGATTATAAGTAAGTGAAAATTTGATCTATATTTAGCAGAAATGTGTGAATGTGTCGATTATAATTCGTGTATTCGTTTTTAGATGACAAGCTTCAATCGACCATATATCCTCTAATTCTGGAGAAGCTCGGAAACGCCTTGACGAACTGGCGCCCATCGGACAGATCGGCGAAGTTAATATTGCAACCGTGGCAGAGAGCGTTGTCACAAGGCGCATTCGTCGCTTTTCTTCTCAAACATATTGTACCTAAGTTGCAATTGTGCATACAGAACTTGGCTATTAACCCCCATCAACAGCATTTAGGTAAGCGATGGATTTGTTGCTCTAATTTCATCATCATTCAATAGATGTAATGAAGATTATTAATTGTTCGATTTTATTTAAGAACCATGGCATTGGGTGATGGACTGGAGTGATATGCTATCTGTGGGCAACATGACCCTAATATTGGACAAATTTTTCTTTCCCCGGTGGCTTCAGACCTTGGCTTTATGGTTAAATCACAATCCAAATTACACTCAAGTTACAGAGTGGTATTCCGGTTGGAAAAGAATGTTATCAGACGAACTTCTGAGCCAACCAACTATAAAAGGTAAATACAACTACTTCATATTTATAAATTGCTAAATGTACGTTTTTTTACAGAAAATTTTCATAAAGCACTTGAAATGATGAACCGAGCTGTCAATATTGGCCAGCAGCCGGGAGCTAAAGAGTCTATTTCGTACCTGAAAAATATGGAAGAGAATGGTATTACATCAAATTCTTCAGCGAAACCAAGAGTAGAAGTAAGTTAATTTTTAAATTCAGTAGAAAATATTTCTAATTACCCCTTTTAATTTAGACGATTGCGGAGGCGATGAAATCAGCTTCGAAGATACCGCAAGGCTTCAAGGATCTCGTGATGAAAAAATGCGAGGATCGAGGAATTTTGTTTGTACCGATCGCCAATAAGTATCATGAAGCGAAACAAGTTTACAAGATAGGTTCGAATGGAATGCAGTGTTATATTGACCGAAATGTGATTTTTTACTCTCAAAACAATTCTTTGTGGACACCTACTTCACTTAATAAATTATTGGATTCGGCGTAGATGTTAAGTTTAAAGTATTAATGTTTTGTAACTACTTGCAAAAATATAAATGGTTCTTTTCTAAATGTCTGCATTCATTTTTGTTATATTGGATTTCACCGAGACCTAGCAAAAATACATCTTTGAGTTTCTATAAGAAAAAGAAATGCAGACTCATCAGTGGTTTATGTGTTCATTAATGGCAATTAAACTAAATATCCGAAGCAATTTATATTAATTATAACAATATTATTCGAAAAAAATAATACCTGTAAAATAAGTGATGCTTGTACCTTAAAAATTATAAAAATTACAACCAATTCATGTATAAATAAAGCTTAAAAACTTGGAAGTATCAAAAATATCACATTTAAATTTTCCTTAGAATATAAAATATTTTTTTGAAACTTATTTAGCGATATTATTTATGTATTCAAGCCGCTGCAAAAACACTGTTTAGTGTCGACAACAGACCAGCAAAGTACATAAATAATTTCAATTGACTACCAAATAGCTGTATAAATAAGATAGTTCCTTATAAATTTTAAAATTATATGAAAACTATAATAATAATGGTTATTTATACACAAGAATTATCTACATACGACATAATATAATAAATAGGGCAAGAACCTATACCAATTAAAGCGCAACTTTGATTCAGAATGTTCTTAATAATAAAGAATATTTTATAGTAATCGTCTAACTATTAATGAAGATCACTTAAATTTACTAATTAAAAATTATTGAGCTTTGTAAAAAAGTAGTAGTTTTGAGCATTACAGTATCGTCAACATGAAACTTGCATATTTTTTCAATTAGAATGTTTCACTATGAAAAACTAACTCAATAGTGTACCTTAGGTGGTTAAACAAAATTTTGCAATTTGTTCAATATGCATATAAATATCAAACTTCATAACCTACAACTACTCCATTCACCCCCGGTTTTTCAGTTCTGGTATGCCAAACATACACTTTGGTACAGTTATCTGCTAAGGGTTCCAATTCTTCCTTTTTGGTGAAGTAACTTAAAAATTGACTTTCTTGATAACCTTTTTCCATTTTATAGGAAAAATTTGCTTCAGTTTTTTCAAGAATTAAATCCAAATTCAACGCGAAACCGGCCATGTCTATAGCAAAAGGCCGATTGGCCTTCCAGCCACTTTTATAAGCCTTCACTTTACCTAAAACATAAAAATTTAAAACTAGTTACTACTTAGAATCGAGTATTCAAAATACAAGTCGTCCAAATCGCGGCGGCACATCGAGTCGGTGAAACAGTTAATTATTTTGCAATGTATCGAACAAAGAGAGCATATGATACTATGACCCGCTGAAGCCACGCCCGTTTTATGTTAGTATTTTCTATTCCTCTCTATCTTACATTTTGATGTAGTCTCTTTCTATAGAGTATACCAACAAACATTTGCCACTCTGTATATAATTTTTAGTATAGGACAATTTTTAGCAATTTTTAAAGTTTAATCGAATTTGGTTATTTTTGAAAACGAAGCAGAATTACCTGTCTCGGGGTCTAAAATTGGAGTCTCTACATTTAAACCTCCCACTAAACCCACAGGCCATACACCAACTTTCTTGATTTTCATGATCTAAAAGAGTGTTAAATTTATATAAAATTATCATTGAGGTGCATTTCTGTTTACCTCTGAAAAAATTTTAATACTGTACACATTATCATCGTCCATGAAATATACAAAGCCCTTATCTTTATTTAGTTGAAGATTATTTCTTAACCAAAGCAGAGCTTTGTTTCGTTGTTCAACACCTCTGTGGCGTTTCCATCGGGGATCCTACGAAAGGTTTGGAAATTGATATTGGTTTAGAAAATTACAAGACGACTTATTGGTAAATTATAAATACAACGATCTAAAAATTGCCTACAAATTTATTCGCTTACTTTTGCTTTTAATTTCTCGAACGGAGGAGTTTTTGCTACCAAGTGCGTGACTTTCAATCCACTATCTGCTATTAAATTACTAACAAGACTAGTTTTATCTTCGGAATCTTCTATGACTATCCAATGTACATTGGGGACTAACATCAGCATTTGTGATATTCTAGTTAGCTCGGCCTTCTGGACGTGCCTATGAAAAATATTGTAATCAATGAAAGTAACTAAAAGTAAAGACATTCTTACCTAGCATAAGTTGGTGTAATAGCATAAATAATTGGAATATCTTCTGAATTTGTGAGCCACATATATTGTAAAGATGTTAAATGTAGCTTTTGCTGAACGTATCTTGAACAGTCCTTCATGTCACCTGTATAAGGTTTCACTATAAACAGGTAAATTGAAATTAACGTAACAAGTAATATAAATAATTTTTTATAATTAAATTTTGAAGAAAATTCGTGCTGCATATTAATATTAACAGAAATAATACATGTATTTATAAAATTGAAAAAAGAGGTTGCTTAAGCCACCTGTTGAAATAAAACATGTAGACTAAATAAATGGGATTATAAGATTATGTTAGATATATTTGAGTTAAATAATTGTATTTATCTTGATATTTATTTTTATTCGCCAGAAAATATTCACTCATATCCCACTTCTTAGATTAAATAATATATAAAGTTTGAGGAATATGAATTTGTATTATTAGTTAATAGTCATTAGTTCCTCAGCATGGAATATCTGATATCATAAAATTAGGTATGATTACTAAATCCTAATTACAAGGTTATTTAGAAACAAATTGTTGAACTTACCAGTATCATTAGAGAGAACTTTCCACGTTATAAGTACACAGGATGTTATAATTATGTATATTAAATATTTCCTAAATTTCCTATTCTCCCAATGATCCATTTTTGGCACTAAGTTTTAGAACCAAGTAATTGTTGCAAAGTGGTTTTTATTTCATGAAAACTTAGTGAATATTACCTTGTAACCCAAAATTTTCGTATATATTGACATATTTCTAACATTTTACATTTACATACATTTAAATTTAACAATAATTAGATATTTTCAACAGTTTAAAACAGTTCAAACTAAAATTGTTTAAACAAATCATTGTTTGTTTTGGATTTAGAAAAAAATAAAAAAATCTGACGTTCGATCCATAACCTTAACATCATTTGACAGATACTGACAGATTATTATTTCTTCTTTTTATGTTAATTTTTATGATTCTTCCAACATTTAGGCAATTCAGTAAATGAATTCGGTACTTTTCTCAATAGACTTGTACAGAACAAAACCAGTACAGCAACCGGCGGTTTTACGTTGATTGATAGTACATATTCATTGAATCTGTGAATAATGAATAAATAAATAACTAAATAAAATAATAAATTAGATAAGCTTTGAAGAAATAATATATGCAACCTATTTTTATTATTTTATATGATCAACATTATTTTTTGTTCTTTCTAGTATAATAAAAATCTATCTTTGAATACAAGCATCTTAAAATAAAGCAATGATATGTGCAATATAATTGACCTCGTTAATAATATCTTCTAAATATGTAGATAATATTATCGATTAAAAAATAAAAATATTCGTAAGTACCTATATTTTCAATCACTCAATATAATCTTATCATACCTACACCTAGGTATAGTTAAGTTTCCATATGTATTCCAAAAAATCAGTAATACACTCTCTATTGCAAAAAGATGAGGTGCTTCTTATTTCATTATATAATACTTTTAATTTTATTAAATTCCATTAGCGGCTCAATCTATGCCAATGTATCGTACAGTAAGATCGTCTAAATTCCGTTTTTATTAAACCTGATCTGTTGATTAAAATTTTAGATAATGTACCTTCAGCATACGAACCGTCTGTGTGGCATCGAGTTTTCCAAAAAATAAACGAGAAACGGCAATTCCTTCCGATCATCTACAATGAACAAAAAGTATCAGGAAGCTTTATTGGCGATGCAATATGTCTTCTATGCGACGCCGTTTTTACGACTTTGCTAACAGAGAGGAGTTTCGACATGACTAAAGTCCAACTTGAAGCTCAAGTCGAATATTATTGTGCGGATTTCTTCAGGATTGAAGAACAAGATGTGTGTACCGGGATTATAGGCCTAAATAGTGTAAGGAAATTTTAATTTCGCAAGATCAGCAGCTTGATAAAATTTGAACTCAAAGAACATAAGATATTTTTCATTATTTTGCTGTATTTTTTTTGCAGAAAGCTGTGTTGTATATCATCGATAAGAAAGGAAATGTGACCAGTACTGAGATTTGCAGCATGTTGCTGGGATGTAAGCAAGGCAGCGATGCCTTCGAATGGGAAATAGATATACCAAAAGGAGAAACTGTTAAAAAGGTCGAGGTAAGACAATTATTTCCTATTAGTTGCTTATTTATGATAAAAAATTTGTTGTTAGTCTGATGGTAAAAATACTTTCAAAATTGCTCATATTACTGATATTCATTTTGATCCCGATTACACGGAAGGAAAACCAGCAGATTGTGGAAAGCCATTATGCTGTCAGCCCGATCAAGACAATCCTGCAAATAATAGTGTGAGTGTCTGCGGCTATTGGAGTTCCGAAAGCCACGCAGACGTGTCTCCAAAATTACTCAATAACACTCTAGACGAAATCAACAAAATGGTATAACTTTCATCATCTATAAATCAAGCTCAATTAATTTTACTTATATTGCATTTAAGAAATTCGATTTTGTGTACTTTACTGGTGACCTGGTTTCACATAGAGTTTGGAATACGAGTCAAGAGTACAATAGAAAAACTATAACGTACGTTTTAGACTTATTTGCCGAAAAATTTAAAAACAAGAAAGTTTATCCCATACTTGGAAATCACGAAGCACATCCTCTAAACTTGTAAGTACAATTTAAACATGCTTGACTCGAAATGCGATGAAGGTGCTTTTAGGTATCCTCCGTTAAATATACCAGAGGCTGATTTGAATCAACAGTGGTTATTCGATGTTATATCCGAAAAATGGTTGCATTGGTTAGACAATGAAGAAAAGAAAACTATAAAGGAAGGTGGTTATTATACCGTTGCACCTAAACCCGGTTTTAGGATAATTGTATTGAATAACAACGTATGTCAAACTGATAATTGGTACGTTACATTAGACCAAGGAATTAATTTAAAAATTTTAATAACTGGCTTATTTTCTAGGTGGAATTTATACGATAATAATGATCCTTATGGACAACTAAAGTGGTTGGTGGAGGTCTTACAGAAGGCCGAAAAAGATAAGGAAATAGTCCATATTTTGTCTCATATACCAAGTTCAACATGTTTAAAAGTTTGGGGTCGAGAATACAATAGAATCATTGAGAGGTATTTAAAAGATAATTCCTGTTCCCATTTATTTAGGCTTAATCGCAAAATGACTCTTTTAATGCTTTAAAACATTACCTTGCATTAATAATTTAATACAATTTAGATTCGCAAACACCATAGCAGCTCAATTCAACGGTCATACGCACCGAGATCATTTCTCAATTTACTATGATAGCAAGAATGTTTCGAATAATGTTGTAATTAACGGCGCCTCATTGGTTCCTGACAAGGCTAATCCAAACTTCAAGATATACACAGTTGACTCAAAGGGATTCGTAAGTATCTAAAATACAATGAGAAGTAACCGACAGGTTTTTTAATATGCATCAAATATGATACCTCCTTTAATATATTTTTTGTATAGGATGTATTGGATTCTGAAGTATACACCTTTGATTTGGAAGAGGCAAATGCCAAAGAAGAAATCAAATGGAAGAACTTATATTCGTTCCAAAAAGATTTTGGTGTTGCTAATTTGACGCATAGTGAAATGGATAAACTGGTAAAGACGATGATAAAAGACATTGAATCAAAGAATTATACCTTAATTAACAAATACCACGAGTAAGTGTTTTTGCAATTCACCTTAGAATGTTTATTTTGGTAAATTTTAAAGACTAATATAATTATTATTATTCCTTAGCTTTTATTACCGGCACAGCAAATATGGGCAAAATAAAATCTGTGATTCTACGTGCCGAAACAAGTATCTTTGCGATATGTTGACCACTGTACAACGACAAACAACAATGTGTGAACAATATAATATAAATATTTCAAAATAACATAAAGAGGTGAAATAAATATAGATAAATGAAATACAGTTTGGTTGTCCATTTATTTCGTTTACCTATTTATTACTTACATACTTATGTCATAGGTAGGTATGTAAATAAATACAATTTGCGATTAATTATGTACTTATATGTTTTATAAAAATTATTGTTGTATATCAATGATTGATAAATTTTAAATCTGTTCTTTAAGGTATGGTTATTAAATACGTATAAAAAGAGTTGCGCTGATAAGATGTAAAGCAATCTTATATCAGATATTTTTTTTACGTAGTTTATAACCAAATGCTATAGGTCAGGTACTTACTATCTCGACAAATTATCGAATTAATCAAAATGAAGATTGAGGATTTACTTATGAAAGTGCACATGAATCCAAGTTTGCGTTTTGATTTCTTCTTCGATAAAATTAGGTATTTTTTTGTTTATCTTAATTTTTAAAATTTTCTGAAAACATTCAATTATGTTGATATAAGATATTATAGAATATATTACAGAAAATATCAAGTACCCATCATTTTGCCGAGAAATACTTAAGAATCTTATCGCAGGTTATCCAATAACTGAAAATTCAATAACTTATATATATAAAAAGAAAGCTAAGCATTACTTATCCAACATTTGTATAAAAATGAAGTCAGTCGTTCCTTTTTTATTATTTTTAATTTATTTTAACAGCGTTAGTTGTTCAACTTACGCCAACGTTTCAAGCGGTAAGGCTTTTCCTATTATTAATACAAAAAAATAAAAAAGCTTAATTTGAAGAGCAGATATGTACCGCAATTTTAATTTTGCTCCATTCTGCTAGTCTCTATACGCGCATTTGATTTCTCATTACTTCCAATTTTTAGGTTATTTACCATTTGCATACGAGCCATCGGTTTGGCACGCTGTTTTCGAAAAAATTCTGGAACAAAGGCAATACCTTCCAATTGCGTACAATGAGCGAGAAATTTCAAATAAAAATAATACAGTGAAATGCCTCCTTTGTGATGCTGTTGTAACGGCTGTATTGTCCGAAAGATCATTCGATATGACTAAAATTCAGCTAGAAAGCCAAATTGAATTTTTTTGTTCTGATCTATTACGTATTGAAGACGAAGAAGTTTGCAGAGGACTTATAAGTATACACATTGTGGGTAATCGCTGGTTAAAAATATTACATACTTTTCAATATATTTGTTATGCTAGGACCCTATTTTGTACATCATCGATCAGAAGAAAACTGATTTGACTAGCACAGAAGTTTGCAGTTTGTTACTGGGATGTAAGTTTGGCAGTGAGATTTTCGAATGGAAAATAGACGTACCAAAAGGAAAAACTGTTGATAAAGTCGAGGTGAATAAACCGGCAGGTAGATTAGATGAGAAACCCTTATAAAAATGTTTTTAGTCTACTGGTAAAGACACCTTTAAAATTGCTCACATTACTGACATCCACTACGATCCAGATTATTCAGAAGGACAGGTTGCGGACTGTAAAGAGCCATTATGCTGCCAAACGGAACAACGCAAAGCAAATTCCAATGAAGCAGCTTGCGGTTACTGGGGCTTTGGAAAAAGCGCTGACGTGCCTAAAAGATTGCTTGTTGCATCATTAGACAAAATGGCAGAAATGGTATTTACAACTTTATTCATCATCAATACAACTATTTATTAATTTTATTGATCAGGAACTGTTAAAGTGATTTTTTATTTACATGTTTAAGGATTTCGATTTTATATATTTAACTGGCGACTTGATCGCACACAGAGTCTGGAAAACTAGTCAAGATTTTAACAAAAAAACTGTTTCCTACGTTTTGGATTTGTTCGCTGAAAAATTCAAACAGAAAGTTTATCCCATACTTGGAAACCACGAAGCTCATCCAGTAAACATGTAAGGGAAATTTGACATTGTAAATTTGAAGTTTGATTAAAACTTTGTATTGTAATATTAAACCACGAGAGGACTATAAGGTAACCTTAACCCTTGAAAGGATGTCAGAGTACACAAGGAAATTTTGGGTAAAGAAATAAATGACTTTCGCGCGTTAGAAGGCAAAAGGAAACCTTTGCCTTGATGTGGCATTTATTATCATTATTATGGCTCGTATATTTTCTTAATATAAGTTTAGTTTAACGCATAGGGGACGTAAATCCATTTATAATAATTTTAGGTACACTCCATTAAATATAACAGATACTAGTATAAATCAACAGTGGTTATTCGACATCCTTTACGAGAAATCCTTGAAATGGATAGATGATGACGAAGCAAGGAAGACAATCAAAAAAGGAGGATATTACACGATTTCACCCAAGAAAGGATTCAGAGTAATTGTTTTAAATAACAATGTCTGTCAAACTAGCAACTGGTGAGAGCTTTCTTTATAACGTTAATTTGATTTTCAGCAGTAATGAGTATCAAATAAAAATAATATTATCTAACATTCATTATCCTTCAGGTGGAATTTGTATGATAATTACGATCCTTATGGACAACTAAGATGGTTGGTAGATGTATTAACTCGAGCCGAGGAAAATCGTGAAATAGTACACATCTTGTCTCACATACCAAGCTCACATTGTTTGCAAGTTTGGAGTCGCGAATACAATAGGATTATTGAGAGGTAACTATACTTAATAAACGAATAAGTAATGCATTAATAATTTAATACAATTTAGATTTGCAAATACTATCTCAGCTCAATTCAACGGCCACACTCACAGGGACCAATTTTCTCTTTACTACGATAGCAAAAATGTGTCTAATAATGTTGTAATTAACGGTGCTTCACTAACACCAGACATGGCCAATCCAAATTTTAAAATCTACACAGTGGATTCGAAGGGATTTGTAAGTAAACAGCATTTGCTGAGCAATTATAGCGTATTGAATTTCTTGGAATATCACGAATTTCTGTATTATTGATTTTGAATTTTACATCAACATATCTTTCTATTAGGATATAATGGACTCTGAGCTATTTATGTTCGATCTCGACAAGGCAAATACTAATAAAACAATCGAATGGCAACAGTTGTATTCGTTTCAAAAAGAATTTGGAGTCACCAAATTGACACCTGGCGAGTTGGATAATCTCGTGAGGACAATGATAAGGGATATTGAAAACAAAAATACTACTTTAATTGATAAATATCACAAGTAAGTATAAAGTATAACAATACTTATCTAGACAAATGTTCTTCTAATTGTTTTTATAGATAGTCGTCTCTATTCAGCAGTTTTCTATTTAATTGTAATTTTTAACATTTTTCAGTTTCTACTACAGAAACAGCGTAAGTGGACAAAGCACGTGTGATGAAAGCTGTCAAAACAAATACCTTTGTGAAATACTAACCAGCGTTACTCACAAAACCACAATGTGTGAAGAATATAATGTACAAATTTAATTAAATTCCATTATTCTGAAGAGATTCCTCTGAAAGAGGATTCGATTAAAAGATGATTTTTTTTCAAACATTCCCTAAATCAGTCGAATTAAATTTCGGAGCAGAAACATTCAAGCATTCAAAAGATTCAATACAAGCCTTTACTCGGTAATAGCCCAATAAATCCTCAAAAGAATTCTTTTACGGTCAGGGTTTCATTTCCGGACATTGTTCCACCATCCACCACAGCAATTGTACTAGTAATAGAAGTACTTTCGAAAGCATCAGCATTGCGATTTTCTAATCCCGATGCTCTGGTTTCGCCTTCCTCGTTCCGTTCTCCCCTTCGTTGCACGCTCCAAACGGCGCGTCGCCCGGCGTCTGGAGAACATTACGCTGGAAAGCGACGTCGGCCGTGGAAAAGCGGCGCTAGGCGTCAGTAACCGACGCTCCTTCCACCGTTGCGTTCCCTTGATGTTAATTTTTGAATTCCCCGGTTAACACGGCGCGCCATCCGCGGCTCGAAAATTCAAATTCATGTGCACGTTTCGTGAGCGGGAACATTAAAAGTTTTTTTTAATACACTGTAATTAATTAAAAATTGTACGTTGGGTAACTGGTTAAAAGGTAAGAGAAAAGTTTATTCGCTTTCGGATGAAATATTTTTCTTTATATGATTCAATTACAATGCATATTTGAGCTATCTATAGTTGCCAGTAAAATGTTTTTACTAAAATAAAATTCATAAATTATTTGGTAATTTATCAATTAAAAATTAATTGTTTGGTAAAAATTTGGCTAAATTTAACCTGAAAATGAAGCTTTTTTAATCTTTCTAGTAGATAATTTCATTTTAAGCGAAATTCCTGAGAAATACTCCAGAAATTCATTAGCGGGACAATATCAGGAGAGAAAAGAATTATCCACATTTTAATTAGGCAAAATGTGAGCAAAAGGAATTCATAATAAGGTAGAAGCTTCCGAATCGGAGACGAAACATTTTTGGAATAAATATAAAATATTTTATCTCTGTAATAATTTAAATTAATGCCTTCTAATTGGACGATAAAATTTAAGTGAAATGCTTTCTACATTTTCTGTACGAATATAACCCCAATATACTACATTTATATTGAAACAAGAGCTTTGAATAAAAATCCCTTATAATTAGAATAATCTAAAATAAACAGAAATAACAATTTTCGATGTCGATGCAAAGACGAACAATGACCGGAGAGTGCTCTCGGCTTGTGAGAATAGACAATGAGAAACAAATCAATTACAATAATAGCTTTATTGCCTAATTAAATCTATAGATACTAACTAAACATCGTATTTCACTTAAGGATATTAAAAAAGAGTGCGAAAGCTATTAAACTAATTTAAATTGACATTTGCTCTAACTTTAATATATTCGATGGTTATGCAAATCATGTAATTTTCGCATTAATTATAGCAATTTAATAATAAATTTCAGTACATATAGATGAACTTGACTAGATTAATGGTTGATAATGACAATGGAGGGAAAAACACAATTAGGAAGCACAATATGTATATTAAAATATCAAAATTATAGAATTAATTGATTTAATGCTTTTGTTAAAAATGTAGGAGTTTATTGGTAAAAGTAGTCAGGTAAATACGTTCTGTTAAAGCTAATTTTTATCTTATCTTTTATATCCAATTTATTGATAAAATAATATTAAAAACAATTGTTACGTGTACAACTTAAACATAGATAGTTACAATAAATTAGTATTTATTGTACCTACACATTAGATCTATTAGCAAACATTATGAAGGCAGATAAAAAATTATATCTATTTAGTATTGAAATATGTGAAAATAATAAATGTCAAAAATACTGATGCATACCCAGAAAGTTCGCCGTATATTCCGCAGAAAAATAATAATTTACGAACTCGTTGGACAAATAAATAATGTTTATGTGATCAATTTTTATTGCGGTTATTCCATTAGGAATTTTATTTATCAGACATTATAGGTTTTTTTCTCCCATATTGGTCACAATTTCCATCGCCAATACAGACAGGCACTTTCCAGCCTCTTTCAGCATATCCTATAATCGACTTAAATTTAATAACCAAACAATTTTAGTATCTACAAATATTGCAACTATTCGATTCTCAACAAGAATCATTTTCTATTACACTCGCTAATTTGTTCTAGGCCCGGAACGCCAAACTTTCCCCCAGCTCCCCGGAATCTTCGAGTATCCACGCAACTCCGCTCTAAGAGAAAACTTCTAAGGTTACGACGCTCTAACTCCGCTTCAGGGGACATCGACGCTTAAGAAAAACTACAAATAGCATTTGAGCCGTGAGTTTCGGGCAGCTGTTACCTCTGGATCGGATACGGAGAAAGTCACGTGCTATTGCCGCCAAGCGCGGCAAAAAAGTCAAAGTAAGTCTGCGGAAACTTTTTCCTTTTTTCGAGAGCAATTACCTCTCGAACACACACCAATTTCTTCGAGGAAAAGGGTTAGTTCGCTAAGTTGTTAGAAACACTTTGTAATAGACAGATACCCAATAAAGTCGATCAAATTTACCACAAATTTTAAAATTGAAAGAAATATCTTTTGCACCACATAAAATTAGAGCATAAGTAATGGAGGTAATTGGTGTGGAATGTAGACGGAAAATTTATGGTAGCATCCGGGAAACACATGCGTTTCTTTCTGAAAGTAAATGATTTCGCAAACAAATGGGAACGAATAAAAGATAAGGGGCAACCTAAATCAAATGTAATGACGTTTCGGAGGGATAATCGCCTGTCAATGCACAATGTTTAGAGATCTGGAGAGCGCTTGGAAAACAATTATTTTTATTTGGACATATGTTTAGAAGTGAGCTGGAACATGTTGTGATATTACAGAGATATTCGTTTTATTAATCCGCTTTTGGTTTCTGCCCCCGTTTCTGAAGAAATATGATTTATGACACGGAAGTAGGTAAATATGATTAATGATTGAAATTGGAAACGAAAGTAAATACAAAAGTATAGATGTTGTGATGAATAGAACCACGTCACAAGATTAAACAAAGTAAGGTGGGTATATTTATCTAAAAAGCATAGTGATAAAAGAGAGCTGCAATAATTAAACTATCGATTATCGCCGGGTTACTATCAATTTGCACTGGTAAAATTCATCGGAGTGGATATAGAAAATGTGTAACATTTATAAATTGAAAGTAAAAACGTTCTATACATTGCTAACCCTGTATATTTTCCTATCTTGTTTTCCCATCTCGTACGAATTTACGACAGACAATAAAATACAGCTATAAATCTTACGATATTTTTCTGAATTGAGTGGTAGTTTGAAAATACTGAATACACACAGAACACGGAAGAATAAGATTAATTTCTGAGTTTTCTACTTTTACATAGTTCAGTTGAATACAAATTAATATAATTTATGAATTTTAGTGCGTGTATCTTTTAGACTATACGAACCTTTACAAAATAATAAAATATAACAGCAAATTCTCTCTTTCTGTTGTTGAAAATATACAGACAATGGAGCTGCCGAGCGGAAAACTTGCCGGAATTTTCGTGAGAATCTCTTATACAAAACCCATAAGTTTTACGGTCGAAACGATTTCAGTATCTAGGAGCAAACCCGCTTCCATAATTTTTCATTTCGTTATTGAATGGGTGCGTTCATCCGAGAGGGATAATATGCGCCGAAATATTTACATAACATAATCGAGGTATTATGCTTTCCCTTTATTGGATAGCTGCAGTCATTACATCAAAACAGAGCTTAAATTTGGTTCGCACATCCTATTAAAACAAGAGCTTGAAGTATATACTTATGTATGAAGGTATGCAGGCAAAAGCGCTCATGCTCTGCATGTTCAACCTCGTCCTGCGAGTGCTCGAGCAACGCACGGGCTGTTTTTACTGCGAGTTAAGTTTTATTTTCATCAATTCATGGTGTACATACTATGCGCGCATCGCCACTTGAAGCACCTATTTGCTAATGACGATACATTTACTAAATTGATTTTTTCTCTGATGGCCATTAGCGTAACCGTATCTTCAAAATATGGGATTGTTTACCGACGTCAAAGATTATTAATAAGTTCCGTGATCGGCTATTTTTCATGATCTTTTATCGGTCCCGTTTTAGCTGAAAGGCGCTTGTTAATTAGGATCGGAAAATTTGATGAAAAACCGATAGCAAAAACATCCTAGTATTAGAAAAAATGGATTTTGTAGTGATTAATGCAACTAATGAAACGTTTTTTTAATGCTTTGTTAAAAACTTACAAATAACATTTTATAACAAGTTCAGTTCAACGTTTTTGAATTGATCATACAGTTTCTTGATTTTATCGCAAACTACATCGTCCGCGAATTCAGTTTTCACCATTGTGCACAGCAAATCTTTTTTACAATCGTCATCGCAGCCTTCATTGAGAGCTGCATCACTATTTCTAAATTTAAACCTAAAAGAAAAATGCCAAAGGCACAATTAATACGCTTTTAAATTCAATATTACAACCAAAAGAAGGATATTTACCGATAATACTGATCTATCAATTCATGCTCTTTGGTCATTTTGTAAACTAATTTACTAATTTCAGTAGCATCCAAGTTGTTTACGCCGTAAGCGTCTTTAAAAGAATACAGTTTGTACCATTGGGGTTTTTTATCGCCGTTTAAATTAGCCAACGTTAAATTGAATGTCCATTCTTCAAAATCCAACAGGTCCTAGAAAATTTAAATTAATCAATGCATCTTAGCACACGTAATGTTTACTCACTAATGTTTGTTCATCGATAGACAAAAGTTTGTAACTGGGATTCGCTTTATCATAAGTGACTATTGATGCTCCGTTCCAGGCTGTATTTACGGCTTGATCCGGGTTTGAGCGATTGTAGTAAACGTAAAACTCGTCTCTATGCGTGTGGCCGTTAAACTGGGCCGCAATTGTATTTGCGAATCTAAACATAACGGGTATTATTTGAGAAATAATCTGGATAAGAGACTCACCGGTCTACAATTTTTCTAAACTCCCGCGACCAAATCCGGAAGCATTCATCGCGACCGGAAGGAACGTGATGCAGAAGATGCACCCTTTCGTTGCTTTGCTCTGCTTTCAGCAGCACTCCTGTTAACCATTTGAGTTGATCGTAGGGATCGCGAGGATTGTAGACCAGCCACCTGAAGGAACAAATTTGAAGCATACCAATTCCAATTTCACCATATTTCTTACGTACCAATTATCTGTATTGCAAACGTTGTTGTTTAACACAACTATTCTGAATCCCTTCTTAGGAGATACCGTGTAATAGCCGCCTTTCAGAATTGTTTCCTTGGCCTCTTCAATCGGAATCCATTTGGAGAGCTTTTGTAATAGAATATTGTACAGCCATTTCGTCGAAAATAAATCATCATCCTGAATTTCTGAATAACTACAATAAAAACAACATTTTTCCTAGTTAATTTGTGAATTATCTTGACTTACAGATTAGGCGGGTGAGCTTCGTGATTTCCTAAAGCCACGTAGACCGGCACTTTGTAAGTCTGATCCAGCGCATCGATTATTTGAGCAATAATTTGAGTGTTGTCCAGAACGCTGGTGTTCCAAGTCCTGTGCGGTATAATGTCGCCAGTGAAATATACGTAGTCGTATTGCTGTAAAAATACGCGTGTAACTAGAAAAGTTCCATAATTAAAGTTCTCTAATAGGCTCTAACTTACTCAATGACGTAACGCTTGTTCTAACAAACGGTTCAAGTTACACAAACTATTAATATGTGTACAATTTCATCCATAAATTGGCTAACGATTAATTTGGTGAGAAAAAATAAATAAGAACAGATAGAAAACTTCAGTAATTTAACTTCATCTAAATGTTTACATCTAAGATCCACGACTTTGTTGACGTCGTGTTAATCATGAATAATTCCCTCACTGCTCTACGTAGGTAATGGTTTAAGCTGTTTCCAGAAAATGCAATTACGAATGTATGAAGTTGTTAAGTGAATTTTGCAAAAAGGCTTTGTTGCTGCCTACTGAAGGGGTACGCAAAAGGATACGCGTGAAATGTGCAAAGGCTTCTTAAGTGCTCATTACGAATTCTGAGGATTAATTTTAGAAAAAAAGTGGCGTGCAGGAGTGAATTACACCAATTACAAATCCTGTATACTTTAAGTTTGCATAGAATTAATCGCATCTTACGTGATTTTTTGTTTGCTCCAAAGCCTCTATGACAGTCCTCCATGGTATATCCGCGTTTATATAATCCGACCAGTATCCACAAGCATCCGCAGCTGTGGATCCATCCGGTTGATCGTTCTGGCAACACACTGGCTCTCCGCACTTATTGGTTTTACCTTCTGCGTATCTCGGGTCGTAATGAATGTCAGTAATGTGTAGAATGTTGAAGGAATTCCCACCTGTCGCCTACCGTCACGATGAAGCAATTAATTAGGCATTGTGTGCAATTAAACATAGACAGAAACAGATACGAACCTGCGGTTTTTGCACGGTGTTTCCTGGAGGTATTTCTATAGACCAGTCAAATGTATCTGGTAATTCGCATCCTTGATATTGGTAGGATATGCCGCAAGCTTCAGCGCCAGTTATGTTCTGCTTGTGATCTATGATGTACATAAATACCGGCTGGAAACAAATAGTGATAGTTGACATGAAATTGTAGGTATATTTGGATAATTTACCGCGTTGAGACTCGCGTATCCTTTGCAAACCCTCTCGGTGTTGCCGCTGTAAAGGTTGCAAAAAAATTCCACTTCTTTGGTGAAATCGATGTCGCTCATATTGCCATATTTTCTTTGATGAAACATCAGATCTACTATCAGACCGCAGGTTGTGCAAAATTCGTTTTTGTAAGCACGGGAAGGATTTTGCAAAAGGTTAGGTGTATTGAATTTTCTTGCGACCGCTTCGAAATAGGATGGCCTTTTCCCGGTCGTTTTGTATTCTTCCAAGGCCTTAATCATTTTCTGATAAGCATCTGTAAAGGTATGAATTAATTAAATGCCCCGATAGGTAAATTATGTAAGCTAAATAAAAGTGGAAATGGAAATAAAATTGCTGAAGTATATATTAATAAGAAATACTATGGCATTTCGATATAAAGGAACTGTTTAAATATTCAAAGTGCATCTTGCGGAGTGGAATTGAAAAATGTAGCCTTCTGCATAAATATTTGCAGCACCATTGTTTCAACCTGTTACCATTTATTTCTGCAAATATATGCAAATAGGGTTAAATCCTGCTTGCTCGCATTAATAAATGCCAAATAGTAGATATACAAAAAATTAAAGCAATTCATTTATGTTAATTATTATTAAATATGCCAGCCATTCATTTTAGTTACAAAGAATCCTTACCTTTTTTATTAACAAATGCACTATTAAGTACAAACAGACACGATGAAATCACCAAAATAATAAAAATTTTCATTGTATTATAATATTGTTAAGGAGTCCGACTCCACTATTTGGTTTCTAGAGTTGTAAATTATTAAATTATTTGTTGGTTACTAGTTCAATAAGTAAACAAAAATGTTATGCATCTACGCTACAAATGCAAATTACAATTTAATCTAAAGTATTTGTGTGCTCCAAGTCAATATTCACTTATCACTACTGCTTAACACCAGCTGATAATAATTATTGTGGTCACTAATAATATTTAATATTAAAATATATGAAACTGTAAATAAAACCGGTTTATTATTATTTATGAATTTTGTAAAGAATTTGTAATTTCGTGTTCAATTTATAAACTATTTAAATTATAAGTTATTAGTACATCATTTTAATACGAATATTATTTAAACCAGCAGATTAATCTAATGAAATATCTAATGTCGAAATGTCTCAAAATAATTTATTTCAAAATACAAATGTACAAGGGTCAAAAGACTTCAATCAAACTTCAAGCGTAATGACAAATAATGATAGCTTAACAAATATATACAGAATGATGTTAGATTAAACCGACTACGCAATTTATTAAAAATTTTTTGCAATATGTATTTGGTTAAGCTTCCTTAAAATAATAACTATAAAATATAACGTAACATGCAATTACTTTCCGATCATAAACACAGATTGGAAAGCAACGTGACTGCACAATTTTATGGTAGAATGACAATTTTTTTTCGTTTTTAAATAGTATAGCTCAGAGATTTATCTGAAGTTATTAGTAATTTATTGCAGCCATAAATTTATTCCACAAAAATCATAAAATTTTAGATGATCATTCATTCAATGCCAATAACGTACTTAACATACTGTGAGTACTTTCAAACGTTAACTTAACCACATCTTTACGTATATAAGAAAACGGATAACAAATAAAACGAAAAATTAATATTATTTCCCAAATTCCGATTAATAATAAATCAAAAATTTTTATTCCAGATGAAGATATTCATTTGAACATAATTTTGGCAAAAGATCGCAAGGCCGATTCTGAAACTGGCGTTTTTAATAAATCACGACGGTGCCTTGAAAGTTTAAATTGCTGAATATTCAGAAAATTCAGAAATAAAGATTTTGGGGCGTCGCGTCGCAAAATACTTATTACATTATTCTCGGTATTGATATAAAACGCTTGTTAAAGTCGAAGCAAGTCTGCCCTAAAATGTAAAAGACTGTTGTTTGTTTTGCCACTGCTTTAAAAGCTCTTTAATTGAGTAAAAAAAATGAGGCGGGAAAAGAAAATAATTGCTCTCTTAAAGACATTACAGGTTATTTATAAAGGTAATAATATTTTAAATAAAGTAATTGATACGAGTACAGATTTATTCAACAACTTACTTCTTTATGTCCAAAATTGGTATGAAAATAGTAAATTTTATTGTAAAAATCGTTACAATTTATATGTATGTATAATACAAAAATCGCCATTTAATTTAATATACTACACAGGCACATCACGTATGTTATATATTTGCAATTTAATTTACTCAATGCATTGAGTAAATTGCATTAATTTCCATAATACCTGGATATAGGCTTCATTTAAGTTATAAAACCTTGTCAAATGCAGAAAATTATTGTCAACTGGATACACTGACACGTATAGCGTTTGATCATAACATACTCGGATAATTAACATTGAAGGGAAAATTTATTATAGTGAAAAATGAATAACAAATTGGGTGTAATTTTATGAATAAAATTTCTCACAGAACACTAGTGTAAAAAAGAGAAGTTTGATTGATCTCGAATTAGTTTCGTTCATTCGTACATTTTAACACACATATTGATTTCATTCTAAAACTGTGCAATTACTTAATTTTTTCAACAAATCAATATCTAACGCCAAACAACAAAAGAAAACCCCTAATTGCCACATAAATCATGTTTTCATTCAAGTTGATCCATCCGGAAAATCTATAAATTATCTCTCCATTTTCCAATTTTTCGTAGGACGATGATCGACCAACTGACGTGACGTTTCCAACAGGGTTCGTTGAATGTCCCCATTTATCCAGTTTACTTCTGTGGAAATTAATATCGATTTTATTTACGCCTTGTCAAACTTTTCCAAAAAGAAATCGCATAATCCTCTCTACTACAATCCTATTATTACTCCAATAATTAATGCGTGTTCATTGAATAACTAGGAATTAACCAGTTGGTTTAAATAACTTGTTTTTTTGTGTATTCAAAATTTAATTCGATGAATAAGTTGTAAAAGGAATTATTTTAGTAATGGTTACCAGCATTATGTATGTAATTTAATGAGTAATTTATTCGCGGGTTAATTTTCTTGTTGAAACAAATTCGCTATTTCAAATTTTAATTTGCAGGCTTTATTGTATGTTTAAGCGAGAGCATCTATTGCGCTCGGAAACTTTGGAAATTCTGTTCAACTAGGTTTATAATATGTAGCGTTACAAAATTTATTTTGCTCGAAACTTGACGATGCTAATAAAACCGCCGCGACGACGCTCCTCTGTGTATTCATTACTAATTGCTCGTATAAAGGATAACTCTCGGTTTGCTGTGCGACTTACACCGATTTGTCGCCTTGTCTCTACAACAATAACCGCATACGCTCGGGGAATTAGTTGAGAATACTAATAAAATTCGATAAAACATATCTGAAATTGATGGACTATGGAGAAACCTTTTCAAGAACAAACAAAGCAATAAACCGTTCTTTGACCCAATCCTTATCCTTTCTTCCACCAAGTAGATTTATGATTAAACTAAACAATCCTCAGTCGCCACATATCCTTCTTCTTTATGGTTCCCGCTTACGCAATCGCTGACCTATAATGTTAATTCTCGTCGGAATTGTACACACTTCATTCTTCTTTGCCTTTCATTCACATTTACGTAACGCAATTTGTCCGGAGAGCCCCCTTCGCCTCAAACTCGAATAATATCCACAAATCACGACGTTCCGGGATTTAAAGGAAAGCAAGCAGAAAGGAAAAGGTCCTATTGATCCGGACACTTAACTCTATCTGGGTCGCCTCGCAAACTTAAATTTCATTAGCCTCCATCGCCTTTTTATATTCCTTGGGTGTTTTTTTGTTGACTTACCTGAAGCAAGAGTATCGAATCGGAAGCAATTTCGCATAAACTACTTTATTATTTCTTTTTGCACGTAACGAATTTAACAAACAACGAATGGAGGATCATATGCCGCTTTTGAATTTCAATTTAAACCAATAGCCGCATTCGCATCGTTTAGGTATGCCCTTGTACACCCACATGTAATTAACGCTGGTGGATAGTTCTTCGCAGATGCAGCCCACCAGGCGGCATTCGAAAGCCGAGGGAATTTCGATGGGGCAATTTTTCGTGCCGTTCTCGCGTTTTATGACGAGGTAATCGAAGGGATTGTAATTTCCGTCTAATTTGGCTTGCAATTCGCGTTTCTCCAGGCCGGTGGCCAGCTCCATGGGATCGGGCAAGCTAGCTGCGGGATAAAATTAACAATTCGCGTGCATTTCGGGGTTTATCTCGGTGTTTACTGTACCTTGTGTGCGCCGAGGGCTGCTGCATAAAAGAGGATTTCTTAAGAATCTTGGAAGGATTCTTTGGCAAACGGACGTCATGATTGACGAGCGCTGAATTTTTTTATGGTTATTTCAAATGACTGTTGTTTTGAGGTTTTAGCGTAAAGCTTGTAGTATACTAAAGTCTGTAGAGTTTAATCGAAGAGGTGGATATAAATTATCTACTATCAGTCCATTCATTTAGACCCTGAATTTCCCAATCTCTCCTGTAAATTCACTGAATGATCGATCTAGCGTGAAATAACTACCGCACAAGTATCCGGTGTAAATTTTAGAGCTACCAAAATTCTGTGTGGAACGACTTAGCATGCATAAAATAGAGATTCAATCCTCTCTGAGCCGGGACGTTTTCAATAAGCTGTCAACACACAAAAGAATCTGTATTTGTTTCCACACCTTTGTATTACTTTGTAGATACTGCAAATTGACTACTTTGGATGTTTATTTAATGACGTACTTACTAGGAAAAATGAATATTAAACAAATTTTGTTGCCAGTGAAGGTTCATTATTTTTGTTTTGATACAAATAATTTGCCCATACGTTATTTAAATGAATCGGAAAAATTATACAAACTCCACCGGCAAGCACATTTGCTTCTACTCTACCTCAATAAAAAAATATATGCACCTGCATTATCCTGAAAGCTTTTTTACACGAGGCTTTAATAGAACAATGACACAGTTCGGTGCACAAAATAAAAGTGCTCTTAAAATACTCAACACTCCACATCCTTATTTAGGCAAAAAAGCTTGAAATGATTTACTTTCGTTTCAAGATGGGTGAAATAAACTCCAAGGAATAAGATAGATGTTCCCTTAATGTTCTAATTATGGGTCAAAATCATTGCAGACTTTTCTGTAAATAAATAATTAACGTTCTAAACAGTTTTGAAAACCGATTCGATTAAAAATCGAACTAGACATTTCTGCAATTGCCTGACAAAAGAATTCATTAGAATCTGTTCACGACCGAATTGGCGGCGGCGTATAAAATTTGCATCTTTAGCGACGAGGAAGAAATTACTCGAGGATTTTACTACTCCTACAAGCGCCTTCGTAGTAAAGAGATGAAGAGGCGCCTTGATTGGAATAAATTAATTTCAGGAATCTGGAGTCTTTAAAAGGGTACCTATAATCTTAATTATGAAGTCTGCTTTCCTCGGAATTATTATTTTTATTTAAAGTCGTAAAAGTGAATGATAAAATTGTTATGGTGGAAATTTCGCGTTTTATGCGAGTGAAGTTTTATTAATACGCGAAAACAATTTCATTGATTATTTAAGGAGATTAATTATATTTCTTTTGCATGTACAAACAACTTCCAAATAAAGAAAATAATTTGCTGTATCCAAGGGTTACTAAATATTGCAAACCTCGGTTAGGGTCAGCGGGAGTAATATAAAGCTAATTTTCTAAAATGGGAATCACTGAGCTACAAATTGGCTCTGCGGAAAGAACAGTACGCATGAAAGAAAACAAAAACGTACAAAAAAAACAAATTTACAGAATAAAATTGGTTCTTTTATTAGCCAGTTAATCCTTCCTCTATTTTAGGAAGTTAATTACAAAGCTTGGCTTGGCTCGATGCATGTAATATAGGCATTTATTTATGAAAATCTCGACTTTTTCAAGCTTCTTAACTCTCTGATACAATGGCTTTTAGATATTTTCAGAGCAACCCTAACAAAGCTCAAAAACCAAGGCTATCCTTACTGCTTACTGTACAGTAGAGAAAAAGTAAAACCGAGCCAATTTTTTGTTCTAAATAATCTTTCAAGCCACAAGTTAAGCTGTATTTGGCCTGGAATTTTTACTAAAGCAGAAGAATCTTTCTATATTTTCCCAAGAAGCAAAAAAGTTTGGAACGTCAGCATATCTTCCCCGGATATTTTTTGACGGCATAACAGATAAACGGTACAGATAAATATCCTCTCATTTTTTCTATGTTAAAAAATCCTGATTTTTCAGCAACCACTCGATTATCCGAAACGCCCCGAAATCGAAAATAATCTCACCAGCAAAATTGAAATCTGATGTATACCTACGCCGAGCTCCTCCAAACCCGAATCCTATGCGTTCGAGTGTCCTATTCGTTAACGGTAAATCTAGACCCGAAACGAGGGAAGGTGATCAATAACACTTATCGTATGTAGATAACATCGTTGTCTTATTATCGTAGAATAACACGAATGCGTATGAAATAATTATTTTATAGAAGGTGCAGCTATATTTTCTACCTTAGGAAACTTTCAATATTCTCCAGTTCATTCTCCAATTTCAATAAAAGTAAATAACGTAGACATATGGAGTAAGTAATGGCAAGAAAACTAAGGCGATAAGAGTATCAAAAAATGTCACAGAAAGGAAAATCGAAATAAAATACATTAGTCGTTTTCATGCCCGGCTATCATTGAGTAAAATATCCTCCGACATTATGGAAGCCGGCGTAAGCGATGGAACCGTTCGCTTTTTTACAGATTTCACTTATGTGCCCGATTCCTGCGATCCTCTGCCCGCAGATTCCGACCCTCTAATCGAGTTTCCCGTATCCCAGACATGCCAGCTCGGAGACATTCCTTATACCGAGGCGAATTAAGTTTTTATCCCGAGAAAAATGCCACACTCAGACAAAAATTGAAACCTTTTGCGCTTATCCGATAACATTAATCATTCCCGAAATAGAGCACGAAAAAAGGGCTTAGTAATGAGCAAAGTAACGACAAAATTAGGGGATGTATACCAACAAAAATTCAATTAATGGGTGAATTAAATCGAGTTACTTTCATAAATTTTTCAACGCTGTGTTTAAACATTAGTATCTGTAGATTCATAAACATTAAAAAATCAAATTTATCGTTTTTGAAAGCCTATTTAACAATCACATAAACTGTTCGGCAATTTAATACCCTGGTTTCGAAGAGACAAATGGCGCCATAAGTCATGTCAAGCACTATTATAAATCATCTGAAACAATACATTTGACCGTTCCTATATTTTTGACTGCAGATTTAAGACTACTGATGCATTATCAAGGCCTTTTTTGTTTGTTGTTCTGTGAATAACCCTCCAATATAATCCTTAGAAAAATTTATACCTTCGACAATTTCATTTGATAATAGATACTAAATAATTTTTTCTATAAACTATTGTGGCGATATGTAATCTTCCCGATTTTATGCAAACAAATCGAGTCTTAAGCGAGTTCGTTCCCTCAGAAATAAGTCGAATATTTCCGTTTGAATCGCTTTTATCCCTTTGATCTAGTTTCGTAAAAGGTTGTAATACTAGCCCCGTTTTGGTGAACTGTAACGGTCGCGAAAGTTCGTGCACCCCGTGCAATTTATAAAGGATACTTTCGAAAATGGCACTAAAATCCGGTCGATTTTAAAGGGTTTAGTGAACGTTAAAAGTTCATTTCGAGTCATAAACGAAGTTGTTTCCGTAACAATCTGGCACATGCTACTCAACGGAGCTTTGCTGGCTATCGATCGATTTCTGGATCTTGAGGTATCCTGGTTTTTGATGAGGGTTTTTATTTGCAAAAAATTTATAGTTATAGTAGTGTTTTTCGATTACCTAAGAAGAGAATGAGAATAAATTCAGAATGGGAAAATTCAACTTTGAACATAAATTACGAAGAAGTTTTACAGTTATTTACCTATACCAGGTAGATAAGTAAATTGTTTCCCTTTACCTCGATAACAAAACAAATCTGTGGGAGCAGAGACATAAATTTTTAGAAGGTTAATCGAAATGCCGAATACCTTGATAAGGGATGCAAGCAAATGCGAAAACTTTTACAAACATAATGAGAGCTAGAAGGACTGGAACGAAATTCGAGTGGCTTACTTGAGTGCAAATATTGATTCTTTTATCGTCAAACTGAAATGGTATAGCTTTCATCTAGGACGAAAATATTATTGATTTTTTTTAATTGGAAATTTTGTTGTATAATTTTTTGCGCCTTTTTAAACCTCTGGTTAATATTGTTGTTTAAGGAGATATTTGTGTAGATATTAGAAACGATTTTTAACTACATATGTATTTTCAAACATGTTTTTACTCAAGAGGAAATCATCCCCTCACCCTTTGGATATTGAATTAGGGATATGATTCTCATAAGAGCCGATTGATTTATAGAAAATATCGTGTGATCCGTAATTAATAGTCAATATTTCAACAGCAGATAGCTGAGGTAGATAACATGATTTAGCCAAACATACCTTTGTGAAATTGTTAGTGTAGCACCAATGACAAACATCAAAATTCAAAATATGGGACCCTAAGTCCAAATAAATAAGATTTATTTCAACACATTTTCAAAATGTCCACCTTTCAGCTCTGCACATTTCCTCAAACTTTTTGTTAGATGTTTTTGTAGAATTTTCATCCATAGATCAAACATGCTGCTGATACTATAAAAAACGTTTGTTCAAGACTCTAACATCACGAGTGGTGATAATTACATAATGAACTGAAGAAATTGATGAAATGATAAACAAAAAATCGAGGAACAGATACAGTGTTATTTATCCAAAAAATGCTCCACAACTTAGATTTGCACTCACAACTTTATTTGCATTTTTCTCGAAAACTGTTGATTTTGGGCACTTTCAACAAGTTCACTTTTTTTCTTCAGAAATAATGTCTACATCGTAATCTCAACCAAAAAATGCCAGTCAAAAAATGATGAGACAATTTTTTATCAATCCAAATGTGGCATAACTATAAGCAGCGTTTAGGAATTTTTTTTTATAATAATAGATTGTTAATAAAAATAATAATAGAGTTTAATTCATCTGCTACTTCCGGTGTAATAGCAGAAAATTATATCCAAACTGTATCTCCTTAACGAGTAACAATTTCAGTACGGTATGTTTGGCTAAATCAAATTATTTCAACGTCGCGCGCTTTCTGCTGTTGAAATATTGACTATTAATTACAGACCTCTCTGTATAATTAAATTTTGGTAGGTATCACCAGAGGAATAAAATAATTTCATACCTACTTCACTTTAATAATTATTTTTCTATAGCATGCTAGTATAACATTTAAATATACCTATATACAATATTTTTTATAGCTTCTATAAATTATTATAACACCAAATTTTCTAGCTTTTAACCAAGCATTTAATTAAACCGATACCTATTCCCCATATCAAATTAGGCCCAAGCGCGCAAAAGTTCCCTGCGCTATACCAGATAATTTAGGTAAAATCAAGCGCCCAACGCCGGTGTGCGATTCGCCCACGAAAAGCGCACGCCAGTATGTCGACGACCTACCTGCCGGCACCGAAAGGGTCTTTGACACCATGACCCGGTGATTATTGCACCGTCACGGTTACCCATATAGCCGAAGTTCCGATGCCTATGGTATCGGTCGATGGATGGGCCCAAGCCGGCGATATACCGCCGCCGTTCCGCTCCCGCATGTAGGCCATCGGTGGGGCTGGCGTGCGCCCTGTGCGAATATATAACTCGCTGGGTTTGGGTTCGTCAATTGAGCGGCAACGACGAAGGGCCGTTGACTGCTGTGTTTTCATACTGAATAACTTATTACTTCTATGACCATTCCACAGTGCAATATCATGCATTTATGCCCGCACAAATTTAATACTCCTGGTCAAAAAAATCCGGACATTTTATATGTTTTCGTGAAGGGAAGTGTCCGGATTTCTTAGTATAGTTGCAGCAATTTGGAAAGTTCTTTCAGTACCCTTATCCATTAGTACTACTTAACAAGAATAATTTCAATGGTACAAAAATAATTTACAATGTGCGGCAAGGAAACTTACTTTTTTGCAAGGTCAATAAAAACGAAACTATTGCAGATATCGATATAATTCTATTTTCCCTAAATACATCATTTTATCAATTTTTTTCGAAAATTGCTTCCTTTAAATGACGACCGCCATTGACTCTTCAGAGTTAAATGATATCCATCTAGGAAATAATTTAATTTTACTATGAAATAATATTTTACTTGTTATACAGGTAAATAAAATAAACGACCCGTCTTGCCCCCTATAATCGATAAAAATAGGCGGCAATCGCGTGATTTTCCCCAATATAAACACACTATTCTTCGTACGACATCATTAACCCCGATTAAGGGGGCCGGCATCAGGTGACGATAGGATTCTACTTTGGTTTAGTTTTACGTAATAACGATTTTTCCTGCGTACATGCCGTCAATAAAATTATGGCTTATTTGTTTATATTAACTAAAAATAGGTGCATTTCTAAGGGTTGTTGTGCCCGTTCGTATTCATTCAGCGAAATGGCAAGAATCATGCAATCGAGAGAGTTATTACTGTGATGTTACCTAATAGCTTTATACAGGGTGTTCTGTGAATTTGTAATTGTGAAGGGGTACTTATATGCAGGAGCAAAATTTACAAATTTTATATGTTACATTGTAATGGGTAATAAAAAATTCTTTAAAAAATAATGAGAGCCGAATTAGGAATGTTAAAAAATAAAAATAAATCTTTTTTTCAGTATATTTGATTTAATAAAATTAATCTTTTCAGTTTTCGGAATGGACGGATCATGACGATGGACCTGCTGATATTGGTAAGTAATTAATCAAAATTTAATCATCAATATCATAAAAAAGTTTCACAATTTTCCATTAAATGTCCATGAAATCCAACAAATGTAGGACCAAAATTGAAATACTAATAGAACAAACTTTTAAAAGTAGTTTTCCTCATCTACGTGAAATATTTACAAAAATATCAGTAATCGTGTCGGCGCAAACCAGCATATGTTTCAAGCAAAGTTCCTCGGTCTTTGGATCATTAAAGAGCGGTACAAATAAAAATAATGTTAAGTATAATTTATGTAAATTTAATAGCGGGTTAACGATGGGTCGTTAAAGTCCTTATATAAATATACAAAATATGAAAAACCGCGGGATATCAATTATTTTTGCACTCGTGTTATTATCGAGTTTGTTCATTCGATGAAATACAACGGGAAACTTTGTATTATTAAAGAGATTCCAATTAAATAACTTGTTTACCAAGGAGAAATAGCCTTATGCAACTTAATTTTAATGGAGAAAAGACGCGTAAATAAATAAATTACTAGGTAACCGCGGATTAATTTATATCCAAAGCTCGTACAGCGAATTTCCCGAATATATCGTTAATCTTGGCGAAAAGTTCTTCACCTTTGGTGAGTTGAGCGGGCAGCGCCAGGACGGTTTCGCAGAAATAATTCGGCGGGTAAACTTTGATTAGATTTCGCGCTGCAAACGTCCCATTGAAGAGCTTCAAGTTCGCGTACACATTCACCACGGCGATGCAACTCGACATGATTTTGAAATATTGTTTACCCTCGTCCCGGCACTCCGGTATATACATGTTGCAGGGTAAATAAATACCGGCGCAATGGGAAAATATACTGTTATCGCAAATTTCCGTTTCCCACAAGCTGGTTAGACACCTTACGGCGCTGTTTTTAGTGCACAAAGCGACGCTTCCTTTGGGGCAGAACGCCGCGGCGCCTTCCTCGCAAAGCGTGATGTCTTTGGGCATTACGTTGATATCTTGCAAAGCATCGTCTCTGTTGTGGAAGTGATGGTGTATTTTCCAATAATAATGCTCTCGTAGGGGACGCAAATTTCGCACAGATTTGCTCAAAAATACGCCGATATTGCCTCTTCCTGTATCCAATATCGATGAATTATTCTTCAATTTCACGTTCCAATCTTAAAACGACAACTTATAAAATCAAGCTTCATTATTTTTAATTTAATAAATTGCGCACAATCTACTAACAAAATTAATTTACCTCTCAGGCCTCTAAACTTACTTATGTTGACTCGTTGCATCTGAGAACTTGCTGCAACTTCGATGATTATAATCGATAGAAATATGTATAACGATTTAAGATTTCCCGACATTGTAAACATCAGTTAATTGCTCTAAATATAAACTTAACACTGAATTCTTATTTGCATAACGAAATTTCGAAATGCAGTCTCTCATGAAATAGCAAAGGTTAATAAAACGAAGATATAGGGGCAAGGAAAATAAATGTATATATGTACATACGTATTTAATTTATTTGAGGTTACACGGATGTTTAATTCAACAGAATCTCAGAATTGATTAATTAAATTGTACATGTATAATTGATATGCGAGGAGCCGAATTTCAGATAAGTAAAGTTTCGAAATGTATAAATAATTTATTTAGCAACTGTAAAGATACCTTATAAATTATAAGTTATACGTCTTTTTTGTCATAAGTTGTCTTAACTAAACTTAATTCTGTATAACATTGCATTATTTATTGCGTAAATGTAAGTCTACGTGAAAATTCATAGTACCTGTATAACATTTTCTTCAAGTATACATAATTATAAAACAAATATCTTTAACCCATTTTTCTTTGGTCTTAAATAATTCAATGAATATAATGTAAAGTTCTACATATATTTGTATTTAAAACACATATTAAATTGATTGTTTCTGATTGATCAAACTGAAAGTTTTTATTGTTAATATTTTATCACAGCTATAATTTTCTACTGAACATAGATACTCATCAACAACAAAAGTTGGATTATTTTGTTATTTAAGATTATATTATTTAAGTATTTTTTAGATTAGGATTGATTAATTTTGTTTAATATTTACAATGCAGCTAGAAGTAAAACAGCTCAAAATTTTTATAACATTTGAAACAAAGTATCTTATAAATCTATGCCCTTTCAACACCGATAAAACTAGAAAAATTGTAAAAAATTGTTGACACAATCAATGAATCTAACATTTCTAATAAACGTGATGATACAAGAACGTAGTTCGTGAATCAAGCATATAAACAAATAAGTGAACAACTCCAAAAGTTCTAAACGAGTTAATCAGTACATTCCCGAATAATTTATACTAGTGAATGCTTAGTTAATCAATCACTGCCTTTGTGATTGAACAAATAATAGAATAATAGCTGAAATACCATTTAAATATTTTCACATTATTGCGACGGCTCTGACATTACGGTATTTGAAGGTATATCGAAAAAAATATTTCAAAATTTTCATATCATTTTTTAAAATAACCAGCAGATCATTGAAGTGTATACAATATGTCAAGCAATTCCCAAAGCCTTAACTGCGAAATTACCAAATAAACTGTCAGCTTTGTTAAATAATACTTCACTTTCAGACAGCTCTCTTTTAGCCGGTAACGCCAGTATAGTAACGCAGAATGCCTGAGGATCCTTAGGCCTTTCTGTTGTGGTAATTGGTAAGCTAGTAGAAGCAGTAGAGTTAGCTGTAGAGTCAGCAGTAGAGTTAGAATTACTGCCAGTATCGGTATTATTGCTCTGAGAAATAACTAAAGTGTTGTTAACGTAAGTGACGTTTGCGTAAATCTTAGCAGTTGATATGCAAGGTAAATTAACAGTGGTTTTGTTGTCAACTGCGTTCCTGCATTCAGGAGCAGTATTGTTCAAACAAGGAACCGTACTCTTCACGCAGTTGGTCTGGCGAACATCCGTACAGGGTACCGTCGAAGTGGCGACGCACATTACTGCACCGTTGTTGGTACACAAAGAAATAGTACCGCTTGGACAAAACGAGCCAGTATCTCCCATGCACGCCACAACGGCGTTCGGTTGAATTTCAGCTTCTTTTGGGACGTTGTTGTTGTTGTTGTGGTAGTAATGGTGAACTTCGTAATGGTCGTACCTCGGCGCGCTGTCGTAAGTACTGTAGGAATGGTAATGGAAACTCGGGGTCGTCATTCGAGCTAAGCTGTACCCTAAGAAGAAGCCTAAGGTACCACTGCCTAAAATACAACCGGAATGATTACCTATTATATAAAATTAGTTATTGGTTACAGACCTGTATCGTGTGTTGTGTAATGATAAGTAGGCACGTAAGCTGGTACGTAACCACCACCATAACCGCCACCGTAATGGTTGTTGTTGTTAATTATTGTGGTGTGGCCAGGAGGATGGTAGTAGCCACCTGGACTGTAAGGTGGTGGGTGCCCTCCAGGGGAATACCCTGGAGATGGGTGGCCATATCCGTTGGGATGACCTCCAGCTGGACTGTATGCTGGTGGAGCGTGTCCGTAACCATTTGGACTGTAAGCTGGGGCATGACCAGCGGGGCTGTACGCTGGAGGTGAACCGTATCCAGCTGGGTTGTAGGCAGGCGGGGGTCCGTAACCAGCGGGGTTATAACTTGGGTTGTAAGCTGGCTGTTTTTCTAAATGAGTCCCTGCAGATAAATATTAAAAAAATTATTCGGATATTTTGGAGTAAAGTAAATAATAATTATATGTAGCACGGTTATTATCGTGTGATGTCACCAGATAGATTGGTAAATAATTACAAAATAATGTACCTACATTCTATATTTTTATAAAAATACTTGAACAGGAAATAAAATATAACCAGTTTCGATTAATTGAAAATTTTTGTTGGCAGTTTTTTTTCTAGTCACTATTAATTAGCGAGCAGCTTCGAAAATATTTCTTTTATTTTCTGTTAGCAATCATATTAGTCGTTTTTCGTTGAACTTCCGTTGGAAACATTTTTACTACAATAACGTCAATTGCTGCTGTTGAGCCAATTAAACCAATTAGAGATATCAATTGCTTCCATGGTATCAGCAGACGAAGCGTTGATTAGACGAATTATACGAATTGGATTGTTATGTCTTGCGTATGCATCTTACAACGTTGGTTATTCGCTGAACCAGACGATTGGTGAAACTGTTATTTTATTAAAAAAAGATTCGTGGATTTTATTGATTCGAACTAGATTATATCTATTTCATAGAAGAACAAAGAATGATGTAGTAAATCATATCTGTCTATTAATGTAGGATAAATGTTTTTAATTATAAATGTTTTTAATTACCTGTTCCACTTCCAACGTTGGTAGCAGTCTTGGGAGGTCCCACAGGTGATCCATGTGTATTTGAACCTATAAAAATACGCCATGTTGAAGATTTTAAATAGAAACATTAAAGTGGTACTAACCAAGACTTCCAGGGCTTCCCGGAGGAACAAAACCTATTGGTCTGCTATTAGTATTAGCTGCAAGAAATTAAGCACTTATTAGGTTACGACAATTTCTTAAATAAGGTTTCACGAATGAAAAAATAATTTCATTCTCAGCAGTTTTTCAATTTTATACATACATATCTGCCTTATATAAATTATTTATTCACTACAATTTACCTAGTTTCCAGAAATACGCAAAATTACCAGGACACGAGCCTCTTGTAATCGCGTGCACATTCAATAAAATAAGCATTAAGCACTAACAATGAAATCCGATTGCAGAATTCAATTTTCAATCATTATTCCAACAATGAATTCATCTAAAGGAGAGCGTTTGCGGGTTAAATTGCATCGAATAAAAAATAATTTTGCCATCTGTTGCCCGGAAACATCCTGATGGAAGCTTTATTAAAATTCACGCTATGAATTTTCCCAATTACTTTATATTATAAGCTTTTTTTAATTGATTTAAACAGGAAAATCATTTCTTCATAATTACATTCTTGATACAAATGATTGGAGATCCTACTTATAAAACTTTTGTGGCACACTTTCCAATAGAGCGTGGCCATTTACTTACCACTTCCATGACCTGAAGCAGCGTTTCCTACCCCAGAAACGGTCTTAGGCGGCCCAATCGCCTCCGAGGGATGACCGCTGGGCACGTTCCAGCCGATAGGCTTGCCCTGCTGACCACCCGAATTGCTGTTATAACCCGGTGGGCGATACACAGGAGGAGAAGGCAATGGATGATAACTGGGGTACGAAAGACTCGATGGAGAGGGGTGGGCTTGAGATGGATGCGAACCAGAAGAAGACGGTCGGCTCGGTGAAGGATGGGAAGAAGGAGACGGATGGGAGGAAGGAGAAGGATGAGACGGGTTGTAAGATGGAGAAGGATGGTACGATGGTGAGGGATGGTACGATGGAGAAGGATGATAAGATGGAGAAGGGTGGTAGGATGGAGATGGGTGGTAGGATGGTGATGGATGGTAAGATGGTCTCGAATATGATGGTCTAGAATACGATGATCTTGCTGAAAAAGTAAATAGCTGAGTTATAAATACTGATTACTAACCATACAATCGTTGAGGTAATTAATTTAAAAGTAATGTCCTACATATAATTATTCTATGGGAAGTACTGTTTTAAATGAAAAATCATTACAAATAATTTACGTTACAATTTCTGGATATATCCGGTATATTATGCCTAAGGCCTGGATGTAATTACTGAGAAATGGAGTAGACACTTTGAAAACCAGAATGTTGAGATGTTTATCTCAATGTGAGTGATCATTTTAAACTGTAGGTACAATTGTCCCTCTTTATCGCGTGACTTGAATAGAAAGCGCCACGATAATCGTTCTACCATCATGGAATAATAATTTAGTCAAATGATTCCACAAGCTATAATATTTGTTAATTGAATAATTACCTCGTTAACTAATATTTAAAAAAAAGTAACTTTCAATTTGGGAAAAATTGAAGTTACAGCTAGTTAAATTTAATTTATGCAATTGCAACATATTGAGAAAACGGAATTGTCATCACTAAAAAGTAATTTCACTTGGTAACTCTTAATCAATAAATTCTACGTTCTAAATTTAGATACCTGTAGACAGAATAAGTCAATGAAATTTTCATTTCAAAGGAAATGGATTCATGATACCTACATACCTAATTTAATTTCTTTATAAGCGATATTATTGAGAAAGTCTTACAAATGTTTGTTTTTTGTACACTTTATTGGGGCATCTAAAATAAAAGATACTTACAAGAGCTTCTGCTACCTCCACCGTACCTTCCACAATTTACGAAACATACTTGAATTACAGCGAATGCTATAAAAATATACAATTTAGACTTATAATACATCATCACAGTAATTAACTAATGCGCATTAATGACTGAATTCGCACTTAAATATATCATCATATCGATATAAGAACTGTATCCATTGCAATTTAAAAACACACAAAGGTTACCAACAACATTAGATAAACCAACGATCAACTAGTCACCTCAACCTTAACAAGTTGTTGGTGTGTTGGTTTGTTCAGTTTGTTGTAAAACTTGTAGTTTCATTGTTGCCGGTATTAACACAATTTCCGAAAACTTCTGCTTCTTACAATACTTAAAATTATTCTTCGATAAAATGACTGAAATAGAAGGAATATTTAGGTAGTAATAATAATATCAGTAACAGTCATTGTAAAAATTCAGGTAGTATTTCTATACAGTAAAATGAACAGAATTCCCTTAAAGGGTCGGTTTTACTACCTCTATTAACAATACATTTCAAAAATTCAATAAAATAGGTATATCTTTCATTAAATACCTGTGTTCAAATTAGAAGTTCAAATTCCTAAAGCGATATTTTTTTTAATTAATTTGTTGAAGATTTATGTTATATTTGTAATTCCATCAACATGATTGATATTTTACTATATTTAAAGAATTTTGAGGAAGTTGATTTGACAACACCGCTCGGTTAATTATCGAGTAAGGCAAGTGAAACGAGAATTTCATTGATTCCGGGGACTTGACGTGAGTCATGAAAAATTAAACCGCGTGAAATGTAAATTCGGTTGTAAAACTATTACTAGTGGTTAACCAAACGTACCAAAAACTAGATCTTTTCTTTTGATTTCAATTTACTTTCGATCTAAATTTACTTCCTTTTTGCATAGGTACTTACGCATGTAGATGGGCATTTAATTTAATATGTGTATATTTAGTAAACAATTTTGAGAAAACTCGGGATAAAAAATAAAATAAATTTCGACATTATTTAAATTCCATTTATTACAAAATTGATAAAGTTTCATATTTATCTACTTCTTCGAACCGAGCAGAAATCAATATCGAAGATACGAGTAGTAATTCGTCGAAATATCTTGACAAACAAATTATAAGTACACAAATATTTACTACCTACACAAATTTATTATTTTAATATTTGTCCGTGTTATACAATATATTATAAGAGTTTTTAAACACTTTTATGAAATATCATCTAATTCATTAATATAGTAGTTAAAGTGAGATGAGAATTTGAACTACAAAAGCTACAAACATATAAAAATATAAGTAGTTAAAACAGCAAATCTTCTTCAACCGAATATTTATCCAAATATTTTAGAAGCTATCATGCCGAACAACGAATCTGAATTGTCAAAAAGTTTTTCTCCAGTGGTGATGTTTCTTTCTATTGGAATACCCACGAGAGTTACGCAGAAATGTTGAGCTTTGCTTGTATTGTTGCCTTTGCCAGGCACCGGTTGGATATCCACGTAAGAAGTACTCTCAGTAACCTTTTTCGTGTAAATAGTATCGTTAACTGCCATAATTTCACCTGTTACCGTTAACGTGGATATACACCCTAGAACTACCTTTTTAGGAACGACTGTTTTAACGCAGGCTGCATTATTTCTCTTAGGACATATATCAGTAAGTAACTGGTCAGTTACACACCATACTGTACCATCAGTCGTACATAAAGAACTGGTATGTTTTTGAGAACATAAAATGCCAGTGTCGCCACTACATCCGCTGATATCGGTCGCTTGGATTTGTACATCACTAGGTATTATCTCGTCTTTATGATTGTAATAATGAAGAGAATAATGGTCATACTTTTGAACTTCTCCATTAGTTTGATACAAGTCCGCATTTATCCAGTAATAAGTAGGATAATATAGATGGTTTAGTCTTTTAATCAACTCATTACCATACGCGTCCTTACCGGCATCTGCATTTGTGTAAGTATAATGAGGCAGGTTGAGTGAATGAGGTGCATTGGGAATTCCAGAAACTTTCCTGACCTTAGGCGATTTTACTACAGCCCTTTCGCCTGGTAAAGCCAAAACTGTAACGCATAATTCACGAGGAGTTTCTAACGATTCTACTGTACTTCCATTTAACACTGGTGTTAAGGTCTTGTAATTTATACTACTCGCTCCAGCACCGTATGTTTTTATCAAGTAGCTACTCTTTGCGTACAGGCGAGCTGTAGATATGCACGGAATGTCAATTGTAATGGTACTATTTTGCGCAGACATTGTACAAGCTGGCGATCTCAAATTGGTGCATGATATATTGCTGCGAATGTAATTTACTTTCGATTCATTATTCACAATGGTCGAATTTAATTCGGCTACGCAAATAACTGCTCCGTCGTACAGACAAACTGATGTGGTATTTTGAGGACAAAATGTTCCACTGTCGCCAGCACAGGACATAATTTGGTCAGGCTTAATGTCTACTGTGTTTGGTAATACAGCAGCGCCGTGATCATAATGGAACACGTTGTAGTGATTAAACTTCTCTATGTAGTTGTAATTCTCGTCGTAATTCAGGAATGAATAACTGGGCTCAACTAAATTTTGCAGTTTCTCTCCTAGGTAATAGCCCAGTAGACTCATGCCAGTATCGTTGGTTGTATACCGGAACGGCAAACTAAATTCAGCTGGTGCTGGTGCTTTGGGCAATTTGCCGGAAGCGGTAGCGTTTTTACTTTGCGCCGGCAGAGCAAGGATTGTAACACAGAAGTTCTTCGTGCTGGAATCATTCGGATCGGTTACTAACAAACTGTTGTTAACGAAGTTAACACCAGCGTCGATTTTAGCAGTGGAAACGCATGGAATGGATATGGTAGCCTGGCTCTGCTGTTTGCATTCCGGTGAATTATTCCCTTGGCAATTGATGGTGCCTCGAGCGCAGCTCCTCTCTTTGTTATCGGAACAAGGTACTGTTGATTGGGCGCTAACCACGCACATTACAGCTCCGTTGTTTGTACATAGTGGCATGTTGCCACTGGGACAAAGCTGGCTGGAATCGCCAGCGCAAACAACTATAGCGTTGGGTTGAATCGGAGCTTCTTTAGGTACACTTTGGCTGTTGTGGTAATAATGGTGTATTTCGTAGTGATCGTATCTGGGAACGTATTCGTTGTTAACATAACTAGTACTGTGGTAATAATAACTCGGCCTGGAAATTCTTCCCAGTTGGTAGCCTAAGAAGAATCCTAAGCTTGTACTGCCCGTATGTATTGGAGTGTAATGATAAGTAGATACATAATGAGACGACAGAGGATGATAGTGGTAGTAGTCACTATCTAAAATGGTAATACCAACAGCTGGTGGTCCATAACTGTAGTAATGATGTGAAGGAATTATAACTCTGTGCTGGTAATTAGGAGTATAATGGTTGTTGTTAATTATGGTTACATGGGATAATGATCCCGTCGAAGGGTGATAATATCCTCCTCCCGGATGATAGTGGTAATTGTTATTATTGATTACAGTTGTGTGATGAGTGGGGTAAGTTGGATTAGGATGAGAACCAGTAATATAACTTGGACGATTCACGTGAGTATTAACAATTGCACCTGGAAAAGAAAAATGATCAAAACAGTAAAATTATTTTCCAAAATAGAATATTAGAACACTTACCTGGTGGTTGGTACACTGGTCTATGGTGCGCAGATGATATACCTGTAATTAATAATTTTGTTTTTAATATACTGGTGAGAAGTTAATTGTAATGATATAAAACTTACCAGTGTGCGAATTATTCCAGGAAGGTTTAGTAAACTTCTGATGTGTTGTATTACGACCACTAAATGAAGGTCCCCCTGAAATCCAAAATTAGAATTGAAAATATTATTTCAACACAGTAGTAAGAAAAACTAAATATTATTTTAACCATAATACCAATATTTCTTTATGGAAAACAGACTTTATTTGCGAAACAAACTAGGTCTATAGGTACTTACATGGTCTCTGTGTCACTATAGGTCTGTGGGTGACTGTGGGTCTTGTGTTATTCCCTATAAAAACAAATTACCGTAAACCATAGGGTTATAATAGTTTAGAAATTTTTAGATAACTTACATTTTCCATTCGTTCCTCCTCCATTATGAATATTACCATGTTGATTTCCCCCATTATTTATACCATGCTGCACGGGTTTTACAGTTTGGGTGCGATTAAAATAATTAGAAGGTTTAGAAGTGGGCCTGGTGTTAGTCCAGATTCCGGAAGTTTGGTGATGATTGTTCGGAGTATTGCCGAATGGCCGGTGAGTAGTAGAGCTGATAAATGGATTATATGGAGGCTGCTTGGTAGTACTGAAGAATGGATTGTAGGGGGGCTGGCGAGTCGTACTTCTATGCCCGTTCGGGCCGCTTTGTTGCAAATTATTGTGGGTAACTTTGGTCGTTTGGAAGAACGGATTGTGCGCCGGCTGCCTTGTGGTAAAATGCGATCCAGAGTGGTTTTGTTTACTTGAAGTAGTGAAAAACGGATTGTACGCTGGCTGTTTAGTAGTTCTGTGAGTTGGCATTGTGGTCATATAGTGGTGCTTGGTGGTTCTGTGAGTAGGCATTGTGGTCATGTAGTGGTGCCTGGTGGTTCTGTGAGTAGGCATCGTGGTCATATAATACCTTCTTGTAGTTCGATGAGTAGGCATAGTAGTCACTGGGTAGTAATTAGTTCGCCTGTTGAAAATATGCAGTTTAGAACATCACGAGAATAGAACGGAATATTAGCAAAAATTCCTATAGACAAACCTTGTAGTATATCTGGGTCTAGAAGTAGTATGCCATCCGTAGGAGCCATGGCTTGCGCTGGGTCTAGATGTTCTATAAGATAAGGAGCCAGAAGATGATGGTCGGGATCCGGATGATCGGGATCCGGATGAACTTGACCGGCTGGGAGCTAAAAAAATCGAGTATTCTTAGAAACAGGCTGATTTGAAAATGGTTTATAACGAGTGGTAATTAATTTTTTACTACCGTGCCCGCGGGCCAGGTCGTGCCGGATTTTTACAAACAAACCAAATGTACCTACTTAAAATACGTAAGTAATATTTTAACAAAATCTACGAAGTTTTATTTTTGCTAATATAGATAATTATTATGATATACATAGAATATTAATCTACTTACTATAACTTTTTGAGCCTTGTATTTCATTGTTATCGAATACAACAAATATAAGAAGAAAGAAACACCAACGGAGCAACATTATTGCACAAAATCAAAATATACACTAATATGTGAAGAAGTAGTTACAAATATTAAATATACATACTATTATATCAAGGGTAAAGGTCAAATCGAATGATTAATTGTATTATGGTTAATTAATCTTATTACATATATCGAAAATAAGTATGTTAATTTGTTTAATTATATTAAAAATGTTACATAAATTTAAAACATGTTTATCTTCCTACGGTTGCGTTTCTTAAATACGGTTTTACGTTTTTATTAACCATTACATGGCTTTTAGTAGCTTTTAATTTAATAGTATGTGATGTTTTAGCGTGCATGTAAAAATTCATCATACAATTTTCAAACGATTTAACCAAAATTAGTTTAATAATTTAATTTTGTATCGTTCGAAGTTTGCACAGCAAGGACTGGCCCTTTAATATTCCAACATTAACAAACTTTTTAATTAGATATGAATGAAGCCCCAACGGTATAATTTCATTTCAACCGTAAATTGTGATTATTTTGTTTATCTAATTGTTATAATTATTATTTGAAAGCGGTATTTTGATGGTCAGGTAAAATATTTAATTAAATAAATCCAGTTATTTTGAGAATTTATTAGATATGTAAAATCGTGCTCACCATAATCCCCCAGGCCAATAAAAGCTTCCTTGTTTAACTCGCCCTACCACCTATTTAGATGGCCAGCGCCTCGAGAGCGCATTGTAAAGCTGGCAACATTGCTACGGCCTGGGCCAGTTGAAATCGGATGTCGTACTGTTCGTTTCGGGTCCCGTCTCCGTATATCGGGTATCCATTTGTTTATACCTTCGATGCAATATCGACAATATTTATATCTTTGATGTAATATCGACAATATTCTTTAACGTGGTCCTATTATAATATATCATCTTCGCTTGGATATTAAAATACTTAGTTATTAACATATGCTAGCAAGATATTTAAAAGATAAAACATTAAATTTAATTAGGATTAAATAAAAATCGGCCTATCCGTGGATTATTCTGAAAAAGCATATTTTCTCAGATATCTGTAATCATACACAACTGTGATCATAATCCAATCATAAAATCATACACAAAATTTACAATTACCTTACCCTAAGAATAAGAATAAGAAAATAATTATCTAAAATTAGACTGATTATATAAATTAATTTAAATTAAATTGGGCATTTCTACTAATCACTTTCAAGTGTTTCCGTTTTGCATAGAAATAGTGAAAACATAATATAAATATTCCTGTTATTGCATCGAACGTATAAACAAATAGATACCCGATATACGGAGACGGGACCCGAAACGAACAGTACGACATACGATTTCAACTGGCCCAGGCCGTAGCAATGTTGCCAGCTTTACCATGCGCTCTCGAGGCGCTGGCCATCTAAATAGGTGGTAGGGCGAGTTAAACAAGGAAGCTTTTATTGGCCTGGGGGATTATGGTGAGCACGATTTTACGTGTATGTGTAATAAAGATGTTGATAATTGGTAAAAATACGGGTTAAGGATTTAAAAAAATATTTTAAATGAGGTCAAGAGCGCATTAAATGTAATCAAAAATTTGTAATTTTAGTACATGTATTTTATACTCAAGTCAATTTTCAATAAAAATAATTGTCTGTTTGAAGGTATTCAATTTTGACAATTTAGATAGAGTTTCTGATCAATTGATTTAATTTTTGGATAATATCTATAAACTTAAGAAATTTAGATAATGACAAGGATGTATAGAGAAGTTTCTTAAAATATTTATTTTTTCGACATAACGGCCAGGAAATAATATTCTAGTACATAATTCATTGATAATGAGAATATGGAGAATTGTGTAATGAAAATGATTAGGTCTATTGAAAAGTGTTTCAAAATACTTTTAAAACAGCACGTGACTTTGTAATTATTACGAAAATGCTAAATATTTAATATTTAAGACCAAAATACAAGAAATTATTGACTAACAGAAAAAACTCTCTTAATCCTTTGAATCACACTGCAAATATGAATTTGTGTTGTTTGGCCTATTAAAGCATTTTTCAATTATGATTAGAACGTTCAGTTGATACGAAAATTGAACTTAACAACCTGACTTTAATCAAAGATATTTTTGGTACCTTAACAAACACAAAAATTATAATTTCAAGATCAAAATTGCATTTTTATTTAATTAATTAAATTGAAATTAAATGAAATTACGCTTCACAAGTATAATCAATCGGTTATAAATAGACCCGAATATATCCCAATATGCTGCTATTACAACTTTATCGATGTTTTATTGACGATAAATTGCGAAATAGCTACCTACTCGCGATCTAAATTTTTTCCATTTTATCATACTTTTAAATTATTACATGTCGGTGAAAATAGATTTTACTTCCAAATGAAGCCATTACAAGAATTTTTATTTAACCGAAAATTGCTCGTTTAATTTTCTCAAGTAGATAATATTTGTGAAAGTCCTGCTTGGTTACTGGGTATTATGTTGGGTCTTTTTGTAAAATCGCTTATAGGCATATCTCTAAAAAATAAATTTGCATACATAAATCATCTTGGATTTTGAAATAAATCAAATTCGTAAAGTTTGCAAAAGCGATATTTTATGCGAAACCATTTTTTTCTTACATCTTATTCCCAAAATCTTCCACCACAAGGGCATTTAATGAAGAGTTTCTAACTAATGAAATATTTAAACGTGCGAATCGGCATTAACAACTTTTTATTACATTGCACATTACTCCGATGTATTTGCATTGTTTTAGAAATTAAATTCTAAATTTAGCCACTCGGTAGTTTCGGCACAACTTGCTAGTTCTGCTCACTTCCAATTAAAAATATGCGAAGAAAAGCCGTATAAATTTAGACCGAATTATTTGAGTATACGTATGGTGTTTATTTTTCTTCATGCATCACATAAACAGGGCCATCCACAAACTTTTCGTCGATACATTTTCCCCGGCACAGACAGTCACAATGTAATCTGGCGCGAGGAAACTCGCGGAACGGAAAATCGTCAGAATACCTCGCGAATTTTTTGCTTGCGGTAATTTATCGACGATAGTGATATGTGGAGTGGTGGATCTTAATTAACAGTTAATTAACAGCTATGTTTGGATTTGTTACAATACGTAAGTTTTCTAGATGTTCTATAAAAATGCATAATTTATTCACAATTTAAAAAAAATATTAGGTATTATTTGTAGGTACTATATTGTATATTTTTTAATAGAAAGCCCCACCTTTTTTGTCATAAATCGATTCACCATTTTTCCTGAATACACTAGAGGTTTGTGGCCAACCGCTGACAATATATAGGGTGTGAAAAAATAAATATACCAAGAGAATAACAATCTTTATAGACATGCTAAATACTATACTTAATTTATCATCAACAGTTAATAATTTAACACTATCAATGGATAATATAAAATAGTCAATAGATAGTAACAAGTTTTACCTAATAAAAATAATTTAAATTATAGCAGCATCCGCAAGGAGAACATCCAGGCATGTTTGTTTTTTAAAATATTTATATATGATGTACCATGGGAGGATCCTTAGAGAAAATAACTTCCTGAATTATATTCATGAAATCGAATTTCCATCAGAATACATAATAAGCAGCGGATAACTTTGCTAATTATTTACAAAGTTCAGTGTTATTCCGAATAGGGCCATGACTACTAAATATTGTAACAAACTTTTTAGACGAACAGCAGTGAAAATAATTATTGAAAATAATTATTAACCCTGTTAAGAAAAACTTTCACGCTACTTACAGGCGATGTAATGAAGAACTGTTAATTTTCCTAATCTCCACCGAAATTATTTTATGGAGAAGTCCGGAAAAGTTTTAATTATAATTTATTGCACAGCCAGATCTCTGGCGAAATGCGATGTAAAACAGTTCATCCAAAAGAACTCACACAAAGTGCGTTATTTAAAATTATATAATTATAATAAGTGTTGCATTTCTACGATCGTTTAGGTATAAAAATTGCCTATTAGTTTTGAATGTGCATTTGCCGTATTTATCGTTTTGGTTTACGTTTCCTCACAAGGAGATAATAAATAAAATAAAGGTAGTATATTTTATATCCATTTCTAAAAGATAAACTTCGTTTAGGAATAAATTTTGTAATAATTCTCATTCACAAATTCGCTAGTTTTCCACATGGATCAAACATCAGAATTTTATCGATTGTTGAACACTATCTTATGTAGAAACGAAAATATAATGCGAATTTAATTTATCCTGCACCATTCTCGAAATCCGCATATGTTTATTTTTGAATCATTAATGCTAGTAATGAAACAATTAATCGATATAAAATCCTCTTTTATTCTGTTGTTGTTATGGTAGCTTTGAGTATTTTTAAGTTCTTTGATAAATGATATAAAATAGCATTCGTTCGTTCTTATGCAAATAGACGAATAATTAATGCAATTTAATCATCAAACTTTCCTGTTTTATAACAAGTTTTGAATGAATCAAAACAATATGTTACTTTAAATACAAGGTGTCCCAAAAAAGTGTCTCACATGATAAAACTTTCTATCTCGCAAATACGAATTTTCCTCTTCAACTTTCCATTCGAACATAAGGCCAATTTACAGTGCACTATTTCATTCGAAACGTGCTCAGGTCTTTATCGGATCGTATTATTGGATTTATGGGATTCTCAAAAAAACTGTTCGTTGTCTAATTCGAACAGCTTCGATAGAGAATCTCTTGATTTGCGTGTCGTATTTGCAATCCGAAGATTGGAAGCTGCCATTTGGCGTCTGTTCAAGATTGTGTGTTTAAAGCGGATTCGAATTCCACCCAATAATATAGACAGATACCGGCGAAATTGAGTTAGAGCAAAATCAGCGGAAAATAGGCGAATACGTGAAGCGTTTAAATGATTTATCTGTATACTCGCAGCGTACTTAAAACAATTCGAATGTAGGTATTAACTTATTTATCTGTTTTACGATAAATTCTGGTTAGTTTAATAAATTTATATAGTTTGGATACGTTTCTATAATATCCTTATTTTTACTTACAATTAGTTGTTTAATAATATTTGTTTTTATTATTTTTTATTAGGTAATTGAGTTAACTAGTACATCCAATAAAATCGTGCAAAATGAAATCGATTTCGATGTCGAAATAAAACAAACTTCATTCCTATTCATTCGTGGATTCGGGAATTAAAAATAGTTGTATGAATAATTCATGTTCAATGTTACAAAAGGAATCGGCAAATTTCATGAATGAATTATAGTAGTAGGAAAGCTCTTGTATCATAAATTGTCTTTTGGAGGAAAAAATTGGTATGAATTTTCGTATGAAATTCATAAATTTTCTGAGTGAAAAGCGAATGAGTTTTATTAATAGTTAGATAAACCAGGTTTCGGTGGTTCAAAGAAAATCATTATCCGTTTAATAAAGATGTAAATTATCAATTTAAATGCCTGGTAATCCGCAGAAACGATCACGTTCTAGCACTTTGCCATCGGATGAATTGAACGAGAATGTTTCATTTATTTTGAAACATAACACATTACAGGAATGATATAAGTTTGATGTAGGTATATCCTATCGAACATTTAATATTTTTTTATAATTAGATCTTTGATCTAAAACTGATTTCTTTCTGTAGAAATTTGTAAGTGTTATTTAGATACCAAGTGTTCTTTTATGCTCACTTGGTTATATTTATAGAAGCCAATTTTGCATCAACTGCAATATTTACCTAAAAAATTGAAGTAAACGAATATTTATTTGAAAATTTTTATTTTATGAGCGCATCAATGATTTTTTTAGAACATGAAAGTGTAGCAATTTTGTGATGATAGGACACTCGATTTGCACTACCTACATAATTTAAAATTTTGAAAAATAATTTTACCTTTTATTCATCTACATATTATACGAGTATCTACGTATTTAATTTTTTTTACTTATTGTCGTTACGATAATTAATTTTTTCCAAAAAAAGCATGCTTTTCTATTAGCAATTAAAGTAAAATAAGACCTAGCAATATCCTGTAGGTAATTATTAGACAACTTTTCACTGCTTATAGCAAACTCTTAAAAAGAATCTCGAATGCTGCAGTATTCAGAAGGTAACGTAAGCAGAGAATTAAAGAGAAAAACAGCGCAAAAAAATCCCTCTGATATCCTCCTTTAATACTCCGTCATATCGATCAATACCGACGACATCCTTTTATTTAGAAATTAATTGAGTGGTAGTGCGTAGGTGGTTGTTTTGATTGCACCCCAACGTTTTCCTGTATATTCCTACACGTTCTATATGTATACCGTAAATTAAAATACTTGCGCTTCCAGTTTCAATTAAAAATTTTGCTAAGAATAAGTTTGCGTTTCCCTACTTCGTTATTGTGCATAGAAGGTATCGCGATTTTATTACCCATCGATTATAGAATATTACGCAAATTTTATGGAAAACGCGCTGTATATTAATCCAATTATTTGCGCAAATCGCTTTGGTTGACATTTGAGGATGATAAAGTTGATGAAAACGATATATCTACTGAAAATGATACACTGAAAACGTCCGCCAATATCCGCTCTGGCCGTCACGCGATATTAATAACTCGAAAACAATATTCTTAATAGGATTATATCAGGTAAAAAACGAACTGAATCGCTAGAGGGTTTAACGACAATGTGTGTATGTACTACGCCTCATTTCATCACAAGTTAATTTATTAACTATAAAATACCCGTTTTACCAACCCTAACAAAAATTTTTAATTAGCGTTGTATTCTCCGCGCAAAACTCCTGTTGCTGCAAACAGAATTTTTAACATTTAATTATTCGTCGAACCTATTGTAAAATTTTCATCAATTTCCAATTAAACAATCCCATCCGATAGTTCGCTAGTGCGAAGTTTAAAGCGACAAAAAAAGATCAATTAATTTCGCAAAGTTTAATTGATTTCGTTTTTATTCGCAGACAGCGCGGCTGAAAATGAAGAGGAAGAAGAAGAGGAAGCGGGGGAGGAGGCGCGATCTCCTGGCAGAAAAAGGGGCTCTGAAACATGCATCGACATACCCAAAATAGATACCACCTCAAGTCTTCTGGAAAAACCTCGGGTCGATGCCAAAGTAAAAGTAAGAAATTTCACACTTAAAGTTTACGTTTACAGCTTTGATAAAACTATAAAATTTATATTCGTGTACCACTCCATGCTCTAATGGCTATTGGTCACTCAATCAGCGGATAATAGCGATGGAATATTCCATCATCTCCTTCATTTCACGTAGGGAAATTAATTTTCCGCACGAAAATGAACACAATTATATTTTATCCCAGCTTATGTCAACATTTCCATTGAACCAAAGAGCTAATCATCAAAAAACAGATAATTAAATGTTAATGTTAAATACCAACATGAAAAGTGCGTTTAATATCTAAACAATCTTGCATAATATTCAGGAAACACTTTGAAGCGTCCTCTTGATTAAAATTTTCATAGGTATACGAAACTCGCCGGCTTCGTTTCTGGGGTTAAATTATTATTGTCTGGGGCAATAAATTTAACGAAGGCAATCCTTGACTTCGTCATGCAAATCATAATCGAGCCCGCTCGTTGTCGAAGAGCTCTTCCGGAAATGGGAAATGGGTCTTCATCAAATTTACATGAGGACGTAATTAAAAAAATATAGCGACTTTAGAGTTTACAAATATGATGTTTCAAGAGGATATTAATATGCTTATTTTCCACATGACTTCGTTATTATTATGAACTGAAATTAAATTTGACAATAAAATATATTCTTTCTATCTCTAGAGGCACAACACCATTGTTGTACTAATAAGAAAGTTGGAGAATTGAGAAGTGTATAAGCAAGGCAATATTTTATTACATTTTCTGTATATTTACAAAGTTTACCCAGGGGTGCGTAGATATTGTTTCTGATATTCTCAACGTTTGAAACTCAGGTGGAGAAAATGGAAAAAGCTATTATGAAGGATATAATTGAGCCATTAAAGTTGAAGTGACTATATAAGACGAAACAATAGAAGTTACCAGAGTAATATTACAGTTTTACTTTGAGTATTGCAGTCTAAAGTTGTTTAAAAAATGGGAAATGAGGAGATTTAATTATGTCGAACCTCAATGATCGATTAAGACATTTTTAATTACATAAATTGTTGCCAATTAAAGTCCAAAGTAAAGCCATAAAGGCTTTTTACTAGACAGTTATACAAAAATTGTTGATAGTGAGCTTTGAATTACTTACTCATAGTTATTAAATACCCCATTTTAATAGTGTTTAGATTTACCGGACGGAAACCCGGTTATGTGGGTGTTTATTGGGAACGTCTTAATAGTTTATTTTAATTCGCATGATTTGTTACGTTCGCGGGAGCTTTTTTCCAAATGATATCATTTTTCAAAATAAACACAACAATAAACATTTCCAAAGACGCGGCCGTCAAATTCTCGGTGCTAAAACACATTTTTAATTAATACTTACCTACACAACAAGACAAGAACACTTTTAACTCGAACGTGGAAAAATAAATAAATACTTTGGAAATTTTTAACAAGCGTCAAATCGAAATGGCGATGTTAAATCGAAAATTACGAACGGAAGTTAAATAATGAAATTCAATTTTCGCCTGTTGAACATTAATTTTGATCTCGATATTTTCCTATTTTTACAGAGACACAGCATCCATGGAATGATGGAGGAGGAAAATGTTATAAGACCTCACCAGGAGATCGCTCAACTTACGCTAGACGAAAAGAAATTCCTATTAGCTGTAGAACGAGGTGATGTAGCCTCCACAAGAAGGTAAACTGTTATATTCCTCAAATAAATCTAAAATTAAGACGAATAAAACGCTATAAACTTAAATTAGCTGTATACGATTCCTTTCTTAATTTATGTCATTTCCGATTGCATTATTGCAATTAGTGTCTCTACCGGCATAATTGCATTCGGAATCGAAATTACATTACATCGTGGAATTAGCTTTGAGCCTCAGTTCACTTCCTTCTTACCTGTTTAGAGCCAAATCAGAATACTGTTGAAGCCTAATTACCTGTATTTAATATCTACTTTACACGTCAATTATAGTGAAACATTTGATCATAATTCCTATGCATAATCTACATACATACGTGTAATTAATCACAAAACCCCACCGTTTCGAAAGGCTACGGGTCTTTGTTAACATTGAATATTCATGCCAATTTGCGGTTGGCATTCCATGAATCGATATTTCGAAAACAGATTAACGCGATTATTAGCCAATTGGACATGTCAATTTCACTTTAACTTTTATGAATTCTGCTACCCAAAATGCTATCGTCTTTAAACCGCATTTAAATGTTCAAATTGAATTAAATTCAACGTAATGGCTGGTGGATGGTAAATCGTTTACATTTATGGCTCCATTTTTCCAGAATGCTCCAGAGGGCCGAAGAAACCAACTACATAAACATAAACTGCGTGGATCCCCTGGGCAGGAGCGCCTTGCTGATGGCAATAGACAACGAAAACTTGGAAATGGTCGAGCTGCTGATCGAACATCGAGTCGAAACGAAGGACGCTTTACTGCACGCCATCTCCGAGGAATTCGTGGAGGCCGTGGAAGTTTTGCTTGAGCACGAGGAGACCATACATCACAAAGGGGACCCGCACGTAAGTTTCCTATCGGTACAGGAAGGCTTTTAAAGATCTGATTTTGGAGAGTTACTATACAAACTTGTACTTTGAAACCTCAATTGGGTATCCAAAATAATTTATCGTCTATGAAATGCCCATTAAAAGTAACATTAACACTACTATAGGTAGTACAAGTAGATATTAATAAAACGACTCGTTAAATACTTACCTACTTAAGATAAGAATTAATGTTACGCTGCGGAGAAGCGGGCTTATATTATTACCCATAAAACGAATTATCCTCGCCATGCTACAGGAATTTTTAACGTTGCTCGTTAAGGCGTCTATTCCTTACTATGTTAATCGCATTATGTCGAGATTTTGAAGAAGAATTCGCTGTCATTAATTCGTGCAAAGTATGTAAATTATATGTACCTTCCGCGGTTGTAATGATGCATTTTGTACGAAATAAATATGGGATTTTGCTTGATTCATGCTCTAGGCAGCGCGTACTTTGAATTTGAATGCAGTCCGACGTGCAAGTTAAATTATGTCACGCGTCGGGAACACTTACTTTCAGTATATAGGGGCCCTGTGCGAGACGAAAAGTGATGGAAAGTCACAATGTAGAATGTAATTCAAAAAACAACGGAATATGTTACAAAGGAATTGCTTTAATGCTACATCTTGTAAACTGCAAATTAAATGAATAGCAACTTATTAAAGTAAAATATGTTTTTATGTAAATTATTGATTTGATATTTACGCAATAAATTCGCTAGTATTACCTAACGTTCCCGATTAGTTTCCTGATCACCTAATAAATTTAGAATAAACAGGAACAGATAGCGCAATTTATCGCACCCTTGAATGGTAGATGCCATTTATTTTAAACGTCGTCGGTGTCGTTAATGTAAAAAATTTACAATCCGGTACGGAGCGAATTCCATTTGGAAATTTATTTTAATGCGACGCTTGATAAGTATCCGAGGAAATTTATACCGAAATCGAGTTGTGTATTGAGGAAATTCTTCGGCGCTTCTTTTGCATTTATTCAAATATATGCAGAGTTCTCGGGAGAGATTGACGCCTGCACAAAGAATTTTCGCCGGCATCAGGGATTTATGAGTTTTCTTTGAAGGTGAAAGCGGAGTCAAGTTGTTATTTCGTACACCTACATTCAATGTAACGCAGTAAATTCAGCTAAAAGTTGCTCTTTATTTTCTTTTTAAAAAGTACAGAAAGTTGGTCGGTGGTAATTAATTAAAATAATTAATAGACATTTTTTTGGTTTGTTTTAGAGTTGGGAAGCTCTTCCGCCGGATACTGCTACTTTTACTCCAGACATCACGCCTTTGATTCTCTCCGCACACAGAGACAATTATGAAATTATCAAAATTCTTTTAGATAGAGGAGCAACACTGCCTATGCCGCACGACGTAAGGTAGGAATTGCACCAATGATTGCAGTAAATCCTGCTTTTGGGTAATTAATTTTGCATCTTCTCTTGTAATATTCCGTACAATTTTAGACATGTCTATGTGCTTTATCCAGACTTCGCAAAATTGCGCGGGAATCAAGATCGTGTGAGTTTCTCAATTATTTCTTCCTCTAGTAATTCGCAATTTGCTTGCCGCCAATTTTCCTGAGTCATCGACCCATCTTTGACGCGGTTTACCAACAAAGAGTTCTCTGACCCTTCCCTTGCACCAGATAGGTTTTCTCATATCATACTACTGACACTTCGATCATAAAATAATTAAATAAGAACTCGATGTTGCTCGATGGATCTTTACTGTTCTGGATGGATCGAACAGGTTTACTCTTACCATAATTGAAAAAGATTATATCAAAGTGTTTTCTCTCTACTGTTTACTGTAGAAAGTTTTTGAAGACAGATGTGTAATTTTTATAGTTTCTCCGATAATTTAATTGAATAAAACTGCACTTTGCTAAAGTCTAAGTTTGCTCATCAAACTAACGAAGAACTTGTTAAAGTTTAATGGAAAATCTTTGCGCAAACCGTAGCCAAATGGCCGCGCTGAAGAATTATAAATCGCTATCATCCGTAGAATAAAATAAAATAGAAGTCCCAGTCGACTCGAAGAAGTTCGGAAACTCACCGCCGTAACGAACATGCAGCTCGAACTTGAACCAACAACGACTCTCCAGCGCTTGAACAATTCCCGGATGTATCCCGGCGATACTTTCGACATAGGTATCTTTATTTTTTTTGCGGCTTCCGTTTCAATTTGGCGGAAGTTTTATTGCTTGTTTAGCAGTCGCGTGATGTTCTCCTCGAGGCCGATTTTATCGGGCAGAAGTGATTTGCAGCCTCGTCGGCGCTCAACTCGCCGAAAATATTATATCCCGTATATTCAAAACGGCGAATTACAGCTGCCGAGTTTACAGTTCAAACCGAGCTGAAGCTCGCGCTCGTGTTAAAAATACTCCGGCGAAATGGAGATCTGACATTATTTGTGATGGAGGAGCTAATAAAAACCACGTAAAACGGATAAAAGCTGGTTCTCATATCGCTATTTTGGAGTTTAAATATTCCTAGTAAACATTTATACTCTATTCATAAATGAGGCGGAGTAATCGTGTTCCTTGCATAACCAATACAGGATGAACGATCCAAGTTTTAGTAAAATTATATCGTATAAATATTATTTTTTTTTTCAATTTCTGTGGTAGGCATCAGGTACTTAGCTTCTGTGTATCTTCTGTGTAAGCTGGAATTTGCCCAATTTATGAATAGAGTATAAGCTCATATCGAATAAATATCAACACTCACAGGGCGTTTTATCATTTATAAAATTAAGATGTTACTGAAACAACGAATTTTTTGCTATTTTTTTTTCTTTTATCTCCCCGCAAATTTATTCTTTTGATTGTATGCAGATGCGGCTGCGACGAGTGCGTCACGTCGAGAATGGAGGACTCTCTGCGACATTCAAGGAGCAGGATCAACGCATACAGGGCCTTGGCGTCGCCGTCGCTCATTGCCCTCTCCTCCAAGGATCCCATCCTGACTGCATTCGAGCTCTCCTGGGAGTTACGCAGGTAAGTTGTGTAAACGAATTTAGGGAATACGAAATTTAGTCCTTTTCGGTGAAAGGAAATGTGTTTTTTATACTTGCCCGGAATATTGAAGAGCGCAAACGTACTTCATATTTACATTTTAAATTAATCAATAATATGGAATTGGAATGGTTCACTCAGGCTCTTATTTTGAATAGAACTGCTTTAAGTATTACCAGTTTTAATGCCCAGCAATCGTCCTGATACATCCTTGTACAGATGCAGTAAATTAATAACACACTACAAATTTGTTCTCCCATTTTATGACGCTCTCTTCTAGTTTCCCGCCGATGTTAAACTACTTTCGTGACCTAAATCAATGTGCCTATCGCCGTAAAAAAGCAAGGTAATTTATTGGCAATCAGGAGAACGGGGCAAGAACGTATGGGGAAAAAGTAAATAAATCATTGTTTTATTCCCGTACACATTGTAAAGTAGCTTTTTCCGCGGCCCTTAATTGCTCGCCATCAAGTTAAGCGGTAGCTTTTTTGTGCAAGCTCTGCGCTACTTTCGAATACGTAATGTAACGAGAGCGACGTGTGCAGGCTCGTTAAGTCGCCGCAAACGGCCAGGAAAGTTCGGCAAAGTCGAATAAATTGAGAAATACGTACCGGTCTTCGGCTGGCGAAAGTACGAGGAAGATTTACGATCCGCTGTTGGTTAGCAAAGGGAATTTTAACTGGTAATTTTCGCATGTTTGCAGACTGAGTTTCATGGAGCACGAATTCAAAAGCGAATACCAGGAACTCAGGAAGCAATGCCAGGACTTCGCGACTGCCCTCTTAGACCACACCAGAAGTTCCTACGAATTGGAGGTTCTACTCAACCACGACCCTACGGGCCCGGCCTTCGAACACGGAGACAGAATGCACTTGAACAGGCTGAAATTGGCCATAAAACTTAGGCAAAAAAAGGTTCGTTTCAATTAACTTCTCATAAAAATTATGATAATTACATATCTAATTGTATATTACTTTTTAACTGAACAAAGTACCTAATGAATAAAGCACACATTTTAGATCTGGTATAATTCAATTTTTATCCTGAATTTTTTATGCAGGATGGCCTCAAATTTACCAGTTTCCATACTTTTGGGACACCCTGTACGAGTTTGTAAATAATTAATAACATAATTATGTAGGCTCTAAATCCAAATTTGATTCGAACTGGCATGTTAAGTTAACACAGTTTATTTTATCGATCCCTCTTCCTTATTGCTAGTTTTCCTTTGGTTAGTTCAACCGCTCGGTAATAGCAGGATTTTAGAAGGCGAGAGTGAATTAATCGGAGAAGTTTAATAAACCTTAATTATCGTCGATGATTCGGGCGCTATTCCAGAGTCTTTGATCCCTATACGTTTTCGCAAATAGCTCTGCATGATATTAATTGATTTCATGAAAATTTGAGGTTTGTCAAGAACAGGTGGATTTTAATAAACTAAAATGGTTTTAATCATTTCCTACGGTTTTTGGAAGATGATGTTTCAGACAGTTTCCTGGAGGAAATTAAATTTTTTATTTAACTGTGCGTGTTTCTTTTAACTAAGTAAATTTTGTGATTTTATTTCAAAACGCTTCCAATTAATTTTGTAAAAAAACGGAAAAGGCCGTCGTTCCCTTTTTCGTTTTTATAATCCCCTTTAGATGACCCAAGCCTAACTCTGATAATTAAAATTCACTTTCTCATTTATCTCACTTCACCAGTTCATTCTCCGGATAATTCCCGTTCCCCTTTAAAGCTCTCTCGTTAAATTACGATGTCCTTCCGACAGGTTTATTGTTTGAAGTTTTTGGACGATTTTCCGAAAAAATTGCCGAAAATTCCAAAGTTGCGAATTTAATTTTATTTTAACGAAGTTTTAATTCGATAATAATATTGTGTCTTTTACTTTGGTTAGGGAAATTGTAAAGTTTTGAAAATGTGAGGAAAATTTTCCCGTGTTTAATAAAAAAATAACTTACTTATTTAAACTTATTTTTTTATATTTTACAATTTTTTAATCTGGTTTTAACCCTGTCGTTAACGTCAAAGTGAAAAGTAATGTATAGAGATATTAAATTTTCACCAGAATAATCCTAATGGAGTATGACTTTAATACGCCCCGTTCAATTTTGTAATATAGTCCAAAGAATAAAAGTAGGTATAGAATTTGTCGAAATCCCTGGATTTGTCTGAAGAGTTTATTCCGATTGTACGGAACGCGAACCTTTTATATCGGTGAAACATAAACTTGCTCGTAATTTGAAAAGAGACAAATGGAAGTCAGAAGCATAACAAACAAGATAAAAGCGCACGAATTCATGAGAAAGCTCCTACAAGAGGAGAATCCGAAATTTCCAGCAGATGACAAATTGTTGTTCAACATTACATTAAAATATCGCTTTCGATATAACACATTTACGGTAAACGAATAAAAGCAAAATATTATAGTCTAAAATTTAATGTAGCATAAATTCGCTCCCAATATCTCTAACAAAACGAGCGCGTGTTCACATAAATAATTCTCATTTTCAGTTTGTCGCCCATTCCAACGTCCAGCAACTGCTGGCTTCGCTGTGGTACGAAGGCCTGCCGGGATTCCGGAGGAAAAATATGGTCCTGCAAGCGTTAGAAATCGTCCGGATCGGGATACTGTTTCCGTTTTTCTCGATAGCCTACATCGTCGCACCGCATTCGGTTATCGGCCAAACCATGCGGAAACCCTTCATCAAATTCATATGCCATTCCGCCTCTTACATTTTCTTTTTGTGTAAGTACTCGTTAGCTCGTTAAATTAAATGGTTATTTCACGGGACGGCATGCAGTTGGAAAATTATATTAGTATTTTTGTTTTGCAGTTTTGTTAATTTTGGCGTCTCAGAGGCAATTCTTGCAATCGTTTTTTGGAGTTGCATCCATTGAAGATGTGTTCACACAACGTGGTGCTAAACCGTCCATAGTAGAATGGATAATATTGTCTTATGTTAGTGGTAAGTACATATTGTGGTTTATTTTTGTACATTAAAGGTACATGCATTTATTGAATCAGGGTAAGGGGATTTTTGGTTTGTAAATCATTTAACTGTGTTTCGTACAGAGTTTTCCGAGGAGAAACCGAATGAGTACAAAATGAAATTCGTGAAAGTTAAAGCGTGTTTTGTTTGCTTTGGAAAGTAAAAACTTTTAGTAAACTTTGGTTTTTATGTGGTTCCGTTGAAATGTAAAAAGCTAAATTTTGCTGGATGTGTTTCCTTTACTACATATCTTCTTCCAAGGAAGTAAAAAAGAGCGTTAAAGTATGGAATTAGATTGTAATAAATATAGTAATAAATACAGTGCTCAACAATTGATAAGGATCACAATTATTTTTTGAATATTTTTAATTTAAATTGATGATACAGCTTTTTATTTTTGGTTGTTGCTAGAAAAATAATTTTTCTATGGAATAGGAACAAACAGAAAAAAAAAATAAATCATTAACCAGAAGTAATTGTTTATTGTAATAAAAATAATTTAACAAAAAGTCGTGTTCTTCTAAATCAAAAATAATCATAAAAGAATGAAATAAAAATTTTTAATATCTTGTTGGCCCTTCTCGAGCACGAATGAGGCTTCTTACTCTATCAGGCATACCCTCTATCAGTTGATTCAAACTTATTTTTGATTTAGAAGAACACGACTTTTTGTTAAATTATTACAATAAACAATTACTTCTGGTTCAATGATTTATTTTTTTTCTGTTTGTTCCTATTCCATAGAAAAATTATTTTTCTAGCAACAACCAAAAATAAAAAGCTGTATCATCAATTTAAATTAAAAATAGTCAAAAAATAATTGTGATCCTTATCAATTTTTGAGCACTGTATATTAGATTGTATTAGATTGTAATAAATATATTATTATTAGTATGGAATTATTGTATTATGTTGGGAATTTTATTAACATGCGTTCTTTTCAGGCCTAATATGGAGTGAAATTAAGCAATTATGGGATGTAGGTCTAGAAGAGTATGTAAGGGATATGTGGAACGTAATCGACTTTATTACGAATTCTTTATACGTCGCAACGGTATCACTAAGAATTGTTTCAATATATCAGGTAAATATGTTCCTATAAACATTATTCATTCGACCCTTTCCAACCTACCTATTTGACGACACTCCCCTAACATTGTTTTTGTATCGTTTATCAAAACTTTTCACTGAAATGTCGCCCAGTTATTGAGTGACCTTAAAGTTCCAAACAATCCCAATATACATTTTAACCAATATGAAGTTGTCCCGACGGATTAATAGCCGACCACTTTGCTTACGCAAGGGCTTCTGGCGTTTCAGGTCCAGCTGAATCCGGACTCACTGAATAGAGAAGAGAAAAGAGAAGATTGGGACGCTTGGGATCCGATGCTTATATCCGAGGGACTGTTTTCAGCCGCTAATATATTTAGGTAAGCAAAAACAATACCCAAACATTCCTTTTTTAATCCATTTAATTGCAGTTCCCTAAAACTCGTGTACATATTCTCGGTGAATCCACATCTGGGACCATTACAAGTATCCTTATCGCGGATGGTGATGGATATCATGAAGTTCTTCTTCCTGTTCGTTTTAGTGTTGTTCGCGTTTTCGTGCGGTGAGTGCGAAAAAACTCCGCCCGGCGCTTCCTAATTAATCTCCGTTGCGATTTTTCATTAGGTCTTAATCAACTGCTGTGGTATTACGCCGATTCGGAGAAGCAAAGGTGCTGGCTGGAAACTGACAAACTGAATCACAATCAAACAGAGCCGGACTCCAACGCGTGCACTATTTGGAGGAGATTTTCGAAGTTGGTATACTTAATAAGAACGTTTTATTGATTCTTAAACTATTTAATTAAGGCTTCAAGAATGATGTGGGTTTGGTCTTTCACTACCAGCTCCCTAAATATCTACATAAACATAGAATAGGAGGAAAGGCGCTTTGACGTAAACTATTGTTTATGCTCAGCTCCCCATATCAATATATTCGAAATGTGAATCAGTAGCTGGAATAAATTATTGGATTTTGGAGTCGGATGATAATACATTCAAGCCTTCCGCTTAAGCTTCCCGACGTTAATCAGATCATTTGTATTAATTAGCCTCTCAGATCAATTTAATTTAGTAATTTCTGAATGCATTGTCAGTTTATTCTAATTATCTTCGATTACATTGCGCATGGGTTTCGATTGTATACAGTACGTTCGTAAATTGTTGTATTTTCCAGCCTCTTTGAAACCAGCCAGACGCTCTTTTGGGCCGTCTTCGGCCTGATCGATTTGGAGAGCTTCGAATTGCACGAAATCAAAATATTCACGAGATTCTGGGGCATGCTGATGTTTGGAACCTACTCAGTCATCAACATTGTCGTACTGTTGAATTTACTTATCGCCATGATGAATCATTCATATCAGTTGATCTCCGTAAGTCCAATTAGACCTCACATTGATTGGTACTAATATTGGATTAAATTTAGGAACGCGCTGACACCGAATGGAAGTTCGCCAGGAGTAAATTATGGATCAGTTATTTCGAAGAGGGCGGTACTGTACCAGTGCCGTTTAATATTATTCCCACGCCTAAGAGCCTTTGGTATGTTATCTGCTGGGTAAGGAGGAAATTCTGCGGGCATTCTAGAGCAGCCAAAAAGGAACACATGAGGACAATAAGAGTAAGTTTAAATGCAAAATCAAGTTATACCATCTAATTTTCATTATCACTAATTTTAAACATAATACCTAGCCTGACATGAATGAAGCTCTCTGTGAATTGGAAATCTTGTTCGTATTTAAACTGCTCCGTCTTATAAATAATTAAGCAATTCTCCTAGTTTTAATCAGGTTACGTTCTCGTGTTACAACGGGCCCCTGACTAAAGCCTAAATTCGTCTGTTGAGCAAACACAGTCTCATCCTTTCCAGTTTTGTTTCGTTGAGAGGAAGCACGTACGGTTTCATAACAATGTCAAACAAGTCGTGTGCAGGTTGAATTACTAATGAAAGTTTGTATAACAAACCTTATGTTACTTTACTCAACTTTATCCGGCTGGTTTGAAATAATATAGGAAAAGCCTCTATAAAAATAGTATTCTTTATTTGAAATAGGGCTCTCTTTATCCCTTGATCCCCTCATAAATATTACAGATCATGAGTATAATTCATTGTTTCAGCGAAAAGTTAAACAAGCCAACGAAAGAGACTTCAGATATCAGGTACATTTTCTTCCTTATTTTTTTTTTTCACCTTTATATTCAACTCGTATTTGAATTTTATTTGCTTGTTTCGAAGTAAAACGTTTTAAACTTGCTCTGTTGTCGAACTTACGAGCTTCTCGTACGATTTACGTCGAACTAAACGTCATTGTAGTACGCGCGAAGTTTGAAATAAATAGAAACAGCGGACATATGTAGATAAAATAGAATATCGTTATTGGTGTCGGCAGGGCATTATGCGAAATTTAGTTCGAAGATATGTGACGGTGGAACAAAGGAAGGCGGAGAACCAGGGCGTCACCGAGGATGATGTTAACGAAATAAAACAGGACATTTCTGCGTTTCGTTTCGAGCTCATTGAAATTCTCAAAAACTCCGGAATGAATACGTCGACTGCACATAGCGTTATGGGTGAGTTAAAGTTTGTTTTGCTCGTATTTGTTCGCTTATTATGAGATGCAGGACATTTTTCGAATATAATTCAGACAGAAGGCTTGGTCAATTTCTTGTGGAAAAATAAAATGGGAATATTACGAGGGGTACAAGGGGAATATTACAGAGGTTGTTAGAAACAGGTTCAGGCACAGGTTTACAAATATTTAGGTATTTGGGTAATACTAGAATTACCCGGATAATGCAAGAATTATCCAAATAGAGTGGGTAAAACGCGAAGGATTTAATGTTTTCTTGCATTATCCGGTTAATTCTAGATTTAGCCAATGACTAGTTAAACCACGTAAAGGATACTAATTGAAAGCTAAACTGCGACCAATTTCACATGTACATAGTAGAATAAAACAAAACTTTCATTTGGAATCAAATATATTTTTCCGAACAAACATAAAAACGTAAGAAATATGTTTAAACATAAACATGAACATTATTTATTTGCATATGGAACATATACAGAGTGATCAAAAATTTTTCACAAAAGAAATTGTACTATTAAGGTGCAGTTACACGTATCAAGTAGCTAAAGCAAGTTACTAAATCAAGTAGCTAAATTTAAGGTGCAGTTTCACGTATCAAGTAGCTAAAGCAAGTTACTAAATCAAGTAGCTAAATTTAAGGTGCAGTTACACGTATCAAGTAGCTAAAGCAAGTTACTAAATCAAGTAGCTAAATTTAAGGTGCAGTTACACGTGTCAAGTAGCTGAAGCAAGTTACTAAATCAAGTAACTAAATTTAAGGTGCAGTTACACGTGTCAAGTAGCTGAAGCAAGTTACTAAATCAAGTAGCTAAATTTAGTTACTTGTATGGTGTAAACCACTTCGCAAGTACTAAATCAAGTGGTTCACACCATACCAGTAACTAAATTTAGCTACTTTATTTAGTAACTTGCTTTAGCTACTTGATACGTGTAACTGCACCTTTAGATAGTACTCGAAAAGTTAGCAAATCCTCCTAATGTAACTACATTGGGCTGTGCTATACGGTGTATCATAAACCAATATAATTTCTCGTATAAATCTGACCACATTACTCTTAGAAATAAACCTAACTGAGACCATTAAAACCTGTTGTATTTGTCGATAAATCAGGCACCGGAGGTAAGAAGAACCGGCAGAAAGAGCGCCGCTTGATGAAAGGCTTCAACATAGCCCCTCAACCATCCACCGCCTCCGCCGCCCTGCCGCCCGTGGCCGAATTTATAGCGTCCCTCCAGCAGCAACAGCACCAAGGCAACGACAGCCACCACCACAACGACTTCTTCGGCTCGACGTTGTCGGGAATTTTCAGCGCCCCGAATTCCAGGAAGCTGCACACGCACAGCAGCACCGTGTCCTCGTCGCAGGGCAGCATCAACGACGGGCACAATCACCACCACAAACGGTAAGTCGGGCTCGGAGCGCTGAATCTCAAGTCTCACGTGCATAATTTCTGAAGGCTGAATCTAAAGAGAAGCCACTCGCATAAGAGGAGGTGGGGTACCTTGATAGAAGCCGCTAAAACTGGCAAGGTTTCGAGGCTTATCGGCCGATCTCGCTCGGAGGATTCCGTGTGCAATAGTTGCCGAGAAAATGGTAGTAATCATTCACATAGTCACAGCAATAGTCCTGCGTCGGACGACAATAGGCAAGTATTAGGACTCTATGTTTGAATAACCCCTTTTATACAATTTTAGAAAGCGTTGATGATGTTCTTATAAGCAGTATTTTTTCCAGATCTGGTAGTTTATCGGACTCGAATCCCAGTCTCGACGCTGCCGATCACCCGGAGAAAGAACTGCACGGATTCGCGCAGGGTTTGGCGTTGCTGAAGAAGAAGAGAAAGAAATTCTCAGCTTCGAGGAACACCAGCCCTCTAGTGCCGCCCATCAACCCCCCGGAGCACGGCGGCTATCGCAAAGTAACCCCTCCGAACAAAGTCAGTAACTCACCATTTTCGTACACGTGATACTTAATGGCTCGTTTTGTGGCAGTTCCTGAAGCGCGCCGCCAGCGTCCCCACGAGAGCCCCCGAAGAGGTGCGGCTGGTGTCCAAGCACGAGAAGACGCAGTCCCAGCAGGATTCCATGGAGATCGCGACCGCCGCGCCGGCCAATTTGACGCCGTCGACGACGGAAGAGAGCGTGGCGGCCGTCGGCCCCACTATAAAGCCCAGCGGGACGTCCCGGGAGCCCCTCATCTTCAACTCATCTTCCAGCAACCCGACGGGGTCGTCGCAGACGCCCGACGAGGAGTACAGGCCGGCTCATTTGACCCAATCGCATCCCAAATTGTCGGGCGTCATACCGCTCAGCGGGCACAACGGGCCGTCGCCTGGATGGTTGTAATAAAATTATTAAGCTTATGTTATAGTGTAATCAATAAATGTATTATGGTGTCCACCTTAATTGCACGATCTAATAGGGAGTTGCTTGCGTTGGTGTGTGAAATCAAGGTGGACGCCATGATACCTAGAGTAACTTGATGAACTCTATTTACTTTTAGACAATTATTATTATCAGCGATTGGATTTTTAGGAGAAATTGGAGAGATAATTAGTGATGAAATAAGACATATGCATCAAGTTATTCTATGTATTTTAAATGTTAAATCAAACCATTTCCATTTGATGAATAATACTCGTATTAATTTATTAGTTTAGTTTGTTATGTCTTTTTACGTCTTATTATTTTATAAATTTTCAGTTGTATTAATATCGTTTTAAGTTACCTAGGATACTTTAATAATAGAGATACTAGAATTGAGAAAAGTTTAAGAGACATTTGGATATTTTACAAGGAGAAATTTAATCAAAAATTAATCTAAATGTTATTGAAATAAGGGAAGTGAATTTGAATAATACAAATCATCTGTAGAAATACATTAGTACTACAATAAAACCTATTCTTTCTTTCTCTCATCTTTTCTTTATTTTTTAAAGAATTGTCTTCTCTGTTAAATTCGTCGTTTAGTATTTTTCATTTATAGAGTTTTGGACTTTTATTCTTGGAGCACCCTCTGTACTTTAGAGATGTATTTTAGCGACCATAATTGAAGTATCTCTAATACTAATACCTCTATATTCCATCCATTAAAATTATCTAATTACTTAATTCGATTAATCTTAAGAAACTAATTATTACCAAGAAATTTTTGTTCACGATTAGATAGATATAGTATAACATGATTCCGATTTTTTTTAGAAATTGCCGTAATTATTTAGGAATCGGGGGTTTAACTATTTTTTTTAGTTAATAAACTGCACCTCAAAATGAGCCAATAATTCAGATAAACTCTTTGTACCTCTTGTTATTCCTCCATTCTTTTGATCTAGTCAAAGACACTTGTTAACATTAAATATTCGAAAAATGGTGGTAGATTATGAAATGTGATTCATTTTGAAGCGCAATTTTCTTCATGATATCAGTAGAATAATTTATGGAATTGAAAGTGTTATTACTGAAATATACATTTTATTTCGATATTATTAATACTGTTAAATTTAATTTTGGTTTTTGAATGGCCTCCATTTGTAACATAGGTCTGTAGAAAGTGCTGTTTGTTTTGTAAATTTGAGCACAAAACTCTTTAAAATATTTTGTAATGAAAATGGTGTGCCTTTAAGAATTTTACGGCTTAAAAATTATGTAAAAATTTTCAAGTAAGTCCGCCATATGTACCCGAAATGACCATTAGGTTATTAGAAAGTATGCATCATGTAAGAAATTATTATAAATTTTGAATTTGTAGATATAGAATTAGGCAATCTTTGTATTGTACGATCCATCTGTATCAATATAAACATTTTTGAATCCCTTCAACTTCCCCAAATTGGTTCTATTGTAGATCATGATAAACTCAAGGTGGAATATTACACACCTTCAATAAAATTGTCGTGTCTCTTGAAATTGAAATATTTATTAAGAAAATTGTGAACAAAAAGATGTTTATATTGTGATAAATCTTTCGCCTATCGATTCAATCGATACACATATGTATTTATATAAAACTAGTTATGTACTTAGGACATCAATATATTTTTATCTTGAAGATGGAATATTGCCTTTTAAGCGGTAGGCTGCAGATGATTTAAAATGCGTTCGGTAGTAGGTAATCAGAGCTTTTATATTGGTAAGTTTAATCTTGTTTTAAATGTTTTTGAACCATATCAAGACAAACTGCATTTTAAATTATGTTGATACATATTAATAAATTTCATTTCATTATGTTACTTCGGTAAAATTGCGTATATTCTAAAATTTATCCAAAAACCTATTTCTATTCTATTTGAAATTTTTGGGAACAAAACCATTATCTGTCCCTTGATAAAAAAATAAATTACCCTACCCTACCCTATAATTTTATTTATAGGTAGATTTAGGTTACTTGCTTCATTGGTTTTTCCTGTAGTTATGACTTAAAATTTAAATGAATAGCTATTAACTATAATAAGACTAACTAATGTAGAATTTTTAACGGCGTTTAGATAATATAATAGGTTTCACACTAAATTTAATAAAACTGGGATACAATTCAGCTTTCAAAATACCATATGTAATCACAAAACTCTTGTGCATCCAGGTAATTTAACGTAATCGAAAGACCACATACAATTATTTAATAAGGAATTATTGTTAATAGAAATGAGAATAAATTTTTGAAAATAAAATTTTGTATTTACTTCAGTTCCCAACCATTCAGAGCTCAAAAAAATTAGCGATTCTCTGATGAGGAAGAAAAGTCAATCTGGATTACTTTTCAGAACAATTATGTTGTTAATTGGGATTAGGATTGTGTAAAGGATTGAAATAATTAAAATAGTAGTACATCAAATGTTTTTATATCAATCTACACAGCTTTGTTTACATCCATACGCACAATAAAAAATGCATTAGTTTAAATAAAAGACCGAACCTGAATTATGAATCTTAAGAAACTAGCAGTCTACTTTAAAATTAATTAAGTACAAGTACATAAGTACTTAAGCTAGTTTTCCGAAGACCCTGAAATAAAATGTGATGTATCAGAATTAAAATTTCGTTATTTCAACTTCCATTTGGATTGTCTTAAAAATTTTTGGTTAGAAAGTATTTGCATGTGTAAAGTTATTCGTATATCATTCAACGTACAAATGAATGTATCAGTCAAATTGGGTATATAAAATTACGCGATAAAAATCCTAAATGCCTGATAAATTTAAAGCTAGATGAATTTTAGATCGCCGAACAAAATTTACGTAAACTTTGACTTTGTAGAAATTCAAACAATACACCAACCATACAAAACGCTGATATTGTATTTATTGCTCTAAAGACATGCAAAATCAACACCCACGCTATTAAAAAAATGCAATGCGGAATGCAATTTGTACGATATATGCGTGTTTTATTAAATATTTAATCGTACCAAAAATTAAATATACAAAAACGATCTAACTCTACAAGAGTAGGAATAAGGCGAAAGATCATCTTTAAGCGTAACACTTAAAAAAAGGCCAAACAAAAATTTTCTTAACTCGCTTGGTCATACGCATTATTTAGTTTTCCCTTCATTTACGGATATCAAAGAAAGTGTCAGATATTTTAGCCGCACTGACATTTTTCTTAATCATCAAAACCTGTAGAGATCAATAAAACTTTATTATACTGAATATCAAAAAATTAAAAGATGATCGAGTGTCGAGAATTATTAATAGTTGTAAGTTTCCCCCTCGGAATGCATTTCGCGACATCTTTGACATTTATAATTGAGAGGATACGTTCAATGTTCAATGGTAGAATATATTATCACACTAAATAATTTGAAGGTAGATGTTACACAAAAATTAATGCGTGATATGCCACATACGACAATTTCGAGGCGACGATTTTCACAGATACAAGATACCTGATAGTCAGCCCCGTCATACATTATATACCAGTCTGGTAACGCTTCATTAAATACTTGAAAAATTTAATAGAGAAAAAAATTACAAAAAATAATCCAACGTTAAATATCTAAAGCGAAAGTTTCTAGTACATTCAAAAGATCCCATTCGAGTAAACGCGCGACCAAATTATGATATACTAAAGCTAAAGCAAGTAATACTAGGCGTTAATTGCCTTAACCGAAAAAACGATGTCTTGGTCGCTCGTGCATCGGCTGGGATTGATTCTGCATTCACTCATTCAACATTCATTCGGGAGAGACAAAACAGTTACAGAATATATTGTTACAGCTAGTAATAGTAATAATACAATATGTACCAGGGTGGTTGGGGCAAGTCGTTTAGCTACTTGCCCCGTCCCCCTTTCACAATGTCTGGGCAATGCCCTGCACTACACAGCACTCAAGAGTTCGATATTGCTTTAAGCAACGCTTCCAAGTTATGATACATCTTGGTCTTCTACGTCTTGTAGTTGCTCTTTCGGTTCTGCTTCTCCTAAAACAACATTCAAATGAAATCAATAATCAAATCAAACAACCATTATTTGATGGAATAATTATCGACTCATGCAAGGTGCAACAAAACGTCAGAATATTTCAAATTAATAACGCAGAGATATCACTTATCAGCATTCGACTACTCTTTAGATATAATGAAGTCATTATTATTCCACTGTAATCGATAATAACGCAATACTGTAATACAAGCAATCAGTTTGCTGTAATGGGTTCACAACAAAGACTTGATTGCTTTTATTATTCTGTTGACTTCAAACAAAGCCAAACAAACAATTTCATAGAAACAAACCCAGTACAAACAGTTGGTAATAATAATAATAATAAGGAAACATACCATCTCCTTGCATATCACTGGTCCAAAGGGTGAGATTGTCCCTCAACAGCTGCATAATGAGCGTGCTATCCTTGTAGCTCTCCTCGGAAAGGGTGTCCAGCTCGGCAATGGCGTCGTCGAAGGCGGCCTTCGCCAATCGGCAGGCCCTGTCGGGGCTGTTGAGGATCTCGTAGTAAAATACGGAGAAATTGAGAGCCAGACCGAGGCGGATGGGGTGCGTGGGCGGCAGCTCCGTCATTGCGATGTCGCTGGCTGACTTGTAAGCGACCAAAGAGTGCTCGGCGGCGTCCTTGCGGTCGTTACCCGTCGCGAATTCTGCCAGGTAACGGTGGTAGTCACCCTGTAAAACGTTCACATTAATTACTTCTTCCTAGTGCTATCCAATTATAATTTAATTAGGAATGACATCGGCTCTTTCAAATTATGTACAGAATAACGGGAGTATAGAAAAAAATCAATTACAAAGCACTATGCACTATCACAAAAACCTGGTTTGAGTACCATTTGTAAAAGCTTTGTTTAAAAGCGATGAAATATCAGGTCTGTAAATTAATAGGTGAAATATAACAATTCAAACCAAAATATGTATGTTAATTAAACATGGGAAGTACATTTATGGCCTATTTTTTTGATCTGAAAACTACCAAAGACAGTTGTTTGTCCCGAATCGATTTCAAAAATGTAGCGTAAAAACGCGAAGCCCTACTCTTTGAACATTAACAATGCAGTGCCCATTCCAATTTTCTCATAGATCTGGACCGAATTCGTGACAGAAAAAAAATCCAAATAGGTAGCATTCCACGTTGTACAAGGAAAATTTCGTATCAACTTCAAAATCAAATGTTGGTAAATGTTTAAAACAGCTTCGAAATTTATCGCGGGTGACGCTAGTAGATACAATGGAACGACACGAATATACTACGCTTATTTAGTCCATGTAAACAGCGTCGTTTACATAAAATAACATTTGTTTATATTTTATTAGCATCCACGCTGGAAATGTAAGGTCAAAGTAAACTAAGGAAAACGTCACAGCGATTTGTAATGATTTGTAATTGTGAAAAATAAATCGATACTTTCCCCATTTCGTTGGAATTGAAACGGGTGATTAAAAGTGCAAGTTGATTTAGCGTTAATTTAAAGTTCGTAGCATGAAAACGTGTCCTTATTTTATAATCACACGTCAACGAACAATTTTAGAAACGCCTTAAAAAAAGACGTTGGAAATACGTAACTAAAACAACCTTTTCAATTCAGTTAACAAATAACGATATTAGCATACATAAATTTCCAATTTGTATTTGCATTTTATTAGACAGCAGAGGAAAAATCTAATTCTAGTCGAGCGTAAAAAGCAGTCCTTCCGTTTTATCTAATTGTGAAGAACCGAAAATCTTAGTTCACTAAAGCTTGTACATCTTGAAACATAATTAATTAAAAGCAGACTCTACTGCACTACCAATGTAGAGAAATCCCCTATCAGTGGAGAATTAATCCTGCATTAGTTGCAAATAGACATATCTGATTTGTTCGCAACAAATCAGATTGTCGAGAATTGTGTAGGGACTTGTTTCTGGCTTTTATATCCTCCGAGAAAATGAACGCAAAATAAAGAAAGACGTATAAAAAAATGCTAAAATTATGTATATTTCTTACCTTCATTTTGTAATAGAAAACCTTGGATTCACCCGAGGAAGCAGCTGGTATCAAATGCTTGTCTAATACACTGAGAATGTCTGAGCAAATGTCTCTTAATTCCTTCTCCACTTGAGAACGGTATTGACGGATCATTTCCAATTTGTCATCGGTGCCCTTGGTCTCTTCCTTTTGTTCGATGGACGATATTATGCGCCAAGACGCTCGTCTGGCGCCAATCACGTTCTTGTAAGCTACGGAAAGGAGATTCCTCTCTTCCACGGTCAGTTCTAAGTCCAATTTGGCAACCTTCTTCATGGCCTCCACCATTTCTGAAAAACAGAACAATACATTCCATCAAGCAGTTCGGCGTGTATTCGCACAAAAATCATCGCAAGTTAATTAAAAGGGAAATCGTTCGGTGATGTCGAAGTTACTCCGGGGGAGAAAGCTCGCCAGATTATTCGACTGAATTTAATTGCGGCTCTGTATTCGCCCAATAGTATCCTTCGACAAAATCTAATCATTTGCTCGATGAAACATGCTCGACCATAGCTTTTCACCTTCCTGCTGCAATATCAACATGAGGGGATCTTAATACACAATTTGCATATCGTTTTTAAGCAAACTCGATTTGGAAGATTATATTAAAATCTGGGATTAGTGAATTAAATAAAAACTTAATTTAACAACGCACTTATACAGGTAAATTTGCAATATGGTCTATGGGTGCAACAAAGACAACTTCCATTAATCTCGGAAAAGTAAAGGAAAAAGAAAGTGGTATGGTGGAATAGGACTTTCTCACTCTAACCAATGTTCTTATAATAATCTTTGTTTGACTCATTGAATTGAGTGTGTGTAATTTGAGCTGTATTGAAAGCAAATAAATTTGATCATTTTCCAAAAACCGAAAAAAAATCCAATAAATTGCAGAGATAACAGTAAGACTAATCGAGTAAACTAAAAAATATACACGGAAAGGAAGGAAGTTTCTGGCTATTATCAATTTATGCATTTCTTATCAATTCTAATTAAATTTGTTATAAAGTTTAAGTCGTTTAAGGTTGATAGCAATTTCGCCATCTTTATTTAAACGTTATCAATCCATATCATCATTTGCAATCTCCATCACATAATTTGAATTAAACTTTTTATTATAAAAATGATTCATAATTTAAACACCTATGAATAATATCACATAGGAATAAAAATCCACCTTTGTTTTACAGATAATTTGATAATTTTAGAATATTTTTTTTTTTCATTAAGAAATACCCTTGATTATAAAAATTAGCAAAAAATTGATAATAAAATTAATAATCAAAGACTATTAGATGAAAATTCAAAATAAAACTATTTGCTTAAAAGAAAGTACCGGTATTTAGTGTATTTAGTTATAATGGTGAAAAAATAGCTTTTTAGCTGTAGAATTTGAGTATATTTGAAGTTTATCAAACAAGGGTGGAAAGTGATATTTTCTTCCACAAAATTCGTTTCATTGTGAATTGTTAACCAGTAAATAAGTCAATAATGAAATATTAATAATCATTTCTTGATCATTATTTTTTGGGTTCCTTTAAAGAGGGTGTACCTGCTTAAAAATTCATAAAGCATCAAAAGCAGGGTCCACACTTGCTATTACAACACTGCGATATAACAATTTTATACATCTTATTAAATGTGGATAATCTTTAAGAAAATGATGCAAAAAAGAAGATATATGAGGGTTTCCGAAGAATAGGAGGGAGATGATCGGGTCATTACAAAATCTACCTGACCCTTTTTGGAGCCAACTGGGAAAGTCCAGAATATTGAGGAACTAAATTAATTAGTGAAAAAAGGTCCTAATTACACCTAAAAAATGTTATGAAAGGTGTTATGAAATTTGCTGTACTCCTTCAGTTGCTCGATACGAAGCTTGGACTCCCGATGATTACTTTCGAGCAAATTTCACCAAGCCAAATGGGATTGTTTATAACAAGTAAATGTAAATCGTTTCAGACAAAACAACGTACAAATACCAAACAAATTGGTGCAGTTTTACAACAAGCCATAGGAACCCAACGAATCATTTCGTCCATTGGGCCACCCAAAAGAGCGAGCGGGCTTCCTCGTTGCTCGCCATTCAATTGGAACGAAAATTTTTATTAGTTAGGCGTCGACTGTAGGTATTTAACGTCGATTTCGATTCGAACTTGAATAAAAACGACAGGAAGTTGCTCGATTTGGTTGCACAACAAATCATATGTTCATCTATGGAAATACAATGCAACGCATACGCCTTCCCAGCGGGCGAATACGTGGGCGGAAAACGTCTTAGAAACGCGATTTTCGTTTTCGGAAAAACCGATACGTTTTGGAGTTGCGACTCGGTGACATTTCGCTGGCAAATAAAAGAGCCGTGTAAACGTTGCCGTTAAATGGAAATCGATTCGCAGAACGTTTTAACCTAATAAACGGCAGGTATTTGAGAATTTTCATACGGCAAATTACGTAAATATAATAAAAACGGCGACGACGTGATTCATTCGTCGGGAATTTAGAGAAATTTGTTGGTTTTTGTGGCCGTGTCGCAAAAATCGATACGGCTTTCTGACATTTCGCTGGATGCAACACAAATCGGACAGAAATAATTTAATAATAACGTTATCTGAAGAACAACGCGTTATTTTTATTTGATAAAACGGAAAATATCATTTACGTTTTTTCCTGAACTGTCAAATGTGTCATAATGGAGCAGCGTCTTTTGAAGGGCAATGTAGCGGTAAAGCGGTAGGATATTTAAGCGAATAAAAATGATAATACAAAAATTTACTTACCATCGTAACGTTCGGCCTGTTCCGCTAATTTTGCCTTGTATACGTTATCCTCTCTTTCGGACATTTTGGGATGATTTAAGATTTATTTTCACAGCACTTTACAACACAAATTCTTCTTACACTTTCCGTACTATCAATATGGCTGCGCCCGCCACACTAAAATCACCGATTCCGATCGAAAATTTCTCGGGATATACCGTTTTCTTGACGTCACAAATAGCGCTTAAATTTGAACCTGATCGAATGTTCACTTTTTGTAAAAAACGTTTGAATATTTCGATTTCGAACCTATTATGATAATAAATGTGACAAATAATTTGATTTTGTTATAAACAGAATTGTTTTCCAAGACTCACTTTGTCTTGTCAACGAATATTATACAAAGTGGTGTAAAAATTACTTGATTTTAGTACGATCGCTATATTCAATGTCAGTTATGCAGAATTTTGTATTAAATGAATAGCTCTTTATTTTTATTTCTTTATGTTTATTATACTGATAACAATATAAATATTTATAAGTTTTTCTGATAAATTGAAAAATATAAACTAAACTGATGGCCTCTTTCTGTATATGCATCTAGACACTCTTTTTTATATGAATAAAGTTAATTTAAGGAAAAAAGGTAGTTTTATGTAGAAACAATAGTAATAATCTACTGCATCAGCAAAAGTACAGTATTTTTTTTGTTCCTTAGCAAAAATCTACAATGTGCATCATCTATCAGGCCTATTTCTATCTGTTTTTGAGTCTATTTAGAAAGCCATGCTTCTATTAATTTAGTGGGCTATCTTTTTATTCTGAATTTTAATATTTTAATGAATGAAAGTTCTGAAATCTTTCAACATAACTACTCATAGTACCTTTTCGGATAGTTTTCCTAATGCAGTTGGCCAATAATTGTTACCAATAATATTTTTTTAATAAAACACAAAACAACTGTTTAAGCATATATTTACATTATCACATATTAAGAAAAGCTGTAAATTTCTTATTGACTGTTTAAATTTTTTCCAGTATTTACAAAAACAAGTAAATATATTAGTACACCGTTTTCAACAAACCACTTATAATATTTGATTATATCCATTACCTGTACATTATCTTAGTTATTACAAAATAAATAAAAATTAAAAATCGATATGGAACTGGAGACAAAATTCTTGGAGCATTAAAATAAATTAAATTTCAACTAAAATATGTCAGGACATCGAGACCAGTCTTGTGCTTCTTTACATTGCCAATAGTTTCCGTTGTAGGTGTAATGTCCCACGCCATCCACGTCTTCGTCCTTAACCTGTTGGAACCATGCAGGAGTATAAGGCGGATACGATTCACCTAAAAAATTGAACTCGTAAGTAATGACAATTTGCACTTTATTCCACATTAAACTACCGTTTTCTGTTGCTATTTCGGCTTCACTTTGTCTCTGCCTTCTAGCAGCACGTTGTTTTTCTTCTAATCTAACTTTTTCTTTGTTGGAATCATCCCAATTGCCTTCCTCCATTAGCCGTTGATCCGGTCTTAGACGAGAATCCGTCGGAGCCACGCCCGTCTCCGGTTCGTTCAATTGAGCAGCTAATATTGTGAAATTGTAAAATCTACAACAAGAAATATTCAAGTATATTTGCTACATGGTCAATTGACATGAATTTACTTTTCAGCGTCTGGTGGTGGGTAACGTCGCTTCCAAGCTACTATCGGATTTTCAGTTTCATAAATGGAATCATTACTATCAGACGCGCCGACGACAGGAGCTATATCTACTTGATTATCCCATGTACCATTAACTACCCATTTAACGTTACCATCCGTGTCGATAACGACGCCTTTCACGCGCCTCTGAGAATCTTTACTAAAATAAGAATATGGAATATATTTTAAAATACATTTTATTCCAGCCGCGTTTCCTTTTCCTGTAATTTCCATATCACCTAAAACATAAAAAATATGCATTATCATCACGTATCTCGTCTATTAGAAGAAATGCACCGAAATAATAAATAATTTCTTACCATGTTGATCGACCCATAATTTTCCTACGATAATATTATGTACAGTAGTTGTAACTTTCCTCCAAGAGTATTTATTACCATCGTTAAATTCTACTTGGGCATTACCTAACGGGATAACCTGCAAAACGCACATTTAAAACAAACTCGTTCGTAAATCGAGCAGCCCACCGACCTGCAAATATTTCCCCCTAAACTTCGAAGTCATGGTAAACTCCTGCCAACACACCCAGTTCTTTCCCTCGCAATACTGCGCTACCATCGGCGGATGATGGGACACTTGTTCGTTGATGATGCGCCAGCCCAAGTCGTCGGTGCGATCGCACTCGTAGGTCTCCCCCAGGAGCGGATTGAACGGCTTGCCCGTTCGCACGCTCGTCGTCGAATAGGAGGAAATCGTGAACGCCGCGACGTAGGCCAGCTGCTCGCAGGGATCGGTGCAATTGGCGGCCGAGTCCAACAGCTCGGCGTACTCGAAGTCCTCGGTGAGGCGCTGCAGCATCGACAAGGGCTCGTTGAAATTGACGGGCATCGGTATCTTCGACAGGTCTTTGCCTATGCAGTTCTTCATGATGCTCCATAAGTTGAGGGGATAGTGGGGCTTGTCCGGGATTCTGGTGCGTCTTTGACGCGTTTGGCTCGCTCGTACGGATATGTTACTGTCCGAATTGTTTTTCACAGCCGTGCTGTCGCTCAATGCGATGGTATTGGCGCCGTAGGCGATAACGTTGGTGTTAGGTTTGGCTAATTTGGTATTGGAATCAGTTCGATTCGGTTTACTAGTGACAACAACTACCTAAAATATAAGCCAATTAATATATCATATATCATGCACACACCGGCAAATTTAAAGAAACAGTTAGTAAATGTAATTTATTTCTATATTTTATTGTCTTATGACCTATATCTAGATTGATTTCAATATTCCAAGTCATTTACTAACAGTTCCTTTAAATTTGCCTGTGTGTGTATTTTTTTAATGATATTATTGAAAATTAAACATACTTTTTTGGTGGTTGATTGTTCGTCTTCAAGTTCAGTGGAACTTCCCGAACTCGAGCGCCTGAGCTCGGTTCGAATGTTCACCGTAATTTGGTCATCTTGGTTTTGTACAGGTGTGCCTCCTCCTTCTGGCAACGCATCGTAGAATTCGTTATCGTCTTCTTCTTCGTTATTGTCGGCGCTAACTGTAACAGGAACCGGAGGATCATCAGCTAATGTGACCTTCTTTAATATTTCTAATGTGTTGATTATAAACTTATTGTTAATCTCATCAATTTTTGTAGTATTTTTGATTTCGTTTTAGACACTGGACACGCGGATCAGATGCCTCCGGATTAGTGAGAATGTACGTACACACATTTAACAAAAAATTTAGGCCAAAAATACAACTGAATTATATCATTAGGTTATAAAATAATGTCAGTAATTGGTGTCATTGAAAGAAGGTTCCCATGATACATTTTTGAACATTTTTGGCCGCTTCTTCGGCTAAATTTGAGTGAGTTAGGTGAAAATTAATTGCACATTTGCATTATATTTACAAATTTGTGAAGTTAGCAAGCACCTAAAGGGAATACAATATTTTGTTAAGGTATGCATATAATTTATTATTAATTGTATTATCAAACATAAGATAAGGGTATCAAGGATATCGCAATTTCCTTTTGAAAATCTTTTGGCCCATTTATATAAATAGTGCACTGTTTTGTGTGAATAGTACCTTAATAGTTATTAAACAATTTTTTTATATTTTTTGCAAACATGCATATATTATGGATAACCTTAATCGTATTTACGTCGACAAATTCCGTTCACATTTTACTTTTACCTAAACTTTTGCAGGAATACAATGATTCATCATGTTATCTTTCATAAATTCCCCGATGTTTCGTCAATTTTCTTACAACTATTTATCACGACTACAGTAGCTAAAAAATGTTTAGAGTATATTCGAAAAGAATGTGCAGAAACTCGATGAAACATTAACTGAATCAACGTTATACATAGTTTCATAATTCTACATGATCCACAATTTTTATTTAATAATGCATCATGTTTTATCATTACTTTCGCTTGTATTTTAATATTAGAAGTTAGATATTACTCATTCTCATTATTTACATTCTGATTGTTTTATAGTACGTTATTAAATAAACTGCTTCTAGTGAATTAAATTTGAAGAAATACAATCGTAAATTTTTGATATTAAAAGATACAAGGAAATGGACTTTACAAATTGGTGAAATTCTAAAATTTCATCAGCATGGAGGAGGATGTTTAAAAGAAAATCCATAAAGCATTTTTGGTTAAAATCACAAAAATTTGCCACTATTTATTGTCAAATCGCAAAATTAAAAGTATACGTTAATTTGACCCGATAAACAATATATTTCCACGTCACAATCACCTACTTAAATTTGGCGAACATAAAAATATTTACGGTGTTGAAAATGAAATCGTTAATACAAACCAGCATTATACACAAATTACAAGCATAGGTACAACGATAATAAATCGACTTACTTTTTAATCGATTTACAAGACATTTTAAATGATTTTTCATGTTACAAACCACACCAAAGGTAAAAATACAACGTAACAGCACCGTAAGCGGGCATTTACAAAGCGAATTAAACAATATTGTATATCAATCGCGCTGCCACGAATGATAGCACGGTATCACCGAATGACTTGTACTGTTTTTACAGTCGGTTAGGTTGCTTTTGTGCTTTAATCCAGTTTCGAGTCATTCAGAGTCAAAGATAACGAACGAAAGTTTAATTATTAATTATCGAACTTTGTTTAACAAACTGTTTGAGCGTTCAATGAAAACATTAAACATTTTGTTGAATCGATGTAACTAATACCACAGTATACGGTTATTGTGACAATAGTATCGTTACTGATTTTCCAGTGGCGTTGCCAATGAAATAAAATACTGAAAACATATTGCAATGATACAAAATTACTACAATTTTGTGGGATAATATTTCGAATGAAAATCTCATTAAATTGTATTCCAATACTATTAAATAGACTAATTAAATGAATAACGAATATATTTTATAAAGAAAAATTGTTCTATTTTCCAAAAAAAAATCATGCAAAATTTTATCAGTTGTACATATATTTTTCGCAACAACAAATTAACAACAAACATTTGGGCTAATATTACTAAAATATTTACCTTTCCTATCTTTGAACTTTGTAAAATATTTTCAGATTTTTATCAGTGCATCTAATTGTAATTATAAAGGAAATTTCCGTTTGCTTCATTGAAAATTTATGGTACAAAATATCCTTTTGTAAAAATGTTTTAAACATTGATTACCATCTGCCTCGTTAACACGAGGAAGTAAATATATTTTTTATTTAGGGAACATAAAACTAATTGCAAGACAACTTTTCCAATTTTTTCCTCATAAAAAAAACCATAAAAATCCCCTAAAAAAATTTGAAAGGAACATTCCTATGGCAATGTTAGGCGGTGCAACCCCCCAGTACCTCCCAAATCTACATGCTCGTGTTAACAATGTTAAGCAGACAAGGTCAATATAAGGCTTATGTGATGCAATCCTTAATTGTGTACTGTAGAAGGAATATGCCTAATAAACAATTAAAATATTTAACACCTCTGATTAAATCGATTTATGTGAATTAAGAGCATAAAATGACCGATCCCGTTATGTGATAAACGCGAGTGTCTATTTCAAGAAACTCCCAAACGACCATGAATTTATTTACAAGGTTGGCAGTATAATCAGCGGTTCGTGTTCGCGATATTACAATTTGAAATTCGACATTGTTGTCAAAATTGCCAATAAAATATCGGTAAAAAAGTTTAAAAGTTTAATTGCTAATAAAAAGGTAATTCGGACTTTTTCCGAGTCGGAGCCAGGTCTCGTAGAAGTGAATCCTCAGAAAACTCTTCGGAACGAAAAGAAAGCGAATTGTGAATTGAAGAGGAAATTTATCCGCTCCTACACATATTCAGTTATATTATGGAGCATGCCTTATTAAATAAGTTCCTAATAAAGAAATATATTATATATTAAATAAATTACTATTGATTGGAATCGTTTACGTAACGATTGTTTATAATTGGAACATGGGGTCTATGCCAGAAAATTATTATGAAGGGAACATAATTATATTGCAGAGAATGGAAGTAATAAATTTTAATACTAGAAGCTAGAAAAATGTAATCCTCTATAAAAATATTTGAAGTAAATCTAGTAAATATAAAATCGAATTCGATTTCAATGAATAAAATATCATGTTCTAGATTTGCATTATTCCTAAAGATTTGTCAGACATTGTTCAAAATATACACAGTTATTTGAACGATACTTACGACAATGTTAAATCTAACAAAATTTATGAATGAATTTACGACTTTTTATAACTTTTGTATTTTAAAACAATGGCTATTCAATAACTTCTCATCCCACAATGGAATCTTAAAATGAATGAAAAAACAAAACAAAATTCTAATAGTGCAAAAACTAAGTTAAAATTATGTAAACATACTACATATTTATTAAAATAAGCATTATTTTTGTCTTTTCGTTCAGTTTGCATTCATTGTTAAAACGTGTGTTGTATTATACATAATGACACTTTGTCAATACATGTAACCTTCAACATGTTATTAAAGTTGTAGTATAATTAGACTTTGACTTTGTTTGCTTCTCCGTACAGGGTGTAATTGCATTTACAGCTAGTATTTTAGCACTGTTCAATTTTTAATAGTAATACATAAAATAATTTCTATACTACAACATAGAGCAGGCGTGGCTTCAGCGCGTCATAGTATCACATGCGCTCTTTGTTCGTTACATTGCAAAATAATTAACTGTTTCATCGACTCGAAGAACCGCGAGGACTTGGCCGACTGGTATCCTTACAATGGTAACATTGTAATCGATAATTTCACAAGAGATCACGACTTCTCTATTTGTTTTAATTAGTACTATGTAAAAATACCAATTACTAATATAAAATAAAAAATATTTACCAGCTGGGAATTGAGTGTGAGCGTTAGCAGCTCGTTCTAACTTCGAATGTTGCTGGGCCAGAGTCTCCACCATCTCTTGTAACCTGGCTCTTTGTTCTTTTTCGTGCTGCAAGGCTTTGATCAATTTGTGACCGTGATTGTGGGCCGATTTCAAATAATCGCCGCATGACTAAAGAAGAACCAAACATTCATTACTACAGTTAGTAAGTTTGAATCTTGCTTTTCATACTACAATCCTACCAACTTCCGAGTAACTAATACACCACTTACATTGACCATAGCGTTCGACGCGATCCTAAATAACGTGGCCCTTTCGCAGACCTCTTTGTTCTTCCCTTGCAGCAACTCCGGATCCGGATTGGTTTCTATTTCGCCTAAACTTTTCGCCAAGTTCTTCCAATGCTTCGCCAGCACGTCGGCGCACGTTTGCAAATCATTTAGCTGCGATTCGATTTTCCTAACTACGCCCGACCAGTCTTCTAGATCACCGGAATCGTCGATTTCTTCGTCCTCTTCCGATTCCATGTTACGGCTAGAAGGGAAATTCGGGCGTTTTTTAATGAAGAATTAAGATGGATACTCATTGTATGTATTAGTTTTTACAGATCCTAGATGCTTCTATTATAATATTGGCACTAATTCCGGTGAAACAGGTACATGGGATTACTATTTTTAAATTGGTAAACTTTATTTTTAGCTGTTTTTTTTTTTCGTAAATACTCACATGGCTTTCGCTTTCGCCAATTCCAAAGCAGTAACCCATTGCTGCCTTTCCACTTCTGATGCGGCTTTTATATGAAACGTTTGAGTTCCTCCGTTAGAAATGACGAATGTACACGCGTCCACCGTGTATATCAAGGCACCGTGTAATGAAATACTACCCCGACATGTATGAGCCATTTCTGCTTGATTTCTATAAGAAAAAAATAAGAATAAATCAATTTGTATGCGAATAGTTTGGGGCTTCATTAATACGTTGTAGGCAGTATTTTAAAAATCTTATCATCTACGAGTATATTCACACGGCAAAGTTATTATTATGGATATTGGTTTTTAACCAGTATTAATTGGCAGTGTATTATAAACAATACCTATAAATACACACCGACTTTTTTATTATTCCAAGAGAATCACGGTACATACACAGAGTGATAACAGGAAGTGAATGATTCAGGACTCAATATTAAGTTTATAATCTTAACATATACCAGAAAATCAAGCACTTGCGGCGTCCTGATAAGCGTAACATATATGGGGTATACAAATAAAAAACCTCAAGCTTCTAAACCACAACAAGCAAATCCAACACCTCCACGAAATGGATGAAAAGGGGGAAAAATGTTGTGCAGGGCCAGTTTGGTTTGGATTTTTTGTTAATTCACTTACCCCTGTCTGAATCTTCTACGTCTTCTCATTGTCAATGTTGGAACGGCGCCATTATTTTCGGCCCTGCACAACATATAAACAGTTAAAATAATTTGTGTCTATTATGATCTCAATGATTCATAACTAGTCTTTAATGAATGAAAGAAAACGAACTAGCCGAAGTATCTACGTATATACTTTAAGGATGTACGTACTAAATTGCTACTACAACAGATGCAAAACGTTGTGGATTAATTCCCGTTACCCAAGAAAGTGTGACTATTTGGATTGATTTTTTAGTATCGAAGGATTCTTTTATATCGCGACGCAGTAAATCTATTTTTACTTCTTTAATTGGAATAATTACTTTGTAAGTAAGTTGGTGAATGTGTAAATGCGACAAGGCGTTTCATTTTTCCAGCAATTTTCAAACTAAACTGCGGCTTTTAGCAATATCTGACCCTTTTCCTCAACAATTGCTGAATATGAGTTGCTTTGATGTTACTTCGAATAATGTTACATTTTTTTTTGGTAAAACATTCTTCGTGAAAGGCAATTTTTACTCCTGAAAATTAGTGTAAATGTAGATGAGTGTGTTTAATATTGCAAAAACAAAGTGTACATTATAAAACACACAAGGGCATAACAGCTGTATGGGAATAAATGCAAAGTTCAACAGCATAAAAACTGATTAATTATATATATTCTATAAACACTGCAAAGAGCACTAAACACGAAAAGAGGATCTAATAAATTATTTCAGTACCTATCATTGTAACCTACTTACGTTTACATGTTTACATTTTATTGATGTTCCTTGTTAATTTGATATTTACAAGCAAGTTTTCAATTGATGGGTGATTTAGTTTGAGTATAAGGTGTATAGAATGTGTTAATGAGGAAGGAAAATTCAGAGGTTGAATGTAGCAAAAACAACGAGTCCATGTCTTACATAATTTATTTGAAAGTGAATAAAACAGGAAAATTTAAAAAATTAAACCAATCAATTGGCTGCAGATTTAAGTGTAACGCTTTATTTGAAACCTTGCTATGGTTTTAATAGATGCAAGTAGGTATTAACGTAATTAGAATTATTGCACGCTGCATGTGTATGCATGCGAATTATAGAATTATCTGGCATTACTGAACCTAAATATTTGGCATTCGATTCGTTTGTTTTAACAAGATTAATATTCAAATGCTGCTAAATAATTGTTTGTTTAGGCATATAAAATGACTAAGATATAAATAAAAAAATCGAAAAATGTTACTGCTTACTATAAAATGATCTAACAAAACCAAAGGAGCCAATGTGGAAGAATGGGAATAATAATTTATGATTTATTTCAATTTGAAATAGTTCCATTCCCTGAAAACTGAATAATTACAAATATTTGAAGAATTTAATCTCCTGCTTTCATGAAAATACTTTATAAATAGAAATACGTTTCTACTCAATGAAAGGTCAAAGTTTGTGAAAACTATTGTAAATATAAGATAATTTTGAATTTACATCTAAATACGATTAAGGATTAATTTACTCATAGGCTCTAAAGTAACTTCTAATCGGCCTTCCTATACATCAATTATATACAAAAATCGCATTATAAAGAAAAACATTGTACTTAATGAATAAATCCCACTTTATTTTAGCGATTTCTTACGTACATTTTCTACTGATTAAAACAACTACCAGCTATTTACTTGGCTATTAAAAAATATAATTAATTAAGAAATTAGCTTTTTTACTTTATCAAATTATAGTCTAATGATAGCGTAATCAGGGTCGTAAGTTAATAACAGTATCGTGCAAGCATTTGCGATATTTCAATAGTCCAGGGAATTTCATATTATATGAAAGGAATTCCTAAATTTGAAATTTTCAGACAAATCAATGAGAGTAATCTAATGATTAACTAATGTAGGTGCCTATAGCTTAAGTAATATAAAAGAGTACAAATTCAAAAATATAGTACAATAATATTCAATTATTGTTCAAATGTTAATATTCATGAGTGCCTTACTCTTCTGTGAAAAACTTTTATTTTAAGGGGATAGAATAGGTATAAGAGAAACTAAAACCAAAAACAACGACAATATTATTAAAAAGCAAGAAGCTCGATTTAATGTAGGTCCCCTCATACAATATACATCAAATGAAAACAATAAAAAAATACCATCCAATGTGCATAACACCGGAATTTGCATAATACATACCAGAGTCTACTAATAAAGAAAACGTGAATACTTTAGGGCGATAAGTAGGGGACGTGTAGATATGTTTCATTTACTGCTAAGTTTGGTGCTAAGTCAGGTTATTTAAATTATCAATTTAGTAATAAATTGTAATAAAATAATACTCCTTACAGATAATTTTTATCAGTCAATGTTAAACATGTACAATTAATCCATGTGACTGAATTCTTCAATCCTACTCGTACATTTGATGTATTCCTATTTAACTATAGAAAAAATTTCTTGAAGCCCCAAGAGGGTTCAAATTGGTTAAAGGGGTTTAAATTGGGTAAGTTAAAATATGGTTCAGTTAGTAGGTATAACTTTTAGTCAATAAATTTTATTTTTACCTTGCCTATAAAATAGGAAGTGTTATAAAAAATATGAAACAAAAATGAATGTTCATTGCTACATTAATTATATGGATAAGCACTACAATTTATCATACTTTAACTAAATTAGTTTTAAAGTAAAAAAAATCATCAATAATATTAACTACCTACCAAACCAACTATTTATAAAAAATACAAATAAAACGATTTGATAAGGTGACTAACAAACAGGCTATTCTAGCATACATGGTAATTGATATATCAATCAGAAAGAGCAACAATGCGATTTGTTGTTCAATAAACAAACCTGTAATAAGACAGATGCCCATTTTGAAGAACAAACCACCTCCTCTGATAACCTTTCAAATAATTAGTCCATTTGAAAAGCCATCCCTTCATTACGGTTTCATTTTGAGCGGAATTCGGCTTAATATTAACACCGTCACCCATTTTTTACGGCAATAATACACTAACAATTGTAAACTGAACGATTCTTAAAAGTTACACGTCGTCCATATTTACGACATGACGTAACACTGCTGTATTGTCATTACTGTCAATGTCAAATAATCCTTAATTCTTTTAACTGATTTTTGTTTGGCCTGTTACTTTTCGAATGTAAAGTCAGGGTAAGATAATAAGCGACATCTAGTGAATATTTATTAAGTTTATACAGGTTTCATTTTGTTAGATACAATTTAATGACACAGGGGGCGCTATTTATATCAATTTTAAAATTGATTTTGAAAGTACTCTTCTTTGCTATTTTAAAATTGCAAAGCGTCTTGATTGCACAACATAAAGAATAAGTATAAATAGGTTCTTCCTGTTAGTTGTATGTATTTCATAATTCACTTGGGTAAATTATTCATATTCTACTTTATAAAAAAAGAAGAAGAGGATCTGGTACTTTACCCTGCTGCTGGTAATCCAAAAATTACTAAAAAAGCCTCTTTCTGCGAACTAACTTCATACAATGTGTAATATTTGTTATTTTCAATTATATTCAGTTATACCTATACATTTATTATTTTATAATTGAATTGTTCCAGTAGAATGAGTATAGTCACTGATGACTCCCGATTGATAAACATTCTTATCTGAAAAATAGGAAGTTTCAGGCTGGCCGAGGCGCGCACCTGGTTGAAAGGCTCGTACGTGGAAAAAAACCCGATTGCATTCCTAAATTATGATGCAGGGAAATTATTTTCATGCTCGATCATGCGATAATTGCTGAAAAAAATCGATTACATTTTTCAACTCGCTGTCATAAAATAAGATTAAATTAATTGTAATCTCGTCGATTACTCCGGTCTTGTGTATGGTTAATTCGCTCGCTGAAATATGTTTTCTTCGTCGTTATCGTACGAGTTATGTTACGCTACGTTTAATTTTATGCCTTCACGTTATACGAGGGGCATACGATGTTTCTTATTTTTAAAATCTAATCAATAAAAATTACTTATTAGATATACAAAACGCCGACTAAATTATTACTTTCTTCCTAAAGCGTATATGAAGTTTAGAATTTTTACAACGTTATAATTATAGCATTTCCTCATTAATTACGATCAAATGCGCTTTAGTGAATTTCTTCTTAAACCATCTGAGTCGAGTTTGAAAACAAATACACGAACATTTCTCTCGCAATATAACGTCTTTTTTCTCGAAACCCGAACAGCAGTAATTAAACTCGAGTATAGTGTAACTGCATTTCCGTTAGCGTTTAATGAAAGTATACCTGGACGTTTCTTTTTCGATATTAATGCCGCGACGATGCGATTTTCCCGTCCTGAATTATTCGTTTTTCTTCGCAAGATTTATGTACATTAGAGCAAAATGTATGCGTCCTTTTATGTAGAAGAGAAAAAGGCCAGGAAATTGAGAAATTACTTGGAATAAATATCACTTTAATTTAGTTTGCTAGAAAGTCTATGGACTAATTATTGTATCAATGAAAGGTTTTTAAGAGGTTTATATTTTATCAAATAAAATATATTTTTTTAATCGTTGATGCCCTGAACCTTGAAATTACAAATCATAAGTAATGTTTTACTGGGATATTATCATATACCTAACTAAAGCCCTCTTTAATAACTAATTAAATTAACAACAATGAAATTAAAATTTTTAACATAATCTAATGTTCTTATCATCATCTCTATTTTAATTTGTTTGTATTGTTTGGTGTTTCACTGATAATAAGAATGATTAATTAATTTTATTATTGTTGGCTGCTGCTCCTAGACTTATTCATCAAAGATGAATAATTTTACTAATTATTACTAATAATTTTTAATAATTATTGGAGATATAATAACAATAGAAGAACAGCATTTTTGGAACTAATGTTAAATGTTTTTCCCAAAAGAAAACCATTTACCACATTGGAATAACATCTTTTTTAAAGGTATGTTACATTTGCATGTTAGCAAAAAATATGGCAATTAATTTCTTTGTACAGCCGGAGTTAATTACTTTTAAATTTATCTCTTCTTGTCCGATCAATCAACATTTAACACTGTCGAAAGTTAGGCTCATTAAATAATTGATCCTGACGTTTTAATTGGAGTAAAAAACGTTTAAAAATTTATTAACTTTTTTTTTCTTCGTTTTAATTTAAATGAATGTCTATATTGACGCACAGATTTGTTGAATTACGAATAACTGTTTCCCACAAGCTCCTTTTAACCGGCCAATTCTTTTTTTATTTATTGCCGTATCTGTTATCTGTTACATTAATTAACAACCTACATAAAAATATCGTTAGAATTTAGTATTCAAGAATCGGGAGATCGTTAAACGTGGAAACAAATTTATTTAAACAAGCTCAAGAGAACGTAAATGAATCGTATTAACGTTGTAAATTTAAACTAATTTCCTTTTTACTTTCCAATTATCTGATCAAACTTGCTTGGTACTTACCAAAATAAAGTTATCTATATACAACTATAGCCATTAATCGTAGAAAAATTTAATTAAAAAACATATGATATACATTAAAGTATCTAGGTAATTATTACAAGTTATTTAACTACAAAGCCGCAAATACTCTTGTATGTGTTTATTTTATTTTACAAGTTTGTTGCTTGTGGCTTTCATAAGTAAAATTTTTCCTACAGTAGATATTAAGACATACATTAACTCTCAATTGACCATTAAATTTTTTTACTTACTTTTGTTGTCGAAAAAATATAGAAAGTTCTATTGTACTTTAAGTAGTAAATAATAAACGAAACCATTAGTGGTTTCTTTAATATGTCAAGTGGTCGGAAAGCATTTAAAGTTGATATTGTAGAAAATTTGATTGTTTTTAACAAAAAATGCTCTGCTAATAATGCTTTGAGATAGCATATAGTTATATTAAAAAAATTGGCATCATCCCATTCAAATGAAACATATTTCAATTATTATAGATATCTATTAATCAAATTTAAACAATGCCACGGACAAAGCACTCATTACTCATATACCATACGTATGTAGTACTTGCATCAATAGACTCTTATCTTGGATCATTTTTGAACATCTGTCGACAATTACTGCAGATATCGAGATTCGTTTAAGTCTCATTTCCGAGAATCATTTAACAACATAAAATAAAACAATTAGAAAATTAGGTTAATTTATACATCTCGTTTCTGCTTCATAGGAAATCGAACTACTTAAGCATAAAAGACGGATACTTTCCGTCAGCTCAACATCAGTGTAAAGAGAATATAATATAAGAAATTGTATTTACTCTTGGATTTTTTTTCATGTTTTAAATTTTGACATGTTTATCAACTTTAAGAAGTTTTAAGACATGATCATTAAAAAAAGTTTTGAGTAGGTACTTTAAACCTTTGAATACTTTATCACATATTTAACAATTTTCCTAAATAATTATTTCACCAGGACATTTTCGACTTTTACCTACCTACCTATCTATTATTATTTCTACATATTCTCTGCTATAGTAAAGCATTCAGCCAAGAAAATTTTAATGTGTGCCTTAATATTCTTAACAAAGACCGAAGATGGCCATAATTCATCGTCGCTCGTAGATAAACCTTCGACTAATTTGTCGTCATTATTCTGTGGGTGTTACAGCTGTAATTACTATTCACGCATTTTCAAAGAATACTGAATACACTTAATATGTTAATTACTTTCTTTGATTTTTACTAAAAATAACATTCCTATACAAAACGACTTAATCACCGTGCCATGAATATACTACAACTGAATTGCAAATGGGGCATTAAAATTTTGATAAAATTTATGTCTACATATTTCAATGCCGTTGACGTAAAATAATTCATAACATGACATGTAAAGTAAAATTAAAAATTAGAGATCTGTAGAGGTCGAATTAATAGTGCTTATTGGAAGACGCAGTTCTGTAAGTACTCACCTACCTATCTAAAATATAAGTTGCTAAAATGATGATCGCAATTTTCAGCACATTGTGGGTTGGTGTAATTTGTTTAAAATAACCAGCAATTAGTTTGTCTCAATTACAGTTATTAACCCATTAAATTTAATGGTTGACAATCGACCCAACCCTAAAATCGATTTGAATAGTTACCTCTTCTTCAATTGCCTTGCGAAGATGTTGGTACAATCGTTATTTTTGGTACTTTAACAGATTAATGAGTGTATATGCCTATTTACGACTCCTTCGCTAATCGAATATAATCACTAAGGATTTGATCTTGGGATGAAATTGATCTTGAAAGTCGTTCGATAAAAAATATAATAAATTTTGAAATAGATAAATCTTTCGTGTCACAATGCGATTATGATGTTATTGTAAAAAATCGAAGTGAAATTGATTTAATTTCTCCTCATAAATATTAGTATCGAAACACGAAAAGATCTCATAGATATATCGGTATTATGTGATGAACATAATTAATATTAACACCTTTCAGGTCATTATAAATAGGTATTATAAATTATGTAGAATGTGAAATGCCCATTTAATAACAGGGTCATTGAATCCTAGAGGGTGTTGTACACATACTTTAATTGTACAAACAGGGTAGGGTATCCGTAGGTACAACCAGTCAACGTATTTTAGGAAGATCTTATTGCATAATATATGAAAACCAAACTTTATTAAAATCGGTATAATAGATACAATATACAAATAGTTTGCATGTGCACTAAAGAGGTTTCAAATGAATACACAACTAGTAATAAAATTTCCCAGTTTTAAACCTATTCTCACGAACATGTTTGAAATATTTTAAATTTTACCTAAAAAATCCATCAACTAATCAAATACGTTTAACCCGGCTTCGCAACCTTCGAATCACACTCATACTGTATGCAAGTGCACCCACTTCGAAAAGCCAGGAAAATAAATATTAATATCCTACCGATTTATTTGTATTTATATTGTATATGCTGCGGTCTAAAAATCGTTCGAATTCGTAGCAGGTGTCCTGTCGTGTGCAAACATCGTGAGCGAAAAGCGACTTATCCAACTTAGTGGAAAGGAAAGTTAAACACTCCGTAAATTATGTATACAATGTCACGGTTAAAGGTGAACATTCTTGTAAATAGCGTTAATTAATTATTTATTAATGGAATAATTGCATACTAACTTTCGCGATACTTTGTATATATTTATGATGCGCTGCAGGGGAAAGTATTGTTGCGACTGGGAAAAAAGACCGGTGAGAGGATCTTGTTAGCGGGTTAATTCCAAACATTTAAATTTAGATTAGTTATGTAGGTATGTAGGTAACCATTAAAACAAACTTAGCAAAAAATAATAATGTCTTTATTTTGTTGGAAGCTAGTTAGTGATGAAGAATAATATTGAACATAGTGGATAATGTTATTAAATCTTGTAGTACCAAAAACAAGAAAATGGCAATAGCATTAATGTTAATGTAAACATTACCTGTAATTTTGTTATTATGATAGACTAACATTAACTCATTTAGGTATACATTTTATGCTTGTACAATCCACTAACCATAATTAACTAAATTTGGTAAAATTGTTATGATATTCTATTTACGCGACAAAGCGTTCCGTGTTCGGTACGTCTTCATTTGATCGACCACGCGTATGCTGCTCCATGCCAATTCCATTATACTAAACACAACCATTCATCAAAATCTGAATATAATTATGGTTATTCAGTTTTTATGCTGTTTAACAATGACCGGCTATCCCATGCAGAATCCTTGTTTCAACGCATACAGGATCATTTGGGAAACTCGGATATCGACGAACGAACTAAATTAAGCGTTACCGCAAATTGGTATTTCCCTGTACGTTGTCCACCGGAATGATGAATGGTTCGTTGACATTCTTTTGTAAATGGCTCTGTATTTATTTTATTTGCGGTGCATGAACCCCAGCATCATAAAGTTAAAAATAATCATTTCGTTGCTTCCGTCACAAGTGTGTCTACTATTATCGTAATTAGCACGAGTAGGTTACTTTTGCGCAAAATTGTAAAGCTACTAATAGAATTTCGGAGCGGCCGGCTTGTATACACTAAAACAGTACGAAATCGTAAAATATATTTAACGGGGAACATGTGGACCTTTTGTTTAACTATCGGTGATGGTTTACAAGAAATATCGACATCAAAGAAAATTCATTTTGTTGCATTTTTTTTGGACTTTGAAAGTTCAGCAGGAAGTTCAATTTTTTTATCTCTTAAACTCAGTAACTCTATTTTCAGAAATCACCCTGTAGAGTTCATTAAATTTTTCAATGACTATAATGAATACGGAATATCTGTGATCAACAGACTCCTGCTCACAGACCTTTTAATGATATTTGATATTATTATGTATTTCCGATTAGGTATTTCCTCTTTTTTAATGTATTATAGTAGATGAATATCAATAACGGTAATTATAATATGAATTTTAATATTTATTGTGGTCACTTAAACTTTCACTGACATGACTACTGTGTTGTAAATGAAATTGCCAATTATTTTTATTCTTTGGTTTTAAGAGGGAAAACAATATCCAAACGGATTTATGATCGTAATTAAGGATGGCTTTTATAGTAAATTGACTTTAAGTTTCCCGAACGTAATTAATATTAATTTAGCAACAATAAAAATGACTATGTAATTTTGGAGAGAGAGTTGCACGCATGAATATTTGATAATGGTTGTATTGGAATGTTCGAAGCGATTTTGAAAATGTTCGGGTATTTTTGGATTTTTCTAGGTTTCGAGGTTTTAAAATTTAACAATTTTTAAAATATTCCGCCAGTAACCCGAGACATTTGTTGTTCGTCGAATTTACAAAATGTTTGTATGCGAATTATTCCAAGTATTCTTAATAGGGAAGCATACATGAAATTTGTTGTGAATACATTTGTGCAGAATTGTTCGCATAATTTCCCATTCGAGAATTGAATCATGGGAATTTAAAAGATTTTTTCGCGAACCAATTTCTACAGCATTATTTACTGAAATAATAGGATTTTTGGAATAAATATTTATTGTTTGCACCATTTCTTTTTCAATTCTTCTTGAGTTATTAAAAAATTATTTCTTATTAATTTCATTTGACAATAAAAATATTTACATTCTTTCAAATTTTAAATCAATATATTTGAGTAGATTTCATTTCAAGCACACCTTCATATTCACGGAACAATCTCATCAATAAGTACAAACGTGTCTTCTTTTAATAACGTGACAACCAAATCATCTAATAACTAATGCTTTCATTAAACAACTGAAACTTACTCAACAAGCGCAAATCCTAAGAGAATAACAGTTTGTTATAATTTCAAAAAGACATCCAGTTGGTTGACCAACTGTTGCGCCACAACCGGCATTGACCCTGTGAATGAAACGAAATCGACCATAATCAAGGCGACGTTTCCTCAAGCACCACGAAGAGCACTTGCCTTCCTGATCGGTACTGCGAATGGTTGGCTGATTGTGCCTGAAAAACCTGCAATACAGTCTCCTGAAAACCGCAAAACTGTAACCGCAAGACGACCGCTTCGAAATTAGAATTTTAATAAAAAAAAACAATTTCGATGAACCCCGATGATGGTTAGATAACAAATTTTAATAGCAAATAATTTTACTCTTAATATTTTAACGGTGAATTGCAAGACAATAATTCCCTGTGTTAGTCACAGATTTAATATTTTTTCTGTTTTCTAGGAGACATCGTGCGTGAATAGAATTATAATACGTTCTCGCAGTCCGACCCTCTTTCTATTGTACTGTTAATGTTAATTATTTGCTTAATATCGAACACCACGTTAATGGTTGCAGTATGAAAATTAGGATCATCGAAACTGCTCTCACCTATGTCATTTCATCTGTTAATCGACGGGCTTTGTATTATAATTAATAGACACCAGTTACCTGTCGCATATTAAATTTGCATGTAAAAACCGCTCATAAAACACGATGGTTCGAACGAGATTATAAGGAAACTCGAAAAAACAATGCGGTTTATTAGTTACGGTTTTTCTTGAGGTATTAGATTTTATTTCCCAACACTATGTCACAATTTTTTGCTAATTATGCTATGTTTTCTGTTTTATTATAAGCTCACAAGATGGGTTTTTAGTTAAATTAACTGTTCATTTTATCGAAATAAGATAGTACATATACAGGGTGAGTTAGTTAAATCATAATGAATTAAACTATCATTTTTTTCCAAAAAAATTAGCATTGAAATACGCTTAGGTGCAAAAAACTCTTACATATTTTCATTCAGTAAGGAAATCAGAGAATAAAATCAGAATGAATAAAATATGTTATTCATCAGTGAACAAAATAATGGAGAAAAATGAATCCCTGGTTCGAATTTTTTGGACTTGAGTGGATAAAAGGAATTAATTTCTAGTTTCTAATAAAAATAGCGATGCAATTGAGGGTGCATCAAACGAACAAAAAAGTAATTAATTAAACGTTAATCGTTAATAGTAAAAACTCGTTCTTAGAAAACTATCACCTAACGGTTTCCGTCCGTAAAGCGAATTATGAAAAAATAAATAAATTGTAACCTCCGATCCAATTCGATACACATCATGGTGCAACCAGGTTGGAGCGGTGGTCAAACCATTTTACTGTTAATTTTCGAGACTTTTCGGTCCACCTTTTGTTAGAACGCCAGTAATTAAATCTCCATTTATTTTATTGATTGCTAATTATTTTTAGCGCAACTCTTTTTGTTGAGTTAATGGGAAAACGGTGAATTATGAAGCGATTTCTTTTTTGTGGTATTAAGCTATATTCAATTTACCTCTTATACAATATTAACTAAATAACCCGTTTTTAACAAATAGAGGGTTAAATTAATATCGTTCATTTCAACGAAAACATTAATTTTTATAACAATAAAGGTTTTAATTACATACGAGTTTATTATTCCCGCAGCAACAAAAAAACTGACTAGTAAGTACCTACAACGTATGTATATAATTTAAGGAATAAATCAACAATTATTAGATAAATAAATATATTTATTAACGGCCACAATACTCACGATCGCGAAAACAATAAAAATATGAGAACGAGATGAACTTGAGCGGAGCAATTACCAATAAGTTTAATAACATCGAGCCATTGTTGTCAGTACACGAAGCGATTAAATAATGCGTTTAATTACGCAAATAAAACAAACTCTTTCTATTGATAAGAGGCGATGTAGCTAGGTATACCTACATCGGGTTCTTAAGGAAATTTCATTGAACTCGCGGAATAATGGAATTCCTCGCAGGTAATCGCAGTATCTTGTTTACCGCTGTTATATTAATGGGTGGGTAAATAGTCGGGGCTTGATTATATGCAAAAGAAATACTAATTTCCTCGTAATGCCTTCGTAATGTGGGACCTTAGAATTCTCCGTACGGAACGGTAACCTTAATTGAAGAGTCGAAATTACCATAAATTTCGTTGGGATGAAGTCAAATCGAGGATGCTAAATGAAAATTTGATTGACCAATAGCTTCAGATGCATACCTGAAAAGCACAGAGAAACGTGCGCGTTTTATTCTCAATTTTGTAATAAACAAACTCTAAATAAGCCGAACGGACTCGATGGGATTCCGGCGAATTTAAATGCGAGTCGCGTCTGATGGGCATCTAATTGGACGAAAAACGAGCAGGAGTTTGTCCATAGAAAATTACGCTCAATAATATTTCATGTCGTACCCGATTTGAATAGAAAGTCTCGGCAAATGCGTTCGCTTATTAAATTTATCCGCGATCATTACCGTCGCGTTTTTAACGATTTTACGGCCGCTATGGCGTTTCTCGCACACCTAGCTTTCTTCTAACTTCGAAATAAAATTCAATTCGAAATGGACTTTCGTTCTCGAAGGTTTGATAGGTCGCTTTTCGCGCTGAATTTAAAGTGATTCTTGACCTGCGGGTCCACCGGATTCTCCTCGGCGCGTTGTTGATTTGACATCTCTTGCCACACGGCGGGTCAACGAACATGCCATGGTTATTAATTAGTAATTTTATGTTATGTCTATCTCAGAGAACAAGAAACCGATAAAAAACGATTAGAAGAAAGTGTTAACATCTGTAATAGATATGAAAGTACTACATGAATATGCAAAGTAGACCGAAGTTATCCAATGGTACCTCATAATAGCGTACAGGGTTAGGCAAAAGTAAAGCATGAATTTTCATCTACATACTGCTGAAATTAATATTTTTTAATTCTCTCGCAATCACAATATTTGAACGCGGCTTTTCCAATAGTTACTCTCAATGTGCCATCTATAAAGCACTTTGGACAGCAACAAAAAGTTTCACAAAAACGCTCTCCCTTGGTAGACAACAAACAGCGATCATCCATCCATAAACCGATAATCATCATGTGCAACGGTACGTTTGATTGAGAATTCCCCGTACAGCGGCCATTAATTCAAATGATCTGGTATGTTCAGCGGTCCCATAGAGCATGATCGTCATATGAACGACGCGCATATCATTCCTAAGAAGTTAATAATATTTTACTGTTAGCCATCGGACATGTAGACTCTACTAAAGAGTCCGTTTATACGAAATTGAAATTGGATATCTTCGAGAGATGTAAATACTAATTACTAATTAAAACAGATCGTGTAATTAAATGTATCTAAGTTTATGAAAGTAAACAGTTCTGGTTTTTCTAGGTAATATGCATAGTTTCAATTTAGCTACTAGCGATTGTTGGTAAGTTAAATTCATGACTGGCCGTCAGAAATTAATCATTATTTCTCGGTAATCAAGGAATTAAATAAGCAGAAATAAAAAATTTACAGTTCATTTATGGTTATTCCTATATTTTTATTAAGATATTTATTACACTAACCGTTATGGTTTTTCTACGAGAATTGGTACGAGTTTGCTACAATAAAAGGTTATTCTCCTTTAAATCCATTATAATAACTATATTTAACTTTTATTATACATAGCAGGAGCTTGTAATTTTTAGATACTTTTGCCACAGGATCTCTGCTCTTGCCATTATTATCATATCTCAAATACAAATCAAATTATCAGTTGGTTAGAGAAAAGCGCGCAATAATACCTCTCTATAAAAATAGAGAAACGGAATAGAGAGGAATTTCAAATTTAAAACACAGAGTGCTGTGCGGTAATAATCTCATTACTCCATTTACAGATCGATAAATGCATATTCACTCACCCACCCGTTTCATCGGACTTTTTTCCCGGTATCTATCGAATCGAAAAATCAAACAAAACGGCGAAATAAATAAATTAAAAATAAAACCATTAAATTACCAGCGATGCACTCGGATGCAACCGTCGTCCTTTCCTCGTTTCCATTCCGATTGAATTATTGCCGTCGAATTAGCCGGCCTCTTCTTACAGTTACCCGCAGCTTAGCAACAGCCGAGGGCTACTTTTTAACTGAATTAGATAGTATTATTAAAATTTTATTTAGCTCGGCGAGCGTGAAGATTACCATCCGCCGGAGAGGTGTAGTGTAGCTAACGACCATGACCTGTCAAAAGATTCGCAAGAAGAAGCTAGGCGCTGTTGCGATGCCCGCGAATTGAGATTGAGACGTTCCTTCCTGTCCTACCATCCTCCGCCAGACGCGTCTCTTGGTCTTGGACGTCTTATCGATTAGATTGCGCTTTCGTTTTTGTGCTGTACGCTTCGCGCTCTCTTTCTTCGAAAAGGTAATATTTTTATGCAAGTAGGTGCACCGGTGCATTCGTTTTATTTAATTAATTGATCAAAGTTTCTTCATTCAATTCGCTCCACAAATGTTGGTCAATGAGTGTTAAGTCAGGAGAGAATTTTGGCCATTCTCAACTTTCTTTGAAAGTGTATAAAATGTGAACTATGCTCGTCGAGGAATACATACAGGGTGACGCAAAAATGTTGGGAAATGACTTACTATACTGTTCTATACAGACTTCTGAGTCTGAGACGAAAATGAGATGATTTAACCTAACTCATAACTTTATCCAAAAGTGGTTTAGTAAAGAAGTTGCAGGATGTTTTTTGAATTTTTTTTTTTTAAATTTGTACTGATTATCCCTTTTTGGTGACATATTTAATGTTTTTTTTTAATTCATCGATATCTCTTAGATTTAACGGGGCGATTCAATTAACACTCTTATAAAGGACTTATATAATTCCTATTCACCTATTTTTTGAATCGAAACTATATTTATTAGTCTATATAGAGGATTTTTACCCTTTGAAAATTTTTATAAAAACCATATTTTTGGAGATTAAAGCTTTTGGAATTCATACGATTTTTGCAACATTTCCCGCACGTTATTAGATATTAATAAGAAAAAATCTAATAAGAAAAAATTGGATTAAGTTACCTTCAACAATAATCTATTTATTAATCATAAAATTTGTAAAAAAAGACATTTAATGTTGATTAATCTTAAAAATTTCAATTTTGTAATTTATGAAAACTGTTCAATATGGCATCCATTATTGATTAGTGAATAGAATTTTGTTCAAAATAACTTAATCTGTTAAAAAAGTATTACGAAAAACTTTTACTATAGTCTATTCATAAATGGGGCGGAGTAATCCGCCGTCGTGTTCCTTACAAAACCAAAAACTGGGTGAACCTTTCAAGTAATATTAAAGTATTAAATCTGTACAAATTTTCCCGAAAAAAAGTTGTGCTAATCCGACCCAATGTAAAAAAATCTCTTTTTCATTCTTAATAAAACTTTTGGATACAGGTAAACGTTTAGGTTAAATTTTCCTCTCAAAAGCCTGTAGTTAAGTCAAATACATGTCCAAAACTTTTTGCGACACCCTGTATATCATTAAGCTCGCTAGCTTTGCAAGCTCGAATTTATCAAATCGTTACAATTGCATCTCTTTAAATTCAAAAACAACACGAAATGGATTTATGAAAATGTAATTATCGTGAGTGTAGGTACTATGGTGGACAGTAAGATCGTGCGGTCATAAAACGCGCTCCTCGTTTAACTCGCCCTACCTCCTATTTAGATGGCGAGCGTTTTGAGAGCGCATTGTAAAGCTGGCAACATTGCTATTGCCTGGGCCAGTTGAAATCGGATGTCGTACTGTTCGTTTCGGGTCCCGTCTCCGAATATCGAGTATCCATTTGTTTATACATTCGATGCAATATCGATAATGATAATATCCTTTATCGTGGTCCTATAGTATGTCAACTTGCCTTGGATATTAAAATAGTTTTATAAATAAAGGAAAATCTGATTACATGTCATTCATTAAGAAAAAAACATTAAATTCATTAGGAAAAAATAAAAAATCGACCTACCTATTCGTGGATTATTGTGAAAAAGCAAATCCTAGGGATTTGCGTATATTGTATGTGATAATCCTGCGAAGTATTTGCCTTTCATGAACCCGAATTAGTTTTTGAATCATTCGTTTTGATCATTTATGTTAATGAAATGTTTTATAAAATTTTATAAAGGCCTGCCTTTTTTTACCTATTTCTTATGAATAAAAAGTTCCTAAAATGAGATCAAATAATTTTTATTTTTTTTATTATAACTTGGCTTTTAATGTAATGTTAATATTTTAAATTTTCTCACCCCCTCATGCGGTAAGATTATACCTAAGAAGCAAATTTTTGTAAAAAATATTTTTTTAATTATTAATGAAAGATAAGTTTAGAAATCTGCTTATGTTACGAAATGTCTTTAAAAAATATAAAAATATAATGTTAATTAAAAAAAACATAAACTAATATTAAAATAAGAAAAATTGTAGTCGGTCATCTTCATTAACATAAATGATCAAAACGAATGATTCAAAAACTAATTCGGGTTCATCAAAGGCAAATACTTCGCAGGATTATCACATACAATATACGCAAATCCCTAGGATTTGCTTTTTCACAATAATCCACGAATAGGTAGGTCGATTTTTTATTTTTTCCTAATGAATGTTTTTTTCTTTTGAAAAACTTGTTGTGTATGCTAATTTTTTTTAATGAATGACATGTAATCAGATTTTCCTTTATTTATAAAACTATTTTAATATCCAAGGCAAGTTGACATACTATAGGACCACGATAAAGGATATTATCATTATCGATATTGCATCGAATGTATAAACAAATGGATACTCGATATTCGGAGACGGGACCCGAAACGAACAGTACGACATCCGATTTCAACTGGCCCAGGCAATAGCAATGTTGCCAGCTTTACAATGCGCTCTCAAAACGCTCGCCATCTAAATAGGTGGTAGGGCGAGTTAAACGAGGAGCGCGTTTTATGACCGCACGATCTTACTGTCCACCATAGTACTTATACCGTTTCGTTCACTAAGTAAATACATAATTAAATCTCTCCGTGTAATGTTTTCATTGCGCTTTCATACTAAAAATAATATATTTTTGTGTAATTTCACGATTCAAGAACGATCAACAATAAGACATAAACAAAAATAGCGTATGTAGTAGGAGTGGCCGAACGCTTCTGAGCATCGCTATTATTTAATTAACAGACATAACAGTAAAACTGCTCGTTTTATTTATTATAGTTTTTGTAAGCTGGTGATGCCTCCGTTTAAAACGATGCTTTCGACTTCTGGACCCTGTTAGAATAGAAAGCATCCGAGCTTTTTTACTCTTCTCTCATTTATTGATCGATTAGGTATGTGCACGAGATGAGCCTTATGCTTAAGTGTATTAATAATCGCCTTCTTGGTATCAGCATGTGGGTCACACGTGCTGAGAAAAAACGGTGGTAATATTTATTTTCGTGCTGGAAATCTTCCTGATTTTTTCAGATGGAGGAAAATAAATCAAAAATTTGTTTGTTTATACAGGAATTTATAGGTATATAGGTACCTACTCTTTGTTGTTAGATTTTTTTATTTGTTTCTAATACTAGACTTTTCTCGTTTGCTTCGCAAGCTTAATTAAAAATGGCAGCTAGAGTTTATACAAGTATACAGGGTGTTGCTTCATGACATGCTAATATTTTAAGGAGGTGATCATTGGACCCATTTTAAGGAAAACTTCATATGAATCTATGTCCTAAAATCTAACTTTTGAGATGTACAAGATATTAAAGTTTAAAAAATGTTTTTTTATTGTCATTTTAATACCACTTTTAAAATGTTTTTGAAATGAGGAGTACCTATACGGCATTAAAGACCATTTTTTGACCTAAAAACATTTTTTTTTATTTCCAACAGTGGCGTGCGTACTCAGACTTGATATTTATGAATTAAAAAGTGGTACGCCACTGCTTTCTTTTAAAATAAAAATTATTTTTGGAGTCCCCTTTCAATAGAACAAATTTGATTTCTTTACTTTTTTTTAAACTTGTAATTAGGTAGTAATAAGAATTAGTAATAGGACATTGATTCATATGAAGTTTTTTCCTTAAAATGGGTCCAAGAATCACCCCTTTACATATTATAGCGTGTCATTAAGGAAAGTCATATACACATATATTTTAAACAAACTTTGAAAGCTCGTCTAAAAATGTATTAATATAATTAGTTTCAATTCAGGAATTGCTAAGGGATGCTTTTGAAATCTGTTATAGGTACTTCTAACAGAATACCTTGTATGCAGTACTTTCCTGTACTAAACAAAAAGCAAAGCACCCTCGATCAACAAATAAAGCGAAACTATCGAGGCGACCGAACAAACGAAAAACGAGCGGAATCCATACAACATACAACATACAACAAAACTCCATCACATGGCCTACTGCACACGACGCCTATAAAACAAAGTGCACCGCGATGCGCTATCAGTCGACAGTCAGCTGTTTCGGCGCTCGAATCGAATCGAATCGACCTTCGAGAGAAAGAGGAGTTTCTGTTTTGTAGCCGGCCGGTGTTCGCTTGCTGAAGTTCGTTTCGTTCCTTCGGTCCGTCGATTTGTTGGGTTAATTTCGAGTTTCGCGAATCCGAATTTCATCCTGGCCATGGCTACATACGCTGCTTTCCGGCACATCGAGCTCGACAACGTCGGCTACGGCAAAAAGAGGTGAGTGTTTCGGGATAAGGGAGTAACGATCGGGAGTTCTGCAGGCACGTCGCACCGTGCCCTACATTCGGAGCTGCATGAAACTCCTGACGTTTGAAAATTTTTTTTTTATACAATTGTTGAGTGATTTGCTTAGTAATTTTATCATCAGGTGGAAAAATACGGGGTTCGAATTGCCTCTGATTCACAGAATTTGTTTTGTTATTTTTTTGCGCAAAATTTACAACCTAGTCACTTTGCAATTCTCCACAAGTTGAATCAAAAATGTAAAAAAATCTGCTCAAATTATTTTATTCAAAACTGTTGATATCTCAAATTATAAGATTTAATAATTTGGCTGAAAATCTAGTGATTGTAGAGAAACTAATCAATTTTCATTGAACACTCGATTCAATATGGTCCGTTGAGTTATATTCTAAAAATTAAAATATATCTACTGAAAAAGCGGTAGAAATATTACAGTTGCAGTAATTACTGCTAGATATAGAAGGGGCATGATTTATGATATACGCTTAGGTAAATACTATAATGTTGAATCTTCGGTATTCTTATAGTATTTAAGTTATTCATGCGTGTTGTGGGTTATAAAAATTAAAAGAAAGTAATAAATTATACAGAATTGTATATTACTGCCATGAATTAAGGCTTTTTATATTGTCTTCATATTTATAAAATCTTCATAGAGGAGAGGTAAAAATATTTTTATGTTACTGTAATTTTTCTTTTCTAAATATTCACACATTTACTCCCTTAAATTATCACATCAACGTAACACCCTGTATAGAATACACTTTTTTCGAATGCTTGTTTTGATGGAATTCATCAATAGGAATTCTTTTCATTAAATTAATTAATACGTACAATTTATTATTAATAATTTTAAGGATTGTTTCTTACAATGTCTAATATTTGCAAGTAATGCTTTTATTTTATTTTACACGCTACAACGAGTAGCGTGTCTTGTGTCGTAAGTTGACTATATCAATATACTATTATATTTTTTTCCAAATTATATGCATGCTGCATGATATTGGATGATGTAATAAGTAATAACATCAATCAAATCAAAGTATTTGTACCTTCCTCTAAACGGCTGTTGAACCCGCCAAAATCGATACGGCAATTACAGGAAAAGCGATATTAAATAAAAAATGAGCGCTTGTCTTGGAAGCATTTCGAAATTACCCTTCAATTTCGGTTATTTCCTAATTTGTTTCAATACTCTTCGACACATCGAATTAGAAAATAAATAAATAATAAATATGCCTGTCAGAATAATATTATCTGCCTGGTAATTAAGTACAAAATTGAAAGGGGTGTTCGAGTACGCTAAGTATGAATAGACAGGAAAAGTAGGAAAAGTATACATGAAAAAAAATGTATAAGATAATACAAAAGCTTATGCAAATCAAAACAATTAAGGGGCGAGGAATTCGAACCCACCTACGGGTCACGCATCGTTGATAGCACGTTCAGGTCATGGAAGATATGGGACAACACCCACATTTCGCAGATGAAAATTGTTTAGTTTAAGAATAAAATAATTTTTTTAAAAGGTGTACAAACTGAACTAAACTTTCCACGAAGATTATCTTACAATCTTTTTCCGCGTTGTAACACACAAAATCAGCTAATTACAGATTTTTAACACAAGCTCAATCTGTATATTTAATTAATAGTTCATTGAGTTCTGTGATAAACATGCAAATTGCACGGCGAGATTGATTCCTGCGGCCCACGCGAAACTTAAACCGAATAATTAACCGAATTCAAACGCATAATATTCGAACGTTATTCGCGGCTTATTAAAAGAAATTGCTCCGCACTTCCAATAGTAAAACCGGCATTGAACTCGACATCGCCGGGTTCACAGTCAATGCCGACGAAAGTCTATTTTTATTATCAATTTTTTCTCCCGAACCGAATCGAATCGACGGGAATTCGATCGTGAGCGTCTCCTTATTTTCGGGTGAAAGTTTTATTTAATGATAATAATATAGTTCGGTCGAAATTCCACGTCGCGGAAAAGGGCGTAGGCGCACGTACGCCTTGCGATGCCTATCATCGGAAAATGATGGAAGGTAAATGCGTTTTTATGCAAATCCATCTCACGATCGTGAATGGGATCACAAGTTATCTAGGTGTACACCAATCAAAGTAAATAATTATTATTTAGAAACTTAGAAAATGTATTAAACATTAAATTTATCACTCACAAATAGATATTCTAGGCACTATAGGAATACTATATTGTATAGTAGGCTTTCTATGAAAAGATGGAGTTTTAGGCTAAACAGTTTTTATGGGAATCCCACAGCATAGAGGAAGAAGTAAAAATGTACTAGCTATACTAGATTCTTTATGGATGTTTCACACCTATATAGTATCAAGAGAATATCAATGATTTCTTCCTAGCAAAAGAAGTACCTACTATAGGTTTGCAATCCTATTTAGTGATGGGGTTACTAGATTCTGGAAATTCTAGGTTCTAAGAATACTATAGGCCATTGAATACTAGGTTCTATTATAGACAATCGTTCGCAGTATATTAGAACAATCATGCCCATTATCTTCAAAGAAGGAATTTGTTCACTTTCGCCTGTTCATCTCCCAAGCGCTTCAATCATTGCACAACCAAAGAACCATCGGGTCCAATCGATTAATAGAATAATTGCTAACCGAGCGTTCGAAATCGTAATGATGAATCGTGATGGATCTGACCGAAGCTAAGTAATTGAATTTAGAAAATCGCGTATGTGCATCATTTTCGAGCCGTAAAATACGCTTTACGCAGTCGGGATCACGAACTATCAGCATCGACTCTATGGGAACGAAATTTACGAAACTTTTCATCATCGCCGGCGAACGCGGAATCTGGGTTAATGCGATCGTGCTCCCGTCCGATGCTCGAATTCGAATTCCGACACCTGTGGGTCCGATCCGTCGGCCAGAACTACCAATTATTCGAATCCTAGGAGCGTATTAGATGCTGGATTTGATAATAATAGCGTGGGTTTTTTAATGAAATTGGATGGTGTTGATCGAAAATTGATTTTAATTTGGTTATTGTACTTTCACATCTACAGGATGATGCCGATGATGCCGAAATTATTGGTAGTTTTTCAGCCCTAATCAGAATGAAGTGGATCTCTACTAATTTTTAAGTATCCTAAGTCATGCAGCAATAAAGTTTTTGAGATATTAAAGCGACTCTTTGAGACATGGAAATGACTCAAATATGAGATAGGGAAATTATTATGAGATAGCAATTGACTCTATGAGATACAGAAATGACTCTTTAGAATGAGAAATCGACTCAGTGAGGTAAGGAAATGACTCCTTTAGATATGGAAATAACTCTTTGGGATGGGAAATTGACTATAAAATAAAGAAATGACTTTAGATAGATAAGTGACTTGCGTCTAGGAAGTATCGATGAAAAGTATGAAAATCAAGATTTTATCTTTGATAACAAAAATACAAGATGCTTATACAATACCTAGTTATGTCAACTTGTTAGATTGATATCTATTGAAGTCTGGTTCTGAAGAACCGCGTTTGACCTTGCGCTTGAATTGTGAATTGTGATTTGTGATCGATGAGGCTACAGATAACTGTTTTTGCGAATAATGTTCATGAAGAAAATTGTATAGGCTAATGGAATTTTTCGATGAAGGTAGACGGGGCGCGCTTTCCGTTCGGGCAATAAACAACGTCTTTATTACAGAATCAATTGTTAACAACAAAGCGTCTAAAAACAATGGCTAATTTTGTGCCTAACCTATGAAACGCCGACCGAAAAAATGCCAATGGGAACTTGTGGTTTATTTTGTTATGCGTCTTGAAATTGATTTAAGATATACAGTGGGATATAAAGAGGAAAGATAGAGAAATAGTGAAGAACTTCAGAGTAAGAATGAAGGCAGATGAAAGAAGAAATATTAAAGGATGCAAGATGAAGGATTAAGAATATCTACAGAATAAAATTGTTATTAATTTACCGCGAACATTATTTGTTTTAACACGACTTTCTTGATTCATTTTAATAAAGTACTTTTTGTTCTACAATTCTATCAACAATTTTAGAGCAGCTTTCATGTTGTAATATTGAACAATTTATAGCTATTAGTAAACAGTTATGTATTTTACCATCAAGAAGATCCAAGTGCAAATATTTACGAATCGTTTGAACGTCGAAAAGCCGTGGCGAGTTCGGATTTCGTGATATCGTAAGTTTCTTTTGTGTGTACGAATTTGAAACACGAACCGTTGGTGAGACAAACAAAACTTCCTGGGCGTTGTTCTTTTGAAAGCGGACAATGATTTTCGATTTTCGACGGAAGGTTGAAGAAAGTTACGAGCAAACGAAAGTAATTTATTAGAAATTATCGAAAATTGAAAGTACTATACGGTCATTCTCGTCGTATTTATCCGATAATAACGACAATTCTCTTTCTATTATCCGAAATTTTTTGTGGATAATTCCTTTAACGGCGGAAAGCAATTTTGTGCTCACCGCAAAATTGACTATCATACTGAAAAAAAATTATTAATACCTTTAATTTCCGACTAATAAATTAGCCTGCTAAACCGATTAACTCCATATTTTAAAAAAATATATAAACATTTAAGTATCTACCTGCACTGGAATTAGAAAATTCTAATGTGTTCGTATAATAATAATATCTAATAATACTAAAAATGGACAGGATGTATAAGTTATTATTATACAGAGCGTCGCAAAAATTAAAAAAGAATTGAAAATTACTCTATTAAACATTGAATTGACTAAATTTTTAGTCATTATACGTTATGTAAACGAATATATAAAATAGAAACATAAAATGTTTAATTTTTGAGGACCTACATAATCGTAAAACGCCTAAATTGTCTGAATTATCATCCATAAATCACATTCACGAAATCAAGCTAGGAATTTCTTTTTAATCTAACATTTATTGTGCTAGGCACCTACTAATACGCATTTCGCAGTTTCGCGAAATTTCGGAGCCTAATAAATCCTGACCCATATTTCAAAAAGGTACATTGAGTATCGTAGGTACCTATTGAAATCGGCGTAATTAACAAGCTTTGTGCAAATATTTGACCCATAAAGGAAGTAGGCGAAGTGGGTAATAAATAAAAGTTCGAGCATGTTTTTATTTTGACGAAACGTTCAATTCCCTTTCATTAATTTCGTATTGTTATCGAGACTCTTAAAAGTCGATTTTTAACGCGCATAAATCATTTTAAATGACCTAATTCCACTGCAACCAGGTACTTATATTACCGTAGTTCATATAGTCATCGCGAGTATGAAATTTGTTGAGAAAAATATCGACATTAGCTCTGTTTGAAGTTAAGTTTGCAAAATTTCAAGCTTGTTAAGTAGCTTTAATTGAAATTAACCGTATAGTTATGAGAGTAGTGGCCTGCTAAGTGGTTTTATACCCGGATAAAAAATACTAATTTTATTAATCATTGTAAGTGGTTCGGTCGTAAAAACAAGGTATTCTGGGGTCGTTAAAAAGACCACGCATCTTAAAAATGAGGAATTTTCTAATTAAGACGTAATTTGTTAGTAAAATGAATTTATTTCAGCGAGTAGTATATTGTCTGTAATAGACTATTAGGCACTTGTATTAAGCGTATAGGAGTTGTTGTCACATTACTGCCTACGGATTTTATTAAAAACATCTTATTTCGTATATTAAGAAGATCTAATATTCCTATATTTGGAAGAATATCTTACTTTATTTGACACTTATTAATACTTTATGGGAAAGAGAAAAATTAAAATAACACCGAAATTTCGAAAGTGTTTTAATTTACAAACCAATGAATCAAATTATCCATAAATAAAAATATAAAATTTAGTAATTACTTAATTAAGATTACAGCTTAATAGATTTCTTTGATATACGAATGCATTTAATAGCCATAAAAAATATACTACATGCTAATCATATTTAAGTTGTAGATCTATAAAGATCAAAAAGATCAAAGGAAACGAGAGAATTAATGCAATAAAAATCCTGACCGACAATCATCGAAATTCCAACAATCACGAACCCAATCCTCCTCAATCATTACCGTTGCGTTGACGTCAATGCTTGCGTTTCGACCAGGTAAATTTATAGCTATCGAAGAATATTAGACCGTCATCTTCGGTGTAATTTCTGCGGCAGTACAAGAGAAAATACAAATTTTATGGCTCATTCATAGAGGTTGGAAACAGCACCGAGAAGGCCATAAAGCTTGCGAAGGAACCCACTGGCTCGAGACCGAGATAGAGATTCGAAACTGATATCAGTGAGATGCGATCACCGTGGTTTAGTTCAGCAGATATCACAGTTCGCATTTTATGAATGCGGAATTTCTCTGTTAACTCATTCAGCTTTTGACCAGTCAAGATAATGGAATTTATTTTCGCCGGGTTTATTCTGTGGATATCTACTACTAGAAAGTAAGGGAATAATCTCCTTTGATTCATTATCTATATAGATAGGGTAGGTGATTTATACACAAAAAATTAAGTGTGTGAGTATCAAATAAATCTTAAATTTCGAAAAAATGTCAATGGAATGTTTCGAAAAAGGCAAGGAATACGATCCTAAAAGTGAATATAAACAATGTAATTATAGAAACTATTTACATTGTCCTCGATTCACTTACGGGTTACAAGCATTCCATAATTCTTCGCCGTTAATAACTGTAACCCTTCATGATTGCCGTTGTTCTCTTGCCTGTTGATAGGCGTTAATAGAATACCAATTCTTCTTCCGAGCTTCAATTTATTGCCTAGACACACCGGCAAAAGGCGTTGGTTCTAAACACAAAAAGCGTACATTCATTACAGAAGATTTTGCATATATTTTTATTTACTATCTCCAAGAAAGAATCGAAATGAAATGCTAATATATAGCATGTTAATCAGATTAGAGAGTAGGATTTTTAATACAACCATACAATTGATTCTATTATCCGCATAAACATCATCTTTACAATTTCATTCACTTCAATAAAGCTTAAATTTTATGCTAGAGTTAAGCTGCAAAGGTGCTCATGAAAAATTGAACGTGTTCACCGCTACACGAAGAACCCACGGGAAAGTTATGAAGTGTGTCGCCCATCAGATATTTTTTAATAATCTAACAGTATTTTCGAAAACTGCGGAGAGTTATCGCAAAAAGGCCCCTTTTTTCTCGCCAGCAATCATCAACGGTACGTCGTATTTGCTACGGAACGAATTACAAACAATGAGGTTCTTCCTTTTTGGCAATAAACGCTGGAAAGAAAATAGATAAAAGGAAAAAGTGGAAAACATCAGTCACTGTTTATTGCTCGAGTGTTTATGCTCGGCCTGCTGTACGTCTGTTGGCTCGATTAGATGGAGCGCCAGATGCGCGGCAGGTCTTCCTGCTCGAATATAAATAATAGAAAAAAAAAAATGAGGTGGATAGGTACGCGGTGGTTTGAGTACCGAAAGCGTGCTGCATACCTCAATGAAATAATTGTGATGAGAGTGAAGATGTTTGTGTTTGTTTTCTATTGTATGACTCGTTGATAAAGATCGTGTTCTTAATTTAAATGAAAGTGGCATTCTTTAGGAAACCACGAGTGGTTTATTATGATGGTTCCTATCTTGGATCTTTAATCAAACTATTTTTGATTGGAAGAGGATTTAAAAAGAACAAAACTGATAGAATTTTTACCACTGTAGATATCTTGTGAAGCTTGTACTTTATACGTGTAAAGATATTATAAGGTTTCATGAGAGTATTTTTAGATAATGAGCTAACGAAAATTGAGATAATAATTAGCTTAGTAGAATAGAAAAGGGTTAGAATATTATTGAAAATAGATGACTAGAAACATTGCACAGAAATCAATATATCATAGTAACAAGGATTATGTAGAAATTCTGGGACTTTTTTTATTTCAGTATATTATAAAGATGCCATCAGATTTAATTCGGCTCGACAGATGTTTAATTTCATGCTTGAAAACGAATCGAGAATTATACCTTCTTGTAATTTGAGACTGGAAATGAATTTGTCTCGTTCGAAAACTTCCAATTAAAACTACAAACAATTCAATTAAAATCGATAAATATGTAATTACTGAACACTTTGTGCAGAGAATAGATGTAAGATGTAATTAGTAGATATCTGATAGGTAAATTACACAATTACACATTCAACAAAATATCCGCAATTTCTATTACTAATTAATGATAAAATATTATCTAATGTATAAATAAGATTTTAAAATATGTAGTAGTTAATGAATTTTCCAGTAAATATCATGAGATTATCGTATTCAGTGATTATTAGCAGTAACTAGGAAACAATTAGATCTCGCACACATGCCGATAATTTAACGGGTAATTAGATTAGCTCCTTATCAGTGAGCAACTTTAAGGATGTATGAAAACTTGTAATTGTTGATAACGTTTAAATCTCCGTTACAGCGCGTTTCTCAGGCAGCTAAAGCGAATAAACTGGAATCGCGCTTGTACGGTTATTTTCAACAATTTCAGGAATTATAATAAAAACTGGCAGATAAGCTCGATAAGTATCACACGGCGGCTTAATATCGCGAATTCCGTAGAAATCATATTATCTAAAATAGATCTACCATGACTGAGAAATAAGCGGTCGCGAATGCTATTGCCGCTTTTTTTATTACCGTGTTCACACACTTTACTGGATGAATGCATGCAGTAGTTTCGTTATCTGCTGTGATATCTGCTTTCCGTACGCATGTATCTAGTCTAATGATGAGCTTAAAGATCTTCATCAACATCAACATAACACAGGCAGTTAGTTAATATATGTCGATGAAACTATACGATTATTGAATGTTTCTTTTGGGCATTTGAATTTGAAAAGAAGAGATTTTATATAAAGATAACGAACATATTCGTAACATATAAAAAATATATGAAAATACCTGTAGGTATCTAATAAATCATAGATCGAATTATTTTCGCGTTTCTTACTAGGTAGATATATAATTTTTTTGTAATGCACGTCTTAAACCGTGCCGATCTGATAGAGAACGAAACGTCACGAAAAGAACGTGGTTATCGAAAATATTCATCTGGTTGAAATGAATTTAAAATAATTCTACCGTAATATCCGTTACGTTGTGTACAAAACGTAAGTAGGTAATGTAAAGCTCGGGCTACTAAAGTCAGAAAAACAATATGTGAATGATAATGACAGAATATTACTTCCAGGTATTTGACGCTCGCTGGGCGTGTATTAACTGCTATCTCTTGTGATCTGAAGTTAAATTGCTGTTGCTTATTCTCATCGTGCCTTGTCATCTGCTGGATTCATCTATTATGGTAACATGGTTATCTGTCTAATAATAGATCGTACCTTTACCCATATCGTCTCGCTTCTGTGGATTTTGTAGTTGATAGCATCGTTTTTTCTAAACAAAAATATGGTTTATTTTAACCCTTTATTCCCTAAGCGAATTAGGGAAGCAAAATTGATTTGTCGCTTAAAAATGTTTTGTATGTTTTATGACCTTGCTGTAGGTATACTTAGAAAATTAATGTGTTCGTGATTTCCTTGAAAATAAAAAAAATATGTAGGGATAGGTACATATTGGAGACGTCTTCGAATTCCATGCTAATTTTGTTATCGAACAAACAAAATTCTTTATCCAGTACTTATAAATAAATTTGAGTAAATTACCTACCTACGTTTGATACAATAGGCGCAGTAAATACATAAATACCTAACATGAAAAATAATACATAAGATAGGTAAGTAAATTATCAATGTATTTAGTTGAATTTACATAAATTGAACATGCATAATTTAAATATGAAGCACTTATTCATTAAGAAATGAATAGTTTAAAAATTATTTTTATTTAGTAAGTTTATTTAGCTCTATTGAGAGGATATTTTCTACAAATATTCTACAATTTTATACTGCTTCCGTCAAAAATAATGATTTTGAATAGGTAGATAAAATGATCCATACTTACTTGTATAAATAACAAACAGATATTCTTAAAATTTTCAAAATTTATCTAAACGAGAGACGAATCAACTGGAAACAATGCCAACAAACCAAAATCAAACAAATCAAACCAGAAACAAAATGTTTTCTTCTCCTAAATACCCTTCCTACACTGCCACAAAAGCACATAAACCGGCATCACGAAATAATAAATATTTCTTAAGGGGATTCGAACAAACGAACCTCATAAAAACGGATAAATATAATAACTCGAACACTCCCTGGTACTGAATAAATAAAATAATAGAAATCCTCCATGTGTGGGCCGCGAAGAAGTTCCGTATCTCATTATGTAGCAGGAGATTTATTGGGTCATTATTGCTATTAAACGATTCGGTTTTGGGCTCGGGAATCGCCCGCAGATGCAGAAATGAAGTTGTTCAAAGCGCTGTCGCCAGAAGTTAAAGCACTCCCAGCCGATATTAGTTCGGAAAAGCTTTCGACATATTTACGGGATTGTTTTATTATCTGCTAGCATAATAGATGTATAGGTAAACGCCTTATCTCGGAATTGCTTAATCGCGGTATTTAAATTAAGTTGCTAATAATGCGATGAGTAATGGTGCAAAAGTGGGAATTTTTATGCAAAGAAGGTGGGCTTAAGCATGATTTGCCCTTTAACACTCACTCTGTATAACAACGGATAAAAATTCGTGTGGTTCTACAATTAAACTAATCCCATGAGCGATGTTAATCGTGATTTTCTATTCGAGATTATTAGGAGCATTTCGAGCGCGACATGTCTCCCGGGTCAACGCTTTTACCAAAAGATCGTACTCGTAATAAGTCGCTTTAATTCAATTAAATTTTAGAAAGGACTTGTTTTTTTCGAGAACACTTAGAACGACATGACAGCTCGTTGATAAAAATAATTGCAAAGAAAGCGCCGCGGCCCGAAAATTGAAACAATTACAAATTACCTTATAGGCGTTCGGGCTCGAGAAATTCGCTTACGCAACCTTTTTTTCGTTCATAAATCTCAACCTTTGGCGCGTTAATTCAAGCATGATGTGAAATTTTTGTTTCTCACCTATAGCGTTTGAGCGATAAATGTTTTTGATTCACTTTCTATAGCGAGCGTTCGTTTTCTGATCAAACGATACTTTTACTTGCATAAGCGGTCTGTTCAAAATTAGCGGTAAATTTCAGCATTGTTCTGTTACGATTTTATTGTCGTATATAAATCAGTGAGCTACAAGTTATTGCTGCATGATCCACTCATGCAAGGATAATAAAACTTACAGTACGACTTGAAATCTCTTGATTTATATGATACTTACTCAAATCCGGATATTATAACTAGATATTATTAGATCAAAATTTATCTATTTATACCTTTTGAAAATATCTACTATCTCCTGCCATCACTTGTAGATAATCGATTTTATACTAATCTACAGGCGTAATTTAACATCATTATTAAAACATCCTCGATTTAATCCGACATAAATGCCAACATTATTCTAATGTATGCAAACAACCGAGGATAATTGGCATTGAACGTTAAAATTCGCTCGTAAATATCAACTTTTACGCTATCCAATAAATTTTATTCAGATATCTGAATCGAAAAGAAAGTAGATATATTTAATATACTTATTATTATATGAGTAGAAAAAAAAACTTTTTGAAGTTCATCTGCTGCTCGGGTGAAAGTTATTTTTAACTAAAGAGATGAAGGGAACAGATACACTTTAAATGTATGTTGTAAAACATGGTATTTTTTCTATTTTTGGAGCTTGATATATGATGCATTAAATAACATACCTACGCTGTAAATAATAGCTTCTAATCGCTAAGAAATAAATTTAGATTGAATCAAACTCTTCGAGAAACATTAATAAAAAGAGAAATTATTGACGCTTTAGGATCAGATTTCATCAAAAGATGTTTGCCAATGATTGCCAATGATTTATTCAGTACGATCTGATTTATGCGTTTGTGTATTTAAATATTCATAATAATGGAAAATAGTGAAAACCCTACCTAATGATTTATTTTAATTATTTATTCATTTGAAAAAGAAATTGTATCTACTCGCAAAATGACCGGACATTTTTATTCATATAACATCTCAAAATTTTAAGTACTTAAAAGTAGCAATCTTGATGAAATTAAAGGTGTTAGGAATGGAGTAGAAAGTTTTAACCCTAGTATCATCCACCAATAAAATATAGTGACCATAATTCCAGATGAAATCTAATAATTTTCACTAAAGCATAACCAAAATCATCCCATACATCATCTCACCTGACTTTCTAATCCGCTCGAGTAAATGCTTCAAGTATTCAAGTCTTTTCTCACCCGCAACAACAACTAGCATATCGCCTGATTCTGGTTTATTTCAACCACCCACTCTGCCCGTAGGACTGCGATACAAAAGGAATTTTCTTCGATTTTTTCCTCCTCCGTTTCGTGGGTGTTCTCCGTTCCTTTGAAGAACCAAGTACTTCAGCGATGGAGATTACGAGCCGTCACGGTTTCTCCGACTCTAATTAATTACTAAAATAATGATCGTTTCACGAATTATAGACTGTCGAATGTTCTGTATCTTGATCGGGACTCGGTTTGTTAGCAAGGCGGATTAATGTTATCAGGCTTGAAACTGTTATGAAAGAAATTATGCATGCATTACAATCGGTTGTACAGGGCGTTCATAAAGTCTTCTAACACAAACTTTAATAATTCGACTACGATTTTTTTTAGTTTCAAAGTAATTTTAATTATCTTTCATCATGCAAATATACCTGTGGTGATAATTATTCCTGCAAACTTTCTAATTTGTTTTGCTGACTAGGAACGTCCCGTCTCAATTTTTTGCAGTCATTAATTATACATAAACTCACTTGCACTTGATCAGAATGCCGGTAATTTTCATCACCTTAAGCGGTATTTATTGTCATACGCATTAATTTCAATAAAATAACCATAAATCATTCGTTATTTTTTTTATGTTCCTTCGTTGCGGTCATTTTCGGCGTACAAGTAGTACAGTGTGTCGGATCCTTTTTCACGTTCTGGTTCTCCCGCTTGTTAATTCGAATAATTCATTTGAATTCATTAGCTTTTTGACAACCAGTAATTGGGCACCAATCCACACAAATTCGCCATCCCTTTCAGCAGTAAAACTTGCGAACAATATTACCGATAATTGCAGGAAATATGGACGAGATGATGATTCTTGTAGTACAGGATACGGCGATTTTTGATGAGTCGAGATTCCAATAATTATACCGTCGGTTGCAAACTTGATTTGTCGATAATTGCTAATAAAAAAATACTGAGAAGGCAATCAGAAATAGAGGAAGTAATTTTCAGTATGACAGAAGCAAATTGTAACAGAAACCGCATAATATTGACCAGACGATGCGACAACAGAAAAAACCTGGTAATTAAATTTGTACAAATCATTTCTCGAGAGGATTTCATTATCCGGTGACAATAAAGATAAGACATTTTACGGTAGTTAATGTGGTCTTTTTACGCAATTATCAGCGTTCAATGACGGATGTACGGCTTATTTTAGCTATTGTGATTCGTTCGGAAGGTTTTTATAAATTAAATTGACGTCAGAAGAAAATTTAATGAACTGCTACAAATTTGTACTTACAGTCCTTCTAGAATATCTAGAGACGAGAGAGTATGATGCGCAATAGTCATTTATCATATGAAGCTCTTTATTGTTAATTGAATTTAACTTCAAATTTACTTTTGGACGATTAAACAACTGTTACATCAATTATTACTCTAGCAGCACAATTAAACATTTTGTTTGATCAAGTGCAATACTGACTCATGAGCTCGCACGCCAGGCTTGGCAAACACATCAACGATAATGACCGTTGCAGCGCAATCTCGCTAATTAAACGCTATTTACCCGAAGATCGAACGCGATTTTCCTATTTCCCGCGATTTATTAAAACGAAGTAACTTTCCTAATAAAAATTCTTTTATAGCGCCATCGGAGCTTGCATATCCCGAGCGAAAAAACGCCGCAATTAGCAAATGGCCTCCGAACATGCGACTTGATTTAATGCTTCTGTGCAAATGATGATTCCGGCGTTAACGTAAACTCCGGGTTGTGAATGAACACCTAGAACAGGGTCGGAGAATGCAGCTGCATATAGTCAAATAATGCAATTTCTACAATAGTACAAAGATTACTAAAGCACTATTTAAAGCTTGAAGGTGTGCTTTGGTTGCTTTTGTAATGCTTGTGCTGATTTATGAGAACAAAAAATGTTCCTATAGAGCAGTAAGATAATTCCATGTAATAAGAAATTATTAGATATCTATCTCAATTTTACAATTTACTGAGTTGTACAATAATTCTCCGTGGAGAAAGAAGCATCTCGTTCGAAGGAAAATGTCGAAGAGCAGAGGTTAAAAAAAGATAAGTTAAAAATACATATTTAGTCCTCCTCTGATCGTGAATATAAATATAGACAGTCGCTATGCCCGTCTGGATTGAAAATGCGGGGTGGTGAGCGTCGCGTGTAGAGCTAGACTGTGCCAACCTTAGGTCAAAAACCCTAGTAACTTTTACCAATCAATGGATTGATTCAAGGGAGGATTTTAAGGGTGATAAATCTACTCTTGCAATTCTCAATTTATACAAAGTAGATACTGAAGAGTTGAAGGGAAAAGAATGTTTATAACGCACCTCGTAAGTATATACGAGCGAATTAATAAGTAGTTTCTTAACAAATCAATCGTTCTCTTTCAACTGAAGCGTTATCCACTCACCATCTTTCCAATCGATAAAAGTCTAATTATTATAGAAAACTAAAATAATTGCGAACAGAGGAATTTAGAAATTCCTCACTGAATCGAGCGCGTTTGCAAACTACATTCATTAGAAGGTAACGCGTATGCGAACTTTTCACAACACGGAAAACCTCCGAAAGTAGGTCTATTGAACTTTCGAAGGATGCATTTGCATGTCATCGCCGTTAGTCGTACCATTTGAAAAATCGTCCTAATAGTTTCATAGTTTTGCTTCTCCGCGAACGCTCATCGCACTAATTGAACTAGGAAACGACATTCGAATAAGACAATTAAGATTCTTCTGTTGGAAACGCACCGACAAAGGCGAAACAATTCGATAGAAAATTCATTAAAGATCTGTTTGTAGGTTGCTCGACCTAATGCTCTCGGAATATCGGTTTCTTGCATGCATGTTTGTGTAGTAAAAAGTGCCTTTTTTGCCTAACCAGTGGCTTTATTAGTCGATTTTGCAAGCCCATGTATTTTCTCTATAGTTTCTTGACATTCCTCCTACTTTTATTTTAATATTTTTACATGCACCGAAAGATAAAAACAATGCAGCGCATCTAACAGTATAAATCGCGTAATAAATCCGCGGGTACGTGTAAAATTAACGCATCAGCGGACGCTTTTGAGCAAATAAATAAACCATTGATAATTGGAGAGCATTACCGTCTCGAATAAAAATCCGCTAACGATGTAAACTCGATTTTCATTAAATAAATTTCACGCCTTATAAACGTCGAGTTAAAATAATGAGACAATTTCTCCTCGATCATTTTAACACAATTACCCACATCATAAAAATAAAAACCTGAATTAGTTATTTAACAACATCGAACAATCTAACCTTGTTCCTCTATGGTTTGCGAGCAATTAATTAGCTTTTTTATATTTTTTATCACCGAACACGTTACCAGTGTCATTATCAATGTTGGGTTAAGTGGGACATTCGTTTTCTACTGGAACTAATAAATTGCAAATTAATTGAACTATTTTTCTCTGTACGGTGGAAGATGTATAGGTATTGTCGCCATAAATCGTTGTCTCTGCCTGTATCTGTACGTGAATTTAATCGAAGAATACGGAACATTATGTTAGAGAGTATTGGTAGATAAAAAATTTCCAATTTGTATTCTTTTATTAGGAAATTGAAGCATTCTATAAAACATTGAATGGCATTTGAATTGAATAGGCCGCCTTTTTTATTCATTAATTCTCGAAACGTGAGCAAAGTAGTAATCTCGTTAATGAAACGATAATTATGTAATTTTCCAACGATTTTATTCGTTTGAACGAGATCGGTTATCAAACTTTAGCGCCTATAAAACCTCAATTCGAAAGTAATTACTAATAAGTACTATAATATTACAATCTTACGCGTATACTCTTATTAGATGTTAAAGTAAAAAAAAACTGTGGAGAAGTTTGATCTTGATGTTGAAATGAACTACCTGCCAATCAGATACAGTTACAAAAGAACCATTAGTATCATCTGCATGCCTAATTTTCCATTATTGCGAACTCGTTATGACAATAATGATTGATGATATTCTACGCCGTATTAATATCATTAGAAATTCCTTAGAAATTTCCTTTGTCCGGCATCCCGCGAAAAAATCAGTAGTAAAAACTATCCAGTAGGTAAGATCGCATTATCGTTTCCAATGTATATTTTACCTCTATTGACAAACGCAAGAAGTGTCTGTTCGCGAACGTAATTGCCTAACGGGAACGGAATAATCATAGTAATTCCGACTGGCCGACATGATTATTGACAACTCCAATGCAAAATACCCTGCTATGCGAATCGTTTGATTGATTACGACACTGGATGGAAGAAATCTGCGCGAAACGAATAAGAATTAACGATCGACTGCATTAAGTACGGGCTATTATGTGTGCGACTTTCCAGATGTTAAGGCGATGAATCCGATCAAAGAGCAACAAGATTTACGTTTTATTATGCGCAACGAAAGAGAAAATGTATTTGAAATTTACCTATTCAAAATATTGTCACTCAATTAACAAATAAGAAATTTAGTTTTAAATAGATGAGAAAAAGGGAATTGTAAACATCATAGATTTTCAGTACATTTAAATATGGTAAAGTAAATTAAATAAATAGGTATACTGTGGCTAGAATATATTAAATGCAAATGGGCAAATGCACAATATGGGCTAAATTTGTGCTATTATAAAAATTTTAAAACCTTTTTTTTTAAATTTATGTGTAAATCATAAGGACTTGAGAAAAAAATTCAAAAAAATGGCAGTATAAAAAAAATGGATAATTTTCTTCATTCAGTAAAGTGTAGATGGTTCAAACTTTATCAAATTTCAAAATTGATAACACCCTTATGATTTACCAACTTAAAAATAACCATACCGAATTTCAAGTCAATATGTTAATAATAAAGAAATTTTTGGAAAAAACGAAAAATAAATTTTAACTTCAACACCCTGTATCTGAGTAGTAGATAACATTTAACCCATAGTTAATTAGTAAAATATTATCTAATATTTAGAGGTCCTGAACATATGATTAAAATATTGACCATTCCTTATGAAACACCTGTATAATTTAAGTAAATTATTAGTTATTATTATGGAATATGTTATTTTTTGAACATTGTTTTTTGTTTTATTAACTGCTGTATTATGAAGGCAATATAATGTTAGATAGTAATGTTAATATAAGCATATTATTTTGCTTTTGAATACAGGCATAAATGTAGCCACTTCGTATGTAGGCATAAAAGAGAAACTTGAGGAGAGAAAAGCTGTATGTCAATCAATTAACCGTCAATACAAAAGCGAATAAATTTTTTGTTGACACACGTACGCGATTCTCTTTGAAAAAGAAGTTAATAAATTTTCCGAAAATGGACAATTCTCTCTGTCGATTGCAGTGAAGCGTGACTTCTCTGTTGCAATTAGGTATTTCGTTTTACATAAACCACCGGGCTTGATTCCAGCAAATTTTATTGCCGGCTTTTTACCCATTCCATCAATTATTCATTATTCATATTTTCTACAAATAGCGCAATATTTTTCATTACTTATCTGCCTAAAATCACTCTCATTTATTATCAATGAATATCAAAAGCTCGCTTGGATTACTTTCACACAGTAGTCGGTATAATAAGCTTTATCCGAATATTGTGCTATGAAAATTGGCCCAGAAAAGCAGCAAAATCATACATATCTTTCGTGCGCCGGTGAGTTCGAATTGTTTGCTTTATTCAAACACGCGAAAGCACAATCAAATCCGGACTCTTTTCCGCCGGCTCGAATCTAAACTATATTTTTTGCGACAATTTTCTTCCCGAAATTACTCGCAATCCAAGTTGATGATGTTTGAAATTTAAATCGCTTTTTGAATGGCCGTGTGTACGAGCCAGGATCGTGTCAAGGTCGATAAATTGCTGAATTGTTTGTGGTTCTTTGTTGTTGCTGCCTTTATTATATCTTCAATTTGTCTAATATTTAATTTTCTATTGTTGTTTTTAGATGAATAGACTACTTAGAATGACCTCTTTGCTACCAATCATACCTCGATTTACATTTAGAATATCCAGTTTTCCTCAACTTCATCTTTGATGTTAAAAACAGAAATGAATGGTATACAAAAGTGCTGCACTAGCCTTCAAGTGTACCTTCATACTTATTTACTTATACTAATTAATTACTTTTTTTAATTTTAATTTCATGGTGTTTAATTATCCAGGATAATTTAAAACAATTATACAACAACTTATTAACCTACATAACTGAAACGATTAAGCTACTTGTGTAAGTCTGTAGATGATTTTTTGTGCTAATATTTTTTCGTTTTGTTCCAGGTAAGCGAGACACTAAAAAATACCTTTGTATAGCTCTCCTCCAAGGTAATATGCTCTATAAAAACTATCTCGAATCGGCAAATTTGTAAGTTGAAATATCGATTAGTTTTAGATATAAAGTAGGTAGGTGCACCGAGTTATTAATAACGTAGTTTTATGAAAGTAAATTATAAATTATAAATGAAAAATAACGATTCTAATCTTACGATTTATTACGCAATTTTGTTAAAAAATCTTAAGCGATCTTTTATTTTTACATACTTTCTAATTTTATTAATGGTTAATTTAATTCAAACCATTTCTATATTAGTTAATAATGCTTTTTTATATAAAATTTGCTTAATTTCCTCATCTCTCGGATAGGAAAAAATCTTTTTCACTATTTGTAAGTTATTGTCCCCATGATTTTGTTCGGTTTTAAAAATAGGACTAAACCACAAAATAATTATATCTATAGTTTGTGCAAAACAAAGTTAGATGCACGTCACTAATAATGCCATATTTGCATAGCAATTGTCATCCGATCAGTACTTTTACTTTTCAATTTGTTATTGTCATTTTGCCTTGTGCCTGTTCCTTTATTCATTCTTTCTTGTTAATATTTCGAGTTATTAGACAAAGCTGTTTGTTCTATAAGCAATTTTAAATGAAGGTTTACGAGAATTATGATCTATCTTTAAATGTACTTCATCTCTAATGATTCTCTTGATAATTATAGAAAATTTTTAGATTTTGTAAACATTGTTAATGTTCGGCAACGCACTGTTTATTTGTGACTTGGTAAATTTATGGTGACGTGCATCTAACTTTGTTTTGCACAAACTATATTTATCTACATTCAACTGACTTTGTAAATACTATAAGTACAAGTAATGCATTATAAGAATATTCCAGCACGGTCCTCGCGTAATGTCCGACGATTTTGCGATCGAGACCGGAAACTTTTAACAACCGATATCCTCTTTTCCCTGGCGAGCCAGCGACGCATGGCCCGATCCTCCCATATTTATTTTCGATACGGTTCTTGGTTGTAATTTCTACAATATAATCACTGCGACGGCTTTTATTCCATTGACCCTTCCTCATCCTTTTTATTTTATCACACACTAACAATCTCCTCCTCATCGCGTTCTATAAAGGACCCAGGACCGTACTATAACATAGATAATATGCTCGTATAAGTACCTACTAATTTAGTCTCTATAGATGTAATTACGTTTTCAATAAGCCTGTGATTTTGATTCGTGAAATAATTACAGCCTCCTTAACACCTTCGTCCTTGCTCGCAGAGCAAGGCGTGTACTGAGCGAATCAACGTCGCTTTGGAAATACTTATAATTAATCCTTCCGGTGCATTGGAGTGTTGCAAATATGCTAACGATATCGATTTTGGCGTGTGCTCAATGATGCATAGCTCCTCGCTGTTGGCTTCTTATGCCACCTATTTTAATTAATTTAATCGTAATGCGAAAATAATTCGCAAAGTAAATCTAATATATTGCACGCGCTCTTCTTCATCGGATGTCCATTACGCCTATATAGTCTGTGCAAAACAAAGTCACTATAATGTTGTCATATTCGCCAAGTATTGTGCTCAACTTTTAGAAATAAACAGATAAATCAGATTAAGTTTAATACCTACATGATTCAATTTAATATTAACAAGGGATGACTGAAAATGTTAACTTTAGTTAGTATAACTTTATGGTGACGTAATGTAACTTTGTTTTGCACAAACTATAGGTATTATATTCCGCATGGTATTTTTATTTCAATAATCCCATTAAGCGTATCCAGGAAACCTTATGTAATCATTCTCGATTCGCAGACGAGCCGGCATTAAAATATTAGACGACTAATGCACTTGTACGGTTGTTATAGACTCGATGGTCAACGGCCTCTGAACAACATCTTTCGATGTGTGCACGCTCTTTTTTTTAATCGCACGTAGCGAATATGCTCCCACTTGTAATTTAGTATAATACATGTAATTACGGGCGAAATAGACATGCTTCTCCATACACTTCAGTAAATTCTGAATTGCGTATCTGCTGGAAGAAATCAAAAGGAGGTAGTTCGCTACAAGAGACTCGATGGTGATGGTGTTGTAATTATACATTTTATATTATTTCGATCTGCCTAATAAATCAGCTCCCATCTGTTCGTATTTGCAGCAGGCAGGTTTATTAACCTAATATACTAAAATAATTTTCTAAAAATAAGAACTTAATTATTCCGCAACTTTCTTGCACAATCGCCCCGGAAGACAGTGAAACGGTGATAAAAAGCCGCAATAAATTTCAACGGATGCTTTTTGAACACAATGCAATGCAGCACGAAACAAATTGACTCGTTTATAATCAATTTAAATAAAAGCGCCATACTTTCTACCTTATTTTGAACTAATTTTGAAGAAATTACCTACAATTATATTTACATCACTTCATTCGGAAATACTTGAAACTGGGTCTTTTTTGATGAACTTTTGAAAAAATCTATCTTCCTATTTGGCCAGTCTGTAAGATACCTACTAGAGGTACTAGAAATATAAGTAGTAATATAATTAGCCACATCAATAACAATCTACATAATCATACGAACAAAAAATATACGGCAAAAAAATAACTGCGAAAAGCCGATCCCTAATACCGTATAATCGCTCACCCGTATTCTACCTATTACAAAAAAAACATGTTTCCTATGTATTTTAGAGCAGATTAAACTTTCACATGCAATTAGCCACGAATTATGGGGAAATTAGCAAACGATAAACAAAAGAACGTTACTAAAAGATCAGATTATAAGAAATTAATGGCCGTCTGGGCATTTATTCGCTATTACAAAATTACTATTAATCATAATCAGTTAAAATTAACTAAGGCATTTAAACGAATCCGAAACGTTCTATGAAATATGTAGTTTCATTCGCCTTGCTGATAAACAATGTAAGAGAGGCCACAGTAATAGATCCTTTTACTTACTGCAGCTTTATTGAAATTTAACGAATAAGATACCTGTAATAAATATTAGATATTATAGTGTTGCAAATATTTAATAATTTACTTTTTTTAACATAAAGTACAAAATTTACAAGTAGATTGCGTCGTTTCAAATTCTCTGTTCTTCTATTTAAACCGCAAATAATAATTTATTATAAGCGAACGGTTGGTAAAAAGGATGCAAATGCAGCAGGAGAATTTACGACCGAACTTTCAGTGTCAAATCCGTTAAATCGACGGCAATTAAAGTAATGGCCGCGATACATCGACGAAATTACATGTGTATGGGTGCATATCGATTAGTTTATCGTCGGTGGTCGACATAAGGCCGCAATTATTATTATTTATCAGCCTATATGCCATTTAAAGATCTCCGAAGACGATTTGTGGGAGATAAATTCGCATTAATGGCTACAAAAAGAGACGTAAATACCGGGTGCTCCTTTTAAAATACAAATTGTTAACTACTATTTTAACAACGGTATTTTATTAAGTTTGTGTCTTCCAGATTCTCAGCAATAATGCTAATTTTAAGTATGCAAAAATTCTAATTAAACGGGATTTTCGCCCCACAGGGAATATTATAGACCCATCCGATGATTAATATCGTTATTCATATCATTCCGATGATCAAACTCTTTGACACCGATAGCAATAATTATCCTGATTACCCGACGAGTAGCCAGTGATTACCAACGTCGCGATTACTGAATTGTTAAGAAACTAATTTATGCTGCTCTTGCGCTCGACGGGATCTAGTTTTCCTCAAAGGGTATCTGAGTACTTACTCGTCGTCACTAATTGCGAGTATGAATGAAAAGGAAGCGGAGAGTGAAGTTTACCCATTAATAACAAGCCATTAAAACAAAGCCTTAATATATTATGAATCACTTTGTATAAGAAAAACGAACTGTATAGATTGTTAATTACCTATTAACATTTGTCGAGTAGCTACTCTTGAATTTCCAAAATTGTATTGTATACACCGGGTATATAAAATCTTTCATGGATATAAAATAAACTGCTTGCACAGTAAGGTGCTTGCATCGAAATAAAAATGTTGTAACAGGATACATGCATTAGGTACTCCGTGGTTTTTGTCTCGAGTATATTACGAAAAACAGGAATTGTTACACTTGGATTACACTGAAATGTAATTGTCGCAACAAGCAGGAGATATGCATTCTTCAACGGAAAATTGTTGTTGTAAAAAATCGATTTAATGAACCTAATGACAGTGCCCCGTCTACGGGCGGTCATTTAATGACAATATTTATAATGCGTTTGAGAAATAAAAAGCGCACAAATGGGCCTTCGAGTTGGTTTTTTTAATTGATAAATAAGAAAGTTCTGTTTACTTGAAGAGAAGGTGGCAATTATTGTTCTTCATTGAGAAACTGGACTTAGAAAACGTGAAACTGTTCAGTTATTAAGCATTTCACGGCAAAAAGAGCAAGAAAATAAATTGCTATAATAAGTATCGGAATGCACCGCATTTTTGCATGTCCAGATGGCGACATTATACCTTTTAATATGCATTACACTTTGTTTTTGCGCTAAATTCGAACTAAACGTGCGACGGTTGTTTCATTTGAAAGTCCACTGTCACGCTTAGATTCGAAGAAACCACAAAAAAATAAAACTCGCGCAGAGAACGTCCCGTGTTCAAAAAAACTTAATTAAGATAATAACTTTAACGTTTGTTATATTTCGATTTTTTTCGCAGGATCGCCAACCCGAACAGCGAAATCTTCCATGTCCTATGCAGCCCCACGGAGTCTTCGCCCAAACTTAACGGCCACAGCACGCCTAGAAGGGGCTCCCGCAACAACGACTCCTTCACCAAGCTCTTCGGCACTCCTGATGGCAAGAGACCTCAACCAAGACGAGGTTCTCTCACCAAACAAGGTGAGTTCTGTTGGCTAAACTTGCCCACATGAATCGTCTTTATTTTACCTATTTATCTATTTAATTTCATTTATCAACGAGTCCTGTATTCCTTGGTTATATTAGTAATACTTTTACATACAGGGTGTCCCAAATTTTAAGCCTAATCCATCCTTAAGGGTTGCCATTGGAGGGTCGACATACCAATCGATTGATAGCTTTTGAAAAAAGATTTTTTATTTTACAATGAGGATTACATTTAACTGATATTTGACCGTTTTTATACTTTTGAGACACCCTGTATATGTGTAAGTAAATTGAAGCAAAATAAGCTTTTTTGGTTCTTCGAAATAGCTCATAAATAACCCATTAATGTATTGAAAATATTGAATTAACTGGAGACTGTATTTTTTAGATGTAACCAACCGCAATCCAGTTACCGGCAATGGAGTCATGTCTTGGGACTGTAAAGTTACCAAAACACCAAAAGTATTCAATGGTAAGTTCAAAATTCTATTAAAAGTGAATCACTCCTAAGTTATGCAACCAAACTTCCACATGTGCTAATAGTAAAAAAACAAAACGAGAAGGCGCGGTATTAATAATTAAATATTTCATTCACTTATTCCGCTCGTTCTGACGAAAAGAGATCCTAATCTAATAATGCAATGCACTGTTCGGACCCTTTTAATTTATTATCCGCTTGTTTCAGAACGCAATCCAGTCACAGGCGAAACTTACACCATAGTCACAACCCCTACGAAACCATTAAGGAATGGATTATCAAACGGAACGTCTACCCCTGTTCAAAACGGCAACGCCACTCCTTTGCTGAACGGAAACGGAAACCATACCCCCAACGGAAATATTTAAACATGACACCTCCTTTTTGCATAGCGTACAGCGAAGAAGCCTCGTATTTTCCGGAAATGTATCTGCGAAACGACTTAGGGGTTCACTCTCAAAGGCAATAAACTCATATGATATATTTATTTATGTAATTTTTGGAGAAGTTTACACCTCAGTGCTTGAAGTCTATTTTTGAAATCAAGAAAAGATCAATACAGCTTATTACCTTTGATTTTAGACCCTGAATTAATTGGTTATTTTTTAGAGAGTCAATTAATCAAATGTGAGGCAGCTTTTAAATGCGAGTTTTCATCGCATGTACTTTCTTAAAGCTCGAATTTACCAAATCAGCATTCGTACTCGTATATTAACCAATCACTTTGTATTGCATTTAACCTATGTTTTCATTAGATTTTACACGTTTTAAATTTCGTATATTTAGTTTGTTTGTTTGAGTGATATTTTAATTTGGCACGTTTTTGTTTCGGAAAAATTGTTTATTGGATTCAAGATTGAAAATAATTAATTGAGATTTCACGTGCAAGTTAAAATATGTTCTGAAGATTATGTTCGCTTTAAGTGAAAGCCTGGTAGTTATTCCGAACCAATATTTAGAAAAAACTTTAATATATAGTTAATATATATTACAATGTTGGATATTCTATTTCATAGATTAATGAAGCACTAATAAATAATGATCAAAATATTTATATAGTGCGTACGCCTAAGTAGGAGTCGATTACAGTAACTAATTATTACCTAAGCATTTTTTTTGTTAATTTTTAATATATTTTGATTTTAGTCATATTTTTCATGTTTATAATATTATTTATGTATCTTATCTAAAACTATATATATTATGTAGTGTTGAGTTTATATAATCTAGAAATATAGTGATTTTATATTTATTTATTGTTGTATTTTTAAACCAACTTATTACTAACAAGAGTTGCCTTTACGAATAAGTTATAATCCGCAGTGAAGCCAATTTGAAATGGACTTCGTAGGCTATGTGATATCCATGTATGTGGGAGCTGCGAACGCTTCATTAACATGCCATCCGTGCAACGTATTCCGCGGAAAATTGGATTTACTGTCTATAAAGTTGGTAATAGAATATGATCATGATGCAACATCTACGGAATTTTTGTTTTTCTACAGTGGAACAAATTTCTTTCTTATGCCTGAGGGCTAAATTATGTCCATAATAATAATTCACTGGCATTTTTATTTTGAAATTTCTGAAGCATTATGTGTATAAGATTTTTGCTCTGCACTGCTAACACTAATTTTCCTAACCTCGAGTGGTTTTAATGTTTACATACAAGAAGACTGATGAAATATATCAAGGAAATAAACTTTCTATTAATATTTCTATTTCTTTTTGAATTTAAGGGATTTAGAAACTTTCACATTCGATTTCTTGGATTTGTTCTTTTTCAAAAACTTGCTCTTCGTCTTTTGACTGAACAACGACGGAGACTGAACGGACATTGTAGTATCTAGGTACTTGGTCGATTCCTCGTACCCCTTCACCAATTCCTCGCCTTTCTCGAACGCGCATTTGATAAATATCTCGTAGAATTCCAGAAACGTTAAGTTATAATGCATGTTAAGCTTTAGATCGAAGGTATTTTGCGATGCCGGGCACACTGTTGCTATGAATTCCGCTATTTTGTTCCACCCCAACGTCCTAAACGTTAACAATGACCTGGCGAACTGATCGTGGTTCTTGATTCGGCTTTCCTCTTGTTCCGCTTCGTTTATTGGTTCTGTCACTAACAGAAGAACCAACAAAATTATATGTATATACGGAGTGTTCCTTAATTAATATATTTCAACAGCAGATACAGGGTCAGATAGATAGAGGAAAGGATGCTAATTTGGAATACTGCATTATAAAAATCGAGAAAAGCGCAAAATATTAACGAATACCAGTATAACGTAGTCTATGTATTAGGAAATAAATTAGGGGTGGTTTAGAAACAGCCATATAACAGATCCGTGAGAAACTGCATCGTAGTGAAAGTACTATCGAGAAATATTTCCAAGCAAGTAATAAATCGGCTTGTATTTTGTCTGAGACATATATTTTTATGTTTAAATTTGCACAAATCTTCAGTTTGGGGTATCAGTTGTAAAAATCAGTGCTTAAATTAGAAATGATTCTAAACACCAATTCATAAAAGTATTTTGAGGTAAAAATGGTTATGTTGCTAATTTGGAATACGATAGGTGAAGTTAATTTTGAATATTCCAAAGATATGCCCTCTTGGGTTAATGTAACACAACCTACGGAATATGATTGTGTTTATTTTTTCTGTAATAGAAAATTTACCGAAAATCAAGAGGAAGAGCAATGGGTGCAATATTTTATGTGCAAAGTCTGGGTGTACAGCGAAATTGCTGGCTATGACTCGGAATGCTACATTTGTGATACTGCAAGGACTAGAAAACAATAAAAATGATTTATAATTTAGATATTTCAGTTTAAAGCCAAATAACTAGTTAATTAAAGTCAATTATCAAGGTGATTGTAATTTGGAATAGCCTATTCCAAATTATATTCACTTTGGATAAACTACGTCATTCTGCAATATTATGATTAACCCAAAAATTATCCTACTTATAATAAACCAAGATAGTTAAATGTTTTTATATGAATAAAAGATGTATCTGTCTTTTGACGCAGTTCAAACTCTTTTATTTCTTAAACATTAATTAATACGATTTTTTTAAAAGTGGTATTCCAAATTTGCATCCTTTCCTCTACAGGGTTTAATGGAATTTATTTTCAAGTTTCTGCTATTACACCGGAGGTAGTAGATGGATTAAACCAAAAATTTGGAAAACCCAATCACTAAACAAAAATTTTACAAAAATTCAACATAACTTTTTTCCACTAAACACCCTGCATCTCCTCAAGGAGTAACAATTTCACTAAAGTATAAATTTGTCTGAATCATGTTAATTCGACCTCAGCTACCTGCGGTTGAAATATCAACTATTAATTACGGACCACCCTGTATAAAGGTATTTTCTCACTACAATGGATGTGTGCACTGTTCACAAAAAATTTAACATACCTTTTACGTAATAAATTTCATGCCCCATCGGTACCACGTTGCTTCCGCGCTTCAGTTTTGGAATTTCACCTGAGCTGACGGCTGCGTAACAAGGCAGCTCCTCGGATTCGCTGCGATAAGTAGCGTTGAAGAAGGTGGTAATGGACATGGGCTCGCTCACGTTCGAATACAACTCGTACACTTTTTTAATGGGCGCTAGGTGCAAGTGCTCGCGTAAAGCAGTACCTGTTAATAAATGCGTTCGAAAGCGTTCCGATAATATTCAGTTTCATACCTGATTCAATTCGGGGCTTCGACAGGAAATCCTCCAAAAAACTTTTGAATATTAACGATGGCAACGGAACGGCCTTGTCAGGAGGAGTGTATCTTAAGCACGTAATCCAAGCACATCCCATGATGTATTGCAGGAACTGGTAGAAGTAAATAGGCTCAAAGGGGTTATGCTCCGTGCTTAAGCAAGTTTGCGGGTTTTCCCATAACAATGAATCGACTTTGGCTAGTTCAATTTCGTTTTGGGAGTCTCTGAACAACTGCCAAAGAAACAGGCGCACCATAACCGTTTTGGAGGTTTCGAATATTTCCTTGACTTCTTGATTGAAATTTGCATACCTATTAAAACGATGCTTAACGCCATTAATTGAACTTTGTTAGACACTCACTTCTGATAAATGTGATTCAATTTAGTCCGATTCGCCATAATAATGTTTTTGAATAATTCAGCCTCTTTTATTTTCATAAGTTGCAGGTTGTCTTCGGTGGTACGTACCACTTCCGATTTTTGCTCCGAACTTATCGATTTCGAAAATGATTTGGTTCTAGGTAGACCGACGGTTACCACTGAGTACTTGGGTGTTTCCGAAGGTAATGTTACCGTACTGAATCGAAAGCTCATTATTGATCTCTTAAATCTGAAATAAAAATTTATCCACAGCATTATTCTTTTTAAATTCTAATAACTAAACTAAAAATTGCACTGATGGGAATATATTAGCTACCTTAAAGGAAGCAAAGGTTCATTAATTTTGGTGTTTTCCTCCTCAGATGAAAATTCAATACTGCCAAAATGTTTCACATTATATTCGAAGACAATATCAATGAAGTAACCGAAATTTACATTTTCCGGGACTGTATGAATAGGAATGTTAAGCGGGCACCAAACTTTTTTACTGCCTGAAATCGAATCGACTAATTTAACATATTGTTCTGGCACAATCTTTGCACTATTTTTAGTTATATTCACTAATATATCCATCTTAAGTTCAGGGCAAGCTATCTAAAAATTAATACAACCAAAAACTGATTGAGTAAATGCAAACTAATTTCTCAACAAAACGTTTTTACCTTCGAATTGACGATTTTTAATATTTCGTAATAGGATCCCTTCTGTATATGGCTCTCTAGTTCTTCTTTTGTATATTTTTCGGTTAGGTCCTTAAATGATATTTGGGAGCCTTTATGTACAGGCTTGTTGTGATAAAACAACGGATTACTCTCGAGTACTATTCCATTACCGCAAATCATTACACCTGGACCGTGCTTTGAATTTTCGCACAGCGTACCGGCGTACTGCGCACCGCATTCAGTACCAAAATTTAAAATCCCTAAAAATATCGTCCATATTTAAAAGTACTTAATTTAATTGTGTAATTATTTACCCACTCCATGTCGTTTCCCATCCTTCCAGGATCCTTTGTACCAATTATACAAAGGAAAGCAAAACGCGTCGTTATGTTCCATATCCCAAGTGTACTTTCCATAACCGTGAGGCATATTGTCAACCCATTCACCGTTGTAATACTGAAACGGATACGTTAGTAATGTTTTTACTAATATTGCGCAACTGACATCGTTGTTTTGAAGCAGCATCTTTCCTTTACCGTGCTTTTTATTTTCCACCCATTCCCCTTTGTACCTAGCTCCGTTTTTGTATTTTCTAAAGCCGATTCCGTGTCGCAAGTCGTTATTCCAGTCTCCTTCGTACCAATCATCGGCATCGTACATTAGCCACCCTTTTCCTAACGATTTCGATAAGTAGGCAATTTTTGAAGTTGTTAATTAATAAATATGAAACTTACCGTGCTTTCTGCCATTGTTCCACTCCCCGTAGTAATACAAAGGGCTTCCTGCGGGGTTGAAATAGCCAATACCGTGGAAAATACCTTGAACAAAGTCTCCCCTGTAGTTGCTCAAATCAGAAAGAATTAATTCTCCTTTTCCGGTGATGTAGCCGTTGGAAAATGATCCCTGTTGGCGTTAAAATATAAAATGATATTAGTGAATGTTTGTAAGATAATAAGTTTTCACTTACAGTATAGATAGTTTTATCAGTCCAAATGAATTTGCCTTTTCCGTGCATTAGATACTCATTGCAAGGACCTTCGTAATAATTTCCGTTTTTGAACGTAATTTTTTCCATCGTAGTAAATTCTTGTGCGACTCCAATCCGTAAGCCTCCTCCGCCAGAATTGTACTATTTGAATAAGAATTGATATTTATGTTTTGAGGAGTTATAGAATTTTAACATACCGAATTTGCTTTGTCTAGACTTGGTCTCGTGCCAACAGAAAGTTTCTGTGAAAAATTACCTGAAGCTGTAAATATGAACTAGGATTAGTCGGGTTGGATGTTGCAAATTAACGTGATAAAATTGATATTACCAACACTGGACCTTGAGCTAAGAGCATCCGATTGCCTGAACCTTCTTGGTCTATCAAATAGGCTCATAGTTGTTATTGAGGGTTTCTTCGAGGTAACGTCATCTTCTTTTTTCTCTTTACGATCGTATGAATACGACTGGATGCTTTGCGCGTCCATATCAACAGTTTTTATTGCAACTTCTCGTTGCTAAAAGTTCAATTAGCTTTTGTCGCATTTGCTGAACCCACCTTTCCATGTAGTGGGTAGATTAAACATACAGTTGTACTTACCAAGATTATTTCATTAATGAAGCTATTAAAAAAGAATTCGAATATGTCTATTTTGCCTTTGAGATGAATTCCGCTAATGACTGATAACGCTTCAGAAGTTGCGTCTTTTTTAACAGTCTTTCTGGATTTCTTTTTCGTTACTTGACTCTTCGACAAGTAAGCGTCCGATTTGTTGTCCCTGTATTTAAAAAACCCAGACATTATTTCTGATTCTTAAAATCAATATCAACGTTTCTTGAGGTTTTTGTGTGATTATGAGGTTCGTGCATTTACTGACAACATTGACAATGAGAGTCAAAATATTCGTTACACTAAATTCTTTTGTCCATTTTGCTTATCTTTAAATTCGTGTCTGCCTGTGTTCTATCCAACCATGCATACAGGGTATTTCACGACGAGATAAAACCATCTGTATATTGGAAACTAATTACCCGATTTTAATAAAATTTGGTATGCATAATTAGTCGATTTTCATTTCTCTAAATGGAACTACAATTTTTTCTATATTATTGAAATCAGGGGTAAAAAATTAGGGAAGTTCATGTTTACTTCACTTAACCAAATAGTTAAAAATTTTGTTAATAAATCGGGTAATTTATATTTTTCAATATACCTACAGATAGTTTAAGCTCGTCGTGAAATACCAAAGACATTAGAATTTATTCGATTACTATTAGAATAAATTCTAATGTCTTTGTGAAATACCCTGTATAATTACTATTTTTTTTTCTGATAAAAACTCTATATACTCTTCTTACTATATAAAGTTTATTCATTATAGTATCTACAAATAATAATGGATATTTCATGATTTTTGGTACCCTGTATAGAAAATGTTCTCAATCGGTTTCTAAATAGGCACTTAAAAATATGTATAGATAAAAAATGCGACTGAAATAAACTCGTTAATTAATTAACACTTTTTTGTGATAGCAAACATCAAAGACCTCCATTGACGTTATCATATGAATTATTTTCCATAGGTATGTTACATAGGTTTAGTTTGCGTAACAATTATAAAATGAGATATTTAATGAACCTACATTAGGCATATTAGTTGAAGAGATGTGAAATAATCAGAGTGACTTTCACATGCCTTAGGAAACCCTAATTTTAGTTGTAAATAGACCGAGGATGTTCACTATTTTTCAACCTAATTATAATTCAATTAGGTAATGAAGTGAAGATATTAATTACACCGAATTTGCCTTTCTACACAATAATAAAAACCAATTACAATTTCATACGCGATACCCTAAAAGTGATGAGTTTTATCGATTTATTTTTAATAACTTTCTACTGAATTAGAACTCCTATTGGCTCAAATAATAATTAAGCAGGATTAAAAGAGCTGTTTCGCCTACACAAAAAAAATCCCCGAACATATTCCTGGAAAAATAATTAATTGTTTTGCACAGGTTGCTCAAGAGATTATTGATTTACGTTGCGAAAATTATTATCAGTAACTGCGGAGGCTGCCTTCACTTGCCCTAATTGTTGTCACATTCTACTTTAAAAAATACAATTTGACTACAATTAATCGTGCACAATATCTCATATAGTATAAATTCTTCTTCAAAAGTGACATACGCAAGGATATTTGTACTTGAATTTGCCCCCTCCGAGAGATCGCATAAGCAAATAGCAGATTCACCTGCGTTAAAGCGATTAAATTACCTAATTACCTTCTCTATTCGACTTATCATTATTGGTATACCGGCGATGACGCTTGCGTTGTGCCAAAATCAAACTCCTGAACGACAGATTTACTTCATTCGCGGTTTTCCGAGTTTCAGACGCTTCCCGCTGCTCCCGTACGATGGTGTTGGCCGAATCGAGCGCGAGAGCCGCGTGAACTTCGCAAACTCTTCGAAAACTCGCGAAGTGAATTCGAAAGGGAAAAAATCACGATGAACGCGACGACTAAATACTGTGACTTGGAGGGATTTCAGAATAGTTACGCGGAAATTCACGGACTTCTCAGCGTCTTCGTTTGTGTGCTGGGTTCGGTGGCGAACGTGTTGAACATTTGCGTGTTGACGAGGAAGGAGATGACTTCGCCGACGAATTTGATCCTGACGGGGCTGGCCCTCGCGGATTTGTTAGTTATGGTCGAATATATTCCGTTCAGTTACTACAATTATTTGAACGTAGAAAAGAGGAAGTACATTAGCCATTTTAGCTATAGCTGGGCGGTTTTTATGATATTCCACGCGCTTTTTAGTCAACTGTTCCATTTCATTTCTTGCTGCTTGACTGTGATCCTGGCGCTTTGGAGGTTGCTTACCATCAAAAATCCCCCGTTCACGAAGTTCTGGTGCAACTTGAGGACGACTCTTTTAGTTATCATCTCGACTTATTTATTATGTCCGTTAATATGTTTCCCTCTGTACAAAACCTACACGATACAAGCGTTCAATCAAACCGTTGATGCTAATGACAAAATCATAAAATTAACGGAATCTAAAGATGCAGAAATTTTCTACGGCAAAATCTACGTCATACAGTACGTTAATCACTTCTACTCCCAACTGAGCTTCTGGCTTTACACCGTAGTTATTAAACTTGTTCCATGTATATTACTAACACTCTTGTCGACTAAACTAATTATGGTGTTAGTAGAAACTAAGAACAGGAAAAATAGGCTGCTTGGGCGCAACATGCAAATGACCAATTTGAATAAAGACCCTAATGCAATAATAGTGCACAAAACCAAAGACAAACAAGCGGACAGGACGTCGGTGATGTTAGTTGCTGTGCTGTTGCTGTTTCTAATAACTGAATTTCCCCAAGCAATTCTGGGATTGTTAAGTGCCACGATGGGAGAAACGTTTTACCAAGAGTGCTACATGCCTTTAGGTGAGTTACTATAAAACTATAAACTTTCTACGAAATTAAACTTAAGAAATATTTAACGAGTGGGTTAGAGTAAATTGTGCCCCACTTATTTTATTTTTAGAATTCAATAAGTATTATGTAGATAATTTTTCGATCCATTATAACACACTAAATTTACGAAATTAATTACACAAATTTCCTTCTTTTTTATCGCAGTAAATTATTTGATAAGCAAAATGTTCGTTATATCTAATAAATAAACGGGTATTTTTTCCGGAAATATATTTAGGCATGTTTCTAGATGAGATAGCGAAGTAAAGGAACTTTTGTACCGAATGTTTTATAAATTGTAATTAGAAATTTAAATTTAATTAAGCTAATAACTTATTCCCTAACGTCTAAGTACTAAATACTAGGGCTGACCAGAAAGTAAGTTCGATTGATAATTTAAAAAAAATCATTTACAGATACATACAGGAAAAAATATCTATTTCACAAACTAACTTAACTATATCAAAAACTTTTTTAATTTTTTAATTTTTATAGAGTCGTAGATGTTTGTTATGGACCTTACATTTTGGACACGCTTCGTATTTACGAATGAAATGACTTTATAAAACTTTTAGGACGAGCCTTTTTATATTACGAAAGGAAACCTAATTATACATATTAATTCACCAACAAAATTATTGAGCAAAGCGAAAGGAAGTAAGAGGCGAACTGAGAGTATAATACATTTTACTATGTTTTAAGGAAACGTTTCCAAACATATCTTATACCTAAAACCTATTCAAACATCTTTGCGGAGATTTTTTTCTTTGGATATCTTTCCTTTATAGCCGACATCAAAGTAACGCTGCTGTGCTCTTAAATTACGTAACTTCCTTATTAGATATCCTGGTAAATAGCCGATTTTTATTTTTCAAAACGAATCCAATTCGCTGGCAGATAGGAAGCCCGGTTTTTATGCGGAAAAGTCGTTGATATTGCAGTTGCAAGTTACTATCACGACGCGAATTAGCCACAACTTTCAAGTGCAAACTCTATTCACTTTTTATGACTGTCTGGCGCTGCTTGCGAAACAAATGTTTGCAAAACTTTAAGGAAAAATTTGTTTGGCCACTTTTACAAGTTTCTAACGTGGGCAGTCAAGACACGTCACACAATAAAACTTTTAAATTAGTATTTCAACGGAAATTAGTACGATTTTTTTACATTTTGTTCATCTGGATTCAATTTAAAATTTTAATTATTTAATTAATTTAGCAATGGTAATTAAGTTTAATTTAATATTGTTGTTGCAATGCCAACATATGTACGTGCTCATATGAACATCGAGTTAGAGGGAATAATTTAAAGTTGTTCACCTGCCCTTATGCATTACGAAACGTATTGAAACTGCGCAATAAAATTACGAATTTTAGTTGGTTGGCTGCGAGCAACTAAACTCATGTTAACTTATTGTAATTTAGTAGGAATGCCGCTCATGTACTTCTGGCCTGTTTATCTTTGAAACATCTTAGAACAAAGAAACTTTATAGTATTTTAGGATCCACAAAGTCAGTGAAAATATTTGCAATTACTTATATGTTTTCATAAACTTAAGTAATCTCTTTGTAGCCATATATCTAATAGTTTTTTGTAAAATGGTGGAGGCACCTAATAAATCCACCATTTTTGAACTAATACTAATAAAATTAAAAATAACAGATTTTTGGGTTAATACTCGCTGTAATTTCTGCTTCACAGAACCAAGACAAGTTTAATAAAATTTTGAAATTATTACTTTATTTAAAGCACAACCGTTATCGAGAGCATCGCATTCTTCTTTTTTCTAACCCATAAATCCAATTTGCAACGAACCTAAACAGATTACTTCATAAAACAGAACATCATATTTATAGTAGAAGGTAATAAAATATTTATCGAAGTTTCAGCTATTATCACTCCGATGTTCTCGTAAAATATCGATTTGTTTGTTTAGCATTACGAATAAAAATTACTTCACGTACTTATTCAAGAATTACGAAATTCAATTGGCATGTTAACCCTTATGGAATTAATAGCACAAGCTGCTATAAATAGTTTAATGTGAACTATTCCTAATATTTATGTGCATTTTTAAAATAAACTCAGAATGCTTGTTTATTACTTAATGTATTCATTACATAATGTAATCATATGGTAATTTAAACAGATATATCTTATTTACTGGTATAATATCTACCCTTTTTACAATATTAATTAATATTAGCCTAAGAATTATAAATATTTATTTTAGTGCCTATTCATAAGTTAACTTCTATTTTTAAAATTATATGCTTACTTTATTTCGCACATCATTACCTACACGAAGTTAATAGATGGGAAATAAATAAAACGATTACAAATGAACGAACGAAAAATAACTTGTGAAATCTGTCGATACCTATGAATGACAAGGTCTTTGATGCTATTATTTCTAATAGATAGTCCAATCCTCATTTTGCATAGGTCGAATCAATCTCACTATAAAAATAGACTGATGTTGATAGAAGTTGCAGGTGAAAAAAATCATTAGTCTGTTGGTAATACAACAGAGATAAAATCATGTGAAACAGATTAAACAGCGATAGAATAAACTTTAAACAAACAATTTTCAATCTACTACTACCTATAATCATTATAAATACATAAATCATTATTTCCGGTACACAGAATTTCATTAAATACCGAGCAAATATAAATATGCAATTAGCTAATAAAATATTTGTTCCAAATTCTAGCGACTCGATTTTATTGGCTACTAATTATGACAATGTTAAATTAATAAATACTGCGTAGGCACCTATATTGGATTATCCTGATACACAATTACGCGTTATATACAGGACGATGCCAGCGACAAATACAATGTTTTAATAAACATTTGTAGCAAATCAATAAGTTATACACATTTGAACTATTGATTCGAAAAATTCGCTTTGTTCGTCGATCTTCAGTTTTCCAATATTGGGTGATTCTTCATTTCTAAGCACGGCATGTTCCAGCTTCAAAGGGAATGCAATAAAATTCTCATTTTCACTTGAGCTGCAATACGGGCTGATGTCTAATGAGTAAACGAACGTTGCATTTTATACGAAAATTGAGTAACGTTAACAATTCAACGTTTCGTTGGAAACATTTCAAAGACATTCTCTAAAAATTTATAAACGAGCTTCTTTCACGTTTCCTCTGGATCGGTAATAATGTCTCTTTTAAATTGAAATTCCAATGAAAAGAAACATATACAGGGTGATATAATTTATGTGACGACTTTAATTTCAGATGGTGATTCCTTGTCATATTTTATGAAGAAAAGTTCATATAAATATGTGTCCTAATTTACTTCAGTAGCGTACAAATTTTTACCATAAATATGAAGCAGGTTATCCTCTGCGGCGCCACTGGAATTAAAATTCTGAATGTAATTTTGAGACAAGAAGCCCCTTGTTACTGCTAACAAGCACACAAAGCAAAATCTGTGAAAAGAATTTTCAGTAATTCATGGAAAACCAATTATTTTATTAAACCTTTAAACCCATTACTCGGAAACGAAGCTAATTAGGACACACGTTTATATGAACTTTTCTTCATAAAATATGACAAGGAATCACCACCTGAAATTACACCCTTTATTTTTGAAATTTGTTGTTTCGAAAAATTCACTTTCGAAGTGCGTTACACTTAGATATTTCATATTCAAAATATCCTCATTACTTTAACTTGTCTTCTTAACATTATGTAGATTTTTCATTTGCATTTTTATATGTAACCTTGCTGCTATACGAGGAAAAATGCCGTTTTTAATATTACCAGTAAAATATTCTACCAATACTTTCAGACGACAAGTGTTGATTTTTTTATTTACATATAGAATGCCGTTGTGTTCGATCACGAAGCATCCTCAACGTTGTGCAATGCGTTCATTTTACCGCATGCCAAGACGACAAACGTTTTCAATTCTCAAGTTTCCATGTAGACAATAAACATCTACATTAAAGCCGGTTTAATATTTTCTGATTCGATGTAATTCGCAATTTTTAATGAAGCGAATTATTTCGGACTTGGGATGATGGTGTTGGTAATAAATTCTCAGAGATTTTTTTACGTTCTTTAAATTGCTAAATTCTTGAATTCTTTTATAAATCCTTCGCAAAGGAAATTCGACGTTGATTTTCCGCCCTGTTCCTGCCCAGAGATGTTGATCGATAACAAATCATTTTTCAAGATGCCAAAATTTGAAATATATTGTGATTTGAAGAAAAATGTGCCCGAAATAAACACACCTGAACCTTAGCATATTCAGCGTTAATTTTGTTTCTAAACTGCGAATTTGGGGTACAAATTTCTACAGGGTGGTAGCTCACACATTAATTTTAACCAATTTGTTGATATCTATTATTTCGTGTCCTAAAAGATTCAATTCAATTTTATGAGATCATCTTGTAAACTTAATCCCAACTTCAACTCTATAGAAATGTAACATTCTATTATAGATTCCTTGATGTAATTATTTTGGAGAGTAAAACAGTGCACGATTTTGATAATAAAATCTCCTTTTAGAGCTTTCTAAGTGAAAATTGAAGCAATGACATATTTTTAAGAAGCACACGGTGTAATAAAATCAATTTGTTCAATTTAAATTCGTGTTTGATTAAATTCTTCGGTAATGATGAAAACTAATTTATAATTTGAATAATATAGATTAAAATCCAATATTAGATAATAACAAACATGCATACAATACAAAGCATATATGTACATATAATAGATGGAAATATGGAATATTTTCCGGAATTATCCCTAGCAACATGCGCTAATTAATTGAATTCGGCTTTAATCTCAGTCCTTTGTACCATACCTAATAATAATTTCACACTTCGAATCACCGATTATCTTAGTTTATGAAACGCATTACACTCAATGCAAATTTAGATAAGATTTGAGCCAACAATATGTATACTTAGATGTTTGTAATTCGATTAACATCGAAAACATGATTTGCGATTTGTATATTATCAATTTGGCAGAAGGTGCATCCGCATGAATTGTTTACATTAAACGAAGTGTTGCATTTTAACAATAATCTATTTTTAACTGGTAATTCAAACATTTTGTGTAAACTAAACGGTATCTATTGTTATTATCTATAATGTACCTTTTTTTCAATAGACTGAAAGCATAACTAAATAGTTTTTAATACTGTACTAAGACATAAAATATATTTTTTACTTTAATATTAAAAATAATTCATATAATAAAATTTCATTAATTGGACATCTTAGTTTCATTTTTCTAGAAATTAATCCAATACAAAAATCCATCTGCTACATGTAAAAACTTTAAATCAATAAATTTTGGCCATTTAAAATCAGTGTATTTTCGGTAAGCTTACAAATTCACTAGTATTATAATTATTATAAACAAAGTGATGCACTAGACATTAAAATATTTACGTTAGGTTAAATGGAAGATTTTTGGATGATCGTTTGTTTAAATTCTGATGCAAATAGGAGCGAAATAGTTTCCCCCTGCATAATTTCAGTAGTTTCGAAATTTTAGCGAAAAATGTGTGAAATTGATTGCATTATTTTTATTTGAAGCAAAATTAATTACTTACTGCTGAAATTAGGTATAATATACATGCATGGCCATGTGGAAGGTAATTTTAAAAAGTGTCACGAAAGCTTCGACCTTGCCTTTACTTGCCCTTTTCCAACTCCAGCTTAATTTACTGAAAGTGTGAATTTTTTATCGATTAACAAAATTAATTACCTATGCATAACAAATTAATTTTATACATAAAAAAATAAAAATTAAGAATTCTATATTACGTTCTTGTACTATAAAATAAGTACAGGAATATGAAATAAGACAAGTTCAACTACCTGGATCCCTTCATGAATATCCATCAAGTTTTATTGAGAACAGTTCAAAGTTTTTGTCTCTACAACATAAATTTCGTAACAATTTCAAACTCGCATCATCCGTTAATCAAGTTTCAGGAAGTTACTTACTCTTATAAATCAAATTTTCTGCGACTCATCTGCTGCATAGGGACATATACATGCATAATTATAAGGATAATAACGAAGACTAGTTAGTTTTCAAATGAAATTTACGAATCGTGAATGATAAATAACGAAATTATCCGGTAAAAAGTACCTATACCACGGTAATTTTCAGACTTAGCATTAAACAACGTTGGATTTATTGACTATTGAAGCGAAAGAGGTCCCAATTGATATGTAAAATATTCAGAGGGATTTCTAATTTTTCGGCGAAACCAGCGCTGAAATTAAACAGAAAAGTTTAATAGCCTTTCGCGTCCCAAATGACCTGAGTTCATTCGTATTAATTTGAATTCTAAAACGAATTATCAAAATATGGGCATTTTTAAGCAAAATTGGGCATTTTTTTCAATCCAAGTACATTACCTTCGCAATACAGCTTGGTTCAAAAATAGATGGTTTAATTACACTATTTATCACAAACAGACTTTTATAGGAATTTTGTTGAATAAATTTTAGCCATTTTTATTACAGAACTCAAATTCTTTATGCAAAGGGGAATTCACCAAGCGGCAATTAAATTTTTTTATACAGTGTGTCTATTAAATTACTAAAATATTACTTCGAAAGCTTAATTTCAAAAATTTCAATGGAATTTTTGCCTCGAATAGCGCGTAATTGCATGTTCAGCATAGATAGAGATTTTTCAATGATTGACCACAATGCTGTTTCGCGCACAGAGCCAAATGAAAAAACTGCAAAAAACAAAATGTTACACAGGCTATATGAACGTGAACACCAGCGCGTCATAGAACACAGTTGGACCCCCCAATTTAGTGTGCATGACATATGGGTGGTGCCTAAAAAATAAATTTGATATATAGAGATTAACTCGTGCATAGCATGACCCGCTGCTTAGATTATTTATTTATTACCGGTTTTACTGGGGCTAATTTTAAATCGATGTGTACCCCTATTGTGTTATGGAAAAAAGGATTATTATTTTTGTCAAATAATAGGTAGTCAAATTCGAATCAAAGGCGACAGGTAATTAATAACGGAGAAAAAAAATAAGCTCCTTATTTATTACCCCTGTGCCTATAAATACATACCCATTTTTTTAGATTTAAAAAATGCTGCTTACATATTACTTGTAGGTACTGATCGTATATCAATCTGAAATCGAAAATAATAAAATAGAAATTCTCCACACGCCTCTAACGAAAGGGAGTTTAATCGATTTTCTCCCGAATTAAATGGCTCAAAGCAGAATATAAAGCCGTTGAAAAAATAGTCATTATCTAAAGCTTGCTCTCCAGATTACCAGACATTTCCCTAAATTGCTTTATCTAGAATAATGGCTGAGGTCAAGCTTTGGTATAAGTAAAAAAAAGGACACTAATCAATTGTTTGTTTTTTGTCCAATTGTGTTCAACTTTTCTATTTACTTTACTGCGAGTTCGTCTGAAAGAAAAGTTTTACCAACACTCCCATATTCAGTAAGATTAAGTTCACAGCTAGGCAATTAGGAAATTTAATTTTAAATTGTGAAATAACTAGAAGTTAAACTACTTACCTGGAAGGAAGTTCGATCCTCAATTATACGAGAGAGCCCCGTACGAAGAGATCACCCTGTAGTATATGATTCAGTGCTCGTTTTCGGTTTTCGAATGATGGACTTTTTCGTTAACTCAAACATCAATAAAAAGCGACACCGCATGTAATATATGTACCTACATATATCTAGATATTATTTATTAGGGACATAAAGTTTATGAAAATATAGGCTTAGGTATATAGTGCATCTCATCGTGTCGCCTCGTTATAATTAACAAGGTAATAATCAAATAAATAGAAAATACAGCAAATACTGCCATGTGGTCGACTATGCATGTTCATCTAATGAGCGCATATTAAATGATAAAATAAAAATAGTACTTATAGGTATGCAATATTGAGTAATGCTTACGGAGTATAATCCACCATAAACTTCTTAAAATCTCGTAGGTAAAAAATTGGAAATGCATCCTTACTAGAACGCTTAAATTTAATGACGCAGTAATTGAATTAAATTTTAAAATGTATAAAATATACTAATTGAATAAATAACAGATAGGTACACTTATTCAATAAGCAGTACCTTCGAATCACTTGTACCTATTGTTGTACAATTTGCTTTCATTACGATTTAATTGGCCAATGAAGGAAACGATTCGGTAAAATTCGAGACAAAAAGGCGCATAAGATCTGCGGAAATGTGGCAAGTTCCTCGTAATTTTTATGGCACATTCGATTGAAATACAATAATGGCCCAACGTTTATGTTATTGCTCCATAAAATGATAATTTATGGGTGGTTTTAACGCGCTTTGACTCCATCGATCAGCATCAAGCCGCTATGGTTAACAGACGGTTAAATATTTTTCATATTTTATCATTCATAATATGAATTAAAATAGGTTAATCAGTATGGAAACAAATACTTTGAAATAGAAAAAATTACAAGCTATATAGGTAATCCCGTTTTTATGATTGTAAGGTTAAATTATACATCCTGTAGGAATCCTCTTGCTTTTCAGGGATATTCGTTAAAACACAGGAGTTACATATTAACAAAAGAGATTTTAATCTGGCCGACCTGAATGTTGGGGTTTCGTACAAATGAATGTATCGATTGATTCTTTCTCTTATACCTGGCCCAAGAGGAATTAATAAATATTATATTCCCAAAAATATTTGCTTGTTTATTTAACTTTTAATGAGAAGGGCCTGTTAGGGGTTTAGGCTTGAGACTATGTATACTATGGAATAAAGGTAAGTACGTTAAATTAAATTATAGTAGGTCAATTTCCTGGGCTATTATTCGTCACAGCATCCCTGTAACATAATACATAGCAGCTCTCAATTTGAGAAACTTAATCGTAGAAGTTTAGTTACGTAAGTACAATTTCAGGCTATTTGGAATTTTGGGCTAATAAAGGAGCTTATATTACGACTGCAGTATAAAACGGACTGCTACATAAGCTACTCTAATATACTTTACAATAATTCGCGTAAATTGGCAATATTGTACTATTCCCCAGATAATATTATTCATTGGATTTATTTACAGTACTCAACTCCGGTTGATGTTTATTAACTGAAATTTCGGAAATAATAATCAACATTAATTAGCGGTTGAATTAAAACAATAATCATATCTATTAATTCCCCATTTGCATAATTTATGTTTTCTAGTAATCATTCGAATTAATTAAGTGTAACAATTCATCAGGAGTGGAGAACAGTGGTCGGAAAATAGGATAATTCATTTAACAATAAAATAGCTTATACGCATTCCTGGTTTCTTGTAAAGGGGATGGAGCTTTAACCAGATAACATATGCCGGATACAACAATACGAGGATTTTTCAGGCAACCAATTAACCGTTAAACAAGACTCGACATTTCAAAGAGCACCGTCATGTCACCTGCCTGTCGGGGCTTAAATTTTCTTTAAATGGGTCAATCAATAGAATTGTAGGTTGAAATCTACAGGCAATTGAATCATCCCCCTTTAATCAGTAATACATAAGGAAGATAGATGGCGGTAGAAATTCAAGTTATTGGATGCGTCCCAAACTGTGGCCCCAAAGGCGCAAAGGAAATTGTTTCACGTACTTAGAAATTTAATTATCATGTAGTTTTTTTAACATAGAATGTAAATGCCTGCATAGTTTGTATTTGTAATTATTTGGGAAAGATTGTTCATTTTAAAAGAGGAGCGCATTTATTATCTCAGCTTTTAAAAGCAAGAATGTGTTTATGTTGTACCTTAAAATAGCAAGCACTTACAATTAATGGGATGTATTAATTTTAAATGTAATTCTAAGCAATTTTAAAAAAAGTTCTTAAAAAAATGTTTTGGTGAACGAAAAAATGATTATACAAATCCTTAAATTTATAACATAGGTACTGGTGAATCTACCAATATTTTATTCCATAAATATTATTACTAAATAATGTTCCCTAATACGAATTTTTCAAAAATAGCAGTTCATAAAACTACTTATTTGTTTTTCAAGGTAATTAGTTGTATTCATGAATCAAACGGTTGTGCATACCTATTCATTCATTGCTAAATTACTTGACGAGACCAATTACCTACTACCTACTACCAATCATTCATATTGCTATTTCCGTACCTATTTAAAGTTAAATTACAATCACATTTAATCGGATTTAAGCGAAACATAACAAAAATATGCGCTGCGAAGATTTGGTTTATAAATTAACAACCCTTTGTTTTGTTGCAGGAGACGTAATGGACATTTTCGCTTTGACGAATTCCGGAATCAACTTCATCCTCTATTGTACGATGTCTAGACAATTCCGATTGACATTCGGGGAGTTTTTCAAACTGAAAAGGATTCGGAAATTCAACTCGCTGCTCAAAAGCAACGGCAGGGAAAAAATCGTTGAGAAGGATACACAACTGACGGCGGTAATATGAATGTTTTTCGGTTACTGTTTGTAGTTGACCCATAGGCGAAAAATCGTTCGTTTATATCTGAAGCTTTGGACGATTCCCTGGTGATTGATACCCCGGATAATTTATCTCTCGACTTGTCTCCCATCAGTAATTGTTACTTCGGACACTTAATACCCCTGCGACTCTTGCACATCGGTTATCTGTTCATTTTGAATCGGCTATTAAGCTCGTAATGGATACATTTTACTTCATTTACAAAAACGAAGCTCTTCTTTTCTATTCCACTTAATTCCTTTGAACGTGAAAAAGCAAACTAAAATATATAGTAGTGTTGTTGCTTTCAATTCGAATAATATCTATTGATAATGATTGAGAGGGACATGGTTTTTGTCCACGGGGAAAAACGGGACCGGGAAATCTAAAATCCATAGAGCTCATTTTTAATTGGATTTTTGGCTACACAATGGTATAAAAAATTATCCCTGGACAAACGCCCAAGAGCAGAAAAAAGAAACGGGACCAAAGCGGAAACAATAGGTAGATAATGGTTTTTTCATTTCGTTGTTTCGCGTCGTTTCGGCCTATTTTGAGAGCAATGATGTTTCAAATATGTTGCTGGTAAAGCGTAGAATAGTTCCGAGCATTAAAATTTTGCGTGGAACATCGAAAACATCTATAGAAGGAAGTGAGCACATTCATTTTGCGTCTCAGTTTGCCTGAAGTTATAAATATTTATTGCATTAATCAATTCACAATTTCAAATAAACTTCCTAATTGATTTCAAGATTATATTCTTCTTGGCATCAATTCCCATAGAATTAATTTATATTTGCTTTTGAAATTTTCGTAATATAACATTGCTTGTTTTGTAACCCGCTCCTTTATAATTATGGCTGTAAGCAAATTTTGTTCTGTTTAGGTATGTTTAATTAAGGCACCCTCTGCTGAAATCATTAGTATTATCATTATTACGCTTAGCAGGTTAACAATACAGGTAATTTTTGGATGTATGAATTTCAGAAAAAAAATATTTATCTCTTCGATAAATTGCATATTTCAATTAGAGAAATGCGAAGAAACGTTATTTATTTCGTAACACCCTTCTGTGAGTTGTTTACTGGAATTTAATATTTAATCGATCAAATTAGAATTTTCTTGCTATACTTAGATGATAAGACTGGCTTTACAAATTTAGTGCGCCCAAAGCTTTTATTGTTATTTGACTCGTTTGTAAAGAAGATAAACCTAATTGTTTCTAGACGGAAAGTTACGAAATAAATGCTAATACAATTTTCCCGTTTCTCGAGTTCCATTAATTAATCTAACAGAATACTAGGTACATACTACCTGTATTAAACAGAACTTATTAAACGAGTTATAATAGATTAATCGGAAGGGATTTCATATGTCGTTTCCTCTCTGTAATTCCTGTGTTAAACTTTCCTGACAAGTTTCAAAATACCAGGTACTTATTTATCAATGAAATACCTACCTTAAAGTTTATTTATAGTAACTTGTCACGAAGTGAATTGATTATAACTTGTTCACTTACCAGTATTTGTACTCATTCCGCTTTTATACATATTTTTATTTACATTTTCGAAAATAGAATTCAAACAAAATATTTTATATTTCAGGTCAACTGACATAGATGGAACAATCAATGAATTATTGAACAGAATAAGAGATGTAAGAATATCGAACAGGTTTTTTTTTGTAAACTGGAGTTTAATATTTGATCAGAATGTGTTTGTCAATAAGAAAATATGTGTGATATAAAAAGTTGCTGATAGGTATGGTATAACATTTAGTCAAAGCAAATTTCTTATTTTAAAAATGGTATCCAAACATTAGTTAAATTAAAAATTGTTAATATGGAAATATTTAGATCAAGTATCATTATTTAGATCAAGTATTTTAATCATTGTACATACAATATTTAAAAATTATGTATAAATTTGTAATTATGTGTAAACAATAAATGAATGCTTTTTTAATCCAACAGATTCATTTTGTGACTTTGTCAACGGATGTACAATAAAATTATACGGAGATAAAGTGCTGTTTAATTTTACACACCCTTAATAAAATGGCGATTTCTTTATTAACGAAATAAATAGGAACAATATCTGCAATGTCTTAAATTACAAACAGGGTTTTATATAATCATCTGGCGAAACATCCTTAAGACTTTTCTGTAGCTACTAATTACAATAATGAAAAGCAGCTTTTAATTAATTAGTTTCTAGTTTGACTGGAATTTGGTCACCTAATTATGTAGTTGTTTAAGGACCGATGGCACAACTTGCCGTTATTTTCGGGATTTTCCTATAACTATTTTAAATACATAGTTCAACCAACTGTTTAATAAAGTTATTAAATTGCATTCTGATAGAATATCAATAAGTTTTACTAATTAGGATTTCATAATAATACTGTATCCGAGTATATGTCGGTTATTAAATTTTAATTTGAGATTAATCTCTATTCCGGCATCAATAGTCAATTTCCGCGTGTAAATTGTTCGTTTGATTCAGTGTATTTCCATTGAAGCAATACAGGAAAATATCCAATTTATTATAAATTCCTGCTAACCTTTGATTTCAATATAAAAAAGTTCTCTAATACCCCCGATTTTCATATAGTTAATACGAATATTTTGAAAGAAAAAAGCGGTATTATACAGAGACAAAAACATTCACAAAAATTACAAAAATGTCCATATCGATTATTATTAAATATGCGACAAGAAATACCTGAATATGTAAAGGTTACACATGTAAAGGTTACATCAATAGCATAGTATAGTTAGATTAAAACGATTTAACCTTTGATTTAAGATTTGTTATCCCTAAAGAGTTTCGTCTACGTCACGTCGTATTTTTTGTGTCTAAATGTTTCAAGTTCTTTTTGCAGAATTCATCTACATTTCTTATAGTAAATCAATCAAATTCTATACAATATGTAGGAAAAATCAATCAAATAAGAAAATATGCCGACTGGTTCCCATATATTAATCATGTCAATTGGTGGAGGTGCCCCTGCGTAAATTTTTTGCAAACACTTTCCATTTGCTCTTTATTGAATACGTCCATAACCATTTACATCAAATAAATGGCCAACCTTTTTTAGAACCAAAATTATCTGTTCTCTGTGCCAGATTTTTTTACTATCTATTATCTACATATTCATATTATTTTTTAGTTAGCTTTTAGGATTGGAAAAGAGACTCTTAACCCATGGGGCGTCAATAATAAATTACATATTTAGATACAATTTTGTGCAGTTATTTATTAATAGTTCCTTGGATAAGTTCGCCCTACCGTTATTATTTCTATTTTACCGTAGTATATAATTTTGCAAAACCTGATAAGACCTAAATGACCAATTACAATCGCATTACATCGAAAACTGTGTTCCTATAAAGCATTCTTATGGAGCTTCCGCAATATAAGAGCATAAATCACGCATTTCTGTTAACACGAAACGTGATAAAAATAAATAAAACGGCTAAAGCGATTATCTACAGTCGTGTTTTATGTTTCACGAAATGAAAATCATTTAGAATAAAAGCCGCGTCAACAAAACGAGAAACTACAATAGATAGCACCTAGTTGGAACAATTAATTGAAAACAACGCTTGAATTTAATTCGGATTAGTTGTAAAACAAATATAACTATTTCCAGATGGAATTTTTTTGTAAATAAATAAATGAAACATCATTTTTTTTTGTTTATAATAGGTAATTCCAGTAATGAATTTGATGTCCTTTACTATTCAAAAGGAGCCTTTCGTTAAAGGATCTCTAATCTCTTCTGAAAGGAATACTGAATAGAAAATAAATCAGGACCCATACTGACCAACATACGTCAAATGTCACAATTTTAAAGGTATATTAGCCTCAGGACTAAGTAAAATTACTTGTCTTTAAGGGTAAATGGGAATAAAATTCTTTGGGTTCAATGCGTGACCCTTAAACGAATGTTCTCTGTTTCAAAAAGGGCTGGCAGCGACTATTTGTGTGAATGAAAAGCGTCTAATAAAGAAAAGCTTTGTTTCGTTAGGCAGAAGCACGTAGCTTAGAGTAGAGGGAATCGAACGCTTTATTACCTGCTGTATTTCAATTAAGTCTGGAGTTTTTGTAAATTAACGTAAAATTTACCGTACTGTTAATTTTATCATCCGAAATATCGGCATAGTAGGTGAGAGTAATGAAAATACCTCGTTGTAAAAAAAGGGTAGAGGCGCTAAATCATTTTTTATGCCAGTTTTGAATAAGCTCTAATAAAAACATCACCTTCAGACGATAACTGGTAAGTACCTATAGCTTTACACCTATACGTAAGCTTCCCAAACAAAAAGAAAATCAATTGGAAATTGGTTTGCTGCTACTATTCCCTTTCACCACTTGGGATTAAATTGGGCGCTGTGACGTATTGTGATAAGTAAACATGTTATATAAAACGTTTAATTTTTTTTCAACCCCAATTCGTCTGAACCTCTACTATTTTTAAACCGTTTTCGATCGTTAATCACGTTCAGTTAAATCTTGTACTGTCTGCGATTTGCGAATCGGAAAAAATTCTGCTTGTTATCTTTTATTCATTTTGGCATGATTGAATACGAGCCCATGGTAAAATGTGTAGGCCAGAAAACGTTTTGTTACAAAGTATTAAAAGAACAAGATGAATACATTTATTAAAAATATTTTACAGGGTGGTGCCGTATTATAGGTGAGCGTAAGAAGATTAATTAGGATATTAAAGGATTTTTCCACGTAAACAAAAAAGTGGATTATTTCGCCCTAAGGGATTACGCCTACATGTATAATAAACTAATTTAATCTACAAAAGATCCTATTATTAATATTTAAACTGTATTTATATTCATTCACATTATAATAATTTATGGTTGTAAATGTTGATGTGAAATAAATTAAAAAAAATATTTTCGGATAAACAATAGAATTAAGTATAGGTACACATTAAATAATAGATTTACATGTTGATTGTATTATTTTTTTGCAAAAGCCATATGGTTTTATTTTCACATTTGAAACGCCAAATAATAAAAACCATTCGATAAAGAAAAATATGATATACTCAAACGATTTAAAAACAAAAACAAGAATAATTGAAATAAATCAAAACAAAAACAAGACTGTAAAAGCTTCTCAAAAAAACGTTCATTATATTTTGACGCAAGATCCGTTTTACGCCTTAACGTTTCTACCGCCACTCACTACAATAAAACAAGATTGAATCCTCTTACCTCAGCAAGAACAGCAATTTTTCGAAAATGATATAGCCATAAAACGGCGAGTTTATCGGCTTATGCACCCCGAGCCAGCGATTGCATTCGTCTCCAAGTTTGACGTCCTCGCATGCGTGCATCTTCCGCTGGCGCCGGGACGAAACTTAGCCGCGGACGCCGCGCCGCGTAGCATCGCGATTCATGAATTCGCATCACATGCCGTCGAAAGCCCAGCGACGATGTTACGCGCGCTCCGCTCGCTCCTGTAGAAACGCGGGAACAATAATACACCGTCAGTTCCGGCGAATTTTCGAAAATGAACGCTTCGAACGAGACGCGCTACTGCGACCTCGACGCGTTTAAGGGCAGCTACGAGGAGGTCCACGGGGTGCTCAGTTTCCTGGTGTGCGTTTTCGGGTCCATCGCCAACGTTTTGAACATCTGCGTGCTGACGACGAAGGAGATGCGATGGCCCACCAATTTGATACTGACAGGATTGGCCGTGGCCGATCTGCTGGTGATGCTGGAGTACATTCCGTTTTCGTTCCACAGGTACATGAACCTGGAGGATAGGAAGTATATCAGCCATTATTCTTACATGTCGGCTGTATTTATGATGTTTCACGCCGTTTTTAGTCAAATGTTCCATTTCGTGTCGTGTTGTTTAACTGTGATTTTGGCCATATGGAGGTATTTAGCTATAAGGAACCCAACCAACAACAGATTTTGGTGCGATACAAGGAAAACGTTGTACGTGATAATCTTGACTTATTTAGTATGCCCTTTGATTTGTTTTCCTCTGTACCAATCTCTCCAGATTCTTCCGTATAATCAATCGTGCGATGCCAACGAAAGAATCGTCGATAACAAAGACGTGTCGAACAGGACTGATATTATATACAAATTGATTTTCGTGATGACTTATGTGAATCAAAATTACGCGCAAATGAGTTTCTGGATTTACGCGGTCGTGATTAAATTCCTACCGTGCATACTGCTGACCTACCTTTCGAGGAAACTAATACTCGTTCTGTGCGAGACGAAGAAGAGAAAAACCGTGCTGTTGAATTACAGCGTGCCGCTGAGCAATTTGAACGACGCTAAGCCGATAATAAATCTTAGGAAGAAGCATCGACAGGCAGATAGAACGTCTGGAATGCTGATCGCTGTGCTGTTATTGTTTTTGATAACGGAGTTTCCACAGTCTATTCTCGGTCTGCTTAGCGCCACCAAAGGAGCGACTTTTCAAACTCAATGTTACGATCCCTTAGGTAAGTTCGCGAATTTTTAATAAAATTAATCCAGTTGAATGAGATGAAAACTTTAGAGACAGAGACGCGCTTAACGCCCCGTTTAACATGTCGTGTTCTACAGGGTGCAGATAAATTATTATTGAAGGGTTAGAAGTCCAAACAGAGGAAAAAGCAGGACTGAATTTAAAATCTTAATGAATCAGAGCACTTTATAATCATTTTTAAAAGGGACTGTGCGTTAGAGATTTAAAGTTTTGGAAAGGAAAATTCGCTCTCTAATAACGGTCTATTAGAGATTTCTAGTTTCGAGCATTCTACTTTTAAATTTTCAAACAACTTAAAAGGTAGGTACTGATAAATATTTGATTGTACGTGGTATTGCAAACGGTAAACAAAAACATGAAAAATAATACGACTGAAATTTACTATTTGGAATAATTTAACTTAAAAAATTAATTTAAAAAACTTTTAATTAACATGCCAGATGTGAAAATAAACGTAAACAAAATCAGTTTCCGCTGGGAACAGTATTTTAGCTGCAATTTCTCGACTTCCTATTAAATCATTACCACATACATTTTCCTGAAAATGTCGGCTTTCCTATAACTGAATTAACAACGCGCTCAAGTGACGGAGAACGTTTCGCTTGACAGTTTTAGATGAATTATAAAAAACAATGTGATTAATTAGCTGTTTTTTATGTTTAAAGTTAGTTTAATTGTTATTTTATAATTTTATTAATAATTATTATCATTTTAATATTTTGCGAATGCAGTAGAAGAATGCTAAAAATTTATTTCACTATTCAAGCATTCTATTCATAAAATTTATGAATTTTACACTCAATAGAGATTTAACCCCTTTCTTTATATTCCAATTCACTCCTATTCAGTCGAGTTTTTTATCAATAAATTTAGGGCCCTACACAATTAGTTCTTGTTGTAGTTCTTAAGAAAAATTGGATCTTTTTATTCTGGATCTGGATCTGGAGTTTATTAAGAGAGTTCTTTATTAGCTTCCTTTTAAACGAGGAATTTATTTGAATTGTAGTACAACAATAAAAAGGTATAACACAATAGGAATGACGTTCAAAAATTTACATATATGCACTTACATTTTTTACAACCTTTCAGTGCTTACATATTTATAAATACATTGAAATAGGTGTATTTTCTAATAACATAAAACATATGTACATCCTTTAATTGTCTATGAACTCGATTTTATACAAACATTTTGTAAAAACAATTGTAGTATTATCGTCCAAGGCTAAATCAAGATCCTCTTTTATTTCACTCACTGGATCACAATCCTATCGTTTTTTAAGGATATGTATCTTTCTTGATTAATATAATAATATGGAGAAAAATACCAGTTGTATCAGTTTTTTCAATCCTCAATTACTTGCAGGATGTATTACATGAGTACACAATATGTAGGAATTAATTATTATTAAATTGAATGAAAGAATGAATACATTATTTAATACATTTAATTAAACATCCAAGCAAAAAAACTATACCAATGTGAGAATTAAATTTAAATTAACTGTGTGGTTCAAATTACACATCAATTATACCAGTTTTTGCTTTAAAAGAGCCTTGTACTTTAATTGGCAGTTTGTATCTATGTGTTGCCAGAAGGGTATACTTTTTCAATTAAGCAATAAATGACAGACGAAAGTCAAGATTGACTTTTTTTCATACCACAAACCAATATATTGGTTTTTAATTATGTCCAAGCCTATACATGACAGCTTAACCCGCGCTAATGTGTATTTTAGTGACAGATATTAATTAACCTTCTGAACTCTTTTTTATATTTTTTAATTAGATACTTGTTTTTTTTTACACGGTGGGTGATGTTTAGATTCTAATTAATTATAAATAAGTATCGTTTAAATCCAAAGAGAATTGTACGCAAAATAAAAATATTTTTCAGCAATTAAACAAATATAGGTATACTACTTAAATTTTTTTATTGCGATTCTAATTATTTAAATTAAATTTAATTTAAATTATCTACAAACCACGTTTATCTTTGTGTGTTGCTTATATCATCAGTAAATTGATAATTAAGTTATGTACACTGGTAGTAAATTTTTTTTAATATCCTAGTTAGGAGTATTTACAGGACAATAAAATATGATCCAATAATTGAGTTATTTTAATTCAATTTATGTATTTTACCTATAGATAGAGCACTGTTTACATTAGATATTGAATAAATATTATTAAATAAAACATGTCTCCTATTGTCAATTTTTACTCCCACGTACATACCTACATGTTGCAGATTATTTCAATTAATTTTATTAGAGCTTGCATTGAGGTTGTAGTACAAAATATATGTTTGAAGATAATATAATGGATATATTTAAAAATAAAATAAATTTTATAAAAATAAGGCGTGCAAATATTGATATAAAAATATCTACATAAAAGACAAATATATGTATGTAGGTTAGTTATACTATCAAAGAGCTGAAATTAAAATGCTTTGAAAGTACTTTGATGGTAAATATTAAATAGTTAGAGTACATGTAATGTATTTCATATTCAGTTTGTAACGAAATATCTCTTTTACAGCATCAATCTAATACATTTCTTAATTAACCAGCATCCATATGCAAAAAGCTTTGACCACAAGTTAATTTACTGGCCAATACAGCCAACGTAGGATACTCCGTAATTCTGTAATATTAGAACAAGAATTATGGTTAACTCATTGTAAAACTTTTCTCTCTTCATAATACGACCATGCTCGCAACTGTAGAAAGGACTCTACAAGTGTCAACTGCACAACTCGATTGATTTCTGAAACTAAACTTCACTTCAATAGTTTTATTTGCATTTGCATGCTCACAATTGCTAACTAGTGAGTACAAATTGTAATATGTAACTGTTTCGGCATATAGCATATGCTTATGACGAGCTTTCTGCTGCGTGACAATGAATGCAAGGGAATGCTAATCAAAAAGTTCCTAATCTGAAATTGAAAAGATAATGCAAATTCAGTGTTGGAGTTGGGCTAATGCGATTAAAAGATCCATAATGCTAATTAAATCATTTTTAACTTGTATTGTCGTGATTTTAATGGCGCCCTTCTGTTTGTTAAATGACCCTCAAACATGTTTGTGAATCGAATAAATTTGTTCGGAAACAAATTTATGTTTGCAAAATATAAAACTGTTCTTTTATACTATTAGTTAAGATATTTATGAGATGTTCCCTAAAAAAATCAACAACAACTTTATTTTAGGACGGACTAAATATATAACTCGTTTGATTTTGGGAAAAAATGGGACGGAGACATTAGAAAATGATTTCATTAGTGTATGAAATATTTATTTACGATTAGAGTGGAAAGAACGATGCTTTTAAAATTCTTATCGGTGCCTAAATTTTGTATTTATATTCCCAAGGGAAAATCGAGATTTTTTCTTGGAAGAAAAGAATTCTTTAAACGACAAAATTTATTGATTATGTATATATTGCATGATTATTTATATACATAGTCAAATAAAATAATATCTAATATTTACAATTCGAAAAAAATTTATAAAAAATAGAAATTTGATATTTATTACTACGTTTCCAAGAGGTAAAACGGTACAGAGAAAAAACTATAGGAGCGAAATAATTTAATTATTTTTGAATTGAAAAAAGGAAGCTGGTGATTAATTACAAACTAAAACCTTTGTATAAAGACAAAGCGATGAAAATTTCTCATCTATGAAAGGACTGCTTAAGTACCTACTGAATAATATATAGGATAGTTTCAAATAATTAATTACAATACTTACTACGATTGTACGTACTCGTAAAAAGCTTTTATTGGTTATAATCGTTTTCGCATCTCGTAAATGTGATATCCTCAAAGGAATTACTTTCGTTTATTATGAGTTCCTCCCTCAGGAAATCGGCTTAATTAATTACTAAATTGTACTTCATCGAAGGTTTTTATTAATATGAGTAATAAAATTAGTAAATTTTTCAAAAATCCATCGACATTTTGTAACACCTAACTTTCCATTTGGATACATTGTAGTTGAAAATACTCTAATATCATTCAAGTCTCAAAAGTTTTAATTGAAAGATATTTATCATTAATCTAAATGGCGACTGAAAGCTTTTCACTTTTCGGCTCAAACATTTTCTATTGATTTAATTTTCTCTGCAGAACATTAAAAGCTCACCTAAGTTTATTCGAGAGATTCTGAATGTACTCTATAGGCATTACAACTGAGATAATGCATAAAACTTCGCGAGATTGCCTATTCTTACTGAGTTGGATATCTTGTGAAATACTATCTAAAATCTCTGTTTCACTAATTACTGTCCAGGCATATCGTCGCAAACCGAAACAATAAAAGATTTGTAACAAACAGAAATCTATTAAGAGGGCATCTCGAGTGAGAGGATTTTCTTTTATGCCTTATGGGGAGAAAATAACGCTTGATAGGAACTCCATTAAGGAGTTTTATTACTTCTGAGTTAGATTAAAATACGAGTAAAATGAAATCCGAAAAGGTTCGAACATTTTGTTCGTTTATTCGCGTTTACTTTATGAAAATTATAATGCAATTAGGCTCGATCTGTTATGACACTCAACGCAAAAGAACTTTGTAATATACAATGGTAAAAGCTTATAATTGTAAATCGCCATTTTAAAATTACAGGAAAACATTTCCCAAGATTTTGAGCCTTCAATTAATCCACAAGTGCAGAAACTGGAATTCAATTTGATGAAACAAATCGCCTTTCCTAATTTCGAGAATTTTTTAATCTCCACTTTCACGAGAACGAAGGGAATCAGTTTTTAATTTAAAATATTTTGTCGGAACTGTACGGGCAGTTTGCTCGGAAACTTATCTCCAATATATTAAAATTCCAGTTAAGGAAAAGTTAGGAGCTGTAAAGTTTTAATTCTTAACTTTAAACTTTTTATTATTGTGTCTATGCATACTTGGCTAATCTTTATGAAAGTTAAGCCACCATGAATAATGAATAGACATTTCACAGCTTTTCGACGTTACAGCGATGCGTCCGCGCCTTGAGAAAAATTTAATAATCACCCTTGTAACGTTACCCATTTTTAATAATTGAAGTCTAAAATGAGGGAACACCTGTAGATTTGATGGTATAATGAATATTTTCGTGCTTACATTAAACACAAGAAATGAGGAAATTTTGAAAACGGGAGTTATCTATGCTTTTCAAAATTCAATTTGACTTTGTACGCAGATTAATTAAATTAAAATATGCATAGTACTTAGATAAAGTTCAGTTAGTAGGTACAATTAATCTGGTCAATTCTTCCGTTTGACTATAAAAACTAAATTTGTACAGTATTAATCTTTCAGGGATGACTTGCTTTTCTCGTTTGAAAATAAAAATAATCGGAAGGAATAAGCATTGTAATCAGCCGGGCAATATATTACTGTTTGTGAAAAGCAGACGGGGTATTTATAGAGCAGTAGTTTATTGCATTAGTTGCTTAAAAAATCGCAATGATCATATTTCTAGAAAAATATATACCTATCACAAAAGAACATTTTCAATTTCAAAATAAACTGTGTTTCCTCTGTTAGAGAGGAAATATCTTTTAGCTAATAGGCAATTGAATGAGTGGGATGTGTTTGTTACAAATTGTCCTCGTGTACTTACTTTTAATTGATTGACATTATTTTGCGTCTCACTGCCTTGCTCCACCTACTCCTAAAGTTTTTTAATATCATTTCTAACAAGCTATAAATTATCCATGCAAGTATAGAAATGTTAAATGCTTAATTTAAAATATAAGCGAGAAAATTGTTCTAGCAGGGTACATAAAATATTCTACCCAGACTTTTATATTAAACGGGCTATTGTGGGCTTATTTTAAACAAGAAAAGGCTTTTTTTATTAGCATATTCTCACATCCTAATCGAGTAAAAATATTTTAGTTATGCCCAAATCGCAAAGCCAATTGGCTGCGATACAGTATCGGCGCTTAGGACATGATATTCGCTTTTATGTAAGCCAGGATTATCTCCTTGCTGCTCAACCCTGCCATATTGATACGGTTGTCAATGCTATAAAATTGTATTCTCTCCTTAAATGGCAAAATAACATTTTCTCAATTCTAAAGTAAAGTACTCTGTATTTCAGAAATGTTAGATATACCTACACTTATCAGTTGTGCGAGTCAAGTCTGATTGTATTTTGTGCAGTCCTTTTTTGCCATCAAATTACTTCTCCAAATCATCAATTGGAGCTTTAAAAATTGATCTAAAATAATTAAGTAACTTTATTAATAGATGGTTGTAGAATTTTCACGCACGTTTAACTAATTACGCATGTGTGAATTGTCAAAATCAGAACTACCTATAAAGTTTCGGAATATATATGGAATTATGCCTACGAAAGTATTTGAAACAAGGGTTCTGCCTCGCCATCTGCATGACAAATTATACATATAGATTTAAATTTATGTTATTAGACGGTCGGAAAGGTCTAGTGAAGGAGAAATTGTTAAAATTACAATGCAATAACGGAGGAAAATAGAAAAGGATAGACCTAGTTTCGTCGAGAAATACTAAATGTCATTTAAATTGCTTAATTATGATACCATTGTTACTTTAAACTCTGGTTTAATTAAAGTTACTTGAGAGGAATAAAATTATTCTTGCAAACCTTATTAAGGTTCCTGCTTTGACTAATTTATAAGATAACAGAAATAAATTCAAATGTTGGAGTGTTTTAATTTAAAAAAATAATTTTTCTCTTTCACAATCTCTTGCAAGTGGATAATATTTCATCTCCATTTAGTCTTAGTTTGTATTAATTTAGAAAAATAAACGAATTGGTAGGGCAGCAAACGAGGGCCGTTTTGATAAAATATGGAAATTTATTTCCACGATGTTCAAATCGGTTTTTTATGCATAGAGTGTCTTCGCTAAGTCCAGCTTCAAGTTAACGTCCTCTCGTCTGTTTCGCTAGCTGGAATTTTCATTGATGTCTCGTTCATTCACTTTTTCATTAAGCGATTTTTTGATATGCTTTCCCTCGTTTTTCGCTCTCCAAACGAACGAGAAACGAAGTAACTAAATCGTCCAACGTCATCGAAACAGAGTTTTCGAAACGTAAATCACCTATTAATGCCCAGGTGGAAAGATTTATTTTCGAAATATAAACTACAAGCGTTGCTCTCCCAGAGGTTGTTGAATAACGCTCTTGCATGAAATTATCCTTCCAGGCTTCGAATTAAAAATATCCACGTTTTGTTGCCTGCTGAACAACAGTTATACCTATCGAATTTAAGTACCTAATAATTACCTATCATTTAGCTCTCTTCAGACGAATTTTATCTTTATCGCTGGGGAAACAATTGGAGTACCTATGATTATAAGTACAGAAAATCCTCTAATATTATCCCTTAATTGGGATGCATACTAAACTTTGATATACAGGGTGGCGCAGCCTATTCACGTCGGTCACAAGAACAGCGAACAGGCTGTACATATATATATATATATATATATATATGCCCATTAAATATATAAAGAGAGATATTTATAAAGATTTATAAAGAAATAATAGATATATAAATAAACTTACTCTTTATCATTGGTATGAAATATGAAATAACCTTATTTGTTTAATATTTCCTAGTGATAATTTTATACAGGGTTACTGATCCTTCATACTGGTTCCTAAGATCCAAGATTATTTCCAATAATTTTATCTATTTTTGATCGTTAATTTCCCATTGTATTAAATCTGTTCCCCTCACGATGCGATGTATTTTTACATTATCCAAGTTTTAACTGTCCATTTTAGCAAAAAAATATTTTGTCTTTAAACTAGAGCCACCCCTGTTGTATAAATTCTGTTATCAATTTTGCACGCGAATCAAAAAAATATGAAACAAAAATATTTAAATAGACATTTCAATAAATTTCCATAGTTGTGTTCCTAGCCGATTCTTAATATAGTTGATAAGTAAACGAAATTACCAAAATGTGGATGATAAGTAATCACCAAGTTATCCAATTAACAAGAATTCTTAGATTCCAACAGCATTTTTCCAAAAGTTTTCTCTTTAAAATAGGAAACAGACATGGGTAAATAAAATAATTTCTATTAGGTTTTTTTATTTGGACAGTATTAGATTTGTTGTGATTTCTATTTATAGTTCCAATTACGTAAACAGAAGAAAAAATGTTGATCTTTCCATTGAATCAAAGTCCTTACAATCGGTTCTTCCTTCAATTATGGATGAAGTTATAGAGGAACAGTTGGTATACCACAATGATTATTCAGATCTTCCAAAACTTAAAGAAAGATATAAAAAGTTATTGAAGCATTTATTAGAGATTCGTGATGTGAATTTAGCAATAGCCATTCTTCATGTTCATTCATACAGGGCATTCGAGAAACCCAGTCGTCTTACGGAAGAAAATTTAAGAAAATCTGCTATTTTAGGATGGGCTTTAAAAATGGTAGGTATATATAATAAGTTCTTATTTACTAACCTAAAATTATGTAGGTGTACAGCCTAAAATAGGTAATTTAGGCCTTTCTATTATTTTAGGCTGATGCTTCGTTAATAATAAGTGACGATATATTCGATAAATCAGTGATAAGATACGCCAAACCGACATGGCACACATTGCCTAGCGTTGGCTTTGAAGCTGCAATTTGTGATTGTTCTTTTCTTCTAAGCGGGGCGATTTTTTTAATACTCAATCATTTTAAATCTCATCCGCAATTCGCAAATATTTTCAGAGAATTTTTGGTCAATTATTCAACGTGTGCAGTTGGTCAATACGTGGATACTAAGAAATACAGCACAGTACACGAACTGGATAAACACTATGGTAAATCCTACCCGATATCGGTAGTTTACGTAATGTGTGCAATGTATTCGTGCAATATCGTCGACCCAACTCTTCATTCTATCACTAGAGAATTTTTGAAAGATCTTGCGGTATACGTCCAAAATGAGGTAGGAACTATCAATATCAATATTTAAGACAATGCATATTTTCTTATATTTGTTGCAATTAAATCTAATTCTTTTAGGACGATGTGAATTGTGTTTACAATTTGAAAAGTGTAAGGAAAGATTGCACAGATGTGATTGAAGGAAGACCTTCTTGGTTGGTAATTCAAGCAAGGGAACTTTCCACAAGTGAACAGCTACTCATACTTGAAGCTCACTATGGCAAAAGCGATAAAGATTCTGTAATGCAAATATACAAATTATATAACGAATTAAGAATGAAAGACCGGTTTGAAGCCTATAAAGAAGACTTCTATGAGTCCATGTTCGAGAGGATACAAGATTTCCCCCAAGAGTTACCCAAACAATTATTTTTAAATTTATTAGATTATGCGGTATCGGGTAACATGCAATCTTAACAAAATTAAAACGTGTATACATATTGTAGGTTTTTTTAATATATAATTTATTAATAGTTTCTACTTACATAATAATTTAAGTCCCTACTTATTTCCATTCGAATTGAAAATGCAATAGTGCAACATTTTTTTGCTATAGTTTTTTATTAAGTATATTTGAGAAACATTATTGGCTACTATCATATCATAACTATTCAAACAGAAATAATAAATGTTGTTTCAACCAGCATGACATGAACTCATGTCAAACATAATAACAGAACTCATCAGATAATTGGGAATGTCAATACGTATCAATACTGGTTATGACAGTGAGTCGTTTTATTAGTAAAGGTAATTTGATCTTCCTATTACGAATTCGCTCCCTTTGGAACTAATAAGCTATAATTATAAATTAATAACGTTAGTAATTATAATTATGGGCACCCAGATGTCCACCTACTATAATTTGATATACAAACACATTCCTAAGTAGGTAGAAAATTATTCACACAATGAAATTATCCCTAAGCAGTAACATCATGCATAATACAATGCACCCTACCGAATGGTATTGTCATTTAGTAGTTTAGCTGAAATGTGTATATTTAAAGGTCTCTTTTTATACTATATTTATAAAAGTTCTTGTTGTATCTTGTTGTATCTCTAATAAGCAATATTACATCAGTTTCCCTTGGTTCACAATTGCTCAATATGTTTACAAGATAGTAAGAAGTGCAATTTACATAGATTTATAAAAGACTACGCTAGAACTTATATAATATGCGCAACGTATATTGCAAATATCGACCATCCAACTCTGCATACCGTTACAGAATTTTTGAAGGATCTGGGAACTGGGATCATACAGGAACGTTAAAATCGAGGCATATAATAATAAATAATTCTTATCACTGGTACAATATTCAGCGAATATATAACCATGGATTGTTATCCGCGAGATTTAAGTAACACGCAAGTCTTGGAGGTGTCATAAATTAACTTAAAATATTTAATTAGCCTTATTTGTTGGATAAATAATATTTCTTTTAGGACGATGTCAATATTATAAAAAAAAGATCGTACCAATGTTCAATCTCCTTATTTTTAATAAAGGTGAATAAAAGACATGCCTTAATTAGTTTTTATTTTATTAGCACTACTCCTAAAGAGTAGATTTTTAAGGATATTTAAGAATACTATCAAAGAGGCTAGAATTGCGCTAATGAATAAAATAATATCCACGTAATATCTTTGATACCAGCGAAGGTGAATAGCTTCAGATTGAAGATGCAAAGCTCCTTTATGCCTCGCAACGTATTCAAGCCAAAATATCGCTTCATCCATTTGCTTAACTGGTCTATCGCGCATAATCCTTGAACGTCGTTTAACATTTATCCTATAACTAAAATACAAATTATAATTTATACTAAGATTATTTCTAGATTTTATTGAATCTTAATTGCGAGCCATCCTGCTTACCTAGGATTGTTTAAAATTTCACTCAGAGTTTTGGTAAACGATTCTTCGGTTAAATCATTCAAGTTTAACCTAAGCGCAAACCCGTTTCGAACTCCATCTTCAATGTTTTTAACTTGATCCCAAAAAACCGGTAGTCCCAATATGGGTACTCCGTAATAAACTGCTTCCGTACAACCCAGAAGTCCCCCGTGCGAAATAAAGGCCACGACATTAGGATGAGCTGTAAACATACGAAATATCTCAAACAATAGATATGCATTAGTAAAATTATAGTTAATTAACGAATATTTTTTGAATGCATTTCCTGGAAATGTTTACTTCTAACTCTAGCCCATTAGGATATAAATTATTAGGTATTATGCTCGTTAAAATAAAAATTTATTTACCCATAACATCATTTTGCGGCAACCAATCCATTATCATTACATTGTCAGGTTTTTCTGGAAGGTCTGTTTCGAATTTCCACAATACTTTCTGCTTTATTTTCGAGAACGTATTCAGCAACGCTCTCCTGGTTTCCGGTTTGAAGTTGGAACTTTTCAGATTTGATCCCATGGAAAATAAAACAACGCCTTCTTTGGATTCGTCCAAAAATCGTTTGATGTTGCCAGGCAGGGGTTTCGGGGGGGACACGTGATAACCGCCGATTGGGACAATATTCTGCTGAAGGGGGACAGGATCGGACATACTTATGTGGGTAGATAGTAGAACCAGACTAGTATTTGATGCTAGTGCGGATAAATCGGGAGCATCTGAGAAATGTTTTTTCATTAACCTATTTTGCTCTGGTATTAATTTTAAATTAACAAACAATTCTCCTAGTATATGATAGTAAGTGTTGCGAAGGCGTTGCCAAAAATTCATTTTTTGACTGTAATCTGTAAGAAGGTTGGGTACAAATGACGGAGGCGCTACGTTTCCAACTAGATGATTGTTTAGCATTGTCATGGGCCCGGGAGCCAAATATATCAAAGGGCAGTTGAATACGTGTTGGAAAACTGCCATGGCATCGTTCAGGAAATGCTCTATTATAATTAGATCGAACTTCTCATTTGAATTGACCAGCTTCTTCACTTCTTCGTTTTTGAAAATCTCGTCTGTGTAAATAAGGCCCAATCTACTGATAAAATCCAATTGTCCTAAATAGGAATACTGCCCAAATTCTTCTAATTTTAACACGAAATCTAAAAATTATTAAATATAATTATATTCCGATTTACATTTACATTTTTTTCGCACTTGCCCTTAGATAACCTTATACTCGTAAGTAATTATAATAAATTTCCATTATATCCTAATAATATAATAAAATAACTCTGAATCATTAACCTCGTCTGATTAACTAGACCATATACATGCACTTGATCTATTTTCTACTAATGGCCATGAGGTCCGATAAATAAAAGATTATATCGTTACACATTTAGAATTTTTGTAAATAAATTCGAGAACTATATCATCGATAATTTCCTTGCAAAGGAATCCATTGTCCCAAATTCTTTTCCTTGTCCCCAATTCAGGCAAGGTATTTTTATGATTCTTGAGATAAATTTTTGTAAGATCCTTTTACAAATGGGGCCCTTATACTACTGTAATGTGATATCAAGGGCCTGAATTTTGGTAGCCAATATTCTACTAATGGCATCAAGAGCATAACTTTAGGAACGGATTCTTGCAGTTTCTGGAATCATTAGAACTGTAATCAAATAAATCAAAATTTCGTTTCTAATATACTATAGTTAATATGTTTTTATACTTGGGTACTTATAATGAACAAATAAGATAGTGGCTTACCTAACATTAGTGCTAAAATAATGAGGAATTAAAAAATAGTTCTACTATTTAAATGTGGTAGTTAGGAATTCCTTGACCTTCCTCGTCTATTAAATACATAATGAGATATTATACTTTTATTTTCATTAGATTTTAAATTTCAATTAGATTTCAATTAGATTTTTTTTATCAATTCTGAGTTTGGCTCATGAATGGAACCATAACCATGTAATAATAATAATCAGGCAATTAATAATCCTGAATACAAATTTGAATTTTAAAATAAATGTAGGTAAGTATATTTGATAAATATTATATTATCTATATTGTAACAACTAAAAAACGTGTAAAAAGTGTTTTTTTGTCTATTTTTAAACCTACCACGCACATTAGTTTCCATTTTTGAAAATAAAACATCCTATTACGAGTAGTTTCATACAAATTTAGATTGAATGAAATTTTAACAAATCCGAACAGAATCTTAAAAATTGAATAATAATTCATGGCTAACATGTTTCAATCTTACTGTTGCGTCCTATCTAGGACACGCCGTATAATTCACCTTCCTAAACACAGTTTACATAGAGGTTTTAAAATAAAGTATTAGGTACCTATTTTCCACATAATATATCTTCACTATATAATATTACTATTCCTCTCATGAGATGATGAAAAAAGGGGGTGTAATCAACAAGTTTCATTCATTACACCATGGATTGATAAACGGTATTATAATTTTACCTGCAACTTTTGGTTTGTAATCGGCAACAGAAATTTCCTTCAGGTTTTTAACCTTCTCGACCTTTGGAAAGCAATTGATGAACGTGACGCTGTGTCCTCTGTTTGCCAATTCTTCAGAAATTTTAGCACCCAAAGTGTAGTGGCTGTAAGCACAGAAACCAAACACACTCAGGATTTTAAGAGTTTCAGTTCCACTTAACGCGTAAAGAATAATTAATGCGGAAAAGAGTGCCCTCATTTCGACGCTATTCTTGTTCACTGGCTAGCATCAAAATCTAAAATCTACGGAGACAAGCGGGATATTATGCTAGTATTCGATACACAAGTGGGAGTCACACTATGTGTTGAGTATTCAACAACTATGTATGTATATGTTTAGTGTGGTTCAACAATCAGAAATCCAGAACCGTACCTACTTAATTCCAATAACTAATAACTGGTATTTATTTTAATTTATTAGACTTCCTTATAGAATCGTTGTCGATTCGCTCTTCGTTCTGGTCAATTTTTAAATCTGGTATGTATTGTATGAAAAAATAAAGTGTTTAATCAGTACAATGTATGTAAATACGTCCCGTCCAGATTTTTTTGAGGAAGATAAGGTGTGATATTACAAGGGATTACATATTATCAGCGTTAAATAATTATTTTGTTATTTACAATACAATGAAGCCCGCCAACACGTAAACACCAGCTACTTTGAATATTCCAGATACGGACTTATATAAGATTATAATAAGAAATTTATAGTTTGTTCTATTCATAACATCTATATGAATTGGTTCGGGAAATTACGGTCCTGATAAGTTCGCAGGTGATTCAATAGATTAAGAAGGTACGTGTTAGAGCACAGAGTAAACCAAACCTTTCCACATGGAATTTAGATGGACTGTACTTTTTTACTGCACCATTTGGTTCGAAAAAGTTCACGAAAATCGGTGTTTGTTAGATATGGGGTATGAAGCGAATGGAATTTGAAATTCAGAATTTTTAAGGTTCATTGTAAATTTTATCTACGTAGGTATAATCTTATTCATCACAATCAGTATTCCCTGCGTATGACAATTTTTGGTGGATCAATAACTGAACGTGTAATTTACATAAATTATATCTACGATTTATGGTATTTTTTTCATTTCTGAATTGAAAGTACGATCCTGCTAATCAAATTTTTATCACCAATTTCGCAAGAACAAAGAAGGTCCTTGAATATTTATATGTCAAATTGCTTTACCAAGTCAGTTCATTTAATGGTTTTATAATTATGTTTTAAGTTAATTTTATTTAAGCCCATTTATTAAGCCCACTGATAAAATATAAAATCTATGAGATGGTAATCAGAACAAAAAATACGGAAGAACAATTAACTAATTAAGGAAATAAAAGACCCTCTAAAACAATTAATTATTTATTGTTTTTATAAACTGCACATTGCGTGAACTTGTAGGTATTAATTAATCTCATCGTGATCAATTGCCGTTTCAATAGTTTTGCACGAACCATATTTATCGTCAATTAGTGCTGGGTAAATAAGCTAATTATCTGGTTTACTTCAACAAACACATAATTTCAATTCGTATTTGCATTTATAGTAATATATAGGTACAGTTTAAAATCCAATAAATCAGATAAATCGGTGTTGGTAAAATAGTCAGTATTTAAAATATATACTTACATATATAACTTTACGATAAACTTTTATTCGCTAAACCATGCATTGTCTAAAAATCAAGGTATCAGTAGGGTTATTACAAAAATTCCAATTTCGAGCGGTTTTAACTGGATTAGGTAAACTTGTCAAACTATCCTCTTTGACACCAGAACAATACTGAATACCTGTATACATATCGTATTTCGTGTGGCTCGTTTTCCTGCTGGTCGATTTTGACGAATTCCTAGACCCTCAAGAATATAAGCAATCGAAGGCAAATAGAGGAATTCTAGCTATTACTTTTCGGTTAAGATGTCTGGCATACGTGACTATCAAGTTGGCAGAACTAATGAATCTTCCCCTTGTAGAAAATAAATGGGTAAATCCTTCGTGTTTAAATTTGATGAGATTTATACGAATCATGAATATTATTTATTATCGATCAAAACGGTTCTGGAGGAAGAGCATTATATGCAGAAATATATGCATACCTACAGGAATAGTTTTCTCATATGTTCTTATTGCTGCATATGGAGCTTATGACAAATAATCAATTGTTGGATAAAGTGCTCTATTTAAATCTGTCTCAGTAATCATAGAAAAATTCGAAGAAAATAGATTTTCTTACTTCTATTTTGGGATATCTGTGAGAAATGAGAGAATGAAGTAGTTTAAAAAATCGAAAGTAATTTATTCAGGTTTGCCTTACCTACATTTTCTTCAAACAATCGTAATTTATTAAGCGTTACATCAATAAACGGGTGTATATTTAGAATGAAAATTCGAAAATAATTAAATATAGGTAAAATCAATATTTACAATCTCCTTGGAAATTCTCTTCTGCAGCTGCCTTTTTTAAGTATAGGTGTACCTTAGTCAGTACCTTTTTAATCGTACTCAGGCATACCTGTTAAACGTTTTTATTTGTGTGGTAGCATTTAATACTGCACCTATTTCTTCATGGAATTCCTTAGAGTAAGTCCATATTACAAAAACACAGCAGAGACTCTTTTTATGAGAGTGAAATATGAAGAAAGTGTAAGTAGATATTAAATTTCTGGGAAAGAACGGCACCAGTAGATCGTATCGTGATACAAAAGTCGGTAGCAAGCAAAAAGAGAGTATATCTGGTATACTGGTATACAGCAATTGTAGAAGATATTTTATTGAAATCGGATACATTTAGAGAATTTTAAAAATCGTATATATTTCAAATTTATAAAATATTCAGAAAACCAAAGGACTTACCCTGAGCCCCCTGAATTAAATTAAATTTTGGGTAAATAAAAAACACAGAGTGTTTGTAAATACAAATTTACTCAATTAATTCCAAATTTATTTCGTCTTGAATTTGCTGGTTAACTATAAAGTTATTTTTGATGATATTCCAAGCATATAAACTATTATGATACGCAATTGAAATTCTCATTTCATTTTCAAACAATTACGAGGCTGTTAATGACAGCTATAAAATAATTTAATCTTGTTACGTATTAGAAACTTAAATTAAATATTTGAAGTATCTATTAACGAATAAAACCCATTTCAATCCGTTAAACTGAATTCGCATTGTATCCACATTATTTGTGCCACTTACTATTTGTTAACTTGGAATTACAAGCTTATTCTAACCATTTCTTGTTACGGTGAGTAAATATACATTGTTTGCATTGCAAATACAATCGGTTGGGGGTTTGTACCACAAAAAGCTGGAAACGGTTATTCAGTTATTTACAGTTTTCAGGTAAAAGACTAATTTATTCATGTTATCAACTTAAAAAAGTACGCTGAATAAAACTTCTGGGCTTGTTAAAATGATCGCAAAAAAATGAAACTCCTGAATACTAAGGGTTCTAGTGCCGAATTAAGTCATATCCTATTAGGGTACGAAGAATATATAAAGTGACATGTGATAAAGGTTAAAGGAGATAATGATTTAAATTATATTTCAGTTTACTGGTGAAATAATGTTTGTTGCTGCTATAAAATGAGCCATCCAAGTAAACTAACACGAAGTGTAAAGTGATTTATATTGAATTTTACTTGAAACTTTATTGATTCTCTAACACTCGTTTAAAGTACACCAGTTGTAATTACTAATTAAATGAAATTCTTTAATATCTGAGCTATAACAGAAAGCTCTTGATAATGTTCGAGGTTTACCAACTCCTGAATGTTATTTTAATATAATACTTATCATGCAAAGTTGGGTTATGTGTTTTCTCAAACCAAATATCAACAATATCGAAGTCTTGTCACGGATATTAAAATCATCGAAGTTGCCTTTACCTTTTACTTGAAAATTATTGAACTTCCGAAATTGGTCTGTAAAGTTTTTGTAATTTGATATGATGGATAAGCTTTATGTTAAACAGTGGCGTGCCAGTTAATACTACCTTTATTGGTAATCATTTCCAATATAAGATGTATTTTTTGTTAAAATTTTATCATAAAAACGTCTTATTAAATTCTGTAAAATATTTTCAAACTTTGTTGCTTACCCATCATACTTTACAGAATGAATAAAGCGATGAATAAATTTATTAACATCACTCATAAAAAGGGTATAGGTATATCTCTCTAGTTATACGGGCACATCAATCAATTTTCAAAGGCCCTTTTTTTATTAAATTTCTCACCTACATCAGTAAAAACGGTCCGATCGATTTTACATTTCATTATACCTTTTGTTTCAGGTGATATGATGGATATATTGGCACTGACGAATTCTGGCATCAATTTCATTCTCTACTGTACGATGTCCAGGCAATTCCGCACGACTTTCCAAGAAGTTTTTCGCTTGAAACACTTTTTACGATTTAATCCCCTCTCTCAGTACGCTAGTGGGGCAGAAAGAAACGGAGAGAAAACTCAAATATCGGCGGTCTAGCAGAGAGTACACTTCCAGAAGAAACGAAATAATACATATGAACGAATACAGAGGGATATTAAGTGATCTTCGATTTAGGGTTATTCCGGATTATTGAGTTTAGATGAAGCGATCGGACCAATTCGATTTAATGTCCCAATAATAATGCATAATACAGGGTGTATCATAAGTTAGATACTTCTTTTTTAACTGTGTATGAATCTCTTAATTCCAAGAAACTTTTTCAAATAATCTTTTTGAATATTGAAAAAGAAGTATCAACTTATGATACACCCTGTATAAAAAAACAGGAATTGAGTATATAACATTTTTTTACAATTATAAAATCTGGAAGGTTAACATTTTAGGTTAACATTAATAAAATATTATCATTATTATCGAGTGCATCATAATCCTATTGTCGGTTTTTTTATATTTATGCGGGTTTGCACTTACAAAAAGATTACAAAGAGTATTATAAATATATGGAATAGGGAAAAACATAGTTCAATGGATTATGTTGCATTCAAAACTAATACCTAACAATACCTGGCTGTGTAAAATTGGTTTTTAAGCTTTAATGCAGATTTTTACTTCAACTTTATAATATAAAATGCGAATTGAATGAAATGTCGATAATGCGCACAATATTATTAATAAAATGAAAATTAAAATATTTTTGCTAATTTTGTACCTATATAATTTTTATTAAAATAAATTGTGTTATTTGTATACATACAACATAAGTTTAGTAACCAACAAAATCTTAAAGTTACCTACTTAATTCACTTTAAAAATTTATGGTCGCTATTAAGGGAACAATTTTTAATGTTTACCATAAAATAATAACATAGGTAACTTTAATTGTTCTCATTTCACAAGTTTGACTGGTATCTGGCCATTTCGAATGGAGTTGGGTAAAGATTAATTTTGTACGAATATAAAAATATTGTATGTACTTATATGTATAGAGTAAAAATAACGTATAATACGTATAAGTGGTATAGATGTTGAATAAATCCGGTACGTAAATATAATATAAAGTAAATTACTCTTTTTATGTGTTATTTGTATAAAAAACCCATCATTGTGGCTGTTTGTAAATGTAGGTATAATCTAAATGTGTGTAAATCTGTGAATTATAATTTGAAGCTCGGGTAGTTAGATACTCCCTTATATTTTATCTCAGTTTACATAATAAAAACCCCTGAAAATAACCAAAATTTGGGTCGAATACAAAATAATATCTACTACATTGCACAACAAATTTCAATATTTAAAATATAATACAAAGGTACAATATGTAAATATTTTATGACTTAAAATTATTAACAGTGATTTTTAATGAGGTTGGCAATAATTTTTATAATTTTGTTATTTACCAATATAAATTGTATCTATATGCCTACATATAAAAATATTTTGTGTGTTAATAAATATTTGTTCATATGTAATTGTTTTATTTTGCAAACGTTATATTAGATATTTGTATATTAAAGAAATAAATTGGTAATAAGTAGATAAAGATACAGGTAATATTCAAAATTTAATAAAAAACCAAATCTTGATCTCTCTCTGTTGTTGTTAAATTTTTCAAAATTGTTAAATTGGTGTTAAATTACAATTTTCGAACCATCCATCCTAGAGATTTGCTAATGCAAATGGACTCTTATAATTTCTAAACTTAGAATACGAAATAAATTCCCTGTACCCTTCGTATAATCGAACATAAAATTTTTCATTCACATGACTTAAGGGAACCTTTAAATCTGAATAAAAGAAGCAGAAGGGTCTTTAACACGCTCCTCCAATGCTATTAAAGATCCATTTCCTCTACCCATAGAAACATCGCGGTTCATTGTCATATACTTTTATTATTATTTGCGGCTTGTTCTACACCGTCTGGGCTTGATAACTTAAAGTTGAAAGTACGGGGCTGACAAATATATTTTGATAAAGCTGACTTTTATGATTTCGTAAGGGAAACATTATAAATAATACCTTTATTTACTCAGTAGCTCTTTACAGTCAAAATAATTGCAGTATCTAATTATTATACATTTGTTTAAAGTGCATTACCTACCTAATATAATAGTAAATTTTGTTAAATCTTGGTTATAGCAATTCGTATTGTTTTATTAAAATAGATATTTCTCTTATTCAATTAAAAAGCTGTATGGTTACCAAAATAAATTGAAACAACATAAAAGAAATATTTCCATAAAATGTTTAGTTTATATTTTTACTTGGTGAAACTAAGGAATGCCGTGAGATAATTCATGCAAAATGATATTTTATGGGAAATCTTCATGAATTAATCATGACTAAACAAGAGTAGGTAGATTTTGAATTGCGAAATTAATTTTGTTTCATGATATTTGGAATTCATTTCGTTTTCTGTTATTAAATTCGATGATTGAAATTGGGGGAAGCGCTATATGCCAAATCGAGTGAATGACAACAATACCTAACTTAAAATATTATTGGTCAACTTATAATCAATTTTGTGTTTGTATTGCACGGAGTATACTTTCCCATGGTTATGATCTGATATTTGAAAGTAAATTGAAAATAGTTCACCCTGCAAATATGGTTAGTATCTAACTAAATTATAATAATTTAAGTTAATTAATTTTTATATAAATAATTTAGTTTCCAATACGTGTATTTACTCAGTATAGTGAGGCAAATTTCATAAGGAAATGTCAGTAGACTTTTATAGTTTAATGCCTATAATAATATCTAATCTTCAATATACATACACGGCAGCCAAGTCGGACCGGTGCAATTTAGTGAGCGGTACAGTTGATTATTTTGCAATGTATCGAACAAAGAGAGCAATGATGCTATGTCGCGCTGAAGCCACGCCTGCTCTATGTTGTAGTATTGAAAGTATTTTCTATTCTCACTATTTTACATTTTAATTGAGATCGTCTTTCTATAGAATGTACCGACAAAAATTTGCGCCTTGTTTTGATTTAATAAAAAATACACCTTTATAAAGCATATCTCATTTCATTTTCCTTCCAGCGTTTGTATTATTTTCGATAAAACATATTTATCATCAATATACCTAATTCCATTTCTCTTTTTTCGTTGGCTACATTTAAAATGATTAATCTTCTTCATAATAAGCAATTTTACTGTCGCTTTTAACGTATCCTAACTGTAATTATTTTCCGAAAATGTCACTTTCTACAAATTCAATTTAGCGAAAAAAATCGTCCACTTTATTAAATTCTTTAGGATTATTCTCCAGAATAATTTGATAAATTATTTTTATCCAGCATTGGGTTTCATTTTTAAAAGCACCACAACACGCCTTGAATTAATTTTTGCAGAGTGTTTTATAAATCTATAGATTTAATTTTAAATTTGGATTTCGATGAATCTCTATATAGGTACTATAGATTTACATGACTAAACATTTATCTTATGTATTTTCACTAAAAAAACTAATTTATTAAAGGGTTAATTAAAATTGCTTTATTTAATAGATTAATTTATATATCGAAGATTCTTGAACTCATCAGTTTGTTCATGAAATTGAATAATCTGCTAATTGGATTTTCTTAACGAGTTTATATTAAGTCTTTGGGTAAAGATTTGTATAATATGGTATAGATATAATAAACTAACGAATATTACCATACAGCCTAAATTGCCATTCTATTTGCGATTATTATTATAAATATAAAATAAGTATGGAGAAATTGAGCTCGAAAGTTTCCAAACTCATCAATTATAAATAAACGTATTTTCAACAAGATATTGCCGGCATTAAAGTGGTCCCCCTTAGGAAACATCTCGCGTAAGTTTAATATTTTATATGCAATAATAATGAAGCGTAAATATTTCCATTGCAATAAATTTTCATGTTGCTGTCGCAAGTTGTGGTCTCTATATCAAACTGAACACAAAATAGCTCTCTACACTTGACAAATAATTTCTTTAAAAGTAGCGATGAAGAGACATATGTGCATGATACACAAGGAGAATTATAAATTTTCACTAATACTGTCAAAAACAGGCTGCTCAAAAAAGCAGTTTGGTTTTTCCGAGTATCTACTTCGTTAAATCAATCAAAAGCACATTAAAAATGGCGTCGTTGTAAAAAATTGGTGTTTTCGCTCACTCAATTTATTAGTTACTTCCCAAATGACATTAATGTTGGTGCAGCTGGTTAAAAATTAAAATTTTGACAACACCCAGACGTTTTAACACAACTATTTTTAGGAATGGAATCGTTTTGAAAATACATCAGTATTGTGATCAGTATGCAGGACTTTTTGAAGCAAGAAAGAACCGACAAAATATACAGAATAAAATGCGACTTAGAAACGAAATACTGGCAAGTCTACGACAAATATCGCCCTAATTATAAAAGTAAGAATACAGTAAAACTATAGAAATAACAAAATTATAATTAATGTAAATAATATTTACACTTGAATTGGTAATACTTGACTCATTGAAGGCTTGTTTTAGGTACTCCCTTGTCGTCGAAAGTTTTTAGCAGGCATGAAGCCGGTGCATTTGATGCCAATCCAGAACTCCTAGAAGGCTTGAAGTTGTCCAAAGCCCCACCGAAGGTGAAACAGGAATGGCCTGAATCTGAAAATCAATGGTATATACATATGATTTATTGCAAAAGAAAATGCGGTTAACTTTCACCTATGATACAATAATCGTATCATTTATAATATTTTCAATTTACTAAATAATAATACCTAATTGATTTTATAGAAGAAATGATTCGAGCAATTCTATTCAATTCGTATAGAGCAGATGAATTATAAATGGCCGTGTGCCTAATAAAAATGTTATGTGTTCTATTTAGGTATGGTTGGTTTACTGATCCATTAACTGATAGAGATAGGAATGATAAATTTATGTACTTCCCTAGAACATCCACAGAAATATCCAGAATTGGTGTCCGAATATTTGCGGATATTAAGAGAACCAAAAAATGGTCCTGATGGATCGTTTACGTTATCTTTATAATCGTTTTCATTGTTTAAATGTATTATACTCGTATATTTCATTGAATTAAAAAGATAAAGAAAATTAGTAATACTACATTTATTATTCATTCGATTAGCATTACGGTAGATACATTTGTATAACTACATTTTTACAAATGTTATAGTAATCATTTTTTAATATCTGGTTAACCAAGTAATTTAATTGGTTCCATCCATTACGGTTTCCATCTGCGTTTTTATAATATTGTATCAGTGTATTTCAAGTTGAAACTTTTTTACGGACTATTACAAAACTAAGTAAAAAAGCTGCTGCAATATACCAATTAATTAAGTACGTGCTGGGTATCAATATAGGAAGCAACGTTTGATCTGATGGTTTCTCATGCGTCACCATTTACCTACTGCTGTACTCTCTTGATTAAACGCGTGTTGTGTAGAATAACAATCAGTGGACCGATTAAAAGAACCTATTGAATTTCATTTAATATTTGTTAGGTAATAAATTGCTTCAAAAAAGTGTTGATAAAGAAGTACTTTTGAAGGAGCTGGACTTACGTACATTACTACTCAGGAATATTTTGGTATACAAATCTCTCATAAGTTACTCAAATTAATGAGATGATATCAATTAAGTGTTATTTGAATTAGTGTATTTGTATTAATATAGTATATGTAATAATTTTTAAGTAAGTATGTAGATAAAATTAATGTATTATTTTTTTTTAAATAAGCCTTTGCATATACGATATTTTGTAACCGATCAAATATTTTATTAAAACTTATTTTCGCACTGATAATCAATGACAATGTAAGCATTTTTCTTAGAAACTAAGGTAAAAATAATGCTTTTTATATGCACTTTTCGAAATCCCATCGTTTTTTGTGAACTCTGCCATCTGCCCGATGATTCCAGAATTTAAGCTACCTAATCAATAGAATTCTCCTGCAATGCTATATCTCCCACAGGACTTGCCTACGAGATGGAATTACAAGCCCTATTTGAAATGTTGTTGTTACTACGTTTATTACTGTGATAATAAATTTCTTTACATTGATGGAGTGCAATTTATAAAGTAAAAAAATTCCCACTAGTACCAATTTTATAATTGTATTATAATTGCATTTATATACATACATAAATAACTAAGTAATGTGCTGGAAGGAACAATGATATACATATAAAACAATGCTAAGAAAATCCTTTATTCGTCTCGATGCACTACACGAAAACGCAACAGAGCGCACATCGATGCGCAATATTATAGATATGTATTTTTTTTGTATAATCAGAATCATATAATTACGATAAATAAAGTTCTTTTTTCGTGCTTTGTTTTTATAGAAAACGATAAGTTTTTTATTGATACTGATTCTACATAAAAGCTCCGACATTTGCCAAATATCCCCCTAATCGTAAACTCTAATTCAATCGTCCATGTCGATTAAGCTATATCGGTCCAAATTTATTTAAAAGTCGAATTTAAGTCAGAGAGACTGTTATTTCGGCGATTGTACAGCCTCGTTCCCCCGGAGGAAATGAACATTCAACTTAATAACTCCGGGGATGAAAATTCCGTTTCGATTCGGCTTTCATACAAACGGATTTTCTACGTGCTGAGAGCAGGTAACTGAATTACATGAAGTGTTGTTCAGATTGCGCCCGCCAGAAATTGCGCTAATATGGCACAGTTTTGAATTTTCCAAAACTGGCATTTTACTCACCAGTTTTCTATATAATGTTTGTAAAATATCGAAAGTAAGAAAATTAGAAATGCAATGGACTTGTAATAATTTTTTAATTTCAGGAACTCCCTTTTATTGTATGGCCCAATACTCGCGAACCACCTTGTAAATCGTTCATAATTTATTTCTACTTTTAGTCGAAAAATCGCTTTAAGTTAATTGTTCCGACGAAATTTCTAATTGAATTAACGAAAAATGCCTTAAAGGGAGCCCGACAAAGGCCTTTATTATCAGGAATGGCGGAAAAGCACAACTTGACGATAATATTATTTTACTTTCCCTTTGTGTCATTTACTAAAATATGTAATTACGGCATTTATCAAACCGAGAGGGTAATAGAATCTTTAGTAATAAATTTTATTTGCCAATTTAATTGAATATATTTACATCGATACCCCGCCAAAATAGCCCAAGACAAAATAGCCCAAAAACGAAATAGCTTATAGGAGAAAAAACTTATCACAAGTTATCACAAATCATGAATTTGCCGAATTATTTTTAGGGAAATCAGTCATTTTACCTTGACCCTAGGAAAAGAATTAATGAGGTTAATGGAAATGTACTTACCTACCTTTGCAGGTAGAATCAACTTCATGCATCAGGCATGGAAATCAAACAAGGATTGTATAATATTGCATCAAATAAAATGAAATAAGAAATATCAATGAATGTAAAAGATATATGACAAAATACAAAACCATCTACAGACCGATCGACACCGTAATATATGGGAGTTATTTCATATTTTTCCTTTTTATAAATAAAGCAATTAGAAGTTTACTCTTGGATTAAATTAAATTAAATTACAGTTTACCATAAAATATAGAACAGATTATGAAAAAAAAGTCATTAGAAACTCTGTAAATCTAATAAATAATGCTTCCTTTTGATTTTATAAGCTGTTTTGTCTGGAGAGATTTTGTCTTGGGCTATTTTGACGGGTCACGACGATTTACATCGTACTTATTCACCTTTTACATTGTATAGTAAATAGGTTTCTAATTAGACAACTGAATTTTCTTGTAAAATTGGTACAAAAAATGTTTATTCGAAATTTACAAATTACAAGTTACGTATATAATAATTAAGATATGTAAGTATTTTATGGTATAATGCATTAAAGTGTTAAAGTAAGACAGTAAGAAATGGATCAAAAAAAGGGTCATCCTTCGATAAAAACAGACTTTACCGAACTAAAATAAATAAAAAAAGAAGCCAGTGCGTTGTGACAACGCCGTCGTGGCGTTTCTAACGACGCATCGCGACGCCGACGTCCAATATACTTTCGGCGTTTACGCTTTCAGATTTCAGGAGTTTTCAGTTGACTACGCGCTGCGCTCGCCGGTCGACCGTTTGCGTTTCGCCGGCTTGAAAATTCAACACGCGCTTTGTTGACTTCGACAGGAGAGCAGTCGAAGTACTATGGAAATGTGACTTCACTCGTCACGATCGCTTTGAATTTTCTCCTTTCCAGCTGAAGCCGATTCTTCCAAACATGTCCGAGCTAATCAGAGTTACGCTGGTGATTTCGATGTTGATTTGCCTCGCTAAAGGTAATTTACAGATGCTTTTATGTATGGAAATAAAATTTTTCATTAGATTTTTCGATGTGGAAACGTACAAATATAAAACGAAATGTACTTCCTGAACATAATGCAAATATTTTTTATAAAAACTAGTGCAAAATAAAATTGAGGTACAACATTTTTAGAGAAAATAGGGGTTGCTATAGGTTCAATTTATAAAGATGCATAAATATACATAAATGGTTGCAGAGTTTTGTTATGTATTTAGATACAAAATTACCTACACGAATTTTTCTATTAGGTAGTGCATTTGAAAGGTATGTTATGTTACAACATTTTACAAATATGTATCTTCAATGAAATGGATTATATTCGGAGTAGATCTCGTCATATGCTAACGTATTTACATTACAGCTTTAGTTATTAAAGTAAATATTAAAAGACATAGAGATAGACAGCGCCCGCTCCTTTACAAAAGCAAAAGCTCAGATTTCAGGTTGCATTAACCGGCATAATGGAAAATACATTTTCATCCTCTGTTTTCTTTGGGATAGACAATATTTGAATATAAGCGCAATAAAACGGATACGAATTCAGCCTCGGGTTATACACGGAGTGATAGAATATTATAGTGCAGTAAATTTGATTACAGGCAATAGGCACTCGTTTTTTCTTTAGGTAATTTGTTTTTTATTGAATCCCAACGATCTTAAGAATTCATTCATGAATTACTTATTACTTGTATAACGTCTACTTTTCTCTCTTTTAATTTTCTTTATTAAACATTATTGCAAGTCCCCAACAAATGAGATTTTAGCCGAGAATCGGGAAGAACTCCATAAAATTATTATTCCATGTTTACAAGATTTTTTTCATTTTTGTCGCATTACGACGTCGTAAACATCGGATTAAATCTGATAATAAAGATTACATTTCCGCAGTATTTCAGTCGATAAAAAACGCGAAGATGAGGATTCCGCATTTTCTCGCGAATAAAAAGAAACATCATTTTTTTTTCAATTAAATCTTGATTAAGTGATTACTGTAGAGTGTACCTCCTCTTAACGACCCTTTTCTCTTCTCTTAATTCATATCAAATGAACTTCAAATAAATTAACCTATAAATAAAACGTATAGAATTCCGGAGTTTAACAAATACCCCAACCAGCATTACGAAAAATGAAAGGGACCTTTTCTGATAATACTCTTCATTTCACATCAACTTTCCTCACTCGAAGCGTAGCACAATAGGAAAAAACTCGTCTTTCGGAAATTCTCTGAGAAACTTAGAAGGTATTAAGCGCTTAAGAGATACTTACATGAACGAGGGCTTAGCGTAATTGGCCGTCTGACGGGGGCTTATGCGAAACGCTATATTATTGAATAATGCAAGATCTTTGGAGAAAACGTATCGATAAAAACGGCGTCTTAGCGGAGACAAGCCCAAAAAAAATCCCATTTCTTCTCACGTTTCTCTTCCATTTTTTATTTCACCTTTTTCATATTCAACCCAAATTTTAACTCAACTAATGTATTAAAATGTAGAGTAAAATTATACATCAAACGCTATATTTACATAAATGCGCAAAAACTCTATAATAATCACAAAATTTCATAGAGAAACTTAATCCACTGGGGTACCTAGGCTATTTCATTCCGAAATAAGTTGTTGAATTTAAAACCCACAACCGCATAAACTAATTTTCCTCGACAGTAAGCCAAAAAGAAAGCTGTGCTACTGAAAATACATAGCACTCTCGCACTTTAGACTGCACAATAAATTCCAACTAAACTACTTATGGCTCCTTGAAATAATTTCCGAGACGTACAATTTTTATTGTTTTCCGCGTCCACCGTTAGCCGAAGAATAATGCACGAATTCGAGGAAAATAAATATTTTGGAGTTTTCTTACAAGCGGAAAATAAATTGGAAAATGATTTATCTTGAAGTTAGATGCAACGAAGATCAATAAGAGTGGCACTTCTTGATAGAGATAACGGAAATTCGTTTAATCTTGAAGGCTCGGAGCGAACGTTGCTATTTCATAAATTCTGTTAAATGTAGGTTGTGTTGAAAATTTTATAGTTTTCCATCGAGGAAACGAAGAAAAATTTAGTACCAAAGGATCGTTACGCTTTAATCTTTAATACTTAATTTTAAGATATATAAATTGCGCATAATATTTTCGAGTTGCGGTAAAAAAAATGGTCCAAATAAAACGGAACCTACCCGTATATTTTAGGTGCATAAAGAGATAAAGGAAAATTCGTGCGGGGTAAAATAAAATATGTAAACTGAAAAGTTGCTTTGTCCGGATATATTTACGTTGCGTTCATTTACAATAAATTTCCTTTTAGCCACGAATAAAACGAGATTAAAATCTTACTTTTTCATGCTGAAAATTGCGCAGGTGAGCGCCGAATTAAAGCATTACTGGCAGATTGGCGATGGGATAAAAGGAAAATCATTCCCATCGCCGGCATCATAATAAGATAATTTCCAGCCGACCTTGTTAATTAGGTTCCGCGTATATGGCCGCCCCCGTACAGATATCCATCAGATATTTCCCGACCAGGACCGATATTTTCGGAAGCGCTGTTCCCTCTTTCCCCATAAGGGAGCGGAATGGTCGGGCGCTGTGTTAATTCTGTTTTGGGCAGGAGAAACCCGATTACAAACACACAGAAATATTAACTTTGATATCACGTTTTCATTGAGTTCTGCGTCCCTTTGTTTGCTAGAGACACGTCCATTATTCGAAATTTTGCTAATTTTGATACAGTTTTTCAAATATACATACTACATATAAATAACATTAGGTTTTTTTAACAACAGCGAAAAATAGTAATTGATTACTTGTATAAAACAGTTTTATTCCAGATAAGTTCCTTTTTGGTTTCCTTATTAAATGGGAAAAGCTTTCCTCTATTTCAAGATCCTTAACATACTTTCATTCGCCAAATTTTAACCTTTTTTTATCTTTTCAAGCATAAAATTCGCGCTGGTGGTAAGAAAAGAAGCAAAAGAGGAACTTTAATAATGTAATTAAGCACTTCGATAAAAAAACGAAAAAAATACTCGGAGAATTTGCGGGAATTTTTAATTCACGAGTCGTCGTCACGCGGTCGTTTCACCAAAAGAATTAATTTACATATTTATTTAATGAACTTCCGCGACAACAAGTGTAGAATAATAAAAACGTAATAAAAGATCCCGTTCTAATTTTAGCCCCTTTCGCGTTATATTGCGATTTAGAACGGTTGTATACGAGTTTTCTTTTATCCTCAAATCATTATACAACATGAATTTAATAATTTCCAAAAATTGGCAATATAAATCTATACTATTTTATACCTAAAAATTCCTTACAAGCTATTTTGAAGTACGTCAATACAGCGTCAACGTAATTTTACGTAAGTCAAAAAAGAATCTCCCTAAAAATGACATGTAGGTAATAACTAATATAGTAATAATAATTAATACATGTAAACTAATAGCTGTTGTAACAACTAACTAGGTAAGGTGTTTAACATTGCGGTTTATAACAGTGATTTAAAAAACATGAAATGGCTAACCGGTCTACAAAACGTGGCGCATTTCTCCCCGGTTTTGTCGGCTGAAACAACCCAGAAATGTAATCTTCATTTTCCGATCTAATCTCGATGGTTGCCACGTCGTAACGCTGCAAAAATGAAGAAATATCGGTCGCAATATCTTGTACACAACGAATAATAATTTTATGGAGTTACAACTCGACGTTCTGGAATATACAACGTGCTATTTGGAACGTAAATCGTATACCTTGGAATTTATAATAAGAAAAATTAAACGGGGGGGAAAACGAAAGCAATTTAGAAATTCTTCAGGGATTGTTAAGAATTTCAAGTGAATAATTCAGGGAGAGTAAATCTTTATGAACTACATATATTAAAAACATGCATACAAGTGCATTAATTAATAACTAGATAAATCTGAATTTACATAATTACGACAACTTGTTAAGCTGGATAATAAATCTGGCGTTTTCGCACTCCATAAAATTAATATCCCGACATCGTCCAATTGCTTTTCCTTTTTCATCGTTCATTTTCTTTTCCTACTTCGAGCGACGTCTGAACGACAAGACAGGCAATTAACGTTGTTTCCTGGATGACTGCACGCAAGCCAGATGAAAAGCGGGATCCTCTGGAACGTCGGGTTTCACTACAGGACACAAAACCGTCAAATTCGATTCGGGATGTAATCCCAACAAAACCGCAGTTCGACTTGCTATGCTTCATTTATTTTTCGAATTAGTATAAACGAAACATGCCAAATGCATTTAAAATGGAAAATATAAAGAGATGCATAACGAAATAATGCATGTTTCTCGAATACGCTTTAAAACAGCATTATATTACGATAAAATAACGTAACGCTATTTTAACGTAAAACTTGTTAAGGCTTGTCGGAATTATTCTCAGTACGGCCCTTCTACACTGTAGCCTTGCGATACCGATTTGGATCCCTTACGACACAAATTAGTTTGAAACATAAAATTTATTCCACCTACTATATGTAATCAAGCCGAGTTAGTAGCTCTTAATTCGCATGTAAAGACATCTCCTTGACACGTATAGAAGCTAAAGCGTGTAAAGTAGACGTTAGTTGAAATATATGCTCATAGGTAACCGAATTCACATTTTCGCTTGGTTAAAATGAAGCGTTAAAAATTTGATTTCAAAAATTAAGGCTATAGCTTATAAAAAATTCCTGCAAGAGTTTAATAAAAATTGGTATTTCCAAACGATCGTCGATTTTTATTGAAGCTAAAAAGGTAAAATCTAATAGGTAGATAAATTAGACTGGTATAAATTTTTAAATGCAATTGCATGGCTATAGCTGGCGTCATCGCGCTGCTCCATTATACATCGCTCCATAGATACCCGGAAAATTAGGTTATTCCACTTGTTCCGGCGGAATTGGCGATTTTCCATTAACGAAGTCAATTACTTCTTTAATCGGAAACAATTCATTTCGGATAGACTCGCCTCCGAGTAGGTATGTATGGCTCTATTAAAAGTAGTTAAAGGACCTAATAGCCAGCGAGCCATTTCATTCGAGAAATCGAACAGTGACCTATAAAGTTTATTAAGCGAAAGAATTTCCTCGGTGCCCTGTCAATTTGGAAAATCTCCTAATACTGATTGCAGCAATAATTGTTCATGATTTTTTTACGAAAAATCTACCAGAATTTCGAATCAATCATGGGATATTAGTAGAGATATTTTTGTTTTATTTCTCTCATTAAATTTCGAATAACTAAAATAATGTCTTTATTTTCTTTTTCAGTTATTGTAATGGCTAGTATACCGGATGAATTGGAGGTAAGTACTTTTAAAAATAGTAGATAAAATTCAATTTGAAAAAAAATGGGAATTTATATAAAATACGAATCAATTAATTCCTATAAATAACAATTTCATTGATATATGAGAAACGGATTGTTAAGTAAACGAACGTGTGAATCGAAAATATGCAAAAAATTAAAAATGTACTGTACAAATGAATCCTGTACAAACATTCCAAAATACTGGCACTTTATAAAACGGAAACACACACCATTTAGCCTGGAATAACATGAAAAAATTAAAATAAACCGTATTTTATCCAGTAAGATCCTCTCATATACGAACACGTTTAAACTTAATATTCGCCGAGAATTTCATTCGAAATCACTTTAACTAACTTGTTCTATACATATTCATGGCGCTAAATTTTCTGTATCAAACCGGCTCAAATCCGGCGTAATAAATTTCGCAGTATCTTAAAATGATTTAAGCGGATTAATCCAACTTTAATATTTATATGCTCTAAATCAAACAACGTCGAGCGACTAGCTGAACAGCTTTCGAACGACGTCAAACAATTATACGTTTTCTGCTTTGGTAAATCCATTCTTTTCCGTTCGGGTTGCTCCCTTTGACTCCCGGAAATATAACAAGCTTTGGAAATTATTTACCCACACAGGGAGTTTCGAAATAATACGAAAAAATGAGTAAATATTTAGAAAGGAATCTTACGTGTTGTTTACGAAGAATAGACGTTTCTAACATCCTTATTATTTCTGTCTAACAGACTACATTAGTAGGATAATAAAACATGGCATATAGTTCGATTTTTAGCCCACTAATGGCCGAATCCAAGCCGCTCGTTAACTTCGAAACGCACTCGACGATTCCCAACAGCAGGAAATTTGATCGATATTAGCTACACATCGGTAGGTAAAAGTATAGCTCGCTAAGAACGATTAGATAAAAATAAAGTCTGGATGAATTATTAAGCGGGCCGCCCTATTACGGGAGCCGCATTAAAAAACCCATTAATCAATATACACAAGGGAAATTTTCCTATCAATTTAGTTTGCATCTTCATGACGAGGTTAAAACTCCCAGTTCGCCGGCTCCATAAATCACAAAATTGGAAAGTATTTTATGGACGGGCGTGCGTTGCCGGGAGATTTGTTTACTGATAGGTATTTAATTACAGAAATGTTTTGTTAAGATTATTCCATTGTTACAAGTGTTATAAACCTTAATATTTTCAGTAACTAAGCAATTATGTTTCAACTTTCAACCTGTAGGTAACCCAAAGCATCTTTCGCCAACAAATTTACGATATTTTATTGCCATCCTAAACCTCCTTTAGTATACTGTATGTCGTGTTCGGCGGTAACTATGCCAGATTTAGCGTCGATGATCGAATGGTGTAGACGGGATTTCAACCCCGAGGGATAATAAAATTCCTATTGGTTAACGGATCATTTTCCGCTATTAGTAGGGCAATAATTTTTTATGGATCTTCGGAGCGAAACAATCCGCGACGGCTCGGCCCTGTACCGAATCTTCTGATGGTGATTTTTATCGGGGGTTTATGCGGGTTTATTCGAATGCTCATTGTCCGGCGAGTTATTTCTTTCTTTTATAGAAAACACTGGTGAGAGTATTGGAAAACGGTCGCTCGGGGGGACGTAAAAAAGGTGAAAAATGAGCGGTAAAAGCTTTTAAAATTTTTAACGCCTAAGGGGTGAAAGTTTGATTCTAGTAAAGCATGCGGCAAAAACGTGAGGAAAGAAAGTTTTTTAAATGATATTTATGAATATTTTATAATGATTTTTGAAGAATATTTTTCTTAATTGTGGAAATTTGTCGATTTTATGTATATTTTTCATATGATTTCACATCTGATTAATCAGTACTTTTATTCAATTTAAGAGCATTTTATACCTATAAAAGTAGAAAAAAAAGTGTTAAATTTCTTGGTCTAAAAAAGCTCCCAAAGCTTAATCCCTTCAAAACATTTAATAAGCTTTAATAATTTCTAATTTTACATGATAAGGCAAGGTAAATATCAGCTAATTAATAAAATTAATTACATTTTCCATCATTTGAATTCAATGTATACATCGCCCTCTAACTCACAACATAATGTTTACCTATTCGCCTTTATTTAGAGATGTTAACATCGACGGGCTTCTTTAATTCTCGCCGTTCTCGTTTACTCGGCGAACAATTTCAGAGAAGAAAGAGGTGAACATGCTAAAATTAACTTTGAAAACTTCCACGGAGTCAGCTTTTTGCCGGAGTTATCTCCGATTGCGCCGTGGAAATTATTAATGCCGCGTAATTATGAGGAATGTCAGAAGCGGGCCCTTTCCGAAACGACTCCAATTGAAATGTAAATTTCTTAATAAAGGAGCGTTTTCTTCTTGTTCATTTGACTTTATGCCCGACGCGTACAATTATTTAGGTTCGGGTTATTTACAGGTGTTTCTTTCGAGCTTAACGGTACAATGGCGCCGCTTTTTTGTTCTTCGGTTAAGGCGAATTCTCGAACGCCAAACCTCCTTTCTCTATGTATATCTTAGGGGGAATTGTTCCCTTAAATCGTGTTTACCGAACAAATAGCTGAGCGGGTTTCCATTAACCCTCTCTTGACTAACGCACTTGTTGAATGGAAAAGTGGAAGGTCAATTTTCATCCCAGCGAAATTTATTTTAAAGTTTGTTTTGGTTCCGTGTGGATTTGCTTTGTAAACCCATTCGCTTTAAACATAACTAGATTTTGGGTAAACTTTAGATGGAGTAATTAAGCACTGAAAGTATGTCCAAACTAACTTGTTCCAATTATAACTGTTAAAAAATTTTTGCTCTCTATTTTCACCAATTTCCAGTCCCTTTTCCAACATTCCATACTTTACTATTACGCTTAGTTCCTATACAGGTTATTATAGAAAACATATTACATGTACATTACGGGATATTGCTGCAGATAGGTTTATTACGTATTGGTGGTGCTAAAGCCGTCTTCAATAGAACAAGGTTGATCAGGCGTGCAGCATCCAGGCATTTCTCATTAGGTTATCTGGCCGTTGATGGTCGATGGCGTTCAAAGATAATTCTCGGGGCATTCAGAAATCCCGTTCGACTTAATTGGTTTAACGGGATAGCTGCGATTTATTGGCCGGCGCCGCCTCGCGTAGCTAGGTACATTTCGATTAGAGAATACTCCTCGATGAACCACACTGACGCGGTCGATATATTCGTGTCTGGCTTCAAAAAATACACCAACTATCGAACAGGATTACTTTGCTGGCCGGGAAATTGCGGAATAAATTCCATACTCGAAACTTCGGTTGTGTATTAGAGTATTAGGTATGTTTAGAATAGATAGTTTTCAAATTATTTTGATTATTAGTAAAGAGCGCAATATATGCAAAAAATTTCAAAAATAGGCAGTGATTTTTAAGATCATTACAAAAATACTTATGCAATAATTTTCAAATGCAAAAATTTGCGTTAATTTTCAAAAAAATATCAAAAATTTGCATTGATTTTCAAGAAAATATCAAAAATTTGCAATAATTCAAGAAATAATAAATTTTCATTGATTTTCAAGAAAATTTCAAAAATATGCAACATTTTTCAAAAATATGTCAAAAATATCAGCGATTTTTAAGAAAATATCAAAAATATGCAATAATTTTCAAAAAAATATCAAAAATTTGCATTGATTTTCAAGAAAATATCAAAAATTTGCAATAATTCAAGAAATAATAAATTTTCATTGATTTTCAAGAAAATTTCAAAAATATGCAACATTTTTCAAAAATATGTCAAAAATATCAGCGATTTTTAAGAAAATATCAAAAATATGCAATAATTTTCAAAAAAATATAAAAAATTTGCATTGATTTTCAAAAAAGTATCAAAATTATGTATAATAATTTTCAAAAAATATTAAAAATATGCATTAATTTTCAAAAAATATTGAAAATTTGCAGTGATTTTTAGGAAAATATCAAAAATATGCAATAATTTTTAAAAAAATATCAAAAATTTGCAGCGATTTTCAAAAAAATGTCAAAATTATGCAACATTTTTCAAAAAAAATATCAAAATATGAAATAATTTTCAAAAAAATATCAAAAATTTGCATTGATTTTCAAGAAAATATCAAAAATTTGCATTGATTTTCAAGAAAATATCAAAAATTTGCAATAATTCAAGAAATAATAAATTTTCATTGATTTTCAAGAAAATTTCAAAAATATGTCAAAAATATCAGCGATTTTTAAGAAAATATCAAAATATGCAATAATTTTCAAAAAAATATCAAAAATTTGCAATTATTTTCAAAAAATTATTCAAATTTCAATCAAATCAAGTTGAATGTATAAACAAAAAGTAGTACCTACATAAATATCTACATATATGCTAAAACACGCAATTTTTTTCAAAATATGCAAAAACCTGACAAATCGTTAGATGTATCTATACAAATGTTGCATATACATATATGCATTTTGCATGTAATCCGCTTTTTAATTATTAGATATCAAATTAGATCGATATAAAGGTTTATTTTAAAAATTCACCAAAGAATAAACAAAGTTGATAAGGCATCCCCGGGGGGAATATTTTCTCCGCCGGAGCCGTTGGTATTGAAAATTCCTCAAAGACGGCGTTAAACCTTCCTGCAAACAAAAATGTCTCGGGTATACAGTATAAAGCGAGTTGCTTTCGTCTCGTTTGCTCCCCATTCGATATTTAGGCGGTATTTTATCTACCTTTTGTGGTCGGCTCATTGTGTTCCGCACACAAAGCAGTCAAAATAGAAAATGAACAATTTGCCTGGAAGCAGAGACGTTTATCATTTTTTTTCCCTCTCCTCGATATACATATAATGTAAACAGGGATAAATTGCCATCGTAGCCGGACCGACAGCGCGCCATCGTTTCCACCAGGTATTATGTACATGGATGTTTCCGGCATATTGAAACCGGCTGTTTCCTGCGAATCGAGATATAGATTAACGTTGAATTCAAACCGACAGGATAAGCAAGCTCGTATGAACGTAACGCTAACATTTTCCAATATGGAGCTTTGTGCATAGCAAAATCCTGTCTGCTGCATTCTTGTGCAGCACGTGAGTGCTACTGACTATGAGTTACAATCTACAGAATATCTCTATACGTGCAAATAATAAAGTTTCTGTAAAATATGTAAACTTTCATAAACTTTTATTTATGAAAATTCTTTTTAAAAGCAGTGGATCGAATGGGAAATATCAACACAAAATTGATTTGTCTTCCGAGACGTCAGAGGCTAAAATGAGAAAATTTACTTTTGATGCATCTGAAAAAACAATTTGGCAATAATATACAGCACACATCAAAAAGGGGACATGCGAAATTGCATCCGCTCTTGCAAATTTCCCGCTATAAAATACGTTTTAATGTCACAATTGAAAATAAACGTTGATTTTTGTCGAAATTCCGACCGTTTTGAAAGAGCGAATTTATGGAAGTGCTATAGCGGAAGTCCAATTTTAGGAAATTCATAACATTACCGAGCGTCCGATGTGGAGCGAATGCGGCGCGTGTGATTATGAAGAATGGAAGGTAATTCGCGTTTATGGAACGCAAACCCGTAAAAAATCGAGTCGAAATTAAAATAAACACGCCGAACGCTTCGTGTAGACTAACATCGGGAAATTTCAATTTACATGTTTGTATTTACCGTGTAATAGATTAGCATACGATTGACGAAGCCAGAGTCGTTTCTGGATAGGTATTTTCACCAAAAATATTTATCCTCTCTTTAGATAATATTCTCACAATTCTTTTCTGATCCTTCATCATTTCTACTATATGCTACCTTTTAGTTTTTTATTATTAACTATTTAATTATTGCAAAGATAGATTAGATTTTTAATGTGTATACACCGACGAAATATTATGCTAAATTCTTCCTCTGGAAATTTTGGAAAGTTGACATACGGACGCCAATGGGCGAAGTATAAAAAACCTAAACCGATCCATCGGGTATGGGTTTCGACACGGATACCATGAAAATAAAAAAAATAAGAGCGCTTTGAAGGGAATTATGCTGATAGGAATGGATGTTCGTTGGGAAAGTGATCGGAATATTTACACTTTTCACCGCGCTACGTTTTATTCGAAAAACACACTTTAAAAATTTAGTTTCGGTTATGCATTTTGAATTTTATTTTCCCTTATAAAGTTAACGTACTATGTGCATTATGAATTACATAAATAAATTTATATTAACTTGTTACATTCTGTAGATAAATGCATTCATTTTCTATGCAGTAACATAGAACCTAATCAATGAAAATATTACCAAAGCTTCCATTAGGTAATTAACAGGAACTTACCAAAATCTATAACCATAGATTTTCCATCCACGTAGCGTTTGTTTCCGATGTTACGCAAGTGGAAAAGAGAACGCAACAAATTTAATTTGCATTTTCGCCACGGGAAAATTAATTCCCGTACATCGAGCAAATACGTCGCTTCCGGATTAAAAGGAAATCGGACGGGTTTAGGCACATTTTAAGAAACCTTCGTTCGATTTATTTCGAAGTTCGAACGCTTGGGGAATAATAGAAATCGAGGATTTCTCTCCTCTTTCATTTTCTTCCGTCATTTGAAGTTTTATGGATTTATGACTAAAGAATTTATTGTTGTAATAGAAATGTGAATAGATAGGTGTTATAAACGTATTGCTAATAATGTAAAAGACCATGTTTGGACCAGTAAAGTACCTACTAAACTTTTTTATTATTTATTCATTTACATATAGAAACGATTTCATTAAATATGTAGATATTAAACGTAGGTAATCCTGCAAAAACGAATTGATTGGTTCTTATTAAAAATGTAGATATTTAGTTTGTGGACCAAACCGAATGAAATACCTAATACATAAATGCAAAATTTTCATTTGCAAATTTTATTTCCTCAAAATTGTTATACCACTGCATTTTTACCAAAAAACTGTTGTGAATACCCAAATAGGCGATTGTGAATATTTTATGATTTATACCCATGCAAATATAGGCGCAAAAAAGTATCAATCATTTTATTAGCGATGCAGATTCAACTTTTCAGCATGAACTAAAGGGCTCAAACCGACATCATAAAAAATAAAGCAGGGCGCATCTGGCGCGCTGTAGAACCCAATTAGCGATTTCCCAGCAGCAACCTCTGAACATTCATGTAAATTTAAAAGTATTAGAGATTTCTATACGAATTTCAGTCGAATGTAAATTGTAGTTAAGGGCAAAAATGGGAGAACATCGAAAAAAAAATTAAGCAAACATATGGTCAGTTCTATTACTGCTCTTTTTTTAAATTAATTTTTGGAATTTCGGATTTGTTTAATATTATTTATACAGGGATCTCACTAAAATACAGTAGCTCTATGTATATGGAATTTTGGGACTCCCTGTATGTCTTGTACAGATTGTTCACAAATTCGATTAAAAGTTGCTAATTAAATTGCATATTAAACTGGACAGAATAACATATTTTTCCGTACATTATTAACAAACTAAACATGTTCTTGTAATTTAATTGGAAAAGCAATTTGACCCACAATAGCTCAAACTAACAATGGACTATTTCACTCCTTCTCCAGATATATTGAATTCTCGGTTAAATCTGCATTACTTTCCCTTCAACCCACTACAACACAAACGTCGAGTGCTAATTAGTAAACTCGAAATTGGCCCTCTGTCTATCTTTCCCGAAGAGAAACGCCAGCTGAGTTGTTCACCTAAATTCTCTATGGAACAATTTATATCCTCTTGAAAATGGACGTCTTCGAGATTCGAGTCATTGAGTTGATTTTTGTATTAATTCCGGAATTGCTCGGAAAAACTCGCCTTTCTCAACTTGCTTGTCAGCGAGAAAGTTTTTTAATATCCGTTCGGGTTTAATATGCACCTTATCGGCACGCATAGTTATCTGCTGGATAGAGATTTAATAGACATATAATGATCACAAGTGCTCTTCTACCCCCTTATCACATTTTCCTCCGTTTATTTCACTCTGCGCGATGTTTTCTACAAGAAATTCGAGTGGAAGTTTCCCCCTACCTTTCCTTGTTGAATATTCGTAAAACGGTCTAAAACCTCGATAAAGAATGTTTGGCACCCGAAAATGGCTAGGGCTACGACCCACTCCAAAAAACCGAGAAACCAATCTGAGTAACGTCGTCCCTTTCAACGCGCTCCGAGTTTAAGTACATGCGACAAGAAGAGATAAAGGAGGTGATACTCTTGGCCTATTTAACCTTCTCCCGTCTCCTTAAGCCGCGGGATTGTTTCCTGACGTCTCGTTAATAAGGGATTTACTCTACAAAATAATATCTTTCATCTAAGTCGGTTTTTTTATCGTTTGTTAAAAGTAGGTCAGAGCAATTACACCGCTGTGTTAATGGGACTTTGCAAACGAAGTGGAGCGTTTGAAGTGCGTGTAGTGTGGATGTGCGGTTTGTTTGTAATGAAACTTCTAATTCAATTTAATAGGGTAGGTATATATACAGGGTGGTCCGTAATTAATAGTTAATACTACAACAGCAGATAGGGGGTCGGAATAACATGATTTAGCCGAAGATACACTTGTGAAATTGTTACTCCTTAAGGAGAAACAGGATGTTTCCTCTAGGAAAAATTCTATTTCAAGTTTCTGCTCCAAAATCCATTTTCTGTGGATAATAATTCTCAATATGACATTCAATTTTGAATTCCTCCTAGATGCTTCTAGTTATACCACATTACATTAATAAATTGTCTCATAACTTTTTTACCGGCAGTTTTTTTGCTGCTTTGGTTGAAGATTACGATGTAGACATGGTTTCTGAATAAAAAAGTGTACTTTTTGAAAGCGTCCAAAATCAACAGTTTTTGAGAAAAATACAAAATAAAATTGTGAGTGCAGATCTAAATTGTAGGAGCTTTTTTTTGCAGACTTTGGTAGAATAGGTTTTAAACTGATGAGATAACTATAGTCCATTCATAAATGAGGCGGAGTAATTCGGAGTCATGATCCTTGTAAAACCAATACAGGGTGAACCATCCAAGTAATATTAAAATATTATCGTGTTGTATGGGCAGGTAGCTTCAGATATTGACTATTAATTACGGACCACACTGTATAGGTAGAACTTTCGTATTACTTAAATAAAAAAAAAACAACTTCGAATCAATCAGTTTAACAAAATCACCTATCAAGATACGCGATTTTTCTTGATGAAAAATATGATTTGGGGATGATAACAAATTGTCGCAGAATTCATTAACTACAAGTTCGGACTGCTTTCAGTTTCAATTTGTCACTGTCTCCGCGCCCGTACGTACTTGAATTAACGACACTTTTTTGTATTATTGACCGCACCAGTTCGTCCTTTGCTAATTTGTTTCGCCCAACACTAGTCCGGTAGCTGAAAATTAAATTATCGTTTATTATCTAGGAACTAACTAGCTCATCAGGCACAAGAATCAATGATCAAAACTTTAATAAAAAATGAGTAGATATTTCATATACAAGCTTTATCCCTCATATTATTGATGAAAGCAAGAGCCGTAGACGAGTTATTACTGACGTTAAATGTGAACAATTATTTCAGATTTCTGGTATGAGATACTGACCTAAAATTATTTCATACGGAACTCATACCGCATAACGGTCCCCTCTCGAGCAGCCCAAAATTTATGGGTTTTTAGATTTATTTAATAAAAACGGTACACAGGCCAGAGTCCCGCGGCCGCAAAACTGAAGAAAAAATCGATATGCCCACAACGACAGGATAGGAGGCTCTTGACTCTTTTTCGTCCTGACAGCGGGCGTCGACGTATAAAAAGCACTAAGAGGATCCGAAATAATATTAATGGACGACGTTTATTAATGTGCCATGGAAGCTTTCGGTATACACGTAGGTAGGCAAAAGCGGTTAGGGAATTTTATTATTAGAGGGATTATCCGGGAATATTAAAAAGAGAATCCTTCATTTTCGTTTTTCACTATAGCAAAAAAAGTCTCGTACACTTTGCGAACCTTCTGAACCCCAATGTACCAATTAGTTTTACGATTCTATCGAAATAGTCCATTGAAATGTTACATTTTTTCTGGTTAATGGGGCGTTCGTTAGAAGATGATTTTTTTTTATTTCAAGAAGGAGTTAGTGTGAAGTATAAAGACACGAGGGATTGGTTGAGGAGCCAGCACCTCGCTCATTGGAGCGCCCTACAGGGTCTTAGACAGTCCATCAAGCTCCTATTATGGGGATGGACTGATGGACATGCTAAGGCGCCTCTGGAACTACCAAGGAGTAGGTTAAGAAAAATAGCAGGACTCCTAAGGGCACTGCTGTCTAAGAAAACATCTCTATAACCTAGGTTTAGAGGAGAATCCCCTATGTAGGGGTTGCAGAATGGCTGATGAAACGTCTTACCATGTTCTCCTAGCGTGTCCTTATTGGACTGTGTTGAGTCCCTGCTATGGCCCCTGGGGACATAAACAGGTATCCACTGAGAAAGATCGAGTCCTTCATCCTTTATTCTCCTTTATCGAAGGACTCGGCTTCATGGATGCATAAGAAGCAGAAATGGCACAACTACTTATCACACTGAAAATTTCTGGAGACACTTTTTGTTGCAAATTGAATCCTCTACAACTTTGTTGTAACTTGTGGCTGTAGCAAACTTAAATTTAACTTCACACTAACTAACTCTTGACATAAAAAAAATCATCCTCTAACAAACGCAAGGTCAAATGTAACATTTCCAATGGACTAAAAGTATATAAATCGCGCGAAAGAACCCGTCTATCGAAGGGTTTTTTTCGCTTCCGTCCTCCGCCGAAAAGTACGATAAATTAATCAACGATGTGCGGTAGTCATTTCGCGAGTTACACAACTCCATTTCTAAGTTCCGGAAGAGCATCGTCTCGATTCGAAGCCGCACGGTAATCTCATTGTCCCGTCGACGGAACTTCGTTTCGCTCGCTTCCCAAGGAGTTCGTTTGATTTCTGTCGGTGAGTTCTGGTCGGAGCGATTTAAATTGATAGGTTTGTTAGATAATTTCGCGGAAAACTCAAATGGCCCGGTTTTCAAATATGTCAGACACAATTTTCCGTCTGCGGAAAATCGCAAATCTCGCATTCTGTCATGCATGTGTACCTACAGCGTGTCCCAAAAACTTGTATACAAATGGGGCGGAAGTTCATTACATTTTCAATGAAAATTTTGCTCTACACTAAAGAATAATTAATTTTATCAAGAATAATTTTTTTTGTGAAACGTAAGATAAACTTTTTTTCCCATTTGTATACAACTTTTTGGGACACACTGTATATTGTATTGTATTTTATCTAATACTCGAATATCTCATTATGTAGTATATTGTATTTTATTTTGTTAAATGCATTTATCAAATATTTCAAATATATTGGAATTATTTTCTTGCCATTATCTCTTATTGTTAAATGCAAATCCACCAAAATTTCAAATAACCACCAAAATTTGAATATTCCAATTTATATAGGAATAGGTAATAAGCCTAAACTGTATTTTTAACTAATAATCGAACCGTTATCAATAGATAAATAATTTTGGTACAACTTTAGAGTTTTGAAATAATAGATAGATTATTAGATAGATTTTAGGTACATAAATAAAACCAAATGCATTACAAATAATACGAAGTTAATGAAGCTTGTATCGTTTACGTTCGTTTAAATATGCTAAATAATCAAAATATTGACGGATATGTCGATTTATGATGAATGAAATAAATAATAATTATTCAGGAAGCTAATGTCCTGTACGTTTGCATTTTGGGGAAGCAACATTTTTGTAATCGCATCATTTAATGCACGATCAGATTAAAACATTTCACATTTAAATATATTATTCAATTTGGAAAAGCGAGCGTATTATTTTTGTACCATGTAGTTAGTTATATTTCATGAATATTTAAATTGAAACGATAAATGTTCGTTTATTAATTGAATTCGCTTTGCAAAATGTCCCATTATTTTTTGATCTCATGATTATTTTAGGGAAAAGCAATTTTCAAAATATACAGCGTGTCTCACGACGAGTTAAAGCTATATCGTTATATTGATAATAATCATTAATAAAATTTGATGAGCAGCTTTCTTATTTTAAATGGGACACCCTACATATTTTTTTATTTTTAGATTCTACTCGATAGCTGATTACAATAGAGGTCAAACTTGATATCTGGTTGATATCCTGATTATCTGGTGAAATCACGCAAAATTAGTTTTAATTCGTCGTGAGACACCCTGTATATGACAATTTTCTCTCATTTTTGGCGCACACAAAGAAGCTAAATTATAATCCGGTCTGGATTAAATACTCCCGCTCCTTTTTCTAAAATTCCCCTTGGGTTACAGTGCGATTCAAATTTTCCTTAGCAAGCATCCGATTCGATCATTATGCGGGTTATAAATGCCGGGAATCGAATGGGCGCCCTCTTGCGGTTTCCAGATTGATGACTAGTCACGCCGCGCTGATTACGATGATTGGAAAGGCAGATGTTCTTAGAAATCGGCAGCCGCAATCTCCGTTCTCCATGTATCACACGTCATAAAAAGGTTGATAAGTCTCCTGGATCAATCCTTTTATTTCTCGGACGGCGCTGGTTGTTCCCTTTCCCGTAGTTTCTCCTGGTTTTCTACAAGGAAATTCAAGTGGAAATCGCCACTAAAGACATTAGGAAGATGGCCAAATGTGATTCAAAAAGTTTACAATAAACCCAAATTGTTGTTCGTACAAAAAATGTCACGCGAATCGATTTTGAAAGGGAGCCGAGTAGATTGGAGGAATGGTGAAAATTTTCCTAATTATTTTTTTATAAACGGGGCGATTCGAACGCAAGTCATGCACCCACCTACTGGCGCTGACTAATAGATGAAAGAAAATAATTGAAATTCCAGTCCACTATTCATTTGCTTATTGAAAAACCGGCGCCGGTGCTTCTTCAAAGGAAGCGATAGGTCCACGGAAAATAGTGCTGCAGTTGTGAAAACCTATAAAATCCAATTAAACCGTATTGTGAGTGTTAGGATTCGCCAATACGTGAGTTTGTGACCGATTGAATTAATGGAAATATTCTTTCTTTTAAAGCCCCGTTGTAACGAAACGAGTCAATGCAATAAAATTAATAAAAAAACGCGCGTATATGTAGATGTATACCCTTATAACTCGCGTGTGCGTATTAATCTTCGTTAGAAATCCCGTATTGAAAGGATGTGGCTTACCGGAGGGATGAAGACAAGCCGTTTTAATGAAGGTTATCGATTCACACCGCACTTGAATAACTTGATTAACGATCTTTGAACAATACCTCCATTATATTAACGTATTTCGAAGATACCAGATGCTGGTGTGAATCGTAATATTATCGATTAAATCTTGTTACCGACGGTGGCTTAACTAATTAATCCATTAATTAGACATGAGTACTCGCACCTATAAGAATACCCAACATTGTTTCTCCTAAATCACGTTTTATTACGAAGCAAAAGTGAAATAAAATTACACATACGGTGGAAAATAAAGCACACTTGTGTATGTAGAGCCTATACACAAAAACTCGATATAAAAACAGCCCGTAAAAAGACATATAAACCTCCAACCCCCGGCGAAATCTTCCTTTTATTGGGTCGCCGGCTGATATACGAGCCCAGCCTGGGCTCCTATCGAGATTTAATCACTCGGTCCCTCCGCGTCCCGCCGGCTCTAACAAGCAGAACGAATACCGAGAGAGATTAACATAAACTGTATCTAATTTAGGCCGTTGAATAACGAAATTAAGAGGGCAGATCCGAGGTTATCTCGCAAGTGCGATACCCGAGAGACGGTGATAAATCATCGGATTCTTGGAAACGAACGGGGTGGAAACGGAACGTTTAATACTCCGAGGGGTATATAGGACAATTTGTTCTTTTGGTATTTATAAAATAATATACATAGGTGATGGTTGAATAAGCGAAAGCGGGCAAAATTTGCCCATATTTTAAGAGGAAGTTTACATGCAAATTTTCTTCCATTGGACAACTATGTTATTTTTGAATCAATAGAAATCAGCCATAAAATAAAAAATCTTTGCTCACTTAATAGAGGAAATTGCATGAGCATAGCACGAACGTTGTTCGTAACGCAAATTAACTCAAAAGGTGCATTTTAGAGTCCACTTTTGCCGTTTGTAAATTAATTATGTAGCAACCCGTTCTGGTTCGAGTAAATTGCGAATTTATGTGGAAAGCTGCAAAGTCAGCCAGCCCTGTCTTATAAATCGCGCATCGGAATTTATCGTCCGGCCGGGCATTTAAGGAATGAAAAATTCAACCTTAGGTTGCGAAGGTTTCCCGCCTTTTGCGCCGCCATATTTTCGCGCTGATTGCGTTTGATTTATGCCGATACCTTTAGTATTCCCGGCCCAAGGATAATGATATCGCTCCATGTCGGTATGTGGATGCGGCATTCGCTGAAATTCCGAAACGATAGCAATATTAAATTCCATTAGTGTGCAGTTTGTGTTAGTGCTCGCGGTTCATCCAATCGAAACGTTACCTCATCATCTTGTTCATACTGCATCTACAATTTTTCAATATATTACATCTCCTGTAAGTCCTGTAGATGATTCTGTATTTATCTTAGAATATTTAATTTCGTTATGGCATCAAAGTGCCATCCCTTTACCTAAATTTTGGCATGGAACCTGGAACTGGCAGATGGAGCAGGATCGATAGGCGATGCCATAAATCCCATACGAGTTGTTGAAATTCGGTTAGATATATAGATAGTTGAGTAAATATATCTTGTCCAATGGGGAGCATCGGTTGGCTCATGCGAAAATATAATGCCTCCATGAATATGAATTAGCTTTTGTATCTCTACACGTCGTATATGCATTAATATGGGATTGAATTGTTGATATCTAAAATTATGCGGGGGTATTGATAATGATATTTTCGTTAATGGAATCAGTCAATAAGCAAATAAACTCATCTAATTGATAGCTCAAACCAAATTAAAAAATCTGGTAATAGCAGGAACTTCTTATCGAAGTTTTGGCTTTTTTACTGATTGATTTCTTATTGGAATTCCGTGTAGTAATTCGGTACTTTTCGTATCAGATTTTTTGTATTTTCCTATTACTTCAAGTCCTCAAGCAATTTACTGAGGTTGATACAAACTTTTTCGACAAGAAACTTTTTAATATGAAGAAGTTTAACTACTTTCGATAAGTTTGCCGATATTAAATAAGTAGAGCATGTTTCTATTCAACGGTTTTATAGATTATATACCTGTGAATACTGCGGGGAGGTTGGCTCAATAGGTAATTTACCGCTCGATAAGACCTGGAATAATATAAATATACGAGTTGGGAAAGCAAAAAAATATACCATTTCAAAGTTTAGTCGATTCAAAAAGTAGTCCAATGCATTCGAGTAATCGATGTCTGTTTCTCCTTTATTATTTCTCGCTAATACAGCTTCCATTCGAATTTTTCGATAACAATGTGGAACTTCTTAATAAGGAAAACTTTTACTTCGAACTCAAAAAGTATCCTCATCTCAGCAGCTACAAAGAGAACGATTTAATTAGGTATCTACTGCGAAGTAATCAATTAGAAATGCCAATTAGCTGCATAAAGAAATAGTAATATTGAAGTGAAGTTCCTGAATTTAATTAGTAAATTTACGTCTTATTTAAGGTAATAGAATATGTCAGAAGCATGTTTACTGGCGTTTATTGCGTCAGTTACTGAAATAGAAACACGTGAAAGTAAATTATCAATACATATTTATCTGGCAAAAATCTTTATTACATATTTATTTGAATAAATCACATAAATATTCAAACATTTTCCCGTTTGCCTGCAGGATTGCTTAAATTTTTAATTCTGGGTAAAAATCTAGGGATAAAATTTTTTTTTATATCAAGTGCTAAAAATTTTTTTTAGAATATTCATATTTTTCATGTATATTAATTAGAATAATTAGATTAAAAGCATTACCTTTCATTTATTTTGTGAATTTAGATAGGTAGTACCTAAATAATTAGCTGTAATTAGAATATAATTATTTTTCAATAAAGAATCTTACACTTTGTAGTCAGAAATATTCGAAAATGTTTAGTGGCAGGAAAGAAAATAAACGAAACAGTGCAAACTACAATTAACTGCAAGATACGCGGTAATTCAAGCGAAATGCGGGTTTCTTAGCAACTCTTAGCTCGCAGGAAACAACCATATTTTAAGTAATATGTTAAACCAGAGATTTTTGATAAACATAGGCGCCCGTGTTTAATTTATTTTCTTCTTTCCGAGCGAATAAATTAAGTAAAAACGTGTGTGTTACAGTCGAAATTTATTTGACTTCCGGACTATTTTGTAGTCACATCTACTCCATTTCTGAATTGAAATTTGTTTCGCTTTAAAGCGATACCTACGAACGTTGATTCGCTTCCCATGTTTTCAATTAAACGACGACATGTCGGTCAATAACGGAGCAACGTTTCGAAATTACCGTTTTGCATTGGCTTTCATATTTAATAAAGCACATGATTGTGTTCGTCATTCTTCGCAAAGCGGATGAAATTACCCAATATTACCAATTATATTTGGGGTCGTGTTCGTTCTGTTGCGTTTCAAGAAATTCTAGTAGCTCATTATATAAAGAGAAAACACGAAAATAATAATAATAATAATAAAATTATGTTAAGCGCGTACTTGTGCTTAGGTAAATTGGTAATATTTTCCAGGAATCTTGATCCCCATTAAACCCCCCGGCTTCCTTTCCGGTTAGTTTCCGGCAAATGCGAATAAATTTCACTAAAAGTGTAATGACGCGAAAATAATCAACCTCCCGGCTCGTCGGCGAACAAATCTTTTAATTCTTAGTGCATAATGCCGGAACATTTCTCACTGGTGTCTGGAAAGTTTCAACATCACTCAGAGCGAAAAAACATCATCATAATACATAGGCGGAACCGGGAAGGCTATTCCCACAGGATCTCTCTGTTCTACTCTATAATTTATGCTCTCAGAAGGAATATTATCCCATAACTCACCAACTGTAAGTAACTATGCATGATACATGTAGAGGAAATTATTAAATTATTATTGCTGTGGGTAGGTAATCCTAAATATATCTACCATTTATTTATCGGGAAAATTCGAGTGCGGGCGATTAAGTAGCAACTTCTTGACCCTCAATTTCCTCTTATAACTAGGAAGCTATAACTCTCGTGAGGAAATAAGAAATGACAATGCCGAGGAAATGTTTCTATCGTTTGTTTTATCGGTCGCCCGCCGGATGTCCTGTTGGGATTCGATGACGAAGCATCGGCAAAAATGTAAAATTCCCATCTCTATAGGGTCTCGACATTTCCAGTTTCCCATCAGTAAATAAATATTTGAGACATTTTCCAATAAGTGCAGGTGTATGAGAGGTATTTTCCGTTAAAAGTTGCCTGTTAATAAGACTGGAATTAACTGAATAGCATTTACATTAAAGAGGGTATAAGATAAACAATAAATTACTTGTTTTATTTTCGAGTTACGCAGATGATTTCTTGCCGCCGGCTTGAATTAATAAATCATTCCGTTTCCTTTATTCCGCGTATTTTTCGGGGACTCAATCCTTTTCCTGACGATTTATCGCGACCTCGTTTTTCATTTTCGTCAAATAGGAATCTCTTCCCTTTCCCGGCGCATCTTTTACTGAAGAATAAATCGTCGAAGATATTTCGCGTACGGTTTTTACGTCGCTCGCGAAATTGCCTTAAATACAAACATAAAATATCCGTCTGAGCGTTTTGATACGTTTCTAAACTTATTTTCTTTTATAACTAAATGTGATGGAAATAGTTCAAAGCACGCCAGCCTGGAAAACGATTCGACAAGTCGGATTCGATGGGTGTGAGACGGGAAACCTTTGAATTGTTGTTTCATTTATGGAAAACGAGCGAAGAATGCTTTCCCTATGTGACCCGATGCGTGAATAAAAATACTAGATATTTTTCTTATTCGAGCGGAAATAACAGCCGCTTTCGCCACTTTCAAAATTAAAATTCTCCGTGAAATCACCTAATTGGAAATTGAACTAATTCGTTTGAAGTTCCTCTCTCAGTCGCTTTGTTAAATGACTTCAGTATCGAATTAGAGACAACAGGGAACAAGCCCCAGAGATAGCTGGAAGAAAGGTTGTTTTCTTTCGGCGGTGTCCTTTCAAAGTATTGCTTTTGTTTGGATCGTTAGCTGATAGTTAGCGCCATAAACGAGGACTTTCCCGAATTAGCGGCAAACTTACGGTGAAGAATAAATGACTATAATTTTCTATAAATCTCCAACTAATGGAGAAGACCACGACTTTTTTTTAATTTTTTTTTTTCAAAACCTTGTGTTCTAAGAAGGCGCGTAATGAAATTTTTATTTTTTTCTGTGGCCAAATAAGGCCTCAATTAATTTTTAAAGTTTGAAAAACGTCACACAATCGTCATACACTCTGCTCCAATCAAAGCGAGAGTTGCAAAGAGAAGTCACATTTAGCAAGTTTGCCACGTTTCCTATTACTCTTCTTTACTCCGCAAAATGTGCGTTTTTTGTATATTTATTGCAATAAACATTTTCTGATTTATCCATTTCTTCCATTACCTAATGGGTATAATTCAATATATTAATATAGAAATAACATCTTCATCTGTATAAATTGTAACCGATTTTCGAGTTAAAACACAAATAATGGTCCTGAAAAATTTATTTGGCAACATTCTTGTCAACGTCAATATTATCAGTAAAGTGTTTTGTGCCGATCTGCAATTCGTGTAATTTGTTTTGTGCAATTTTCAGAAAAATCTGACAAATGACAGTTTGATTTTTGTTCGTTTGTGTATTCTTTGTTACTGCGTTCGAAAATTCATACTATTTACTATACAATAAGACGTGAGTGGTTTATGATTGGTTGATAAGGTATGAGTCAAAACCCGAAATTTTTAAATTTCGAAGGGCTATATCTTTTTAATTATAACACATTTTGAGCTACTGAAAACGGTTTTGAGCTCTAATAAATCATTTCTAATCGTATCTTTCGCCGAAATCCGCGTACCTCACATCGTGGTCTTCTCCATTTTAAGTAGTTCCAATAATTCAAATTAGTTCATTTTTTGTAATTCCCACGAACATTTAACAAACTTAACTTTTCCATCGTCTTTTTCATTGTATAATGTCGGGTCGTAACTAACGCGACCATTCAGCCAGTGACACTTTATGGCTCATGTCATTATAAATTTACGGCCTCGGCTGCCGGGGTTATACAGTCTGTGAAAATTGTGTCAACCATCAAAAAGGAAACGTTCGAGCTGGAAGTGCAATAAGGAGTTCGGATTGGGTCGAATAGGTTTAGAGCGAGCTGGTCCTTATGAAAAATTACATGAAAATTAATTAAAAGGTTTATAAAAAAAACGAGCAAAACGGACTTCCAAGTTCTGTTGCGCCCTGTAGATAGGTTTTGTCGCCCCCTAAATTTTACAATATAACGAGATTCTTTCTCAAGAGAAAATAAATATTTGCACCTGACATCCAAGCAAAATCACTTTTCTGAAAAAGCGTTATTTTAGTCTAAAACATGATTGATATCTGCCTGCTTCAACGTGTAATACGATCTGTTTACTATTCAATTTTACTCGGATTTCATCGAAAAAAAATAATGGATACTCGGATTACGGATTTTTATTAGAGATTTTTTTAAAAAACGGTGTAATATGAGATTTTAAGTAAAAGAATATCTGTGTATTAAGCAGGTGTATAATTTATATTTAGGTATACACGAAGTCGAGGTGCAGAAAAGTCCCAGCCCCATAAGAAACAGCGAATAAATAAAGGAATAAATTAAAAACAGTTTCACTATTCTTTGCGCATTCGGCATGCGGAGAAGAGAAAATCGGTGCGGCGATATTTCATACTCCAGATTTAAAATAGAATCATTTATTTCTCTCGGCGCGCTGGCTAGTATATTTCAGCGTAGTATGGGGAAGATGGATAGGGAGAGATGTCAGCTGTATTTTGAATATTCATTGTTTCTATTTAATCCACTTCCCCGAAAGTTATATGGACCGAATTCGACGTGAATAGCAAACAGTGCGTGTATGTTGGAGCGCATTTCGCGAGTTAATCGCGTTCGCTTCCTTTATTAAAAGAGGATGTATCTTTCGAATTATTATTTGAAAACATCCAACAGAAGGATCTTTGTTCCGCCTAATCCTGTTTTAACCGCGTACCGAAACAATGAACTCGGCTTGTTTTGTATAGGAATTTAGTTAAAAGCTTTGTCATTGCAGGCATGTAAAAAATTTAATTGCCCAGAGGACAAATTTTTAAAACATCCATAATACTTGGTGAGCTTGATGATTTTTTTAGAAAGTTACTATCGATGCTGCATTTGGCTGTAATTATTACATTTAATTGTTGCGAACTTCTTAATAATATAAGAGTCATTTATCTACCTGAGCCAAGGAAATAAGTTATCTACCTAAGCAAGTCGATTATCCATCTAAAGAGACCGTTTATCTACAGAGGGGAGTGATGTATAAGACCCAAGAAAATCAATTATATTCCCAAGAACCTCATTTATTAACGTAATAAAGGCATTTACTTTTCCTGAATGTCTTAAACATTCAACAATTGTACCTACATATTAAGCTGTGAATTCCATTTTATGTACTTTATACAAATTAATAAACTATGTCCTATAAAAAAAGCATGGATAGGAAATCTTAGTGTAGGCCCAAACGGCTGTGAAATACACCCACTTAAGGGTAGATATGCATAAAATATTCAAAACTTATCGAATTAGCTTTTAAGGAAATGTAGGCCGGAAAAATCGATTTTTGTTGAATATTCAAGTGAAAAGAAATTTATGTTTGCATAGTATAGTGGGGTCTCTATTGAAGCTGTATTTTTATCGCAAATTTGAGTACTTTATAGGTTCTACATATATTGAAACTTCCCTCTAAGTAAATTAACTTAGGTAAGTTTATTTTTGATCGCAAAAACTGTATTTATCCTTTTGAAGGATAAAAATACCAACATAAAATCAAACTTTTAATGGAACTACAGTCTTGTTTCATTTATTTGTACTTCCTTTATCGGCAAATTAGAAAACCTTGAATGGTATCTACGCCGCGCAGCCGAAATAAACAAATAAATCGTTTCCTTTTCGGCAGATCGTATCTTCCAGCGCGAGGTCGGAAAATACATTTTTCTCCGCTCCCTTCGCAATCGCAACCAAAACGCAAAATAATCGTGTCGATCGGTTGTAGCAAAGTCTAAGTGCTTCCTTGGGACGTGATCCCGGATCCAGTCTTCAACTAGTTCTAAATTCCATTACGGCAGTCTGTTAATCGATTTACTTCTCAAAGTTTCTCTTTTTCCACGAAGAGGAGAAACACAGGAAAGCGGGAAAACTTCGGGTTGGCGAGTATGGTGCCTATTAGCATACGTATCGTGTGGGGAAGCGTGTACAAGATATTAAAATGAGGCATATTTGGAGGAATAAAGTCGAAAATATGATTAATTTGAAGCTGTATAAAACGCCAGTTATTTATGTATATCTACATATTTTAGAATTTAGGAAGAATTTCTCTACAATTATGGTTAATTGTGAAAATATATGCGCTTATAAATCAATTCATTGACTCAAGGAGTTAGAATAAATCCCTTGGAGTAATATAAAAGAGGGATATAAAGGAAACGACAAACGATAAACGCTATTTAAGTACCGCAAACAAAAAGCAGTTGACAGAAAAGTTTAAATTGCCAAGACGAGACGGTTCGAACGAGCGCAGACCACTCGCAAACTTTATACCATTATGCTAATTTTAAAATGAATTCTTCCACATTTGCGAAGAAATGAAACTTCTCGTATTCGCCGGGTAAATTTCCTTTAATGTCGGGTTCGAGTCGAGATGTGTTTACAATAAAGTATGCGCCATTTAGTATCGTTAGTTACAAGCGAAGTTTCGATTGCCTTCACCTGCATTTTCATTCGGTCTCAAAAGTCGAAAAGTTTATACATTTTAACGATCCGCGAGATCGATCGTAAAGTGCAATATTCAACAATAAAAGAACCAACAATGCATTTCTCACATATTCAATCTTGATTTATATTCCGATCAGCGTGTGCAGTCAGATAAGGATATAAAATGGGCAAAGGGAGCAATTGCTAACTGGATTACAACCATAAAATTCTATCGTATAGTATAACTGATTCGGAATTTAAGATCAAAATCCATTTATTGCACGTATTTATTCCCCTACAGAATAGAAATTATAGGACTTATACGTCGTAATAATTTACAACACGTTGTTTTCCTCGGCAATTTTCTCGCGATTACCGAGTTTTTAATATCGCCGGAACTCCCTCCCTCCGGTAGAATTCGTTCCGGTTAGATCGAAACGAATGCCAGTAAACTTCTGAAACCCTGTACCTCAGGAGTATTAAAACCGTACTTCGTTGTGTCGATAAAGTTGTTAAACATTTGGAATTTTATGTGGAGCCAACCGGTGGAACACTTATAGCGTTTACAAGCGGTGCAGTTGGGCCCTCTCGAGACGACGACGCCGCCGCCGCCGCGACGCCGCCCCTCCTGCAAAAGTTGAAAGCTATAATCGACACTGTGCTAGAGCTAACGATGCGTTTCTGGAACGTTTTGAATCTGACTTATTACGTGTGCATAAGTGTTATTGAATATGTATATGGGTATTACTTTCTAGGAGAGAGGCAATTTTTTATTAGGTCAAAAAGTTCTTTGGAAATATCTTTGAGTTGTAATGCTCTACGTAGTTGCAATATAAAGTAATTAAATTAGTGGGCAGGGATTTAAGATTTCCGGATTTTAATTTAAAAGAGATGTCGCGGCGACAAGGCGGCGTTTAAAATAAAATACTAATCCTGTGGTGATGGATTATCAAAAGTTCCACAAAGTGAGGTTGCTTGTTAATTAATACCGAGGGAATAATCAATTTTCATTAACGCCGTAATCGGACAGACGAAGTGCGAGCGTCAGATATTTATAGCTAAAGAGCGATGTAATTTACATGAAGAGTGCATTCGCTGTGAGAATAGTTCGCGTCTTGAGTATATGTGCTTGGCATTTGTGTGTTAAGCGGTCGTTGAGGATGATATTCGCTCAGCGAATGCAGAAGATTTTGCACTCGTGAATTTATTCCATCAGCGAAAAATCAGTTACCTTTAAACTGATGAGCAATGAAGTAACTATGAAGTTTTATGCACCTCCATTAAGCAAGAACAATGGAGAAGACCACGATGTGAGATACGCGGATTTCGGCGAAAGATACGATTAGAAATGATTTATTAGAGCTCAAGACCGTTTTCAGTTGCTCAAAATGTGTTATAATTAAAAAGATATAGCCCTTCGAAATTTAAAAATTTCGGGTTTTGACTCATACCTTATCAACCAATCATAAACCACTCACGTCTTGTTGTATAGTAAATAGTATGAATTTTCGAACGCAGTAACAAAGAATACACAAACGAACAAAAATCAAATTGTCATTTGTCAGATTTTTCTGAAAAATTCACAAAACAAATTACACGAATTGCAGTTCGGCACAAAACACTTTACTGATAATATTGACGTTGACAAGAATGTTGCCAAATAAATTTTTCAGGACCATTATTTGTGTTTTTAACTCGAAAATCGGTTACAATTTATACAGATGAAGATGTTATTTCTATATTAATATATTGAATTATACCCATTAGGTAATGGAAGAAATGGATAAATCAGAAAATGTTTAATGCAATAAATATACAAAAAACGCACACATTTTGAGGACTAAAGAAGAGTAACAGGAAACGTGGCAAACTTGCTAAATGTGACTTCTCTTTGCAACTCTCGCTTTGATTGGAGCAGAGTGTATGACGATTGTGTGACATTTTTCAAATTTTAAAAATTAATTGCGGCCTTATTTGGCCACAGAAAAAAATAAAAATTTCATTACGCGCCTTCTTAGAGCACACGGTTTTGAAAAAAAATTAAAAAAAAAGTCGTGGTCTTCTCCATTCAAAAATATATGCACATTAATACGAATCTTCAGTTAGATATTATCACATAACGTTAAGAAATTTCCACCGCATTTCACAAACCAAACGTTATTGAAAACTAACCCTATCAGCGAACTTCCTGAATATTGCAAGAAAGGAGCTTTTCACGGCGTGAAAGCTCGAGCGACGGCGGTCGACATACTTAAATAGGTATCTTATTATGCGGTATTCGAGATACCCCCTGATTAGGGGCCCGTTATCCTTTCTCCTTTATGTAAAGCGAGCGTAATCCGCGGCGGAAAGGCGCTTACCAAAAAATTGGACGCCTTAGGATTAGAAACAGGCGTCGACGCGAAAAAAGTCATCAAAGAAATTGTATAACTTACTCACGATCAAATTTATTTTGTTAGGAAGAAAGTTAAATTGAATAAACCGTGTTGATGATGGGAACAAAAGGTTACAAAGGCTACAAAGGTTTGCAAAGGAAAAGGGGTAGTGCCTTCATAAAATCCTCTCGCCAATTTTTTACTTGATACTTACTAGAGATTTATTTATACCACACATGCAATTCGGGTTGTCTAAATTTTCAGGATGAGTGGACAAGACGATTCTACAAAGGCGCATTGTAATAGCTAATTTAGTCTACATTCTACTGGTTGATGGAATGTAATGCATGGTAGAGTCCGATCGAATGAAATTTTGCTCTATAGAGATTAATTTATTAACAAAAGACAGGCGTACTGAAGAGATAATCCCATCATGATGTAACCTCTATGACGGTTACTGATGCAAAATTAATCGTACGTTATCCAATTTAACCGTAACCGGCTATTCCGGAAAATCACTTTAACGAGATTATCTAACCGAATTACATCCGACGTGAATTTATCCGCTGCTTTAGGATAATTAGGGCCTCTAAACTTACGCAACTAGGGCACCGTCCATTAGGAGAGTTTTCCTACTCGATCTTCCCAAATACATTTTATTCGTACAGTTAGCACATTCACGCATGAGAGGCATAAAAATGCGGATCAAAGGCAGCCCGTCGAATCCTTTCTAAACGTCAAACTTTCATCGCGTATAAACGAAATGAAATTGTAATCCTGGCGATTTTCAGCGTCTGGACGGCGAAATGAAGTCGTCGAACGATTCGTCGATGGAAGCGTCCGGACCCCCGGACTCGCATGAGGCCATGAACAATCGCGATATCCATACGAAAGTCCGAGAAAAGCGAAGCTATGAATTCCTGATGGGGCTAATCAATAACAATTCCAGATATGAGGTAACGAGAGTCGATCCGGAGGTTACGACGCAGAAGCCGAAGGTGAGTTGTCACCGACTCCTTTTTTTTATTTGACTATAGAGTAGATTTTGTGCATTCCGGATGGCCGGAGGTGGGTCTGTTGAAATTTATCTCGACAGGATTTATGTCGGTTGCCGTGAAGCAATTATTTTGCTCGAGATGATTTGTCGATTTTTTAAAATGCGTTGAGAATATTTGTTTGTTATTTTGAATGGAAATTTATAAGATTTTTAAGATTTATGGAAATTTATTAAGATTGTTTCTACTGAATGAGTGCTATTGGTGAAAATCTTGAGTGTAAAAATCAAAATCGCCAATTGCAGTTAATCAGTAGAGGAAAGGATGCAAATTTGGAATACCACTTTAAAAAAAATCGTAATAATTAATGTTTAAGAAATAAAAGATTTTAAACTGCGTTAAAAGACGGATAGATACACTTATCTTTTATTCATATAAAAACATTTAACCATCTTGGATTATTATAAGTAAGACTCGCAGAAAGGTTGGAAAGGGCGCTAACGCGCCCTTTCTTAGGACACTGACCCGTTGCCAGGTCGTCAATTGTTGCAATCTTTTGGTGGTCTTGTCACTTAGTCAGACAATCACTACCACTATATACACTACTATACAACCATATACTACTTTTTCACTATCACAAATCACTAAGCTCGAAAGTTTATTAGCCGTAATTGTTAATAAAACTTTGCTAATAGCGTCCAAATTCAAATTAGTCCGCTTCAAATCAAATAAGGTTTATAAAAGCACCCCGAAAAATAAATAATTGTAAGTCTTTTTCCCTGTAAATCAGTTTTTAATTGGCCCGCCGATCCGCTCTTGATACGTCCCTGTTCTCTACGGAGAGAACGGTCTCGGGAATCCCTTTGCTGCGCGAGCGCGAATCACAACCATATAAGTACATCGCTCGAGTCTCATGCTCGCGACTTAGATTTACCCCTATAACTTTTGAACTGTTCAAGATAAACATATGCAGTTTGTTTTGTTGGTTGGAAAAAACTACGCTGAACAAATTTGTATTCTTGTTAAATTATCGTAAACCTAATAGTTTTCGAGATTGTTCTGCATTCTCTACACATTAATTCAACATTTTGAATCTACAACATAATATGAAACTACATCAACAAGAAAATAAAACCAGAAGCGAGTTTCGACAACCTATCGAGCAAGACACGTCGCCGTTGCCTTGTATTCCCTTCGGACAACAAACACTCACCTTCATCAACTTCCATCGCCCTTTGTGCATGAACCCTTTGTTTATTCAACAAGGGTATACGCTTCGTTTCTTGTCGATTCGATATGTTTTTTTAAAACAACCCGCCCCCGCCCCTCGGCCCTTATCAAAACTTTCAATCTTATCTTATCGTCGGACGATGCGATCGGTCGTGCATACTCAATTGAGTCCCTTATTGGCAACAATATTGGAAATCGACGTGTCCTTTTCAAGGGATTTCGCTGTCAAATGTTATAACTTCATGGGCGAATGAGTGCGCTGTGATCGATTTGCGAACGGAATCGCCGCTGACCTAGGGGCAATTATTGAGGTTCCAGTAATGTATTGGGGTTGAGAAACGTAGTGGAGCGTTCGATATTGAAAATCGCAAATAAATTGTTGAATTTTGCGGTTTATTTGCCGGGGAAACGCCGACATCGGAGTCGGCTAGTCAATCTGTTATACAGATTGTGGATATCTATTTTTATCTACAATGTTATCATTATGGATAAAAATGATAAAAGGGCGAGAGTGTAAGAATATGTAAGAGTAAGGTGAGTTGAAGATACTGATTTAAAAAAATAGGCTTTAAAAGTTTTCAAAATTTATTCAATGAATTTATCGATATTGTATATGACGAATTTGATCAATTAGTAATATGCAATAAATAAATTGTGCATACAACTATTATGTATTTCTAATTTTATATTTCAGGGCAATGTGGTGAATCGCAGCAACCCGGGTACAATTTAGTGGGGTCTCCCTTTTTAGTAAAACAGGGTGGTACAACTTGGAAACTTGGGCACCTAAAAAACGTTAATTTCTATCAGTAAATTCTATTCGAAAATAAAAACCAGTCAAAAAATTCTAAAAAACATCTCAATTATTTATAGTCACTTACGTTAGGGCGGAAATAGCTCCATCTTCGTGGCAAGTGACAATATTGCATGTTCCTTCTTCAGGAACTTGTTCGCCTGCCTTTACTATTTGACCACTGCCCAATTTACATTCGGTAACAGATCCTTAAACGAATTAGAAATGGTTAATTAATTGAAGATAACAACAGCAAATGAAGCAAAACATTGTGTGAGGAAAGAAACAGTTGTTAATATTTTTTATTGTAATTACTTACCATTAGAATAAACTATTAAGGCACACAAAGTCAAGATAAATAATTTCAACATGGTAATTAACTCGACTAGTCTCTCGTATATTAACTTATGTTATGTAAAAAAGAAAATTTTATCTGCTTTAAACTAATCGCAATCGAGAATATTTATAGTTTTTCTATAGTCCCAAATTAACATAACCGATTTGTTGTTCATAATGATTGGTCTCATGTGCGCATCAATTTTATTTTATTCAGTTCATTATTTAGAAGTAGGTATTCAGTAAATTATCATTTATTTGCAAATACGATTTAATAAGCAAAACCACTGAAGCTACGCCGCTGACATTGCAAAATCAGCGAACAAGGAAAATTTATCAATTAAAAGATTTACTATTTTTAACTAATTTGTCAATAATACAAAATATAAAATTAATTCAGGTAATAAAATTTAAATTATCTGAAGGAAAATGAACATTTACAGATTATCACAAATCCCCAATTGGTCATTCTAAAAATAAATTTGTGAATGTTATTTGAAAGTTAATGTAATATTTAGAATATGTATCCATTTTTTTATTATTTCGAACATTATACCAATACCTATACCTACCTAGACGTGAATATATTTTTAAATAATATGGGTACTAATTACTAATCGGCTAGTCAATCTGTTATACCTACCATGGATATCTATTTTTATCTACAATGTTATCATTATGGATAAAAATGATAAAAGGGTGAGAGTGTAAGAATATGTAAGAGTTTAAAAAAATATACTATAAAAGTTTTCAGATTTATTCAATGAATTTAATATTTTTATGACGAATTTGATCAATTAGTTATATGCAATAAATAAATTGTGCATACAACTATTATATTTCAGGGCAATGTGGTGAATCGCAGCAACCCGGGTACAATTTGGTGGGGTCTCCCTTTTTAGTAAAACAGGGTGGTAAAACATCAAACTCTGCGCACCTAAAAAACGTAAATTTCTATCAGTATTGGTAACAATCAAAAGTATGTTATTTGAATTATTCAAAAAAAAGACTAGTCTATGAATTCTACAAAAAAAAATTATTATTTACGTCAGGGCGGAAATACTTCCATCTTCGTGGCAAGTGACAATATTGCATGTTCCTTCTTCAGGAACTGATTCGCCTGCCTTTACTATTTGGCCACTTCTCAATTGACATTCCGTAACAGATCCTTAAACAAATTGGAAATGGCTAATTAAATGAAGATAATAACAGCAAATGAAACAAAACAATGTGTGAGGAAAGAAACAATTATTGTTAGATAATATTTATTGTAAGTAAGTACTTACCATTAGAATAAACTACTAAAGCACACAAAGTCAGGATAAGTAATTTCCACATGGTAATTAACTCGACTATTCTCGTTTATTTAACTTATGTTAGTAAAAGAAAATTTTATCTGCTTTAAACTAATCGCACTCGAATATTTATAGTTTTTCTAGTCCCAAATTAACATCACCGATATGTTGTTCATAAAAATTGGTCCCATGTGCGTATCAATGTTATAATATTCAGTTCATAAATATTTTGGAAGTATCCAGTAAATTATCATTTATAAAATTTATCATTTAAAAGATTTATTCTTTTTGACTAATTGTCAATATGTTATACATAAAATAAAATTAATTCATGTAATAAAATTAATTCATGTAATAAAATTAAAATTATCTGAAGAAAAATGAACTTTTACAGATTATCACAAATCCTCAATTAATCATTCTAAAAATAAATTTGTGAATGTTATTTGAAAGTTAATGTAATATTTTTAATATGTGTTTTTTAATATTTTGTACATAAATATCTACCAATATACCTAGACGTGAATATATTTTTAAATAATATAGTACTAATTACTCTATAATTTTCATATTAACTAACGTGAGACATGCACATGTACCCACATATTGAAATTTAATTGGAATCGTTTTGCAAATTGTTCCCATATTTAATTTGGACTATTTTAGAATCGCAAATGGACTCACACATTGTGTTATTTACGCGTGACTTATTTAATTGATTAATTGGTTTTAATTTGCAAGGTACGGATAAATAAGTATTCTAATTAAGCCCTTTTTTTACTGTACAAATTATACTTGTTTACTCGCACTCCGGTTAAGCAAAAGACCGGGGTAAATTAAAAACGAATTAATGAGTTCTGAAATTAATATTTTCAAGAGTCGGCTTCATTAATTAACTAACTCAATGAACGTATCAACAGGAGCGGGAATAATTAATTCATTAAAGGAATTTAACTTTTTTTCGTTGATTTAATGGTCTTACTTTGTTCGGCAACTTTTCATTTGAAGCATAAGTACTTGATAAAAATTAATTAATAGTTTGTAGGCTAATTTCTTAACTTTCGACCTAACTAAATTCATCAAGATTTTAATTCTTTGTTTTCGACTATTTTTGATCTCCAGCCAAGCAGACACTCACAAGTTTTGAAAGGTTAATTTAACATTGTTACCAGCATGTACACTCTTACCTGCCCTGCTACTTTTCTACTCCGACTTTATACCGTAATTAAAGCAGAAAATTCTAACAAAGGAAATATCTAAAAGATCTAAAAACGCCAAACGAGACACTCTAGGTACATTCGTCTCCGCAGAATGTGGAATTAGCATTGCAAAATATAAAAGCGAGTTCTATTAGATGTGCACGCTTTAAAATAATATATCAAAGTACATCAAAGTCTTGTAAATAATTAACTGGAATAAAAACGATATTATATTCAACCCACGATGTTTTGGGTCTCATTCAGTGCTAGTTCTTAAAAGGGGTACAGTTTGATAATATTTTTCAATATACAGGGGGTAGGATTGGGCCTGAAAATTCAATTGAACAACACAATACTGAATCAATACATTACGAACATACATCCTCGCTCACGACAGACATATAGAAATCGAGCAAATCCAAATCCAACAAGACTATCTACTCTAACGTTTACGAACCGAGGTAATTCTTTCCCGCTTTTATCGAACTGCTTAATTTCAACATTAAAGAAATCCTTCTTGTTGTTGCGCCGATTCGATTTAGGTACTTCTCGCTGGAATAAAGTTTCCCCTTTGTGCGGGAGATCGGCTCCCCTTTAAAGGCTCCCGTTTCCCATTGAATTCGTCCCGTTTACAACGTAGGTGTATGGAAAAAATTCTACTATAAAAAATTCCACTCTCTCATTTTCATCGCATCGCGCGATTGTTTACCCGACAGAAAGCCCCGGATGAAATCTCCAAGATGCGATAAAATTGAGCCATGCCATGCTGGCAAACTACTGGTCGATTTTTTTCAACAGAGCGTCCAGAATAACTTAAATTTCTACACAATGTTGTGGTGCTCTAATTAATTATACAGGGTGTTGCATTTAGTAGGAGTTACAAAGAACTTTAGGGATTAAATAAAAATATTGGAAGCTCTGTAAGTGGATAGGTATATTCTGTTATTCCATACTAAAACTCCAACTATTGAAAGTACAAAACTCCGTGGAAATAACCCAAGGGGCCTTTTATTATTATCTTCTCTTATTGCGCTCGTTTGGGATCTCCCCGAGCCCCGTGCAGCTTTGCAGGTTCGCATGATTCGAGAGAATACTTCTTAGTTTTGCGCTTGCTGGAAAACGGAAAATAAAAGTTTGTATAAAATGCGACGTTTTCGACTCATCACGTGAGACGTGTGCGATAAAAAAAATGTAGTCATTCTTCCTCTCGACGATATATTTCTCTTTAGAAGCATGCACTAAATTGGGAAAATTTGACTGAGCGTTTCGGCGCGGAGGTAACGGCATGGAAACGGTGAAAAATGGAGGAAGTGACGAATTCTATTACAGGGGACGAATTTTTTTGATTATGTTTTAGACGACCTGCGATCGAACAAGCTTATGCAATTTTACTTTTTTTTTATTTTCTTAGAACAATAATAAACAGTTTCTTCCCTACCTCTTCAAAGTACACTCATCAAAATGGTCTAGGGGACAATGTAATGGAGAAGACCACGACTTTTTTTTTAATTTTTTTTTCAAAACCGTGTGTTCTAAGAAGGCGCGTAATGAAATTTTTATTTTTTTCTGTTGCCAAATAAGGCCGCAATTAATTTTTAAAGTTTGAAAAACGTCACACAATCGTCATACGTTCGGCTCCAATCCAAGCGAGAGTTGCAAAGAGAAGTCACATTTAGCAAGTTTGCCACGTTTCCTATTACTCTTCTATACTCCGCAAAATGTGCGTTTTTTGTATATTTATTGCAATAAACATTTTCTGATTGATCCATTTCTTCCATTACCTAATGGATAATTCGATATATTAATATAGAAGTAACATCTTCATCTGTATAAATTGTAACCGATTTTCTTGTTAAAAACACAAATAATGGTCCTGAAAAATTCATTTGGCAACATTCTTGTCAACGTCAATATTATCAAAAGTGTTTTGTGCCGATCTGCAATTCGTGTAATTTGTTTTGTGCATTTTTCAGAAAAATCTGACAAATGACAGTATGATTTTTGTTCGTTTGTGTATTCTTTGTTACTGCGTTCGAAAATTCATATTATTTAGTATACAACAAGACGTGAGTGGTTTATGATTGGTTGATGACTTATGAGTCAGAACCCGAAATTTTTAAATTTCGAAGGGCTATATCTTTTTAATTATAACACCTTTTGAGCAACTGAAAACGGTTTTGAGCTCTAATAAATCATTTCTATTAGTATATTTTGTCGAAATCCGCATATCTCACATCGTGGTCTTCTCCATTAATGGACAATTATGTATCAATTTGATAATATATTTGGAAAATATTGAAATCCAACCAATATGGAGGTTTTTTTAACATGAAATTATGAAAAACAGAAAAAGTGGTCCTTTTTCTACAGAGGGAGAAATTCTGTTTTAAAATTTTCATGTCCCCTAGACCATTTTGATGAGTGTACTATAAAAAGTATATTCAGAAATACATACACGTTGGCCAAGTTGGACCGCTGCAATTTAGTGAGCGGTACAGTTAATTATTTTGCAATGTATCGAACAAAGAGCGCATATAATACTATACATGACGCGCTGAAGCCACGCCTGCTCTATGTTGTAGTATTGAAAGTATTTTCTATTCTCACTATTTCACATTTTAATTGAGTTTCTTTCTATATAGTGTACCGACAAAAATTTGCACTTTATAGACTTATTATATCTATACTTATTACATATGCTTATTAAAGACTTATTACAAAGTTATATTGCACTTTAGCGGTGCAATTAATCAAACCGAAGGTGAACAAGCCCGCACTTGATTCATTTTTAACATCCCATGCCCCGTCCTCTTAGTTGCCGCATTTTAGTATTCAAGCCTTCTCCGAATTCATATTTTACATTTCATGCGATGACAATAATTAATTCGCAGTCAGGCACGTAGGATGTTTTTTCCTCGCAATAATAAAGTTTTTGAGTGGCTGCATGAATATTTATTATCTACTTTTATACTATAGGAATTGGAAAAGTTGCAGGAAAAAATTAATTAATGCATCGTCACATCAATGAGTTTATTCGTACGTAAAACTGTATCGGACCGCGACCTGCCAATTACCGTCTGGTTTAGTTGCTATCTCTTCAGTGCAATAATACCTTAACTGGCGCTAAGCGCACAATAAAGGGAATATGCATGTTCAATTACGGCAAAACATGTCTACGAAATGTAATATGGAATTCCCTAACATGCATTTACAACGCTGTAATATCGTCCTATATGAACGTTGCATTTTATGTTTCCTTTGATAATAAGAGAAACGATAAAATGTACCTACTTCTCCTTAATAATTGAATACGTCGAAGTAAATTAAAATATTTAATATATTAATCTTGGCAACGAGCAGCTTCATCAATATAGATTTCACGGATAGGAACGCATCGTGTTAAATTGCATTAAAACCGGGGTGTCAGCTGGGATAACGCCGATCCGCAGGAAGGTTTTGATGTGGTCTATTAAATTCGTCTGTATACAAGGTGATATTATACAGCATATAGAATCGATTACAAAGAGGAGCAGATGGAAATTATTACATGAACCAAATTACAACGTTATAACGTTTCTCTGCAGGCCAGCATTGGGCATTTTATTGATTTATACGCATACCTACTTACGAGGATAACGCAGGCCTATAGGCGTATGAAAATTTTCCGAACGTTGCATTATTTTCAACAAAATTTATTTGTATCGTAGTGCAGTGTGCGCCGATAAAGGAAGGGTAAAAACACTATAATTTATTATTTTTTTAGACGTTTCGTTTTTACCGAACCATCATCAATGTCATTTCATTAAAATATGCCTCTACGTTTTTACCGTTTTTTTTTTAAGATTTTCATATATAGGACAACATAATATCATACGCACCAAAGTTGATTTCATTTCCATTATCAAATAAAATCAAATAAAGCCTGGGGAAGGACGTCTCTAGATCACAAAGAACTCAATAAAACAAGCGCATATCAGAACTGCTGAGGTTCTCAAATAACTGTGACCTCTGGCAAAATCAGTGACCTTATAGGAAACAGGGCTGGTCACGGGGCTGAAAAGACCTTCCCGCAAAAATAACAACAACAAGTATTATCAAATAAGTATGCGCTAATAAAACCGTTCGCTAGGATCGACAAATCACGGCGAAATTTTCCCGGAATTTCTAATTAACGTGACCGGCAATTATAACGTCGTTGAAAAGCCGAAAGTGGGAAACTTGGGCGTATTGTATGTATGTATATACGAAGTGGCGGTCCGAAATTTTCGGGCGGGAAAGAACCAGCAAAAAGGGCACGTACTCGCAGTGCATACGCCGCGGCGATTTTCATCGTCGTCTGCATATTATGAAAGTTGGGCGAGCGTAACGAGCGCCGTGTCGCAAATTTCGGACGATATTTATTCGCAACACTCGCGCCTCGAAGTTATCGCTTCGCCGTCCCGAACGGCGGTTTCGACAATGAACCATGCCGGCCATAAATTCGTTATTTTTGCAGGTTTTGTTGAGTTTTCTCCGAGAGTAGCAGGTTTGTGAGGAAACTTCAGAAGTATCGGGAACATCTTCCCTGAATCCATTATTCGCCAGTGGCTTAATCTTAAAATTTCTTTGTATAGGGCATCCCGTTACTTATACTATACTGACTGGAATAACTGGAATAAATTGGCCAACGAGGAAGTTAATAATTTTTCTAAAAATTCCTGAGACACGTCAATGTCGGGGAGGAAAAAATATTCTCCCCGCTGGCGAATTTATTCCAGTTAAGGTCTCCACCCTGTAGATTAACTTAAGGCTGTTGTATCGCCCTATATTCGTTATAAAAACGGTTTCCCAAATATCTTCGTTATTTACAGTCAAATTTTGTTCAAATTTTTGTGAGAAGTCAATGTGAACTTGAGAAGAAATTGTCAGAACGATATTTTCACTTTACCTCATACTTTTGGAAATATAAATAAAAATCCACCTGAAATATAAAATATTAAAAATATCATTCTGACAGATTCTAGACAATAGTTTTTGTAAACTTTTTTCTTTATAAAATTTTCTGTTAAAATAAAAAATAAGCATAAGAAATGGGAAACCGATTTCAAATTTTACGAATTTTTGAAACTATATCGCTTTCGCTCTTATTTCTACAGCGTGTTTCGCAAACTATTAGTGTACAGAAATGTACTCATATTATTTAGAGCCCCCGACTTTTTATCCTCCTTTTTTCTTACTAACTCTACTAGATTGTAATTAAATTAAAAATTGCAATAACCGACAGTATATTGCATAATAAGTTACGAAAATAATAAAATAAAATTGTTAGATATATTTCTACGAAGAAAAAATCTGAGTACGTGTCTGTATTGAATAGCATTAAATCGGTGAAATGTGCGAGTGAAATAGGCGACCTATCTCTTTGAAGGATAGAGTGATATAATGTCAGTGCTGACATGAAGCGAAAAAAAATTGGTAAACAGTGTCGAAGCGTAACAAAAATCATAACAATCTGTGTCGTCATAACCGATAAAACAGCCTTAAATATAGCCACAAAGAAAATACACCACAAAAATATTATATTCTTCTACCTTCTAGTTAATTTTTTTAATCCGGCATTTTCCAGATTGTTCCGGAAAGACTGAACGCCAGCGAGCTCCTGCTCGAGTTAATGGTCAGGATCGCCTCTCATCCGGATCAGTGGTACAAAGTGCACAACTTATTACGTGAGTACATTATTAGCGCGTTTTGCTAAGAACGTAATTAAGCCGGATTAAATATAGAAGCGACCTCCGGCGCTTTATTTCAGTTATTTCGCTCGCCGCGTTCAATTATGCAAAGTCAAATTCGAAAGAAACGAGACCGAACTTTCGGGTTCGCGGCAATCTTTGGAAAACTCTCGCGAAAGAAGGATGAAAGTTGGCTAGTCACTATGAATTAAATATTAGTTTGTCGAATACAGTTTCGCGAGGTGAAGGAAATGACAAGCTGGATAAACAGCGCAAAAACATCAACGTGAATTAATAAAATTGACTTTATCAACCCACTTGTTCAGCTATTGTGTATACAGCATGCGGTATTTGTCCCATAACATCCAACAAATAATTTTTTGAAGATGAAAATTGTGTTTTTTTTTCAAACCGACCACCCTAATAGAACCATTCTGCTTTTGATATTATACAATTACTGTAATACCTGCCAATGTAACTACATCGAATTTAACATGCAAACTCAATGTAACCGTAATGGATTAATAGCTTTGTAAACATTCTGCATATAATAATGTACAACCCGATTTGCATCAAAACAAACGGGAAACCGCAGTTCAAAAACTTCTTTTGAATCGTTGAATTATAAAAGGGCTCAGGCTAATGGATACATCAGTGCATAATTGGTGTATATACGCTGCTTTAATTTCCCGGAAGCGAAAATTTGATGAGGAATTGTCCGGAAATATTAATTATGCATGTGAATCCGCACAGCTTTCGCTAAAATACCTGGTCCTAATTATTTGTAAACCTACCGCAAGTTCATCTAGTATAATCTAGGTAATTTAAAAAAAATGCAAATTAATAAGTAATCGCATTTAAATTGCTACCTTACGTGTCGAGTCGAATCTTTAAAAGTAAATTACATTTGTCCTTAATGTACTTACGTGTACATAAATTCAAAAATAGCGTATGGCATGTACCTACCTAAATCTACCGCTAAGCTTTGCGGGTTTTTTATTTTTTTACGGAGATTAAATCGACGGAAACGCGCTTTGTGAAGCAATTTAAGGGAAAACGCCGATATTGATTATAACATTAACGTTATAGTTTGACCATAAACATAACAAAACCCATTAATTTCAATTCGCATTTCGGTAATAATATACGTTATTCGTGAAATAATTCGTCATTATGGCAGAACTTTTACTAGATGTTAATTAGGCGAATCTACATAAAATTTACCGAATTAAATTTACTATTTACATTCCCATTATTCTTCCAGAAACAATAGATCAGGATCTGAAGACGTCCATAAACGTCGTCACAAAGCTGAGAGCTCTATCGAATGAATCTGAGAACAACAATATCGGCGAAAATAATGTAAAAAGAATTATTTTAACCACGACTGAGGCGAACAAAAGCACGGAAAAGCAGTGGCCGATTTTCGATCTCGAGGAAAATGTACAAAGTGTAAATAGTACGTACGCAACAATAAGCGAAAATCGATCACAAGCCAAGGAAAGTTCGGAAAACTTCAAAAAGAAACCGAATAAACCAACATATCCTAAGAACTTCACATATCATCGGGTCACAGGTAAGAACTCGCTATAAATAAATACAGGGTGTTCCTTAACGACGTGCTAATATTTAAGCGGGTGATTCTTGAACCCATTTTAAAGAAAAAACTACCTGAGTCTATTAGTCCGTTTACATGAGAGTTGAAAGATCGAGTCGAGATCGAGTTGAGGTATATTTTTCTTCGTCGAGTCAACTCGTGTTTACATGAGAGTAACATTATTTCACTCTATCCTTCAAAGAGATACGTTGCCTTTTTTTACCAAATTTTTTACCCAATTTTTACCCTATTTTTACCCTATTTTTACCCTATTTTTACCCTATTTTTACCCTATTTTTACCCAATTTTTTACCCAATTTAACTAAACCCCAATTAACTAAATATTGTTCATTCTTTTAGGAAAGCCAGACAATACTAGCAAAAATCCCAGAGCTTACATAGCGGTCTCGATAATTTCTCCGAAGATCAAGGCGCAGCCGGTCGAAGAAGATGCCCTTTTGGAAAAGGAGCTGCGCCAACTGAAGCCTTGGAACCACGGTAAACCGGCCAAGTCTTCGAGGTACAATCGATCAACGCAATTTCACAGGAATAATAAAAATTTAAGCGAAAGTTAGAAATCACAAATTTAAAACCACTGTATAAATAAATCATCAGATTCGTTTTTCTTTGAAGAAAATACGTGTAAACAAAATGTACATACATAGGAATTCAGCGAGTTTTTATTTTTTTATGTAGTTCGTCTAAATATTCAAATAGTTTCACAGAATCCGCGTTGTTTCTCGTCGAATGTAATACCAAACTCTGCAATTAAAATTGCGTTTGGAACGCAAATACATCATTTGGACCGTCATCTATTCATTTAAACATTGTGTTTTGACAATGGCGTTTTATATTACATCTCACTGGTTCTTTGTAAAAGCGTTTGCTATGAAAATACACATCATTTGTAAAAAGTTTAGAATTTTAGAATTTATTGTAAAATAAAAGCCTGTTGTGAAACAATATAACAATTTCATGTGATTTAATACATGCTTAGCTAATTTTAGGTTTTTTTATTTCAAATGACTATGGCATGTAGCTGAAATTATTTTCCCACAAGTTTACATCGCAAAGATAATAAATAGTTCATTGAATTCGAAGTGTAATCGTTTTTATTGCAATGGAAGTAACGCCTAATTCGTAGAGAATTCATATTTACAATCTACAGCAAACTAATGTTTCAATTATCCTACAAATACTGGAAGTTTCTAATGTACACCTATAGGTGTCATTTTTGGATACAGCATGTTATCCAAGCACCTCTTCCTGATTTCGGAAAGGGGAGCTCCGTTGCCGGGTCTTCCCCAGAATCCAGACCATGTGGAGAAGTGCTGTTTGCTAGTTTCCAATTCATTAGCTTTGAATTCCTATGCATAAACAAATATTTAATAACGCGTTATTACAAAAATAATTTTCTTCGATACCTTTATTTTTTCCTGTTTATTCGTCATTTGCTCTCCTAGTGCCCTCAAGTAGGCTGATCCTTGTCTGTTCCAGATTCTTAGCGTTCTAAAAATATGTGTAAAAGCAAACACGAGAATGAGAATTTCACTGAAAAAGATTATAAATAATGCTAACCCGTTGCCCATTTTCTTCTCAGACGTTATATCGGAACTGCACAAAGGAATCCTGGGAGGATACTTTCGATCCTTGGCTAATAAAGTCACCAACTCTACACCGTCGTCCTTATTATGCGATAAGGGAGAGAGTTTTCGATTCCGGCCAACGGGGATGAAGTTCCTCTTGTGATACGTGGAGGGAGCTAATCTGAAAATTACACGAATTTTTCTAAAAACTTGATATTTAGACAAAGCACGTTTCCAATAACCTTGAAGATGGTTTACTGGATGAATTTTCGATGGATATCTTGTCACATCTATTTCTAATATCATTAGATTGGTATTTGTTTTCTTGTGGTTCGTGAGATTGGATATGTTTAAGGGCTCTTTCGTCGGACCATCCCTATAAAAATAATTAAATTAAATGGCTAGTTAAATTAAATTAATTAAGCGTTGAATTGAAAGCAGAAAACTAGGTGGGTGTGTGAAAACTTATTTTGTAAAAAACAGGGTAGGTAAAACGCATATTTAAATTCCTGTAAATTCCTGTAAATTTTGTAGCTATCTAATTAAAATGTCTAGAATATTTTCCAATTTATTAGCAAACCCTGCAAAACACCCTGCGTTTTAAAATAGGTAGATACTAAAAACTATCGACAGAGTTGTTCTTGATTTATAAAATAATTGGATATAAAACACATATTAGGTCAAATTATAACACAATGAATTCTAAACGAACAACCCTGATTATCTATAGACTGGGCTGGCCACAAGTCGCAATCTGTAAGATAAGAATTCATCGGGGGAATCGCTCTAAATACCAGCAAAATTTTGCAGAAAAGTGGGATGAAAAAATTAGGGCTTTTAGGGGATTCTCCAAATAAAAATAAACCGGCTCGTGGCCACCCCGTTGCGGATGCTACACGTACGTGTAGCCGTACCAATGACTGATAAAATCGTCGACCTATCGCGTTAGGTTTTCTCCACGGTTTTCCGCCAGGGCCGGGCCGTCCCCAAGGGTAAGCAAACTTTAGCTAACCCAAAAAACGACACATACAGTATTTAAATAACCGAAGGAGCGAAGGGCACTTACTCGTTCCTCTTGGAATCGCTTTTCGTCGTTCTTTTCCGCCAATCGCTTGTGCCTCTTCTCTTCGACTAATTTATCTGAATACAAAGAGACCTACTTATTAGAATCACATTAAATTAGAAAATGTAAACTATCAGGTATGAGCCGACCTAGTTCCTTCTTGTATTCCTGCTGCTGTTGTCGATTCGTTTTGTATCTGAGATTATTGTCTACGCACTTTCTGAGGTCCTTGCTTCCGAATTGGAACCGCAAAGCCGGATCCTCGTGGGTTTTGGTCAATTTGGTGCCGTGGCTGAAAATCGGGGCGCCCCCTCCTTGCCGGCCCAAATCGAGGGCCCCGACGTGTCTTTTTGCCTATTATTTTAAGAAAAACAAATCTGTAGATTATAGTATTAGATAAATTGAAGGGTGTGTATTTTTTGGTACATACGTTAACATAGTCTTTATTAGGAAACAATTCTTCGAGTCTCAGGTTTCTGAGTCCTCGTGGTCTTGCATCGCTCCTGTTTCCCCAAGGCCAGTAATTTTCCAGCATTTCCTTCATCTAAGGGAAATTAAAGAAGCAATTGCAATGCTTACAGAATAGTTAAATTAATTTGGTTTTTTACCTCCTTTCTTTCTTGATTCCTTTTCTTTAGTTCGTGTTCTTTTTGTTTCTTCCACAGCTCCATTCCTTCTTTCAGTACGCGTTCCTCGAACGTTTTCCTTTCCATTTCTCTGCTCGTTTGAACTGACTCGTCAACTAACATTCCCTTTAGCACTAGACAATAAAATTGATAATTACTGTTTTCGATTTATTTGAAAAAAATATGCTAATTACAACATTATTCTATGCTGGATAAAATTTATTAGTCTATGAGATGAGTACTATATTTATCCACAACTGTAATGCATCCACGATAATACAAGAAAATAAAAATATCGGTTTAAAAAGCATGCATTTTACAACCAAAATCTAAACCTCTAGGTTTTAACAACTAAAATTTAACAAATAACATATGTAAGTTACAAAAAAAACTCACTGCACTCTATTCGGCGAAATTCCTAAACAAAGTGGCCGAAATTCCGATACGTTTCACTAACCTAATAATGAGAGCGGCCGGTGTCGGGTACCGACCTGAGACCGGGGGGTCGATTCGAGGGTGGTTTTCATATTCAACCCTTTACTGAACCAGGGACGGCGCGTTAGCCTTTCATAGAGGCAACTAATTTAATAACGATTCCGCTGCTAGATGTTCAACAAAATGAATTGAAAGGGTAGATATAGTCGCTATATATTCATAACTAGGAACACCTATTACATTAGTAGTTTGAGTAGATGGACCCGCTACTGGTTTTAAGAATGGGATGACTTATTAGTTAGACTTTCGTGTTGACGTCTAATACGACGAATATATAGAAAAATGTAATCAGAAAAACTATCTTTTGGAAGCGATCGTCATTTTAAATCGGGAATAACGGGTCGAATCGATAATTTGAGCATGCACATGGTAACGTCTGTTACCTACATAATCCGTTTTGTAACAACATTCGACAGGCCATGAGTTATAGCTTTTATAGGGAATATTGGGGTTACATTTTTTCCATCAATCATCTGTACTTAAAAAAATTAGTTTCCTATAAACTACTTTTTCGTAACATTCCGCCTATACCACTACACTTAAAACTAATCTAAAACTAAAACTTAACACATAATTAAAAATTCATTTGTAAGTTTTATTAAAAAACAGTAAATAAAACACATAAGAAATTAATATAAATAAGTGAAAGCATCATTAATCACCTCTCTTTTAATTGATGGTATGAATTTCCTACTTGTTTTATTCTTATTCTCATTCGATTACAATTGCATAAATATTACTCCTGTTAAAAATATTTTATTACATATACTTAAGTCAAACGGTATTATAAATTATTGAAACCGAAAATGAAATTAATGATGATGGTCGTGACCAGAGCAACAATGATTCGAGCTGTGAATTTTCGTAGATGTTGTCGGGGGTTGTAATCTCTTATTGGCTTTGCTTAGAATTTCATAAGGGAAGGATTCTTCATCGTCATCTAATGGAGACGATTCGTCGAGATTATAACTAGAAAAATTTTATAATAAATCCAAACGTACTGCATAATCTTATCTCTAATTTAAACATTATACATAGTTGTTATAACAAATTAGTTATATTAAAAATTATATTTATAACTTACTTTAGGGCTTTAAAGAATTTGGAATGCTGGTTATTCTTCAGCACAGTTAATACTACTTTCCGCATATTATTTTTAAAAGCTATCAATTCCAATATTTGCATCATAAATTTGCCTAAACCGTTTCTCTGGAAACCTGGCTCCAATTGCAATTCGTAACTAAAAGAAAATCGAATGGTTAGAACAACACTTTATACAGGATGTTCCTTAATGGCATGCTAACATTTACAGGGGTGATTCTTCGACCCATTTTAAAGACTCAACTTCTTATGTATCAATGTCCTATCACTAATTTTTATTACTACCTAATTAGCATGTACTTAAGGAACACCCTGTATAAACACAATCATATTTTATAATCTACCAGTTTTAAGATGTAATTTACTAGCGGTTTTTGTATTGATCTCTTCGTAACCAGAAAGTCTCTTACCAATAAAGAACTTCGAGAGTTTCGTCCAAATCAAACCGAAAGTGAGCGAATCCAAGTGGTTTTCCGTCCAAGCCTGTTGCTATGAGATACCAAGCTGCTTCGTCTGTTAATTCATCTAACTTTTTCGTGTCGCTCCAGCCCCAAGAACACTGTTCGTACCTACGATAGAATTTAACTCGTTACTACATGGTTGACTTAAATTTAATGCGAATTGCTCTGTATAGAACTTACTTTTGTTGCATGTTCTTTTTAGTCAAGCCAAATACCCATTCTTTTAAACTCTGATCCAAATCGGTTACTTTTTTCACGTACAATTCGGCTGAAATACCGTTTTTGTTGAATTTTCTGAAGACTGGAAAGGGTTCTAGAGGATCTGCTAATTTGTTAGCCGCCGCTACGACTGCCATGGCCTGGCTTATTCGAATTTGTTCGTCCTTTCTTTGCAAACGTTTTTCTTTACTCTTAGCGCTGCTTGATGCTGATTTTCGCTGGAAAATCAGTTAGATTAGGTATAAGTGCAATCGGCTTAAACATTGTACTTACCCCCATGTTACTATTTCGGTAATTGTCCTAAGATTGGAATGGCAGAAAATTAACAAATAGTAAATAATTAACAAGTTTTAAAACAAATTAATTGGGTTTTAGTAACAGAGATCAGAAATAAAGCGCGGCAACTTTATTTTTTTGACACTTTTTTATTTTTATCAACCAATCGAAAAAAGAAGAGAAAATTGAAGTAATTGACAATTGACATAAATTTAGCTAATGTATATCAACAAAAAAGGTCATTTTTATTAAGAAAAATAAGAATCAGAAGAATTATTATGTCAAATGTAACATTGACATTATTGACAGTGACAATTCATTTTCATTTCGAATAAAAATAATGTAAATAAGAATAGGTATAGGAAGTATAGCGGTTTTATTAACAATTAATCAAAATGAGCGAAAATACAAGCAAACAATGGTCAACAGAAGAAATAATAAAACATTCCGATAACTGGTCATTAGCTGGCGATGTCGCTTTATTGAATACAATTAAATCATTTGCAAACGTAAGTTACCTAAAAAAAACGTAATTTTTATACAAACCTTCTCTACGATTTAGAATCTACTTAGCAAAGCTGATATTCTAAATGATAACGTTAACAACCTATTGAATGGCTTGGATGAAGTTAGTCTTAAACTAGATATATGCCAGAATGAATTCCAAAATTTGAAAAACACCCAGTTCATAGAAAGCAGAGTGTACGATGATGATGAGGCGCTAGATAGTAATGATGTGAACGATGCAACGTCCACAAAACCAGAAGACAATGAAAGCGATATATCATTAACAGATGAAATTAAACTCCTCGATGAGTACTATGAAACGGTGGAGATTTCTGGGAGTGACAGTGAAGATGAGCTCGAAAAAAGGTAGGCATGCTAAATGCTTTACAAATGAATAATAATTAATGCAAAATTTCAGTTTCGTATTGAAAGAAAAAGATATTTACGAGGACCGGCAACTGCCACCTCTGATCGGCTCAGATGAATGGTACAAGAATTGGTACATTAAAGATGAAGATGACGACTTAGACTCGAACGAATCTTCAGAAATCTACAGTGGAAGTTGCTCAGATGAAGATCTACCCAAAGACTTGGTAACATACTCACCAACTGTCTAAATGAATAAAGTACAAACATAATTTTTCTAGTTCAATGGGTCACAAACGAGTTCGGAACTGGAATTTTCAAATAGAATGAACGATAATGACTTGATAGCAAATTCAACAGTGAAACAAGAGTCCACAATATCCAGCGAGGACAGTGAAAATGCTAATTTCCCTGTACCTGAAGTAAGTATTGATTTCAATCACCTTAAATTGGTTCTATTTTTATTTACTATGTGGTATTGTGCAGGCTCCCGTATCTAATTTAACCTTTGCCGAGCAGCTTGCAGCTAAATTGGATAATGTGATAAGTCGAGAGGAAAACATTAATAAAAAGCCTATTCACAAGCAGCCAGTCGATCCATTTTCAGGTACATATAGAAATTAATGGTATATGTTGCTATTATAATAATGTATTGGTTAATTGAGTTATAAATTGATTTGTTTAATTAGCTGGATTGTTCGCTAATGAGCCGCCCCCTCTAAATGATTCAGATGAAATTATATCAGATCAGCCAATAGTCAAAAAGCAACTTTTTGATGATGAAGATAATAATTCCTTGTTCTGGCAAGAATCGTCAAAACCCAAGGAGGGTGTTAAAGGTGAATCGAATTTAAAGGATAACAAAGATATCATGGTGAAATCATCGCAGGTGATATACAGAGTTATTGTTATTTTTGCTGTGTAATTAACAAGGATTTGTAGGTATCGAAAGGTTTGTTTGATAGCGACAGTAGCGATGACGATTTATTCAATCCAAAAATTAAAATTCCCTCCAATAAAACTACGATATTGCAGCCTAATAAACCTATTGTCCCTCTATTTGATGAAGAACCGCCTAGTTTGGAAAATAGCCATAAAGTGGAAGAACAACCAAAAAAAGTATACTAACCAATTGAGTTCTGTATTCTTAAAAATATAACCTTTTTTAATCTTTAGAAACCAGTAGGTGCTGTATCTATATTTGGAGAAAAAGATATCGGAGATATATTTAGCAAACCTCAATTGCTTGATGCTAATTTAAATAGAACGAATATTAAAAAAGATTCCCAAAAGGAAGAGACCAATTTACCAAAGAATGAATCGTCTACAAATCTATTTGATAGTAACAAAAACGACGTTAATAAAAAAATAAGCAGTCTCTTCGATGATAATGATGATGATGAGGATGACATTTTTTCGAACACCAAGCAAACTAAAAATTATAGTCTCTTCGATGATGAAGATGATAATGTTGAATTTGACTATAACAAGAAAAAAGTGGATAAAAAGGCGATTAGCTTATTCGATAGCGAAGACGAAAGTCCCAACAACATAAGTGAGAGTAACAAAGAAATTTTATGTATTACCTTTTTAATTTCATTATCTTTCAGATGCTGAGAATAAAAGCAAAAAAGTTAGTTTGTTCGATTACGATGATGAAGATGATTTAATTTTCTCCAATACGACTGAAAAATCGGATTCGAAATTATTGGAGGAACCGGAGAAAACGGAAAATTCGTCCAATTCCAACAATGCTCAAGGTATTATTGAAAAGGAATTCATTTCAGATGCAATCAACGACAATAACATTGTTATCGATAAGAAAGGAATTCTAGAAACTGTTCCAACGCGAAAAACAGGTAACTTGGTGTGCCGTTAATACTTAAAATTTAAGATAAAGTCCATTAAAATTTACAAAAGCCAATGATAATTCCAGAAGCCAATGATAATTCCATTAAAAAAATCAGTTTATTTGATGACGACGATGCTGATCAGGATGAAGATGATTTACTGTTCTCTTCGGCTAACAAAAAAATCGATTTACCAAAGTCTCAAGAGCCTCAGCAAGAGGAAGACGCTCTTACCATAAGCACCCCTCCAATGGTAGGAAACCAAATCGTTCCAGATGAAATTAGCCATGTTGATGATAGCCTCGAGGAAATATTTACAAGGAATTCGGCCGACAAGCGAGGTATGTTAATAACATTTGGCTCAAGTTGTTTAAATAAGTCTCATTAGAAAATACCGTAGAAGAGGATTCGAGTTCGATTCGACCGGTGATTGGATTATTCGATTCGAGCCCGCCGCCCGACGACGGGGATTGGGATACGAAATCCGATCAATTCTCCGACACGGATGATTTCATTTCATATCGAAGAGATGAGAATGTGAACAAATCGCGTCTGTTCGACGATGATCCGCCCGATGATGATGAAGACAGTTTCGACAAAATCGTTACAGGAACAGATACTAGGTGAGCTGAATCTACTCGCATTTTTATTGTTATTTTCACTTGTGGCCTTCACTTTTCACTAAGACTTCGTAGAAGTTTGTATTCAGTTGGAAATGTGGCTATTGTTCCTTCTTTCAATTCAACGAATACTTCGTATAATCACGGAATGTAATTAGCCATAAAGAATTTGCAAACCCGAAATCGTAAAGTCTCCAAAAACAACAACAAATATCATACATGTTTTGCACGTGATCTATTTTTAACCGATCCTATTTTACGAAGGTATCGGCTGCCAAAATTCCGATTTCTATACGCGCGTTCGCGAATTGGAAATATTTTTGTTTTTGTTGAAAAAAAATCGCCTTCGATCAAATAGAACTCTAATCTAATTTCAGAATGGATAAGGACATATCTGATACGTATGCTAACGATGCTTCATCAGATATATTTAGCGATAAGGCTGATAAAATCGTCGCGGAGTCGAATTCGGTCGCTGCAATGATGACGACACCTGGCGGGCTATCGGAGGGATTCAATGAAAAAGGTACGTTATACAAATATTTACTTGATATTGTGCTGGGTGCAGTGTTATTTTGCACTTTGCGCCAGATTGTAGCAATCTAGCAAGCTTCCTAAGTCAATTGAATATTGTTTAAATCAAAATAGCAAAGTTGGAATGAATTTCACTGGCTGACTTAACGCATATTTTTAACATTTTTTGAAAAACCACAACAATCGAAATATGAATGTCTAAGGGAGCGATGTTTTACAATATTCAATTGAGTTTGTTAAGACTATATTTATATGTTTTATCTATTATTAAATTAAATGCTTCCTGAATTCATCCATCATTTTAGCGAATTCAAGTGATTCTGATAAAACCGAAAATTCGCCTTCCAATCCCAAATTGGATATCAAAGAAAAAGACGTAAGAAAACCAAATAAAATAGCCGATATAACCGAGAGACTCAATAGGCAAAAACCAGCCAAACCAACAGTGGGATTGAAAACCAATTCTCCTGGAAAATTAAAACAAACACTGAACATCAATGTCAACGCGCTGTTGCCTGGTTTGTCTCAGCCGAAAATAAAGCATTTAAAGAAATCGCAAGCGAACGATTCCGATGAAAATCAAACTATTGCTACATCAGAAAGTAAAGTTTCCGATGCTGATGATGGCAGGAGTAAAATTGCGAGGAAATCTGAGCCGGAGAAACTCGCAGGATTCGATGTTCCCGATCACGTAGAAATCCTTCCCAGCATAACCAAAGTAAGTTTGAATTATTCCAATCTTACACAGCGCTAAATTTACGTTCAACTTTCCAGGAAAGAGCTAAGAATCCAGCGAAAAGAAGACCATCGACGAGAAGAGCTAGACAGCAGGCAATACGTAAATCTCTAATTGAAAACGATGACTTGGATTCTCCGGAGGAAATTCCCCCAGCAACAGCAGAAGAAGAAAAGAAATCCGGTAAATAATAATCATTTCTCGCTAACCTCGCATCATAAATGCATTCTTGTTGATTAGATCCGCCCGAAGTTAAAATGCCTGAAATCGTAGAAAACGTAGAGACTGAAACAGTAGAAACTAATACTAATACTGATAATTCGAAGAAGAAAGCACCCACATTGTTCAATTCAGAAAGCGAATCGGATACTGATGATCTCTTCAACATCCCAAAGAAAAGCAAACCTAAATCATCGAATGAAAAACCCGCTGAAGTTGTTAAAAAGAGCGATTCCGAATCAAATACTAGAGTTAGTCTTTTCGATGATAAATCTGATGATGATCTGTTTGAACCATTGGGAAACAAGGAAAAGGAGCCGATGAAATCGGATAAGAAGTCCACCACAAAGAAGTCGTTATTTGAAGAAGATTCCAGCGATGAAGACGACGATGACGATTTATTTTCATCCAGAAGCGATAAAAAATCAGGTACTTAAATTTTGCTTACGTGTTTTTATACAAAACTCGACACTTTTATTACTCATTTTAGCATCCAGTTCTAAACCGTTCGAAAAGATAAATAAGCCGATAATAAAGAAACTGGCAAACGTGGAAACTAAGGATGATCCCTTATCAAATTTGTTGGATTAATTATTTACCAATTGTTGTTATACATATTATGTTATATATTTATATATTGCTAGCATTATTCGCGTGGCGTTGACTGTTGCACGATTTTTACTACATTACTTCCATTCAATCCATCCAAGAAATATAAAAGTTAAGCTAAAAAACTAGGTCACCCTAAAAACTATAAAAATCTGTCTACTATAAAAATGACCAAACTTCAGGAGATGATTATACAAATAATTTCGAACACAAAAATGTTATATAACGCTTTCTCTCAAAAGTTGATAGTTTTTCTTTTACTTAATAGTCTAATATAATATAAATTTGGCGGTTTTTATAGTAGACACCCTGTATATTACTTCTATATCTACTAATGTTCCTAGGTCAAATATTTATTTGTTTTTTTTCTATGTTTGCATATTGTATACCTATCGTAGAAGTCCTGTAACAATAAGGGTTGATTCTGTCATACTCTGTCAAGATTCTAATGATAAAAATCAACCCTTACTCGTTAATAATTTTATCATATTTTTATTTTGTTTTTGAAGTAAACCTTTTGCCATAAAAAAATAAAACCAGATTAATTTCAGAAAAATATATATTTAAGTATATTATAAGTAAAATACTTTCATATCGAATAAATAAACAACACTCCAAACATAACTTACATCTATAAATTGGACAACCCCCAATTATAGCACAATGAACTAAATTTAATAAACTCGACTAGATTATACTCGTTCAATAAAATTCGTTTCAAATAAAATTAATAAATAAACAAAAACAGAGACGACAATAATGAATTAAAGCATTTTGTGAAGCTTTAATCGATATGCAAATAACGCGATACCCATCAATTTCATCTGCCCAACGTGGCCTTACGTGTTTGCGAAACGGCTGATCAATTTGACGGGCATTGCAACATCTTACATTTTAGGTAAATATATCATTTCGTTACCAGATTCGCGTTTTAATTAATTTCAATATTGGCTAGCTGGAAGGACGCTCCACATCAACCTCTTGAACGAACCGCTTTGTTGAATTACTTCGGGATCGTTTCCAATCGCACTTGTGTATTGAGGATTTTGATTTACAACCAAAATAGGTTTCTAAAATAAATCATAAAGAATATAAATAATTAACAGACAAAAAATTAATATGCATGTGTTAATAAGCGCTATAGGAAGATTTAGAATTTTAAATCCATTAGTTAGGTGGGCATGGCATCAACCAGAGTTAATATTAATTGAAAATGAAGGTGGTGAGTACAAAACAGAAATTAAAAGTAGATTTGCAATTGACTATTCAACTCCCGTGAATCCCCGTAGAGTTAAAGAAAGTTAATTGTCACAGAAAAAGGGAAGTTTCTCTCGTTAGGTTAGGTTGTTTTGTCATCAAAGATTAAATGAAAGTGCAAATGAGGTTTAAGAATGTCTCATAAAATAGTTATTTATCTAGTACTTTGCTAAATGCTATGAATAAAAGTGCCTTTAAACTTCAACGAAACAGTTCGACAAAAAATTAGTAAATAAATAGAAGCATAAGCGGGTACGTACTTGCGAAGCGAGCCATCGCAAAAAATAAAATTATTTGCCCTTTACCTTTCCGGAAACCATCTTGTTAGGCGTGTACACTTTACTTTGAGGAGGAACGTTCACTTCTTGGATGTTGTCGCCCAATTCCTCTTCCTGCAGCGCTTTGTACGTCTCGCTTTCGGACGGATTGAATTTCACATGCCTACGGGATTGCCTACAAGAAATAATCAATTCATTAATACATGTAATTCTTCGATAAATTCCCTCTATCTATTCCTCGTTGATTCTGTTACTTACGGTTTCACTCCTGTCTGCTTGTACAGCGTATCAGCTACGTTTGTATCGCTATACAAGTTAATCGGGGAATTAAATTGTTTGTTAACAATCTGAAAAAATAATGCCCTCAATAATATGCTATTTATTTATTATTGTACATTTATGATTAGAATTAATAGCGGGAGTAGGTAGCGTTTCGCAATTCAAAGAGCAGCGATTCTGAAGTGCCACCTTCGAGTAATCATTATAAATAAAATCGCACGTTCTGCACGCGAAATTTAACATTCGCATTATATTTACGATTAGGTGTATTTTTAAGTCGTATTTAGGTTACTAGATCAAAAACTCAAGCGCAAATATTTGAAGCCCTAAAATAACTACGCCAACAAATCGGCAAATCAATTTGTATTTACGTGGATCTATTGCTGCAGGAGCTTTCAAATTTTAATTAGTATTATGGTGAACATTTTTTTACCTTTGGTCCAGCTCCGAAATCCGCTGTGAAACGGTGACTAGGAACAGGAGGAGCCCTAACGGAAGGATTCGGGTGGTGACGGAGGTAACTTTCCGTAGGTTTTTGTTCGTGTTTCACTTTGGCACCGGGAAGTACTAGTGGAGTAGTACGGTAAGGCTATAACAGAAGGAAACAAACACGAAACAGAAATAACAACAGGAAAAGGAATAAACATAATACCTAACATTAATATTTGTTAGGTTCTATATTGATCTTTTCTTAGTAATACAGGGTGTCTCAAAATTCCGTGTACATAAGCCATAAGCTACTGATGTATATTGGTGAGATCAAAATAAGTCGATTGAGCCAAAATTACTTATATCGCAAAGTTTTTCGTTTGGCTGTGAGGAAGCTTCAAAGTTGAAAGAATATTTTCAATTATTTTTAATAACTGAAAAACGGTTTGTTCGATTTTTAATTGAAGAGCCAGTGTTTTAATCATGGAAGAGTAAAAACCACCCTGATCCCAATATAAATGACATGTTTTTTTATTGAGAGCCGCCCTTGTTCCCTCATATACAGGGTGTTAGGTAAGTTGATACTTCTTTTTTAACTGTGTATGAATCTCTTAATTCTAAGCAACTTTTTCAAATAAACTTTTTCAATATTATGAAAAAAAACCAAAAATTTTAAAAATATTTCTTTTTTTCGAATTTCGAATAATTTCCAATACGGACCTGCTTTATTAAATATGAAATTTATTTATTTTTCGGCATTTATTTGACAGATGATAAATAAATTTCTTATTTAATAAAGCAGGTACGTATTGAAAAATTTTCGAAATTTAAAAAATAAATATTATATCTTCTTTGTTATTCAGAATATTGAAAAAGTTGCTTATTAGAATTAAGAGATTAATTCACAGTTAAAAAAGAAGTATCAACTTACCTAACACCCTGTATTTAATATTTAATATATTTAAGGAAAGCCTACATATTTCCAGAGGCGTTCTTCAGGAACGTACCTATCTATATCTCTGTAGGGAGGGCCTGTAGGAAAAAACTTTAGGGACTTGTCATTTTATTTTTTTCATGTTCTTTTTAGATCCGAAGGATTTCCCACATTTTCCGGGACACCCTGTATAGATCCAGTACATCTAAGTATATAAGAATGCAACAGCAAATTAGTTTTACCTGCTTAGTGACATGAATCTCCTGTTGATCGTCGTCTCTTCTCTTCGGATCGTACTCGTAAGATTCAAAATAGTTATTGTCGATGGGCGTCAGCGGCGTCGTGTAGTAGGGCGTCAAAGCCGATCCTCCTGGGCTGTATCCCGACGGCACGGCGCCCCTCGGGGACAGATGCGGAGATATGGACAGAGGGCTGTAGTTGTGCGAGCTCGTCCTCGACGAGCCGGTGCTACGCGGTGCATGCTCCCTGCAAAAAAAGCCAATAAAGGACCAATAAATACGTTGAAGTAGTGGAGTATGCGGGTACCTTTGAACTACGACTCTGACGTTGTTGCCGGCGTTCCTGAAGAGGTTCTGGGCGTCCTGGTGGCGGACGTCCCGGGCGTCGTAGTTGCCGATTTTGGTGATTATATCGCCTCTGTGCAAGCTCCCTTCGACGGGAGATCCGAAGCCCACCTGCAAAAAAGATAGAAACAAACTTAAATTACATCACGCAGTAATTTCTTCAACCTTCACCACGTTCTCTTTGCTTTTGCTTCAACTCCTCAAACTTTTATTTTTACTACAACAATCATTAGAATATATACAAAAAAACAGTTGTTGTATAATCGCTACATTTTATTATTCTTGGCACCAGCAGCTAATATCCATGGGTATAGGCGCAAGTGTATCCGCATCCTCGAAGCCGTAAATTACCCAGAAACTCACTTTGGTGACGATGATAGGCGTCTTAACGTCCGACCCGCCGACCACACTGAAGCCCCATTGCTCGTTCGGGGAGCTCCTCTTCAAATCCAACAGGATTTCATGCGTCTTTCCCATGGATCGGTTCGATTGCACGCTATTTCTCACTGCACTGGATATACTACGGATAGTCGAACGGCGTAAACACTTCTGTTTTGTGATGCAATTTTTGTTGTAAATAAAGTTTAAAAATAACGGCCGTTCAATGGGGAAGCGTAAATTTAGAATCGGCACCGAAGTCGGACGGAAATTTCTAATCGAATTTGTTTAATTGTCCTGCTAATAAGAAGTGCAAGCTGCTCAACAGGTTTCGCATAACTGGCGCAATTGGGTCGGTAAATTTTTGGTTGAAATATGGTGGAAGTTTTTGAGGATAATTTTAGTCTTAGTGATACATCGCGATTTTCTGCTGGCAAATTTTCTAACGCATCCTCACACTTTCATGATTGTTTGAATCATTTTGCTTTGCAATCTTTCATCTTCTTGAAATCACTTTGCAAATGAAATATAGGGAGTCCAGAAATTATATAGCTCAAATTTATAAATACTCTAAAATTGCACATACAGATGAGCGCCTAATGTAATCCCAACAAATCAGAGGCCATAATAATAGATACATCAGAATTTTGACGAAAAGATATATGAATAATAAGCTAATTTTTTAAATTTAAATAAACAACGATTTGAGTGGTGTTTAATGCATTAACAAGAAACCTCTAAGACTACATACAAGGCTACGGGTGTGCGTCTCATTTTATTTTCTCATTACATGCACTGTATACTGTGTCAGAAATAACTTGGCTCGTTCGATACCTATTACGTTTTCCTTGACTCGTACGTTTTGTACTTGATCGGATTATAAAAAAACACGACCTGCCAATAAATAAGTTCGAAGGAAAAGTTCCATCTCCCAGCGGATAAATCGCATGACGAATTTTCGGTGTATTGAAAAATCGGTATTTTCTTGTCGAAGCGTTTTAAAAATAATCCGCTATTTTTAGGCGGCAATTCGTAAATAAATTCGATCGCCTTCGGTAAAAAGTTTAACAGGACATTATAAAAGTATACCTGAGTATTAAGTTTGCTTACAGCACTAATGAATTTACTCCACTAGGTGTGAATATGTTGGGTAAATAGCCTAATGAAGAAGGCAATGGAACCGGAGGAAACTCGATTAATATCGCAACATAGATTGATTTTTTTATCATTAAACCTTTATCTATTATTAGCAGGATTAGTAGAATCAAACATAAAGATGTGATGTGTTAAAAATGTCTAGAGACACAAATTATTGATGTGTAGTTAATATGGAGTCAAAATGGTGAATTATGAGAGCAACTTCAGCCAAATTTTTTTCTACAAGAAGCTTGTAGATAAATTTAAGAACATAACTTCCTGTCTTCAAGATCATTCTGGCTTTTTTTAATAAGAAATTGGATACTTTTTATAAAGCCATTGGAATCCTATATAATATCTAGTTAGATATTTTTATTAAGAAGCTTGTTAATAAGAAGAAAAATTGGGCAAATGAAATCGAGAAATCGAAATAAAGTAAAGAGAGATTTTGATTATAATTATTTTGTTATCGTATCGGGAATTTATTTATGTATATTTGAAAGACATGTAAACATTCGACCGAATTTCTGATATAAATTTATTATCGTTCCGAAATCTCCGGTTACAACATAATTATTTAGTTTGTAGGTAAAATATCAAAGTGGCGAAAATAGGCGAGGTATTTATAGCCGAGATAAAAAAGTAAATAGCTAGCTGCAACTGCAACGAGAGCACTTTTAGTAGAGAGAAGAGAGCCAAACGCAATAAAACTCGGCAAAACCGTTTTTTCAAGCCTCCAATAGCCGTACTCACTTTTTTCTTATTGTTATCTCCTCGCCATGTCCAAAAGGACGGCCGTTGATAGGACATTCTTTTTTATAGAAAAGCACTGAAGTCTCACAAATTACTGTGCTAGATGTCCGAAAAATTGCCAGAATTTTCGGGTGGGGGAGGCCAGAATTTATATTTAGTCGGGTTTTATTGTAATCGCCCGAGCAGCTGTTTGGCATTGAACGCCTTTGTAAATAACTGGATTAATAGGAATAATCATACAGGGCGTTTGAAGTTATCAACTTTTCATTTTAAAGTTATTCTAATGATGAATTCTATGAAAACAAAATTTCTAGATTATCCAAACAGAGAATCTTTTACTCCAAAATAGAATATGGGGGAATATGATTTTAGAATGTCCTACAAAAATTTTATTGAATTTTTGAAATTTTAATTCACAACCTATACTATTTTCAAATTCTATGTCCATTTCCTAGATAATTTCATATAGGGTATTCTTTACTCCAAAATAGAATGTTAAGGGATAAGCTTTTAGAAGACCCTGCAAAAACTTTGATCTGATTTTCTTCTAAAAGAAATCTATGATTCAATCAAATTCTCAATTCTGAACATCCTGCCGATACATCTGAAGAGACTTCAATTAAATTTCGAGCCAATGGTAAAACCTTACGGTTAATAAATAAACATCTCTCATGGTTAATAAATAATAACGATAAAATCGTAAATAGAATTTGAATTTCAATGGGCGAGAATCTCGGCCACGTACATAACACATAGACAATCAAAAGGCCTTTCAGAAGACCTGGATGCTCTTATTGCACAGTTATAGTTGCAGAGGCGCGTCACGCGGTTCACCGGTCAAGGCCGAGCACCTGATTCTCTTAGTGGCCAGCACTCTTTTGGTGACATTGACTCCACGAAGAACCGGCGCTGGCACATCTTCGTCGCGCATCTTCGACGGTTCGCGCGATCTTCTTCTTCTTCTTCTTGTTTTCGTTCTTCCGAAGACGAGACAATACAATCGATTATCGACGGTGGCCCCGGCGGGATTGCGTGCTGTCTCGCGAGTGACCGATCGTATTTGTGCGGCTTGACCGGCTTTTTATTCCAGCTTGTTCGAAAAGTAAGTTGCATTTTTAACGGCAATCACCACCGAAAGTTTATACTTCCATTTAGTTAATGTCCATTGATTTGTTAACAGTATCTTCGGTTACAGAGAATTTGCAGGTTTCTAAAAAGTTCAATGACTTTTTTAGACTAATATAATTAATTTTGCCATAATATTTTATCGAGACATCAAAGAATACAATGATTCCTAGTTATTAACTTGATGAGGAAATATATTGGTTGTTAATATAATATGTATAAAAATTATTGAGCAGAGGTCAAAAGTCCCAAAAGAGGAGTTGCGTTGAAGAAAGATTCACAGTAAAATCAAATGATAGACTGTCTATAATCACAAATAATAGACTATTCTATCCCCATATAGAAGTCCATATTATTCCACCAATATTTATCGCTATCTTCCACATCTTCAACTTCTTCATCAAAATTATTAGCAATCTCTCGCGATAAATTTAATGCTAGATAGATATGCACTTTGTTTACTTAATACACAATAATTCCCTCATTTGAATTGTGCATCAGCTCAACAAATTCAGCATACAATTGAAAGTACCTACATAATTACCACATTTATTAATTCTACGCACAGATTCAAGAATGTCCGTTCAAGTTTATAAGTAACGGAGTTTTCGTCGGTATACTATTAGGCAATCTCATTAGGACTTCTTAAATGATCTGTTGTAGAAGATTATTTATCATGAATAACAAATATCTGAAGAAGATGAACTAGAATGCAACATAAAATCGTATTGTGTTTGTAGATGGGAATAAAAACATTAAAAATTTTTACCAAGGTTTATGGTAGGTTTAATTGCTTATTTTCGCATGTGAAAATGTACCGTGAGAATGATGCTTCAAATTTTTGTAATTTTTTATTTTCTAAATGATTTTCAACGGCAACGTTTTAACAATTATTCAAGCGTTTTCTCGTGCTCCTTTTTATGCATGTGCTCATTGAATTCGCAATGGTATGTGGAATAGGTAAGTACTCGCTGTTTTTACCAACTTTTTTGTTATCAAGTGAATGAACTTCGAAGTTTGGGCAATTGCCCTCGTCACAGATGAATTCAATTGATATTTTTAGATGTGGTTTTAGCCGGCTGGATGATTCATTTGTGGCGAACGTTTTTATCAAAAATGAACTGTTATTATTACCTCTTCAAGAGTTAATTCGCAATCTAGTATTATTTTCGTTTCTCCTCCTCTTACTGGTAAATCTTCTTAGTTGCAGTTTTTGTTTGGTTCTTTTTTTGTCTCAATAAAATCTTCAGCAGAGTGTTTTAAAATAAAGTGCGACCCTGTAGGAAAGAGGAATACGTTGTTAATTCCATGGAGGAATTTTTATAAATAGATTGTTTAAGAAAACAATCTTTTTTCGTTGCAGGAACTCCTCGAAATGTGGTTATTTATCGTCTTCCTAATCGGAGCGGATATTTTCGTGATAGCCGAAAACGCCGAAGACGACACGAAAGATGGGAAATTGTCCAGAAAAATTCTGGGCCAGAGGTAAGTACCAAAAAAATAAGCTGATCCAATAATAACAGTTTTTTCCACTGATCGAATGCAGATTTAAATTATTTGTAAACAACTCGTACGCGAACTCAACGTAACATAAATGCTTCAATGTCTCGTCTAATGTAAAGACCAGGCCATAAATAACTACATTTGTAGTATTCGTTTCGTTTGTGTTTCGATGTAAATGATTTTTACCGTTACGATGTTGGTCTAGAAATATTGCGTATTTGGTTTTCGTTTACCATTCGTGCTACATTTTAGCGAAATATGAATTTAATGGCGATTCCGGTTTGGTGGAACACAAACGACCAAGACCTGTGGTCTTTTAGCAGACTCAAAGGTTTTTACATCTAGGAAAAAAATCCCAAAAATATATCCCGGAATAAAGAAGAAGTAATTTTTAAATAACAATTCCTTTAACCAATTTACATCAAAGTTGTTGGTCATTCAAATTTTTCAACACCAATAAAGCCATCCCAACTTTTCTTTCCATTGGCCCTTTCTTCCTTTAAAACCATTTAATTTAATATTATTTATTCTTGCAGTGTCGTTACATCAGTATCTGTAGTAATGGACATAGGAAATGGATCTAAAACAATCTTCACAGATACTCTGGGAAAACCCGTAGAGAAACCATCCAGCTCCTCAGAATTGGCCAGTCCCATCAAATTACTAAACCCCGATCGCTACGAATTCTACACTTTCGACGACAACGGTAATTTAGTGAGAAGACTAATGTCTCTGGAGGAGATCAAAGGGATAATAGCGACAGGCGACAGCGACGGGCTGGAGTACGATTCCACCGTGGCGGAGGCGTACATACCGGAGAAAAGAGTCAACGACGTGCTGAGCAACGTCCAGAACGTGCTGAAAGAGGAAATGGAGATACACGGCACTAAGTTCGATTCTTTTCCCGCCTTGGACACTCCGGACGTGTCCGACTCTTGGAATATGATACTCCCGGCGGTCTTCGGTAACTCCGGAGTTGATATTACTCCCGAGAAAGCACCTCTTCACGTAACGCCCGATACTATCATGGTGGAACCCACGCAACAGCAACCAAGTACCACTCATACGGTACCATTGATCACTAAAGAACCGGCGACGATTTTATCTACCAGCTCGACAACTTTGACATCGTTGACAACTTCCACAACGTCTTCACCTCCAGCAGAAGTTCCAGTATCTAAAGAAGAAGTTGTAATTGAGAGTACTACTAAAGAGTACGTACCTGTAAGTACCGTTGCCTTCCCTGCTGATACCACTACAATGTACACCATTCAGCCAGCTAATAATAATAGCAACAATTCCTTTGAAAGCAAGGAGACGGAAACCACCATGACAACTTTAAATTCGAATCCTACTACAGAAACCAATGTGGAAATAACCATTAAATCTGTAGAATCGTCTATCAATTGTTCCTCTGTGAAAAACGAATCTGATTCCACCACTTTGTTGCCCATGTTAGACGGTCTTAATTCGATTTTACACCAATTACTGGTCACCCCTAATATTAACAGGTTCGATCATAGCCAGTCTGAGTACAAAGAAAACGTAGATTTTATGGATTTCACCGAAAAAACTGAAACTACAATGTTCAAAGACACTACTAACACTGTAACCGAAACGATTTTAACTAAAACTACTGCAAATGATATAGAAGAAAGTACCAATTCCACAACAACTGAAAGAATCATAGAGAGTACTACCTTAACATTCCCGACGCAATACACCACAACTGAGATTAATGAAATTAATAAAATCGATAACAATCTAAAAGAAGCTGATAACAAAACATCTAACGAGTATCCAATAAAAAGTACAAAAATAGAAAATGGTACAGAAGATTACAACAACACCACAACAATATTATCCCAATTAACAACAATAGAGGACAACACACCAACATTTACACCCGAAGGATTTAATAACGCCACAATAAAAATCCCACTAATAGACCCCAGCGAATCCTCAACCGAAACATCCATTACTAACGACGATGACAATACCACATACAAAGACAACACCAACACAACCCCAAGCACAACCGAAGTGAGTGTACCAAACGCCAACAAAAAAGAACCCAACTGGACGTTAGTACCAACAGTGGCGCCCCACAGCGAAGCCACCTTCGGCACACCAGCCAGCATTTTGCCGCCTTACCCAGAAGCCCTGGACCCGCCGGAGCTGATCGACCTGCGAGCGGAGCCGCTGAACGGCTTCGGGCTGGAAGAGAGCACCGCCGACTTGGACAAGGACATCCAGCAGTTCTCGCAGCTGTACAACGAGCTGGCCTTCGACTTCTGGAAGAAGACCGCCGACTCGGTGAGCCACGCCAGGAGCCTGGTGCTGTCGCCGTTCGGCGCCATCTCCTCGCTGGCGATGATTTTCCTCGGCGCCCGGGGCTCCACCTCGGCCGAGATGAACGAGATCCTCAAGCTGGACGACATGATCACCTTCAACCCGCACCTGGTGCTGAAGACCGTCGGCGAGTCGGTGGCGGTCCCCGAGGAATCCGGCGCGGTGACGGCCTCCTTCGTCAAGGAGCTGTTCATGTGCCGGCTGAAGGGCAAGTTCCTGCCGTTCTACAAGGAGCGAGTCAAGGCGTTCTACGACGGGTTCGCCGAGGAGATAAACTTCAAGGAAGTCGGGGATCTCGTGCGCAGAAGGACCAATCTCCAAGTGAAGAAGCACACCGAAGGAAGAATAGCGGAGTTTCTTACTGATACGTCTGTTGTAGGAAGACCTCCATTGCTTGCGCTTGGGGTCAACATTTTTCAGGTTTGTATACCTTTTGTAGGTATTCATGTGACTTAAGCCCTAAGCTAATAAATTTATTAACAATAGAGCTTGGTGTCATTAAGAAACAAATATAGTGTACTAAATTTTGGTTGTAGACAGACTGCAGCAGCGCATATTCGGACAACCGAGACGGGGAAATGCACTTTACTGTATTACCAACCATAAGGCAAAGAAGGCTAGTGCCAATTCCTGCAGTGCTGTACAAACACGGCTTCCTGGCGGGTTACGAGCCTAGTTTAGACGCCACAGCCGTTTCCATAGGAAGCAAAAACCTCACGACCAGCACCATCTTCGTAATGCCCGGACAGCAAGGCGTGCAAACTCCCGGAGACGGTTTGTCCAGATTGGAAAAGAGTTTAGCGGAGAGCTCGTTCAAAAAAGGTGCTGTGACCAATCGATTCCCATTTCCCGATTCTAAAGGCTCCCTTTTCCAGGCGCTTGGTCCAGGTTGCTGAGGTCTTTGATGGCCCGGCCGGGACTGGAGGTGCAAATACCGAAGATCAACCACAGGAGCGTAGTGAACGCCACCGAGTCGTTGAAGCAAATGGGTTTCGTGGAGTTGTTCAAGAAGGGTCAAGCCGATTTGGTCGGGATGAATGGCATTTCCAATGATCTGTATTTATCGGAGATCATGCAAGTCAACCAGTTTACAACGTGCGCTGAAAAGAGGACTGATCACCATTCGGAAATTTACCCCAACAGTGTTAGGAGATTCAGAAGGTACGATTTAATGTTACAATTGAGGAAATGGGAATTTATAGTAACCATTTCGTATGCTAAATACATCTAATCAATACTCATTTTAACTAAACAATGAGAATTTTTTAGTATCTATTTTGTATAGTGTACTATAGCTTACACATTTTTACTGTGTATTAACGAAACATCCGTGGTTTATTAACGATAATAATGCATTATGGAATGATTATTAATGATAATTTGGAGGATTATCACTTTTTTGGCTACACTATTAACAAGTATTTACTAATGTTGTAAAAAATCAGGATTATACTTAGTTTCCTAATTAAAAGATTCTTCTGTATTGATTGATTTTGGAACAATCTCTGTTAGGTAATGAAGTTAAAGAATACCAAATTTTAACTATACAGGGTGTATCAAAATTATAGGCCATAAATTAAACCACATATTCTGGGGCCAAAAATTGAACCTAACTTACCTTAGTACAAATGTGCACCAAAAAAAAGTTACAGCCCTTGGAAGTTACAAATTAAAAATCGATTTTTTCCAATTTCTCGAGAACATTTTAGTATTTTTTTATGAAATTAGACAGGAGGTTCTCCTATTGCAAGAGCAACTTTCTACAAAAAAATTACGAAATCTGTGCACCCCATAAAATTTTTATGGGCGTCGTGATCCCTTCAACATCCCCAAATTTTTGTGTACGTTACAATTAAATTATTTTTGTCATGCCATTAGTTTAACACATTATTTTGGAAACTTTTTTGTCTCTTAGTACTTTTTCGATTACCCTGTTTTTATCGAGATATGGGCACTTTTCGATTATGTTTCAAAAATTCTGAGAATAAAAAAAGTATATTATAAGTGAATTTTCAAGTTAAAAAATATTTATTGAATCTAATTAAATATTTTGTGCTTTGTAAAAATTTGTAGAAAGTTGCAATAGGAGAACCACCTGTCTAATTTCATAAAAAAATACTAAAATGTTCTCGAGAAATTGGAAAAAATCGATTTTTAATTTGTAACTTCCAAGGGCTGTAACTTTTTTTTGGTGCACATTTGTACTAAGCTAAATTAGGTTCAATTGAGCTATTTTTGTCCCCAGAATATGTGGTTTAATTTATGGCCTATAATTTTGATACACCCTGTATAATTGCCCAAGTTTGGCCCAAAATTTCGATATACAACTATTTTTAAACTATTTTTTTGCAGTAACGAAGCCTTACCCGCAGTGAGGTACTCCGAATTACCTCTACCCTTGAGGCCGAGGCAAGCCAGGAAACCGGAGGTCCCGAGATTGAAGTTCGACAGGCCTTTCTTGTACTTCGTCCGGCACAATCCCACCGGATTGATACTGCACATAGGGAGATTTAATCCGAGGCTTTTACCGTAAGGGGAGTCTCGCTTCGCATTTAGCTCAAACTCAATTCGACGCGGGAGGATAGGAGGAGATGTCGATTGCTTCTGTAGTATTTCTCCTTTCTTCTTTGTGTTTATGGGGTATAGGGGGTGATTAGTCCAACTTCGTTATAAGTTCGGGATTGGAGTTCCGTTGGGGCGAGGAATTCGAATTTGTAATTAACATTTAATTGCGAATGCGAATGGATCCCCTAAGGCGATTGCCGATTTAAATTAATTTGAAATTCGCGAAATTGTTTAAAGTGTGGCAACGTTTTAAGCTATTTCGAACATGGAGAATTAATACTTTATTGAAAAAAATGTTTTTACTTTAAAAATCTTTACTTCTTTGAAGCGAAGAGGTGATCAGTATTATAAGTAGGTATGTAAACAATAACACGATTAATCAATAAAATATTCGATTGACCGATTATATAATTTTTATACGATTTTTTGTTAATAAATAAACTAAATTATTTTATAACTAGTTAACAGTTTATGAAAAGTCTAGAACCTTAATTACCGATTTGCTTACTTAATTCCAAGAAAATCGCCCATAGATAATTTGAAAGGTGTATATGAAACTGCTGATTACATCCTGCATGTAATTAAAGAGGAAATTTGTTGTAACAGGTGGTGTACAATGTAAACCTCGCTAAAAAATCGGCGCAGCAGGAATATGTGCCTATATAATATCACGTTTGATATCAAAGCGGAAAAAGGTTAATGCGAATGGAATTGCTTTCGTTAGCGCGTTTGCTCTAATTTTACGATATTTATTTTGCGTTCGCACTGTATTTGCTAATTGAAATTCTAAATATTGATCGATATCGAGGGAGGCGACGATCGCTCTTTTTTTCGGTTGAGATTTTGATTTGTTTTCGCGACGGACGGACGGGATTTTTTTTGTATATTTTTTCGCTCCCGTCTGGTGTTTTTGGTAAATAAGAATCGACTGTCCCAGTAAGTATTGCAAATTTTGATTCTGTACATTTTGCAATTTTTTGCAAATTAACTTTGCCTAAATAATTCTAAATTATTACCACAAATTTTAATATTATTCCTGAGCGAAATTTAAGTATATTTCCGTTTTTCACTTGATACCTAATAAATAAGAAATAATTTTGAATTACTTGCCAATTAGCTGAAATCTAATAGAAAACTTACCAAAGGTGCGAAATTTCGCAGTTACTGCAATTACATTCAATATTGTTTAGGAGTAACTGCGTTTAGTTAAATCTAATTCTCATTCGAAGAAGTTTGGGATATGTTGTTGTTGTTTAGTTGTTTAGGGTAAAATTTGGGGAAATCATTTGTTACTGAAATTCAGTCATCTGTAAATAAAACACAGTAAAAAGACGTGATAAATAAATACTGATAAATTCGATGTATAAAACATGAATCAAAGGAACCGTCTAATTATATCTATTAATTGAAATGAATCATCTAATTAAAGTAAGTAGATAGTACTTACACATGGTGTCTTTCATAAGAAATAACACAAGTGTTTTTAGTTGAACGCAAAAATATGATTTTCAAATTGCAGCCGAGAGAATTTGGTACAAAACAATTATCTATGTTATTATACCTCTTTCAAATGGTATTAAATGTATGTTCCAAAATTTTACAATTACAATTCCTTGTTTGCAACACCCTATATTGTAAATATTTGCCGATATTAACAAAATTTATAGGCGAATATTTACCAACCCAAGTGCTTTCATTATGTACTAATTAATGATGACGTTTATTTTATTTGTTCAATTATACCCATAAATGGTTATTTATTGTGTACATTAATGAACAAACATGTTCCATCCAAACATAGTCGAACAATTTGTTTGTTAGGCTGCAGGAATTTACATACAACTAACAGGGATATCTAGCCATTGAAATTCAAAACTGAAACCCCGGTAAAAAGTTTATCCCATATTCAAATAATACTTCTATTCTAGAAATAATTTACATTTTCCAGAATGATTCACCACGTTAAATGGGCATGAAACCTTATAAATAAGTACCTCATGAAAAAGATCTTACCTTGTGGATACACCTAGAGAAATGAATTCATCTGCTGAATTTAACGCCACGGTAAATTTCTCGGATTACATAATTCCTTACAATACGAGGCCAGAAACCTACGTAGTACCCGTAATATTCCTCCTTATATTTCTCATCGGAGTCACCGGCAACGGCACCTTGGTGATGATATTCATAAGGCACAAGCACATGAGAAATGTACCAAACACGTAAGCACACACCATTCTCAAATTTCCGGAACTATTATTATCTTTATATGCAGGTACATTTTCTCGTTAGCTCTGGCCGACCTGCTGGTGATTGTGACTAGCGTACCGTTCACGTCCATTATCTACACAATGGAAAACTGGCCGTGGGGCGAAACGATTTGCAAAATATCCGAATCTGTCAGGGACTTATCCGTGGCTGTATCAGTGTTCACTCTAACGGCGTTATCAGCAGACAGGTTTTTCGCTGTGGTGGACCCCCTCAAGAAACTCCACGCAGGAGGTAGGTCTGATAGAGCAATCAGCTAATGTGCCAGGTCTGCACCATTCGTGTTCTTCCAGGAAGAAACTGCTGCACCACGCGCATTACTATAATCATAGCGATTATGATTTGGGCAGCAGCTTGCCTGATAGCTCTTCCGGCAGCTATGGGATCTCACATAAAGTTCATCCCCGACGAAGAGAACGAGCGTTTCCACGTGTGCTACCCCTATCCGCCGCATTGGCTCAAAGAGAAGTACCCCGAGTTTATGACGACTTTCAAGTTCCTGGTGCTCTACCTGATACCTCTGGTGATCATCGGGTTTTTTTACTTGAACATGGCGATGCACTTGATCAGCAGCACGAAGAACATGCCCGGCGAAGTGCAAGGGTTGAGAAAGCAGGTAAAAGTTTGTTGTAGAATGTAAATTTATTACGTATCTGTTCCGTGTTGTAGATGAAGGCTCGAAAGAAGGTGGCCGTAACTGTGTTGATTTTCGTGGCTGTGTTCTTCATTTGCTTCACACCGGGGCACATTTTTATGCTTCTCTTCTATTTCTATCCGGATTTCGACGATTTGTACGACGCCTTCTGGCATTACTTTAGGATAACGGGGTTCTGCTTGGCGTACGTGAATTATTGCGCCAATCCCATAGCGCTCTACTTCTTAAGCGGGGCTTTCAGAAAATATTTCAATCGGTGAGTATTGTTTTTGTTTCAGGGGCGGAATATTTGGTGATATATTAGAGATAAATAATGATTAATTAACGTAAATGGGTTTTGAATACGTCCCCCGATCAGCGATGTTACAATTACTTTATAATTATGTAACTAATTACAATTACAATAACTTTGAGCAAATTGTAACGAAACAAGTAATTGAATGACAATTGAGGAGCATGTAATTAATTACCGCCTCAATATAAAAGTAATTGCAATTAATTAACAACACTGCCCTCGATGCAATTTAATTATGTTTCGGGTTCAATTCTGCTATATTTGTCCAGGTATTTATTTCGGCGGCGATTAGAAAGATCGAGAAGCGATACATATCCTCGTCAACAAACATCCATTTCCTTGTTATCGTTCAAAAGGCATCGTCAAAGTTCGACCAAAAACGATGATAAAATTATACCAAATTTGGTTCAGTAATACAATAAATACTACAATTTATTTTTCGTTTGTAAATAAATTTGAAAAATAGAAATATAGTTTCAATAGAAAAATTTCAGAGTGCCAGTCCATGACGAGATGCAAATAAGATAAGATTAAAGACACATACGTAAGGAGGTATACAATAAAGCTGTTGGGGAGGACTTAGAAATAAAAAATACACAATCAAATAAACAACATAATTTCTATAAAAGTAAATAACGGAATGATTATTCTTTTAAAAAAGTAAATAAAAATGTTTCGTAAATAAAAATTTTTACATTAAAAACCGCACGAGGTATCTAATACTAAATTCACGTCGTTAATTCCATTTAATTAATATAGCTACAAAAACTGATTCGACGAATAAACGAATGTCTAGACTACTTAAGGTTATTTGTACACGATATTTACATTTCCTTCCGGTCATTTTGTCAAATTTCAAACGTTCGAAATGCTAGAATTCAACTGTTTAGCAGCTTTTCTTTTTTTCCGTTTCGTTTTCTTCACTTTCACCTTCTTCGTTTCATTCACCTCCTAAAACAACAACATAAAACATTATAATCCCATTCTAAACCTATCATATCACTCGATATCCTCACCTGCTTGGCTTTGAGCCCGATGAAACCGCTGCAGTTCGGCGCTCCACATTTGCATTCCTTCTTCTCAGTACCCGTACATTCCAAATTATAATTAAACGTCAGTTCGGTGTGGGGCAGTATGTCTTGGTTAGCGAACAAACCCACTCTAGTCTCACCGTTCACCGTCCACTTTTGCGTCTCGCAATTGGGTTGGCAACAGTGGTTCATAAATCTGGCAACATTCCCTTTTGGTCCGGCATCGATTATCCTAAAAAATAGATCAAAATTAACTCATAATAAAACTTATGGAAAAAAATTAGACATTTAATATTAAGGTAATGTAATATAGTATAAAAAATTTTCAACATGGTCTCTATTAATGATTAATAAATAGATTGTTATTGAAAGTAACTTAATCTGTTAAAACGGTGTTATGATAATTTTTTTATTAATAATAACGTGATGAAAATGTGGATTTGAAAAATCGTATGAAAGTCAAAAAAGAGATTTATAAATAAATCTGATACTGATAAATCTAATATCGATTAAAAAATTAGCTGAATAACAAGTTATTACAAATGTACCTACCTATTAGGAGTGATGATAAGGAAATAGTAGTTTTCCTCTTTCTGTTCGTGCATCTTTTGTATTCTTCTTTGGTATTCCTCGGCATCGATAAGTTCGCCTACATATTCAATGATGAATTGGCCCTTGCTAATCGGAGCCAACGTTTTGAGGCCCCATCCTCTCGCCTCGGTTTTGCACGGTACCAATGGCGGGTACTCTCGTTTTTCGAACAATTGATTATTGCACGATTCGCCGGCCGAGCATACCTCCGGATTGCACTCAGTCCACAACAATCTACAAAAACGGCATATCATACGCGCTGTATTTAAGAGATAAAGTGTAGGTTGTTTACCTGTTTAGACAATTACTATCTGGTCCACAGGGATTCGGTTGAGTGGGATCGCATTCACAGGCAGTGATGTTACTTAAATCCATGTCGATTAATTTTACGTTTCCAACGGGTTTGCTCACTTTTATTTTGATGTAAGGTGGTGGCTTTTGGCAGCTTTGCGTTGCTGTGGTCAGGATAGATTTGAATTCTATATTTTAACAGAAATAAATGCATTAGTTATTCAATTGATCGTAACATCATCGAACATTTTACTATTATATAAATTACAAGATTTTTCATGATTAAACAATAGTTATCATTAACTATAGTTTTAATCTAAAGCTACTCGTCAAATGCATATATTGCAAACATTGTACTTACGTTTTTTCAATTTGTGAGCAATGACCGCCTCTTCGACAGCTCTAATATACATAGTTTTCACTTTTTTACTCTTCGTCGTCAAGCGCATGTCTATAGTATCGCCGTCTTGAAATAAGAAGGATCTACCTCTGTTCACCCAAAAGTAATCGTAGGTGCCGAAAAATTTCACCACGAACTCACCGGCCGAGTGCTTGAAGTTCATCACATTATGCGGAATCTGTAAACGTGCATTAATTAAAAAAAAAACACTCATAGAATTTGGGTAAAAGTATCTACCTCGTTGGGATACAATATCAAACCGGGCCACCACTTGTAGTGTCCCACTTTCACCCAGACGATTTCATCGTAGAGCGGCAGCCTGCCGCATTCGCAGTCTTCGCAAACAAACTTCTCGTCATCGGCCAGATTGACCATGAGGCACTCCGGATGGACGCTGGTTGGGCAATTTTCGCAACAAATCAAATTCCCGCCTTCGCTGCATATCAAGCACCACGTAGTATTGATAGTGTGACCTGCAAAATCGATATATTGATCAGTACTATAAGTATTTAACGCGAAGATGATTACTTACTTTTATTAATATGTCTCGGACAAACAATTTGCGTAGAACTTATGATTTCCGTGCCGGCTGGAACACAGCTGTTCGTCGAATGGTAGCTGGCCGGGCACAGCATACATCTGGCGATTTTATCGCCGGAACAACGAGATATTGAGGCTCGGGGATTCTCCGAAGCGCACGTATGACACACGTGTTGCGGACAAACGAAGCTGTCGATTTCCTCTTGAGAAAACCTACAACAATAAATAACCCATGATAGTCCATTGAAATGATGTCCAATTATTTTCTTTAATAACTTTTTTATATTCAATTCTACCACCAAAAGATCGATAATTAAAGTTGAAGAGGATTCAATTTGCAACAAAAAGTGCCTCCACAAATTTTCAGTTGGCCAAGGGTGTGATCCCACAAACTCTAATTTAACTTCAAGCTAATTCCCTCTTTTCATCCTCTAACAAACACACCACGAGCCCGAAAAATGTAATATTTCAATGGACTATGAGGCCGTTAAATTAAATGAATATACTAATTGAATCGCACCTGTTTTTAGTGGTTTGAATCAAAGACCACTGGGTTTGCGGCCACAATTTTAAACACTCCGGGTGGTAAAATCGCGAACAGTGAGGCAACGAACACTTGTGGCGTATTTTAAAGCCCGTCTTCGATATGCTGTCGCAGCAAATGAAGCAGTAGGGATCGACGTCGTCCGCGCAGAAACCGCATTTGAAGACGTCAACGTCTCTTTTGGAATCGGCGACTTCGATGCAATCGCTGTCGGCCGTCACGTGCTTAATCGCATTCCTTTTAATTTTGTTTGATGGTTTTTTGATCTTGTTGGAGGTTTTGTCGCTTTCAGTGTCTCGTACTTGTTGGCTATTCGGCGATTCACCTAATGAAAAATAACAATATTAAGTAGAGGGACGGGTATTTTAAATGTTTTACATTATATTAAAACGCAGAGGTGACAGAATAGATAAATAAATGGAAATAGTACCTACCTAATAATCCTTCCTCATTTAAAACATTTTCTTTGGAAGATGTTGGTATAGTTTTATCACCTTCACTTAAATTGCTAGGTGATTGGGAAATGAATCCCGTTTCCTGATCATCGACGTTATTTTCTCGCCAATGTTGATACCTTCTTAAAGATCCGTTGGCGACCGGCGACAATTCGTTACACATTTTCATGTAAGCAGTAGACTCGAATTTTTTCATGATTTCCTTCATTTTAAAATCTATCCTTTCAGCTAAATCCATGTTTTCGCAATCGGGAGGAAAAGTTTTCCTAGGAGGTGTGGGGCACACATTCGATGGTATGGTGATGATCTCAACTTGAATATCCATTTCCGATCGATTTCCTGCAAAGCAAACGAATTTAAAATTGAGAACTTTACTTAAGAATTTTGCCTAATTTCAGTAAAGTACATGTGGTAGAGGTAGACCATTACTCGGACTATACACACCTGCTTGATCGCGTTTATCTTTAGTGTAGATGTCTTCATTGTCCATCTTCAAAGCTCTCGTTTTATTGCGTTTAGGAGTTTTATGAGCTAGGATGTCAGCGGCGCAAGATAGGTGATAAACCCCGTAGCATCCGCCTTTGCACTTGTACACCTCCCCGAACTCGAAGCAGAACTGGCACGCCTTCTCCTTGGGGTAGCCCTTGAAGAGGTTGTTGCGTTTGAACAGCGATTTTTGCTCCCTCAGCGAGTACGAACCGAAGTTCCGGATGTGATCGACAGTGGTAACGTATTCCTCGCCGGTGATTTCGTCTGTGATGATCACCTCTTCGGGCTCCGCTTCTTCTTCGACTGGTTGTTCTTTGGGACTCGACAGCTGTTCGTCGATGGATTTCTTGGGCGGTTTATCCTTGCTCGTTTGTTGTGGTGGTGATTTGTTGCTTAGTTTGATTTTTTTGGCGTTATTTCCATCGCAAGGCTCTGCGTTAGGTTCCAATTTAGGCGTGATTTCCTCTTTAATTTCAATACTTTCGTCCAACTTCCTTTTTCTCCCTCTATTGCTGTCGTCCTCCGCGTGATTGGCTTCCGTTTTCATATTGGTCGTGTATTCGATTATCTCGTCTACATTTAAATTGTGAGTTTTGACATACTCCACTTCTTCGAGAGCCTTGGCGAACTTCTTGCACATACGTCTGCCGTTGATGCAGAATACTTTCAATTCGGAAGTACTTTGAAACTGAAAGAATCAAAATTTTTAATTTAATATTCAGCACAAAATGTTTAAAATCCATTCCAAATCTTTTCGGACGTGAGCAAGTCCTGGAAATTTTGTACCTTTGTCTACTCACATACAAAAAAATTTGGTATGGGTTACATGTACGTGTTTATACCCTTTTTAAATCGTCGTAAATCCTTTGCAAGTCGTTGTTATCAGTGAATTTCATCATTTTACTGCGAGCTATCCAAGCTCTTCTTCCTTTATCGCCAAAGAAGCACACATGAAGATAGACACGATTTCTGAAGCCTTTAGTCTCTATTGAAAAGAAAAATATTTAAATAGCAAGTCGATACTGTAAATAAGACAATTCAATTAAAATTTAATTATAATCGCCTGGTTAATTTTGCTTCTCAATATAATTACCAGTTTTGGTTGTACTGTTTGAATTTGGATCGTTTGTAATAATGCAAGGCCAATATGGATATCTTCCGAGTTGTCCCCAAATGATATCGCCTACTTTCAAATTACACTCGTCAGCTAAAAATGGATACATTAAAAAAACCGTAGGTATTTAAACTAAATTAACTTACGAATTATACAGTTTTGATAGTAATCGAATATAATTTTTTTATTCTGTGCACTGAACTTCCGTTTTCTCTTTCGTCCTTCTCTCCCTTTCTTAGGTGTCAAGGAATACTTGCAATCTAATAAAATAAAAATAAGATATATGGAAAACAATGTAACTTCGACTATTCTACATTTTAAAAATTCAGGGTGAAATGGGTATTTAAAACTCAGCTATAAATGCAAGAACTTTCAATTCTTCTCCACCCTATATTTTCATACAAGAAGATATAAAAACTTATTGAATTACCTTCAAACTCATAACTGTTACTGAATTTCGACATATCTGCCCAAGAGGATTCATCGCCTTCTTCTTTTATACCAACGGAACTTGAATCTTGGTAGCAGCCTTCGTAAAAGTCCAAACGTTTTTCTTGTTCATTGACATCACTACATTTACTTCTGTTGTAATCAAATCCTTCATTTTCATCTACAACATCGATTTCTTTTTTCACTTCTGTAACATTCTGTGATTCGATTACTCCCGAAGGTGCTTTTTCAGATAGGCTTTCGGAGACCTCAGTACACTGACTGGCATTACAATCAATTTGATTTACCAAGCCTTTATTTTCCTCGACATCATTGATTTCTTGTTCTTGTTCTGATTTCTTGATTTCTTGATTGACTTCTATAACATCCGGCGACTCAATGGCTCTTGTAGGTGCTTTTTCAGCGAGGCACTCAGAGACAACCATACACTGAATGGCCTTACACCTAATTTGATCCACTAAGCCAATATTTTCCTCTGTATCTTCGATTTCTTGTTTGATTTCTATGACATGCGGCAAGTCAATAACTTTTTCAGAGAGGCATTCATTACTACTAGCAATCAAAGATCGATCATCGCAGATTTTATACAAGTCACCATCTTCAACAACATCTTTATGATCCTCTGTTTCTATGAGATAATCTTTGTCGGAGATGGTGGAAGAAGTTAATAAATTTTCGCTAATAAGCGTGTTGAGATTGGTTTCCTTAGATGACGTTGAAGTAGCTTCAACGTAATGAGGTGTTTCATTTTCTTTTAAGTTTATAGATAGTAAATCCTCACTGTTTTGTTCTTCAGTAACAAGCTCTTTGTTGCTGGTAGTTGATGTAAGATCTAATGAACCTGCCTCTGAAGTGAGTTCTTGTGTAAGGCAAGCATTATCGACCACATTTGATGAAGTTTCAATAGGCGGGTCGATTTTATGTGAATTGTTTAATGAACTGGCGAAATTTTGCTCATCCAAAATTGAGTCGCACTTTTCATTAACACTATCTTCATTGTTTACATTGGAAATTGTTGCTCTGGTTTGATACTCTTTGGTTGTTGTGGAAGAGGATAATGAAGATGAATCAACAACAACTGCCTCCTCATTGATTGCAATTGAAGAATTGAGGTTCTTATTGTCGACTGATTCATTATTTGCACTGGTTTTGTTGGAATTTTGTTGGCTGCTTTCGTCAATTGAGCTACTTATGCTCAATATACTTCTGGTGAAAATTGGAGAGTGAGGCGAATCATGCACAGAAAACCTCTTATCTTGAAATTTAAGTTTTTCGAGTTTTTCATCAAATTTTGCCGCTATTGGTTTCTCGTTTAGAAATTGGTCAATACTTTCTAAAATGTAACTACTATCGTCTTCTTCTTCATCCTTTCGGCTAAAGTTGAGTATTTTTCTGATTTCTTTTGATGATGAGTCCTTGTTGTATGTTGCTTTTGGTGCAGCATTGTTTAATTTTTGGGTAAAATTGCACTCAAATTGTATTTGCAATGGTCCACCAGTCCCGCTTTCTCCATTTAGTATGCCATTTGAATGTCGTTGGGAGCACTCAGGATCGTTTTCCTTTTCAGTGCTCCTGCTTGAAATGGAATTATTTACGACTTGGGGTGGGTCTTTGGTAATTAAAGTTTGTAGTTCAGATTGCTTAGTATGCTTCTTACTAATATCTTCATATCCATTCTGTTTAAATTCTTCAATTAATACATTTTCTTTCGTGTGTTGATTTTTTAAATGAATGTCTTCTTTGCCACTTTTGATTTTTCTATGATTTTTGTCGTGAGATAAATTGATGCCATTAATGATAGGTTTTTCGAATTCTTTACTATTTTCACATGTAGGTAATTGATCATTAGGTAATGAATTGTTTGAAGTGGCTTTTTCTAATTCATCAGATTGTTCCTTGCTATCAATTCTTTTACCATTTTGCTGAAATTCTTTATTTTTTATCTCAGATGTCTGTTTAGTATATTCACATTTTTCTTCTCTTGAATTGTAATTTCCATTTACTATAGTAGCCTTCAAGTTAGGTATTGATTTACGTTTTTGTTTAGTTTCAAATATATCATTGCATTTTGGTGAAATATATAGTGATCTATTTATTAAAACTTTTTTGGATTTTTTTCTGGCTTCTTCTGTTAGATTAACACTAGTTAATGCTCCATTCTTGATAGTTTGTTTCGAATCAATGAATTTATCTTGTTTATTTATTTCAGGTTTTGAAAAGTCTTCATTGTGATGGTGATTTTGTTGCTGAACTTCTTTAGCACTATTTTCAGGACACTCTATTATATTATTATGTTTAATAACATCTTTACATAATTCCTGATCTTTTCTAGTCAAATCACCGAGACTAGAATCAATATTAATATTTGCCTCTGACAGGTCTCCAATTGACTTGTTTAATACTTGTTCATCGATTATATCATTAGTTGGTTCAAATGTATTTTCAATTATGTTGTGGTTATCAAATTTTTGTGTTTCCATATTGGTCTCAATGTTATCAATGACTTGATTATCGTTTTCTACTTCTACATTTTCGCTTCCTTCCGCTCCTGCAAAAATATTTATTAGAATCTCTCTTCTCAAATACGTTACTATTACCACTACCTTTAATTGATTTGTCATTAATTTGCAATATATTACTGTTTAGAAATGCATTTTCTTCAGATTCGGTCCTTATAAGATCCCCACTTTTATCACTAACTTCTTTATCAGTTTGTATGTTGCAGCCATTGTTTGTTGCTGCGCTTGCTAAAAAATTCAAAAGGCATTAAACAATTGTAAGAGTTTGAAATCATAAATAATATACCTTCACCATTTCGATTTTTCACTTGATTGCTGCTTTTTTTATTTAATTTGAAGCTCAAAATTCCATTTGTTTTTTTTGCTGCATCATTATTTTGAGCTAAAAAGAAATAATTGGAAATGTATTTTTTTTGTTTAATTAACGGTTATTCATTTACCTTGATTTATTGGCCGATTAATTGGCATTAGCGTACTCATCACATCTTCACTGGCTTCAACTTCACCTGATGAAATATTGTTGTTAATTTGCACATCTTCATTTACTATTTTTGTATCGCTATCTAGTTTTGTTACTCCAATTTCTTTTTCTTCCATTAATGAAGCATTCAATTGATTTTCATTGCCTCCTTGGACATCTTCTGCTGTATTCTCAATGCGTTTAGGTGATTTTTTGGTGAAATTTTTCCTTTTAACTCGTTGTTTTCCTCTTCTATTTGAGTTAATGGTTTGCTCAACTTCGACGATTTTTTTTGATATATTGTTAGTCACTTTTTTGGGACTCTTAGATTGCAGATTGTTTTTAGAGTTAGTTACTGATGACTGTGTCTTTTCATTATTTGTTATTGAACTTCTTAATTTTCTTTGGTTGATTTTATTAGGGTTTTCAATTTCGATTCTGGATTTACTCTGTTCTTTAGAAGGTGACAGTTCCAAGTTATTTGTTGAAGATTTATTTAATTCGGTAAATTTAGCACTTTCGATTAGCAACTTTTCGGATGTTTCAGGCGATAACTGTACTTTGCTGGTTGGTTTTTGAGTATTTAACGAACATTCCATTGACGCCCTATTAGCAACTTTCCCCTTTTTTCTCTTTTTAGAAACTTCATTAGCATTTTTTGTGTTTTTATTCAAACAAATATCAAATTTAATGTCACTCTGAGATTTATTTTCCACTGTTGAATCCTCTGTATCAGTCTCATGTACTTTAGAATCGATTTTTCTTGGCCTACCTCGTCTTTTGGGCTTATCCTTTGATCTAGGATCACTAGTAATTTGATTCAAATTTTCTGCTAACGTTTTATTTACAGTTTTACTAGAAGATGAATTTTGGGAATTAACTGAAACATTTGTGTGGTCTTCATAATCAGTCAAGGAAGTTTCTGTGTCTGTTTGGTAAAAATCTTTAAACTCGTTAGTTGGTGGAGCCTCTGAAGGGACTTTTCTTGAGCTCCTTCTTATTTTTCCTCCAGTAAAATGTCTTTTACGGTATTTTCTTGGCCTATTACTCTTAGGTTTTTCATATTGTTCATTTAATTCGGAACCACTAATAATTTCTGATGTACTATGGTTTAACGTTTTATCTACTGTGTTGTTTAAAGAACAATCTAGAATGTTGATATAGTTTTCATTATCAGTTGACGAATCTTCAGTGACCGTTTGGTCAATCTCATTTAATTTACTCTCTGGTAATTGGTTAGATTCTTCTGATTGTGAGTGGGTTATAAAGGATTGGCGTCTCTCATCTTTCACTGGTACACTTTTAGAGTGGCTTCTTAATTTTCGGATATTTAAATATGATCCAGATTTATCGCAATTCTCTTCATCTGTTAACAAGCTATCATTTCCTTCGGTCGAATTAGAATCTACTTTTCTGCGTTTCCTACGTTCTCTACTACTGGGTACTGTCCTGCTTCTTAATCTTTTAAAGCTTTTACTCTCCTCACTTTCAGGTAGAGAATTATCATCTTGATCAGATATACTTGTAACAGTGAAATTGTTTGATTCATCTTTAACCGTAGTGCATTTATCTTCATTGTTGGTCCGATTTTTACTTCTTCTGCCCCTTTTACGTTTGGATTTATTCGGGGTACTTGCATAAGTTGGTGACGATATGGAGCCCTGAAATATTTCGCTTGGTAAATGAATTGAATTATTCTCGGCTTGCACAAGCTCCGTTTGTTTAGATTTCATCAATACTGGAAATAATTTTACCTCGAGGTGCTTCTTAGAGCGAGTATCATGAAGCTCTGTTTGGCTTGATGATTTTCTTAAATTGTAAATCGGTCTACATGATTGCCGATTCAATATGTTTGTTAAAGAATTCGATTTTTTGACCACTTTAGTGGACTGGTAGGTTTTAATATTTATGGATTGCTTATCGTAAGAATTGGTTTTGCATATTTCAATTTCTTGCGATTCGAGTGTTTTATTTAAATTGTTAGTGTCTAAGGGGCAACGAATAACACCATAATTGTTCATATTAGATTTTGTTTGGACTTCTGTTAGTTGGAATAGCTCATCTTTCAAGTCAATGATGTGCCATGGTTTCTCGATGAATTCTAACTCTTGCAGAGTTATTTCTTTGGCGTCCAACACTGTAGTATCTAAAATGTTGTCTAGTTTTGATACGTTAAAAGGATGTACGGAGATGAAAGGATTGTCAGGTAATCCGAAACTTTCTACTGTTTGCGGCTTCTCCACGTATTTACGTGGATTTACGTAGGTTTTAATTGGAGATTTTGGCATAGCAACAGTAGGAATTGCATTTGGTTCAACTATTTTAGCACTGCTTTGAAATGTAGGATTATTCAATTGACACTCCTCTTCCTGTATACAAAAAGTAAAAAGCATTGATTAAATTACAAGTACATAATTAATGCCAGAACAATTGACTTACTTTTTTGTTATATGCATGATAGGCGCCGTTCAGTTGGTTATCTTTATTAATAGATTCTTCTATTCTAACTAAGTTCTGAAGTCGAATACTTCGTCTCTTGTTTTTGGGTTTGTTAGGTTTTCGCTTTTCGAACGGCTTCATTTCTTTTTTTCACAGACGAATTCTTTCAAACCTACAATTCAATAATTAAGATTTTAGGTTAAGTACTATAACTGTTTTGATTGTGCGTATAGGAAGTGCATAGTTTAGAAACAACGACACGTATTTCATTTCATTCGTTTCGTACGGGTATAATTAAAGATTACAGCAAAGTATGAAAAAATTTATGCAAAAGGTTACCTGATAAATTGTATGAAATTACTACTTATATTTAAGCATTCTGTACAATTTATTGATTTATGACTGTATGGCCATTGCCTATATGGCGTAGTTTGCAAATTGGGATTCTTATGGGATATAAATTGTTAAAAGTTGATAAAAAAAAGCCAATGTAAAATACAATTTTGTTTCCCGTTTCCCTCTTTAAAAACCGTCTAAACCAAACTTCTAAACGTCAAAAGTCAAACGTCAAATGAATGAACTACAAATAAGAAGAAGAGCACAGATTAAACGAACTAAACTGTTTGAAGAAAAAGGAAAAAGAAATTCAAATGAATTTTGAAGAATGTGATATTGTGATAACGACAATTGAATTACTAGGATAATACAAATAGTATTTTTATACGTAAATGGTGCTTTTCAAACTGTTTTGCCCAAAAACTATCTGGAAATACACGGAAAGGGGCTGAATAACTCACAGTTTTAGGCCATACATAAATTTCAAGTTTTAAATTTTGCTTTGCATATTTTTGTTTTGTTAACCACATAAAAAATAGAACATGTTTATACATGTTTATATAACTTGCCTTTAATTATTTGAGAACTTAATTAATTTACAGTACCAAACGAAATATTTGTTGCTATCCATTTTATTATCTAATCTTCATAAAAGATAACAAATAGATTAGTCATAACATAACATATTTATTGTTAAATTTGGCCTTTGTTGCAATAAACTAGTTCCTTTGTCAATTGATAGTTGCTAATGTGCTTTGAAATGTTCAAAAAGAAAACTAAAACGAAAACTGAAGAAAAGGGGTAAGTAAAATGAAAAAGAAAACCATTTCTTTAATAATTACTAATATATTTAATGTGATAAATTTTTACAGTGTCGAAACGCCCTTGCGAAACACAACAATAGTACAAAAAACTGAAGAAAGGTAAAAAATAAATCTCATTTAGTGCTTTTATTTGATTCATAAAATGTGTTAAATGTTCTAGGAAATCAGCCTTCTTCCACACATCCTCAACCTCTTACTCTAAAACTACTCAAAGTAAGTTTTTTTTTTTAATTTATAAAAGGCTTTAGTTATATTTATAAATATAAAATATGTGCATTTAATATCTATAATTTTATTATAACATAATTTATTTGTATGATTAAACTAATGCATTAATTTAGGTATTATTACATATTATTGTAAAATGTATATACAATTGTAGGCTATGTGAAATCATCAAGTTCGGTGACTCCAAATTCAATCACAAATTCATCATTACTTGATAAAAGGACAATATTCGATACCGATGGAACTCTTCGTTCATCTGATCCATTTCAACCCAATTATAGGAGTGTATTCCAGAGAAACACTGGACAGTATAGAAGTGTACAAAGTAATAACCTTTTTAGTACCAAGCATGCAAATCTAACTTTGCTGTAATAATAGTGCTGTTCTTAAATTATTTAAGTCTCCATTTTTAGGTCCAATTAGCACACCTGTATCTATTCATTCTACGCCTAATTTAAGCTTTACAAGACCATCCAATAATCCCAATTTGCCGATTTTATCACGGCGTAATAGCACCCCTTCCAATAACACAATTAATAATATTGTACCTACTTACGAAATGAAAGCTAAAAGGACAGGAAACGCTTTAATTATAAACAATGTTCATTTTGATAAGAAATCAGACGAACGTAAAGGAGCCGAATTCGACGAAGTTAACTTGAAGAATCTGCTCAAAGAGATGGGATTTGATGTTAAATCACACAGTAATCTAACAGTATCTGTATAGAAATTATGCTCAAATAATTCCAGCTTTGTTGAGTTTTATTTTTTTTGCAGAGAATGAAGGAGAAAATAAAAAATTTTAGCAAAGACAAAGCCCTAGATAACGTTAATATTTCAGTAGTAGTTTTGATGAGCCACGGAAATAACAAAAAAAACGGTGTCGCTCTGCCTGGGAGTTACACAGAAGTTATTGGAACTGACGGTAAAGGCTTGGCTGTTGATGAAGTGTTAGAGGAATTTACTGCTACAAATTGTAGAGCAATGAAAGGAAAGCCCAAAATTTTCATATTCCAGTGTTGCAGGTGATCCATTATCTGAATTTGAATGCTAATAAACTAAGTGCATGTTTTATTACAGGGGGAGTAAGAGCGAAATTCAAGTGGATGCTATACCTACGAGTGTAGTAAAAAATCATGCTGATATGCTCATAGCGTATTCTACACTTCCAGGTAAATTTTCTCTTTTGATAAAGCTCATTCCTGACTCTCTATAATTGCGGATTTTCAGGTTTTTACTCTTTGAGGGATGTGACGCAGGGAAGCATTTACATTCAAACTATATGCCATGTGTTCAAGCAGCATTCTGCAGATTTAGACGTAGAATCGCTGTTGAAGATAGTGGATTCGGAACTAGCCAAGAAAGGCCATGTACAAACTTCAACTTATGAAAATAGAGGATTTAAACAATGTTTTTTGTTTGCTCAAAATCGTAACAATTAGGAATAAAATGTAATTTTTATGAAATTAATTAATCCGCATTTTTGTTGAGTACGCGATCAAATTTTCCAATAAATTATATCGAGCGAATTGAAGTAATTTCGAGATTTAAAATCCTTATCTGCCTTTTAAGAAAAATCGACGATTTTATCTGAAAGCCGAGAAACCGGTCTTCAATTACATAATTACATTTATAATGGACGTTGTTTTCATTCATTTCGTCGTCGAGGAAAGGAGGGCCTATAATTTCAACGAAAATAAAACCGCTGGTAAAAAATATGCACGCGGTATATGGGCGGGCACTCCGCAATACCGAACTGACCCTCGACCCAGGCCGGTGAGAAACCAACATATTAACCGCCTTATCTCCTTCATACCGATCCGTGGAGGTCTCGACTCCCGACCCAACGCCGCATACCGAACCCTCCTTTTTGACGTCTTTCTAATTTATTGCCTTCTTAGTTTTACATTTAAAATAAAACTGATGCCCTTTTGTACCTCCTCAATTATTATATACGGATTTATTCGTATGTTTTTGAGTAGTTATTCTTCCACGTTGTAGTATCTGTATAACCAAGGCGAGAGCGGGGGTGGTGTGAGATCAGCTAAACTTTACACGAGTTAAATTGAATAATGAAATTTCATGAAGGGCCTATTACAGATGAGAATATACAGGGTGTCGAATTCGGCTCCTCTACGTTCGTCTGATTTCTTATCAAAATGAACATTGTTTATAATTAAAGCGTTTCCTCTCCTTTTAGCTTTCATTTCGTAAGTAGGTACAATATTATTAATTGTGTTATTGGAAGGGGTGCTATTACGCCGTGATAAAATCGGCAAATTGGGATTATTGGATGGTCTTGTAAAGCTTAAATTAGGCGTAGAATGAATAGATACAGGTGTGCTAATTGGACCTAAAAATGGAAACTTAAATAATTTAAGAACAGCACTATTATTACAGCAAAGTTAGATCTGTATGCTTGGTACTAAAAGGGTTATTACTTTGTATACATCTATACGGTCCAGTGTTTCTCTGGAATACACTCCTATAATTGGGTTGAAATTGAGCAGGTGAACGAAGAGTTCCATCGGTATCGAATATTGTCCTTTTATCAGGTAATGATGAATTTGTGATTGAATTTGGAGTCACCGAACTTGATGATTTCACATAGCCTACAATTGAATATACATATTACAATAATACGTAATAATACCTAAATTAATGCATTAGTTTAATTATACAAATAAATTATGTTATAATAAAATTATTGATAATAAATGCACATATTTTATATTTATAAATATAACTAAAGCCTTTTATAAATTCAAAAAAAACTTACTTTGAGTAGTTTTAGAGTAAGAGGTTGAGGATGTGTGGAAGAAGGCTAAATTCCTAGAACATTTATCACATTTTATAAATAAAAAAAAGCACTAAATGAGATTTATTTTTTACCTTTCTTCAGTTTTTTTGTACTATTGTTGTGTTTCGCAAGGGCGTTTCGACACTATGTAAAAATTGATCACATTAAATATATTATAGTAATTTAATTATCAGATTCTTATCTATAGGAGAAAATTCCGGGCCTGAATAGTATTTTTTAGTATTTTTTTTCAACTATCCCATTTTAATATTTTCTACTTTCACCGTCAGAATTTTCGCAATTTCGTCTCGATTACAATCGCTCCGTTGTTGAATCGCCGAAACCGATTCCCTACCTCTCTCGCCCTTTTTCTTCGCATGCAAGCTCTTTACAGATGAACCAGGCATTTTGGATTCTCGCCACATAGGAGTATTTATTAGTTTGGTGCATTTCAGTCGAGCACCAGGAACGTCGTGGGCAAGATATCGTGACGCTTTCCACGAGAGAGCGGTCCACTAGCGTGATCGTTGGTGCACGTTCGAATAATTTTACCCGGATTTTGATTTTTTGTGAAATTTCCGCGACCTTCCGGGCAGCGAGATTAGTTGCAGCAAGAGTATATTTTATGCGACTGACTTGTTTGTAAAGTGATTAAGATGTTAAGCGTTAATATTGCGCAGAAAAGCGCGGTAGCCGCTTATAAAATATCCAGATTTTCCCGGTTGTTGTATAAGTAGATCGGCCGATTTCCCCATGACAATTGGCGATTGGATGTGATATGGGGCAGAGCCCGTCCCGGCGACGAGATCGGCACTTGAAAGGAAAATTATTTTCGTATTTCGCCTGGAAAAGCAAAACTCGCAACCTGTACCCGCAGCAGCCGATAAAGTTCCAGTTCAAAACCAAGAGGAGCAACGCGAAAATCGTCGAGCAGGAGAGCAATTCGCAGGTAAGGTTGGTTTATTCGAATTATGAATTATTGATAAAAATGTGCGTTGATTTTAGTTAAATAACGTGCTTAAGTTGAACCGGGCTAATGAAGAAAAAGCACACTCGGTGATTCGCACTCCCGTAAGGCCGAAATCAGCCCCCAATTTGCTGCTGGAGAGGGATAAGAAAAAATATAGGGCTAAAATTAGAAAACTCGATAGCGACTGGTACTCCGATATACCTCAATTTGGTTACGAAATCGAAGACGTAGACTCTTTTTTAAACAAGGTACTTAATAAGCATTTTATTTACTATTTTCCCTATAATGAACATAATCTTTACAATCGTTAGAATTTGATGAAATCGTACTCGTATCATTCAATGATTGACTGAATTTTATTTGCGAGTCTCTAGGTGGGTAACTCACGATGTGATATTTATGGTAGGTATATGGGTATTCCGAGTGACCCATAGTTCACAAGTCTTCATGTCGGAGGTGGTATTTAGGCTGTCAAGAGAGCAATTAAAGAACGATTCGCATGATAGGTTGGAAAGGTCTTCTCCGTAGGAGGGCCGAATAAACAGTATAAAAAGTTTACGCGAGATTTTCGTTTTTTGTTGCATTGTGCACAGAGACTCTATTTTCATTGGCTTGAATACTTATGCACTTTAGTTGAGTCAATAAAAGGAAACACTGTATTTTTTAATTTTTGTACATAAAGAGGGAATTAAATTTTAATTTCTGGACGGATGGGGTTGCTTGTAGGAGAAAAATTTTTATTGCTAAATAAATAAATAGTCATTTTTCATAAATTTTTTTGCTTTTTTGGAAAATAAGAATAACATTAAAACATCTTAGATTGGATCTAGAGGATCAATTAAGAAAACAATAAAATACTGCAAGAGAGATGTATCATTATTTTCAATTTTGCACAAATTTTTTAAGAGAAAGTTTTTTATAATATAAAATAAAGCCTGAATTTGTGCAAAATAAAAAACTTCTCCCTTGTATTTTCATGTTTTCTTAATTTGCCAATACCCTATATCTCCAATTTAAGATTTTTCAATGTTATTCTCATTTTCAAAAGAGGCAAACATTTTGATAAAGAATGACTTTTTGTCTTAAAATGAATAATAAAAATTTATCTCTTAAGGCATCCCCATCCCTGGGACACACTTTATTTTATCTCCTCAGTATTTTTGTTATTCAATCCAGTAATTTGCAAACACTTTGATTTGAAATTACTGTAATTAAATTAAAATAATTTATCAACGAAAGTTCCAAATACCACCAATATTATGAAAATAAAACTATGTAAACAGCATTCAAAAGACCTTTAAATTTTATCCAATTTTATAGATACTTCTTTGTAATAAATTGCAGTACTTCGATAAATCCTAGATGACTTAAAAAAAAACCGAAAATTACGAAATTTACAGAACAAATTCCCACGTGATTCGTGCCCGTCGAGCGCGTCTAATAAGCACGTCGAGTTTAAAATATTTCTCATTTAACTCCTTTCGTTTAAAAATTGAAAACGCACGTACGTACGAAAAAAAAGGCCAATACGTATCGGCTATACCTATACCTACGTGTGTTAAACGTCCATCGCCGGCGATTCACGAGAATCCGCGCCGTAATCTCGATAATCTTCCTTTCGGTTCGTGGCCCATAATTTACTGTTTCCATTTCGGTCTCGGTCCCATCGGACTGACATAGTTCTCACGCCGACGAACACGAACCAAGGCAAACGCTTTGTTTCCACCGCCATGGTCTTAAATTTCACCCTTGTTCTCAAGGACAATAATCCCAAACATCCCTTACTTTGCTGCAAGAGAAGCTGATGCTTCTATTCTGAGATGATTATCTTCAATTGCTGAATTGTTTTCAGGCTACAATCGAAAAACCAGCCAATATACCGGTAGTTTTGGCGTTCCCTAGCGTGTTGTACAAGACGAGAGTCGGGGGTTACCAGGTGGAAATAGAACTGCCCTTGGGGATGGTGGTGAATGCAGTGTTCAAAAACCAGCACTGGTTGTACGTGCAAACTCCGCACGCTGAAGAAGGTTACGTTAGCTATGCAGCTTGTCTTCCTTTAGGTGAGCCAAATACAGGGTGTTCTTAAACAGCGTGCCAATACAGAAGGGGGTAATTGTTTGGCTTATTTCATGAGTAAATAAAGTTCATATAGTTCGATCTACAGGGTGTTGAAATTTCTGGATTTTTTTTTGTTTTTTTCTTTAAAAAGAAAGCTCTTGCAGTTTTTGAGATATTTAGCTCAAATTTGGAATCTTGCAGATTGCATTGTAGTTATAGGCCATAAATTATTGGGTATGTGAGATATGATTGTTGAATCTACAGGGTGATCTTTTTTCAGGAGTCATATTCCCTTTTCTCCCCCTAAACCTATTTGCGTTTGCAGACCTTTGTTTATATCAACTTTTAGGCATAAAATAAGCCAAATAATTACCCCTTTCCGAATGAGCACGATGTTTAGAAACACCCTGTATACATATATAACGTAATTAGGGATAAAAATGTAATTTTAGAGTGCAGTATGGTTGAGTATACACCGCTATTTAGGTTGACTATACATATCCAAAAACTGTCAAAACTGCCAAAGAGATTAATTTTTGACGTATAGTGTAGAGTTGGGAACAAATTATCGAGTATAGAGAATCAGTAACTTAGTTACAATTTAACTGTTATTTAATATTATTTCTTATAAAATATAAATTTTGATGGTTTTTACGAATTTTATTGAGTTATTAAAGTATTATACTTTATGCAGGAATTCTTCCGCCTCCAGACGACAATACTTCAACACCGTGTTGGGAAAGAAGCACGGATGTGTTTCCCAAACCGTCGGGAAATATGACGGACAGCGAAAAATTGAGCACGAAATCCGACTGCGAGGGATTCACGAAAACTAGACATAAAATATCCAGGCACGCTTCGAGCGTGTGCGAGGAGAAAAGCATCGATAGGTGTGTATTTTAATAGTGTTGCAATACGGAAATGAAATCAAATGTCTCGTAGATTGTACCTTCGAGCGGCGAAAACCAACGCGAAAACGAGCAAAGAATTGTATACGTTGTTAGTGATAACGACGAACTTCTGCGGAAGAGGTAACAACGATATTTTAGTAAAAAAGGGCGATGTAGTGTATCTGTTAGATGCCAGTTTCAAGGGATGGTTTTATGTCAAGGATAAAGAAGGAAACGAGGGGTATATACCCTCGGCAATTGCCGGTCATGGATTTGTATAGTTATTTGTAAATAAATTTTCTTTATGAATTTGATGTTTTTATAACAAATTTGTTTTTTAATATGGAAGGTTCTATAAATTATATCAGTATCAGTATTATCATGATCTGATTCATTAATTTCATTATACTTTAGATAAAGGTTTTGAGTCATTTTTTATTATAGTTTTTAATGATTTTTCACCACTTATTAATACTAAATTTCTCTTTTTCCAATAATTTTACAAGCGATAATTTTATGCAAGTACAAATTAAAAATCGAAATTTCAAAGGTTAATAAATGAAAAAAAAAAATGTTTCCAGCAAGCAATTCTCATTAATTGGCAATTTTAAATACTAGATGTAATTATTGCATTTTAAATGAACTTTTTATTGCACCGTAACAATTTAATGTAAACATATTAACAAACCGTATCTTTCATAAAATGACGATTCTTATTCCCATCACAATAAAAAAAATTGAAACTACATCGACTTGTTTGCGAAAAAATAACCTACAAAATTGATTCATTCGTATGTAGTAATGCACCCTCATTTTTGAATTGTTACAAATTATAGTTCATAAAATTTTGGTTAACAGTCTCACCATACTAAACAACTGACCACTTCAAAAATTTTAATTGCACATAAAGTACTACCAAAATGTACAACCGCACTATATTGCTTGCTACAATTAAATTTGTACTACTATACCGTTTTCTACCATTCTACTTCTTTACCTTTTCATACGTCCTAAGAGACGCCACAAGTTTGGGGTCCATAGTGTACGGTCGGGCCTTACCGTCATTAACAGAAGCATCTTCGCAGAAACAGAGCAGAATTGAATCGACTGTTACCTATAACAAAATTGTTTTAACTAAATTTATCCATAGAATGGAAGGTTTGTTTTTGTTCCAAAGCGGGTTTGGATTAAAAAAACCTATACCAATAGTGCTTACTTCGAGTGCAGAAAATAAGGACGATGGTATGCATAAGGTAACGACGAAAACGACGATAAAGATAGTTGTGCCGCTCGGTATGTGAGTGCTGATCTAAAATGAATTCATAAAAGAGTTTAATTAATTGGTCGACAGGAGATAAACTGGAATACATACGTGCATACTGCGGTAGGCGATAATTAGCAACCAAGAAATGGCTGCAATTAAAAATTGAGCCATTATGATTATGATATCGCTGATGTAGTTCATTGAGATGATGTCCATGCTGTTACGGACGATCACTTCGGCTGCTTTCTTGCCTGACGGGCGAAACTGCTTACCGCGCATTGCTAAAAAAATATAAGTGTAATTCTAGCGCATTGAAGCCGTTATAAAAAGTTCTACGGACTCTTTAACGAAAACTTGACTCTCCCTAAAACTAGAGAACCGAATTTTTTTTCTGAATTAGCTGAGGCCCATCAATCTTGGGTAGTTCTAATTAAAATTCTAAAATTAGAGTTGCTATGGTTAGGGGGATGAACATATTTCAAGTTGGCTTAACTGCCAAAAATGCTTCCCCAAGAACAAAACTTGGCGGGGAGATAAACATTTCGGTTCTCTAGTTTTAGGAGGGGTGAAGTTTTCGTAGAAAGACCCTGTATATAATTTTTACAGGGTTGTTAATTGAAGCAAAATTTACCAGTCTCAATTAAAGCGTATTGGGATGCAGCCAGAAGGAAAAATCTGGTCTTTTTCAAGCATTTACCGCATCGACTATCGCTCAACTTTCGTTTGGTACAGGCCGTAAGCCCCGCTCTGATTACGGCGATGATGTACACGAAAAGGGAACCAAAAGTGACGTTACCAAAGTGGTATTTCAGCACCACAAACGAACTGTTCAATACCGGATGGCCCAAGTTGTATTTATCCCTGAAAAAAAACCGCACTATGTTTTTTTTGTTTAATTTACTACCATCAGTAGAATCTACTTACTTGGCGAAATACCATGTGACTATAACACCGGATATGATAGTATATTGAAACTCAAATAAGATTATTAACGTCCACACGGTAACTATAACGTTATAAACCATTGTAAATAGCATAGCTCCGTTGTGACGAAAGTAGTAACTCGTTTCGTTGAATTCGCTTAACACGCCCGATGAATATAGTATGAGGCTGGTATAAACAAATAGCCCCAAAATGATAAGTTCCATGACGATAACCTGCAAATGATAAATTCATAAAAACACACTCTCTATATATTTCGCAATCTACTCACCATTAAAGGGATATATAATACTGCCGGCACATCAAAAATTATATCAGTGGCTGCTTTCAATATATGCGTGACCACTTTAATCTTTCTGATCACGAGAAAAAGATACACAAGTAGAAAGATCCAAAGAAACGTTACAATTACGCCAAAAATCATGACAATTAAACCATCGTTGGATGGTGTTTCGGCTGTTTTGATTCGATAGTATGCATACCTATAATGGATAGGTAAGTATTCAAATTATAAATGGTACATATTCGAAAACTAACCAAATTATGCCGACAATAAAGGCGCCAGATAGTAAAAGTACAGTCCATACTACAATGGGCGTAATGATTTTCAACACAAAGAAGAGCGTGAGCGTTAAACCTAAAAATACACATATATTATATCGAATAATGAGTTAAAAAAGAAACGTACATAGAGACACTAAACAGGCCAATGTGAAAGTTATCGCATATTCAGTCACATAAGCACCAAAATTCTCTTCCGGGTCTTCGGTTTCCCCATCCGGAGATTCCTTCTTTTTAAAACAAAATGTAGATCTCTTTACGCTAAAATTAAACTTTAATTAATGCATTTTATTCACCCATCACACGTGTATGATTTAGATGTCTCCTCAAAGAAACTTTGAGAGTTTGTTAGTCTATTACTCCAGGTCTGAGGAATAAATTGTATGGAAGGTCTCTTGTATGTTTAAATAGATTTATGATAAATAAAATGTACTCACTATCCTTCCTCACAACTTTCGACGCATTTTCTGGAATATAAATGAAACTTCCATCTTTTGTCTTCCGTTTCTTCAACTTGTAACAATCTAAAAAGTGAATAGAACAGTAAATTAAATGTTTGAGACTAATGTAAAGTAAAGAAAACATTTTAAAGAGTAGCGCCCATGCAAAATGCGATTTTTAAGAATAACAAAAATTCCTTCTATTTACTATTACATATTGTATATCAGAAATAACTCACGGAGAAGTAGTAAAATCTTGGCCTGAGCAAGGTATTCCTTTACGCACTTTATTCGACCTGCCACAAATATTACCACATTCATCGTAACCCTTTAGCCTCGAGAAATCCGATAATACAGAACAATAAATAATGAAGGAAACCTGCAAGATGAAGGATATACATTAAACAAATCAGTGAGCCAAACGAAGATCATGCACTTACTAGTATAATTACAGCAATAATCCAGCAGTTTAGGAAGAAAACGTCGGTAAATTTTCGACTTTCGCGTTTCTCGGGCAAATTTAATACGACGGGTACGGGAGGTGGAGCGGATGCAGCTGGAGTTGGAGGATGCGCCGCTGCTGCTTTGGTCGCCTAAAAGAAATGTAAATGCTAGCATAAATCCGTGTTGTAAAGAACCTTAGCAGCCATATACTAAGTAATCTTCTTCGCCTTTTAGTTAAAATTACATTTATACAAAAACACGAAGGTACTAAAAATGCAGGAACTAGTTTAGTAAACTTACACTTGTAGCAGCTTTAGGAGCGTGTGCCATTAATTAAAAATCATTTAAAATGAATTAGAATTGTTATTCTCCATGATCTTCATCAGATTGACATTTCGATATACTACAATTCACTGTTTCGATTAACGATTTTTTGGAGATTAACCTGACAATTTGCATGGAGTTAAAACCATCCAATTGGACAGTGTAATAGCTTTCAAAATTTTATGTTTTTTAAATTTTATTTGTCAAACAAATAGCTTACTCAAACTTAGGTGATTGGCTTTATATTATGTCATTAGAATTCTACTCAATTTTGCCATTGCTAATGAGATATAGTTAGTGTTAAAATTAGCCTAGTATACATTTTGCTACAAAACTACAAGATGTAGTTTTGATGTAAAAATTCGACTGGACGAAAAAAATAAGGAAAATATCTGTAAAATATAATTATTATTAAAAAAACTTACTGTTACTCAAACTTGTAGTCATCTCAGCAGTACTCTAAACTCAGCGGATTGCATTCAATATTATATCAATTTATAACACTTATATATTTATAAATTATAATCAAATAAAAAATAATACAACAATAACATAACCTATAAATAAAGAACTGTCAATTTCAAATTCGAAAGCGTCAACTCAACTGTCAAGTCACTTCTTTTAAGTTTGAAGCCGTTTCTTATTCAGACATTCAGTTAGATTTTTGATACTGCTTTTGATATTTTGTTGAAATTCGAAATTTGGTAGGCGTAGGCCACGGTTCGTAGAATAATTCTACAGACTGTGGGCATAGGTGCCCACCATCATGCGTCTTAAAATTATTTTCATAAAAATTTCATAAAAATATCTAGAGTGATAAAAAAATTATGATAAAAAAGTAACTTTTTCGTAAAACTGTAACACCCTGTAGCTCAAAAACTGCTAGAGATTTACGACATACAACTTACCTGTCCGTTACATAGGGAAGATCCACTTTGTAAGAAGAAATAAGGAAAAAGCCTGGCAACACTGGCAACGTTGCTCTGTCAGCGGTTGTTGGCTTGACATTAAATGACATTCAACTCGACGATAACTTCAGTCAGATACTGTTGAATAATTGTTTTGTTTGATCGAGTTTTTAAAATTATTTAACTAATTTACAACGGTTATTCCGCATTTATTTAATATTTAATCCGCACAAAACCATTATAACGTAACACCTAAGTGAAAAATGTCTGGATTCGCCTTGAGGATCAAAACAAAATCCGGACATCAAATAATCAACAGTCTGACTAAAGACAGCACTATGAAGGAATTAAAAGAAATATTATCGAATATGTCGAGTATACCAGCTAACAGGCTTCAGATTTTATCGGGATTTCCGCCCAAAATAATCGACATTAGTCAAGATGAAGAGGGCATAGGAAACGCCGGAATCTCCTCAGGGGACACTTTGATTCTGGAAGAAAAATCACAAGAGAAACCCTCTAACGCGACTAGTGATAGCACAACTGACATCGCTATGTCCGGAAACGAAGCCGAAGATCCATTCGAACCGCTCTCGAAAGGTATATTAATGAAACACATTGTGCCTTCGGATAATTCTTGTTTATTTACCAGTGTTCAGTTCGTTTTAAATGGTAAAATAGACACGACTGTTAACTCCTACCTTAGGCAATTGGTAGCAGAGACAATTAGTAACGATAGAGATCTGTACAACGATGCTATACTAGGCAAATCGGTCGAGTCCTATTGCTCGTGGATTCAGGATGATAAATCTTGGGGTGGGGCCATCGAGTTATCAATTTTATCTAACCATTACGGCGTCGAAATCGCCGTGGTCGATACTATCAACGCTATAATCAACAAATTCGGCGAGGACCAGCATTATCCTCACAGAGTATACCTGTTATTCGATGGGATCCATTACGATCCGTTGTTTTTGGAACCGTTCGATGTAAGTACACTGCAATCTTACAGAGTTAGTAATGCTCAATGGGATGTCCCAAAAAGATTGTAGAAATTAAAGTTGTGTTTTTATTTTTAGGGTAGCAAAATTCAGACAATATTCCCAGTGACAGACGAAGGGCTCTTGAAGCAAGCCCAGCAGTTGGCCCAAGAGGCGAAATCTAGCAGGCAGTTTACGGACGTCGATAAATTCACGTTGAAGTGCATGGTGTGCAATGTTTTTTTGAAAGGCCAAACGGCTGCCCAACAGCACGCGAAAGCCACGGGGCACACCAATTTTGGAGAAGTGTAATAGCTGCTTTTTTGCACAGACAATTATTAATTGAATATACCAGCATTGTTATGAAAGTCGAAATTTTCAAATTTGATTTTTGTAATTTTTAAGAGCCTTACAAGGTTTTAATATTACATTTTTTAAATTTAAATTGTGAATTAACGAAATTTCTAGAAAATAGTGTTTTAATTTACATTTGAATCTCATTTGGTAATCAATTTTGATTGGCTAAATAATCCCTGAAGTTCAGGCCATTTCTAATCTAATAAAGAGAAGTGTTTGCTACCTAACCTAAAATTTATATTCTAACGTCTTTTATTCTTTTAAAAATGTCGGCCGATTGGAGCGCCGATCTCAATTTAAAGTCCATTAAATCGATGATAGAATTTTATAAAGAAGAAAGTAAGTTAAACGGATTTTTTTAATTAGGCTAATTTTACACTTGCTCAATTCTTTCTTTAGATGCTCATCAAGATGAATTTTTGAAAGAGATGAAGTTACTCTCAGGGGATTCCAAAATTGATGCAACCATTGACGAAAGCGTCGATAAAATAATCGAAGTTTTGGAATTTCAACACGAAGAAAGAAATTCCAAAGTTTCGACGAAACCTCATAATTATTTTTCGAGATTAACAACTAGTGTGAAAATGTATAAAAACATGAACGAAAAGCTCTCTGAAGATATAAATACAGCAGAAATGTTCGTAAAACCTTTTTACTTAAATAATGCTACGTGTCCATCTGAGAGAAAAACTCTCGAGAGTAGTTCACGCCAGAGGACAGTTTTGTGAGAGTAACTACCTGAGAGTTAGTGGTTACTCTCCGAGAGCTAGCAAAACTCGACATGCTCTCAAGTTTTTTGTACTCTCGAGAGTCTCTCACAGAAACTCTCAAATAGACATCTAGCGTTATAATTTAGTCAAATTATAAAATTTCAGGGAATTAACATTAGGCAGGGAAAAATTAAAGGAACTTAACTCCCATTCCAGCAACATCAATCAATTACGTGCAAAAGCGACTCAATATGATATAACCAATTCGAATTATGAAGTAAGTCTCATAAAAACCCTACAATTGATATTTAATTAAGTTGCCATTTTTAAGAAAAAGTACCCCTGGCTTAAGAATCCCTTGTTTGACATGCTGAACTTGGAAGAAGAATGCAAGAAGTTACAGAAGTTGAAAAAAACTGAAGACAATTTGGATAAAGAACTAAAACAGTATTTAGGTCTCAAACCTGATTTAATCGAAGCTGCAGAACAATTAACTCAAATTCAGAAGATGCACAGCAAATTAACATTTTGAACATCGAGCTAAGGATATTTTCAAACTTTTCATATACTACTTTAAAGGAGGATCCACATTTAATAACATGTACAACATTGCTATATTGCAGTATATCGGCAGTCATATAACCTACGTTATTTCCAGAGAAAGCCTTCGTTGGTTTAAATTTAATTAATAATCAAAAGGCACTTATAATAAAATATGTATTTAATAGGAACAGGTGGACTTTTTCACTAAAACTCACAGCCAACGTAACAGCCCTTATCCAAACAATACTTAACAACAGATCTCCAGTAAATATCACTACACAGTAACTTCGGATTTCCAACAATAATCAACAGGGTTTTAGATCGAGAAATGGCTACATTCAAACGTTTTGGATTAGCAACGAAGCCCAGACAATGAAGAACGTCCGAACTAACATACTGCTCCGACGAACGCACAGTTGACAAAATGATTACGTCGAATTCTTGCCCTTGGAAATCTTCCACTGTGCCAATACGTGGAAGATCGAATTCAGCTTCAATTAGGAGCGATCGGATTTCCTTCACCTAAAATTAATTTAAATAATCGCTTAGTTTTACAGGAATACTTGCAAATAATAACAACATGGATATATGAATCACCTGTTTAACATATGGACTAATTAGGCCGATATTATTGCACTTCAACCCTAATCTGTATAATTCGTTAACGTAATGGAACACTTGCGCCGCCTCATGGGGATTAAACCACGACGGCGAATCCTCCGTTTGATAATTTACACCGTTGACACCGTGAAAAATAACTTGAGAGAGTCGTCCGTCTGATCTTCGAGGCACAATTTCCTCGAGTGTATTCAACAGCTGAGCTTCGGGGCTATTTTCATCGTCAATCTGAAAAATTGGCGCAGCATGAAAAGGCATTCAAACACTTGTAATTTCAACCCAATAGTTATAAATAGAGAGAGATGGTTCAAAAAATTAGACTAGCTGTGATGTTAGCAAACCTCTGATAGATGCATTTAAAGAAGAAATTTAACCTACTGTCGGTATTAATTCGTCGCTATAAAATAAATTGCTGTATAAGTTGAGGATATCCGGCAGGGCTCTGTAGTTGTACAATAGCTTAGTAACGAGTCTCGGGTCGTATCCGCAAGTGTCCGAAAAACCTGCAGGATCTTTGATGTATGGAAATCTGTTAATCAGTCTTTCCAAATAAGATTCTCCTAAACCGCATTCCTCTGCTATTTTGCAAAGTACTACTGGTCCTAGTTGCATGGGATCGCCTGAAAATGTTTAAAATATCGTTATTTAATACATGTATTAACAGATTTTTTAGGAATACCGGCAAGAATCATTTGTCCTGATGCTTTGTCCAGTAAAGCCATGGATATCAAAACCTCGGGTTCAGCGGCTTGCGCTGCTTCATCCACAATTATGTGACTGAAATGGCCTTTGGTAAATCCCATGGTAAAAAATTGACCAGCAGCTCCGCATGTCGTTACAGTTATTCTGTGCCTGCCAAGAATCGATTGACTACAATCTGCAAAGAAAATATCTATTAGTTCTATTCTACTATAGACTATAGCGATACGATATATCTCGTGACCCGTCAAGAAAGCCCAAGACAAAATCGCCCACAAAACAACCTAAGACAAAAAGCTTATAAAATTAATTAATGATATATTAATTAGTGATAATTCTTGTACTATCTACTAGTTCAATTCCTCCATCTTTGACTTTATATGCAAAATAATTTGTTAATCCGAATGTTGATACCTACCCAATTTGATGCCTCCGTCAGTGAATAAATCTGTTTGAATAGTATCTTCTTTGGCGCTGCTTGCAGTAGCACAGTAAGGCACCAATTTGGCTGGAATCGCGTCGCTCAGGGCGTAGTTGTAGGAAACGATTCTGATCAAATCACCAGGCATCAATACCCCGGAATCTATCAATCGCAAAGCTATCAGATCCGCCGCGCTGTTAGAAGGAGCTGTAACTAGCAATCTAGAAGAGGGCAATAATCTCACCAACTGCAGCACAGTTTCGATAATAGTCACGGTTTTTCCCGTACCGGGTGGACCGAATATGATGTACGGAAGAGGCCGGGCTTTGCCCCAAAGTATGTGCTTCACGGCGTTTTGTTGCGTCGCATTCAAGCGCTTGTTGTACCATTCTAACTTTAATTTATTCGAATCGGTTTTGCAGGTGAAGTCCACCTGAGGGTCCTTTTCTGTTATACGAGAAGGAAATAACAATTCCTGTCCCAAATTTCGCACGGCCAAGCTTACGGCGTGATGAAGCCTCTTGTATGAAGCTCTACCTGGTACGACTTTTATAGAGTAATCCTCGCCGTTGTATGAGTCGTGAAACAGCCGATTGAATTTAAGGTAAACGTGTTTCGATGCCACCTTGTTTATGAAGCCTTCGTAATCTAATTTATTTTTATTCGTTGGATCTGTCGCTATGATTCTGTCGCCTATTATCAAAGAAGGCCTTTTCTCAGATAGATTGTCGATTTCCAGCATTAGAAATTCCCCGTTCTTAACGAAACAAGCTCTGTGTTGGTCATAGACTTGCACGCTTATTAAATTCATGATTTCGTCGAGATATAGAAGCGTGTGGAATTTATCTTCGTAATTAATTAGTGTAAGATTCGCTGTTAAAGATGGCTTCATTGATTTCAATTGCTCGAACAATTCGGTGTCTTTCCAGTCGTATTTTCGCATGATATCGGTGAGTTTTTGCGGTACTAAATAATTCGGAATTTTAGCAGCAGTAAATCGAACATTGCTGGATTTTTCTCCTCTGATTAATTCGTTTTCCGATTCATCGTGAAGCTTCATCTTAGGCTTATATTCATATGGAATTTTCTGGTTGCTTGAATTGATAAGTGTTGATATGTTTACCCATTTTCTTAAATTAAACTTATCGAATGTTAGTGTAAACATGTCTTTACTGTGTCCTATATTTTTTGAAATGCATTCGCATGAAATATTGCATGTATCGTTAGGTTTGATTGTGATATCAGTCTGATTGTCAATTACTTTACATGAAGCATTTATGTCTGGAAATTCAATGTTCCTTAATAAAACATCATGATCTGCGTTGTTTGAAATGTTTATCGAAAAGTTTTGTTTGATACCCAACTTATCAAAGCTTAAGTTAATATCGTTTATTTCTAATCCAGGATAGTTTTCTTCGTAATTAGAGGCGTTTGTCAGAGGGCTCGATAATTTGCTGAGATTATGTGACATCACTGTTTCAGGCAAAACTTTTATAGCTCTCCATAAAAATCGATTTTGACTGCTTTCTATAACTTCACAAACTACTTTGTCACCTAACATAGGAATATGGCCGATGGAAAGGGATGCCTTGTTGAAGAATATTTTGTTGTTAATTGTTCCTTCCTGCAAAGTAACAAATTTAATTGTTTGTTAATTCAATAATTTGTTAACATACTCCTTCGTTTGCTTTCCAATTAGTAACCTTCCCAGTTTCCAAATGCAACCTTACAGGCGATATCCTATCAATTTCGATGATTTTTCCACTTAAATCGAGCTTATCTTCATTGACAGTGCATTTAACTTGCAACTCCAGCCAGTCTCCGACCATTGGTAGAAATTCCAAAGGAACTTCGTCTAAATTTAGCATAATATCGCATTGATTAAGGTAAAGTTTCCTTTCTATTCGCCTATCAACTTGGCAAATTATAACTCGTGTGCTCCACAAGGAATTCGTACTCTCCGTTACATCCCATTCATCCCCGATCAATTCTACGTTGGTGACTTTAAACATATCGTCAGAACTGAACAAATCAAATCTAACTCTGGCACCTATGGATAAGTCCAGTTCGGTTTTTTGGAAAACATACTGATCGTCTATAATGTAACCGTCTTTCAAAGCATCTGTTATTACACCAAATTTATTTGATACAAAGTTGTCGGGATTGTTAATTTTGATTTTTTCGTTATTGCTTTTGTTCTCTTCATTAACTGCTAGTATTTTGTAAGTATCTTCTAGTGATAATTGTTCCTCATTTTGGGTATTTGTTATATAGGATGATAAACTGCTGCCCATTGTGTTTATGTTTCTTTTGATTTACTCTTTGTTTTATTTTTATTATAAAGTGCTGTATAAATTGGAATTCAACTAACAACTTTTGAAAATAAAACGGTAACTTAACCTCACAAATTCTACTTTTCTTATGTTTTGTTTTTTCTTGGCTGTATGCAAATAAAGCAAAAGTTTTTAGAGGTTTTCGTAATATTTTTAAAGGTTATGTTTACTAGTTTACTCGTTTTATTTATTTATCTATTTGTGTTTACTTTTACAAACTACAATAACGAGTAAAATTTAAAATTTAAATAATGGCTATATATTTCAATTTACCAATTTTTGCATTGATATTAAGTGATTTTTTTAAAGATCTTAATATAGTCAAAAAGTTCATGTAAAGTGCGGTTTTAAATATTGCAAGAGTTATTTAATTTTATATAGGTAATATTATTTGTTTTCTATTACTGTTTTCTCATTTTTTCGAAGGAAAAAACGTACCAACATTATATAAAAATCTTTATTTATTTTATTTTAATAGTAATAAAAAATTTGTACGCTCATTTTAAAGAGAATTAAATATTACATTATCTATTTAATGTTGGCAATGATTTTTAATTTAATAATGTTATCAACATTATAAGTGCCCTATTACCAAGCTGATAAAATTCACTAGATATCATAGAGATAAATTTAACCTGTCAGATAAAATACTCAAACCTATCAGTGCAGGTATACAGCAACTCGCAGGGATTTATCGTCAAGAAAAATCGTGCTATGGAGAAATCAAAAAGGGATAGGTCCCAGAATTTTTCAACCAGCGAGACGAATTTACTAGTTGCCCTAGCCATAGAATACAGCAGGGTGATAGAAAGTAAAAAAACCGATGCCTCAACGTGGAAGCAAAAAGAAACCGCTTGGAACAATTTAGGAGCGGAATATAATAAAAAAACCCGAGGTCCTTTAAGGACTGCAAAATGCCTAAAAACCAAATACGAATCTTTGAAAAAGAATATAAAGAAAAAAGTGCAACAAAGGAATTTCATATCCCTACAAGCTGAAGGTGGAGAGGATGTTGTTAAAGAATTGACTCCTGCTGAAGAGAAAGTCTACGCATTAATGCAATTATCCGTAGACGGCTTTCCGCCATTAAACGATGACGATTACAGTAAGAATTTGTAATTATGCATATACAGGGTGTCCTAGAGTAGTCCCAATAGTGCCCTAAAGCATTGACTCCGTTAGTACGAGCTTTACCGCACTATTGGGACACCCTGTACTTATTTTAATTTGTATGTATTTTATGTGTTTAGCAAACTACATGTGGAGTTATTTAATTTTAGAATTGTATGATACATCCCCAGACGAAATGATTGAACCAAAATTGGAAGCAGTAAGTGATTATAATTTGGAATAATGTTAAGACGCCTCATTTTTATTTTTTAACAGGAAGTCAATTCCCCAGAAGATGAATTAGGCCCAGAAATGCAAGTTCTGGAAATGTACGAAAGTGACAGCATTCCCTCAAATTATGAACCCGATGAAGAACCGCAAGACACTGGTGTATTTGAAAACAATCACAAAGATCTGTTTAAAAATGATACTGCAGATTCTAATTGGTCAAAGTGGCATGCATGTAAGCTTAATGTAGTAAAAGTTGCAAGTATTAGTATTTGATACATCGAAATAATTTAATATTGAACTTTGTAATATACATATTTTAGCAAGAAAACGGAGAAAAAATCAGGCAGCGCATATAGAAACCCAAAAATTGTTAGCTACCAAGAAAATCGAATTGATTGAACTTCAAAAAAAGGTCATTATATCTGAAATTGAATACAAAAAAAAGGAAGAAGAAATGAAATTGAAAAAATTGAACATAGAATTGGCCACAGCGGAAGTCATTTTGCAAACGCATAAAATCGAAAAAGAGATAAAAGAACAAACGCTAAAAAAGTTACTACAAACCAATATGTTACAGGAAACGTAAATAAAATAATGTTTTTAAATTAAGTTTAATAAAGTTTGTTATAATTTGAACTTTTTCTTTAAATGAGACAAAATGCATTTTAATTCCATTTTTATTTGTAATTTTACTCAACACACTTGTCCACCAAACATCTTGTTTTTATGACGTTTTTGTACCATTTAGCCGATTTTTTCGCTGTTCTGGTTCTATTTTTATCTTCAAAATCCACTCGATGAATTCCATATTTCACCCTAAATTTAAGAAAAAATATATATTTACCTTTAAATGAAGCAGCAAAAGTTTTATCAACAATAGACCATTTCCTACACTTACGTAAATCCTTGATTCCATTCATAATTATCCAACAAACTCCAAACGCAATATCCGAATAAGTTAACACCTTCATCCATGGCGTCTTTAAAACGGCTCAAGGAATTCTAGAAACAATAAAATTAAACACAAAAGAAGATAAAATTTAAGAGTCTATAGCAATTAATTTAGATCACAATAGATTCACCTGAATTTTACTGATTCTTTCGGGATCTTCTAAGTCATTGAAACTTCCACCGTATCCGTTATTTTCCGTAAGAATAATATCCGGATTATTATATTCCTTCGATATCCAACGAGCTAAATCTGTCATGCCTAGTGTACCATCCTAAAAGAACCCAGTAGGAATGACTAATTTTAATATCATGCTCGTATTCTTACCCCAGTTGAAGGCCAAATTACTCCAACTCCCACATCGTTAGACACATTCGGGGGCGAAGTTATGGGGGGCTCCGGAATGGCGTATATAAAGTTGACAGTATAGGAATTCAAAGCGAAATAGTCCATGGTGTTGTTGATGGTTTTTTTCTCTTCATCCGTGAATTCTGGCAAACGGGATTTTTTGAACCCCTCGGCAGCGCTTCGCTTGGCTATGCGAGTTTTCATGATCTCCGGGTAATCACCGGCATAAAGAGGCCTAGCAAACCATCCCGCCTAAAGCATAGATGACTCTTATTGAACGATTTGTTGTATGTTATGATTAAAACGGCTTACAGTAAATTGCATTTTTTGTTCAGCGGCTGCTACATCTTCGGGCTTGGTAGAATTCGGCTCTGCATACTCCACGGGTATGGCCATTGAAAATTTTCCTGCAAATAATAATGTTTAAAAATCACCAGTAACTATTCCTCCAGGAAATTCTCTTAAAAATTGTGTGTAACGAACATGCTTTAAATATCACATTTTCTACCCACCTTTATTCTGAGGAAATTCGTCCCTAAAGAGGTGATAAGCGGCAGCGTGTGCTTTAAGGAGGTTGTGAGCACAAATGTACTCTCCTACGCCGGATTTGTTCAACGCAGGAGCACTTTGATCGTTCCCATAGCCGCTACATCCGTATATCGGCTCGTTGAACGTTACCCAATAGTTTACATCGTTCGCGAAGTTTTGAAAGACAATCCTGCTGTAATCCGCGAACCATTTAGGGAATTCGTCGCTGAGGAAGCCGCCGCGGTCCGACAGAGCTTGAGGCAGGTCCCAATGGTAGAGCGTCACTAACGGCTCTATTCCATTGGCTTTGAGCTCGTCGATTAAATTCCTGTAATACTGTATTCCTTTTTCGTTGATTTTATCGGGGACTCCTGCAAATAGTTAGAAAGTATACATTAATGTTTTATGTGTAGTAGTACCAGAACTTACCAGTTGGTAGAATTCTACTCCAAGATATCGAAAATCTGTAGATATTAACACCTAGTTGCTTCAGCAGTAAAACATCCTCTTTATATTTGTGGTAGGAATCGCAGGTCACGTCGGCGTTGCTTCCATCTTTGATTAATTCTGGGTGGTCGTGGGTTAATGTGTCCCATATGCTCGGCCCTTTACCGTCTTCGTTCCAACCACCTAAAATTGTTTGTTCAATGCATCTGTAGTTAAATTATAGTTCGTACTACCTTCTATTTGGTAAGCAGCTGTAGAAGCACCGAAGAGGAAGGAATCCGGGAATTTCTTATTATTTATAACGTAATCATCTTGTGCGCTAAAATTATTTTATTTTTACATTTAACGGTTTCTATTGCATTAGTACCAACCTCAATTGTGTTAAACACACGCTGATGATTATAAAATTTAAGATCAATAACATTATTGAAAGGTGCAATTAGGTTGCAATTAATGGGCGTTTTGGACATGTCTACTTTATACTATTTCTAATATTTTATCAGTTTTTATCTGCAAATATATTAAATCTCATCAAGTGTTTTGATGAACTAACTTAAATTCAAATATTACATGATAGATTTATTAATTTAAATTAGATAGTAAGAGGAGTTTCACCTTTGGATAGTGGATTTTTTTCATATAGTTACCAATTTTTTGAAGCTATTTTAGAAGATTTCTTCCATTAGAAAGACAACTTCCATTAGTCTCATATAAAGGAAAAAGAAAGTTTTGATAAGTATGTAGGTAATAATTTTTTTATGTCTACTAATTGAATTGACTATATTGCACTCACCTGTATATAGAAAGATTATAATTATTATTATAATAGATAATTATTATCAATTTTAAAAACGTTATGCCTGTTACTACCTTATCAATATCGATACCTAAATTTCTCACTTCAAATTCAATAAAACAATATTAAAATAAATTATTTTACATCTGTCTCTTAATACTAAATCAATTCAATCGAAGACTATGATTGCTCTCTTTTTAATTTCATTATTTTCTTTCGTACATAACGAAATTGCAGCTACAAACGTAACCGAAAATTATCGCTTAGACATCGTAAGTACTATATTGATTTATAATGTAACAAAAATCACCATACGTGCAATATTTCAGTACCGATTTTTGAGGAAATACAACTATTCAGTGGAAACCCACTGGGTGCAAACCGAAGACAACTACGTCCTGCGCATGCAACATGTCGCCCGAAGATACGGATCGTTCTCGGAGAGTCACGGCAAGCCGGCCGTGCTGCTGATGCACGGCCTGCTCAGCAGCGCCATGGACTTCGTGAACATGGGCCCGAACAAGGCCCTAGCTCTAATGCTGGTCGACGCGGGATTCGACGTTTGGCTGGGGAACAACCGGGGAACCACTTGGTCCAGGCAACACGTCACCCTGGACCCGGACACCGACGCGGCCTTCTGGGATTTCAGCTTCGAAACCTGCGGCTACTACGATTTGCCGGCGAAGATCGATTATATAATCGAGCAAACGGGCCAGAAGAAAATATTTTACGTCGGCCATTCGCAGGGCACTTCGCAATTTTTCGCCATGGCGGCCCTGAGGCCGGAGTACAACGATAAAATTGCTTTGATGTCCGCACTAGCGCCGGTTGTTTATATGAAGCACATGGCTTCCCCCGTACCCAGATTAATGGAGAAATATATGAGCCTCTTGCAAGTTTGTATATACTATATATTATCAGTAACCCATTTACCATTAATGTTTTGGCTATGCACGTTTTTCACTTATCCACTTCTCCACTTCTCCACACTTCATTCTCTCCATCTTTGTGCACGAACTTGGCCCACTCCTTTTTATTCTTTGCAAGAACTTTTGCCTCTATCCATGTTTTTCCCTGCCCTTGTTCCCTGCATTTGTTCATCACCATAATTGTGGCTTTATTCCAGGTATTGGCTGGTTTGTTTAACATCCACGAGTTATTGCCCCATTCCGAATTAATAACGGATGTTGCAATTGCATTGTGCTCGAACGGTACGGAATTTGAAAAAGAATTGTGTGCGCAATTCCTGTTTGAAATCGTCGGTTATAACTCTCCGCAACTCGACCGAGTAAGTTGCCCAGAGTAAGTTTATGCAAGTTATCCTTCAAGCATTATTATCTTTAGGCAATTATACCCGTCCTAGCTTCAAATGCACCGGCAGGAATTTCCTTAAAAATGCTACTCCATTATGGTCAAGAAATCAAATCCGGTAGGTTTTGTATTAAAAGTGTAATGTAAAGTGCAGTAAACTTGATTTTTTTTCTTTTAAAAGGCTCCTTTAGAAGATATGATTATGGTTTATTAAATATAAAACACTATAAATCGCTGGAGCCTCCATTATTCGATATTTCGGCCATTACGGCACCGGTGGCGTTGTATTATGCACAAAATGATTATTTTGCTGCTGTTAAGGTAAATTTGAAACGCTTAAATATTGCCTTATTCGTAGAGTTATTATAATGGTTATTCTTTTAGGACGTCGAAAGGTTAGCTAAAGAATTACCAAAAGTCGTCAAAAAACGGCTAATTGAAGATAAAAAGTTCAACCATCTTGATTTCCTCTTTGCGAAAGATGTAAACGAAATCATCAACAAAGATCTCGTGGCTCACATGAAAGAATTTGTAATTAAAAGTAACGGAGCTAATAGCAATTTTAACCAACTTCAAATTGCTCTTATTTCTTTAATTTTTGTGATTGTAACTAGATGTCTTTAATAATAATGCTGTTTCTTTAAGTTTTGCTGCCTTTTTGTTTTTAACCATTTTAATTTAAAATCTAATAGATCTCTTTCATGAGTACCTAACTTTATTATCTTATACATGCATTTTTATTTATTTTATATTTTTTTTTCGATAAAACGATCGATCGATCATGATGGAGATTAACTATTCCATTAATAAAGATCCACACTCAGTCCTAAAAATTAAAAAAAAAAACCTAAAATTGATTGTCACTATTTCTTTTACTACTTAGCTATAACGTTTTTGGGGAGTGGTAAAAGTTATATATTTCATTTACTGCTTTATTATACCTCTACTATTTATAATATCGATTTTATCAGTTTTTATTTGCAAATATGTATAATCTTTTGTGTAAGCCCCCAGATTATTGTTCTTTGAGAATACATATTTAGGATGTCCCCCACGGTCTGTAAACCGTGGATGTCCCCTCTAGTTATTCTTCTTTTTTTTAAAAATCGTTTATTTGGTACTTCTTTATGTTAACTTTTGTTCTGACTTGTAAGGGTCACAATAGTGAAGAAGTGGAGTGACACAAGTGACAGTTGACAATTTCATAAGCAAAAGCAAAATTAAATTTACGCTTCAAAATTACAAATTATATTTATTTGTAATTTGCAAGTAATCAGTTCCCTATTTTTGAAATAATTATTTAGGGTAAGTCTTTATAGTCAATAGCCGATATGGCAGCAACTTTAATTCCTTCTACTGTTACGGATTTTTTTATGCAATTCAATCATTGATTGATTTTTTTAGATGGATGAAGACGATCACGATGAGCTTCTGCAAGTTACTGATGACGATTCTTTGTCCGAAACTGAAGATCAATGTCTTCCCATCGATAAACCAGCCGAAAATTACACAAGTCCATCTTACTTCAACCATACGAAATTTGAATTTATAACTACCAAAATTACTTTGGTTTTTGCTACTACTGTTATATTAATCCTGCTACCACTCTACATTGATGCCATAAACGTCGAAGGGAACGCTTATTCCTTGATTTTGACTAATACTTTCATTTCCACTGTAATGCTTGTCGTTACAATGGGAATAGCTAAAGTATTTTTCGAAAAGTATAGGAACGTCAACGTTTTTAGTTTGCCAGTTAAATGTTGGAATTTACTCCAGTTATCTCTTGTGTATTTCACGTCAGCTTTTATGATTATCTACGCCTTAGATAGGAAAAGAGTCGTATGCCATTTACAGGATCCCATTAAAGGAATCGTCTTAGTATTTTCCCTGTTGTATTACTTCTTTTTTTGCAGAAAAAGTAAGCTCTAATGAAACAAAAACTTAATTCATTATTAACGAACATTATTCTTTTAGTAATGGGTTTACAAAGAATTTTCTCTGCTACAACAATCGTAGTCGGGATATTTATCACAGTTGATTACGGTTTATGTGATGAATTCAGGTGCAGAGGGTACGAGAGGGAGAAAATTAGCGAAGATTCGGGGCCATGGAGCGGAGAGAATCACGCTCTATGGACGACCGTCTACATTGCAGGATTGGCTACCTTTGCCGCTTACTTCACACTGCTCGATCGATACTTTTTGACTACTAATGATGTCGTAAGTAGGGCAATTACAATTCAAGTGCTATTAGTAAATGATTAATTTATTTCAGGAAACTCAAAATATCTCCATGCCTTCAACATTATTGAGCACAGTTTCCAGATCTGTTTCGTTTCCTAATTCAAATAACAGTTCGCACTCTCAAATTATCGGCCAAAATTTGAACAATAATTCTCAATCGACTAAGATACAATCTGTGGTTCACCTCGCAATGTGGCTACACATTTTTGGTTTGGTTTTCGCTGTGTCGATGTTTTGGTTTGATATTTTACCAGAAATTGGTAAAGTGAGTATCTATAGATTTATTTTGAAATGATGTGATCATTAATTTTGTTTTATTACAGGGCAATGATATCCAAGAATTTTGGAATTATACTTCAAATGGTATACTTTGCCATTTCCAGAAACCGCAACCTCCTACCAATGGCCAATTTCCATGTGGAAACGTCTTTATGTTTTCATGGATATTCATGTGTTCTTACGTGCTATTTGTTGTAATGTCGATGAAGTTTTTAATACTAACTCAATCGGCCGTTTTTACAATAGCTGTCATGTCTACATCACTTCCTTTGGTCAACATTTGGTGGTCTTTGTTCCATGCCTCACCCAGTACAGTTGGTAAGTAACTTATGATGAAGCAATACTAGATTTGTTATAAATATTTTTTCTCTTTAAGGCCTTTTAATATGGTCGCCGTCTCTGACAGGTGAGCTCATTTGTGCAATTTTGGGTTTACCCATTATGCTTGTGGGTCTCTTTTTGCTGTGCAAGGCTCATTTAAAGAATTGCCAATTTTCTAAACACTGCAACCGATTCGTTATGTCAAATGATGGTTTCGCTTGAATTTCCAAAGCAGAAATTGAACCAATTCGTGCTAATTTAAGGTAATATGGGTTTGCATTATTATGGTTACTTCAGTATAGAAAATGTGTGTATACCTATAATGTATTTTCTAATAAGTTTTAAAAATTTGTTAAGCATTAAGCTTAAAAATTTGCTGTAGCATACAAACTATCATTAGTCATTAAATGGTTGGCAAATTTTATTAAAGCTGTTTAAAGACTATCTTTAGTTTTATGGTACATATAATGTGGCATTTTTGAAATATTAATTGTGATATGATTTTGTGATTTATGTTGAGGTTTAGAGAATATTTATATTTTGCGCAAATGTTGAAATTGTTTTATTTTAAAAAGACTGATTTTGCACAGTTTTTTATTATCTTTTGATTTAATTGTGACTTTTTGAACAGATATTACTCAAATTTATTGTTTCAATTGAACGTAATTGAACTCAAAAAGCCACCTATTATATTTTTTTTTACAAATTTTGCATACTTTTTAATCAAAAGACAATAGTATTATAAACTGCAGGGGTATTTAAAAGTAGTGTTTTTTGACGAAAATTGTCCAGGTACTTATATTACAAAAGTAATTATTCTTATTATTGTTCTTATAAAATGTTTGAATATTATTGTTCATAAAAATATGTTTCTTTAACTATAAATGTTAAGTAGATTTTAAAATCGGATTTCTTTAAGTAAGGTATATTTCATTTATGTTGTTCTAATACAATTTTTCATCGATTCATTATTATGAATAGGCAAAGTCCTTAAGAAGGTACAAAATGCAATTGCCAATAATGTTGAATTTTTCAAATTGTTAACTAGTACTGGTATAAGACTATAATATTTGTCTAACCGTTATATGTATAAAAATATTTACATATTGTATAGTTAAGTGTTTTACACAATGTATTCGACTTATAGCACTAGACCGTGTTTTTCTTAAACGTACTTTGTGTTTGATATAATACTATAAATGTGATGAAATATATTAAACCTGAATAAAGTATATTCGAATTTGCTCATCGTAACTTTAAAAGTACTTATACAAAAGGTATTAAACATTTTATTAATTCTTTCTGAATCTTATCCCGCTTTCCATTTAGCTTTAATTTTTTAAGTGTACTAATACAAGTTGTCCCGAGAATGAAATGCCAATAAATGGAGGATATTCAGGGTCATTATTTCTATACTATTATTGGTTTTGGCCTTTTATTTCAGGAATACTTGGTATATCTATATTGCGTTTATAAATTGCGCTTGTCTATAAATTTAACCTTATTATGAAGTATTGAAATAAGTATTGTGCTTACCAAATAATTTGTGCCAAAGATTAGTAGAAGAAAGTTTTTGTCGTTACTATATAACTTTATTCCGTCTTGTTCAACGAAATTACAGCAGTATAAAATAAAAAATGTATTCGCCAAAAAAATCAATTAATCAAAGTGTAGGTAATTGTTTGTGTGTATTAAAAATACATATGTATTGAGATGTATTCTAAAATGTATCGATTTTTGGTCATGTCGAAATCAATAATTTTTTTCACATGGCCAAATTTAAAACTATTCATTATTTAAATTTTTAGTTCTAATTAGATGTTAGCGTTTATTGTTAATTTTCGAAATTAAATATTCTATTCTATTATTTGGGCTTTCATTCAAACAGTTGAAATGAGGCAAAAGGAGTAAGTATAATGTAAAACTTGAATATACAATGGTAAAGTGAGCTTTACAAAGGCATTTAAAGTGTATAAAATGCTTTTTACAACCAATGGATGTGAACTCTAATTTTAATTATGATGGTGGTAATTTCGTTCGCATGTTAACTATTAACTATAACTATTTTTTCCAAAATGCAGCTGTTCCTATTACTCTTTGAAGGGTATTACATAGGATGTCTCAAAAGGCAGAACAAACTGATGAATATACAGGGTCTCATTTCTGGACATAATCGAAACCTAAGAAATTATGTTCAGGCGTTTCATTTGTTGAGAATTTAAGATTACAGAAAAATAATTTTTCTTCTACTTCTGTGCAGTAATATGAAAATTATTTTATACAGGGTGATCAAACATTTGGCTCTTGACCACGCTGTATTAAGTAAGTTTTTATTTATTAAAGCTCCTAATCTGCATGTGCATTTTTTTTTAAATTCCAATCGAGCTTTAAAATTTTCCGGTACAGCTCTGATCTGTCGAATGCAGTCAATGATCTATTAAAAATATCAGATTTCGTAAGAATACATATTTCGTTAGCAGCGAAAATATTCATTTTAACGAAGGATCGAACGGGCGTTCGTCTCGAAATATTTAGAGCCATTAAAAAAACGTGGTAAAATTCAAATTTCGAACAGCAAAATAGTACAGACTCTAATTTGCACGTATGCATGGAAAAAATACACATGCATTTAGGCAAGTCGAGTCAATGTTCAATGATGGCGTTACGCGCTGTTGCCGGCTTTATTCCTTCCACTAACAGAACAAACTAAATAAACTACAAAATGAACGCAACGTGCTTACGAATTTATTTACCACAAATCAGATTGTACAAGTATGTACAGAACAATAATAATTCATTCATATGTTACGTTTCTTATGTGATTAATAAAGTAATATATCAAAGTTAGTATGCATTATGTTGGATTATATGGAACATTTGGCAACGTCAAGTGCATATCAGCTGGGAAAGAGCATGCGCATCGCCTAAAGTCCGATTTCCACGGACAGTGCGCGTACGTGCTCTAAGCGGTGGCTTCGCCCTATGCGTAATATAAATGAATGGTTTATTTGTTTGTAGATTTTAATATAAGGTTGGATAATTTAGTGCGAAATGGATGTGCAGAGTGTCATTAGTGGCCTGGGGCATGTCCGGAAAATGATCCGTTGGCGAAAAAGGCGAGATTAACCTCATTTAGGTGAGTGGATTCGATGACAGTTTATGTGTATGAAATGTATGTCCTTGATAGAAAGGGTGTAATGAATACAGTGAATTTTGTATGCACTCGTAATGATAACGATAACTCCACGCGAAAGCCTATCTTGATTTAAAATTGAAATCGAGCACCGCATTCTTCGATTTTTTCGTCAGATAGAGCGAAAACAAAGAGCTCTTGATTATAGTTTGAGCTGTCACTTAGACGTTAATTTCTCAGTTTACTTAATTTTGGCTGTAAATAACAGGGGCGATTAGATTTGGTTGTTCTTTTAATATAAACTGCATGTATCTCGTTTGAAGTTTCTATAATCTATTTTATTATCTTTCTTTTAATGTTTGTGTGGTGTTATCAGTATGGTACGGGCGATATGGTTTCGAAATATCGACCCTGCTCTCCCTCTTTTCAGTCTTTCCGAGTTTCCTAACCTTCTTGATTAGGGAAGTTTGTTCTGTTGACAAAGGAATCTAGATTTATTTTAGAAAATTAAATTGACGTTTTTGATTGGACGTACTTTCAAAACGTCAAAAGAACGTTTTTTTTTAATTTTTTTATTGGACATTTTAGTATATTTTAAATTATTGATGTACAGCAAGCTTGCAATGTGCTAGCTAAAAAATATTACATTGACTTTATTGCAATTATTGTTAAATAACTAGAAATGAAAATAAAGAAGGCACATTAAATTTGTGACCTTGATTCATCGAATATTTGAATGACTACGCTACAGAATACTACAAATGACTTAAGTCTGATTATTTAGCGGTAGTGCAAAACAGGTAAATTTTTTGAGAGAAAAGATATCCTCAACTTTCTCAGAAATAAGTGGTTTGGACTTCCCAAAAGATTATTTCATTTGAGCCATGGACCAGTTTTCCGTTTCCAATTAAAAACTCTTGTATACAGGGTGCTCCATAATAAGCGAATATTGATAATACTTAAAAAATCAGGATTTATAAAGTACAGTGAGATTAAAATTTGAGAAAATTGAACTTTCCCATCAACTTATGTATTAAAAATGTTTTATTTTATTTTGCAAGTCTTTTTGATGAATTTCAAGAAAACTTAATTGTTCTATCAGTGTCTATTAGAAGGAAATAAAATTTATAAAAAAGTTTCATTATAACAAACATTAGATATCCAGTCAATGAATCAGAAGGAAATATGCAATACTGGATTTTTGAAATGTCATGTCACAAAGTTTGTTCAGGAAATAAAAAATAATATTTTCAAAGAATTGTTCTGAATACAGCAAAGCTAGTTCATTGATGTGAGTCGATTTTTTATAGGTATGCATTTGTACACTTTTTAATAATAACAAGCAAGTGCCTTTGTTTAGAATATTTGTGAATTTTTTTATATTTTTTTATACAGAGCACCGATTTTGTTAAAAATACTTTAACAATTTCAACAGGTCCTCTCCATGGTTAAATGACAAGTATTTCTGCCAAATTTGACAGTTGTAGCTTAACAAAGATGGTCGCTTTAAACAGTCAAAGTTGGACTTGAAAAACCCTTATTGTATCTCTCATCATATGCCTCCCCATTTCGAATTAACAGGAAAAATTACCAATAAAATTGTAACCTAGTAATAACAATAACATTGCTAATAATAGGGTAGTTTAAAAAATACATCCAGGTCTATTCCAAACAATTTACCTACTTGAAACTGCATATAATCATGAGTTTACCTTCAAATTTTCTTTAAAAAAATTACAAGTATTAAATTCAAATTATATACCTATTACTATTATTATTGTTTGTTTTGTAATGCTAGAATTACCTAATTTAATGTTCAATGGGCGACTAGACTCTCAAATTCTCAAGCCATTAAACGACTGTAAGACCTACAAATAATAAACGTTACACAGTAGATTATTAAAAATTTGGGATGAAGCCCGATTTCGGGACTTCTCTAAAATGCATTTGAAACTTAAATAATCGTGCATCTCCCACCGTGTGTAAGTTATAGGACAATTCGACGCAACTCGGAGCCGAGCTACACGTTTGAGTTTGAGGGTCAATGGCCTACATTTGACATTCACACTGTTATTTGGTAACTTGGTCGGACCGGGACGAGTCCCGATGGAAAAAAGCGATACATTCGGAACGTTTTTTTCGAAAAAGTGCAATTATTATTTTACCACCAACAACTCAATCCACTAAAAAAACTAATCGAGATGAATATAAGAAGGGCTTACCTTATTTGAGTAACGATTTGCGTCTTAATAGCACGAAAAATCAGCCCTACATCTTCAGCAATGATTTTTTATTATAAATTTATAAGTGGGTAATGTTTATTTTAACAGCTTTTTACAAATATCTATCGATTTTCAATTTTCCAATCCACAAGAGCTTTTTTATGAGGCCTGAGTGGCTATTGTTTAATATGGCGTTGTCATTATTAGTATTTAATAAAACCAGACAAGTTAAAAAAATATTTTTTCAGGAATTAATTGGGCCCATTTGTCTTGCGAACTGCAAATTCCAGACTAGTCCAGACTGGTCCAAATGGACTTGTCTGGTTCTTACCGGAAGGACTTTTCTTGTTTTTGCAGAATATAGCTTCTTCCGCTCATATATATCAGCAGATTTGTCTATTATTTGTAGAAGTTAATATGAACCCTTTAATTCATTTGTAATTTTATTTACAGGAAATAGCATAGGTGCATAGAAGTTCAGTATGGTGAACAGCGCAACGATCGACGCAAGCGCTTCTTCAGTCGGAAAAGAGGATCGAAATGCCGCGAAAATTTGCGCCCACCAAAATCAAAATGCACCAGTAGAGATCGCGACGCGATGCCGATCCTCTCCTCGTCAAAAGAACGACCAGTCGGACGCGGTCAAGTCCGAAGAGAGCAAAATCTCGGAAGACGACAATACGCTCTGTTGCAGCGTGCCGTTAGACAAGGTCCAAGGCGTCCTGATCACCATCAATCACCCTAAATGCGACGAGCCTAAATCCACGCGTAAATTGCTTTGTTTGTACTGCGAGAGATCCTTCGCCGGCTCGAACTTGCGATCGAAGCACGTCGAACGCGTCCATTCCATTAAAAAGAACAGGCGTCTGAGTTCCAGGAAACAGCAACTCAACGTCACGCCGTGCATTTACTGCGAGAAAATCACCAGCGGCGAGAACACGTTGAAGGAGCTCTTCCACCACCTCGTCACCGAGCACTCCGACAGGTACTTCGGGTGTCTTTGTTGCGAAGAGCGATTCCTCACCAACGCGTTGCTCAGCGATCACATAGCAGTCCTACACCCCACCGTCGAATTGTCGAAGACCATCGTCGAAGCGGCGCAACTGGAAGATTTCGGTGTTAAGATAACGCGCAGCCGGATGAAGCCGAAAGAGAATCCTCCGGCGACGAGCAGAAAAGCCAAGCTCAAGGACCTGCGCAACAAGAAGCTCACCGTGAAGAGTTCCAGAATAGCGTTGAACAGGAGAGAATCGAAAAGACTACAAGCTTTAGCGAAACTAAGCGACACTCAGAAGAAGAAGAAGCGACAGAAACCGGCGGAGCGCAAGCAGAATAACGCCAACAAATCGGAAACGATGAAATTGAACAAGCCCGCTTCCATTTGCGTGAACCCCTATCCCGAATTCGACAGTTTCTTTCGCGTCAAGAAAATCACCGATCATTCCATAGACAACCTGAAGATCAGCTCGCTGACGTTCGACGACGTCTTCGACAAGGCCTTCTTCAATCGTATCAAGTGCAATATCGAGGAGAACTTGCTGCATCATATTGATGGGAAGCTGTTCAAAAACGAAGAGTCCGAAAGTCGAATTTCGAATTTCGAAAAAATCTCCACCGCGCAGCCCGAAATACAAAATTCTGCCTCCGATAATTTCGGCTGCGAATTGTCGCTGAATGCCGTCGCCCCCATAGCCGCTCTCTCGTTAAATTCGCAGTTCGGAGAGGATTTCGAATCTCAAATCGAATACGGTTCGAAGCCCTCGAAGAAGAAGACTCAAACTAAAAAAGACGAGGTGCATTATAAGTATTTCACTAGACGCAAATTTCAGGTGAGCTTCCCAACTATTTTATTAAACATGAATTACATAAGGTGATATAATGGTACGACAAGTACATTTCTTATCAAAGGAAATATTTATAATATGAGAAATTGATATATGTATCTATCACTTGAGATTATTAATAACATATTTTCATTTACATTTTTAGGCCAGTATTTTAGAGCACAAGGAAAACCGCGATCTCAGCAAACTCGATATTTGGACTCAGCTTGTGATCAAGAAACGCCAGCAGAAGATCATTGATGACAAGAAAACCGCCAAAGATATTCTCGAGTACACTGCCTGCGATGAATATAAAAATAAAATGAAGAAGGAGGAATTAAACAGAATATTAGATAGAAGGTAAATTAGCTACATTAATCGCCAAAATTGCTAATAATTTAAAAAAATTGCTTTTAAAGGGGACCATTCGAAGATTTACGAGAGGAGGCTAACAAAAAAGCCGCATTAGATAAACTAAACTCTGTATCAGAGGATAGTATTAGTCAAGAGAGCTTCTCCGAAGTCAGGGAGGTTCTCAATGGAATATTAAACAAAGTTTTCGCTGTCACTGAGCAACCTGCGGAAGCTTTTAAGCAGGCGACAAGCGCTCAGGTAGGTACATTCTCGGTTATCGTTATTCCAGAGTTTTATCATGTACTTTATAGACTAGTTCGAAATCAGATCTCAGGGAAATTCCCAGTTTTTTAAATCTCAGAAGAACGTCTTCTCTTCATTTTGATGACGAAATAGATCGATCCGATGCAATTACCTTGATTTGTTCGTCGCAAGATACCGAAAATTTCGAGCATCCTAGTAACACGACTAGAGGCAAGAACGAACTTGCCGAATTGTCTGGTAAATAAAATCACTCCATTATCCCAACGAAAGTAACAAACTCTAATAAATGATTTTTGTAGGAGAATGGGCCCGCTGTCGAATGTACATTTGCGCCGCTTGCGGGGCGAAACTACCAAATATGAAATACCTCTTGGACCACAAAACCATCTACCACCAGAACGTTTGGGTGCAGCATTACGAATTTGTTGGAAACCAAAGCGAATTGTACAGGCATTTGAGCATACCAACCCTGGGCAAAGTCGGGTTCATCGAGGACACTACGACGTGCAAATTGTGGAAGCGCAGCGACGCCAGGACCTGTTCCAAATGCACGAAAAACTGCAACACTTTAGGCGAATTACACCGACATATCTTAGAATGCGGCGGCGATTGGACTTGGATGTTGGTTAGGAAAAAGTGCAAATACAGATATGGTGCTAAATCTAGGAAAAAACGAAGAGGTAATTGATATACTTTTGATTTATCCTTTGAATGCAGTAGAATTAAAATTAGTTCATACCAGATCATAACAAAATTAAATTGTTACAGGTACAGTAGTGAAAGTTCATACTAAAAGAAAGACTGATGATTCAACGGAAAAGAAAAAGTGCACGTACAACGGCCCTCGACAACGGCCTAGTGATGGTAAACAATTAAAATTAACTCCTGTAATATTGTCATAACGCGATTTTATTTTATTGCAGCTGAAACGATTCAAAGGATGTTGGCGAATTTACCCGCGAAGCGTTCCACTCGGAAATTGATTTCGCTGTACGACGGGGTCAGACGAAGGCAGACGACGAAATTAGATAACGTTAAACAGAAAAAAGTTAAATGCGGTAAAGTTATATACGATAAGTGCAGTAATATTAAAGAGACGACTGAGAAAACGATAAATGCAGCGATGCCTCGCGCGAAATCTAAAATGAACAACAAATCATCCAACGCCAGATCGATGAGGAGCTTAAACCGAGTGTTATCGAGTCGAATTTTAGACACCTCCGCCAACCTAAATGTTAAAAGGAAGCTGAAAGCGTTGAATGAGAGACGGAAAACCAGAAATTCGTTGATGTTGGAAAAAGAAGGCGAGAATGATGCTGGTATCAAAGCGAAAGAGGCCAATGATTTGAACTCAAATTCCTCAGCACCGAAAAGGACATCACCTAGAAGTACAAAAATCGTTAGGACTTTAAAACTTTTTACTGGAAATACAAACATCAAATCATTCTTTCCTGTTAAGAAGCGAAAATTGAAAGTAGCGGAGAACACCGATATACAAACGCGTAGTAGAAAAAAATCGATTGAAGTAGGATCTGAATCTAAGAATGAAAAAATTACCAACAAAAAGAACTCGAAGAAAGAAAAACCAACTCAAGTTGAAGACAACCCTAAGAATGTATCTTGTGAAGAACAGGACTTGAGCAACAGGAAGAGGAAACTCAAGCAAAGTTTCAGGAATGTCATAAACAGAGTAAAAAGACTGAAAATCGACGCAGCTCCCAAGCCTGAACCTGTACAAACTCAAATAGCAGAAAAACCGCAAACCACTACCAAGAATCCTTTTTTAGACGAAAGAAAAGAAAAAGAAGTGTCAGTGAAGATCGTAATTCCTTCCAATATGGAAGCAAAAGAAAACATAGCTGACATATCAGAAACTGCCCATACTGTGATACCCTTTAACGGAAGCAACGAAGATTCTCCAGTCCCCGAAAATATCTTCAAATTAGATTCGAGTAACGAGAAAAACTTACAAGCTAAGGGGGTCGAAAGTCACCAAGACAAAGCTGTAATTGAAGAAAACGAAAAATTGGAATCTACTTCACTAGAAATGTCCGCTAAAGCAAACAATTCTGCAAACTCAGCTAACGCGAAAGGCAAAATTAGAAAACCCGCTAGAGGCTTAAACGACTGCATAGCCATGCTAACCTCGAAATTACAACAAAAAACCAGCATAGTCGAAGAAGTGATCGCCAAACCGAGCAGTTCAAGTCCGAAAATAGTTACGAATCCAACGCCCCAAGTCGCTGAGTGCATTTTAAAAATACCTTCTTTCAAAACTCACAGCGAATCCTTAGAAGATGTAGCGCTAGACTTGAGCACTAAATCGAGAACCAAACAGGATCAAGAAATCAAGGAAGCTCTTCCTAATAAAAAATCATTTACCAGGCCTGCCGTAGACTTCAGATCGGTAGAAAGTATCATCGATAACAAGTTGCAAGAACCGCAAAAATGCAATTCGATTTGTTCGATCGATCAAACCATCCAAAACGTCATAGATGGTCATGCGAAACAACAAAAAGACCCACATAGAACAACAGTAGATGATATCATCGATTATGTCATTAACATTAACGGTTCGTTGATAGATAATAACAATTTAAATCGATTCGAAGAGACGGATAAGAAAATTCCTTTGCCTACGTTAACTGAAGACACTTCGAAAGTTCCAGCAATCGAAAGATTATTCGAAGCAACGAAGAAATTTATTTTAATGAGTAGGCCTAAAAAGAAAATTGAAACTGATGAAATCCAAGTGCCAACTAGTCAATGTTACGATGTCGAGGAAGAACTCAAGCCGCACAATGTAGAAAATAAGACTGTGCTTCCTCTGCCCGATCTAGTCAAAAGTGCTGAAATTAATCAAAACAAACTTGAAAAATCCGTTATAAATCTTCGAAACTTCAGGAAACAAAATAATAAATTAAAAACCACGCCATTTGAAAACCAGTTTGATCATGTAAATCATGTCGAAGAAGAAACAAACAAAGTGAATGAATGTAAAATTAACGAAGTTTGCTCAGAGAAGTGCGTTGTTGAAAGTGGTGAAACACATGAAGAAAATACGCTAAACAATGCTCTTATATCGAATCAAGAAGGTGAAACAGCAAATACAGCAGCTTCAAACAAAACCAACAAGAAGAAAAAGAAGAAAATTAGGAAATTCCGATTCACTAAAGCAAAATCGAAAAAATTGCCGAAAACGCTTCCAGAAAATCAAGAAATTATCGAAAATTGCCACACATCTGAACTTGAAAAAGACACTCCAACAGAATGTCCTGTTGAAAATAAATTAACAGATCAAGAAACCGCAGAAACCACTTATGAAGTATCTAAATTAAAAACAGCGAGTACTTTAATTAAACCAGCAGTACTCTCGATAATCAGCATTCTGAATCAAGAAGGAACGAAACAGAACCAAGACAAACCTATCAAACCGGATGAAAATACTGAAATATTAGAACCTGAGGAATTTAAAATCGACAAGAAACTCTCCAAAGTGAAAATTAAAAAGAAAATGACCAAATCGAAATCGAAAAAGAAATTCGAATTCATCCCATTAACCAATAAGGCTTCCCAAATTGCTGAAATCAATACATGCATTGAAGAAACCGATAATAAAGATATTGATGATAAAATATCCACCAAGCTTTCAGAAAATGTTAAAGGTAACAAAGCGCACAGAGCTAGAAAAAATGCAAATAAACGTCAACCTAATGAAATAACTATTGATCAACAATCGCCTGATTTACAAGATGATTCAAACCTCGGTAAATATCCTGTAGAAGCTTCAAAGGATTTAATTAACGAGCAAATGGATTGTAAAAATTCGGAAGCAGCACCCACAATCAATGATGCAATTACAGATATTTCAACTATTGATTCTGATAGTAAAGAGCCCTTAATTGAAGAGCCTAACAAACACTTACTCAATCTTGAAACATCTAAAATATTAACGAGACGTGCGAAATCCGATGCAGAAAGACCCAAATCCGCCTTACCCGCAGCAAAATCTAAAAATAAAACCAAAACCTTTAAACAATTGTCGAAATCAACATCTTTGGAACAATTACCTGTAAGTTCACTAAACGAATCTACACCGGAGGAAGTAGAAGAATCCACATCACCTCCCACAGGTGATGTCGCTGTATTTTTACGTTCTCAAGAAAACAAGATACGAGAAGCGATTAGGAAATCAAATAATTCAGTCACATTGCAGCAAGAAGATTCTTCTACAGGTTATTTCGAGGAATGTTCCAATGAAAATACAGGCAAACCGAGAACACGAAGATCTAATGCATCTATCCGAGACATTGCAGAAACGCCTTGTAGCGAACCTGAAGATGTAAATAGTAATAAAAACATTCAGGAAGATCATGAGAGTAGTATCGCTTTAGTGGTTTCAGAAGATATTCTGGGAAAACTTGACAACACAGACGATTTGATACAAAATGTAACCGAAGGAGGTACAACAAATACAAAAATAAATGGTAAAAAAATTGGAGTTGAGGAAATTTCGCAAAGTAAACCAGCAAACGACCCTTCGGATATCGAAGTCTGCGAAATAATGGAATTTGCAGAATCTTCTTTCCCTGGTTTAAGCAATACAGAAGCTCAGCTATCCAGAACATCTACAAATTCAATGGAATATAAGAATAACAGTTTTTCGGAAATAATTGATACATCCAAGGATAATTTCAAACAAAACAAAAAATCTAAATCGAGGGCTTCAATCTCTGCATTGAACTCGGAAGCTTCAAATTCATCTTCCGGAAGACTAGTAGATAATATTACTCCTATTGAATCGGATTGCTTGCCGTCGAAATCGAGAAGGAACTCCAAAAAATCAAATGACATCGTTCAAGACAACCTCGTGTCTTCGACCGACTCCGAAAAAACCAGAAAACTAAATAGGAGATCAAAAAGTTCGCAATCATTTTGTACGGAGAAGTCGTTGAATTTGCTCGATCAAGATTCCTCTATTCTTGACGCTGATCCAGACTTGATGCAGAAATTTGAGAAAGGGCTAGCACAAGAAGCAGAAACTTCGAATGGTCTCATTGAATATTTAGCTTCATCTGAAACTTATATTCCTTTAAATCCTTCGCCTCAGGAGGAACTATTAAATACAATTCAGAAAACCAATAAACGTGGTAAGACACCGAAATCGAAAAAAATAGTCAAATCAAACCCTAGTTTCAAAAATAGAGAAGTAATTGAAAGTGAATCTTTAATTGATAACTCAGAAACGGCCAGTCTGGACAGCCAAATAAAAAATTGCTTAGAAAGTTCAAGTTTATTAGAAGATTCATCTGTTAATAACACTGACATTACTATTAAAGAATCAGTTTCACCTCAAAAAACCCGGACGAATAATAAAAAACCTAAAAACAATTACGCTAATAAAAAGAAAAATAATAATTTAGATATTCAGGAAGACTTATTAACAACTGATCAAACTGATACAGGATTGAAGAATGATGAAAACCTCTCAAACCAAGATACCGAATTAAAAGAACAAGTAACAGTTCCAGAAATTAGCCCTATATCAGAAGAAAATGTTGTGGGAAATACCGATTTAGAAGATTCATATCAAAAAGAGAAATCCGAAGATAGCTCAACAGAAGACATTGCATTTAAGATATTAGAAGAAAAAATCAGAAACGCGATTCGAAAAAGTTTATTAACCATGGAAAGCAATTCAAACGGCAGCAATTTAAACAGTTTAATCGAAAACAAATTAACAGACACATTCGAAACTACTGTTGATGTAATGTCTCAAAATACAGATGTTGCTGAAGAATCTAAACCAGAAAAAGACGATTCCATCTCATTGGCTTCAGATAAAACGGAGAAGAGCAAAGAAAATTCGTACGTGCTAAAAGAAAACCTTCCCAAGAACAACGCGGATAAAAGGAGGGTAAAATTAAAAGTGAGAAAAGGCAAGAAACGTTTAATAAGAGATCGGAAATCCGCTCACATTCAACCCGAAGAACCTATACATAACTTGCTTACACTCACTGATATCGAATCAGTTCGTAATGACACCAATTCAGCAAAAGAACCGCCTATTAAGATAGTAATCAACAAAAACAAAGCGCGAAGAAAGTCGAAAAGCATCAAGAAAGTAGGATTCAAAGGACAGAATAATTTATTCGAAGATTTCGCTTTAGTCATAAAGAAGAAAAGCAGAACGCCCATCTTAACTTTTTCACCACCTAATGCTTTTTTTAAAGACGACGATTACACAGAGGATAAACTGGACGATTCTATCGAAGAAATGGATATGGAACTCGAGGAAATTCCGATAAAATCGACTATAATCGAAACGCCCAAAATAGATGCACCCCTAACAGAAATACCTGAAGATACAACAAACATAATCGAAGAGATGAGCACTAAAACTAAGAAAAAAGGGAAATCGAAAAGGTCTAGGGCATTGAACGAAAAATCCGAAGAACAAATTCAAATTCAAGATGTTACTAGCAATTTCAATTCCGAATTTACAGCGAATTTCGCTTTAAACGACGACGATTTCTCGAGCGACGATTTCGACGTGGATAATTCCTTCGAAGATTCCATCATTTTCGAAGACGACGCGCCCAAACAGCCCGCCGCAGACGCAGAAACTTTGTTCAATAAATTGATAGAAAACACGGACATCGTCAAACCTCTCGTGCTGAAGAAAGCTGACATTTTTACAAGAAAAGAGGACGCTCAATCCTCGGGTAGCGAAGATTTGGCCACTGATGAGAAGCAGTCAAATAGAGTTGGTAAACTGTCCAAAAAATGTAAAAACAGCAAGAAAAGCAAAGCTCCTTTCACTGAAGAAGCGAGGGATGAGTCGAGGCTCGGCAAAAAATCGGCCGATGAATTGCGCAAAGAAGACATCGACAAACTCTACGACTTCTCGGAGACCGAAGATTTCGAATTGGAGAAACCGATAGAACTGCCGAAGAGGTTACCGCGAAAGTTCGACAATTTCGAAAAGCCCACCGAAACTGCGTCAGCGAAAGAAAAAGTCGAGGAAGATATTGAAGAAAAATCGATTGTTCCCTTGGAAATCGAAGAGAAGAAAGGCGTCAGGAGCGCTAAAATGAAAGCCTTGGAAAGCATCCACGACGAAGCCTTATCTGAGTTAGCAGACTTCGATTTAATCGAACAATGCAATAAAAAGTCTAACAAAAAATCGAAGAAAACCGAAAAGAACATAGACAAAGAAATCGTACATAATCCGCTTGATGGCATCCCCGAAAGCGACAATACCAAGAAACCCAATAAAATCGATAATATAATGCAAATAACCGACACCTTCACATTTCCCAAAGCAGTGTTCGACAGCGAGGGCCCTTTGCTACAAGACCTAGTAGCCGAGCTCGATGGTTTAGAAGAGCTAGAAAACAGCATCGAAAGAGAACTCAACGCAGATAAAAATTCGGAGAAAAAGGACGAAGAGCCACCATCCACAAACGACATTAAAGATCCAACCACCGAAGATAACCAAGAATTAAGAAGGAGCCGACGCGGATCGCGAAAAGTAGCCTCTTACAACGAAAACGATCTGATAGATCCCATTATAGACGCAATTGAAAAAAGAACAGCCAAGAAGAAAGACGATAAGCTTGCATTGGATGCTAAAAAGAAAAAGCTGAACAGCGAGCAGCTCTTCGATATGCTCAAAGCCTCTTCGAACGACAACGCCCCGACGCCCAAGCAAGACCTGAACCACTTCGACAACTTCAAGTCAATCACCGACGAAAATTTCGACAGTATGTTCAAAAACATCCTAGAAAAAGGCGCGTTGTTAGTCCAAAAGAAAGATTCTCTGGATAAATTCGAGTTCACGGAGTCCTCCGAACCGGCCGAGCCGCTCAACGACTCGAACTTCTGCGATATATGCAACAAGCGCTTCGTCAAACTGGACAACCTGATCAAGCACAGGCGCACTCTGACCCACATCCAGAAACTCTCCGAAATCGAGGCGAAAGAAGCGGAAAAATCGAAGATCCTCTGCGCTCGCGAAGAAGAAACCAGCAGGGAATCTGTCATCGAATTGACTCCAATAACTCCACCCGTTCAATCGAACCACTCGTTCAAACTAGCCGACATAATCAGCGACGTTATAGGTAAAGAGGAATCCAACAAATTCCCAGATATTTTAGTGCAAAACGAAACTAAGAGATACAAGAGCCTGGGCGAGCGCAAGAGCTTCGATTCGGAAAACGTGCAACTGGCAGAACCGACGGAAACCATTTTAGAAAAACAAATCAGTTTGCTGGAGAATATCATCGAGAATCAAGCCACAAACAATTACATCGACGAAATTTCTTCGGATGCTCCCACCGAACCCGGTTCTCCTTCTCCTGTTCCTCCGCAACCCAAGACCACCGCCAGCTTCGCGAAGCCCACGCAGTACGAGGAAATATCCGAGGACAGCGCGAATTTGCGCACCTACGACGATCCCAAGCTGAGGAAAACTTTAAACAGAGACGAGGAATTGTTCCTGGAGTGTTGCAGTCTCTTGAAGAGCGGCTCGGAAGTGTCAAACAGCTACTCCAGCAGGAAAGTCGCCGACGCGCCGAGGTCCAATTGGATGGAGAAGGAGGATTTCCTGGAAAAAACCTGCTCGAACGATTATTCGGATAATTCCAGAATCCCGACTCCTTTGGGTAATAGTTACGATGATGATGCGTCTTACTCTAACACCATTTCCTCCAATTGGGCTATGGATAAATCGACTGATGATGACAATAACGATGATATTAATGATGCTACTCCAACACCAAGCGGGTTCTCTTTCGAAAGCTTAGAGAAACACGAAGAACAAGAAGATAGTGATGTTGGATTCAAAGGGATTTTATACCAGAAAAGGTAAACTTTCTTATAATTTTATCTAACTCAAAAACTAATATTAAACATAATTATTTTAGAACCGAATTCAGCAGCGATGAGATCAACGACAGTTCGTCTAACAACCGAAAAATAATCACGAAAGGCGCAAGGAAGGTCTTCGAAGGGCTCAAGGTATCCATACCAACAGAAGAATTGAATATGGAAGAAGTACTAAACAACAGCCCGAAACTGAAAAAATCTGATAAGTTCGACGAGGAGGAAAAAGTAATGTGTTCCCCAACATCGAAGAGGAAATCGAAGCCGATGAAAAAGGCACAAATCGGCAGTAACCTGCTCTTCAAGGTTAACAAAAAGAAACTTTCGTCTCCGTGTTTACCACCCCACGATCGGGACGATAAAGGATACGATGTGTACGATTTCGAGGAAACTCAAGACAACACCGACGTGTACTCGAAACCGAATTATCGCGCTTTCAGGACGAATAAGACCGAGGAAAACGGAAACGAAAGTGAAAGCGAGCCCGCCGAATCGCAACCGGCCCTTTCGAGTGCAACCAAAAAATCAAAAGCGCAAGAAATGATAACCAAAAAGAAGTGCATGATAATGGGCAGGATATTCAAAAACGCCGCTAAATCGAAAGTCGAAGACATAGACGAGGAAATAAGGAAAATTCCTGCCATAGATAACGAGGAATTAGTTGAAAACTACGTAGCCGAATGTAATCAAGTAATTACAGACGAATACAAAAGCGAACCGGATGAGAAAACCAAACAGCACATGAAGCTACCCAAAAAGCAAGAAAAGAAGAAACTCAGCAAACACAAAGGTAAAAAGAGAGTAAGAACCACTTCCGATTCCACAGACGATGAATTCAAATTGAGCAAAACCAACAAGAGGAAAACGAACAGAAAAAACGGCAAAGAGGAGGATAATTGCATCAATTTGGAGCAGGAATTAAAAGAATGCATAGGAGTGGCCAGCAGAAAGAGTCAGAGGAAATGCACATCCGGTAAACAGAACGTTCTAGTCGAGTACTGGAGTTCCGATGATTCCCAGTTCGAAGCCATGCTAGAGAAACAAATTATAAAAGAAATCGAATCGCAACCACCTACGGAAATTAAAAAACCAGTACTAGAAAAGAAGAAACCGAACAAAAAGAAAATCGTAGATAATCAAATGGCTGAAGTAAATAACACTAACAGACGTAAACGAGCAGCTGTGAATCCTTTGTATCATTGGTCCAGTTCGAGCGAGGACGAAGCCAACGATTTAATCGAGATAAAACCATTGCGGGAAGGCTTGGAAGACGACGAAGACAGGCCTGTGCAGCATGGGTGGATAGTAGGGGACTCTCCGAAGAAATTAGTCACAATGCTGGCCCAGGCCAAAGGCAAGAAAGCCGACGTAGAGAGCGTGAAAGAGCAGAGCAAAAAACGGACTAACGCAGTTAGTTGACGGTAGATGTGATTGTATTTTGTGCAGGACGCAATTTTTTTTCAATTTAGTGCACTATAATTTTTAATGTAAATTAATGTGCTAGGGGTTAAAAAGAGAATTGTACAGTTTCCTTTTAGTATTAAGACGTGGAAATATATTAAGGGGCAGCTTAACAAAATGTGTACCTCTATATGTCCTATGTTAAATGTCGTTTAATATGAAACTAAAATGTTAAATGGTGTAATTTTTTTCTTTCGATTCGAATAGTCGTTTGGATTTTACTTCATCTTTCGCGATTATTAAGAAAATTTATAATTGTGTTCAATTGGTGCCAGAGAGATTATTAATTCCAATAAAAACGATTAATTATTGCTTTTCTACTTTTCAGTATCCTAACTAGATTTTTATTTTAGTTTTCTCGAGAAATACTTTTTTGTTAATTTTGATATTTATACATATAGATTGTTTTAAAATATTGTTAATGGGTAATAGCTGCCAATATTGCCATTTTATATAAAGAGATCGATGCAAAAGTGTATAAATAAATTTTGTTAAAGTTTTTAGTATTCTTTATTAGTTTTTTTGTTCTTAATTTTAAATACCTTACATCAATTTCGTCTGAAAATTAAGCTTACAATTCCTACAAACTAAAATTATTCAGTAATTTACCAATTCTTAAAATTACAATTTGAATTCCGAATTATTTCAAAATTTGATTTCTTCTGTTTTTGAAGTGATGCCTTGTTATTATAAATTATTCAGTCAGGAGTATATTCTCTATCATATGCTTTAATACGTTTAAAAAATATTATTTAAAAATACAAAAATACATTATATTAAATGAATTTGTTAACGATTTAGTTTGCATTACAATTAATATAAAATTTTCGGACTAACACAAAATTTTGGGGAATTTTCACATTACCGATTCGCGACAATCTGTAACGGAAGCTGGCAACATTGTCTTGAAGGCATAACGACGCACGCTCGAAACGAAGAGAGCAACGACAATCGTCTGCCGAATATTGCGTGCATCCGACAAAGACAAACGTAGCGGCGTTCGTCCGTGCTAACGAAAACCGAGGTTATTTAAAGGCGAACAATCACAAATTGCACAAGATCTTTGAACAACTGAATTCGATAGGAAGGAAATAACATCTTTGTGAGGTAGCGGTATAACATCTTCCACCGGCCCGACCATCATGGCTGAAGCGGAGCAACAGCAAGCAACGCCAGAACAACCGAAGGCAGTCCCAAAACAGAAGGAAGTAGTTGGTAAGAAGCCCAAAATCGAATTTTTTTGACAATTTTAATTTGGCGTGCGTTAGTTGTCGCGATGCGGCGTCCATGTTTGTAATGCGGCGAGCACATGGCCCGACAATTTTTAAATTCGCCTCTTTCCCTTTTACCTGCGCTTTAAAGTTCAATTACATCGCAATTGCACCTATTTAAAATTCGTTACGTGCAAGCGTCTTGCGTTTTGTAACGGTACGTTCGTTATCGGTTTGGGAAAGCCGACTAATTGGAAGGCATCGCGAGATTTATTTCATTTTCTGTTTCGGCTTGTTGAAATTCTAAATTCAAAATTCCGTTTTCTAATTCAATTTTAAACTTGGCAAGTATTTTTACAAAGGCTTAGGTGATAAACCTGTTTTTGTTTAAAAATAACTTATTTTTTTAAATAATAGGTATTAAAATTGATGCGTTTATTTATTTTGAGCGTGGGTTTTATTCCACAATAATAAAAGCGGAAGTATAAAAAATAAAATAAATTTTTGAAGTTGTATATGCTTGGGTACATTTCCATTGGGTGCAAGCCCTAGGAAATGAACAATTTTCAATAGTTTATATCCTTATCTCTTTTAACAACGGAAGGTAATTATTATATTTTTTATTTAGCTACAAAGGTAACTGGCACAGTTAAATGGTTTAACGTCAAGAGTGGATATGGATTCATCAATAGAAACGATACCAAGGAGGACGTTTTTGTGCACCAAGTAAGTATTTTTTTATCGAAAATTGTAAGTTTTTGTAAATCTGTTATATTGCAATTTTCTAGATATAGTTTGTTTTTTTTATCTTTAAACAAACTTAGTTCCCTTATCAAAAAACTTACTAGCACCAACAATATGCAAATAAATCGAAAAATAAGTAAAGGTCAAGGTTTGGATCATTGCTTGTGAATGATTGTTGACTAAGACAAAAGTTAGATATTGAAATATGTCCATATTGCTAGGAGATTTATTGCAAAGTTGCATTTTACGATTGAAATTAAGCAATAGAAGATGATGTAATTTTAATAGGTAGATGCCATTACTAACTAGGTAATACTTTCTATTCAGAATATTCATGATTTGTTTTTGTCATAATATTATGATTAGAATTTAGGTATTATGTATTTGTCGAATATTTTTAATATGAAATACTATATCACTTGATAATAATGGAACAAATTCTACAACTCGACATTTATGATTTAAATATTCATATTGAATTTAAAATCCACATGCACATTCCTTAGGTTCATCTCTGTAATTCTAAGTGATGACTGAGTCATTAATGTGCTAAATAAAAGTACCGCCATGGGGTGACTGTCTTATTTAATGCAATTTTATATTTTGCATCAGTAGTCACCTTGTGGAGAACATTAACTTTAATTCAATTTTATTCATTATATATAAATCATCTCATCAATATTAATCGGGTGTATTATTGTTTATTTGAGCCAAATTTGAATATCTCAAAGTAATTATTTAATATTTTATTAGTTACGATTAATGAAACGTTATCCAGTATTCTGTAGAGTAATTCTGAAATAAGCGTTCTAAAATAAAATATTAAATTTACTCATTTACTATTCATTCTACTCTTTAAACAAGTACGTATTTTTGTTCCACTTTTGCACCATAAAAGTGTCGAACAGCTGTTTGAAAGATAATTAACGCGTTTTTAATTGAACGTTACAGTCAGCCATAATAAAGAACAACCCGAAGAAGGCCGTCCGATCAGTGGGCGATGGAGAACTGGTAGAATTTAGCGTAGTTATTGGAGAAAAAGGCAACGAAGCGGCCAACGTGACCGGCCCCAACGGTGAACCGGTGAGGGGATCACCGTACGCTGCCGACCGTAGAAGAGGTTACCACCGACAATGGTTCTATCCGAGAGGCGGCCGACGAGGCCGTCGCGGCGGTAGCAGAGGCGGCGGACCGCCCAGAGAGAGTCAAAGCGAAGGCGAGGTAAAGGTACGATTTATACCGTTCGGAGCAATGTACATGCCAGTTATACTTTGGCAAATTATGATTTTGTGTTTATCGGTAGTTTGATCTTCCGAAATTGCCCCATCTTACAGCTGCAGGCTTGTGAATATGATTTGAAAAGGGTATTATTTCGATTAATATCAGATACATGTTGCAGAAAGGCAGATTGGATAGGCCTGAATTATATTAACTTGGTACTATTCCTTTGTCATACGTCGGATTTAATTTGAGAAAACTTCCAATGTTAAGTACACTATCTTTAGCTATTGAACGGTTCTTCATCATTCGAAATAATTTTTGACTATGTATTAATTGCGCATCCAAGGCAACGGCAGTGTTAAATATCTCTTACACTGAAGTGTTCGGCTGTGCTACATAAATTCGACGAGGATTCGCTAACACCATGAGAATCTTAACGATTCGATGAATGGAGTTTGATAGTAACCTTGTTACATTGCATTTATTATTACAAGAAGAAAAAGACCCGCATTCAGCGCCTCCTTTTAAAGTTTGAGGGACTAACGACATTTGTACATTGTTGTTAAGGAGTAATTATGGACATTGTTACTACTTGAGACTCTAAACGATTAGCGTGAAGTGAGTGGCGCTGAAAAAGGGCATTGTTATTGTACTCCTATATTTTCTTTCTTTTTATCGAATATTAAGCCATCAATGTTTCTCAAAATCATAAGAAAATTGACTAAAGCCGATCTTTTTTTCCAGAATGGAAAGCTAATAAGTTATTAATGTTTACACTTTTTTTAACTAACTAAATTCGAATTTGAACTATATCTCTTACTTTCAAATCAAATAACTCACTGAAGTACCCTCTCTAGATACAAATATACCAAATTCTTAAGACCCCTCATTACTGCTTTTACCTCTACGGCAATTTTTGCTATACATCTAAATATGGCATCTTCATGACTAGGAATTTTAGATTTCATAACTATTGATAAGCTCTAAATCAACATTTGTCGAAGTATTGAGTGAAGTTGTAGACTGTTGCTGGTTTTGCTCTGAATTTATACATTTCTTCTAGATTCTCGACGAAAGTGCGATTAATAAAAATTACCCTGTTTAATTGTACGTATTGTGTGTGTTTTAGGACGGAGCGCAATCCGGAGGCGAAGGTGGTCAAATAGGTAAAGGCCAAGGTGGACCTCCGCGCCGATTCGCGCCGAGGCGAGGTCGCGGCGGCATCGGCGGCGGTGGTTACTACAGGGGACCGTACCGCGGACCGCCGGGTGACCCGGATCAGAATGGCGATGCTCCCCGCGGTCGTGCCCCACCGCGTAGATTCTTCCGCAGGAACTTCCGCGGCGGCAGAGGCCGACCGCGTTCCCAGGACAGCCAGGGCCAGGCTGGAGAGCAGAACGGTCAGGATGGACCGCGCGGGCCGCCGCGTCCACGCTACCGCAGGCGTGGCCCGCCACGTCCACGAGGCGGTAACTCTCAGTCAGAGTCTGCTGCAGGAGGAAATCAAAATAAGGTATTGTAACGTTTTTATAATTTTTTTGTATACTTAAATCTTTTCTGGGGAATGGCTAATAAAATTGATAATTGGATTATGGAATATGGTAGTTGTACAATTTTGTTAAAATTTCTTTAAAATTATTTCCTTTGAATGTACTCATTGAAAGTTTACCAATGATTTATCTTAAATAAAAAAAATCTTGTACAATCTTTATGGATTAACTAATATGAAATATACAGGTAAGTGCCCAATTTATTTGCAATATGGTCGATTCAATGAATGCAATAAAGATTATATTACTTTCTTTTTCCATTATATGAGTCTAATGGCAGTTATCATCCACAGACCATATTCCGAACAAATTTGTACTTGCTTGTTTTCACTAGATTTAATTGGAGAAAATTTTTACAATGCAAAGTACACTTTACTTTTTGCTATTAAAACGGTTCTTCACCATTCAAAATTATTTTTGACTATGTATTAATTGCGCATCCAAGGCAACGGCAGTGTTAAATATCTCTTACACTGAAGTGTTCGGCTGTGCGACATAAATTCGACGAGGATTCGCTAACACCATGAGAATCTTAACGATTCGATGAATGGAGTTTGATAGTAACCTTGTTACATTAAATTTAATAAAATATACGATTTCTTATAATAGTATCAATATTTTATTGTATCTATAGTTTTCTGTAGAAATGCTATGCATGTCTTTATCTAGATCATTTTATTATTCTAGGCTCAGGAAAATCCTGCACCAGTTAACGCTGAAGTGAGTAGTAGTTTGAAATTTCTTAAGCTTTAAGTGTTTGTTACTTGCTTTTTCAATATTGTAATTGTTTGTACTGTCGTTCTTAGATTGTTAAGTTTAAGGAGGTTTAAAATAATAAATATATTTTGTTACAGGAGAGTCAACCAGTGCAGAATACAACTACAGAGAGCAATGCTTAAGCGTTATCGCGCTCAAGTCCATCACTCTATATTTATAATAATTTAACAACGTTTAGCGCGTGAGTTTGTAAAACTTAAAAGCAGACAAAAGGCATTTCATGGCGATTGATTTTTTTAAGCAGTTAATTTTTTCTCGTTGCATTTCTAGATAAAAGAATGTTTGACAAATGTAACACTTTGGCGCCATCGTTTTCAATGAGAGCTGACAAAAATTGAAAAAAAATTTTGATACTTTTTATATCCTCTTTGATGTTTGTATACTTGATAATTTGTAAAATGTAGATATAAAAAAAGGCTCCATTGAAAATGGCGACAAACTTTTTTACTTGAAGTTCGCAACATGAAATGTCTTAAGACCTTATGTCTAGCTGCAATTTTTCCTTCGTAACAATTAAAAAATAAAAAATTAAACAAAATTCAACGCTTGTCTACCGCAAAATGGGGACGGGGGTTGTACCAAAAAAATATAAAATGATTGCAACATCTAACTTGACAAAAAACATCTTTTCCATTCTTGAACAAAGGAAAAGAAACAAAAATTTAAAAATGCAAAAAAAAATTCGTAAAAATCGAAACTAGGACAGTTTATTTTCCTTTGATTAATTCGATTTAATTTTTGTGGGATTTATTTTTCAATGCATTTGTGATTGCAATCTCATTGGTTAAATAAATTTGCTCTTCTTTGGGTGCTAGTCATGTATTGGTGTATTTTTTTTTGACAATTGTGTCTATAATCTTGCTTTAAATATCACAGATGTACTTATCATTAAAGTTTATTTTTTTTTGTATAATCTATTTGGGAAATAAATGCTGTTCTGTCAAAATTTTCTTTTGTCTCGAGCCTTTATTGTATTTTCCAAGCATGCAGGAGGGTGCAATTTTACTCTTGGGTTACAAATGAAGAGCTCGTTTGGCTCGAATTTTCAACTTCTCTTGAACCACTAACATTCAGTAAAGGTGAACTTTTGACAAGAGCGCCGGATTTAATTTTAAAGAAAAACCTTGATTTTTGAATTAAGCAAATATTTTTACATTAGAACACATTACAACAAAAGAATAACACTCTGCCAGAGGTTTCGTGGCGGCCATTTACCTGATGTCGTTTCACGTTAACTCTGAACTATTCTTCTTTAAGCAGAGTCCATAGTAATGTCATTAAAATATGGACTATCCTTTATGTTGTAATAAAAATGTGCTTGATTCAAAAATAAAGGTGTTTCTTTAAAATTAATTTCTCCGCTCTTGTTGGGCATCCCTTACACAGAAATTGTTAATAATGTACAATAATGGTTACTAAATAATTTATTAATTGTATATTATATAACAAATAAATAAAAATAATCCACAAAACCTTTGGTCCCTATAAAGTCTTACATATTGGGATAGGTACAGCAAGAGGTTTTACATTAAAATAGTACTTTTGAAGAAGGGATACTGGTAAAAATCAATTTATACATAATTAAATATACATTTACATTCGATTAAACATATTGAGCTTTAAAAAATGACTACTTCATGGGATACATGTACACAATAATTACATTAAAGTATATCTGTTATTAATTCTAACATAAACCTTATCAAATTCATAAAAAATTGCAATAATGTTTGGTAAAGTAAATTGGAATAAATTTGCATACTTTAATACTTAAATTATATTTTTTTCAATTCAAAATCGATAAGGTATAATTAATTTTCAAATTTCTAAACGTTCACCGTTTTCAGGCCTTTCTTACCGCCAAAATCTCGAATCGCCTGCAATAATTGATCCCTCTGATCAACGACTGGCTCAAACTGCCTTACATTAGGCTTCTTTAGGTTGACCTTAGGCATCATGGGTGGTGGAGGAGGCGCACTAACATCGCTTCTGCCTTCAGTTCCGTTCCCATCCTGACTCTGAGCCTTACGTTCTTCGTGAATCGCGCTGGAAGCCGTCCTTCGCAGCGTATTTTGCGAGAAAGGCACCTGAGAGTTCGGAACGAACGCTTCTTTTTCTTTGGAAACCGTCCTGAACCCTCTCACAACGGGCGCGACGGTGGGCTTGAGCTTACCAAATCGCGAAAACGAGTTTTTCTCGTCCTCAGACTGGCCGATTTGGGTGATTGTGGTGTTACCGAACTCTCGAAACGGCTTCTTTAGCTCCACCGACCGCACCACCGGTACTCTGGAAATGTCAATGTCCGAGCCCAAGGCTACGGAATGCGGCCTTTCGTTTCTGTTGACATCCGTGAAAGGCTTTCGATAGCCTACTGCCGTCATGTGGTTGAAAAACCTTTGGTTGTCCAGAGCTTTCGGTTGTGATTGGGCACTGTCGATTTTGATAACTACGTTGCCTGGTTTATTATCAGCCGGTACTTCCGTTCCGTTTACTTTAATGCTGACACTAGACGGTACTGATTGCTCGGCGTCGTTTTTTACTTCGAAAGTATTGCTGCTGGTCACGCTGTTGTTTGTAGTGTTGACTATTAACTTGGATGAAACGCTGTTTCCTAATTTGTAGTCGGCGTCCTCTTTGACCGCCACTGGTACTTTGGGCCGCTCCGACCACGTGGTCATGTTGATGGACGGCGGGCCTTGGTACTTGTAAATTTTTTCGGGTTTGCTGGCGGGTTCTTCTGCTACGGTGTCTTCTCTGCGAGTCTTTTGCTCGGGCTTTGCTTGGTCGGCGGACAAATTTTCTAAAGATGAGGTTGGCGTGTGTAACTTACTTTGGATAAGTCGCATCACCTGCAAACAAAATTAGGAGTGTTAGGAATGATGGTTTGAGATTGAATGGTGGGAAATTAATAATGCGAGGTAATAACTCGTACCTTTTTCAGTTGGGTGTATAATAAGATGAATAGAACTAACATTAAAATAAAAATGAAGCTATTGTTGTAGGGTAAAATATTCCATACGAATGCAGTTTGCACAAAATATAATTGGTATAAAAATACTCATTAGGTCGATATCGTTTCAATTTTTTATATAGCCAAATTAATCATTATACGAGGTGCTTTTTTAAGAAACTTTAAATTAATCGCCCGCAACAGTAAACTCTAGTTAGAACCAATGAGACCAAATACCAAGAAATCTTCCAAGAGGAGGTTGAAATACTATAAGGCTGCAAATAGACGAGACACTAAAATGTCGACACTTTGATCTACAGATTGCTGCAAATTTACTCGGAACATGGTCAATTCAATGAGTGAACAAGGATTATTAAGATAACAATGGTTAGAGTGAGAAAGTTGTAATCGTTCTGGATAGCCTACTTTTACCTCCCCTACCCCGCAAATAGTTCTAATTGGATGTGACGTCTAATGTCACATTAGACAGATGAATGACACATTAGACAGACCAATCAAAATTCACTAAGGGGAAACTGAGGAGTGGGAGTTAAAATTATAAGTCTTTCTTTTTCCTTTTTATGACACTAATGGCATTTGTCTTTGTCGCATCCATGGACCTTGTTCCGGGTTAACCTGTAGCGATCTGTATAGAGCAAATGTCAGTGTTTATACAGAATTTAGACCAGTGTCTAACTTCTGTAGTAGAAGTATTAGAGTAAAGTGTCGACATTTTAGTGTCTCGCATATATGCAGCCTTACACACAAGTTTAATACTTCCAGTATTAGTAATAAAAATGTTATTATTAGTTAGTAGTCACTCACACCTGCAAATGCAGCAACCAAAAAAATTACTTACCCCTAAACTTTGCAGACCAGACACGTCGTACAAGCTGTTACTTCTTTCTATACCCTTATTGGCGCTATTATTCTTCTCCACTTTATATTTGCTGTTACCGTTAAGCGTCAAATACGACTTTGATCGACCCACCGCCTTGCTGGGAGACCAACCGTCCCCATAAGCCGACCCATAATTCGCAGTAGCAGTTTCATCTTTATAAATTTTATACTCCTTCTCGGCGGGCTTCGCGTCCAAACCACCCTTCCTAACGGATATGCTCTCCGTGGAAGCAGCCAGGTAACGCTGGCTGTGCCTGTATCCGCCCTCGCTGCTCCTGATCGTATCGTCTTCGAACACCTTGATCCTCTCCTTAGGCCTGTCGTAGGTCGATATCTTGAAGTTGGGCAGCGTGTTCGTAGCCGACGGCGGCCTCCTGGTGTACGTGGTATCGCTATTTCTATGACTAGATTTCTGCACCTCGACGAAGGCGGTCTCGAAGCGGCTCAGCGAGCGCGCGTACGGGTCCATGTCGTCCCTCAGGCTGGTCGACAGCTCCCGGTTGTACACCAGCGACTTGCGCTTCTCCAGCACCTCCAGCGAGAGCGTGCTCAGCGGCGGCTCGTCGGGCGCGAAGGTGCTCGCCGAGCGGGAGCTCACCGACGGCGCGATTCGCTGCTCGAACAGCTCCGGGGACGTCACCACGGAGTCCTTGAAGTCCGCGACCGTCACGGGGCTGGAGTCCCTGAAGGCTTGCGGCGGGGAAGGGAGCTGGTACTGCCAGTCGATATCACAGATGTCCGGGTCCGCCTCCTTGGGGACGTCTTTGGCGGGCTGCTCGTCGAGGAACAGCGGGGGCGGCGGAGGCGTGGGCGGCCGGGCGTCCTCGGTTTCGGAGAGTTTTTCGTTGGTTTCTTGGGCGATGCCGCTGTCGGTGGAGCCGAAGGGTTTGGGCTCCTCCGCGCAATTCGACAGTATTCGATTAGGGCTATCTAAACTATCTAAAGCTTGATGGGAGGCTAGGGACTCTGAAAAAGTAAATTTTCAAAATGAATAATCGCGCTTGCGGCCTTCTCATGGAAGTGAGCGTGGAGTTTTTCGCGAATGTTCCTTTTAATGAAAAACTTATGAATCTAATTCTACACACAATTTTTTAGACACTAACTACCGTTACAACGAATACTTGTTACATATTAACTGATCTAACTACGGATGATTATCGACAAACACCACCTAAATAATCCAAAAAAGGTACTTACTAAAGCTAATAAAACGAAATTCTATGAAACGTAACTATTTATCGTTATCTCAGTTGTTTTAATGGAATTCTCGCCCAGTAGAGTAAATATTAATGTTTTTTAAAAATACTTTTATAATTTTTCAATAAGGATCGGTTTTTAGATAATTATTTATATATTTGATTTGGAAAAAAGAGATGAGATTTATATAATGCGAGTCACTGTTAATACCAATGTTAAAACTCCATTTCAATATTATTCAAAATGTACAGAAATTTCAAAAATATTGGGCAAGATACCCCTAGAGTAAATATTGAGACATTCTGTACGTTAGGTTGCGTAATTATCATTGTAGTATTAATTAATCAGCCTTATGTTTGTCACAAGAAAATAATTGCATATAATTTAAACATATAACCACCTCCTTGAATTTAATAATGGTGTAAATTGTGAATCGGCTCATAAATTCATAGTAAGGGCTGTTATTAGTTAATAGTTACAAAAGTTCTTCATTTCGTGCTAAAATTTCAAAGTGTGATATTCATCTAGTAATTTTACAAAGAAAAGTTCATACCGTGCAATATTAAATACAAGACAGAGACACCTGTTTCTCAAATTTCCTTTTAATTCTCATTATTCTTGTTGAACACAATGCACGAGTGAGCACACATATATTACCTAAATTGCTCTATTTTAGAGACAGATAGAGTCAAAGTTTCTAAATGTTATTAAAAAAGTAACAGGGAAATATTAATTTGCAACAAAATTTGTAAAAAATATACCTTTGATTATGGGACAATCTAAACATTTTATAATAATTTAAAACAATCTGTTAAATTTTTTCAACAGGAAAGGAGTATTGTACAAATTTTTCATCATAACCTAACTAGAAGAACCACAGCCAGAATCATTAGCACGACATTAAAACCCACCAAATACATACAAGAAGAAACAATGACCAATAAATATAGCGACCGTTTCATAGACTAAACGAACAGACGAAACAACGAACATCTAACTAAAAGTTAAATAAAACATGCCTGATTCAGATTCCCCAATCACCCATCTACACCCGTCCTCAGGAGAACTCAACAAAGCGCCGTTCAATTCCTCCACGTTGTGCCACTTCCTCATCCCTCCATCGCCGCCCATGAACCCCGGCAGGTTCCTCAAACTCCTCAGGCTGCTGATCGACTGGTTCTTCCCGATCGGAGCGCGTTCGAGATCGTGCATGCCGTACAACTCGTTGAGGATGCCCTCTTTGAGCGAGAGGTTTCGCATCGAGGACAGCGAGCCCGAGAACACCTTGTCGTCCACGTCGGAAAACTCGTCGATGAAGCCGAACGTGTTCAAAGCCGAGGATACCGAGGAGTCCCTCGTGTCGATGGTGGAGGATTTGTCGTCGGAATCGAACGAGCCGGCTATGGGGGAGCTTTGGAATCTCTTCTTGCCGAAGCTGTCGTATTTGTTGCTGTCTTTGGGCGTTTTTGGTATCACTCCCACTATTTCAGGCGGCTTCTTTTCTGGTGAAGCGACAGTATTGTCAATGGTAGAAGGAGTTTCGGATTGTTGTGGTTCAGTAATAGCTTCTGGTTTAATTTGTTCCGCAATTTCAACTCCATTTACTACACTTTTTGTACATTCATTATTGCTTACTGAATCACCATTTTCTATTGGTTTAATATCATTATTATTGTTTCCTATATCACCATTTTCTATTGGCTTATCATTAATATTGCTTTCCGAATCACCATTTTCTATTGGTTTACTCTCTTTATTGTCTTTACTAACTGTGGTGTTTTCCAATAGTTTATCTTCACCAGAATTCGATGGATTTTCCACATTAGAACGAAACCGAGGAGAAGCGAATATATTCAGATGCGCCTCTTTCTGCAACTCAACGATTTTCTGGTAATTCTTAGTGGGAGAAACCTTCGATTTGACGCTGTTATCGTTGTTATTATCGTCGAGCTGCCTCTCCGATATCACTTCTTTAATAATCTCCTCGATAATTGCCTCGTTTTCGACTTTATCGGGCAGGATGTGCTCCACTTTGGGGCTCCTCTCCTCGCCCGATTCCTCGATGGTTTCGATGCGATTGGAGTGGAGGATCTCGCTCCTCGGCCGGGGGATCGGCCTCGCCGGGGGTATCTGCGGAGCCCTACTTTTACTTCTAGGAAGAGGTTTGGGGGCAGTGTGTGCAACTAAGGTATCCAGCGGTGTACTATGAGTAGCTACCATGCAAAATACAAAGCGGTATTAAAAACGGGTTAGTTACCTTCCACCAGTTTAATTTTATGCGGCGTGTTTATGTACAAATGTTACTGTATAGTATGTACAGTCAGGAGAGCACGAATCACGCCGAATTTAGTTTGTGAAGGAAAGGGTAAATAACTATTAGAGAATTTCTACAATATGTTTTCAGATAATAACAGAATTTAGTGAAGACGAAGGAGAAGCTTAAATAAATTCGGAAGATTTATTAATTATAATATTATCGAGTTTATGGATGAATTGTTTCCAGTTACCGCCGTCTTCGCTATCTAAAATAACCGAGTTTCTTATAGCTGTAGAATTACCAAGTCGAGCTTTTGGAGATCTGTTATTATTTATACAAATTACACTACAAACACTGCTTCCCGTCGATGAATTATTATCGTTATTATCCTCCACGTCGATTATATCGGTTAAAGTGTCTACAGAATTCACAGAATCCACATCTGAAGAGTCTATACTCGTAGAATCATTTCTGGTAACACAATAATCATTAGGATGAATTTGTTCAACAATTTCATCAGGCTTATTATTATTATCGTCATCGTTATTAACGTGGTAAATGAAAATCTCATCAGAATCATCATCAGAATCATCATCATTATCATCATCATTATCATCGTCATCTGCATTGTTGGCGTAAATTCGGCCCAAAGTGGCGGGCATGTACTTTTCCTCTTCGACGACATCCTTGGTAGCGTTGCAAGTAATGGGAAAAATCCTTCTAAATAAACTAAATTTGGCGTTGTTCGTGCCTCCCTCTTTTTTCGGCTTGGTCGTTTTAAATATGTAAGTAAAGCGGTTGGTAGAGGTAGAAAGAAGACGTTCGTCTTTGGTCGTTAACTTACCGGGATCGTTCGCGTTTTGACTAGCAACTACTGGACTAGCGGTTTCTATTTCTATGTGAGGGTTGGAGCTTCTAATCGGAGGCGGGGGAGCCGGCGCAGCCTTCTTTTTACGACCTGGAACAAAACGAAATGTTTATTTTTAGCGAAAGAAAGGCAATGCAAAAGGAGATACGATTGGTTTTAATTTTTAAGTAGCGCATTGAAAAGTCGATATATTGTTGAAACAGCAAGAAAGAAAAGTGGCATAAAAATTTGGTTTTTAATTAAGTATTAGTTTCAAATATTTTAGATGAACTTTAAAAGTTTGTTCCATGTTTTTCTTTGATGTGGCATTTCAAATAAAATTAGAAAATCTGTTGAAATGAACATTCGATTTCAAAATAATTTCAGTAGCAATTTTTAAATCCATAAAATTGTCGCTAGGAAATTGAATTAACTTATTCATAAAATCAATAAATAATTGCCAATAGCATGCAATGTGCAGGTACATAAATTAGAAATCGCTTATAAGTAGGTGCAATTTTTTATGAAACAATTATAAAATTATCTAAACTAACTTAAAATATAGGGTAATTGAAATTCTGATTAAGTTCTATTAGTCTGGAATATTTTAGATAAATGATCTTGCTTTATGTTTTTTCATTAAAATCATTTTGATTTGAATAAAACTAGAAAAACCTGTTAAAACCATTCATTGCCTAATCTAAGTTCTTTGTTAAATCTTTGAAGCTTTGAAATGAAATTAAATTATTCATAAAATCAATAAATAATTCCCAATAACATATCGACGAAGCACAATTGCAAAATTTGCAAGAAACACATTTAAGAAACAATCACAATATTATCTAAACTCACACAATAGCGATGAAATCGAAATGAAAACTCATTTAGCACCAAAAAAACGTGTCACTGCGAAACCTGTTCAAACACTACAAAGATCTCATTCTGAACCAGATCTTGTAAACTATCCAAATCCTACGTATTAACTGCCCACAATCGACATTCCCATGCTGTTTTTCTTAATAATAATTGCGATAGGTACGACCACGTACGTTCGCCATTTTCGATATTTACGACAAAACGACCGAATTAATTGGCGTAAAATTTGTGGAAATCGAAAGGTTTTAAAGGTCAACGGTTTTTAAATTTCGTCCCGACGATCAATTGCCATTTTTTCCTATCTCTACCATTGCGTAAGATTGTACGTGGGTACCACAAATTGGAATTAAAATTTCAAATTTATAGTATATTGAATTCGTTACTTCCATTTAAAGGACTTCTACGCGCTATTAACGCTGGGTGGATTAATGAGAGCAAAGTGGATCATTTCCATAGATTCGCTGATAAATTATTTATTCCTTTTCGAAGAATCTAAATTGTAAATTAACTTACAATTGTTTATGATTTATCATACCAAACCATCGTCCATTTTTGATCCAAAGTCTTTAAATAAAACGTTTACTGCCCCACTTAGTACCCTACAAAATTGTTTAAGGCTGTTCTATCGCCCTATATTCGTTACATATAAAAAAGGTTTCCCAAATATCTCCGTTATTTATAGTCAAATTTTGTTGAAATTTTTGCGAGAAGTCAATTGCGAATTTGCGAAGAAATTGCCAGAACGATATTTTCACTTTACCTAATACTTTTGGAAATATAAATAAAAATCCACCTGAAATATAAAATATTAAAAATATCATTCTGACAGATTGTAGACAATAGTTTTTGTAAACTTTTTTTTAAAAAAATTTTCTGTTAAAATAAAAAATAAGCATAAGAAATGGGAAACCGATTTCAAATTTTACGAATTTTTGAAACTATATCGCTTTCGCTCTTATTTCTACAGCATGTTTCGCAGAAATGTTTACAGAAATGTACTCATATTATTTAGAGCCCCCGACTTTTTATCTTCCTTTTTTCTTACTAACTCTACTAGATTGTAATTAAATTAAAAATTGCAATAACCGACAGTTTATTGCATAATAAGTTACGAAAATAATAAAATAAAATTGTTAGGTATATTTCTACGAAGAAAAAATCTGAGTGCGTGTCTGTATTGAATAGCATTAAATCGGTGAAATGTGCGTGTGAAATAGGCGACCTATCTCTTTGGAGGATAGAGTGAAATAATGTCAGTGCTGACATTAAGCGAAAAATATTTGGTAAACAGTGCCAACGCGTAACAAAAATCATAACAATATGTGTCGTCATAACAGATAAAACAGCCTTAATCCAAATTTTAACCCCCCAAACTCCACCCTTATTTACCACACATCTATCCCAAAACACCCTATACACGCCTGTCAATGTACGTGCCACAATAAACCCCATAAAATGTAACAAATCATGATCCTCCAGCACGTAATCATCCTGCTACTCCCGTTGGTACTGCTAACCGAAGAAGAATCCAACTCGTACTCTCCGCTGATATTCAAACTGAAACCGGTGCCGGTGGATTTCAAGTCCGAAGGCGAAGAGTACGATTCCCTGGACGAAGTGGTGTACGCCGACGAGGCGGACAAGAGCGCCAGAAGCAAGAAGGAGACGAAGGTTTGGGACCATTGGGGCAAATGGTCGACGTGCAGCGTCTCCTGCGGCGTGGGGAAGATGACCAGGTGGAGGCATTGCATTTCCAGCGGATGCGCTCAGGGCGAGAAGGAGGCGCAAATTAAGACGTGCACGCTACCAAGTTGCTGATGTATTGCGTTTAATCAATTGGTGCATTATAGAGACAAATGGTAACGATTCGCTGAAGACCTTAGAAAATGTTTAGTTTTAGTAAGTGTACCTAAGGGTTGGCAAAGAGATTCGTGAACAAAAAGGGGTTGTGTGAATCCAGGATTATTTAGTATCTGTGCAAGAAATTGATATTACTGACCAGACAATTTTATATTATCAAAGAAGTGGATATAGTTCACACAAAAAACATTACACAGGACTTCAAACATATTTTTTTTCAGATGCATGAGTTGTTTTTGCTGAATTACATGTTTTAAAGGCACAGATTCAAAAAATAACGTCCATAATATCCCATCATGTATAGATTTTTTGCAAAATACAATCAAATTGAATTAAAAACGCGTCTAGACTAGAGACTCTTCTAGACCTTCTAGTAGATTCAGATCCTTCTTAGAACAACAGATAACAAGTCTAAGCATTTCAACATCATCAGTAATATTAGTCACTATATCAAACTATACTATTCTTTGCAACTTCTTTTCATTTATTGCCAAGTTAATCTGGATTTGATTATTCATGTGAAATTGCGAGAAAGCTTAGTTTTAAGACCTTTTTAAATAAAAAACAAAATAGGTCCAAAATTTTAAGTTAATTAGTACATAATTTGACACTCACTAAATAAACACAATAAAAATTTAATGTAGCAAAAAAAATACGTGATGGAATGTTTTTGGTATTTTTTTTATTTTTATCAAGTTGAAATCTATAAGAAAATGTATACAAATCCTATGCAGTTTTTTACTTGTATACCTGCCATATTTACCTTATGAAAATGTACTTATTTTGAAATATTTTATGATAGAAATTATACAATTTGCACAATTTTCATTACAAATTTGAGATTCTGTGGAGATAAGGAAGAGCTGTTTGGATTAAATACAGCCCAAAAACAATTACCACCATAATAAGCGATTAACAATAATTACATTTTTAAAAGATCCTGCGATTAATTTTCGCAACCGGCTAACAAATTACTGCGCATTAAGACAATCGATGGCTTTTATGTACCGAATGAATCCGCCACATCGACTACCGAAGCGAATTCGTAATAGCGGTATTAATTTTAAAAAACCATTGCAGCAACAGGTTTTTATTGTAAATTACAAATAAAAACCAGTTGCGTAAATAACTTAACCTTCCATCGTAGCCGTTCGGCTGTCTATAAATTGATATACATACGTTAATTCGCTATGCAGCATTCGCATTAATCGTAAATCAAAACAACGTGCGTTACATCATAATGGCAGGTATGTGATTGTGTGGATGGTATTTTAGTTATTGTTTATTATGTATTTTTTTATCGATCGAAACGATGAGAAACGTGCCGGCTAATGAGCGACCCATCGATATCTCGATATAATAAAGGCTCACCTGTGACTCCTAGGCTCATGGTGCTCTTGGAATGCGACGCCATTTTCGACAAATTACTGGTACTTTGGCTGTGCATCTTGGACAGCTTCTCCACGTCCCCGCTGCCGACGAAGGCGGACCTCGGCCGCCTGGGCAGCGACATGTTCCCGTTTTCGCTCAGCACGGAGGCCTCGTGGTAGCCGGAACTGTCCGAGCTCGTCCTGGAATGGGATATCATCGTGCCGCCCTCGCATCGCCTCAGCTGCGCCTCGTTCTCCTCCGGCACGTCGGCGGGCAGCTTCTCCTCGGCCGTCCCCGACAGTTCTTTGGGCGGCTGCTGTTGGGGCGGCTTGGGCGCCGGCCGGCGCTTCCTCTGCGGCGGCTTCGGCCTGTCCGCCGGCGGTTCCTGCTTGGGCGGCGGGAGGATGGTTTTCTGGATGACCGCCGGCGGGGTGACTGATCGCGAATCGTCGCTGTGGGTGGGAGAAATCGACCTGGTGTCGCTGGATACCGATCCTGAACCCATGCTCTACAAACACACCGAAATTAGGAATACCAGAAGGAAGTAAAGGCGAGCAATGGAGAAGACCACGACTTTTTTTTTAATTTTTTTTTTCAAAACCGTGTGTTCTTAGAAGGCGCGTAATGAAATTTTTATTTTTTTCTGTGGCAAAATAATGCCGCAATTAATTTTTAAAGTTTGAAAAACGTCACGCAATCGTCATACACTCTGCTCCAATCAAAGCGAGAGTTTCAAAGAGAAGTCACATTTAGCAAGTTTGCCACGTTTCCTATTGTTCTTCTTTAGTCCGCAAAATGTGCGTTTTTTGTATATTTATTGCAATAAACATTTTCTGATTTATCCATTTCTTCCATTACCTAATGGATAATTCGATATATTAATATAGAAATAACATCTTCATCTGTATAAATTGTAACCGATTTTCGTGTTAAAAACACAAATAATGGTCCTGAAAAATTTATTTGGCAACATTCTTGTCAACTTCAATTTTATCAGTAAAGTGTTTTGTGCCGAACTGCAATTCGTGTAATTTGTTTTGTGCATTTTTCAGAAAAATCTGACAAATGACAGTTTGATTTTTGTTCGTTTGTGTATTCTTCGTTACTGCGTTCGAAAATTCATACTATTTACTATACAACAAAACGTGAGTGGTTTATGATTGGTTGATAAGGTATGAGTCAAAACCCGAAATTTTTAAATTTCGAAGGGCTATATATTTTTAATTATAACACATTTTGAGCAACTGAAAACGGTTTTGAGCTCTAATAAATCATTTCTAATCGTATCTTTTGCCGAAATCCGCCTATCCCACATCGTGGTCTTCTCCATTGCATGATAAGTAATTGTATTAGTGATGTGAAAAGGAACTGACCGATTTTCCCCGCCTGAAAATCAAATTGAAAACGCCGCCGCCGGTTTTGTTGTGCATCTGCTTGCGTTCCTCTTCCTTCCTGAGCGCCATGATGTCGCTGCTGGAGAAGGCCTGGCTCAGGCTGACTGTTCCTTTAGCTACTACGTAGATTTCCGTTATCTGGTAATCGCTCAACGTTAATTTCGGATCCAACGTTTCGTCAAGGTTTCCTTGAATTTAGAAAGGCGAACGTTTAATATGGATTTATTCATTGTTATTCGTAATGCATGCTGTTTGAATTTTTAGGTAGTAATTAATACTTAATTTATTGATTCCGGAAAGAAATGCGAAATATTTCAGCATATAAAATTGATTGCACTGTTTTTATTATAATCCTAATAGCTAATAAATAAAATATCAGCGACGCTAAAAAAATTCTGCAAGAATTGATTAAATAAAGTGCTTTGGAAAGTCAACTAAAATGTTGAATAAGATAAAAATTTGAAAAAAAAAAATCTACAAAAATTATTGATTAAATCATTAAAAACACTAGCAAGATTAGCTATTTTTTCATATTTTTATAGTACTTACATAAACAAAAAATTAAATTTTTATACGCAAGGAACCAATTTTAAATTTAAGAACACAAATCATTACAAAGGCTTTTAATAAAATAAGTACCGCAAATACAAGCAGTGAAGAGTTGAATGCTGATTTAAGTCGAGTAAACAGTACGTACAAAAAATATCACCTATTTATATCTTCGTCCTTGTAACGGCAGCTACGCAACTAATGAAATAATAACTAATTACATCCAATCAAACGATCACTGTATCATTCTCAAACTCCATTTCACCATTTCAATAGCAATAATCGAACAAAACTGCACGTACACTTAAATGACGGAGCATCCATTGGTTTTTTTCCGGGTAATGCAGCCTAATACTAGAGACAAATGGCGATAAAAGTCAACACTTACGCTGAGATTAAGAAAATTATATTGTACTTAATGGAATATAGGACTACATTATCAGTCGAGATAAGAGAACATCGTATTAGAGAAATTTATTACGATCATTATTAATATAAACAGCACCTAACGGTGTACGTAAGTACACATAAAATCTCGAGATAATAGGTAGATGACTCGAAACCAGTAGTTAACATACAGAGCAAAAGATATAGCTATAGACGTGACCTGCGCAAACTTACTACTACATTTCTATCGCTACAGCATATTTTAAAGCTCACCTGGATGCTTAAACTCGTACTTGACCGGATCCAAAATCTTCTCCTCGCACACCTTCTTCATGATATCCTCCAATTTCACGTTCCTACTGACCCTAGTGACGTACAGCTGGTTCCTGGGCAGGTGCACCTTCAGCCTGAAGGTGCTCTCGAACGGCTGGTGTCCCGGCGGCAGGCTCTTCGGCGCCGGTATGCTCCTCATTTTCGGCACGACTTTCACGTGCTGGGTATCCAGCGTCCCGATCGGCGTGTTGGGCTTGTACGGCAGGATCTTGTCGCGGTGATCCGACGACGGCGCCGTGCCCAGCGCTTGCAGCGAGTAGTTCGACAGCTGGAGGTGATGGGCGGTGGTGATTTGCACCAGCAGGTCCATCATCGGGGTGCTGTTGGAGAGAGATTTGTTGGTGAGGACTGCTCCAGAGTGTATTTCATTTGTAAACTTGATTTAAAAAGGGAAGTAAATGAAATTAATTACCTTCTTTCTACCGACATTTTTGCTATTTTTCCGGTAGGAAGATGCACGGTGAGGTCCATAGCGCCTGCCAACATGTCCGGTGGTGTGTCCTCGGTGATCTGGAGCATATTCACAGTAGCTCCAGCGTCGGATCTGCAAATATAAAAAAATTGGTTTTAATAAGCCGAATTATTGGGGGATAATGGACAATGGGCAGTGTTGTTAAGTAATTAATTACAATTACTTGAATTATGTACTTTTATTTAAGTGAGATGGTAATTAATTATTTGCTCCTCAATTGTAATTCATTTGTAATTCAATTACTTGTTTTTTTACAATGGCAATTACATTTTAATTATATTCGACACAAGTAAGCACTTTTAGTAATTGCAATATGTGAAAAGTTAAACGTCGATTGCAAATATGTTGTACCAAATCTGCTAGCAAGATATTTCCTATAAGAATTATTTTTTTATAAGAATATTCTGCAGTAATGAAACCATTGGCTGCAGCAATTGATACTCTTGAGGGAGAAAATCAGGTCTATTTAGGATATGTGTTGTCAACTACATTTTTTTCAATCATTAATTCATAACGAATAAAAAATTGTGTAATTGTATTGTTGAAAATTTGATATTTTGTTCTGAGGTCCGGGATTCAATGTATGTAACAAATGTTAATAACGATTTTCACATATTTTAGATTTTAATCAATTATCTTGCAGTCTATAAATTTTAGCAACTTGCTCCTTAACACAGTTTAAACTAATCTAAACTTTAATTCATGAATGAAGTTCAAAAACTCTTTTTTCTTTAAAATGATAATCAAATTCCTCCCAAATCACCTCTACAATCTAATTGTCCAATTTTTGATTGTATGGATACTCCACAAAGCTAGGTGATAATATCAACCTAATTGATTACACCAAAGCGTGTAATTGTAATTATAATTAATTACAATTTGACCAAATTAATTGTAATTAAATATTATAAAGTAATATTAACATCGCTGACCATGAGCCATCAGTTAAACTGACAAGTTTAACTGGAGAAGAAATATTAACACCCAATTGTCATTATTTTAGTACCTATGCTAAAAATTAACTTAGAAAAGTAATGGCCCGTATTCAGCGCCTCACTTTAAAGTTAGAGTCACGCTAACTATGGAGTAACTATATATGGACTTTGTTAGTACTTAGAGTCACTCTTAAAGCGATTTTAACGTTAAAGTGGGGCGCTGAATACGGGACAATGTTCCCCCGTAAAATCAGCAAAAATTGGCATGCACCACAATTATGAAACCTAATGCCCTCCATAACATGCCTATAACCTCTAGGTTATCCATTACCGCCACAATAAATACACCCATATTTGGCCCATAATTAAGTATACAAGGCACTAAAGATTACTCAGGTATATTGGAACGCCCTATGCCAGTATGCCAACACTAACACGTATGCGCCACGGCTTAACTCCGGAAAAAAATCGGCCCGTCCTGACCTGGTTCGTGAACGGCTATTTTTTTTTCGCGCAACGTTGACCCAGAACCCAGAGCGATATTTACATATCTTCTTCGCTCGGTCGGGCCCAGTTCGCAGCCGACACCGGCGGGTCTAAAGTGTGCTGACGACGTGGACGTCATCTTCACCGGCTCGGAACGCTCTAACGGCCTTGCAGGTCGGCTATATCTGCCCGGAGGATGTGCAGAGGGCCAGGTCAGGACTGGCGCGACGCCTTTCCACGCGCGACATTTGAATTTCTAATTGGAAGGGCTTCGAACGGGCAGTACTCGAAAATTTGGTCACGACTCGGCGTCGAATTAAATTTATTTTGGCTCGCATATCCTCCGTCGACGTGACACATTAATAATGCATTATCGTTTAATTGACGATTTAATATGTTCGTAACGTGGCGGAAAATAATAAGATGCCCGCAGAATAGTGATTTTTATGGATGATTCAACCGATTATGTTGTGCCATAAGTGGATATGAATTTTATTACACCTTATAGTTTGCAAGTAAAAAATTTCGAAATACATTGTAAAGATATTTTATATATAGAATAATAAAATGGATTATGAAAATTATTGTGACATCCTCGGAATAACGGGAATTTCCTTCCTTCATTGATCCCTGAACAATATCTGGCGGATATACATATAACTTACTAAACAATAGCTTTGTTCCCATTCAGTACTTGACCAGTTCATGCACTATTCAATTGTGCAATAGACAATTTTGTATTGATCATCTATTAGACAAAGGTTTATTGGGAACACACCTAATATAAACCAGAAGAAGACAATCAAACCCTGCGAACTGTCAGTGAAAAATGGCACTCGATAAAATCTGTTACGATCTGTCTTCAATGATATTTCATCATTTTAAAAGTATGTAATGTTTGTTGTTGTGTCGCATTTAAATTAACACGGTAAAGTAGGAGTATAAATGTTACCGCACTCATTTAAGAGTTTAATGGTACAACGGAGTAATCGTTGAGGTCAAAAGACAACCTGACCTAGAGACAAGAAACTATTTTCACCCACAGAGCACCGTCGACGAGCAGGAGAACATCGAAACAACTTTCTGGTATGCACTTACTAACATGCATATTTCCTCGTTCATTTATTTATGAACTTCCATGTAATTTACAGTATGGTAAAGAGATGTTTTACTTTTTTAGATGTGCTTTACATGTCCAACGCTGTGTGAAATATGGTGCTCCCTTTTGACGCTAATAAAGACTTTTCTAATTATATTATTGTGTATAATGGGTTTCTGTCTCGTAGGCGGTGTAATTGCTTATTTTTCTGGAGTATTTGATACTTGATTAAAGATATTATTTTAGAAATGTAACATTTTTTGTGTAAGTTCGGTGGTAAACACCAGTCAATTGTGCTATTATTTTATTACTTGTTTAAACACTATGCAAGCTTTATCTGATAAATTTTCAGCCTTAAAAGTTAACTACTTATGTAATTGATTACTTAAAAACCGAACCAGGCATTTTTCTTCTTACGATTTCGCATGAAAATAATCCCATTTACCACAACCCAGCAAATTCCAGATTTCGATCGATTTCCATTAAACTCTCGCAGAGGAACTCAAAAGTACTTTTTATACAAATTCTTCAAACCGTCCAGCACATCATTAACATCGATGTCCACTAATTTAAAATACGTTAGCACTGCAAATAAAACAACAGTTACAAAATCGATTAACGAGCAATTTTCATCGTCAGGCGTTATGGAATATTCTACAAACATACCGAACAAAATGCCTATAGCGAGCGCGACGATAAACAACACAACGTAGGTGCACAGGCAGGTCGAATACAGGCAAATTTGCACGATTTCGCCGCAATCGGATGTAATTTGAACGGAAGAGCAATGTGGATGATCCAATTGCAGGCACTTCTCCGATTTTAGCGAGTCCGGACAAGCCTGGCAGCTGCAATCTAAACGCGAGAGCGCCGGGCATCGCGGCGGCGTTATCTGGTGAATTAAAGTCACCGTGGCTCCCCTATCCATCGTCTTTCTCAGCTATAATACTGCTACAATTCTACTGGTGATTTTGATTTGTAATTAACGTGAATTTAGCTTGATGATGCTGACAATAACCGGGATTACATTGTGACGTTAATTAAGTTTCTTCTGATTCTTCTTTCTCTTCTTAGATTACTGCGTAAATTGTGCAGTAGATGTTTTTGTAACGAAAATTTATTGCTGTTAAAGTGAAATGCTTATTAGAAATAGACCTAATTAACCTTGAATTAAATTGATATGTCACGACAAACATTGATTTGTCTTATTGTTGATCAATTGAACACTATTGCCTCCAGTTTGCGTGTAAAAGTGATCTATTTTACAACCCAAGACTGCTATTTGTATACTTGGATGAAAAACTTATCTAAAGAGTGAATTAAGTATCCCAGAAAGGAGAACAATCTACTTAATTATTTATCTAAAAGAGTTGTCTTAATTTTTTCTTTACTATTCTTTAGATAATAATTTAGATGGATCAATTAGCTATTTAAAAGATAGTTTTTATATAGAGTGGGCCATTTAAGATTTGGAATTTTAATCGATTGAATGGAGTATTGTAAAGCTGGCCGTGGCAGTCATTTTAATGATTGTTGTCTTCAATTTTATTAAATGGAAAGGTTCAATCTTTCTAACAAACTTTAGGTAACTTTGAAAAAATATTCATTAGTTTTTATTATCGCTAATTTAAATTCCAAATCTTAAATGATCCATTCTTTACATGCAAATTTACTTAATGCTGTTAAAAATTGAAAATAACATATAATTAATTATGAAATAACAAACCCTTCAAATCACCAAAAAAATATTAAAAAAACACTCGTAAAATCGGTGAAAATCGGTTCAAAATATTAACCGAACCTCTACTAAAATTATGCAAAATCTCGTAAAAAAGCACAGTATTCATTATTTGGTTTTTTATAGCCGATTAAAATTCGAAATCTTAAATGACCCACCCTTTTTAACAAAAAATGAATCAATTGTGTATCTCTGTAATATACGAGTATAGAAAACAACGCTAAAAATTACAAACTATCATTGATGTATCCTATTGCAGGTATAAGAGGAAACTCCTTAGCCATGTAATAAGCTTATTTATTAGTTTTCCACATTCTTGGTCTATGCGCTAATTCGCAATTTGTATGAAACGTAATCAGATGAGCATCTAGCCTTGAATTGCATCCGAAGTTAATTGGTTTTAGATGCGGTGTGCGGCTCAAAGCGCTTCCTCAGCATGTAAATCGTTTAATCTAGTACGAAGAATAATAATAATTGCGGAGCAAGTGCAACGAACTGCCGTCGAATAAGGTTGGAAAAGTTAATGTTCTGTCGCAAGTCCGATTTATCTTATTTATCGAAATTAACGGGACAAGCGAGATGTTATAAGACGCAGATCTCGGCGGTTGTGCATAAATGATAGATGTTGTTCGGTCGAATATTCAATATTCCGCGGAATTCACGGTATTACCTGTCTTATTATGAATCCCGCTATCGGAAAAAGAAATACATAAACATAGAGAGGCGGGTAATTGAAGTGCCATTGGCGGTTTTGTGTATGTGGAGAAATTTTATTACTATGCTAATGGGAAACATTGATTTTGCTACGTTTCGAGTTTTAGAAAATTTGTTATTTTCACGCCCGCGTGTGAATTGGAAAAGTTCCCTTATATTCCACTACACGATGACAAATAATTTCTATTGATATTTCAAAAAACCACAAAGATTTCTATCCTGCGATATGTAATATTGCTTTTTTTTAATCACAATGAATTTAATCACATTTATGGGTACCTACTCGCCTATTAACATTGTATTTTTTTTACTGATATGCAACAAAACAGGTAGGAAATATTTTTTAAACAAATAGCAAATATTTTTTTAAATCAACAAGTAAATGCATATTGCCTAATTCGAACATAGTGATAATGCTGATAATATTTTCATGGAATTTACTACTATTTGTTCCATATTAAATGCCAATTCAGAAATTCCTCGTATTTGTCCTAAATGTGGAATCTTCCTGCAACATTCGCAGTACAATCGACATTGGAAAGTAGGTATTAGCACGTTACATAATGCGATTAATGCATTAGAAACCTTAATAAGTTATGCTTACGCGCTCGAGTATTGGAGGTCTCCTGTACCTATACCGTAATTAAATTGTAGAACATTGTTGAGGACAGCAGTTAGAAAAATATTAAAACTTTACACTCGTTATAAATTATTATCGCTTGCATTTTACCGACCTTCCTTTCAACGGTTATTTAGAATGGTTTCTAGAAATGATTCATTACAATTATAGTGCGCTTTTAAGACCCCCTTTTTATCCTATTGGTACGCCCTGTTATTGTATAAACCGGGATATTAATTTTATTAATACAGTGTCATACCCATAGATATTTACTTATATTGCAAAATTGTTTTTCTTTGATAAACTAAGACAGTATAGATACTAATTTTTCCTGAATTCTAATCTTATCATTGCCTTATTAAATTAATACCAACCTTATCACAGATTAATTTCCTATCTTTATAAAAGATGTGATATAAGTACAATTCTTAGGAACTAAGTCTTGATTAACAATATCTTAATTTGGATCAATAATTCATAGATTAAAATACTACTTACTTAAACGTGAAGTTGTATTTGAAAATACACAAATAATCCACAATTTTCTACTTTGAGCAGTCCAAATTATTCAAACTGGCTTTAACGAATGCGCCAATTAAAAATAATTGAACCGACTTATCGATTATTATCGATTCATAATGAGCTAGGTTACATAAAAATCGTCGATGTCTGTTCGTAAATTTTCGCAAATTGATTAGCGAACGGACCTTTATGTAATTCACCTGCTACAGCGAGCGCATAAGAAAACATTTTAAAAGCGTTTATTTTACTACTATGGCTTTTAAATTCCAGTTATGCAATGTATGATGTTGAATGCATTTACCGGTAGAAACCAAAAACTGTTTAATGTACTGTTAATTTTAATTGCGAAGAAACTTCACTCAACACTCAACAACTACCTGACGATTTTTTTTAGTAAATTAACATGCTAATTTTGAAATTTTAATAATTACTTAACGAGAATTGCAGGTACGTACAATGCGTGTACTTTAAACTATCGCTAAATAATTTACATAACGATTCTCGGTAGGTAGATAGTGAATAATTTTTTGCAAGACAGGTATAATACACACCCATACCGAAGATCAATTCGTAGAGAGTCTTTCTCCGCGTTCGTTATGTAAAGAACGAATCGAGTGAAAGATTTATCTGAATAAAAGATCTTTGCTTGCATACCATTGGCATTGAGGTTAGCAGTTCTCGAAGACAATCACTCGTTCTGTTTTTATTGTATTCAGTTCATATTAAAGCAATCTTTAGCTTTAATATAGATGTAATTATATTACATCGTGGGTATTACAGATGAATTGTAGGTGAATCCCCTGTAGAACTTTTTAGGGGAATTTGTGTCAACGCTGTTGCTATAATGATAAATTACATTGTCAGATTTTGTGATACATTCAAATTGGTTAGATAACAGGTAATAATTTAGGTAGTTACCTATTTCATGATGATAATGAAAACGTAGCAATTTTATAGAGTAGTTTTTACATAATTAATATTGCCATATTAATTTTATTCTATTATACTCAATTTACCATAAATGGATTTTATATAATTATTTTGTTACATTCAATTTATCAAATTAGCTATGCCTGTTTAGTAAGTAAATATTTAAGATGTAATTTTCAATTAAATGCTGTAGGATAATTAAACGCCTTTTCAAGCACAACATTCATTCTAAACAATCGCCTTTTTCGTAGCCTTTAATTACACTTATCTAACGTTCTATTGTCTCGCTATTCTTTTCAAAATGATATGTGTTTCGGAATATATAATACTATTTAGGTTTTATTGCTTATTTATTGCTGTAATAGAACAAATTTCGAGCAATAATTAAACAAATGAATGCGAATAACGCGTTCAAAAAAATATTAATAATTTATTTGTGTATTTTTCTGGTTAATTAAGGGGATATTCATTGTGTAACTGACTCAATTTATAAGAATGCCAGGAGTTTAGCCGTGCGAATTTATCTTCTGTGTTTTATAAGAAAGGTTTAATTAAAAATCCGTTTTACTACTTCTTGATGCATAATAATGCAAGGTGAGGTTTCGCATGTAAATTGTACAATTATTAGGAATTACATATCGAAAATAATTTTATGTTTTCAAGCGAGTTATTAAATTTGTAGGTCGTCATTTGAAAGTAATATTCAAAAAGTAATTAAATTTTTATTCAAACTATTGAAAAATAAAAAAAGGTCATCTATTCCTCCCAAGGAACTGTTAAAAGATGAACAAGAGAAATAGCTAGATCATATGCTCATTGGACAAAGTTCAATTAACTTTAAATTTATCTAAATCACATGAAATACATAGTCAATTTAACTGAGTTAATTTAATTATAAATATTGCTATCTATTGAAGTAGGTAGTAAGAAATTACAAGTTCAGCGTATCTCAAATCTTCTGCCATTTCTCTCTGACTACATCTATTAATTATCCTATTACAAATTGACGCATCAAATTATCGGCGCTCATGGAGATTCACCAATAAATACAAATTCGTTAAATGATAAATAAATACACCTCGTCACGTTCTAGAAGATTTTTTACAAATCGAGAAACCGTCGCTTTCATCTCATCTTTTTCTCATCGGCAAAAATCGAGTCTGGAATCCACCGAAAGCCTTTCACTGCTCCGACAATTAATGGGAAATTAAACGTATAGGAACGTCATCCGACGTTTTAGGATGTGAAATTATGGAAATGCACACACACACACACAGCTGAAATAAATAAAAACCGCGTATGCGCCTTATTCGGTCGCCTGTCCGGTTATTAATGATTACACGAACTTTTAATTACAAGTAGTTATATAAAGGTTTCGGTAAAAGATAGTAAAAGTCGAATGTGAAATTCTGCTCATTCTCACGTTTGCAGACATATCTGCTTGTTATTGGTGATAATGTGGAGTGGAAAATGTTGTTTACTCTATTAATGAGGATTATAATAAATTTATATTATAATAAAATTATAACAAATAATATCTATAGGGTATATAACAATTATAAAGTGTTTTTTGAGTGGCCATTTTAATTGGAGAAACCTCTACATTGCTCATAAACCAACATAGCAATTAAAGATTTGAGGAAAAAATTAATTCGATTATTTTAGGTCAAATGAACGAAATCGCCATCTAAAAACGCATGCACTATCGAAATTTTTCGATAATCAACTCGATTTATGAAGCATAAACCGGAGGCATCGATCTAGGTCAGCAAACGAATCGAACGGACAACCTAAGAAGGTCGTTTACTCAAACATTTAAACCAAAGTAGGTATGCCTGTTGCAAACGGAAACGCACACGAAAATTTTGCAATTATTTACAAATATTATCTGATTAAATGTTGTGAACAAGGAGTTCATTTATAATTAGTGTTATATTATGAGCCGAAAACGGTTTAAACTACCAATTTATACATATTGTAAATATCTCCAGCAATAAATAAATTTTATAATATTCAACTCTCATTATACACACGTTTTTATTCTTAAAAGATTGCTGCATTACCCAACAAAGCATCAGTTATAAATTTAATCGATTGAGTTATTTTTGTTATTTTCTAAAAAATAATCGATGAATCAATAATGGAACTTCTAATAATTATATTTGTTTTATAGAATTTTAATCGAAATACCTAATGGAAAGTCTACTGTTTGTTAGAACAAATTCATTACTATGTATATGTAAATAAATTGAGTTAGGTATGTGAGACAGCCAAAATATTTATTGGACATTAAAAGTACATTATATTTCTATTAAAAAAGAACGAAATTTAAAAGTACTGCACGTTTCAGTTCGAACTTCAACAAGGACTGCTCCTTTAAAAGTATAACAATAGCACGTATAAGCGATGTTTGTTATCGCGTTGCATTTAGTTCATTAACGATGAAAAAATTCGTAGGTCATATTTCGATAAATTCTTGCAGCTACATGCATTTGCTTTGCATATAAGTATCGAATGCCTTGAAATGTTTTAATTGCATTTCGATGCCAGTGAGTATGTAGAATTGTAGAAACTGTTTCAAGTCTGAATTCGATTGCAAAACTGATGCGTTCAAACGGAATAATGCAAAACGTAAAAGTTCCTGCTGGGGTTCTCGAACAAGGAAGAAAGTTTGAAATTTCCTCATATGCGTCAACAATTGCTAATAAATCGTTTCATTGTCTTCTACGATTTCTGATTTTTTTTCTATTCTCATGCATAAATTTTACCGTCCATTTGGCTCATTTCAAATTTTAGGAATTACATCATCAACAGGGACTGTTATACTTATGTAAAAAATCCACTTAATCCAAGAATTTTTTATACCCAAAAAGAAGTAGTGCATAAATTAATTGTAATATGTATAAATAACGGGAAAGTAATAAACTGTGACCTTCCTGATAATAGTTGGAATTTATAATAATCATTATTCTCACATTATGATAAGGAACCTATATACGTAAGTAAAAGGTACAATTTCGTGTTTTGGGTAAATGTCTACTTACTATTAAATAAAATTTTATCTATTCTACCTGTCGAATTGAAATCAATAAATAATGCGAGAATTCAATAAAGAAGTAATAAATAATTTTGAGGGTTAGCTAGAATTTTAAAGTGAAAAATAAAAAAAATATAAATTGAACGAATAGCAGGATACAAAAGTAAAATTCCTTTAGAAATTTATTAACGTACTAAACGTTGCTTCAATTTATTTATTATTTAACAATTACTGAAGCAATCGATATGCCGATCAGAATTTTATTCAATGCAGGTACGAGTAATGTACGGATTTGAAATTCGCTATAATAAAACCGCACGACGTAATCGTATTTAACGTCGGTTTTACGCCAAGAATCTTTAGAAATATTCAAATGAACCCGCGTAAATATTACGTAAAATATCGAAAATTACAACGAGGGTCTTCTACTGGCGGCCATTTGCCACCGGAAGAAAATAAATAGGGCTTTTGTTGGAGCCTCGGTTAAATCTAAAATGTAAGGCGAAAATGAATGGCGTTTTCGATTTAAGCAGGGTTTATTCGAAAGCTCCATTTATTTTTGTCGTTGCAAATGGCCATAAATATTCTACTTAGTTTTGGTTTTTTTTGAAATCAGGTTGCAATTGATTTATACCAAAAATTTTCATTGAACATTAATTAAACTAAAGTTAATGCTCATGGTGAAACAATTAAGTCCTAAAGATTGTTCTAGTTCAAGTCCAAAAATCTTGCAATTTCATTGATCTCTTATTGACTTGAAGAAGTTTGGTCACGATTTAGAACTTAGGTCAGCGTTAAACTTTGTTCAAATTTTCCACTGGCTACCTTCTTTTGAATTGATCTAGGCCAGCGTTAGAAAAGTTTGTCTATTTTAAATTCACTGTCAAACATAAAAAATAATTTCCTCCAGATGGAATTACTTTACTTGCTTTTTTCCTTTACATACCTACTAAGAAAAAATGGGTTTAGGTAATAAATCTGACTCTTATAAGAATCTACCTGACTCTAAAATATTTTTTCAATTATATTCTGAAGACAGGTAAAACTTCTTTGTATAAAACGATTATTTATACTACAAATTTACGCCAACGTTTCGGTTTTTTAGTTACAACCATCATCAGAACTGTGGAATTAAATTTACCTTATAAAAAATAAACCATTAAAACTATAGACCCATAGCCTGTTTACATGCAGAGTCAAACCCTAGATCGACTCTCATGTAAACACGGATCGAGTTGACTCGACGAAGAAAAACTCGATCTCAACTCGATCTTTCAACTCTAATATAAACAGGCTACCAGAGAGAGCCTTGTACTTCGTACATAAATCAGCCAATTAATATAAGATCATTTAGAGGACACAAGGCAATTAGGTTTAGTGCAATAATTAAACCTAACGGTTTCCTTACTTCCCAACTGACAAAAAAAACCCGCTTTGTGCGCTCGGACTTACTTTTTTACAGGACTTTAAATCCGATTCGGTTAATCCGAGTGGAGCAAGGAAACTCGAACCATGGAAAGGTACCACACCACAAACGGCAATCTGTATCGTTACATTCTAGCAGAGGAGCACTTTTAATTATTTCTTCGCCGCGTTTCTCGATCACTTCCGCAACGACTGGACCGCTGTAATAGGCACCCCAAAACGGAATTATTGGAAAATAATAACGCGATAAACGGACGGGCGAATAAGTCGGCGAGTTCCACCTGTTGTCTAGATTCGATAGACGAACGCGCGATAATAAAATAAATCGACAATACGCGCGATGAACGTCGTTTCTCGTCCGTTGCTGATAGTAGAACGGACTTGACTGAGTGCTGAATTCTGAATTGAATGGTCGGTGCCGGCGGTTGGTCGGTTTCGGTTTGTCGAGTTCAAATTTGAAAAGAAACGTAACGGCGGCTGTGCCGCGCTGCCAGTGGAGTACGCGGGCTGTTTGCCAGCGGACTAAAAGGGGCTTCCTGGATGGTGGTTTTCGATAATTCGATTAGAAATAACATGTATCAAAGTGCGAGAAACGTATGATGAAATTTAGTTTTGTTTATAGTCTATTCATAAATGAGACGGATTAATAAATCGATTAATTGGCCAAATTACAGCCTATACAGAAGCTACCTGTACAACACAGAAATTGGAAAAAAATGTACACATAAATAATTTAATATTACTTGGATGGTTCACCCTGTATTGGTTTCTCAAGGATCACATCACAATGGCGGAATACTCCGCCTTATTTATGAATAGACTATAATTGGTAATGTTGACGGTTGTAAACATCATGTCAATCAAATGTCAGTTGAGTTTAATTTTCCGATATTTTGTTCCGTATAATGGACGTTTTGAGTTAAATTATTTATTACTTTTATGCCCGATTTCACCAACCGATTCTTAAAGTTAGGTAATACTTAAACCGGATTTAGGAAGTCTTAAGTACAATTTGCGTTTCACCGTGCTCTAAGCTAAGTAGGTAATACTTAAAGGTGCAAGAATATCATGCAGAAAACTCTCAAAATCAAATTTTTATATGGGTATTTCTTAGTACAGGATTTCTTAACCTTAGAGAAATTAGATGTAGGTATTTATTCGATTTAAGTACTTCCTACCTTAGGAATTACTTATAATAATAGTTTCTAGAAATTATTTATTCCGCATGTAATTATTGTCTTCTTATTTGATTTGTTATCTTTTTGATTTTAGTTTACTAAGGAGGTAATAGGCTAAGGGTAAATGGAAGTTTGGAGAAAATAAGTTTCATGCGTGGGCAATATTTTTATGGGCTATATATGAAAGTTATGGGAACTTACATGAAAAAATACTTCGTAAGGATCAAGTAAGGAAGGGTCAAAAAAGGTTTTTTGCTCCATACTCACGTACTCTCTTAGATATAAAATCAAGAAATCTTGCTACTTGACTATGATATACTGTTTAGAAGGTCGGCAATGTAGAAATCTGTAAAGTTACAACAATTTACAAATTTACAATTCTGGAAAAACCAATTTCTCACAAAAACACTAACACTTTTCTCTACAATAGATCTCAAAAGTCTCTTAATGTTTTCGATTGAAGCAAAATATTGAATTCGGGTAAAATTGAAGTAAAAGAGACTTTGCTAGTTTTTTCAAGAATTATTTATATTTCTCTTCATACAATATTTTATTCAACCATGTTTTTTGGTTTACTCTACTATCTGATTAACGTGAAATTATATTTTTACATTAATTAACATCCTCCTTGGATGCTCCACCATAATAGTAATTCTTAATAAACAATAAGTGCATTTTATAGTAAATAAACCACTTAAAAAATGATGCACGTCATATCTACCATTTTCTAACCATTTTTCATCCACTCTCAACAAAGGCTTTTCTCATTTATATTTATATTTTTCCCAACAATACCATGTATCTGTGTATGTGTATACGTTTCTTGTGCGACAAGTTCACGTCCGTTCCAGAGAATTAACTCCGAATTGTGCATTGAATTGTGCACTCCAGTTGAATTTCGAATGTATAAATATAAAATCGTGTGAATGTAATCTTCAATAGATTCCGCTGCGCTATCCGTAAAACGTAAACACTCGCTGAAGCTCATTGAATTCTAAAATTGGAGGTGTCCGTTTACTTCTAATGCAAAAATTCACCATCCGAAAGCGGTCGTCGAATGAGAAATTGTATGTTTCACTGTCGCCGATGCGGATACTTTCGATTTTACGATAGGGAATAAATAAAACAATTAATAGTGAAAATGTTTTCTGCCAGTACAGAGTTTCCAACGAATTATTGTAGGAGGATTGTCTCACACTTTACCTTCTATTAGTGACTCATTTTGATTTTAAAAAAAGGCTTAATTACAATCTGCAGTGACTTAATGCGCGCAATTAAACTCATCATATTCAAATGATATGGTAATAAATCTATTAATAAATTTATTATGTTATTAGCGCAAAAACGGCTGGTTCTAATAAACAATGATGTAAACAAATTATGAGAATACACCTCAAAATAAATTTATTGAATTATTGCGGTACCGGAAAATTACACGAATTAGAGTGTATTATTGTTATTAAAATTTTGAATATGCATTTAAACACGATTTTACATTATTGACAATTTTGGTTTATCGTGCTCATACTAATGAAATTATTTAAATTTACGATACACATACTTTCGTGATCGTCAAGCATTTTAATTTGTTTGTGCACCTGCAATATAAGAAATTTGCGCACTTACCTAATGTACACCTACAGATAAATTCGTATATAAAGACATTTTAACAATAAACTATACAGAGTGTCCCACGATGATCTTAAACTACCCCCATAGACAGGGTGTCGCAAAAAGAGGTTACTTAACTACGTCCTTATGAGACAAAATTAAGATGTTTTAATCTTACCTATAAAAATCCGAAAGTATTAAGTAAAGAACTTATAGGATGTTAAAGTTATAGTGAATAAAAAAAAGATTTGGACCAGAATGGCTCAACTTTTTTTCGTGAAAATTTGTACAGAATAATCTGGTGACATATTGTGTAAATATTTTTTAAAAATTATCCATCCCCCTCATATTTAACCAACTTTATTAATGCCCTAATTGTTCCTCCTTTGTTATTCACCTAATTTTTGAATTGAAACTAAATTTATTAGTTCATTTATAATGATTTTTTACCCTTTGCAATTTTCTATAAAATTCATAGTTTTGGAGATAAAACCTTTTTTTGGTATTCATTATACGACTTTTGAAATTCTTAACTTTAACATCCTGTAACTTCTTTACTAAACACTTTTGAATATAGGTAAGTTTGATTAAATTATCTCAAACTTTTTGCGACACCCTCTATATTGTAGAGATGAGATTAAAGATTTTTTACTGTTGCCAATTATAAGTGATGAGATAATAGTTTCGCAGTTGAGCAGTTTATTTCTTCTGCAGCCTCTGGTGTATCGGCGAATCTCCGGTTCTTGCTTATTGTTTTCTTCTCTCGGTAAACACGTTCCCGAGTGGGCGAAAAACACAGGCACTTAGCGTGTGCTTCGGTAATGAGGGGCAATTTTCTGAAAATTATGATCGTCCGTTTTTTATTTTTAGCTGGAAGGTCAGCCAGGTATTTTATACCTAAAAGCCGATTTTATAAAAACAACGGCGAAGACTGGGGCATCGATCGGCCTTTTTAGGATTCTATTGCATTAATTGCGCGTTGCATTCGATGAATTATTGGAGTTTTTGTAGTTTCACAAATGAAATCGAGCTGTGTGAAAACTACGAGGACATCAGAGTAAATAGAGGCAAAAAGTATGAATTTTGTAATATTTTCTATTCAGGATGTTTTTTGTTATTCTAGTTTGAAACGGGTCATTTGAAATGCGTCGATTAGAAAGCAATTCCATATTTGAAATTTACAAAAATTACTGTATCTCTTCACACTTGAACGAAATCCACAATTCCATCGATCAAATTGATATTTTTCACGTTTTTACGTCCGTTTTTCTTCCAGTTTATTTTAGCGGTTTGCCGATACGGTATTGGCTTATTCGATTTGGAAAATAAATTAAATCAGACACCAAAAAAAATCCAAAACGTAAATTAGATTTTTAATACAATACCCACTAGCTTTCAGCTCGCCTAATTTTAATTTAATTACAGTTTTTGTGTGAATTTTGCATCATATTGTTATAAAATACTGTTTTGTTTATAAATAACAAAACATCTCTAGATCTCGGTGAAAATAAAATGGGATAAAAAGTTTAAAAATAATACCTATTATAGTCTATTCATAAATGAGGTGGATCGAGTAATTCGCCGTCGTGATTCTTGCAAAACCAGTACAAGGTGAACCATCCAAGTAATATTAAAATATTATCGTGAACATGAATTTTTATAATTTGTGTTGAACAGGTAGCTTCTGTACCTCATTTATGAATAGACTATAGTATAGGTACAGATCGACTAAAATATTTGCAGATCATGCGCACTGGTAAAATTACATCGACTTTTACTATTCTGGTAGAACTGTATAAAAACCGAAAAATTTAAAAGAAGGAAATACATTTAGTAGTATTACGAGTAAATTATAATATTTCGAGCGATAATAAACATTTTTTAAATTTATATAATGAACGCATTAATATAAATATTAACAAGGAAACAACGAAGCTTATATACGTTTTGTGAAACCCAACAATCCGATGTCGATGACACAAAAAATACAACAACAATTTTTTTAACAAAAACGAACTTTTCCAGGAATTTTAATTAGGTATTATGTGGATATAAATTTTAATTGCGTTGTTTTCAGAGTTGAAATTGCCTCTGATAGCACCAATTAATTCCGTCAGACTCCGAACGTACGATTCCGAACTCGAAAGATTAAAATATCTTACAAATCTCTATAAATCATTTTTATACGTCTATCTAGCCGAGTAACATCAATGCAGCTTGCAAATTCCTCTGCAATTACATATAAGGCAGTCGTCTGACTAGTACAACAACGACGGGCGACTTTTTCACAGAAGCCAGAGGTAGGTATTCTATAGAGTAGCACATCTGACGTCGAACCTTCACCTCATCGAACAATACGATCGATATTATCAGTTGGAAATCGAAAATAGTTCGTACTTATTTAAGCGTCGAAGAAGGAAGAAAAAGAGAAAACGGACTTACTCGACCTAAACGGGTATTGAATGCGATCTAAACGGCGCTCGTATGGGTTGTTATTCATGAACGCCGGCCATATTGTTATTCTCTTAGATTAAAACCGGCGTTTTTCTAGTTTACGCGTCGCTGGAATTGCACTTGCACCAGAACCGGTATAGTGGAAAGCTGCTTTTGCTAGTTGCAAAAATCGAACTCTTCGTGCCATTTTAGCTTTACTTACTAATGTTAGGTTTATCAAAATAGGCTCATTGAGTGTACCAAGATGTTGTGATGAGTAGTTAAATAGGAAAATCAATTAATGAAAATTACCAGTTTGGGAATTATAATTGATAATTTTGGGAAAGGGCTAAATCGACAATAGATATAACATTACCAAATTCCTATAAGATAACAGTGAGCATCATGTTTGAATGAATAGTTTATCCCTAATTTCATCCCTTACTGGAGGATAGCAACCCTTTCGAAAAAATTAAATAGCATGGGGTGATGAGTGGTAGTTCATTTGAAAGGTGGTTCTATTCTCTATTGAATTGTACCAAGGAATTGCTATTTGTTCCATTAATTCTCGAGTCATTATTGTTTCATTATAAAGAAAATTAACGTTTTGCTCCCTTCCAGTAAGGGATAAACAATTCATACAAAAATGTGTATTGCAGAAATCAAGAAGGGTAATAATATGGGTACATTTATGATGCTCACTATATGTATAATATTTATATATAAAATTTTTTTATGTAGAAAATACCAAAGTTTTTTGCCCATCAATCACCCATAAAAAATCTATTCAAATTACTTCATAGTTTGTACCCAAAAAATCCCGCCAGCCTTGGCGAATACTGCCGGATTTTCCGCCGATATATCTGAAATCTGCGAGAATCGTCATCTTCGAGGAATTGCGACTGGCAGGAGAAGCAGCGCCGCTCCAACGTCGTCGGGAATAACGAGTTTGTTCAGTTCGGTAAATTATTTATTTTGACTTAATTACGACTATAAATTTTAATTGAGTTTAGACCATCGTCGTGGCGAATGGCGAATGCCTGGTTACAAACGTAGCGCTATTAAAGTGGTGTTGGTGGGTGAACGAACGTTCATGGCCTTGTGTGGATGGTTCTCCAGCACCAGCACACCAGCACTCAACATTCAGCATAGATGGCTGATCTCTATAGCTGCCAGCAGGGACGTATTGTTGATAGATAATTGCAATTTCAATTTCATTTCTCTATTTGTATAAAGTGTTGGTAATTGAGGATTTTTTGATAATAAATAAAAATTGTTTAGTTAGGTAAATTTTAATCAGGTAGTTGTTTTTTAGCTCCGATTGTTTGTGCTGAATATCAGATTGGTAAATATTTTTTTTTTGCAAATTATTACAGTGACTATATACAATTCAAAAATAATTATTAGCATATGTATGTACAGAAAACAGAGTTTACAGACTTTTCTCGAGACAAACAGATAAATTGTATTAGGTACATTTAACCTTCCACGAAGTAATTGATCAGTGATTGATGGTTCCAATCCTCATTAGGGCCAATTAGAGGCCGCAGCATTCCAATGATCTCTTTAATTCCACGACTTTTACTCTACCGAAAGCCGAAATGATGATGATTAATCAACTATCGAATGGGCTCCAATTCCTCCCGCAACAGCAGCAATGATGTAACTCGGCCATCTAATTTCTTTTCCATCCTTTTCGGGTTTCATTCCGCCGAACCCGGTGCGTTGAACCTAACGTTCCGGCTTACCATTTCGGCATTTCTTATTTTATTTCTATTCTTTTTCGGCCGGTCACGTACTTCTACTTACGTCCATTGTTCGCCTCTTGCGCCTGCCTGTGCTCGAAGGTTTTAATTACTGGCGAGGAGGTTCGAAACGCGGAAAAACGGTTCCGTTGAGGAAAAAAACGCATGTAAATTAGCGTTAAACCAAAACCCAAATTCGCACTGTGCTGTAACTATAACGCCAGAAGAAATGGTTATGTAAGGATAATTATTTTATTATGCTGGCGGTTGTAGAGGAGTATCGAGACTTGCACTTGTTTTATATGGCGAATTGTGCGCTTTAACGATCATTATAAGGCATTTTCTATAGCGATTATGTCTTTGGAGCTTACAGAGGAAGCGGCGTCTGCAGAACTGTAATCAAAAGTGAGGGAATAACGGGTCACGTATGAGCGCAACATACGTATAAACTCGATGTTATTACTATAAAATCTGTATTAGCTGATGCACTATTACCATTTACAGTAGCGTACAGTAACCCAACTCGTATTAATACTGAATAACATTTAATTAACCAATAGATAATCAATTAGTTTACTCAACTCTTTATTGTGTTACTGGATAATTAATGATAAACATCACAAAACGCAACACCTTGTATATGTGGCACTGAATAATTTTACAGTTCCTAGAACGCATTTGTATCGATCGACAAGTTCTATAATTTACAATCCGTATATTAAATGTGTATACAAACATTCATGAATAAGGTTATTTATGTCTAATCAATTACTGAACTGTTACATATAATTTCATGACTACGACAATGAGCGCTATCTTGGCCTTATATTACAAAAGAATCACGATCATTCGAAACGGTACCATGAAGGTTGTTGCCTCTCAATACGACTCCAATTATCAAAAATATGATTATTGGTCACACTATTTGCTGTATTTGTTCCACATTCAGTCACAGCTGTTGAATTTATCGACAATAATAATAAAGTAATTGCCTTTTAGAAGCTCGTTGGCACCTATAAGTGAACAACTATTTTTTTTCCAAAATTACTCAAAAATATTTATCTTTCTACACTACTGAATAAAATTAAAAAGTTGGGGTAAAATTACACCCTGTAATTTTATTAATTTATATAGAAATCGGTAGATCCATATGAGTTTTTGCATGAAACACCCTGTATATGATATTTTGCACCTACATTCTTCACCTGACCGAATTTATTCCGGTGCTTGCATTTATCACAAATTTAATTAAATTATCGAGTGTAAACGATTAAACTGGATATTTAGCGTATCGCTTAGCACCTCTGACGCGTATCATTAATAAAATATGGCTCTTATTTATTAACGAGTTTCCAAAGTCACCTTACCTGCTTACATTAAGGAACGCAAACAACTCGTAATAATTTAAACAAATTTATTTTGAAGATACGAATTTGTTTTCGATTTGTATTTACCCAGCGGTTCGTGTAAAAAAACCGGCCCATTACTCAAGATTGTTGCGAATATTTTGCAATATGTAATTGCGATTGGGGGAGAAAACAAAAACGACATTGAAGTTCAAACCGTTTCTTATCGAATAAGAATACTATCTATTTATTTATAGTGATTTCGATTTACGGTAGCAGAACTAATTATGTTCTAACCTTGAAATGTTCCGTTCGAGGTGTCATTACCATTATCGAAATCGTCTAAGCAGGTGCGATAGAAACCCATGTTGAGCCAGATTTGAATCTTACAATTAAATTAAACTCGTAAATTAGGCGCATTAATTAATTGGATAAATTTTACCAGGAAATTATGCTGGAGACAGCCTAACAATGATCGCTTAAAAATTTAATTAGTACGACGACAATTAGCTGGTTTATTAAGTTGATTTCAACTCTTCTGCTGATTTTTGCGGTACGCTGTGGTGATATGTAGAAATTAGTGAAATGTGTTATCCTTGATCTAAAATAGTTGATTATATGCGTGCCTAATTATTAATAAACTAGGTGTAAATCTACTATTTTAATTTTTCTTCGGGTAATTGCAAGCAAAAAATTGCGTGCGAAGAGCGTTTTTTTGGTGTTTAATAATTACATCTCGTTACGCCACAGTACTTGCATCTTTTTCGGAAAACTTTTCAATTATATCATTACTGGTTCCAATTTTCTATTGTTCTCGAAGATAAGTACCAGTAGCACACGTTATGATACTAATAACTGTAGCAGGCGCAACGAATTAAGCAATAACTCGAGTGTTACATTTCTGTTTCTCTGTTAATCTGTTATAACAATCAAATAAACAATTAAACGTGTCTTTTTCCGTACGGGTACGCGGTTATAACAATATATCATCCGCGCTTCTGTGTTTTTTTTTTGTAATAGCGTGGGAGGATAGCTGTTTATTGCGCTTTGTAGGGTTGCTTATTTTTCAAATATTATGCGGCTATAGCAATAACGGAAACTCGTTAAATTGAAAATGAATTAAAAACCGTTGTTCAGTTTTAAAATCGTTTAATGATCACTTTCTATGTTTCTCATCGACTTAAGCAGATTTAAATAGTCGATAAAAAATTACACATAACATCTAACGACGATAGTTGTCATCTTAAAATATTGTGCTATTATCACACAACAATACTAAATATAAAAATTTTTATTGCAAATAATTATTGCATAACGTATGTTTAAATAGCACTATAGGTACACTCCTCTGAATAATATATTATAATAAAAAATACGGTTTTCTTTTACATAAACGTCTATTCGGTTGCGTGATTGGTTTGGATCCATTTTTAGTTACATCACTAGCTATAGGTATAATTTCCTATGTAAAATTACCCATATAACATCCTATTAAGTTTTACATTCCAACACATTACTTTAATTTGTTTCCGAGAGTCGAAAACATTCATTCTACTTCCAGCATACAATTTAGAAATAACCGGAGGAATCTTTAAGTAAACTATGTAGGTAATTAATTTGAACCTCGAGTAAGTATAATATATTTTTATTGGTATTTTAAGTTTTATAAAAGCCTGAAACAGTAAAATTAATTATTTCGAAATTCGAAAATAGTTGTACACAGGATAGCATGAGAATGTTCTATTCAACGAGGTCGCAAACTATTTTACAGCCTTATCTATCGAGCACAAGACTCGTTAAGTCTAATTAATTTCTCCATCAATAAAACTATTTTAATTGTTGCCATAAAAGAGGAGCGCATGCACGGATGGAAACTGCATAAACGAACCATTGAAATTTCTTTTTTCCCATCGTCGGATTCGGGTTGAAAAATACTTCCATTTCCAATACTATTAACATTAACGTATAAGTAAAAGTGTCTTAATAACACAGCGGATTTATGGGCATTTAATTGTCGCAAGCTTTGAAATGAAAACCATAAAGAGAAAAAATCTGTAACATGCTATATTTTGAGACTAGTTAATTTACAGAAATATCCTACGTATAATGTATTTACTTACTTCAGGTTATAATTGCGTTAATAAAAGAAAGAGTTAATGATGGCAATATGTACTTTTATTATGTACATATAATTTACTTTTTAGCTAATATTAGGTAAGTGTCTATAATTTCCTATATAGAGTATTTCCGCGCCAAAGATAGAATTAATATCGGCCTGCTGCAATAGTTATAAATGCATTCAATAAGCGATATTGTAGGTGACACACTTCCCATTTCCCAATTCGATGAAAATACGGACGGTTGTAACATTGTTGAAAACCGAGAATAAAAATCGAGAAATCATTCCGAGAACAATAACCGAACACGGTTCTTTTGAAACGTAATTAAAAATTAAAAAATTCAATATGCGAATTTCACCTGGCGTTTACATTGTTGATCCATTGCAAAATTCCGGCAAAATTCTTGTAGAATCTCGACCGCATCCGTTATTAGTTCGTTGAATGGAGGCGAGATTCTTCGGATATTAATTTTGCTAACTATCAGGCGTGGATTCGGTGACACCGTTAACCGAAGAGGATGCTGCTGAAACCGTACCAGCATCTCAGGATCTGAGCAAATTACCTTAAAAATGTCGTGTATATACTGTATACGTTAACCTAAAATTCCACAATAATTTAATATAACATGTGAAATATGATAATATATTAAGGCACAATAGCCACTAATATTTCATTAATTGTCCAGCATATTTAAATTCGAATAGTACTTTATTTTTACATTAAAAATATAAAAATAGAATAAGGTGAGAACGAGCTGGTTACTCGCAATTATCATTTAACTGCGACCTTAACAAACTTGTTAAATTAACATATATTTTTACGACCTTAATTTAATTACACACTTGCTCATCATCAATAAGGTATTTTTACACGGTTAATATCCTCATTCGGTGATGTATTTAGGTTTTAACATTCTTGAAACTTGTTAAAATAAATAATGAAAAGGACACAGTTATATCTATAATGAAGATAATTATGTTACAATTTCTGCAAATAACAAGCTTCTTGGTAAATAAATATTAGAGTATAAATCATTATACAGATTATATTACTAGTGATTTGAATAGTATATGTAACCTACAAAGTTACAACTGTATAACTATCTAATTTAACAAAATTAATCAACAGCTTTTATAATCATCAAGTTAGAATGAAGTTAACTGTTATATCATACGTACTGTGAACTCTTTGGTCATTTGCGAGAATTAATGAAAGTTCTACTCTAGTTATTTGATTTATTCTGTTTGTTTAATTAGTGATTAATTTGCTGCATTAACCAACTGTTGGTATATATCAACCAAAATAAAAACACCAAGTAGTTTTACAGTTCCTATACAAAAACCTAAAAGATTATCCAAACTTCAGCTAACATATTTAATGATGCTAATGAAAAACGATGCTTCGAAAGTTATTGTCCGAAATTATCTGTACCGAAAGAATTTGTTTACCAACGAACATTAATAGTTAAAAATCTAATCAGACATGGTGGAAGAAACACCTGTTATTCATAATTCAGTTCTCGTATAAATAACGCCTATAAATATGTGCTTTCACTGGAATATCTGAACACTGTCATGCACAATTTACACCTTTGAATGGATGATCGGCGACTGAGATTGGCACAACTATACATTAATTAAATTGGATGAAATATAGTGGAAAAGATACTCGCGTTCAGAGGAAACTCGTTGAGGCATTTCTATTTAGTTTTCCGATTCAATTCCTGCAGGAATAACGTGACAAGTTAATTCTCCACGAGTGTGAGAAATATGTATCTGCTATTATGTTCGCTGTTATCTCTAGCAAATTAATGGTAGTATATTAATTCTATTTCTAGAATATGCGGCTAATACCCAGATGACTAAAATTAATGAATCCCATTATGCGAAAAAATCTGTAGCACTTTTTTCATGTTAATTAGATATCCGCTTTGTTAGAAAACATCTGTTTGATGAGAATTGAATTTATAGCAGTTCTACACCCATAATTTTCTAATGATTGTGCGCGTTCGTTTTTTTTATTATTTTCCTTTTTTTCTAATTTTATCAATATGTGAGAAAAAAATTCTTCCGTATGTTAACGCTATCATTAAAAGCAAATTTTCTAGTAATTGCGTTTCTAATTTTACTGTAAGGATAGCGGTCACATTACCGCGTCATGTTATTGGCGTGAAAAGTTAATTAAATTAAAGTTATAGTTAAATTTGCAATTAAACGTTATTTAATGGTATAAACGCGTACAAAAAATATCCTATAACAACTCTTTTATTATATTAGAGTCGTAAAGATTTTACGACCGAAAGTGAAAATTCGACAAAAAACCGCAGGAAATGCATTTTTTCATTACCTCATATATTCAGGTGCCGGTCTTCATTCCTTCTTATTCTTATTACTCTGACCGGAGAGAGTTTTATTAACCAGACGCAACGCGAAACTACCGATGCAGGATTTTTTTAATCATTGTTATTTGCGTTACTTAGAGCGAACATTATTCCTCGAAGGAAGTCAGAAATTACGCGAGGTGCCTATTAGCGTTGTACTTCGGTTAAATTTTGAATTTTTTTACCATTAACGGAGAAAGTGGAAGGGAACGATTATATTATTAACACACGAATGAATTACGTGATGGATTATTTCGACAAGCTGTATTGTGATAATGTACGTATAAAATATCAACTCATGCTTAGCACATTTTCTCTTATACCAGATGTCAAAACAGTTATTCTTGACACCCATTAAAAACGATATAGGTGCATTTAAATGTCAATGGAAATTGGAGAATTAATTTAATTACCATGCGAGCATTGTCGAGTTTTTCCAACTAATTATACGAGTAAAATTTCGTCTGGAGAATTTCTTATATGATGCTGTGTGTTTTACAGCGGTGTTTATTGTTTCTAATAGCAAACGATTGTTCTACAACGAAAATTGTAGAAAGTAATTTTAAAAGCAATTACGTCTACTCATTATGCATTACCATACAATTTCGTTCCGCATTGATTTCACTTAAAATTTTCCCGCAACTCTGCACAATCCCTTAAATATTCCTCGAAATGAGTTTGTGCAACGTTCTAACGTAGGAGTAAATCCAATATAACAAAGAAACATTATTATTACAATTACAAAACGATCCAATGGACTTGTTTCCATGTATTAAATTCGTTTGATTATAAACAGAAATTGATATTTAAATTGAGTTATTAGTTATTACGCATTAATAAATAAATTACGGAATTTCACTTTTCTAATTTTACGCAATTCCATTAATATTTTTTGCCCCTATAGCATAAACTTAACTTACTGCCGTTTTGATTTCACTTAATTGAGGCGTTTAGGCAAATGAAATTGCGGGTGTCGTTGTGCAATAGGGAAATAAATATCCGTGCGTTTTGGATAATTGCAGGAAACCGATGATTTTTTTGCATACACATTAGCATGAAAGTTCGGATTTTCAAAAATTATATCTATTATTTGATAAATACTACATATGTAATAATAATGGTAGTAATAACCAGGAGGAATAAAAAAAATCATTAAAATTATATGTGTATTTAAATTCACATCATCAGTGGATGTAAATATTAGACTTACTATAGATATTAGGCTAAATATACAGGGTGTTAATTAATACAATGTACTTATTTGAGCTAATTTTGAGTCGAAAATTCGTATAAAGATAAATTCATATTTAGATAAAATTGTACCAAGACCTACCTTGTATCTACGCAACTGGTTAAAATAAAAAACTATTTTCTGTTTAAAAAAATGCGTATTTATACCATAATATGTTATCCTAAAATAATTAACACCCTGTACGATTGAATTAATGCTTAAAAATTCAATATGAATTATGAAAGAAGTGATAAGATTTGAAAACCGTATTATCTAAATAATGCGAGAAAAACTAAAATAGTCGAGAAAAGTTTCAAAAATTCAGTTTTAAAACTTAAATTTTTAAATTCTTATTTAAAATATACCTTGAAGATTCACCATTAATTATAAAAAACTTATTTAAAAGGCATAATTAAAACCATTGCAAAATAGATCAAAAATCGCAAGAAAATATTTATTTTCGGGATAATATTGAGTAATTATAATTTCTATCAGTAGCATAATTTGTCTATTCTTCAATCTTTAAACAAAAAAATCCTGCATATCTCTTTAATACCCTATTCACTAACCATTGCATAACAATCGGTCGAGTCCTAAATCCAGATTAGCTGAGTAAAAGTCGGTAAAAGTAAAACCATTCTACCCAAATTACACCTCATAAAATTCAAGAACGCTACAAAGCCTAGTATGTATGCAACACCTTACACACGCCATTAACGTGCGTGCGAACGTAGAATAACGTACATACGTAAGCTCGTGTTTGCCTCGACCGTTAAAATCGACGAGGATTATCGCAAAACGCTCACACCTTCTAGTTTTTTATATTATGATCGTCGGAATGTAAATAAAACAAACAACCAGGTTCGACGATTCCGTTCGCATTCATACTAGTTCACCTACACACACACACGTCTACTTAGAAATAGAAAGTATTGTTTTGTATAATAGAAGTCGATTTTATTTTACGATAAAGATTTTCTTTTATTAATGACGCTAATGCGAAGCGATTTTATTAGGAGCGATGCGCAGAAAAGAAATACTTTCCTTAATAGCATGAATATGAATGAAGACTTTTTCTCCACCAGTAGATTCCGATATTAAAAGAGAATAAATACATTTTACATCAACTAGATCACTCGAACCCAACAGGTCTTATTAACCGGTTAAAGTCGAGGAAAAATACGAATTCCTGCACCTCAGTTCCCTCGGTTTTACCACGCGCTAATTATCGGTACGCCACCCTTTAATTACGTTACTTCCAGCCTTCAACCTATCCGCAACAATGACATGTTAATATTACCGCAATATCGTTATGATTGTAATTAATTTCCTTCGTCAATCGACACGACTATCGTGATCCGTTCGTGTGTGCGTTGTACGTTTTGCGAAAGACATTGCTCGACAACCGTTCAACTCTCACCTTGCCGGGAATGCGGCTTTTTATTTTTCCAATACTCAAATCGACGTGGCTTGTTGATCGTGAAACCGTTTTTATTCGATCATGAGCCAATTATTGTCGTTCATTTCGCCTTGAACCAGTTCAGTTGAATTTAAAAAAAATACATGCAGAACGCGTGGAAATCTGCGCAGAATTCCGCAGTTTATTAATTGTATTGCACTTGAATGAGATAAGGGAAAGTACCAGATTTTCCTTGTACTTACTCGTTTTTCTCGGCTTTTCTCATTTTCCAGTTGACTTTTCCTCCATTTAAGCTGTATGTTCTTTTTTTCTTCTTTTTTAAGCACAGGACGTTTGTGGATAGCATCATTGTTTTTTGAAAATTGTGAATTGCTGTTATCGAAAACCGGAAATCATTTTTGAGCTTAATCTGAAATAGAAGAATGATATTACTATTGTACATTTACAAAACAAATTTTTAGAGAGTAAAGGAAATGTTATCTCCTTAAATAATGTAATGTAGGTGTAATAAGAGGACGTAATTTAAGTTTATGAACTAAAAAATTACCAAAAAAGTAGATTAATGATAAACTTTTTAGGAAAAAGAGCATTAAATAAAACAAAGGAAAAGTAGGTAATGCCTATTTATGTAGGTAGCATTTATTTTGAGTACCGTATAGTAAAAAATACATATCAAATCTCAAATCTTAATTTCGCACGTTTGTCGTTTTTGACGATTGTGAAATTTGCGTCTCAAATGGTAGGAAATTTTAGTGGAATATCTATAGCTTCATTTTTTATTATAAGTAGGTAAATATTGATATTTTGATTTGTTGGATAAAATTAAAATCGTCAAATGCGTCAATTTAAATTAGTCCCCTTATGTTCTTTACATCTTATAAAAGATTAAAAGATAACAGAAACTACTTAATGAAAAATATTGCAATTTATATGTAAGTAATCTAAACTAAATCTTAACAGTTCATATGATGGTAAAACAAACTAATGAGAATTAATAAAGTACTGCCTAATACAAAACAGAATATTGAAAATTACGCTTTATTGATAAAGTATATATAGTGTAAAAAAAATGTCTCAAATGGGGATCCAAAATACGCAGAAAATTTTCAACCTTCTTAGACATATCTATCGAATCGAATGGTACCGTTTCTGGAGTGCAGAAATCAAAATTAACCCCTAAATAAGGGGAAAAAGGATGCGAAAAAGCGCTCAAAATGGACGAAAATGCTTTAAAGCTTTTAGAAATAATTCAGATGACAGACTTTATTTTCTTTATTAATTACCATACCATTACAACTAGGAAAACTGTAAAATCTGTGGAATTTAATTAAAGGCACAGGGGTAGCAAAATATTTTTCTGCGGCGTTTGCATAAATAGAGTCAGAACAAAAATTCCCCTTTTTATTTTATTATTTTAACAGGACGAGATATCGATTTCGCGTAAAATCGAGATAAAAGGGTAACTTTTACTACTTTTTAACCTAAAATGAGAAAGTGGTTTTATTCCTCAATTTATAGCATGTTTCTTTAATATAACCATCCTGACTTTTGTGTACTTTTCAAGTAGTGAATTATTCATCTATTACATCTTTTTTGAATATACTGTAGATAGGTAATTTAAATAGATACCTTTCCAGCCCATTTCCAGAATTATTCCACCTCAATAGGTCAATTTCCATTTCTCTTATTAACTAAATATTCTAAATATTACCTAAATAATCGGGCGCGAGCTAAGTCAAGCGATTAATTTGGAATTTCCATCATCGGAATATGTAATTTACGAAATTCAATACACTAACGGCACATGTAGAAATCAATGAATTCGTAACAATAATTTAACCAAATTATAGATGTTCATCAATCTATTGTTTCCATTTGCTGCGTTACTCCGACTCGCTATCCGCCATTAGAGCCATTTCATTTCTACAGTTTTCTCTTTGTTAACGTAATTAGCGCCGTAAACGGTTATATCCGTTACACTTTGTTGTAATCTCTTCATTTTCTTGCTTCATAAACTTGATAACAGAATCAAATTGATTGCGATGGATTCCAGCGCGATGAGAAGCGTATTATTAGCGATTATGTGCGGATTTTTGCGATGAAACCGCCAGGATTTTTTTCTAATTATCGAACGGAATTTTTTCTTCCATTACAATAGCGCATAATATCTAGTGCAGGGAATTGCGTTTCGAACAATTCGATAGTTAGCAATTAATCGCTTGATGTTTTATATATGATAGTTAAATGTATACGTTAAAATAACGTAACGCTATTTTGACGTGTGTGTCAAATGTCATTTAGATGAAATTTTGACATTTGAATTTCCGCCTTAGTTGAAAAAACTTGAATATAGCGTTGAAATAGCGCAACGCAATTTTATATAAGTTTGCATCATACTTTATAGGTAATTAGGTAAATGCATTCAAAAAAAATTATTTAGGCATCAATTTTAAATTTATTGCGTATTTATATAGTTAATTAATTTAAACGGCCACTTTCCCCAATGTTTTAATAAACGTAAAAATATAATAATTTGTGTATATCAAATACTTTTACTTATGTGCACTTTTGAATTAATCAAAGCTAACAATATATCTCTTCAACATTTCGTACGACATGCGTATAACAAACAATATACTTGAAAGAGATTACCATCACCTAAATGGATTACCCAAAATGTAAAGATAATATCTCAATAAAACAACAATTAGATCGATATAAATAAGACTAAAGAAGCCGAGAATTTATATCATCATGAACAGTTTGTGCCTAACTCTCGTTTTAGCCACTGTGGCTTTCTCCGCTGCTTCTCCGGCTTTGAATACAAGTAATTTTTATTATCACTATTTTAATTTTCTAGCAGTTTTGTACCAATAGTTCCATATGTGCTTAGGCCTGGAAAACGTGGAAGGCGGTTGCACCATCACCAGATACGATCAAGCTGCTTCGATCTGCTCCCAATGCAGGAACGTGCAAGTAGCCAGTTTCGCCGTGCCCGCAGGAAAAACCCTCAAGCTAGCTCTTCAGTCCGGCGCTACGTTAACGTTCGCAGGCCAATTGTCATTCGCCTATCGCGAATGGGACGGCCCTCTGATCTGGATCACCGGCAACGGCGTTACAGTGCAGGGATCAGGCAATCACTTGATTAACGGCCGCGGGGAGAAGTGGTGGGACGGCAAAGGCGACCACAGCAACAGGAAGAAGCCCCGAATTATGCTGATCCAAGCCACAGGAGGATCAGTTTTCAAAAACATCAATGTCAAGAATTGCCCGCACACTTGCATTGGAATTTCCGACTCGCACGATCTGACTCTCGACCACTGGAACATCAATTGTGCTGATGGTGATACCGTAAGAACGCACAAAATTGAACGATTTTTGGATGATTGAGGTTCGTTTTCCAGAGAGGTGGAGCTAACACGGATGGTTTCGACATAGCCAAATCGTACAAAATCACCATCAAGAACTCGGTCGTTCACAACCAGGACGACTGCGTCTGCATCAACCAAGGCCAGCATCTTACCATCGATAACTTGCAATGTACGGGCAGTCACGGATTGAGTATTGCCGTTGGCCTCTGGAACACGTACGCTCTCAACACCGTGCACAACGTCACTTTCTCGAATTCGGTCGTGCAGGCATCCAGACTTGGCATTCATATCAAAACAATCGCCGGCTCACAGCAAGGAGAAATCTCCGATGTAACGTACAAGAACATCAAGCTCTCTGGTAAATGTCCACTCGAATAAAGTTTCCATTTTTAGGCTTATAATTATCTTATTGTAGGTATAGGTTATTATGGCATCAACGTTCAACAAGATTACACCAATAATGGGGACACTGGTCATCCCTTAGGTAACATAAAAATTAAGCGACTCAGAATACAAAACGTTTATGGTACAATGCACGGTAGTTATTCCCGAGCGGTGTATATCCTCTGCGGTTCTGGAGGATGCAGCGATTGGAGCTGGTCTGGTATTAATGTTCAAGGAGCGAGTAATAGAAACTCGTGCAACTTTAGGCCTAATGGATTCTCTTGTTAATATTTACTCATATCTCATATTATAATTAATAAATTTAAGTAATTTTATATTGAAGAGCAGTAATTTTTATTGAAAAGCACTTCTTTTAAACAATTCGTAGTATTTCCAAATTCGATTTTTGAATATGGAAAGATACCAAGATATTCTAAATTAATTAATGATGCCTATAACAGAATAGATTATCGACAGGAAAGATGTCTTATTGAAGTGGTTGTTATATTTAATTGAATTGACTTTGAAAAAAGTGCACTTAAATCGTTCAAAGTTTAAGTTTAATTTTACTTTCTCTAAATGCAATCATTGATATTGATTTATGCAACTAGATAAAAACGTAAAAAAGTAATAGATATCAAGATAAAAATGTAAAACAGAACTCATTAATTAACCTATTAATTGATTTAATTACACATGGACATATTAGACTTTAGTTATACATCCATTTTCAAATCTTATTTGTTGTTAAAATTGTATTGAATTATAATTGTGTGACGAAGATATTGCAGAGATCACAAAAAACTGGAAAACTCATTTTGTGAAGAATGATTTGATTAATTTTTCCACAATTACTCGAAGAGCAAACATTTTGGACATATAGGCCCGTATTCAGGGCCTCTCTTTAACGCTAATCAATAGTTTAGACTAGTGACTATATTGTCCATAGTTACTCCATAACAACACTGTACAAAAAAGTTGTTAACGTGACTAACTTTAAAGAGAGGCACTGAATACGGGCCAAAGGTTTTAGATCTAACTTTAGAGCGTTATCTATTTTTTTTGTATAGTTTCAATTAAGCTATTTTGATAAGAATAAAATAGCAAATAAACTACTTAAATCATAAGTGTGCATACGTTTTTTAGTGTCTCCCCAAAATAGTATATAAAGATGAAACAACTATCGACTTTTATTAGTATAGAAATACTACTATAGCAAAAATAGTTTAGTACGAAGACAATTACATACAAAATGAAAGTCCTCTGCCTGCTACTATTTGTGGCAACAGCATCGTTCAGCAATGCCCTCCCAACTTTCAATACATGTAAGTATTCCAACTAAAATTAATTTTCTTCTAAACAATTTATCATACTTATAAATCACCCTTCATTACTCCGACAGCTCTTGAAAATGTAGAAGGCGGCTGCACCATCTCCAGATTCGACCAAGCTGCTTCGGTATGCTCCCAATGCAAGAACGTGCAAGTAGGCAGTTTCTCCGTGCCCGCTGGAAAAACCCTCAGGCTAGCTCTTCAGTCCGGCGCTACGTTGACGTTCGCAGGCCAATTGTCTTTCGCCTACACCCAATGGGACGGCCCTCTGGTCTGGATCACCGGTAACGGCGTTACCGTACAGGGAACAGGCAATCACTTGATTAACGGTGGCGGCGAGAAGTGGTGGGACGGCAAAGGCGACCACAGCAACAGGAAGAAGCCCCAGATGATGCTGATCCAAGCCACAGGAGGATCAGTTTTCAAAAACATCAATGTCAAGAATTGCCCGCACACTTGCATTGGAATTTCGGACTCGCACGATCTCACTTTGGATCATTGGAACATCGATGTTAAAGATGGCGACAGCGTAAGTTTTTTATATATTTGGTTAGAATCAAACGTATGGTGTAATCAGATAGCAAAGTAATCTGAGCCATGGTTGTATGACATTGAGATAGGAGTGAATCTTCAGGACATACTTGGTGTTACTTCTTTTACTTTTCTACTGTCTTCGGCTTGTATCTTATTCGTGTATTTACAGAAAGGGGGAGCAAATACTGATGGTTTCGACGTGGCGAAATCCTATAAAATTACCATCAAGAACACTGTCGTTTGGAACCAAGACGATTGCATTTGCGTGAACCAAGGCCAGCACCTTTTGTTCGACAACATACAGTGCACCGGCAGTCACGGATTGAGTATCGCCGTCGGTATATACAACACCTACGATCTGAACACCGTGCACAACGTAACTTTCCAGAATTCTGTAGTCAAAGCTTCTAGACTGGGCATTCACGTAAAATCGATCGCCGGATCCCAGACTGGCGAAATCTCTGATGTAACGTACAAAAACATCAAAGTATCAGGTAAACCATACACAAGTATTTTTCTATGCAGAAAATTTAACAAGTATTACTTCTCAGGAATCGGTTATTACGGTATCAATGTCCAACAAGACTACACGAACGACGGCGACACTGGCCACCCCAAGGGCAACATCAAAATCAAGAGGCTCAACATTCAAAACGTTTCTGGAACAATGCACGGACCTCATTCTCAAAGCGTGTACATTCTCTGCGGAAGCGGAGGATGCAGCGACTGGACCTGGAACGGTATCAGTCTCCAAGGGGCTTCCAACAAGAACTCCTGCAACTTCGCTCCCGGCGGATTCAAATGTTAATGACATGTTTTCGTGGCTAATAAAGACTTTTTGATATTCAACAAAGGTGGTTTCATTTTCGAGCTGTTAATGGCGCGGTGTCTAGCGAGGGCGTAAAAACAGTAGAGTTAGAGCATGATTTAAACAGGTATTTTCGAGTTAGAGGCGCGGTTGCAAATTAGCATTGTAAAGTTAAGCGAGCGACGCATTAATTAATAAACGCAGTAGCATCATTAATGGTTAATAAATTACGAGATTGTAATTGAAATAAAGTTGGTTTGTAAACTAGACGGATCTCGTTAGATAAGTGAGAAACCTGATTGTATAACTTTATATTTACTCGGAAAAGTTTCTAATTCAAGTTAATTTAGTTGTTTTTGGAAAATTGTTGTAAATTACTATTAATACAATTTATTCACTTTCCCGCTTGATGAAGCAGGAAGATGCATTTCAGTAATATTCAGTAAAGCTTTTGAAACATTGTTTCCAAGTTCATTGTCTGTTTGCACAGCAAAAAGCGCAGTGGATTATTTAGGCAAAAAAATTATTAGACAGTATCCCACAAACGAGCAGAAATCAAAGGAAAAAACCCAGCAAATTAACGGTAACTGAAACCAGCGTTGCATTTACGATTTCATCAAAGAAAAACGGCGAAATGCATATCTAACTCGCAGCGTACGGTTTCTTCGGCTGCACTTTTTTCGCCGACAATTTCATTGAATTAAAATAACAAAACGTCTCAAGGAAGCGGCGCGCTGGCGATGCGAGCAATATTATTAATAATAACACAATAGAACAATAATAAAAAGATTTGAACAGTTACAAATCCCACTTGTTTTTGTACAGTGACACAGAATTACGGCCTACACAGAAGCGATTAGTCGGCGCTTTGATGTCGGAAAAACATATACTTTAAATACTATTACAATTAGATAATATATGTAGATTCCAGAAGAGCATGTGAAAAATTATAATGGAGCAAATTAAGACATCAAAAATTAATGATACACACGTCAAAATTGCTCAAACTCTTCTCATCAAACCGTAGAAATCTTCAGAACAGGTAGTGTAAAATGGACTAATATAATGCTCACCAATGTCCTTAAAGGACGAGGCAAGCTAAGAAGAAGGTAGGGATTTCTTTAGAAATCTAGAATGTTCTTTAGAACATGTTTATTTGTAGCAAATTGGGATAACAAAAATGACCAATAATGACATTTGACATGCGTCAAAATAGCGTTACGCTATTTTCTACGTAAAGTTGCACAAACTCTCTTCATCAGCACTATTATAAAAAAACCTTTGCGCAGAGTTCTTCTGGAAACTAGCAATTACCTAAATAACTTTCTGTTCTGCTAGTCAGCCGTGCCAATTTCACGTGCATGTTACTTATTTTGTGCCGGTGTTTCGAGCCCGAAGAACGATTTCGTGAGGCGGTCGCCCCGGTTTTTTTCAACGACCGACGACGGCCGGCTCCTTCGAGCAGTTCTGCAAACGCTCCGTTATAATTTAACGAGTAACGTGTGTGACAAATTACGTACTTAACTGGCCATAATTTATTTAGTAACTGTAAAATTATACAGGCAAATAGCAGATATTATTATTTCTTTTTGTCTGCGAGCAATGCCAATTAGTCTTGGTTGTTGTTCGATTCGAAGAAAGAATGGTTAAACCCTAAATATTCAATTTTAATGAGGTTTTTGGTAACTTGAATAAATATTTATCCATCTCAAGGAGTATATTGAATGCTATGTATTATTAACACTTAAGACATGGGAGTAATAAGCCGATAATAATGATATAAACATCCTGCAAATATAATAGGTAATATTATAAATTATAAAGTGAGTAAACAGCATAATAAGCATAATTTAGAGTAGTAAATATATTATAATTATCTATTACTTATCGAATTATATTATGTTACAATTATACTCTTGTTTTGAAGGCACTTTTTATTACACTAGAAAACCACATTGCACTATAATTGTAAAAATCAATAACTCAATAGAAAAACATAAACTCTTTACTGTTTGATTTACAAATGAGAGCTACAATACAGCTTAAATGACAGAAAATATAAAATCGCAAGAGACAACCACCCAATAGGCCTTTTGATTCAATTTAAATGCGACATTAGCATGAATGCGGGTATGTAAAATAACGGGCTATATCTGGTTTGTAATCGAGCTTACGCGAAACAATAAGAGCGTTATTGTTTAAAAAGAATAATAAAATTGTTGTGGATAGTTCGAATGGCGTACGCCTTCAGATTACAAATCTCATTAATAAAGCGTTAGTACACGCGGACATCTGCACGAAGGGAGCGAATTTTATTTTCAACCGTTATCATTTCATAAAAGAGACGGGAAAATGGGAGTGCGAAGGGCGTATGTAATTCGCCTTTTATGTATTAGCAAACTTTAATTAAGTTTAAATTAAATTTAGATAGTGTCTAGAAGAATTTCTGACTGCTCTTTAATCTTTTATATACCATTGTTTAATTCATTGTTGTCCAAGTTTTAGAGTACATAAATTTATAGGTGTATAATTTAGGTACAAATGCTAAAATATTTAATAAAATAGTGTTAGTTAATGAACAAAAATACTTACTAAAACGATCAATAATAAGTTATTATTTATAACCAATAATACTTTATTCAAGCATCCTGATTATTCCATGTAATATGTACCTAGTTATTATTGGTAATAAAATCCGTAATAAGCCAAATTAAAAGTACTTAATTCGGTTTAAATTGGACTGATTTATCAGAGGCTAATTAAAATTTTCGTATCGAAACAATTTTATTGCTTCGTGTTCGAAGAGCGTGTTCGATTGCCTAATACGTTAATTACATTCGGTAACAGCGCAGCGTATGATTAAAACGTAAAGGCCCGTACGTTTACGTACGTAATATTCCAATGGCTCGAAAGAAAACGAAAACGGCCCAGCATTCGAACAATCCGTTGCGAAACGATTTGTAGCAACGTTAAATTAGCATTTTTTGTACCTACCTACCTGTCAAATATCGCTTAGAATTTATAATAAGAAATTTCGAAAAGTTATAATGATCGAATAAGCCCGTTAGTTGACTTACATTTCGATTCCGATTAAAATGTACCCAATAAACGTAAGTGAGTAGTACACAAAATCTTTCCCCCACAGCGCAAGAATAATTATTCAACATTTCCATATTAAAATTCAAAAATAGAGTAATATAACTGCATATAAACAAACAAAATCTTACCCTTGCAGCGCGAGAATTGTTATCCCATTAAATCCAAGCGGGGCGTAATCGTTACGTTAAAATGAAGACCCGAAAAACATACCACTATTTTTTTTTCTCAACGAAAAAGTCCTGCCGAGAACGCGAGAGATCCATTCGGCGTCCGTAGCGATAAGAGCCCGGAACGTAAACAGTAGGTGAGCACGAGATAACTGAATAATACCGGCTTCACCGCAGAAAGGCCATCTTCGACTTAACGCGGAACCGCTTCGCTCGCAGGAATAATATGAGGTCGCCGAGTTGCCATATCGCCTGAATACATACACATGTAGCTTATTCGAACTACTGGTCGATGCTTAATAGATTTGGTTTACTTTTTTATTATGTAAGATGGTCTGGTATAAGGGACTTATCCAAAAAAAGCTAACCCTGAATTAGAGCCCGGAGAAAAAAATCTTGTGTGATTTTGTCTTGAAAGGTTTCACTGTGAGGAATAATAAAAACCATTTTCAAGCTTCATCTTTAAGGAGCTATAAGTAACCTTCCCATGTTCATCCCCGGTATATTTTTCTTATATTTTTTTGTTACAGAATCATCCCATTCACATCCTATTCACTACAAAGCCATTTTAGTGCACTCTCTTCAACACTGTGGATTACGGCAATGCTATAGTCCATATTTTCTCTAAAATGGCAAAACAAATACGAACCGAACAGTAAATGAATTGACATTGAAAAGTGCATTTTTACTTATAATTGAATGTACATCAAAAAGCCGATTTTTTGGCTATAAATTCGTTCTGTTCGATGCATTTTAAAATTCAATTGAACAGCGCTTTCGGCAAATCTCGGCGCATCTCCATTCAGTTGCAAATTAAATTTTGCTGTGTATAATGTAGTAATTTTGTATGTAGTAATGATGTTTTTGTTTTACAATAAAATTTGTGTAATTATGTTTATCCTTCGCAACGGTAAATAATCACGGTCGGAATATTTAAAAAAGAAGCATTAATCGGAAGTAATACTACACATCTTTGATTGAGCGTTATATAATACCTGGTTTATGTAAGAAAAAATGGAATATTCAAGGTTTTGCAATGGATTTATGACACAATTATGTTACCTGGGAACTACTTGAGAATTATTTAAAAAAATTATGGCAGTAAAATTCCTATGATGAGATAGAATACGTACGACATACGTATAATACTTGAAATTATTTTAAAACATTTATCGCTCAATCGATGTAATCACCCAACTCGAAATAAAATCTTCATTAATAAATTTAATTTACTTATTATGTAGAAATAATAAAATATTATCAAGCACCAATACTTATACGTTATCATACGTAGAACAAAGGTAATGCAAGTATATAGTAAACTACTAAAAGATTGCATAATATTTTTGGATATTAAAAGTATTAAAAAATACTTCATTTAATCCGATACATAATTAAAAAAAACCTCTTATTTGAAGAGCACAATTCCTTCGAGTTAATTAGAAAATTAGCGTGCAAGTAGTTAAAAAACCATTATACCGAGCCATACCGTAGCTCTTATCGTCGTAAAAGTTATTAAATTAACTGGCTAGATAAAGCTTACCTTTTTATGCACTAAATTTTCAAATACTAACTTTAAATTTCAGATACTAACTATATTATACTCGATCTTATGGTGATCTGCATAAGATGTGGTTTTATTAAAGATGGCTTTCAAGGGTTCGATTTCAATCATTATTTCCTAATTAATTTTACAGGATATCAAGATACCAATTAGAATCTCACAATTCCTTCAAGGAAAGCATTAGTAGCTATTTATAATATTTCGACTAATATTAAAATTATATCAATTTAACATAAATGTGTATAAGTAGGAATTGCTATTAAATTTGTGATTATCTGAATTTTCCTGAGATCGACGGGGTCAGAGTCAGAACGCCACCTGTGCCTTGCTCAACAGATGAGGGCAGGAACGTGAGCTGGCAAATTTTCACCCTAAAAATGATTTATAAGGAAACTCCCAATACCCCGCACCCTGTCGCTCGCAAGGGGAGCTTTTTTCCAAGGATCTACAGCCAATTTCGTTACCAACAAAAGCTAAAAAATCGATCTCGCACGATTGTTATTTAACTTTTCAGTTTAATCGGAAGGATAAAGTTTCGAAATTGTCGAGAATCAATCAATCATAAAATCAGCTGTATATAGGAAATTTTTTCGTTAACTTCTGAAGCTTATTGCGTTTCAGTGCCATTTATAAACCTTCATTTTCCTCATTTTTTCGCGCATGAAATACCGGCATCAAGATTATTCGAGCAGGTCGCATATTACTCCTGCGCTTCCGTGACCCGTGCATAAAAATGCGATTGTAATTCACGAATATCCGCCCTGCCTATTATTCAAAATAGTTCGGCGACTGCAGTAATGACGTCATCTCTGCCGTTATCGACTCTTCTAAAAGCGGAGGGCACACTTTCAGTTCGGAGAATACAAGGCTCTATTCAAGGCATCGAAATTGAAGTTGAAGTTTTACGGTTTGATTTTCGGAAAGGAACTCCTTGGGGAATCGCGCACGAACGAAGGATGCTTTTATGAGGAAGCGTTTAGGTGCATTTTGATTCACAAGGTATCAGCTATTGGCGGGCAAACAATTTTTGTATCAGAAAATATGGTGAAGCGTTCCAAAACTGCTCATTTCGATTGATTCTGTGACTGCATTAGGGCACTGCATAAACTAAACAAATTGATGCCTACACGGATTAAATGTAAATTTGTATTCCGCGCCAGAACGCGGCGCTTTTAATTCCCGGTGCAATTATTGAAAAATAGCATTTTCATTATGGCTCAAAAATAACGATTATAATGCCAGTTATATGTATTATAGAGCACTATAGGTAGTCGTAAAATATAATACGTAGTTAACTGAATTACATGTTATTACCATTTTCGTTGCGTTATTTTTTAATGAAAAATTTTGTGTTGCAGTCTATTAAATTTACTGATGAAATCGGATTTATTTTCTACTTTCCTGTAATGCGTTTCTAAAAATCGATACAGTATGTATGTATTCGCGCGTTCTCAAAATAATCACCACGTAGGTACATACGTTTTCAGTAATTCCCCGAAGCGTTTCCATCATTTAAAAATTTTTATAGCGACGGAATTTTTACGAACACTTTAAATTCTGGCACCGCTGGAAAATCCGCATGCGAAGTGTTTATAGTTTAAATTTCAACGCACGTTAACGTTATAAAAATTGGCTCCTCAGGAATGCGAGAATTATATCACAGTTTACCTGGGGCGCTCGGCCGCTCGCTCAACGTATAAATATCTTACGTTTCTTCGGCCCCTGCTGTCGCATGTTCCTCCGGTTCACGGATTATACACGCTTAATGTCTGGTACAGAGTGTAGTAGCGGTTGTTGTGGCTGAAAAGTTTTGAAATTATAATAGAGGAAAGGATGCAAATTTGGAATACCACTTTAAAAAAAAATTGTATTAATTAATGTTTAAGAAATAAAAGAGTTTGAACTGCGTTAAAAGACAGATACACTTATCTTTTATTCATATAAAAACATTTAACCATCTTGGATTATTAAAAGTAGGATAATTTTTGGGTTAATCATAAAATTGCAGATTGATGTAGTTTACCCAAAGTGAATATAATTTGGAATAGGCTATTCCAAATTACAATCACCTTGATAATTGACTTTAATTAACTAGTTATTTGGCTTTAAACTGAAATATCTAAATTATAAATCATTTTTATTGTTTTCTAGTCCTTGCAGTATCACAAATGTAGCAATCCGAGTCATAGCCAGCAATTTCGCTGTGCACCCAGACTTTGCACATAAAATATTGCACCCATTGCTCTCCCTCTTGATTTTCGGTAAAATTTCTATTACAGAAAAAACAAACACAATCATATTCCGTAGGTTGTGTTACATTAACCTAAGAGGGCATATCTTTGAAATATTCCAAATTAACTTCACCTATCGTATTCCAAATTAGCAACATAACCATTTTTATCTCAAAATACTTTTATGAATTGGTGTTTAGAATCATTTCTAATTTAAGCACTGATTTTTACAAGTGATACCTCAAACTGAAGATTTGTGCAAATTTAAACATAAAAATATATGTCTCAGACAAAATACAAGCCGATTTATTACTTGCTTGGAAATGTTTCTCGATAATACTTTCACGACGATGCAGTTTGTCACGGATCTGTTAATATAGCTGTTTCTAAACCACCCCTAATTTGTTTCCTAATACATAGACTATGTTATACTGGTATTCGTTAATAGTTGGCGCTTTTCTATATTTTTATAATGCAGTATTCCAAATTACCTGCAGTATTCCAAATTAGCATCCTTTCCTCTACCTATTCAAAAACGTAAGAAAAATGCATTAAACTTAAAATTTCGACCCGAGAATTGGTTCACCACATCCAAATCATCATCAAAGGTAGTCGAATAAAATTAATTACCGATCAGTCGAAACACAATAAATTCTTGTTAGCGAACACAAAGAAAAACTCCTCCATTCCAACGCACCACTCCACCGCTTTCGTCGAATCGAATAAAGAAAACAACCCCATCAGGGATAATTGCGCCGACATCCATTAATACACGAGGCGAGTCGTGGCCGTGCCATTCTGGCTTTTCCTCGGCTCATTCACCCTTTTCCGGCGCTTCCTCGTCCCGTCTCGCCTTCGATTTTCGCACGGATTCGCCGGATCCATAACCCAAAAGCTGAGGGTAAGTTGTACGGCGTGGAGTGCACGTAGGCAGGCCGGAGCCATAGCGTAGGAGGGACCGGAGCTCCGAGCATCCGGAGGAGTTTATCTGCTGTCTTCGATCAGCGGAAAATTTGAAATTTTGTTAGCGGAATGTGTCTCACGACGCGTGGGTGGCTTATTCGAGTTTAAACAGTTTTGCTCTTTTTGATGGAAAAGAGGAAAATGAGAAACGGGGGTGGTATAATAGAGGAAAATTTGTTCTAATGATGTCAAGAATGTGTTCAAGTTCATGTTCGTAACTAGTACAGGAATGATAAATTACATGGATTATTGGATCAACCTAGGGGGAATCTGCATACGTGGGGTTTATGTCTAGAAACCATTTATAATTCGAGTCAACAAACACATCAAAATTCATCAAACATAATAAAGTTATTGGAGAAAAGAAAAAATTGCCCATCCTGTCCTTCTAGTCATGATCTATGATTATATCTAGGTTATATCTAGGTTATACAGTGAGTCTCTACATAATGGAGACCACGACTTTTTTTTTAATTTTTTTTCTTCAAAACCGTGTGTTCTAAGAAGGCGCGTAATTAAATTTTCATTTTTTTCTGTGGCCAAATAAGGCCGCAATTAATTTTTAAAGTTTGAAAAACGTCACACAATCGTCATACACTCTGCTCCAATCAAAGCGAGAGTTGCAAAGAGAAGTCACATTTAGCAAGTTTGCCACGTTTCCTATTACTCTTCTTTACTCCGCAAAATGTGCGTGTTTGTATATTTATTGCAATAAACATTTTCTGATTTATCCATTTCTTCCATTACCTAATGGATAATTCGATATATTAATATAGAAATAACATCTTCATCTGTATAAATTGTAACCGATTTTCGTGTTAAAAACACAAATAATGGTCCTGAAAAATTTATTTGGCAACATTCTTGTCAACTTCAATTTTATCAGTAAAGTGTTTTGTGCCGAACTGCAATTCGTTTAATTTGTTTTGTGCATTTTTAAGAAAAATCTGACAAATGACAGTTTGATTTTTGTTCGTTTGTGTATTCTTTGTTACTGCGTTCGAAAATTCATACTATTTACTAGACAACAAGACGTGAGTGGTTTATGATTGGTTGATAAGGTATGAGTCAAAACCCGAAATTTTTAAATTTCAAAGAGCTATATATTTTTAATTATAACACATTTTGAGCAACTGAAAACGGTTTTGAGCGCTAATAAATCATTTCTAATCGAATCTTTTGCCGAAATCCGCTTATCTCACATCGTGGTCTCTTCTCCATTAATTGGCTGTATATGGGAAACTTTTTTATTATTAAGTTTTCGAAAAAAAAATATTCTCTATAATTAGTTCTGCATGGTCCAAAACCTAAAATGCAATCATCTATACGAATTGAAAGCTATTTTTAATTCTATTAGACATTTTTCTTTACAATAATTTTCGATATTGTCAAAAATAAAGATACTTTACTCTTGAGAAAAATCACTTTTTTTGACACACCTCGTATATGACTGCTAAATTTTGATATCTGATGATGAAACCAAACGAAACCACTTTGGCCTGTTCTACGTCTCGGAAAACAAATCAATTTTATGTCAAAAAAACCAATCAAATTACATTTAAATATCGATGTTTTTAGACCACCCTATTGTAAATGTATCTTATCTCCTCTATCTTATCAACCCTTGTAGATGAAAGAAACAGGCACTTAATGTGCAACCCCATATATCACAAGAGTCTCCCGTCTCCCCTACAGGATTCAAAGCCTCCTTAGCCTCATCCGTTCCTCCATTCGCCGTCGAAACCATCAGCACGGCCAGCGTGTCGGTGGCGGTGCGACGGCGACGAGAACGTGGTCGATACTCAACTCGACTCCCGTTCTCCCAACTCTTCGTTTCGTCGAAATTCGGCGCTCTCGGCCCCGTTCCGCAACTCCCCAACTCCCGACGCCGAGCGCCGAACTCGCGCCGCGACTTCGGCCCTTCAGTAGTGCCAAGGAGGTCCCTCGCAGAGCTCTGGCGCGGTCCTGGCGCAGCGAATTCTGGCCCTTGATGTTCTCGGAGCGCGCCGTCGAGGAGCTATAGTTTCTGGCCGTCGGTCGAAGGGGCACTTAGTGGCGTCCATTTGTGATAATGTGCCAATGCGTTGGAGGGTTGTTTTGTTGGTGGTGCCGCTGAAGTGCTGAAGTGCAGTCGGTTCGGATATATTCGAATTTGAAGCTTCAAGGTAAAACTTTGGCGTTTTAGTGGGGTGGTTCATTGATAAAAGCGGCTGGTCATTCATATTGTAACGTCGAAGAATTTCGTGGGAAATTCCCTCTATTGATTTGATTATGATTGCTATATAAACATTATTATTTGATGATACCTATTTTTGGGAATACTCATTGTTTGAACGAAATTAACGATGGTTAAATTAGTCGCATTATTAAATTCTGGCTGTATTCCAATTGAAAAAACGATCGTTAATAGTGAGCTTTATTATAGGGATTGCTCAAATGTGGAATTGGATCAATTGCATGAAACCTGCTCCTTCCGGAGCGTCGATGTCTACCATAGATTTGCTTTTAGCTTTGTTCAATTTTGTGATGCTGGGGTTGGCGTCTTTGCTGCCACGGCCGGGAGTCTTCCGCGGGCCCATCTGTTGGAGCAACCCTTTGAGCTCCACTCTCAATTTCTCGTTGGCCATCAATTGCATTATCTTCTTCTGTCGGCGTTCTTCCACCTATAAAAAAGAGGTAAAGAAAACAACATGCTTTATTTCCCAATTGGAAGGGTGCTCTACCTTGTACTGTTCGGCCTCTTCGAATTCAATTTCACTTATGACCGTTATCATCCTTTTTATGTATTCCCGAAGGTGCCGATCTTTCCGTTTCTCTGCCAATTGCAGAGCGTTTCGCGCCTCTGCCATGGCATCGAATTTGTTCTTCTCTCGCATGTTCGTCCGCAGTATGATCATCGTGAGGTTCAAGTACCACTCTTCCATCTCCTCCAAATCGGCTATGTCTATCAGGCATTTCTTGGCGAAGATTCTGGCGTTCTCGTAGTTTTTGGAAAGCATGCTGTACCTACAGCCAGGCATTCGATATGACTTAACAATATGTTGAATGTTTGCGAGCGGTACCTTGCTAATTCGTGGTAGCTCCAGCAAATTTCATCTACATACTCCGCTCTGTGCATTCTGTCTTCGTAAAATTTAACCATTTCGTAGTAATCGAAAACGTTGTAGGTGAATTGCTTGATGACAGAGTCGTTGGAGGGTTCTCGACTGATTGGTTGATCCAAACACACCAAAATTCTCTTCTCTTGGTCCCATTTTGCCTAAAATATACCAAGTATTACACGTATTAGAAGGTATCAAAAAGAGTAACTTTTAAACCAATTTTCCCACTGTTAAACCTAGTAATAGTATCTACAAATACATGATTAGGTTCTACATAATTGAGTAAAAACATTTGCATTTATAGTCAATTCGTTACCTGATCTGGATTGAGTCTGTAAAGATCGTAGAAACCTCTTCGGACGATATCCAATATCCTTTTGATGTACGTGTCTTTGTCTGGCAACAACCTTTTAGGTTTCAATTGGCAGAACCTGTATAATTTCTCCGACAACTCGATGATGCTAGTTAGCTGCTTCTCTTTGAACGCCGTTTCGAGTTTCAAAAATTGCTTATCGGTCTCCTTCTTCACGTTTTGTTGGTAGAGCAGCAAATCGGTTTCTTGGCGGCTCTTCAATTTACCTTGATTTGGTTTAACAAAGAGAAATATGAATGAAACTGTAGACATTGAGAGAGAATCTTACTACATTTACCTGTTATCTTAGCTTCTTGGTACTTGAGGAAATAAAACGGTCGGCTGGTTCTTAAGACTTCCTGTTTCTTCGCAACGCCTTCGTAAGTTTCTATAGCGATTTGCTTCAAGCGTTTGCTACCCGCAGCGTTGGGGATGGTCAAGCCTCGATGGTCGACCATGGTCTTTAAGAAGACCTTTTCCCTGTACATCCTATCCAGGTATTTTTCGGCCATATAATTCGCTATGTTTGTGGTGTAATTCTGCAACGGGGCGAACTTCACTTCGGTCCTAAACGGCGGTATGACGAAGGTTTCGGACTTCTGGCTGTACAGACGATCTCTAACGCGCAGGTGTTCTTCCGGCATAAGTGTCTTAAAAAATCAAATGTTTGCTTAACGAATATGATACGGGTGTGCATTGGAATTCACCAATCGTCTGCGATCCTCTCTCTTCGGTTTCTTCTTCTTCTTTTGCCTCTCTTTGCCTCTGGGCACGAACTGGGCTTCTTTGATGGAGTCCATGTTCCATTTCCAGGCCAATCTCCTGATGATCAAGAAGTGATCACGCAGAGGCGTCCCGGCGACGTCGCCCAGACATTGTTCCAACGTCGCTATGCACTTCAATGCACCTCAAAATAATCAATTTTTTACATCAATTCACTGCTTTAACTAGACATCTACACTGTGTTGTGTAGATTTATTACAAGGTTTTTTGGTTAAGGAGCATACCTAAGAAAAAATAGTCGGGTTTTTTCCGGAGCGGGAGCAGCCTCTGGTTCTGGATTAAGGCTTCCTCGAAATTGGTATTCAAGAAGGTTGTGTGAGCCTTTTCGGCCAAGGCGATCAGATCCAACGGGTCGATTTCTAGAGACCTAGCGATGTCTTCGAGAGCTCCGAGGTAATTGTTGCACCGGGCCCTGGCTCTGGCTCGGTCGATCAGGGTTTTCTACAAAACTTATCACTCGCGTACCAACCACAGGGCTAACGGGAACCTTTTACCTTATCATTGGGCGTTTCGGTCACCGCCAAATCGTAGTACTTCAACGATTTGTTGTACTTCTCCAGCCTGTACATGTAGTTGGCGATGCTCCTCCATAGCGTTTCCGTTCCGAATATTTCCTCCTCTTCTGGCTGCTGCGCCATGGCTTTTCATAACGTGAAAAGTTGGTGTATGCGAACGTTGACAGCGCTATAATATGACAACGGTGAAAGCTTTTTCTGGACATTTCCTGGCATAAAGTCGATCATGATGTATCATTTTTTAAGTCGTTACTTCCATTGTGTTCTGATTTATTTCAATCCTTTGCTAGACATGTTTGCTCTAGCAGTATTAATTTTTTTAAGATGATCCAGTGGAATTAGTTCTTAGAATAGAAACATTTAATACAAAAGTATCTGTTGTATTGTAAATTTGATAAACACTGAGTGGTTAGCTTTTTTATCCACTCAAATTCCACTAGATCAAATTTATAATGGGCTATGTTGAAGCATATTTATTGAATCTTCTTAACATGAGATCTTTTTGGAAACAAACCAATTGACTCTGCCAGATAGGCGTAAATATCATCAATGATATTTCGATAGTGTCACATCGTTAGATTTACATCATTCCCCAATATTTACATTCCCACTTTCGTACTCGAAACTTGTACTTGTACGTTTAGTAACGGTTCTTTGCGGGTGTCCCAACTCGTTTTGGAAACAGTAACCAGTTGCACGACGCCCTCCGAGGTCAAATCGATGCGATGCCGATGACTATGGCGATGCGCATCCCGACGCCCGACGACGGCGTCGCGACGCGCCACGCTCCGTTTCACCACACATCCTGGTTTTCGGTTTCAAGGGCCCTCATGTAACTACCAAAATCGAATTCGATGGATCCAACCTGAATGGCAGTAGTTTTCAACAGGTTATAATCGGGATGTCTGCTTTTCATCGGCAATTAGCGGGTAGCGAAATATTTGAGAGATATGTATATGTGGAATGATTAATTGGTTAAGTAAAATTGGTATGCAGTAATTGATTAGGTATATAAAGGTGAAAAAATTGTTCGTAGTTTTTACAGTTTATAAATGGGAAGTGTTGTGGGAGATTAGGAATATTTAAGGTTATTCAACTGGATCGTGTCGGGCCGAGCACATAATAGGAAAACGCCGTAGGTCGGTGTAAAGGAGGCGAACCGAATAAAAAGTTGGATAACAAAAACGGGTCCGAAGGGATTATTTTGGAGAAAATCGATGAATAACTACTCGTATGCCTACACGTGCCCCTGCACACCTCGAGGGTTGACATTCGTGAGTTTAAATAAACGTCGGGTCCGGAATTTTGAATAGAACAACGTTTCACTCCTTCGACAGGGACCGCAAACACTTTTCTTCGACGGCACGATTTTCCATGTATCCGCAAAGGACCGTTCTAAAAGGACATAAATTCGCTTTCAATAAATATGCTAATCGATTTAAAGGTTGTTGCTTAATTACTGATGAAAAAAGGTTTACAAAAACCCTTTAGAAAAGGGCAAAATTGAAACTTCGTGTTCGATTCCTGTATCAAACGCATTGGTTTTGAACAAAAAATTGATTTGTTTTCCGAGGCGTAAAAGGCCAATGTTGTTTGGTTATTTTTTGACTTTTGACATTTAAGTAAGGTTAGAATGTTCTTTCATTAGAAATTTTAGCAAAACTTCATCTCAAACTGGATTTAAAAATAAATACCTACTCATAGCGATTGATTTCAGAACTCAATGTATTATTTTCTTAGCTTTATCGCACATCAATGTTCATGAGAAAATCCCCTACCTTTCAATTGAGATTGAAAATGGACTCTTACCATTATCGGTAACGGCGAAGACAAAACTCGTATCATAAATCAGTCGTAACGGAAGGAAACACCCGCTTGCGGTAACAAGAACCTTCATGCCCCTAATAATACAGTGTCAGCTAATAAAGCCGCCTTGTACTCGTTTGTAAACACGTTCTAGATATGTGAATATTCATAGCCCCAAGTAGATCGTTCTTGAGCCACGTTACGGGTGGTTTAAATGGGGACGTCATCGCAAGAAATTTCTAATTTTAGATCCAGAATTTCCCGTGCTTTTCTTCTTTGTTAGGTAAAAAGTTTGGACTAAAGTCTATCTATCATCCTAGAAGTGCAGGGAGTACCTATAAATTTATACTTCAAAAGAAGCTTTGTAGTTTTAAAACTTAATATTTAATATAATATTTTTAGGTAAGCAGGAAGCAATATTTGCGAGCCTCTTGATAAGTTTTCTAAAGCTCTGAAACATAATTCAGCTTTAGCTTCGTTTAGTTATTTACAAAAGAAAATATAGGCAACATCCCATAGATAATAATCCAATATGTGCGCTTCATTAGTTATTTCTAATTTTAATGATCAATATCGATTCGTTAGGTATGACAATTCCCGCAGTAATTCCCTTTGGGAGCGCTGTCATTTTCAATTAATTCCCGTATTGTATTGACGGTGTTAATCGCGAATTGTTTTATTTATAAACGAAGTATTCTTTGAAGTTTCGAAAAGCTTTCGGATTCAATTAAACCATTATCAACAAACGGTAAATTCCACAATGACACATGTATTTTTAGAATTCCCTCCATCAATTTTCGTCCGAAAATAATGGAATTCTTTATGAATGGAAACTACTGGCTTGTTATTCATAAAAAATTAATGCCTCGGAATTCGGAAAATTCGTTTTTGTTTTATTTAATAACTAATAGGTCAAATTGTAGGATATTATAGGGATACTTTTGTTTATGAATAATAAATCTATTTTAGTAATACCCGTACCGAAATGAAATAGACGAACCAACAAAAGTATCCATCACAGTGATTAATTATGTAATGGAGATAAAAAAATTAATGAATAGAGAATTAAAAATGAGAGTTTTTTTATAACGAATGAAATAAATTAATAGGTTTGTGTTCCGAATAAAGCGGGGGAAGGTTATGAATGAATCTATAAAAGCTTGCGGGAGTGAATAAAAATGTTATTCAAACACAAATCGTTAAATGAAATTTTTAATGGCCCAAAATACCTTTCATCTCGAATTTCATATTTTATTCCCTGCCCTTCTTTTATCTCGGCAGTAATCAAATTCTGGATAAAGTCGATTCAAACTAGTTTCAACGTCGATTTCGAGTTTAAAAAAGGGAACGACAAACCGTCCTGTCGTGCCTTTTATCCAGATAAAATATATCAAGTGATAAAAGGTAAATAAATCTGCACTTCAGCCTTGACGAGGTGGTATATAATAGCCTAAATTCGGGAAAAATGAGACGGTAAAAAAGATAAACGAGACGGATTTTGGTTTCAGATACAGGTATTGCTGGTATTTTTTATTCCAACCGGAAAATCGTTTTTTAACCACGCGAAAATCGTTCATATCTTGCGTGAACGTGAACGTAAAAAACGGATATTCAAATTAAATACATAAAGTCTACATTTTTATTAATATTAATAGCCATTTGTCATGTTGGAAAGACAGTTCAATTATTAATTTTACTTTTCTTTTCCAGAAAAATAGTTTCTTTTATTCTCATCTCAAGAAAAAAGGAATGTTTAAAATTTTACCGAAAGAATTATTAGGAAAAAAATTAGGTCACTCACTGTATTACTAATGAACAATGCTTTCAAATGATGCACTATCGATTGGCATTTTCGATGCAACAAAGCCAGGCCGAAGCAATTATTTATTAATTTAGAAACTTCACGCACTTAGTGAATGGCTGTTTTGCTGGCTATAAAACGCTGAAGTCAAAGTCTCGAGCTTGTACTTCTTAAATTGATTTAATTTAACGAACTCAACGGGGTTTGCGAGGCTTTAAAAGCTCGCTGTTATCAAAATCTCTTTGATTCTTGCACGCTCCATTACTGAAAGGTTTACATTTTCCTCAAAACACTTTATTACAGCCACTATTTAATCATTTTTCCGAGTTGCATTTTGCCCGTGATTTTATATCAACCATAATATATTAATAAATATTGAAAGAAGAATTGAAATATGGAAAACTGCGGTTTTTCATATCGATTTTGAAATACTCATTTCCGCGTGTTTTCCTTCCAGATGAAACTGGGCATGTGGGAGGTGGATCGTGACGCATTACGTCGAGATGGCCTTGTGCTTTTTAGCAAATTAATTCGCACAAAAAACGTCGACAATCTGCAAGAGCGCCAGCCCAGCAGAACTGACGAGAAGCATAAATTAACCGTAAGTAATTATATTAACTCCTCAAAATAACGAGCGAGGTAGAAAATTACATTTGTTTCGAATATTTGATTTAGCCGGTAGACAATAAATGTTTTGTAACAAAGAAGTATAGAAGATTCGATTAATGAATCCACTGAGCTTCATGTATTTTTAATTTTTACCACTGTGCGCTCCTCCTTCGCAGCTTTAGTTGTGCCTATCGATCTTTACATTGAAAATGTATTAAAATTTAACACACAAATCACACGAATTTCTGAAGCTAAATTTATAGAAATAATCTTACATCTTACTTAACGTTTTCTGGAATGAAAAGCTCTTGTAAATCATCATTTCACAATATTATATAAAGTTGTATAAATAATTCAGGTATCTATATAATACAAACGTGACCATAGTAGGTATATTATCAAATTCCTTTATAGTAACTTCGTTCCTTTAAAGCTGCGTTTCAGCGATGAAATGAACGTTGTTCATGACACAGAACGCTTTAAAAGCATTTTAAACGGTCATTTCTCGGCAATTTCGGTCGTTGCAAAAGCTCCTGCTGGTCTGCAGGAGATTAATTTTAATGTTTTGCCTATTTGGAATTTACAACTCCAGTAAATATCTTCAGAGCAGCGATGAATTTGTTTTGGTAGCGATTATTCCTTGATGAGGTTTCTTCAACAGAGAATAGGATAAACTTAATGGTGGCCTTTTTTCTTCTCCGGTTAAAACGGAATGTTTTTTGTATGAAAATTTTCGCTATCTTCGCGCCGATCCACGAGAGAATGCTTTTCCTTCTTATGCTGGTGGGCACAAAAGGAAGTGCGATACTACAGAAAATGGTTCTGGAGGATGTAATAGGCCAGAGGGTTAAGAGATGAAAGGATAATTTCATTATGTTTGCGGAGTTTCGTGAACGTGAAACAGGCAATGAAGGGTGTATAAAAATGAACTCTCCGTCCGAGCAATTAGCGTTTCACTCTGTTTATCTAATAATTTTATGTCGACGGTGCATTTGGAGGGAGCGCTGTAAGAAAAGACGCAATGGGGTAGGTGTGGATGTTTTTTAATGGGATCGATTACGAGTAGTGTACATTATTGCAAAAAAAAGTTAACTGATTTCGTATACAGGTCCCTTAATTGGAAATCATTAGTTATTTTAGAGTAATTATTTGAGGTCGGCCTGATATATGAGTTGCCCTTCGTTATTAAATCAATCAATTACGGTTCGCTCATCGAGGTTTAATATTTCGTTGATTAATCCCAGCTTATATGGCCAAAGCCAATTATGTAATTACATTAAATATTTTACGTTGGCCAAACAACCGCACTCGTTTCAACGAAAATTGATTAAAATTTCACCTAATCTATCACCGCTTTTTCGGATTTAAATTGGGTTTTAACAGCCATTATGCAGGGCATGCACTTTGTCTACGACCGCATGCAATTATTAAAGTTCCCAAGATACTGTTACACGAAAATGCGATTTTCTAGTGCTGGAAATTTTAACGGCTTCTCTTTTTTCCCGTTACGAACGGGCCCATTAAATCAAGCAACTGCAATGAAAATGAAACTCGAACCGGCCACGAAACGTTGCTAAAGTATACAACTTCCATAGCATTGTAACATCATTTTACGGTACAGGTGTAATTCCGCGGCTAAGTTAGATTAATTAGAGCATTCTCTCGGAATTACTTTAGCTTAATTCGGCTTGTTTTCGTTTTTCCCGAAATTGCAGCGAGTGAATTCCACATATTTTCCTTACCAAGCAAACCGACTGAAGATTCGTACAAAAGGAAATGAGCGCTTGAAAACAAAGATGCCAGCTATAACCACATATGTTATTAAACGTTTGTAACAATTCCTGCAAGATACTCTCTGATTATACAAGTAATAGTTGTGGATATAGGATGATGGGAATATTCTAGAAATGTATGTATTTGTTAACATCAAATATGTGTATAATCTGGTAATGCTTGTAGAGATTTCGTAGAGAGATTCTTCATTACGTATTTCCACGAAATTTCTATTGAAACAAATATAAAAATAAATTTTCGGAACAACAGCCATTTAAACAAACCCAAATATCGAAACTTGAAAGTTTTTCACATGTTTTTCCTTCGCTTGTATTTGTTTTCTTTGCCGTTTCTGCTGGAGTATTTAGCTTTCCTTTCTTTTAGTGGATTTTCGTTCAAATAATACCCGAAAACGAAGTCCGGATTGTTTGACTTTTCCCCTTTTCTGTCGCCAGCATTCATTATATGTGGATCTGTCAACATTAAATTGTTTGAGATTACAAATAAAGTCGAAAGATATTGGTTGCAATAAGTAAGCTTACGTCTACCTAAAAATATATCCTCTAAATTGATGTCTGGAATGGCGTTCTGGATATCTCTCTCAAAACTATCTAAAATAAAACAAATAATTTATCATTTAATAAACAGTATATGAACTTGAAACAAACGTAATTTTATCAGCTACTAGAAACGGATGAATCGACCATCTTTGCCTTCCTTAATCTATCATTTAACAAACCATTTAATTTATACAAATGTAAATTGTAATATATACTAACTTTATTTTCTTATTAACGAACTAAATTAAGTTAAGGTAAGTAAGTTGGGTGATTCAGCTTATATTCAGACAGATCGTTGATAGATTAGAAATATTTCTGTGCCAATATGGGCAATGTATATTAATGATATGGTTTCCTTCATATTTACTACAATATTTATTGAAATGTACAGATATTTACCTAAAAATATAAATTCGGCGGTGTCGATGTTGTTAACATCAATTTCATTCAAAACAGCCAACTCGTTCGCTGAAAATACTCAATCATAACTGCAAATTTTTAGACGAGAAATGATATTTACAGATTTTACCCGATTTGGGGACATCATGTCCTTCTATGTATCTCAAATTAAACCAAGTTTTATCTGAAAGCATAGGCATTAAAACATTGAAAACATTAACAAAACAATTACCTGCATAATTATCGGTAAGATCATAATAAGCCTTACTGGTATCGATAGGAGTGAGGTAAATATCTTGATTCAGAAGCGAAGCATTTCGTTTCGAATCTACAAAAATAAAATAATTTTCGTTAAGCACGACCCGCATCGAAATCATCAGTTTTGCATTTTTATGAATCCTATCTCGACAAATTTAAAAAGCTACTTGCTGCTAATAAAACTCGATCCTCCATCGTCCGCGGAATCGAACATCGGAAATTCACCGACGAACCGAAAATTATGTAATTTATTCATCGGGAAATTGACTATTACAAATCGGGGGTAATGTTGTTGACTACCTGTCAACCAACCGTCAATCAAGCGACACTCGTCACAATACCTTGCATATGAAATTGTTGTTGACGTAATAAAAACGTAATAAGCTTCATAGGAACACAATTTTATTGTTTAATTTATTTAATATTATTTTTACTTATAGGATATAGGAAAGAGTACCTAAGTTATATTGCACGACTTTGGACACCATTGGACACTTTGGACACCTTTGGACACCTTTGGACACCTTTGGACACCTTTGGACACCTTTGGTCACTTTTGGACACCTTTAGACATTCAAATCTGTTAATATTGTAGCATTGTCTCGTAATTATGTGCATAAAACACTTATCTAACATAAGTTAAAGAAAATTAAAATCAGGTTGATTTTTGAATGTGTCTAATACTGAGTTCTTTTCCAGAAATGCCTGACGACTCTGGACCTAACGTCGCTGGGAGTGGGAAGCTGCGTCGGAACTGGAATGTATTTAGTCGCAGGAATGGTGGCCAAAAACGTGGCCGGTCCTGGAGTAGTTATAAGTTTTATCATAGCCGCCATAGCGAGCATTTTTTCAGGTAAATGAACTAATATTAACTTCCAATATTTACCAAGAATTTACTCAATCATATAGAGTCCTAACGTATTATTAACACTAATGTATTATCAATACTAATACTGGACATATTCGTGTGGCTTACATTGGAGACCTAGGCATTCATTAGAACATAAAGGCAATTTAATTTTGTTGTTGCTGGGTAATAACTCAGGTTTTATACTTTTGAGTACAGGGTTATTACGTGGTGGATTTCTAATTCTAGTACCTAATCCAGTAACTGGTCTAGACTAGTGTAGAAACTGGTCCAGTATTTGGTTTTGTATTGAAGTTTTATTTCTGTGGTTCATCATAATCCTGTTTATGTTTCCCCTAAAAGTTTAACATGTAATAAAGTTTGAGGAAGTTTCAGTAACTGAAACCAAACTACGTAATAGGCTAATTTACCCGAATCGTTCTAAAATAAGGTTTGTTTTCGACTACCAATCCATAATGAAGGCTTCGATGTAACATTTATATTTATTTGGTACGAATGCACACCGGCATCGCTTGAATGTTTAATGCTGAAACTTAAAATAAATGGCGGACGGTCACGCTATGTATATTCGTAAAAATATTTATCTACATTTATCGTAATGAACGATCGAGTTCCATTACCCGCTCGGAAAATACTGCTATTTATGTTTCATTAAACGCTGCAAGTTACAAATACAATTGTAGAATGTTTTAAAATGAATGCGTTTCGCTCGCTTCATAAATTGAACTAGCCGGGTAGGTAATATGAAAAGGTTTGTTTGTACCTACAGCTTAGCTTCGAACTTTTTTTTAAAGGTAAATTTATGTAAGTACACAATTTTCTACAAAATGCTGTACTAAAAGTATGTGCCTCTATTACAAAATGACTTGCGGTAAAAACGCGAAAGTATTTTCTACTTTCCGATGAATAATTCTCCGAGGAAATATTTTCTCAACATAACGGCGGAGTTTAAGCGAGTTTGAAGCGAACCTGTTCGCGTGTAGAATGCACTTTGCATATCTGAAGAGGCGAAATATAATATCTATATGCAGATTAATTTCAGAAGGGCCATTTCGAGCGCCGCGCGGCAAATTGATAAAACAAGATTTTACATCGCTCAATAACTCATCTCCGATGCGACCGAATTTTTCCTGCACCGCTGCGAGTACGCGTATGAAATATATATCTGCGAAAAATCGCTCCGTTTGCGAAATTCCGTGCCGTCTGAATTTTCCTCGAGTGGAAAACCGAAGGCTCCCGTAGATATTATTTATAGCGGCAATTTAGATAAGGAAAGAGAAATTTTGCAACGAGTGGCCGTATCAGATTGCTGAAATAGGTCATTTCCTGTTACATGGGAAATTTTTCGCATCTCGAAATCGATGGGGAAAGTGCAAGAAAATTGCAGGCCGCAATCGCGAAAATTAAAAATCACGAATGAGAATTGAAAAAAGCTCGCTTAAAAAGTTATTTAAGCGCTTTAGGTTATTTAAACACTAAAGTATTTTTCGTGAAATTATAATTAATTACCGTAAAGCTTTTACAAATTAAAAACGTTGGACAATTACTAAAGTTTAATTTCAGGTAATTAGTAGTTAATTATTTTTGCTTTACAAGAACGCCATTAATTAGTATTTTTAATTTAAGTACTTCTTGAATCTAATTTTGCCAGCTACAAAAATTGGAAAGTTGGTGAAGTTCAAGAAGATGAATCAACCCAATTGGCTCTTTATAAATACCTCGTATTTATGTAACTTTCTAGTAATATTCTGGTAAAATCTTTGAATTTACTTATAAAATCATCTAAAAAAACAAGTAATTCAGTAAGATATTCTAAAAAATCGTTGAATTTACTTGGAAAATCATCTGAAAAACCAAGTAATTCTGCAAGATATTCTAAAAAATCGTTGAATTTACTTGGAAAATCATCTGAAAAATCAAGTAATTCTGCAAGATATTCTAAAAAATCGTTGAATTTACTTGGAAAATCATCTGAAAAAGCAAGATTCACTGAAATAGTCTAAAAAATCGTCTAATTTATCTGTAAAATCATCTGAAAAACCAATCATTTACCTAGAACCATTTTAGAAGTAACTTGGACATTTTCAGAGCAGTTCAGGACGATCTTCGAATCATTTAGAACTGTCCAAAATCATTTAGGACAAATTCGTGACTGTTTGAAACGGTTCTGGTGTATACTGGATGAACTAGAAAAGTCGAGAGCTATTTAGAACGCATTCAAAATAATTTATAACATTTTCTTTAACTTTTGGAAGACTAATTAGAATTGTTGAACTAATATAAATCGACTAAATCAGTAAAATATTCTAAAAAAATCGTCAAATTTACTTATAAAATAATCATCAAGATTCAGATCCAAAAATTGGAAAGTCGTTATTCAAAAAGGTGAATCTACCCAATTGGCTCTTTTATAAACACCACGCATTTATGTAACTTTGCCAGTTTTCGGTATTTTCCCGGCGTTCACTCCGAATCGCGAACTTTAAATTCGCTGAAACTTTAACACCGATTTGCGAATACTTGGAAAAATCAATAACAACAGAACGTCCCGTTCCGCTCCGTCAGCCCGCGACCGTATCGCGGCATTTTCGCAAACTTTTCCCCCGAACTTTTTCATTCCATTTCCACCTAGGCGCCGCGACGCAATTCGATTCGCGTTCGCACGGCAACATCTCGTTTGCTTTTTCATAATTAACCGGCACGTACTCGCGGACGGCGGCCGCCGAGCAAACATAGTTAGGCGTGTGTACATACGTACACTTTACTAAATATTTGGTTTCGCGTATTTATGCAGCCACGGCCGAAAGCGACGATTTCCCTCGTTCGCAAATTAAATAAGGGAAGCGAGAGGTAATGATGAGAACGCTCCACGAGCAGTGCTGGTTCCTTTTAAAGGGAGCAAACTAAGATAAGCGATGTTTAGGGAGGCCCTCGCGTAAATTATTTAAGTAGATGTGTCGCTTTGTTTTTGCAGTTTACAGCATTTTCCCGCAATAACAGGCTGAGGAAAATCGCTTAATGGGCGACAGTTGGCGCTTTCCAGCGTCTTTATGTCTACAATTTTTCACCCAGAACTTTTTTTATCCATCTAATAGACACATAATAGGTTTTTTTTCCACCGAAGTTGGCAACAAATGACGATACACTGATTCAGTAATGTATTGACTCTCTTTAAATGACCCCTTGGACAAAAAAAAAGGGTAGAATGGATAGAAGGGATATAAAGGGTGGATAAATGACTTGTTTAATCATATATACACAATACACAAATTGCCAATCTGAATAGATAAATGCCTCATTGATTGACTCATTGAGATGACCCATTGACATTGATTCTTGAGGTCTTAAATTGCCCATCTGAATAGATAAATGACTCGTTTAGGAAGATAAATGATTCTCTTAAGATTGTCATTGATACTGACTCTATACAGATACATATACAGACTCTCAATTCTATACAGATTCTATACAGACTTGATACAGACTCAAAATTAACTCTTTTAGCAAGATGATTAATTCTCCTGATTTTTTAATTGTATCAATTACTATTTTGAGTTGAAAATTGATTCGAAGAACATGAATTTACTAAAATAGGTACTTACTTCACCAAAACTTTAATATAATATGAATATTAGTATCTACATTTATCAATTTCAATCAGTTATTTTGAAAAATTGTACTAAACAATGAAAGAAATTGTATACTACAATGGCGAATGAGGATGAGAATCAACACAATTTAAATTCAGGACATTCAATCCCATTCCAGGAAACAAAATCAGATTCAAAACAAAACTAATATAAATCGACATGCAGATAAAATCTAAAAATAACCATTCAACTCCATCTGATGCTATTTCCGAAGCCATTTCGCCATCGATCCGGAAACACCGACGAACAAACCCCGTCTCCGGTCTTCGAATTTGAGATGATGCCTTTTCTGAATTAAAAACGAGCCTTTTCAATAAAATAACGGCGAAGCCGCACGGAAGACGAACAGCCCCATGTACCTATACCGGGTCGGTCCGCAACGATACGGTCCGTTCCAAAAAGAGAGTGCAATTTGATTGTAATATCGCTTTAGGTTGATAGATATCAAAATGTTCAGGACTGCTTTAGAGTGGTTAAATTTAGTACCGTCCGGAATCATTTACCTGGAACCATTTTAGAACTGATTTGGATCATTTCAGAGCAGTTCAGGACGATTTTCGAATCATTTAGAACTGTCCAAAATCATTTAGGAGAAATTCGTGACTATTTGTAACGGTTCTGGTACTTTATGAACTAGAAAAGTCGAGAGCTATTTAGAACCCATTCAGGACAATTTATAACATTTTCTTCAGCATTTAGAAGACTAATTAGAATTGTTCATCTAATAAATCGACTAATTCAGTAAAATATTCTAAAAAATCGTCAAATTTACTTCTAAAATCATCTACAAAATTGACTAATCGTAAGTTCGTAAAATATTCTAAAACATCGTCAAATTTACTTGCAAAATTATCTGAAAATCCGAGTAATTCACAGTGAAATACACTGCCCAACAATTGATAAGGATCACAATTATTTTTTGACTACTTTTAATTTAAATTGATGATACAGCTTTTTATTTTTGGTTGTTGCTAGAAAAATAATCTATCATAATATCTATTACAATATCATAATATCATCATAATATCTATAATAATCTGTTGCTAGAGACTCTGGCTATTTCTGACTGTGATCCTTATCAATTGTTGAGCACTGTATTCTAAAAAATCGTTGAATTTGCTTGGAAAGTCTTCTGAAAAACCTCTAAACTTAGTACGGTCCGGAATCATTTACCTAGAACCATTTTAGAACTGACTTGGACCATTTCAGAGCAGTTCAGGACGATCTTCGAACCATTTAGAACTGTCCAAAATCATTTAGGGCAAATTCGTGACTATTTGTATCGGTTCTGGTACTCGATGAACTGGAAAAGTCGGGAGCTATTTAGAACCCATTCAGGACAATTTATAACATTTTCTTTAACTTTGGAAACTATTGGAAAATCAATTAAAAAATCAAGTAATTCTCTAAGATATTCTAAAAAGCCGTTGAATTTACTTGTAAAATCATCTGAAAAACCAAGTAATTCTCTAAGATATTCTAAAAAGCCGTTGAATTTACTTGTAAAATCATCTGAAAAAGTAAGATTCAGTAAAATATTTTAAAAAATCGTCAAATTTATTTGTAAAGTCATCTAAAAAAAAGTAATTCAACAGTAAGATAATATTCTATAAAATCGTTAAAAATCTATTAAAATCGTGGAAAATCGTTTGAAAAACCAAAAGTAATTCAGTAAAATATTCTTAAAAATCGTTAAATTCACTTGAAAAATCATCGTCAAATTTTGCATTTGTAAAATATTGTTCTCATGTAACTATACCTAATGTTAATATCTTTTCCCTGTATCCACATCGCCGCAGGCCGACCCGGTATATCCTTTGCACCGAAACCAGACGTGGAGCTTTGAATTCCCAATGTCTTTCAATCGATACCGCGAAGTGCTCGCCGGAGTTTCGGCAAAGGATTCGCTGGGAGAACGGAGAAGGATAACGGGATAGCCGGCCGCTTAACTTGATATACGGCCTTTGCTAATTTGACCAACAGGTGATTTCTCTAATTGGGATTTATACCGCATAAATTACTGTTAGGGGAACGTCGAAAGGCTCATAAGCTCTTAGTATAATTTATTTAATAGAAATCAATAGATTAAGAAGTTTACTTTAAAAGAACTTTTAGCTGATGATTTATTGATTAGGCGTCGCTTCGCTTGAAACTCCAATTTCAATAAAAACTATATAAATAGACAACTGGAGGGATGTTCATTTAGAAGGCGCTTGGTAATATTCTAGCTCTATCCATTCTGATTTTAATGAAAATTCGCGCTGTGCCGGCAGCGGCAGTCCTAACGAGGGCCTCGATAATTCGCTTCGATTTTTGCGTCGACTGCAGGCCTTCGAGCGGAGACCCTACAGCATGCATTCTATCGAAACGGGACAATTAGAATTTATTAGTTGGTTCCATTACTCGGCGTGCATCGCTTAGCTAGAATATATGATCGAGAAACGTAGGCCATTAAACGAGAGCGATCCGTGCCCGACCGACGTAATTGTCATTATTATTTCCCTCTGGCCCGAATTCAATCTACAGGGCATCAATTTTTGAAAGGCAATTACAATTTACAATATTTATCTAATACGAGAAATGTATGTTGGTGGCTGGTAGTTCGTTCTGAAGCTTTTTTAATTCAAAAAAATTGAAGATTTGAGAGAATTTGTTATACTTTTTTTTTGGCTCACCCAATAGGATAATCATATATTGGTACTTACTAATTAGCTCCCAATTTTCCAAACATGTATTCTTGAGGATAATTTTTGAAGATTTTAGAGATTTTAAGAGAGAATAACCATATTGATAAATTTTTAATTGAAAAATTTACAGTCTTGAGGAAAAGTTATAAAGATTTTAGACATTTTTTATGCTTCTTTGGCTCACCCTGTAGATAATAATCACACTTACTAATTTGCTCTAACCTTGCTAAAGCTTTTTATAGATGAAAAACTTACTTTTTAGAGAAAAATTTTTGAAGAAATCAAAGAGTTTTTATGCTTCTTTAGGCTCTAGTAGGCTCTAGTAGGCCTGTAGGTAATAACCATATTGGCAACTACTAATTTGCTCCCAATTTCCCAAATTTTCATTCTTGAGGAAATTTTTTGAAGATTTTAGAGTTTTTTTATTCCTTTTTTGGCTCACCCTGTAGGTAATAATCCCATTGGAACTATTTACTAATTTGCTCTAGCCTTGCTAAAGCTTTTTAAGATGAAAAACTTCCTTTTTTGAGAAATTTTTTTGAAGATATCAAAGAGTTTTTATGCTTTTTTTGGCTCACCCTGTAGGTAATAACCATATTGGTAACTACTAATTTGCTCCCAATTTCCCAAATTTTCATTCTTGAGGAAATTTTTTGAAGATTTTAGAGTTTTTTTATTCCTTTTTTGGCTCACCCTGTAGGTAATAATCCCATTGGAACTATTTACTAATTTGCTCTAGCCTTGCTAAAGCTTTTTAAGATGAAAAACTTCCTTTTTTGAGAAATTTTTTTGAAGATATCAAAGAGTTTTTATGCTTTTTTTGGCTCACCCTGTAGGTAATAACCATATTGGTAACTACTAATTTGCTCTCAAATTCCCAAATTTACATTCTTGAGGAAAATTTTTGAGGATTTTAGAGTTTTTTTATTCCTTTTTTGGCTCACCCTTTAGGTAATAATCCCATTGGAACTATCTACTAATTTGCTTTAGCCTTGCTAAAGCTTTTTAAGATGAAAAACTTCCTTTTTTGAGAAAATTTTTTGAAGATATCAAAGAGTTTTTATGCTTTTTTTGGCTCACCCTGTAGGTAATAACCATATTGGCAACTACTAATTTGCTCCCAATTTCCCAACTTTACATTCTCGAGGAAAATTTTTGAAGATTTTAGAGTTTTTTATTCCTTTTGTGGCTCACCCTTTAGGTAATAATCCCATTGGAACTACCTACTAATTTACTCTAGCCTTGCTCAATCTTTTTATAGATGAAAAACTGACTTTTTCGAGAAAATTTGTTGAAGATTTGAAAGAGTTTTTATGCTTCTTTTAGGCTCACCCTGTAGGTAATAACCATATTGGTAACTACTAATTTTTTAGCTGAAAAATCTACATTTTTGATGATAAAACTTTGAAGATTTTAGACACTTCCGTTGGACTCACCCTTATGATAATTCGCCCTAATGTTAAAATTTATTGTTACAGGTGCGTGCTACGCGGAATTCGGCGTAAGGGTGCCACACACGACCGGCTCGGCTTACATGTACTCGTACGTCACCGTCGGCGAATTTATAGCCTTCATAATCGGTTGGAATATGATTTTGGAATATTTAATCGGTACAAGTGCTTGCGCCTGTGCATTGAGTGCCTGTTTCGACGCCTTAGCCAACGGGGCTATATCGTCCGCCATCCACGAGAGCATCGGAAAAGCCTTAGGTGAGCCACATTCTTCGCCTCACAAACCACGGGACTGGATAGGTGTTATTTTCCGGTTTCTTTCAGGAAGAGATCCGGACTTCCTCGCCTTCGTAATCACCCTCTTGATGATGCTCCTGTTGGCGGCGGGCGTGAAGAAGTCGCTTATTTTCAACAACATTTTGAACGTGATTAACCTGGCTGTATGGGTGTTCGTCATGACGGCCGGTTTGTTCTACGTAAACACCGACAACTGGACCAAGCACAAGGGGTTTTTGCCCATGGGTTGGTCGGGGGTGAGTACCTATAAGGGCATGCTACAACTCAAATAATTAACTAAATCATCATTCGAGTAACAACAACACATTCTTACAACGCTATATACTCGCAATGTACACTGTGTCCAATTTTGGTCGCGACTGGAGGTTATCTCGGTTATTAGACTTGATAGGACATTGCGGTTTTCGCAAACTTTTACTACTTTTTTGTCAAACTAACAATGACACAAACAGATTTTTTAAATCTCTTTTCATTTTTGAGTTACAGGGCGATAATGAAAATTCTGACTTATTCAGCCACCCCCGTATCTCGTTTGCTATTGAAGATATCTTAAATGTGCAAACTGAGTATTTTAGATAATTTTACGTAGAATTTAGTGACGTCCTTAGTTTTTTATGGGGGTTACCATTTCTGAAATATTACAACAACTTGTATTTTTTTAATGGAACACCCTGTATTTCTATTGGCCATTAAATTTGTAATTTTTTTCTCTTTTTAATGATATGGCGCATTCTATATTTTGAATTTCATTAGAACGCTCAAAAAAGAGAATAACTATTTTATTCGAAAAATGATTAGGAGGCTATGCAGAAAACCCAAAATAAAATACTTTTAGAACAAAAATAGTTGTTGAGAATATTAAATAAAACATTTCTACGATTTTTTTGTTCTTCCGCATAGCCCCCTAACCATTTTTATAACAAAATAGATTTTCTCTTTTTTGATCGTTTTAAGGAAATTCAAAATATATAATGTGTCATATCATTAAAAAGAGAAAAAAATTACAAATTTAATAGGCAATAAAAATACAGGGTGTTCCATTAAAAAAAATACAAGTTGGTGTCATATTTCAGAAATGGTAACCCCCATAAAAAAAAACTAAGGACGTCACTGAATTCTACGTAAAATTATCTATAATAATCAGTTAAGATATCTTCAATAGCAAACGAGATACGGGGGTGGCTGAATAAGTCAGAATTTTCATTATTGCCCTGTAACTCAAAAATGAAAAAAGATTTAAAAAATCTGTTTGTGCCATTGTAAGTTTGACAAAAAAGTAGTACAGGTTCGCGAAAACCGCAATGTCCTATCTAATAACCGAGATACCTACCCCTCAGTCCCGACCAAAATGGGACACAGTGTACACATTTTCTCATTTAATATTAAACTTTAATTCTCTCCGCAACTTTTCTAACGCAATAAACTGGAAGTTGGTCTAAACTGGCGCTGTCGAGCCGGGAAACGATGCATAATTTATGACGCCACTTTTCGGGACACCGTGTATAGAAATTTTCTTCGGCTCGGCATCGACATATCATCCGCTCGCCGAACTCCAGAACAAACCCGAACTTCGTCTCCGCGGAAACGTTACCGAAAGTTTGTTTCGACAAAACAGAAAAGTTACTCAGATAAATTGTCTCGAAGTCCACTTGTGTGCACCTGACGCAACCGGGTCGGCACCGGGAAATTTAATGCCTACTTATTGAAATAAAACGCGAATTTTCAGGTTTTCACCGGAGCTGCTACCTGTTTCTACGCGTTCATCGGCTTCGATATTATAGCGACCACGGGCGAAGAGGCGGCCACGCCTAAGAAATCCATTCCATTGGCTATCGTATCCAGTTTAGCCATAATTTTAGTAGCCTACGTAACGAGTTCCATGATGATCACTTTAATCGGTAAAGAACGACCGCCTGCGCTCGTTACCCGCTAAAATTCGCCTTGTTTTAGTTCCGTACTCGGATGTAATCGAGGACTCAGCCTTAGTCGAGATGTTCGGACAAGTCGGAGCTTACAGATGCAAATACATTGTCGCCGTAGGGGCCTTAGCAGGATTGACTGTCAGTATGTTCGGTTCCATGTTCCCGATGCCTAGGATTATTTACGCCATGGCGCAAGACGGTTTAATATTTAGGTAAATTCATACAATGTAATATTTACTCCTTGCACCTTCTGCTACATGGGTTGCCTATCCAACAGGCAATTTACTTCAGAGTAACTCTCTTAATTCGTTGATATAATTAATTAATCTGTAGTGATTGTTAATTTGGTATTTTAGGATGTTTTCTCAAGTGTGGCCAAGTACGGGAACACCAGTCATAGCAACATTCATAAGCGGCTTCACAGCAGCCCTGGCAGCTCTCTTCATTCGACTGGAAATACTAGTTGAAATGATGTCCATAGGTATTCTATACTGAACTACCAACGAAATCTAACCAGCCACTGTATTTTCTTATCAATTCAGGCACACTCTTGGCGTACACATTAGTCTCGACGTGCGTCCTTATACTGAGATACCAGCCGCACTCCACCAACCTGGTGGAGCTCCTGCCGCAGAGCCTTCGGACGCCCATCCGAGGCTCGCCCACCAAGGAGGCGCTCGCAGAGAATCCGGGCGAGCGGGCGCTCTACGGCAACCAGCTGCATCCGGCGCACTTGAAGCAGGCCATCGACGCCTCCATGGGCCCGCCGATTCCCTCGCCGTCGCCGTCCCCGTTGCCCACGCAAACCACCCAGAGGGTGATGGTCAGGAGGGTTACACGAAGGTGAGCGCTTATAAGACTGGTTCTATTATGTAGAATGATATTATATTTTTGATACTGATTATTTGATAGCTCTCCGGATAGTGATGATACTTTGGGTGGTGACGAACCAGATGAGGATTTTTCTGGAAGAGATGACCAGTTTTTGGTGTCCGACAGAACTGAGAATAAATTTTATGGTGAGTGTGTATTGCAAGTAAAAGCTTTGTTGGGACCTCTCAATACTGTCACAACAATCTTATTTATGCTAGGGATATTGAGACTTCGGCCAAAATTGATTAGTTCTCATTAAACAAGATTGTGCAAGACATGTATTTTACTTATATAGTGTGTCTACTTAAGTTGGAACTATATGGAAAACTTTTTTATTAGTGTTTTTATGAAAAAAAGGTATTCTTGATAAAAAGTTCTGCTTGGTCCAAAACCTAAAATGCAATCATCAGATATTAAAAATTTTCAGTCGTATACGAGGTTTGTCAAAAAATTTGAAATTTGTGCAAGAGTAAAGTACCTTTTTTTTACAATATCGAAAATTATAATAAAGAAAAAATGTTTAGAATTCAAAAAAAAACTTTCGAATATTCATTATTGTTATTATTTTTTTCGACATTACCTCTGTGAAAATGTTGAAAATTTAAGTTTGCACTTTATTGCATAATAAATTTAGGATGCACCGGCATTTTTTAAAAGTGGTAGAGAAAATGCAAAAAAAAAATATTTTTATAAATAAACAATATTGAATATTTGAAAGTTATTTTTAATTCTAAACAGTTTTTCTTTATAATAATTTTTGATATTTTCAAAAATAAACGTACTTTACTCTTGCACAAAATTCAAATTTTTTGACAAACCTCGTATACTGCTTTAAAAAATTGATATCTGATGGTTGCATTTTAACTTTTGGACCATGCAGAACTTTTTATCAAGAATAACTTTTTTTCATAAAACCACTAATAAAAAAGTTTTCCATATGGTTCCAACTTAAGTAGACACACTGTATATTGTAAATCAACTAAGTTAGTAAATTTATTCACAGGTACCGTGCATGGTGGTGGAAGCGCCACCAGCACAGGTGGAATGGTGGGATCTACGGTAGGGCCCAGCTTAGGCTACATAGGAAGAAGGTTACAAGTACGTTGCAAGTATTTTTGATGCTAAAAATCATGTTTACATTGAATTTCACAGGCTGCCACATACTTGTGCCCAGCTATTTTCCCTTGGGTCGATACCGGCCCGGCGACGGAAGAGTCGGGTCTATTCGTCATGAAACTGGTCGGTTACTTGTACGTGCTCATAATAATCTTCGATCTAATCGTCGTCTGCGGCATGGACAACATGAACAGCGCCACCGCGTTCTTCCTCTGGTTCTTCTTCCTGGCCATCGTCGCCATCTGCTTGGTCATATCCAGGAAGCCGCAAAACAGGTACGCCAGCGCAAACACCACCGCCAGCAAAACTTTTACAATACAACGACCTTGTTCCAGAAATACGTTGATGTTTATGACACCAGGGCTTCCATTCATACCGGCAGTCGCGATCACCGTAAACATCTACTTGATAATGAAACTCTCCATTCTGACGCTCGTCAGGTTCACCACGTGGATGACGCTGGGCTTCATCATGTACTTTTATTACGGCATCAAAAATAGCACCATGGAAGACCCCTCGGATAACGACCACATAGAGTTAACCGTAACCGATCACGAAAAACCCAAGTTCAACAGCACAACCCCATACAGCGGAGACCACAATATTTACAGGTAGGTCTCTGATAAGACTCCCATTATGAAGAAAGTTCCTAAAGTTTCCAAGTTTGATCCTAAGGTCTTCTACCACAGCTTCTCTATAACCATGATCCTTGATCCTCCATGATGGTTTTGAGAGATATTTGAATATTCTTTCAGTCAATCGCAACCGACGTACGAATGGGACCCCAACAAAGCCTGGGACCATGGTCCGGCGTGGGCCCAGCCGGCCCCCGCGCTTCCCCAGTACCAAGTCGAGCAACGCTACAACGTGGCCACGAACAACACGAAATCTGTAATAAGCAAATCGAAGCCGGCGCCTCCGAGCGCCAGTCCGGGTCCCAAGCCGGCGGGCGTCGGGGCGCCCCAGAGCCAAGAGGATGCGCCGCAAACGGCGGCCGCTTCCGGCCTCTTCGTGAGCGATCCATTGGCTTACGCGAAATGGGATGACTAGTAAGATGTGTAACGGGTTAAATGTTAAGGAGTATCCTAATATAATGTTGTTTATTGTCTACGTTGTTGTATTATATGAAAAAGGTTGTTGAAAATAATGTGTATTAAGTATATTTCGGACGTTTGTGGGACTGATGTTTTAAATGCGTTTAGATAGTTTAACGAAATTGGATTGTCCGAATAGTTGGAGAAATGAAATCTGTGCAAAATTTGAGTTAATATCGTGTTTTTGTTAGGTTTTTAACGGATTCAAGAGACAGATAATATTCTTATAAAATTATGCACATAAGTACTTTTTGAAGGAAAATATCTATAAAGTCATAACTTTTTGTAATTTTATGATTTTCTCGCAATTTTACTGATTCTGAGTATTTTCCTATTGATTATTTTCACTTTTTAAATTGATGTTAAGTGCCTTTCGATAAATTAATTTAGAAGTATAATCTAAAATTTGTACTATTTTGTTTTTCTTCAACATTGTAACTATTCAAGTATTCGGACAACGATTTATTTACAATTTACATTATACATACATACTACAAAAAATTCTAAAAAATTGAACGTTTATACATATTATAGTAAATATATCTGTGGACTTTATCATATCATTTTCAAATAGTGCATAATAGTTCAAATATATATCGTTATTTTCGTTACTATATTTGTATAGGTTTACAAATTTCTATTTTAATAGCAGCACTGAAGATCTCGAGTTAGTTTTCTATGAAGAGATAAATTTAAATATAAAATGTTTTATTTATCAAATCATATCAAAATATATCAAATATTTTCTTTAATTAGTTTCAAATATTTTTATACCTATTTTTATTTTTATTTGTAAAATTCCCTTTATACCCTTTAAGTTCAATCATAGTTTTAATATTCCTTTATACATTCCTAATAATACACATTTAATTGTTCTGTTTACTTATATCATTGTGCAATTTAATTTTAAATACTTTTAATGTAGTTTGATATTTATAGATAATGTTGATATAAAATATTTGTTAACAAGTTGAAGATTAACCAAATTTGAGTTATTACCTATACAACATGTTTAAATTTGACCGATGAGATTCAAAGAGGGAGGAATTTAATTTTCGTTGAATATAAAGAGAAATCCAGCACATAGCTTTCTATTAATTGTTAAACTCATATAATTATTTATTTTTCTCTCTCTAAATTTCATTGAGCCAATTTATATGTGTTGTAATATTTACACAAACTAATTGTAGGTAAAATTTGAGATTTATATAATTATGTAATGGAAAAAGTATTAAACATAATTCTAAATTCCCTATACCCACATTCTTCTAAAATAAAAGAATATTTATAAGTCGAAGTATATACCTAATTATGTATTATTGTTAAACATTTAAAATTATATGAAAACCATTGAATATAACAATAATAGCGTGTAGTTGAAAATAATCTGATATTTTTCTGTTCGTGTATTTATAAAGATACGTAGGCCGTCATGTATATAATTTTATTTGTTTGTTCTTTTTAAAAATTCTATGTAAAATACGCCTAAGTACAACTTCAGTTTCTGTTTGTTTGAAAACTTTTACTCACGCCAAATGTACATACACTTGGCTAAAGACATTTATAGAAAGAAAATCCTTTTAGTTTTCAAATAAGCATTTAAATTTTAAACGATAACGCACTAAATAAGCTGCACATAAATTTTGTTACGTACTTAACTTGCTTTAATATACCTATAAGATTAAAACAACGACATTTGCCTATAGAGTTCATTCGCAGTCTCGTAGAGTAATAAAACAATTAGTTGCATATTTGGCAAATAACTTAAGTAAATAATAACTTACCTATTAATTAGTTATTACAGCTCTTGCTCTATCCTCAGCAGATTCTATTATACAAAATGCAAATTGCAGGAAAAATAGTCTCATTTTTTTTAATTATTTCTTGTAAGGACGCTTTTTATTTCTTACTAGAATTTATTACTCTACGTGATTTGCAGATTTTCTGTAGGTATTTTTTTTGAATATGTGATAATTTAATTACTTTCTTTTTTTAATTTAATTGAAAGGATTGATGGATAAAGGTATTAAAAATTGTACCTTTAATTTTGCACTAGATGACTAGATGAAAAGAACACAAGATAATTAAAAAAAGGGCTTAATTAACATCTTTTTCCTACCCATCCTTTCGATAAGTTGTATAAGTATACCTAATTAAAAATAAAATTTGTCCAAAGCAAATATTGAAGAACATGAAAACCTATCTTTTTGGACATACTTTATTGAACATAAATTATTTACTAATAAATCTTTACTAATGATCTCTATAATATATTCTATGGTACAAACGAATGTGTTTTCTGGAGATTAATTTTAAGAGAAGCGAATTAAATGATGAGAGTTTATAAAATTGTTTTCCAGGGACCAGATTATGGACCTACTTGTTAGACATATACGAGCTCCGGAAAATTAATTCGTTGGAAAATTTTATCGGGAATACAGCTGGTGATGAAACAAGGTATTTTTTATTGTGTAGTTAACGTTAAATTTTCGAAACGTCAGAATCTTCGACTGTTGAAAATTTAACCAGTTTTTAGGATCTCTGCTGATCCGGTCTTTGTATATTAATTATAGTAATATCTTGATGTTTTTCTTCCAATTTAATTAGTATTAAATTTTAGATATTATAATGTTTAAGATTCAAAAAAATAAATGATTTCAGCATACGTTTGTATGTTCTTAAGATTTTTAATTTAAAAAAGCTCCTACATGAGTCCTTAGATACATTAGTTTTTAGATATACTGTATAAATATTCTGTACTCTTTTCATCAATTACTCCTAGTCCGGTCCTGACTCATGAAAAATTGCAACTGATGAGAACAATAATAACAGGCCACAAATTGAAATAAAATTAATTTTCTTAAAAAAGAAGAAATTGTTTAGAATTTGAGGTTAGAAAGTAATGACATTTCAAAACGTAAGCAAATTAGAAAATAAAATGCATATATCTCAATTTTGATTAATAATTATTAAGAATTTGAGTTTCCTACAGTATAAAGATGACTGAATCAAAATATGCCGAGCTGCAGAAGAGCTATCAACAAGAATTGAAAAAACTGGAAAAGGAAGAAGTAAGAATTTGAATGTAATCCTGTATTAATCTAGTTTCATTGGTGTTAATATTTCTTCTCAGGATGCCCTAGTTGATGAATTAAACAGCATGTTAAATCACAAAGTATTCCTCGAAGATAAAATTAAAGGTTTTGCAAAATTAATCCCTACGTTAAAAGTAATAAAACACGAAGCGCAGGATTTAGTCAACACCATTAACAATATATCTGAATCATCCGAGAAGATTAGTGGCAATATACGATCATTAGATAATGCTAGAGTAAGTTGCCAGAAACGCAAAAATATTCTATATATAAAAATTATTTCGCATTTCAGAACAGAGTAGACGAATGTCAAGCACGAGTGAGTGACTTAATAGACCTCGAGATTTGCTCTCAAGGCGTTCAAACGGCAATCTTAGATTCCGATTATGAAAAAGGCGCTGCACACGTTCATCGGTTCCTTTCCATGGACCAATCTCTCTTGAAGAGAACAGCCAACGATATGGACAGCACCTCGAGCATGCTGAAATCCGTTCGAACTCTGCAAGACGCCGCCAGCCAACTGAGAGCCATAGTTACACACAAGTTCACTGAAGCCGTAAACGCCGAAGACTTGGTCTCAATCGAGAGATTCTTCAAAATATTCCCGCTGCTAGGCTTACACGAAGAAGGCATCAAAGAGTTCTGCAGTTACTTGAGGAGCAAAGTAGCAGTAACAGCTGAAAAAAATTTAAAATCTGCTCTTAACACTCCGGCCTCCGACAAGAGGCATACGGTCATTTACGCAGACACTCTTACGCTGCTCTACGAAGGCCTGGCTCGCGTGACTGATAAGCAGCAACCTCTAATAGAAACTTACTACGGCCCTGGGCGGCTGCTGGCGGCGATTTCGATCTTGCAAAAGGAATGCGACGTGCAGACCAAAAGGGTTCTGCTCGAATGGGGCAAAACTAGGCAGATCAACAAGAAAATCCAAACGATCAACGAACTGTCGAGGTTGAGCAGCAGCTCGAGTTTCAATAAAATCGATAGAATCGAGCCTAAAGACTTGGATATACTGATAGTCGAAATTACGCTGATGCACTTCCGGATTGAATTGTACATAAGGTTCATCCAAAGAAAAATAATGGTAAATATTAAAAGGATTAAGCACATCATCATTCAATTGTATTTAATTTCTGTTTTAGTTAGACGCTGAAGTAGGAGTCCCTAATCAGGAGGACAGAAATAACATTCTCAAGTCCCTCGATAAGTTAATAAAAAACAGCGATCTGAGCCAATGCAAGCACGAACTGTTATCCCACTATTTGCGGCTGGAACAGTATTACATGGAGGAATCCGTAGCGAAGGCGGTGGCTATGGACAGTTTGGAAACAGGCCAGCAGATATCTAGTATGGTCGATGACACGTTTTTCATAATCAGGAAATGTATCAGGTAGAATTAATTCGATTGGCTAAATATTGATGTACAATCGAATGAATTGCAGGAGATCCATATCAACAGGCTCTTTGGACGGCATTTGCGTGATTATCAACAACGCTTGTAGAGTTTTAGAAAGCGATTTCAGCGAAGTACTAAGAGGTAGACTAAGACAGGGCTACCCTTCTGGGTATTTAGACCTCACTCAAGCTTACAACGTATTGCAAAGTTCTATTCAACAAGGACGATTGCAGTCTAGTGATACAGAACAGTCTAGAATGGCATTTATTGTTGCTCTTAACAACTCGGATAACAGCACGGAATATGTGGAAGCTCTATGTGATAACGTATTGAAAGAAATAGAGCAAGCTCTGCCGAATTTGAACGACAACGAAAGAGGAAAATTGGAAAGTTGCCTGTCTGGGTTATCCTCCGTTACCACAAATTTAAAAGATATAATCGACTATGGAATCCAGCAGCTGCGATCGTCGGCTATTAAACCCAGAATTAATCCCTGGGTGGATCAGTTTTTGAATATGAACCACCATCTCACAGATGTAAGTACCTCAAACTTAAACATCTCAAATATTGAACAGTCGTTTTAGGATGAATTATCAGCATACGAAGCCGGCGAATCATTCGTTCAAACGTTAATTATGAACTTGGAAACTCTATTATCGTCCTTTAAAGATGTCTTGACTTCGTCTAACTACGATTTACTTACGCAAGTTTTAACAGCCGAAGTCACCCAAAGGCTGGAAAAAGTGATTATGAAAAGCACCTTCAACAGAGTGAGTTCTAATTAACAAGAACTGGTATTTATTCTAAGCTCTATTGTTGCAGTTGGGCGGGCTTGTATTGGACAAAGAAGTCAGATCGTTAGCAGGATACATTACGGCCACGACTTCTTGGTCTGTACGTGACAAGTTTGCCAGACTCACTCAAATTGCGACTGTCTTAAATTTGGAGCAAGTCAGCGAAATATACGATTATTGGGGTAGCCACGATGGGGCTTTGACGTGGAGACTGACGCCTACTGAACTTAGAGGAGTCATTGCATTAAGGTAATTTGGTATGGTCAATGTTCTCTATTTTGCGGGTGATCATGCTTAAGAACAAACAAAAAATATCTAGTTGTATGATGTGCTGGTTCTTATGCAAAACGCCCAGTTTTTAGAACTCTTAAATCAAGTCTTTATATTGAATTTCAGGACAGATTTTAAAGTTGAAGACATAAGAAGACTTAAGTTGTAAAAGGGATGAAATTAAATTGTGGACCGCTTATTTGTGTAAACAATTAATAATTCCACTAGTCTAGACAAAATAAGGGAAAAAAAAAGTTTTATTATTAAAACGTGTAAAAGATGGATTGTATATATTAATTCGAACATAATTGATCCTGTTGACCTTCCTTAATTGCCCTGTAATTTCATACTTTAAACAACTAAAAAAGGATATTTATTGTACATACTTAATATAACTTTATTATATGTTAGTTTGATTGTATTATTCTGTTTTCATTGATAAGCTAAAGAAAGCCTTGATCTCCGCCTTCTCGGGACTTGGTAAATGTTCAGTTAACAAAACAATATTCTAAATTGATAGGTAAGTGATTTTTTTTACAGATAATTGGAATTTTGTAACATGCAAAATTTGTTTCAAGGCTTCTCTGCCGTTACTTCAACTGTGGCTGGCCAGCTAGAAGTTGCTCACAATATTAATTAGGATCTTTTAATTTATCGATTCCATTGACTTAGGTAAGTTACTCTGTATTTTATTTCAAACATTATCTTTTCTATAAAATATTGCTATTTACTAACATGATGCAAATAAATTCGTTTAAGTATTATTATTTTTTATTGATAATCTATAAAACCATACTATCATGTCAATTTCAAAGTTCAAATAGAGCTGAAACATGATTAAGTAGTAACAAAATATTTATTGTTTAAATCAATTTGCATTTTGTGAATAGTATGTATTTATAGATACAAGAGAGTTGCACACTCTAATTTATCTTTATCAGTTATTTCTACCTAATTAATTTTTTAATTTCACAATTTGATAAATTCGTATGCAAACCCAATAAATAAACCTCTCGTATATCATAGTTGCAGATTAGAGAAAATGACTAAAATGAGTCTTGACTTTAATTTCACCGCCAGCGAAATTATTAAAGAAGGAAAGACCACGCAAGATTCCGTAACGGAATTAAAGAAGTGGCTTTTCATTAACACGGAAAAATTCGTTCCCGTAACAATTCAAGACGAACTGATAGTTTTGTTTCTGTTATCGTGCGACAATGACATCGAACTCACGAAGAAAACGATCAAAGTGTACTACAGAATTCGACGGGAATGTCCGGATATATTCGATAACAGGATTATGGAGAGAGCCGAATTGCAGAGAGCTTTCAAGACGATGTAAGTTTTATTGAAATTGATTGTTATTCGTTAATATACAAAATACATTTAAGGAGATTCGTTAGTATACCCGTTAGAACAGTTAATAATGATGCTATTATTTATACTTCTCTACGAGATGCTAACGCCAGTAATTTCGAAATGTTACCGTGCATGAAACTGTCTTTCATGTTGATGGACACGCATCAGTATGGGAATCCCCCAGATGGAATTATTTACTTGGTGGACATGGAAGGAGTAAGTACTTCATTATTTAAATTGCTTCATTCAGCCAAAATACAGAACTATAAACCCCACTAATTGATTTTTAGTTTAGTGCTATGCACCTTACGAAATTAAGACCAGATGCAATGAATAAATACTTCGTTTACCTCAGCGAAGGCATGCCGTTGAAATTTAAAGCCATGTATTTCCTAAACTCTAACTACTTTTTGGAAAAAGTTATGGCCATCGTCAAAGTGTTCCTAAACGAAGAAATTATGAAAAAAGTAATTACAAATGCTTACGAGTGGCAAAACTTACATCAAATTTTAAAATTTAGATTCATATGTTCCCACCCGGAATGTCGTTAGATGAGCTCGCTGAAATTATCCCGAAGCAGTGCCTTCCCAAGGAACTGGGCGGCGAATTGGCAGGCCAAGAAGAACTCTGCGATAAAACCATGGAATTACTTCGGAATAGAGAGAAATTTTGGGAAATAGAAGAGCAACTTAGAAGAAGTGTCAAATGTTGATTTACATCTAGTTTTTATCTGTAGAAAAATAAGGTAAATGTGGTAAAAATAAATTTATCCTTTCTTTTTAGAGAAGGGCTTTCTGGAAATAGTAATTTATTTTCCCATTCCCTACTGAAGCGATATTCGCAAATATACGGTTTTGGAATACACAAGTCAAAATTTACGATCAATAATCTTTCATTATTGAATAAAACTTCAACAGGAAAATGCACGACTTCAAACTGTTTTTTATTGTGACAAACATCCTCAACGAATCTATAATAGAGTAATTTATTATACTAATTTCTTGCTTTCTATTTACACTTCAGTAGAATGAACTAAGATAAAAATGCGTCGAGTGTATATATACAAAAATTTATATAAGTAGTATAACAAAATATGTGCCTAATCAGAAAATGGTACTAATTACTTAACACCTAATACTAGCAACTAAAATTCAAGATTACTTTATAAATAGTTACATTTTAATAACCCTTAATTTAAATCATCCAGGATTGTAATGCTCTTCTTCTCTATCGCTTCATCATCATCATCATCATCTTCGTCTTCATCTTCCTCATCCTAATAAAACAAGTGAAATTAATATTCAAGTTTAATGATAATAGAAAATTGCTGTACTTACATCAAAGCCGAAGCAATTTTGCATATCAGTCGCCACCACTTTCTTTTCTTCTTCCTGCTGCTCTTCTTGATCTTCTATATCGTGTTTTGCAACAGCCCGACGAGCAGATTGCAAAGCTTTAATCACGTCTTCTTCATTTAATTCTAAAATACGACATTTTGTAAAATTTATATGCAAAAAATTGAACAGACTTATATATCATATACAATGAGGAACAAAAGTCTCTTCATACATATGTAAGTTCTTATATAAAATACAAAAAACAAATGAATTACCATGATCAGGTAAAATACTCTCGCTCAATAATTCGCTAGCACCTTCACCAACAACCATAGTTTGTTCTTCACCGTCTGCTAATTGAATAACCTCCAAAACGACATATTGCTGTCCATCAGATCCTTCTACCGCCATAAGGTCGATTTCTTCCTCCTCATCGGAACCCATACCGTGCATTTCCACCTAAAATTAAATTAAATTACAGCACATTTATTACGCGAAGCAACAAAACGGAACCAACCTGCTGCCCGTTGATCATTTGAATCTTCTTCTGTCTTCCTAATTTTAATTCCATCTGTTTCCTCTGAATGGACGGGTCGGGATCGTGCAACGCCATGTGCCTAATTAAGTTACCTTTATGCCTAAATGCTCGCGAACACTCCGGGCATTCGTGGGTTTTCTCCCGCGGCGGCGGCGGAATGTAATTCGGATTGTGGTAGAGGTTTTGGTGTCTTTTAAGCAGCTGCTTCTGTCGAAACGATTGGTCGCATTGATCGCACTGGAACGGTTTCTGGTCGGTATGTATAAGCATGTGTGACTCGAGGTGTCGAGCCGATATTGAAGCGTAAGGGCACAGATCACATTTGTAGCATTTCTCGCCTTCGTGGGATTTGTTGTGCAGCTAAAAATTGCAATCAAAAATAGTTATACAACTATTTAATATACAAAGGAGCTTACTTTATAACTGTATCTATCCGGGAAGGATTTTCCACATCTTTTACATTTCAATGGTTTATCGGAGGTGTGCAATTTTTGGACGTGAATGCGCAGGTCAGTTTTACGACCGCACGTCGTAGGGCAAAGATCGCATTGGAAAATCGGTTTATCACCAACTGTTAAAAGAAAATTATACGTTATAATAAGCAATATTTTATACATATCCTTGTACTTACTATTATGCGTGAGTTTGTGCGCTTTCAAACTATTCGATTGGGTGAATCTCGTTGAACAGATGTCGCATTCGTAAGGTTTCTCACCGGTGTGTATCCTAAGATGGCGTTTCAATTTGAACGTGTCCGGACTGGCGTAGGTGCAATGAGGGCATTGGTAAGGTCTTTCCCCAGTGTGGCAACGAATGTGCCGCTTTAATTTCGACAATTCTACGCTGGCGTAGTCGCATTCCGTGCACTTGTGGGGCTTCTCGTGCGTATGACGGTATCGCACATGACGAACTAATTCACCTACATATAGAAATAATTAAGTGAATATAAATACATTAATTGGAGAAATGGTTTACCTGACGTAGTAAAAGCAGCGTCACAATATTTGCAAGAATGTGGCTTCGTTCCGGTGTGGGTATTAACGTGGTTTTGCAGCGAAGCGAGGGTTTTGAAACCCCTTTCGCAAACGCTGCATTTGTGCGGACGCTCTTCTGAATGCGATTTCATATGCCTGGAAAGGAGGTAGCGTTTTGGGCTTGTATAGTTGCAATAATTACACATGTGAGCTTGCGCGACGACTTGCGATTTTCGCGGTAGTATTTTTACTATTTTGCTTTTATCATCTTCCGCATCCGAGTCTAAAATATCTGCTTCTTCCGCTTCATCGAAATCGTACACTAAAATACCAATAAAAATGAGAACAGCTCAATTTTGATGTAATTCTTATATTTACCTGCCATATCTTGATCGCCATCGCTTTGCTCTCCCTCTTTCGCATCCGAAGGATCTTGAACAATCAGCACGTAACTAAGTTCACCGCTGTTGTTGTCTGTAGGTACGACTGTAACCCTTTGGTACGCATTTCCAGAGTTAATTACTATTTGATTGTTTTCACCTTGCTGGATGATGGGCTGAAAAGAGTTGAAACATTTTATATAATATATCAAATTAAAGCCACTTTCTTATGAACTAACTTACATCATCTGTATTCTCTGCATCTTCATCGACATCATTATCCTGACTGATAATAAAATCTTCTGATTCGTTTGATGAACTAATCGATGGCATGACTGTCATTACCGGTTGATTCGAACCTTTCGCTTGGAAATAATAATGACCGGACTGGTCCACAAAGTAAGTGCCTTCTTCTTGTTCATTATCATTTTCTGTACCTGAATAAAATGTAGGTACACGTAATTATTGTAAGTGTATGAATGATTTAAAATTTCGTTAAAATTCTACAAAAAAGGTGTATATTGTACCTGAACTTGGTTGAATGGTAGTTTCGCCAATTTCCTTTTGAAACCCTGCCAAATAAGATTGAATTTCTGTAACGTTTTCGGTGGTTTCCTCCAATTTTATGGTAGGAGCTTCTGAGAAAGTGGTATTCATCTTCCAGGCAAGGAGATCTGTTAATAAATAACAATCAGTAATGCGTAAAATGAGTAAATATAAAATTGTTGTGATTGTAATTTGAAATTTGAGTTTGGAAGAAAAATAGAAAGCGATAATGACCGACTTATCTTCTATGCAATATGCAAGCCTTTATTAGGATTGACGCCATTTTATCGTTGCGGGCAAACGATTCGTTTTAATCGTAATTGATTGTTGAAATAATTATTTTGAAAATTTATCAAATCGTCAAATTAAGCGCGGCAGTTGTAGGGGGCATTTCAACTAACAAAAATTTCTAGAATTTAGCACCGTTGGCGCTGTCATCAATGATTTGGTCGAGGAGGAAGGCTGATGATGCTCCCGAATAGAATGGCTTTATGACAGAAATACGTCAACATTCGGCGCTTAATGCACGTAATTAGGGAATTTACATAACAAGCCTTCGATTGTGCTACTTACGATAACGAGAAATACTTAAATCGTGCGAAATTTACGAATTTTAAGAATCTTACCCTTAACTCCAAGAATGTCCTGTGAGGGCGTATCGCCGCGTCTTTTTGATCGAAACAGAGATGGCGAAGCTAGCGTCAAATGTGAACGGATAATTTTGCAGACAGATGGAGAGACCTACCGCGCATACGCATAGCTCCAATCGACCAATCAGAAAGTTCCGTTCAACTGACATCTCCGTATGTCACAATAGGTACGTTTTTTTGAAGATCTATTTTATTACATCGACCAACTAAAATTGTTTTTCAAAGACTTGCAATAATATTCAAGAAATTAAAAATTAAAATCTCTGTTTACAAAAAGCTAGCGTTTATTAATTCAACACGGATTACTTCTTATTGGAAGCAAGTTGAATCGGTTAAACTTTTTGAACAACGAAACGCATTTGGTTGGTTTGTTCGCGTACTGTTCGTATCTCGTGTCGTGTCGCTAGGTAGCCTATCAGAGATCCGATCGGATAATTGTGATTTGTGATCTTGATTCTGCGGATTGCGGATCAGGATTAAAAAATATGTCTTTTCCTGCCAAATTTGTAAATATACAGTATTTTTGTGATTAACCAAATAAGTGGAAAACTTTTCAGTTTCTGCTAGTTATTAGTGCAGAGTAATTGTAAGTCTGAATAAATATGGAAGTAAACATTAGTGATTGTTGAATAGTGATAAATATTAGAACAGAACAAGAAATTTTTGTGAAATTAGTGATGTGAATTTGGATACAAAATGGCTGATTCTTATTATCAGGTAATAAATACTATAAATTAGGGTGTATTATTAGCTCGTACTAGTTTATATTTAGTATATTTTATCAGCAAACAGTTTGTATGCATTTAATATCGTAATTTCCGAGAGTCTTATACCGAAAATACCCAGTCCCTCCTGTTATTGCAGGTTATATTAATGGTAAATTGCTCGTTTAAATTACCTTTAAAACACTTCGAAAACAAGCGAAATTGTTTAATTCGTTTATCGTTAAAAGTAGGGCATCCTAATTTACGTGCGGAGGTATTTCATTACAGAAAACAGGCTGGTAATTGCAGTGCTGTGAGCCATAAGAATGTCATTGATATTTTAAACCAAAAATGGACATGCCCTATTTTTTATTTAATTACTTAACTAAAAAGGCTATAAATGAAAAATTTCAATTTACTTATGGTTATTGTTCAGACAATTAATAGTTGTATATTATGAACGGATTTAGTTGCCTTCATATTTCGTTAAAATTATAGTATGTAAATTTTAATAGAAAAAAAATAATTAATCCCTTGTTATAGTAAGCTTTCAGGCGAGGAAAATGGTACAAGGAAGTACTGTAATTTTTTATAACGATTTTGTTATTTCATTAAACAGTAAAATAATCTAATGAGACCCTAGATATTTCTTGATGTATGCGTAATAATTCATATTCACGAAATTGTTATGCGAATGTATGTAATATTATTGAATCATGCACACAAGTAAAATGTATGGATTGCAGTATTTTTTTCAATTAAATACCTAGTAAGTAGAATATTGTTATCACCCTGTATTATTTCATTATTACACCCTGTATAAACATCTAATTGTACCCTTCTCTGTTCTAATTTACTATTGCTTTCTATTCATTGTATGACATAAATTGCTCAGTACGAGAAGCAAAATTATTATGAATTATGACAACTGAATTTTTTTCATCCTCCGAAGATGATTTACCGATTCGTTTATTGTAAGTTATTTCAACGATTCAGCGGTATAAATACTTTAAAATAATATTTACAGTGTTAAACCGTTTCAGTTAATATTCGCCAGGAAAGGAAGGGGCAGCTTGTGGCCCGCATTAAAATTGGGTAAATCGGTAAATTCCGAGGAATGCTATCGGGTGTACTATTTTCGAAATAAGAATACTGGCGATGCTAAAGTGGAAAATGTGATTAGCGATTTTAGTTTTTTAATAGATGAAGAGGTTAGTTTCAAATGCGATGGCGTAAAAAAAGGTATTATTCGAAGAATCGAGGAGAAAAATGTGGTTCCTCATTTTTTTATAACGGGTCACAAAAATAAATTGTATAAAGTTCTGTACAATGATGTATACTTGAATCAGCGACAGGCGAGGTATTTGTTGAAGAAATACTCTGTAAAGAATGGTGATGTGGATTTTAATGATTTTTAAAATGGTATTTAAAAATTCGAAACATTAAAAGCATACTAATTTTTTTTGATTATTCATTTATTTTTAAACTAGCCTTGTTTGTTTATTGCATTTTTCTGGATTCTGAGTCATTTTCAAAATTGTTTTTCCTAAGATAATAATTCAAGCATAGAAATGGATTTATCACAAAATTGTTGTATAAGAACATTGTAAAACTAATCTTATCACTAGAAATCAATTTTATTTATCATTGCGCTGTTTTCAGTTAATATGTAACAAGTTTGTGTTGTGATGTAAACTAAAATAGCAAGGAAGAAAATGAGTTCAGTAAGTCATAAAGCCAATTAATACTGCCATCGAATTTTGTTTTCATTTATTTCAATAAACGTTTTGCTCTGATTTTAAATAGGTTCTGATTTCTTAATAAAGAAGCAATTTAAATAAAATAGCATTGCAATCATCCTTACATGGCATTGTTGTCTAAACTGGATTAAATTAGTTAACGATCCTATTGTTTAGTGAAGTAATTGTTTTTGTACATAAGTTGTGTTGTATAATTTGGTGTTTATAACATTTTTCCTATTGAGCTTTTTTTAATGTAAATTTCCTTATTTTTAATTTGTATAATTTAATAACTATCATTTATAGTTGTATATACAAAAGATAATTTTATTTTTATAGGGCGATTATATAATTTTTATGGTTTTTGTTTAATACATTGATGGTATAGTTTACTGAACTTTAAATAAATAAAATAATCCATTAATCAGCTTAGTGGAAACATAAACTTACCTTCTTTTTAGTACTCCGGTAATCCCATGAAAAATTGATTAGGACTGATTAATAAACGCTTTAATGAATTTTTTTACACATATTTGAATTGTCTGAACGCTCGGAACCCTATCTGTTTTATCTTCAACAAATATCATTATCAGGTATTAATAATCTAGCATTATACATTCTTTATCGTTTTTACATTTCCCATTCAGTATAGAATTAACAAACTGTAGCGATATCCATTGTTCTTAGAAAAACATTTAAATTCCAAATAATTTGTTCCGAGAATGTGGAAGTGTCGTCAAAGGCATATAAGCACTGAGAGCGAAAGTGATGAAGTTAGTATTCACACTTAATTTTATACGTGCATTAATCACAATAACCCGTATTCAGCGTCCCATTTTAACGTTAAAAACGGTTTTAAAGTAACTCTAAGTCCTAACAAAGTCCATAGTTACTCCATAACAACAATGTAAAAGTGTCACTTTTTGTTATTTTATTTATTATTAGTTATTAGAGTATTATTAGTTTTTTTTATTACTATTAATTAATTTTGTTGTAATTGATTAGCTAATTACCAATACTACATTTTAAAAGGATTTATCATATACATCGGTAATCAATCATTCATAAATTTCTCTTAATGCAGATAAATTGAGTATGTACTTAATAATAGAACATACACATTAGTAACAAAAATTCGATACGGCGTATAAATATTTATATCAAAAAATTTATTCTATCAACATCCTGGACCAATTCATATTTGCTCTGGATTGTTGGCAAGCTAACTGTTCGAATTCGTTAGTTAATTTTAACTGCCTGCATTGAATCGAAATCAACTGTGAAAATAAGAAATAAACAGCACGGTAATTACAAATAATGATTTCATAGCGTATATGTTTTGTTAATTAAGTTTACAATGTGCTGTAATTAGTTTTTTATTCATTGAAAGCATAACAGTACCGCAAGAAACGTTTTAATTATGGTACGAATGGATAATCTTCTTACTTGTTGTTAATCTATAGTACTCGCGTTTAAAAATTGTCGATAATTGTTACTATTTTTATCTTTCTAGGGTGATTACATCAGGCATCCCGTCATATACGAACTGTCCCACAAGTACGGCATACCGACCGATAACTTGGTCGAGTCGCAGCTCCCTGGCAAGCTAGAAGAACTAAAAGACATTATCAAGCGCGAGATCAGAAAGGAGTTGAAAATCAAGGAAGGAGCAGAGAAATTGAGAGGCGTGTCCACCGATCGTAAATCGCTCAGTCACGTCTCCACGATCGTCAAAAACTCAAATTTCAAATTGACCGAACTGAAAAATGAACTCAGCGAATTGGAGTCGCAGATTATCCTGTCCCAGGGACAGAGCACGCCGTCTTTGGCGCCTTCGAACGGAGGTAAAATACCTCGTCTAATATTTAATTCAATGTTAATTAATTGATTTGCAAAATTTGCAGATTCCCTCAATTATTCGTCATTGTCGAACCACAGTATGGACAAGTGCAATTCGAACCTTTATAGTAAAATAGAAAGCCTGGAGAAGCAATTGAATATAGAATTGAAAGTAAAGCAGGGCGCTGAGAATATGATCCAAAGCATCACTGGCAGAGATAAAAAGTTATTGTTGGAAGCTCAACAGATGTACCAAGACTCGAAGAAGAAAATAGAATATCTTAAAATGAAAATAACCAAGGTAGACAACTGACGGTTCTTTTTTGGATTGCATTAGTGTAATTATTTGTTTTCGTTTGGTTTGCAGTTAAAACACGACGTCGATTCGAAATCGCGCGGATCTGTACAAGATTTAACAGAAAACGGGGATGTTTCTCAAGGCGAATTGGAGCCCCTGCTCGATGATAGATTAGAAGATTTGAAACATAGACTTAGAGTGGAAGCAGCTGTTGTGGAAGGTGCCAAAAATGTTATTAAGCTATTGCAGAATAACAATAAGGACAAGAATGAGAAGAAAGCTCTTTTAGAAGTAAGTGGTTCGTTTAGCATGAATTCAATGAAAATATGCGGCGTCAAAATGCTGATTCAAAGTTTTACTATAGGAAAAAAACGTTGAAAATATTTTTACATACTTAGGCGCTTAGTTGTTTGTAATAATAATAATTCTTTAAATAACTCGGTTATTTCCGAAAATTTTGAAAACTGTTTATTTATGTAATAATTTGCTGAAAGAATAGTGTTATTTAAGGTAATAATACTAATTGAATGATTACTAAAATTGAACAAAAGGACCATTTTCTTCAAATACTTGCTAATCGAATTAAATGTTTTCAAAATAATTTAATTTCCAACTCAAAATATACAGGTAACCTTGGTGAGTAATGCTAAACTTCTGCCAATATTTTTCTAATGTAAATTCTGTATTATTCTACAAAAATTTTATTAAATTTAGAAATAATATATTAGCTAATTTTCAGCTATGTGACACGTATAATCCCGACTTTTAGCAAGTTAGAGCCTTTTTATTTCCTGAACTATTATATAAAAAAAGTTCAATAGTTCAAAATTGGTCAGTTACCAATTTATTCATCAATGCAGAAACTGTACACCTGCGGATATACTACAAAGAATAAGACGCATCGCGGCTATTTGTGTGACAATAATGTAGGTAGTTAGAAACAAAATTATGTTATATAAATAGTACGCACACTTGCCAAAAAATCTTTTCAGTATTACCGACGCAGCGGAACACCGTGTTTCGTTATTCCTGCTATCGAAACCGTCGAAAGTTTATCGAGCTAAAATTACTTTTTCGTCTAATCTTAACTCTAAATCGATGCTGTCGTTGTTTACTGATTTTTGGTCTTTACAAAATTGAAAGATTTACAACAAATCGCGCGTAGTTTGTATCTGATTTATTCGATATTATGGGATTATTTAAAAAATATCCATTTGCCATTCCTAATATCTCTAAAAATATCTCAGCCTGTTGCTTCAGTGACGCAATTCCCAGCGGTTAAAAATTACTTTCTAATGTTAGTGAACCGGAGTGTCTATTGTGAGACTATGAATGAGTAACACTGTTAATATGGACAACAAGCAGCAATGGACAGTGCACGCCGAATTTACGATCAATCACCCGGGGATGAGGAATCCCGCGAATCCGCCGAGATTAAATACCGTACAAGACGAAAAAGGCTTTCGAATGCTGTACTATTGGACGGCGAAGGACAACCAAATCGTCGCCTCGGACAGCGAGGGTTCGTTCGGTGTCAAAAAAGGGCAATCCCACTTAAGCGTGCCCACTCAGGACTCGGCGTACGGCAGCGATTTGAGCACGTGCAGCCAGAACAACAGCCATCGAAAGTGTAACGTTACGGCGTCGTGCGGCAGAACGCAGAGCCTGCGATGCCAAACGCCGTCGATGTGTTACGAAAGGAAATCGGGCGCGGAAAATTACTACGGTTGCGGGGACCCGTGGTGCCATCACGTCCAATACGACGATTTCCGGCGAATATCCCCGCTGAGAGAAACTTGCGAAGACATCACCAACGAAACGGGTACCGTTTACCATCGAAATGTCAAAGACGCCTCCGTTCAAACTTACGAAATGGTCAATAAGTGCACTTCTCCGATGCTGAAAAGCACTGGCACTAAATTGAAAAGAAGCCGTGTGGTCGCTTACAACCGCAGCAGGCAATCTTCGTTGAGGAGCTCCCCGTCGCCTGTGTCTGTTAAAATAGACGATTCCCAGTCTCAGGTATTAATTAAGTCGCATGTATGTCCCGCCATAACGTTATTGCTTTTACAGGATGTTCCCCATTCTTCAAGTTTCAAAACGGCACCGTCTAAGGCGAGCACCAAAACTGGCTCGGGAAGCGAAGATTCGTCGAAGAAACCTCGCACGATTCACATCGACGTTTACTGTACCGGCACCGAAATAGAAACCGATAGTTCCTCGTCGGATTCTGATTCGAGAAGCAAAACCGCGTCGACGCCTCAAACTGTGTTCGAATCGAAAAAAATGTGCGTCACGCACAAGAAAGCCGACGATAAGATTTTGCCGTACCATTTAGCCAAAATGAAAAGTACAAGTTCCGGAATGGTGAAAGAGGATTCCGACAACGAGGACGGCTTTAGCACCGGCTACCCTTCCAAAGTGAGCTCCTACACGACAATAGGCCGCTCGATTTCCAGCATGCAGAGCTCCGTAACGCCGTTTTCGATATCCTCTTGCACGGTGCCCGATTACGAATCGTCCGCTTGTAACACGTCCTGGAAGGATACGTTCTCCGACATAGACAGCTTGTTGCACAGCCGCTCTAGCATTCCGCAAAACGACAGCTTGTACTTCGTGCCTCGTCGAATCGAAGAAGAAGTGGCCAGCACGAACACCACGAACAGCGTCAACCTGGCGCCCAGCGATAGCTTCGACTACGCCGATTCCGAGGACAGATTGCGAATAAAACGAATGGAGCGAATGTGGAAGCACAAGCTGATGCAAGATAGGACGTTGGAAGAGCAGGATAAGCTCCAAGAAGCCGTGGATAAAAGACTGAGTATGATGAACGTGTCCAAAGATTCGGACTCCGAAGGCAGCGAGGGATCGGAGAAGGGTTGGACCGTTTTGAATCGAAACGCCTTGACTAAATCGATGTCTACTTCTAAAGTAATCTCCCCCAAACCGGTTATGATAGCCGAAGTGAAAACATCTCACGTGCTAGCCGGCCAATTGCAGGAAGAGGCTTCGAATTCAATCTGTCGGTCCCCCAGCACCGTTTTGATCAAGGAACGGTTGAGGGAGAATCCCGCGTTGCGGTCCCCGTTTACCATCGTTCCCGGTAGATACACGCAACCGAGGTACATTGCTAAGCGCTTCGGTCCCGTGATAACGGTGTTCAAGAAGCCCGGCCACCACGTAGGGCCGGCCAAAAACCCCAGCTGCACCTGCGATCATTGCCGCAGCCACTTCGAAAACGTGGGATACAGGAATCGTACGTGTTCGCTAGGGGATACCCCATTATCTCCTCCGTTGTTTACCAACTGGGCGGGTTTGAAAAAAACTAAAGAATAAGAGTGTGTGGATTGTACGTAATTTAAGCGCTTCAAGATAACTGTGATTTGTAGGTGTAATTAACAAAATAATATGGTGAGTTATGGGATTAATTCGGGTTGGATATTAATCCTTGAAATCAGTCAGGATAAACCAATTGGTACCATTTCAACCCCAACAGTTCGATGAAATTTGAATAAACTTATCATGTTTCGTGGAAAAACCATAACAATTTCTGAATTTATCTAAATTATATGCTCCATTTAAAATCTTTATTTTGACGCCACATAATATATTATAAATTTAGTAGCGACATTTTTAGTAGTACTTGTATTTGTAATATGAATATCGTATGTGTTTGTTAGGCTCAAGAGAGTTTGCGGGCAAGCAGCATGAAATTGGATCTACTGAAAAAGTCTTTAGAATTGAGGAAAGCCGAACTGCCCGAGGATTCTCCAGCGGCTCAACATTTGAAAGAAGAATTGGCTAATGCTCAATCGTTTAGTCCTATGACTGTGCATTATACGAGCCTTCAACCGTTTAGAGTCAGTTCGAATACAGGCAACAAATTGGTATCTTCTTCCATGCTCAATAGGTAATTAAAAATCTTTATTTTTTTATTAAGACTCTTTTTAATTGGCGAATTATAGATGCGCCGCGGTGACGGGTACCCTTGAAGTAAGACTGATGGGTTGTCAAGATCTCCTCGAGGACGTTCCGGGTCGACCGAAGAAAGAATCCGACAGCAGTTCCTCGCCTATGGATTTGAGGTTTTTCAAAAAATCGAAGAGCTACAGTATAAAAGAGGAGGTTAGCGATGAGATAATGGCGGTACTCAAATTAGATAACACCACTGTGGGGCAGACGAGTTGGAGACCGTGTTCTCAGCAGGCTTGGGATCAAAGGTATTTTTATAGTAGTAGTATTCGTTCAATTTTACATTGTAACGATTTTTAGGTTTTCTATAGAATTGGATAAATCCAGGGAACTAGAAATTGACATATACTGGAAAGACTGGAGGTCGTTGTGCGCTGTTAAGTTTTTAAAATTAGAAGATTTTATAGACAATGAAAGACACGGTATGGCGCTACATTTGGAACCACAAGGATTATTATTTGCGGAGGTACTACATTTTTGTAGTAATACGGTTACCATTGTTCTGTAATGTGAACTAATTTCAGATAAAATTTTTGAATCCGATGATTTCCAAGAGACCGAAACTTCAAAGGCAAAAGCGAATTTTCAAGCAAGGTCTTCCCAGGGCGAAGCAAATGAACATAAACATCGTCACCTGGGGTAGATGGATGAAGCAATCGTCTCGAATGCCCAGTCGACAAAATCTTGTATTAAATTCGAGCGAAAACGTTACCGTAAGTTTACTTCTATATCACTAGTTGCTTGAGTGAGAGAAGGGGCTATGCCATTTAAGTTGTTTTTTTTTATTTTATTGGATCTGGATAGTACTGCTACCTGTGGACCATAATACCTTGAAGTGTGCCTTCCATAGCCTCTTCTCTTACTCAGGCACTCAGTTTCGAATGTTCTTAAGTTTAAAGCACTTGAGAGTTTTACAAGCAGTTGATAAAAAAATAAAATTTCCTCTTGGTATTTTTTGCAGGATGATCTCGTCGTAGAAGATAAGCCAGAAACTCCAGGCGAAACGCCCGATCCTCAGGTTGCAGGTTTGGGTGGTGCGAGACCGCTAGGACTGCAAGTCGACCTGGGCCACGCCCGGCAGGAACCGGTGTCCCCGCCGTCTCCGTCCGTGCCGCCGCCGATCGCTAAAAAGCGAATGTCTTTGACGCCGCCGCCTGTTCCACCGAGGCTCGATCCAGAAGTAAGTCGATCGAAAAGTAAAGTTTTAGTAAATGCCACCACCTACGTTATGACCGTGAGATTTAGGTCGTCCTAATTGTATGTAAACGGCGCTAAAATTTTACTTTGAAATCTCGTCGATCTTATGTCGGGTTAGAAGGTAGCACGATGAGCACCTGTATGCCTATGAAACGAAATTGTTTGCGTTGCAGAGCGTCGCGGCGCTGAAGGAATTTGACTTTCTGGAGGAACAGGAGATGTGTCGTCCGGTACCTCTTCTGATTCCTTCGTCTCCTGCACCTTCTACGCCTATACTTTCTCCTGAACAGTTGGTACCGCCTAGCCCACAGCCCGTTATCGAATTTCCAGACGACGAGGTACTTTCGTGCGACATTGCATCCGTTTTCATTTTCTCTTCTTCGCCTAAATTGGACCGCTTCAACAAATTCTTCTGGAGTGCCTTCCTATTAGATTTCATTTAACACTTGTTTGGAATAATTTATAAAGAATTTGAAAGTGGTAACCACTAAGGCTGATGTTAGCATAACTTTTCACATGCCCGATTAAAATTAAAATTTTCTATTGCATGCTTATTTCCTAACTAACTTTCGTAGTAGTCTTCTCAATTGTGTATATCTACATCTTAAAACCGTTTGATACTATTTTTTTATTTTTCGAAATAAACTAATAGATTACTAATCTTAAAATTTAGTGCATGGAGCGTTTGCATGAATAATTTGACTGCTTTAATACATTTTATTCAAAATTTATGTAAAATGACTTGTACATCTGCTACAGTTACATTACTTTTTGAATTATTTGCATTATAATGGAAGTAATTAATTCTGTAAATTCTTTTAGCCCTCCTTTGATGCAGCAAATGTAATCAGACGTCCACCGCCGGCTAGAGAACTGAATTACAGAGATAGCGCTTACGAGTCCAGGAGACATTCTCAAACCACCGGTTTGACCGTCGATAACTTCAGGTATTATTTCCACTTTATCTAACTTTATAATCAATTTATCGACGTCTATTTCGCAGATTAATAAGCGTACTAGGCAGAGGCCACTTCGGTAAGGTAATCCTGTCCCAATACAAGAACACAGGCGAATATTTCGCCATAAAAGCGCTGAAAAAGGGAGACATCATAGCGAGAGACGAAGTAGATTCGTTGCTATCCGAAAAGCGAATATTCGAAGTGGCGAATTCGATCAGACACCCGTTCCTGGTGAATTTGTTCGCCTGTTTCCAAACGGACGCGCACGTTTGCTTCGTCATGGAATACGCGGCTGGCGGTGATCTGATGATGCACATTCACGCCGACGCCTTCAGCGAGCCGAGGACGGTGTTTTACGCGGCTTGCGTCGTGTTGGGTTTGCAATACTTGCACGAGAACAAGATCATCTATCGCGACTTGAAGTTGGATAATTTGCTGTTGGACACGGAGGGCTATGTGAAAATAGCCGATTTCGGGTTATGCAAGGAGGGTATGGGCTTCGGCGATCGCACGGGCACTTTCTGCGGTACGCCAGAATTTTTAGCACCGGAAGTCTTGACGGAAACTTCGTATACTAGAGCGGTCGATTGGTGGGGACTCGGTGTGCTTATATTCGAGATGTTGGTTGGTGAAGTAAGTTTACCTAATTCTTAATCAATAGTCGATATTAATGGATTGTTTTTTTCTAATAATTTAGTCGCCTTTCCCTGGAGACGATGAAGAGGAAGTTTTTGATTCCATTGTGAATGATGAAGTGCGCTATCCTAGGTTTCTATCTTTGGAATCCATAGCTATTATGAGAAGAGTAAGCTAACTTATATTCATTAACGATATTTAGTATACAAAGCTCTGTTGGTCGATAGCTATCGTTACATATTTGTATTCAATACTATATTTATTCGTTGCCGTTTTATTTACAGTTATTACGCAAAAGTCCTGATAGAAGGTTAGGTTCTAGTGAAAGGGATGCAGAAGATGTGAAAAAACAAGCATTTTTCAGACACATTCAATGGGAGGAATTGTTACACCGTAGAATCCAGCCGCCTTTTGTACCCACAGTGGTAAGATTTATATTGCTCATATAAGTTTCATTAGTTGATTACTTATGTTATTAATTAATAATTGTAGAATTCAATGGAAGATGTGAGTAATTTTGATGAGGAATTCACATCGGAAAGACCTCAATTGACTCCGCCGAAGGAGCCAAGGCCGCTTTCTCACCAAGATCAACATTTGTTCAGAGAGTTTACTTATATGGCCGACTGGTGCTGACAGTAGTATTAATTTGTGTACGAATAATTACGAAAATATTTTATACTATTCGTTAGTTTTAACCATTTTTTTAATAACGATATAGTAAAGAGAACGTCGAAATAGAATGTGCCAATATTTAATACACAATCTGTTGTAGGCGGCTCTATTAAGTTTGTAATAACTCTAAAAGCATTGCGAGGTTGTTGCATTAAACTTTATACATTTACTTTTTAAATTTGTTGAATTTTTATTTGCATACTGTTTAGGAACGAATAATTTTTTACAGTCCCTAAAATATCTTTGAATAATGAAATTTATGTTTGAAATACCTTATTTAGTTTTAACACTTGTTTAATCGTTCAATATTTAGATGTAGACGAAGAGGTTAATTTTTAATGTAAATAATTTTTGCCTTGTTAACGACTGGGTGTTGTTTCTAACCATGTATTTTAGAAAAAATCATTTAATTTTCAACGATGAAAAAGCGCGTAAGTGATATTTTAACTTTTGAATAAGTAATGCTAGGTTTTTTGTATACTGTTTAAATTTCTTATACATTAAAGATATTATCAAGTTCGTAAACATTTTACCGCAATTCAGTAATTCGTTTGTTCTGAATAAGAATTCCTCTAATTTCTGCAGTATTTTGAGAATATTTATAAAAATATCTTGTTGAACTTACAATCGACTAAATTATCTTTTCTACGAATTTACATTTACATCCTTCCAAAAAAAAAAGTATATAGATGGTGTAATAGTATAAATACTATTTCAAAATTATTTAAATATAAGTAAACCTGTAAACTTTGCCTGTATTCAAAATTCATATCCTTCGAATTTCTACTGTGAGCTTACTATAAATAATATTCGTATAGAAGTAATTTAAAAATTTAGTAAATTAAATTCTGTACTTGAACGTTAACTTTGTGCCTTTTTAAAGTTACTGATTTTGTACGCATTTACCGCAATGATCAAAAAAATTGAAATTTTATTCTCGTTATTTAAAATTTATTAATGTTCTTTCAGTGATACATTGCTTATTCTCCATGATTTCAGAGAAAAAAAAGCGACTGTTGCTCAAGTATTTGCAGGGTATTACGGTAGATGATGATAATGTATTAGAAATGACAAAATTTATATAAAAATTATTGATTCATTAAGTCTGAGCCATCTTTTGTACAGATAACATGTAGGTTGTATTTTTAATTTGTTTTATTGTCATAATCGTTTAATTTTTATTGAGAAATTAGGTTTGTTTATAGCTAATCCTGCTCTTGATTTTTGTACCATTACTTATGACATTATTCCTTACATCACTTCTATATCTCCCGGTAAATAGTTTTAAGCCTGTACATATTATTCGACACATCAAATTGTTGGTTTTCGGAAGTTGTATTGAGTTTTTACTTAGCATGATCATATAAAAGCGTATGAATACCAAACAAATCTTTTTTATAACTTATTTATTTAAGCATATTTCTCCGTTAAACGTTTCATATATTGTACATTACTTCGAGTTGTTACTAAGTTCTATATTATTTGCATTATTAAACATTTTCTCGCCTAGTTTTAAGAGGTGGAATTGAAAGTATATGTAGTTGAATAACAATATTTATTTTTGCATATCATATTTAATTTTTATATAGATATATATGTATATAAAATTATTTTACCTACTTGAAATAAATAATTTCCAAACTGCTAGATAATTTTTTGATTATTTTGGCTTAGTTTCAAAATTTCAATTTATAATTTCAAATTGACTTGAAATTAATGAATACCAACCGTTTAATGAAAAAATAAATGTTTCTATATTTAAGATATAAATAACTATTAGGTAATAGTCCACATATGAAAATAAAATGAAGCTGACACTACTGACAGTTGACAGTGACATTTAATTTTATTGTTAACCAATCCAAATTAGTGCATTTGTGTAAAAAGTGAAATTTCCTCACCGAAGGAGCAAATATGTAAGTACAAATAAATTTAAACATGTCTACAACGTTAAATAATCTATAAAAAAATACTTCAAGCATACAAACCTGCAAAATTAAGACAAAATACTTGACTTGACATTGAGGTGACGTTATTGACAGCTAACATGTGTTTGTTTATCGTATATTGTCCTTGCGTGTGTGTGGGCCAAGGCGGTTATAATGATATCATATCTGATTTCAAATAAGCATTTCAGTCAAAATTCAACCACAAAGAGGCAATGTTCAAAATTCGAGTGATTAGTGCTGTCGTGTAAGTAAACAAAATCATGCATCGCACGCAAGAAGAAATCAACGAGCACACTTTATTCTGGCGAAAAATATCTGCAGCACTATTTTATGGAATTGCCTCTTTCATGATAACAGTTGTAAATAAAATAGTGCTAACAACTTATGGATTTCCGTCGTTTCAAGTACTGGGCATCGGGCAAATGATGGCGACGATATTCGTGCTGTTCGTAGCTAAGAAAATTCGTTTGGTTACCTTTCCTAGCTTGGAATTCAATACTTTCAGCAAAATATTCCCCCTGCCGCTGATTTACATAGGAAATATGTTCTTCGGACTCGGCGGCACCAAAGAGTTGAGCCTTCCGATGTTCACGGCTTTAAGAAGATTTTCGATACTGATGACAATGGTTCTCGAGCTGTATATATTGGGAATCAAGCCTACGTTTAGTGTACAATTTAGTGTATATACAATGATCCTGGGTGCCATAGTAGCCGCTACGAATGATCTCGCCTTTACAGTAAGAGGCTACCTGTTTATATTCCTAAATAATTTTTTCACCGCTACAAACGGAGTCTACATGAAGAAGAAATTGGATTCCAAAGAGTTGGGAAAATACGGCTTGATGTATTACAATTCGCTGTTTATGATAATTCCTGCTACACTATTCGCCTATTACTCTGGAGATATTCACGCGGCCTATAATTACAAATCTTGGGATAATCTATTATTTACCACGCAGTTTTTGCTGTCGTGCGTAATGGGTTTCATTTTATCGTATAGTGTGGTGTTATGTACATATTACAATTCGGCCTTAACGACTACTATCATCGGCACGTTGAAGAATATTTGTGTAACTTACCTGGGCATGGTAATAGGGGGTGATTATATCTTTTCGTGGGAGAATTTCGTCGGAATAAACATAAGCGTGTTGGGGAGTATCGTATATACTTACGTTACGTTCAGAAGAAAGGAGTCCGTTTCTTATGCACCTGTAGCTGTTTCGGATAGCAAGACTGAAATTGTATAGCCTTCGGCAATTGACACGATTGAGAGCATACCTGTAAAATATGTACATATTTTGTAACTTTTGTATAATATCATCCGACCCTGGTTGTGCGGTTATTAAAATCTTGGGCACTGCGATTTGCGTGTATGAATCGATAATTTTAGGAGAAATTTACAGTATTTAGTTCGAATTAAATTTATGGAGTTATTCGAATTCTATAATGTTACCAGCTTTAATAAAACATGTTCCATTCGTATAAAATAACTTACATACCTGTAAAATGTGATTCTAATTCTTTATGGGCCAGTGACTGTTTGCTTATAGATTTCCCAGATTGTATTAAGTTATCTAAAAATTTTCAGTTATACAAATTTCAATTGCTTAGTAAATTTTTAATCAGACTTCATTTTAATCATTTGTTAATTGCATGTAGTTAAGTTTCGTAAACTTACTAAAAAATAATTGTAATTTCGAGTGGAATTATTTTAGTACAATTTCCAGTAATTTTTATACAAATGAACTTATCAGTAGGTAAAATAGTTGTTATTAAAAGAAGCTTATCTTATGTAAACATTACAATGAAATTAAGTTGATTTTAAAGGGATAAAAGTATTAATGTAGTTGATCTTCTTTCGAAAAAAGTAAAAATTCCGCAATAATATAGATTTGATTTGGAAATATAAAAATATTTGCTGAAACGTTCTGTTTGCTTAGTTAGAATTTTTATGTATCATTGTTTCAGCCAATGATCGCATGCGTTAGCAATAAAGAGTGTTAAAAGTGTGTCAATTAAACTGTATTCCTTTAAAAGCCAAGGCTTAGTATGTCTTTAAGTAAGCATATTTTTGGAAGGTAATTAATTCTTAGCGTTTAATCGGCAATTTCGACATAAGCCGCGCCATAAATTACAAATGTCAAACGGCTTTCGGAAAATGAATGAGTTTTTTTTTATTTATTAGATATGGATTTTATTTATTGTCATATTTTTATCGGAAATTTTATATTTTCTTTATGCTTCTCTTAGATCAATTGCTACGAACTAACACTTATATCGTGATCGTAAAGTTCCTTCTCTTTTTTAATTCTAATTATAACTAACATTAGTTGTCTCATTATTTAAATTCTCTAACACTTTCTTGGCTGTGTAAGTTAAATAAAATTGGGCACTGTAAATAAATGAATCGTCAACCTTTATAAAATTTGAGAATTAATGTTCTTGTAAATATTAACATGAAATTGATTACTTCTTTGTCTGTTAAATTATTAATACGTTGTTTCCGTACCAGTTAATTAAATTTGATTTAAACATACCGGTTCGAATGTACGATTTTATTGAAAATAAATTTTTGCTACAAAACAACTACATAGTCATTGGTTTTTTTTTAAATATATATAACCTAATTAGTCATAATAAATAAGAATAATATCTACAACTTTATACATGTCTAGTATGGCGATAACTTAACGTTATTTACAATACGATTTTAATATTAAACACTAGTTAGTTTCTTTGGTCCTCGTACTGGCTAGAAATGATGAAAATTACCGTTTATTTGTACAATTTGGGTATACAGGGTCCAGTATTAGAGCATAACATTGCTATAAAGTTACTAATCTCTATTTGCTATGGGAGAAATACGCAATAGTACTAGACCCTAAAAATGCTATTGTTAACACAAAATATACAATAAAGTGAATTTTCCATCATTTTCTCGGTAAAATTAAGAGTATAAATTCAAAGGCCAATCGTTGCAATTCATTTTGGTATCCGGATTACCTCACGGTAATACAATGCAATAAACAATCACGTTAGCTTAGCGACGACGTCACCACCTTTCGTTTACATTCATATAGTGCATTCAATAATTCATCTCGTGACGTCACCACCAGCTTATCGCGAATCCCACTATTATTAGAATTGATCTTTGGACATTGGATTAATAAGATAGGGTCTTCAACAAACATCCCTCCGTTTGATCCGCATCTCGCTATCGGCCACCGCGATCCATTCGTTCCTGGTGCTATCGAACCACGTCAACCCCAGGTTGTACCGCCCGTTCAAGTTGGCGTGCTGGCAGTGCGAGAACCACCAGCCGCCCTCGTAGTTGCTGGCGCAATGCGTGTTGGATATGTCCCTGTCGTTGTCCACGGTGGAGAACTCCATGAGGTTCTGGTAGGCGAAGGCGTCGCTGGCGTTGCCGTGGTACCGGTCGATGAACAGCCGGAACCCGGCGGCGTGGCCGGCCACCCGGAAGTCGTCGTAGTTGGCCTGCCAGCGCTCGCCGTAGATGTCGCGCATGTTGATCTGCAGGCGGGAGCAGTTGCCGGCGGTGAGCCGGTGCAGGTGGGCGTTGCCCAGCCAATGCTCGCCGGTGGCGGAGCCGAAGCCGTTGGAGTACTCGTTCCAGTTGCGGTTGAAGTCGACGGAGCCGTCGCGGCGCTGCTGGACGGTGGTCCAGCCGTCCTGGCAGCGGGCCAGTATGGGCTCGCCGTCGCCGGGCGAGATGAGGTAGAGGCCGGCGGGGCCGTCGACGCTGCCGCAGTCGCGGGGGAGTTTGTTGACGATGCTTTTGTATTCGCTTTCGAAGGATTTCAGTTCTTGCACCAGGTGGATGGTGGCTTTGGTGGCGTTTGCGTTTATCGAGCCCGATTCTTCCTGCAATTAAGACAATGCTCATTAATTCCTAGTGCTTTGTTATTAATGGGTTGGACAATAGTATGACGATTTTTTTTTATGGAAATCTTAAGGCTGTTCTATCACCCTGTATTCGTTACATATAAATACGTTTCCCAAATATCTCCGTTATTTATCGTCAACTTTTGTTGAAATTTTTGTGAGAAGTCAATTGCGAACTTGCGAAGAAATTGTCAGAACGATATTTTCACTTTACCTCATCTTTTGGAAATATAATTAAAAATACACCTGAAATATAAAATATTAAAAATATCATTCTGACAGATTGTAGACAATAGTTTTTGTAAACTTTTTTCTTTATAAAATTTTCTGTTAAAGTAAAAAATAAGCATAAGAAATGGGAAACCGATTTCAAATTTTACGAATTTTTGAAACTATATCGCTTTCGCTCTTATTTCTACAGCGTGTTTCGCTTAAATATTATCATATTTAACTATTAGTGTACAGAAATGTACTCATATTATTTAGAGCTCCCGACTTTTTATCTTCCTTTTTTCTTACTAACTCTACTAGATTGTAATTAAATTAAAAATTGCAATAACCGAAAATATATTGCATAATAAGTTACGAAAATAATAAAATAAAATTGTTAGGTATATTTCTACGAAGAAAAAATCTGAGTGCGTATCTGTATTGAATAGCATTAAATCGGTGAAATGTGCGAGTGAAATAGGCGACCTATCTCTTTGAAGGATAGAGTGAAATAATGTCAGTGCTGACATGAAGCGAAAAAAATTTGCTAAACAATCTGTTTCGTTATAACCGATAAAACAACCTTAATCCTGGATACATAATATTTTTTAAAAATCACTTCAATTATTAATTTTTGGTTATTTTTATCAATTCCCATGTATTCTAACTTATTTCAGAAAAACCCATTATCTTAGAGAGTGTTTTCCTAAAATGAAGTGAAGAAAATGATAAGTGATAAGTTTTTTTGTGTTTATTCTTCACTAATTTTGAGCGTATTTTTCTGGGGCTATTGGTTGAAATAAAAGTTTTATCTTACCTTCAAAATATGATCGTGGAGTTTGGACGTTTGAATGGCAGTAGACTTTAGCAAGTTCTTAACCATTTCATCGATTCGCTTAAGTTTCTCGTGATCCTCTCCGGTCTTATCTTGCATGGTGGATACGGTGAATCCGATCGCCTTCATCGAGTCGATGCTGTTTTTCTGATCCTCTTTGAACATCGATATCGCCGAATTGCTCTCCGAAACTTGTATCTCCAACTTGGAAATTTCTTTCCTGAATTCCGGCAAGGTTTTATCGACTTTGTTTTCGATCGTTTCGACGTTCTCCAGCAGCTCCAGCATGGACAAGTGGAGTTTATCGAAATTCGACATTTGCCTCGTCAAGTTCGTTATGTTCGCGTTTTGCGCGCTTTGCATTTCCATCAGTTTGTTCAAGGTGGCGGTTACGTTTTCGTTTACGTTATCACTTTGTTTTTCCTTCCGCGCCGTTTCCAGTTCGTCCTTCCAGTTCAGCCGCTTCTGCAGGTCTTTCACGTCGTCTTGAAGCTTGAGCAGCTGGGATTTCAGCGAGTAGTTTTCTTTGTGTAGGGTTTTCGCGCTCTTCTCCAGCCGCACGACGTGCTGTCGCAGGATCCTCTGGTGCCTGGACGGATGGGATTGATAGGGAGAGATTTCATTTTCTAGCAGTGGAGATTTTTCGTTCAGAATCCTCCAGTTTTGGTTCCATTCCAGCTGGGCTTCTTTCAACTGTAATGAGAAAATTTTATGATGTGCGATTTTATGAAAATGAGTGCTTAATTAGATCTACGATGTAGGTAAAGGGATCTAAAACCGTCGTAAAATGAAATTTTCGCACAAATTGCCGGTCATTCAGCATACCATTTCCTGATAAATACGCAAATAAACGAGGGTAAAATTCGCTGTCGCCAGCAGGCCCGATGGCTGGCAGTGGCCATCGAATGTAACTTTCGTTAATTAATATTCGTCTCTCCCCGAGAGCGAGTAATCAAACGACAGCGAGGACGGGCAGGTGTGCGGCTTTCGATGTTCTCTCCACCGTGTCCGGTAAACAACGGAGGCGACCGCGCATCACCTGCCCTTCTGGACCAATAATCTCTCGGCTTTTAAATGCCAAGCACCAACCCGCATACCTGCATCCTTTAACGGCTCTTTTTTCAGTACTTTTAATTATAGAATAAAAGGCAATATGCTGGTATTTGCAGTCCTGCTTGTCGAAATTTATACGCGAGTCATCGCTGCGAATACCTGCATTGCATATTTTAAAATAGCTAAATTTGCCTCTTGTGCATGATATTACCTTTAACTTATACATATACCGGGTTGGTCCACAGCGATATGAGCATAGGGAATACGCAAGTGCGAGAAAGAGAGTTTATCTGACCATTGTAAATTGTAATATCGCTCGAGGGGGATAAAGATGTCATTATAATTGAACGTGTACTTGCTCGTGTTTTCAAATTGTTCAGGGGAGTTTTACAATCATATAGAACTGTTCAAGACTGCTTAGAACTGTCCAGTATTATTAAGAATTACTTTAGAACCGACTAGGATCATTTCAAAGAGTTCAGGACGATCTTAGAACTATTTAGAACAGATCCAGGACTTTAGAACTGTCCAGTATTATTAAGAATTACTTTAGAACCGACTAGGACCATTTCAAAGAGTTCAGGATGATCTTAGAACCATTTAGAACAGATCCAGGACTTTAGAACTGTCCAGAATTATTTAGAATTACTTTAGAACCGACTATGACCATTTCAGAGAGTTCAGGACGGTCTTAGAACCATTTAGAACAGATCCAGGACTTTAGAACTGTCCAGAATTATTAAGGATTACTTTAGAACCGACTAGGACCATTTCAAAGAGTTCAGGATGATCTTAGAACCATTTAGAACAGATCCAGGACTTTAGAACTGTCCAGAATTATTTAGAATTACTTTAGAACCGACTAGGACCATTTCAAAGAGTTCAGGACGATCTTAGAACCATTTAGAACAGATCCAGGACTTTAGAACTGTCCAGAATTATTTAGAATTACTTTAGAACCGACTATGACCATTTCAAAGAGTTCAGGACGATCTTAGAACCATTTAGAACAGATCCAGGACTTTAGAACTGTCCAGAATTATTTAGAATTACTTTAGAACCGACTAGGACCATTTCAAAGAGTTCAGGACGATCTTAGAACCATTTAGAACAGATCCAGGACTATTTAGAACATATTCAGGACAAAGTATAACATTTTTTTAATCACTTGGATTTTTTATCTGAAAATTGACTAATTTTGTTAAATATTTTAATAGAATAGTCAAATATATCAAAATACTCTAAAAAATCGATTAAGTAATAGTAGAGCTTTCGTAGAGCAATTTTTTTCTTTAAAAAGCTCTTTATGCAGCAACTTTTCTGATTGCTTTCCACACATTTTTCTATTGGTATAATGCTTGATTTTTTTTTGACGCAACAATTCATTAATCCGCAAATTCATCATCAGGTTAAGGCGGTTTTAACAATTTAATAGTCGACGCCGTCCTCGTGGATAAATGAATTTCGAGGCGGTGAATAGTGAGAGCGCACTTCGCCATTTTTACGCTCCCCGAACGTTGTTTGCACGTCACTCGAAGGGCGTTTCACACCACTTTACCTCGAGTACGTAATTTATTTCCCGGTTAATTAAACCATCGCCGGCAGAAGGAGGTTTCATGCGAGGCCACTCGAACGGCTTTTCTTGTGGGGGCGTTCATTTTTTTATAAGCAGATTTTATACGCGCCGGAAAATTTCTGATGCGTTTAATGTTGCTTATAAGTGCGTTATAGAAATAGCTCTAGACGTTATTAGAGTATACGATGCGCAGTGGTTTGTATTAATTAATTTCTTTTTTTGGTGATAAATTTAGTAAGTGATTGTAATTTTTCAACTTTCAGTTAAGTGAGTACCTATTTGTCAACGAGAATGTACCGGTCGTTTTGGATGTTTTTGCCCTCCCGCTTTATGAGCTTTGGAAAGTTTTACAATTGAATCTGTTCCACTTTTTCGTAATAATTAACGATCGCGTTCCGGTCCGAGCACTTAAAACGATCTTATTTATTGCATAATCCTCTTTTTCTCCGAATTAAACGGCGGCGAACTTTCTGCATTCTTTCAAGGAGATGCCTTGTGCATTTTTTAGCCTCGCGTATCGCGGTAGGTTTGTTTTTTTTGGTACCTTAAAATTGATGTATGGGTTCATTTTACCAGTATTTCGTGTGTAACAATAAAACTCGCGTATAGATATATTAAAAAGACTGGGACTTTGTCGTCGAGACCGCCCCAATAACATCCCCTCGTAATCAAAAAATTCTTGTAGTTATCAATGGATTTCGTCTGAATGTGTGTCCTTTGTTGCCGGCGGCCTATTTGGTGAAATTGCCGCAACGGCTTTGTAAAAAAAACGGTAATTCGGACAAAAAAGACTACGTTACACAAGAGGAGAGTTTCGAAGGCGCGTTTAAAAGAAATGCCAAGCTTATGTAGAATAAATAATGACAGGTAGAATATTTCGGATATTTTTAGATTCGAATTTGATACCTGCAGCTAGAATAAGAGCGAAAATCCCCCTAATTGGCGTACTAAATTTCTTAAGTTATATACAGGGTGTTTCCTAACGATGGTTAAAAAGTAAAGATGGTGATTTAATTGGTGAAAATTAAACAACATCATGCCCAATTTTGCTCAAACAATTCTTACCTGATTTTTGAGTTTTCCGCACATTTCCGCCGTAGTCCTAGCGCCCGCCCGCTCGCCCTTCAGCTCTTCCTTCAACACCTGCATATCGGCTTCGTATTTAGCGTTTCTAATCCTGGCGTTCTCCAGTTCGACGTAGAGATTCGAAACGTCGCTCCGCATCAGGGCCAGCTGCGACTCGGCGCGCTCGTTGTCCTGCAGTGCCCTCGAGGAATTGAGGGCGTCCTGGACCTCGGCCACTTCGGTCTTCAGCTCCTCGACGGCGTTGAACAGCCACTTGACTGTCATCACGTCGTTTTTGTCCGTGAGTTTCGAGCCCGTCTGGCCGGGACTCGCTTTCTGGATCAATCTGGAACGGCGAAAGGAGTGTCAAATAGAGTGAGGATGGCAGACGAGTGATGAATGTATTGTTAGGGGGGAATATTACATTGCGGGTTTTGTTAAAAATATCCCGTGACGTTTTTAATCTTGATGTTGGAGCGGTTTTCGTTTGAGTGAGCGTTGGAACTAGAATAAAACTCTTTGGAATTAACCTGGGGATAATTAAATTGTTTTGTCGCTTTTGCAGAGTACTTTTACCGAGTTTTAATTTGAAGTTTTCGGTTTATTTCGTTCTTCAAAGGAATGGGGTTGGTTAAATGACGAAATGAATTTTACAGTTTTGTTTAGTTTCGAGTGGTAAAAATTTTAATGTAATTTCAATTCGAAATTTTGTAGATGTGGTTGTATCGAGCGAGCAGGATCCAAATAATATGTTGATTACAATTAAAACCTAATTAACTGAGATGAAACCTTGTTTTATGAGTATTTTTAGACTATAAATTGCTGGATATAATTAACGAGTAGTAGTAACATAATTTGCTAAAGAACCATAACCGATTTGAGAACGAATTTCAGAAATCTTAACACTGTGCTAATTTGATAATAGTAGTAAATAGAGTAATTTTACTAGTCTTTGCAAAACTTATAATTGTTTTAATTTTAATTATTGAATGCACGGTTATAAAAGACGGAAGATCAATTCAATGTTTAGGAACTGTTTAAGATTTTAGATTCTGGTTAAGATATTGAACAAGAAAATTGAAATTATATGAATCAAAGTCCTATATTACTAATTCTTATTACTATACCTAATTTCATAAAAGCGGCAACACAAATGAATGCATTTAATTTTTTTTAATGCGAAACGGTGAGTTGTAGGAAAAAATTCAAGAAATCAAATTGGTTCTAAAATTGAACGGGGACACCAAAAATAATTTTTATTTTAAGAGAAAGCAGTGGCGTACCATTTTTTTCTTAAAAAATATCCAGTCTGAGTCCAGAACGGACGCTACTGTTGGAAATAAAAAAATGTTTTTAGGTCAAAAAGGCTTGTATGAAAATGACAAAGAATAAAATTGATTTTTTTCTTAAAACTTTAACATCCTGTATCTCAAAAGTTAAGGCGTTTTAGATTCATATGAAGCTTTTTTCCTTAAAATGGGTCCAAGAATCACCCCCTTAAATAGCAAGTCATTAAGAAACACCCTATACATACAGCAGTTAATTAGCAACAAATTAGGTAACTATTGATAGTTTCGTTTTTCCAATGCACTTAACATGCGATTATACATCCAATTAATCATCGACTTCGTACAAAATTAATCGTCGGGCTTCGCGTAACTTAATATTACACTCTACCGAAATTCGATACATTAAAATTCACCCCGAAGCGAAATTGCCTCGCATACAAGCGCGCACTTCTCGCTAGAAAAACGGCTCCTCTTACCTAATTTTCTTGATTTCGCCGCGCAGATTCGCTATTTCCGGCATATCCAACACGGCCCTCCTGACGTGCTCCTCGATACTCCTCACGTCCTCGGCGCGCTTCTCGAAGAGCGCCGTCACCTGCTTGCTCAAGACGCGAAAGTCCGTCTCCAGGTCACTGGTGCCGCACTCGACGTACAACAAAGTCACTAAGAGAACGCGCAGCCACCGGTTATCCATGTCTGTATCGTTCGGTACCTCGTCGCAGCGGAGCTCGCGAGTACTTGTGGTACCGCACGGGGGTGCAGGTACTTTTATAGAAACCGGGCGAGCGGCAGGCATGCGTCGTTGGGGGCAGGTGTGCTCCCGAAGAGCGTTTCTACTCGGGCGAGCAGAAAAGCATTCAGGGGGTCATGCTTTTTGGATTTGGTCGAACAACAAACGGACTTTCTTCGCCTGTTTTTGTGTTTGTAAATGATTCTCTTGTTGCATTAATGACTCACTTTTAGATACATTCGATAAATAGTTTGCTATCTTGTGTAGGTAAACCATTTTTGAGTAGAGTAGAAATTGAGTTCATCCCCTAGGCGCATCATTAATCTAGGTATAGGTGAATTGGTCTAAGTTTTATGAATTACTCTTGTACCAAAAAACATGAGCAAATAACTTTGAAAAATTCCTATAAACATTTATAAAGTTTTACCTTCCGCATTGGAAAGTTATAGCTCATAGACTAATAATTTCGCAACTTTGTTCTTCGGGCGCATTTTTCCCAAATTTCCTTTATTAGACTTTCAAAGAATGGCACAAACGGAAGCTATATCATTGCCGGAATTTCAATAGGTTTCCATCAGAAGAGACAACAGATTTTCAATAAGGAGCAATTTGGCAGCGAGGACGGGGAATTTTTCGCTCGAATAATGCCGTTATTATTGGCTTCCTGATCTAATTAACCGATTGATGAATCGTAGAATAGCAATTTCGATATCATAGAATAATAATAATCGAATTTATGGGACTGGATACGGCCCTGCGACACGCTATACCCAACCCCTCGGTACCCGCTCATTATATTAATGATATTAAGTGTCTTATACATAGATTGGCCTCACCTGTCCAGCAGCTGTTGGGTGGCTTTATTTCCCAATTTCGAACTAACTTACATAAAACGATGAGGCCGGCTACGTATATGCTTATCGAAAAACGACGAGACGATATTTTTTCACCGTTATCGATTCGGTTAAGATGTATTTACTCGGGTAATTACTATGTGGTGATTATATGCAACAGGTAAAGTTGAAGGTTTGCTTGATAAATATTCGGTCACAACAATTTAACAGAAGAGGGATTATTTTATTCCAAAGTCATTATAAATTCTCTAAATTTGTACTCGATTAAATTTCGCTCATAATTTAAAAATGATTCGCTATAGAGGGTTGTGTAATAGGCTAATTTTCTACAGTAAACTTTTATTTTTAGAAATGGTATTTGACTCCCCTTAACCCCTAGCAACTCAAACTTTTTAATTTCAAATGTAACTACTTCGCCTAAATGCGATATGCCAGAATATTCGCAAGGGCTTTCAAATTATTTAATATGTATTGGAAGTAGGGTAGTTATATGTGAAATTATAGAGTTGCTCGGGGTTAGGGGGATGAACTTATCAAGTTGGCTTCACTGTCAAAAAAGCTCCCCCCAAGAAGAAAAATTGACGCGTCTTAGCGAATTCAGAATTCAGGTTCTCTCTCCATAAAGGGGGGTGTCAAGTTTAATAATCATAGCCAGCAAAAATAGACAATTCAGTAAAAATTCGAAAAATTTTATAGCCCATTTTAAAAGGCTCTTGAACAATCTATATAGTACGTTCGCTATTTCTGTTTCATGCTTTATTCCCTGTAGAGAACTCGACCTAAACGCCCGTCCCCGGTTTATGGGGCATAAAACATTATTTCGTGTAATTATCTTCGGTTAGGGGAAATGCGACACAGGATGCCTTTGATTGAAACTTTTTTATTACATACGTCGCAATCCAAATATCCTGTGTTTTTTGTTTTTACGGCAAATCGACTATAAAATTCGTAGAGGAACTGGCGCTTTTTATACCAGTTCATTTATACGACTCGCATACGCTCCTATACAATAAATCTACACGAGGTGCCACATGAAAATTGACAATTCCCCAATAAAAAGCCGCGTGGAATTTCTATTTCGATATTTTCAATATTGTAAATCAATTACTATAAACGACAACATGTGGCAACAATGTAATATTTCCATTAGCCATCAACATATTTTAAAGGGTAAATTGTGCCTGGATATTTTTGTGTTAATTAATAAACTTCCCTTGAATGAGTGTATACTTGGCAATTTTTATATAGAGAGCGAACCGATTGCGTTAACAATTCTTCCAGATTTTAACGAATGGCGCACAAATAAAAATGTAGGTGATGGCCGAACGGCGTTTCGGAGCCCATCTGTCACCATTATTGGTTTTATGTCAGGGCACATATCGAAACTCTAATTATATAACCGTTTGAACGTGGAAAAGCTCTCCCGTTTATAAGAGGAGCATTTTCGTTCGAACACTGTCGCTCTAATTTTTTATTTTCGTCTCCTTAATTGCCGCTTCCTGCGTGGGGAGCTTTACGAGAGGGTTATTCCCAAGAATTCGAAAACGCATATTTCTACGCCTAAAATTGAGGGCGATACGGAACGTGAGGAATTGTTGTCGAAAACGGCACTTCTAGAGCTTTTACAGCTATGACGTGCATCGGTTATTTTCTATGGCGATACATCTTCGCAACGTATCTTCTCCGACAGTAAACGACACGTGTTGTCTTCACGTGTGTACGGCCGAACACGAGGTTGTGTATATCCAATAAGTACATATACAGGGTGATTCATAAGGAATATGGTCAATATTTTAATCATAGGTTCAGGACCACCAAATATTATTTTCGTTTTTTTGCAATAATTCCTTTATTATCTAACGTAGTGACTTGAAATTTGGTATGGTTATATTTTTAAGTTAATAAATCATAAGCTTGTTATCAATTTTAATACCAGATAAAGAGGGCACCACCTATACACTTAACTGGATGAAGAAAAATATCCTTTTCTTATCATGCTCTTTTTTGAGTTTTTTGAAGTTCTTATGATACACCTTGTAAATTTGAATTTTTTCTTGTATTTTTGGGTGGTTGTATAGCTTTATGTTATGAGACCAAGATACCAAGTGTGACCCCTTTTTGTAATCAGCTCATCGAGTAGAGAAAGCAAAATTGCAAAAATATACAGGATGTCCCATTTAAAATAACGAAGTAACAGTCAACTTCCGGTATAAACGGAAGTCCTCCATTTTTGAAAATATTTTAGACGAATTCCTTACATCCTTGTATAAAATATTTCATAATTGTATGCACAGCCGTTCACGAAATACTTCCAATGCCCGCCTTACGTGGTATATCAGGGTGTATTTAATTTTCTTTACCATATTTCAACATATTTATAGGCTTGAAAACTAAAATGAAAATGATTTTGAATATAAAGTATTGAAAATACCCACCACGATACAGCGATTTCTCTAATTCAAAAATGAGAGATATGATTGTTGTTTATGCACAAATAATTTTTTCTGGACTTGCTGCGCCAGAATATACAGAGAAAAATATCCAGACTGCAACCAGATTGCAAGCCTGTTATGTTGAAATATGGTAGGTAAAGTAAATTAGTATACCTTTTTAAGTATAAAGTATGCCTTTTTTCCAAATTTGCCGTAGGTATAACAAGTTGAAAAAAATTGAAAAAATGCCAGGATTTATAAAAAAATTGATACTTTTCTTCACCTAGATCTAGTAAAGTGTAGGTAAAAATATACCTAACCATATATACCAAATTTCGAGTAAATACCTATGTTAATAATTATTGCAAAAAAACGAAAAATTAAACTTGAATTTCAACACCCTGTATCTTAGTAGTAGATAACAGTAGATTAACAGCACAGTAGTAGACAACATTTAACCAGTGTTATTTAGTAAAATATTATCTAATATTTGGAGGTCCTGAACCTATAATGAAAATATTGACCATCCTTATATGTGACCCTGTATACAGGATTTCCACTTAGAATCTTCTATTAATAATGGTTCGTCAAAATTAGCAACTTTCTTTTCGAAGCGCTGTGAAAGTGTCAAGCTAGAAACCATCATAAATCAAATACTTATAGCCACATATCTTGTCTTGGAATTCACCAAAAGTAGCCCCCAACTCGAAGAGGTATGAATCACCCCTTTGAATGAAACCATGTTCTACATTTTGGGGAACATTCTACCCCCTATATTAAAACCTCCTCCTACATCTACCACCTCTTCACTGCTGAAGAGATTGTGGTAGCCCACTATCCTGTGTATAATATGGATTAAGGAGAAAAGTTTTGCATTTTCGAACACTATTGTTCCTCTAATTTCGCGGGGCACCCTGTAGATCGAATTTTCGGCAGATGTAGAACGTACGAAAAACAATATATCTAAATGCGAAGTATTTTTCGCAACGAATAAGTCTAAACATTTCTGTGCGTCGAAATCCAGCAGGTGCACCGTTTTGTGCCGATATATTTTTTTCATATGAACGCACATCTGTCGCACGTGCAGTATTTCGAAAAGAAAGGTAGATGTAATATGAATATGAATGCCTGTGTAGTACTTAAAACCCGAATCGATTACGAGCGTGCCCTGTAGAATTTGCACACAAGGTGGATGGGGATAATATAGTAAATCCCACATGCACATGGTGTGTATAGAAAATAATAGATATAGGGGCATTTCTTGTATAGGTATACTGTTTCCAAAGTCAATATAGTATATGAGTTATTATATTAGTTAATTTAATAGATAATTGAAAGTTTTCAGTATTAAAAAAGATAGTTAACAACGAATAAAAAAGCGTTAAAAGCACCCACATAATAAAAACCCATTTAACCACTCGGCTACCGCATCTAATTACCTGTTGCGCAACGGAAAAAAGGGAAACCGTTCGGCGTAATTCGTAGTCGCATTGCACGTAGAAAACGCGAGCCGAAATATATCCGGCGGTGGAAAGTTCGACCGAAAAGAAAACGGATGCGCGTCCGCCCTTTGAGGTTCACCTCTGCTCGTTCCGGGCCCGTCCGGCCGGGGCGATTACGCTTGGACGTTTTCGCATTCTAATGTCGTGTCGGCCGACAACGGTTTCGCGAAAAACGACAATTTTTCCCGACAACGAGGGAAATTTCATCGAAAATTCCGCACGCGTGGCGTTTGTAGAGTAGAGGTTTACATGAATACAAAAGCCACGACTCTGCTATCTGGGTTGTTGAGCAAGGGAAATGTAATGCTATGTTGATGATGTAGAAATGGAAAAAATGATTCAGTTTGTGTCGAAGTTAATAAATCATAAATTAATGCTGTAATTGTAAATAGGACTGATGATACTACTTTAGGGGTTAATAATTAAAGGTTTTTTTGAGGATCCTCAAAGTGATTTTAAAGTTTTACTTTTCGCTATATTAGTGATTTTTTAAGCATTCATTTATGAAATTCAGTGATTTATTAAGTTTTTTTTCGCTATTTCAAACATCTTTTGAAGTAATATTGATTTATAGTCGTGATTCTAAGATTTCCTTGCTTTGTTGCAGTTATATAAGTAATATAAACTTGGTTTTATCACCGTTTGTGATTGTTTTTATCGTTTTAATCATTTTCAAGCTTTTTTAAAGTCATTTTATATGGGAATTTTTGAAACTTTATTTTTGACATTTCATTGATTTTTCAATTTTTCATTTCATTGATTCTATTATTTAGAACTGCAAAAATCATTTCTTAAGATCTTTAAAATGTCTTCGAATGCTGCCAAAAACATTTTAATGACAAATAAAGACTGAAATATTTTGAAATAGTATCATCCTCAAAAATTATTAAATCATCCAAAAATCGCCAAATTTTGTTTGGACAATATTAAAAACAAAGCATAATTTCAACAAATTATCTCCGTAAGTATATTAAATTCCTTCCCCTATAACGAAAATTGAATTTTTATGAAACTGATTGAAATATTTACAATAGTCCTAATCGAATGCATAATATTTCTAAATGATAATAACTATTATATCTAACTGCAGTTAGATATTGTCTGATATAATCAACTACATATGTCGAGATTAACATTCACGACGGTGTCGGTATACAGAAAAAAGAACGCCACTGGGGTTGTTGATCTGCTGTACGATTGCAAGCATCCTCCAGCTGTTGCATTTCAAATTATAGGTAACACATGCTGTTATAATAACGCAGCTTTTTTGAAATTCAAAATAAAAGGCCGAAGACGCGGCCGCTCTTTTCTCCATCACACACGCTGGCCCGTCTGCAATGCAAGGTCCAACAGGTAGATGCTTTTAATTGGTGTTTTGTGAGGGAGGTCGGCCAACAGGTGGTGCGTGTAGCCCTTTCTAAGGGTAGTATGGACTCTAAATCACAATATTTCTTACTATACTAAATAAAAAATGCATTTAATGAGCTCGGAATTTCGAAATTGCCTACGACTTTTTAAGGGATTAGTTTACGAAACGAGTCGTAGAAGAGTAGTATAGTTTATAAAAGGAATTGAAATATATCTTTGCTATTACATTTTGTGACTGATGCCAAATTTTGGGTCTCCTATCCTTTTACCTCGGCGAATATGAGAGCATGGTAATGTAAAGGACCAGCTGTTCCGTTTAGAAAGGGATAAAAGGCTGAAGAAACAGCAGGCACGCGTCTGCAGACGACCTATCTTCAGAGGCGTGTATACGAAAATAATTAATGGGAAAAAAATACCAAGGGAAATATTAGAAACCGATGTTGCACGGGAGATTTATTAGGCAATTTTACGCTAAATCTAGTGAAGTTTTATAGACCTGGCTACAAGTGCTTAACATTGCATGTGGATTTTGTCACAAGTTATTAACTTTTTTGCACAGAATGAAATTAAACCAAAACCACCTTCTGTACGAGTATAACAACAGAACACAAGTCAAGATAAATTCCTGTGCGCGAAACAATATCACTTCCCTTTGCGTTGTTGATACGCGTACACGTAGGAATCCAATATTTATCGGCGCTATATCGACTAACGTATTCTGCGTATATATCCAGTTCAAGGTTTTTCATCAGGGGAAAATGGGAAAATTTTCTCGACATGCAGTTTATCGGAAATAAATTCGCTCTAATCCCGCTGTTTGTCGATCCGTGCATTCGGTCCGCGGTAAATGATCTGCTTATTGCGCCTTCGTAAGCCGAAGAGCGAATAAATTTTCACGCTAAGGATTAAATTAGGATGCGAGCGTCGGGAAACATTTTTATGAAATATGCTTATTAGGAATTGAAGAATCAAAGGATTTTATTGGGTTCAAATCGAAGTAATTTAGATCAAGTGTAGAGCCATTTTCTGACTCACTGATTAAATTTACTTGTAGTAATTAATTATATTTTACCCTATTTTGCAGAATGGACAAGGATTATCAAGTGTCTTCAGAAATATTCGAAGAAAACGACTATGTAGTTTCGGAAAAGCCAATTCTAAGTGAAAACAGTAAGTATTCTTTTTATTACGCACCTTAGCCATTTTATCTATTTATCTCGAATTTAAAATGTCTATATTGGAAAATATAGGGTGGCACATGTATGGAAAAGACCAATATATCAGTTACTTTAGATAATATTAGATAATTTTATGCTGCATATTTTAAAATTGGTTCTTACAAGAATTATTGGATGGCTATAATGTCTATTAACGTCTATTTCTATTATTAAAAAAGAAGGCTGAAAATTTCTTTTCTGCATTTTTAAATTCTATTTTTATTATTAAATTGAAATATTTTGAAGTGTTAAATTTAGGTATAGGTATAGGGAATGTTTAATAAGAATGATACCCTCTTTCAAAAATACTTCCTGCTATTAAATATTTGAAAAATTTTTGAAAAAATAATATATGTTTGGTCTGTACCACTGCAAAACGGAACACTCTGTATAAATTCAACCAAAAATATTAAAATATGCAGCGTACAAGAAGTTTTTTGACATTATCAACAGTATGTATAGGACTTTCCATACTAAATGTATTCAGACTACCCTGTATTCAGTACAGCAATATTTTTTTTATAATTCGCATGACAAAAATATTTTTACGACGGCACAAGTGAAGTTTCGATTACGAAATTCAATTTTCAACAGCAATTTTAGTACATAAAAATTGCGCAAATAGAGAAGAACGCGAACCAACTGCCAATTTCCCTCGTCCCGACGTATCAACAATGCGGCATTTTCTCCAAAATATTTTCCTTTTTTTCCGTTTTATTTCCAGACGTTGTTTCTAAATTCAATTTCTACCGGCCTCGGTGCGGCTTAGCGATCGATGCAGACGGAGATTTAAATGTTCTTCGAAGGAATCCGAGGACTCCGCCCTCACCGACGGACTTTATCGAAATAGGTAAAAACTCTCCCTAGCACGGCTAAAATCTATTAATTATTTAAAAGGAATTTCACGCAAATTAATGTTCGTATATACGTGAAATATGTATAGCGTTACGTTATTCTGACGTGGGTCAAATGTCAAATTTTTGGCACCAATTCGATTGATTTGAGCGATGTTGCCAACGTTAGGTAATTTTACTTAATCTCGTTTTAGAGCACAAAAAGAGCACCGTGTTAGGCATGGTGGGATTGCAAGTATGGCGAGGGGCTTTTCTTTTAGCCGATTGGTTAATGCATTATCACGAAACAATACCGAAGGGATCGTACGTTTTGGAATTAGGATCAGGAGTAGGATTTACCAGTATTGTTGCCTCTATGTTTTTCCCCGTTATTTGTACAGGTAAGTCGAAAATGTTCATTCGTCTTCTATTCAACCATCTTAAACATTTTGGTGCTTTTATATTTAATAAGAAGAAAATAAAAAAAAATCGATTGAATTTTTTCGGTATTGTGTGACGCTATAAAGTAAAAAATTGGGAATTTATTCATTTCAAACAACCGATATTTATTTTCATAGGAATTGTCTATATACGTGTCGATTTCTATTTTATTAGACGTTTCTGTACGATTGGAAACCGTTTTTTTATGCGCCGTTGGAAAAACCGTTTTGATTTATGGATAGTTCCCGACTTTCGAGTAACTGCCGAATGTGTATGAAATACATCGTATATATCGTAAATTTTTCCCCGATCGTTTACGAAACCATCGCAAAGAAGTCGACCGTTGTTGTGAAGTTTTTTCTAGATAAAAAATCGTTCGGAAGCAACTTAAGAAAGGGACTAATGTTCCGTCGCGTCAACAGCTAGCAGTTTTATGTTGTTTCACTTCGTAAGGGATGGATTTTGTATTATAAAAACACCAGTCGATTCTGTAAGAAAAAGCAGGGAAGTTGATAACTTGAAATTTTGGCGGATGCGCGGTTTATATTTTTGGTGACAGCTTCACCTATTATACACCATAAATACATGCAATGAGGTAATTATCTTTCTGTACATTAACATTTTACGTAATTACGTAATAAAGTACAAGAGAATTTGAGCTATACAATAATGAATAATGTCATGCCTACCTGTTTGTATTAGTAATATCGTTAATTGAACGATGTGGTTGGAATAACGTATAACATAAACAGAATTTCCCATTTTACTTTAGTAAGTAGATTGGTACTTATGATTTACGTTTGTAATAAAATTGGTTTCTCCCTGAGTTAATTAAAATTACTCATTACTGTAATAATGTATATAAATAAAGGAAAATTTTGTTCGTATATTCATGGAAACTTAGGTAGTTTTTATTCCTATTAAATTAAGTTAATAAGTATAGGAAATGTTTTAAATTTCCTTAGTGTATAATTAGCTATTTTCTGAAACACTTTATGCTATTGTTTATTATCGGAAAAATAATAAAAACAGTACTAAACCACGCTATGCGGTGTGCTCTAAAATTTCGCTCTAACAAATTACTCTAAAAGAAACATCTAATTTTTTGCGTTTAGAGAAAAACAAAGCATTCCTTTCAGTAGACTATCCACCAGTTATTTAACTCCAAATTTGCAAAGTTTAAAAACTCCGCTTGTAAATTAATCGGCCGTATCGTATTCCAAATTAAAAACGTCCCGGGAAATTCCCTCTGAAAAAAATAACCCAAATTCAACGCGAGCCGTCACACGGAAAAAAGGAACACTGAATTCACATTGAGAAGTCAGCGTTAGCGGGATGAACCAATGGACTTTGTCAGTGTTCAAAATTTATTTGCTATATGTTTCGGAAATAACATAATAAGTTTGTTACTAACAAAATCAACATATTTCCATCGTAAAACGTTTAATATACTGTACAGGGTGTATTGTAAGTTGATACTTCTTTTTTAACTGTGTATGAATCTCTTAATTCTAAGCAATTTTCAAATAAACTTTTTCAATATTCTGAAAAACAAAGATAAAAATTTATAATAATTTTTACCTTTTTTTTGAATTTCGAATATTTCCCAATACGTACTTACCTGCTTCATTAAATATGAAATTTATTTATTTTTTGGCATTTATTTGACAGATGACTGCCATAAATAAATTTCTTATTTAATAAAGCAGGTACGTATTGGAAAAATTCGAAATTTTAAAATTTTCTACCTTCTTTGTTATTCACAATATTCAAAAAGTTTACTTGAAAAAGTTGCTTAGAATTAAGAGATTCATACACAGTTGAAAAAGAAGTATCAACTTACAATACACCCGTATAGTAATTTTTTGAGTAAATTTAATCATTGAAAGTACACGAATTTGAGCACAATAATTCACTGGAAGGATTAAATAAATAACTGTAAAATCCCTAAAAGCTTTATTTATCATTATCTCCCTGACATCTCAACGTGAGATCCACTATATAGCAAATTGTTTGCGATACGTTGTATATTTTTCCCATTACGACGGGCGTTTATAATCGTCAATTTTTTCCCGGCACTGGACGAGTTCGAATTTTTTACCCCTTTTTTCATAACAGAAAACGGCCAGCGTGACTGGCCAGATACTAGGTATACCGCTGGCCTGCTCTTAATGAGAACTGGCCGAACCCCGTTACCACTACATGCGGGCGCACTGTGGTCTATTAAACGCAGAAACGAGCTCCATTTCGTTTCCAATAAAGAACGTCCGGCACAGCGATCCGTTTGGTAAATAAGCTTTTGGTTAATTGCAGATGTAAATAGAGGCGACATACTGCGGCTGATCGAATGCAACGTGCAAAGGAACGAGAATCACGTGAGGAATCCCATCGAAGTGATGGAATTGGATTTCACGTCGGATCGCCTCCCCGAGGAAATCGTGAAACACCTGCCGAACGTCGGCGTTATTATAGCGGCAGACAGTAAGTGAAAAAATAAACTGAATGGCGGTTATTTTTCTATCGATTTCGATTCGATGGAAAGTTAAATTAGTATCATTCTATTGTGTTAGGTAAACGAAATATGGTTACTTAATGATCCGTATTCAGCACCCCTCTTTAACGTTAAAGACGCTTTTAATACACTTTAACGGTTCTATATGATCAAAATTAATGTGGCTATACGAATAAAAGTGATATTTTCGTAATTTTGGAAAAAAGAAAATAAATAAAAAAAAATGTCATATGGCATTTTTTATTCGAAATTGTATACCTAAAACCTTCTGAAGTTTGGATGTTTTTATAGTAGACACCCTATATGTATAGAGGTCATCGAGGGGATCACAAAAAACCCATATAGTATAAGTCTTGAGCCCTTTATAACCGAGTTATTTTTTAACACCCGCCCGGGTGTTATTTTGGATTTGCTGATGTAATTTTAATATTTTTTGTCAATCTTAAATATAATTTTTCGGGTCGATAAAGGTATACAGGGTTATTCACGGCCACCGTGAATAACCCTGTAACTCGGTTATAAAGGGCGCCTAACTCGTGCTATTGTAAATGTTTTCTCGTGGGTAACCTCTATATGGAGTTAAAACATTGTCCCTTCCATCAATGAAACACCCTGTAAAATTTTTTCCACTTCTTTACGACAAAATAAGACGTATTAAAAATATGTTACAATTTTTCTATATCTATTGTAACATGACAAAAAGAATCTTCTCTCCACAAAACCGTCTTATCCTTATATCGTCAATATCATCGTAAAGCGTCGATATCTTGGATACTAACCGGACAATTCCAGTTTAGCTTTTATTAGATCGCCGACAAAGGGACAGCTTTTACAATGCAGTAAATTCCGAAAGCTTTGCCGAAACGTACGCCGAGCTACACGGAGTAATCCTCCATGAATTATACCGTAAAGTTCGGCGTGTGGAAAGCTCAACTATGAAGCACTTATTTCGAAGAGGAATTTATGGACTAGATTTTACGAGGTTTATTCGTCATAATCATTTCAAAGACTGGATGTTTCGTACATAATTTTAAATTTCATCACCAAATTTACTGCGTTTGTTAGCGAGCGCTCGAAAGGAACTTTCCAGCACTATGGGGGTGTCTTACAATGTTTTATCTACGATCGCGTTATGAGCGAGTGCAATTTCATTTCTTCCTTTTTTTTCGAATATTTTCAGCCGTGTACGACGACAGCCTCACGGAAGCTTTCATCAGCACAATACAAAGGTTATTATCTACAACTCGAGCGCAGAGCAGCGTCTACGTAGCGCTGGAAAAGCGATACGTTTTCACTGTAGCCGACTGCGATACGGTTGCTCCCTGCTACGATTATTATCTGGAATGTTTGGAAAAATTGACGAACGTCAAGTGCGAGCAAGTCCCCTTGACGTTTCCGCAGTATTTCCAGTACCAGAGGGCCAAAGAGTTGGTATTGTGGAAGGTGACGGCTCTCTGATCCCCAGCATCCCCAACGATGGATTTATCTTAGGTAATTTATATTAATTTATTTACTAAGAAAATTGTACTATTTATCGTTGTTTAATGCTGTACAAATTACCTGTTCAAACAAGTATTTTACAGAGATACTTGCCTAATTATGTGTAATATCCGGAAACTCGAGTAAAGTGCTTGCTAATTCGAGGTTTTATGGTTAATTTTCCGTTTCTCCTTTTTGGTATTACTTGTACAAACAGTTCTAATAATGGATTCCACTTTCATATTAATGCAGCCCAACGAATTTTAATCGATGTTTTACCTTTGTTAACATTACTCTGAATCTATTAAACGGCAGTTAGGTTTATGCTGATAATTTTTTGAATAATTAATCAGCTAATCAATTAACGAACGTTTGATATTACAAATACAATCAATGTATTTGATAATTTAGAATTAAATGTAATTTTTAAGATTCGTGTGGAACGAAATCATATGATAAACAAAGTATAGAGCCTTAGGATAAGTAAACTAAATCTTTGGTTTCAAACAAATCATTGGTTCAATTTGCCGGGAATACATACAGTGACTGATAGAACAATTCAATATTTTTTTCCACTTATCTTTTGGAAATAAGCAATAAAGACGGTATAGGCCCGGTTTGAAGGCAACTTTTGATCGAACGAGATTAGAATCATTCAGAACAGCTCCGAGCGGAGGTCAAACGTGCTCTTGCTGTTTTTTGGCGTTCGCATCCCCCTAACTTCGGGGGATTTTACCTTTTTTTCTCTCGTATGCACGGATTCATTTTTATGCTGAACAGGCACAGTAGAAGGGAATATTTTTGATGGAGGGATTTAAATAGATTTTAGACCTAAAAAACAATTTCGAGAATGAATAACATGAAGTCCTCTTTACGCAGATATATACGGTTAATTTGGTTAAAAAATGACAGGCAATACAGATTTTATCCAAAATAAAAATATAGGGTGATTTTTAACTTATATATGCATAAATTTGGGAAATCGTTAGCTGAGGACAAAATAATGGTTAATAGATGATTAAAAAAAAGTTTAGATAATAAATTATTTTTAGTTTAGGAGATAAACAAAATAATCAGAATTTCCTAAGAGAAGTAATATAGTGCGAAAAGGAACTATAATAAATTATTTACATTTTGAATTTTATGAAATTCAGAGTATTTTTTTTTATTTTAAATAAATTGGTATCTCCGAAACTAAAAATATTTTAATATACTTTTTTTTCGCTATTAAATCATTTATTTGTCTTCAGTTATAATTTTCCAGTTTATGCGTAGGTATACCTAGGTTAAGAATCACCCCGTATAAGTTGTGTGTAGGTATAATAATTTTATTATTTTCGAGGTAAGTTCAAAGCATTTCATTGGATTTATATGACTAATACTGGGCTTTTTTTACGAGATTTTGCATAATTTTTGCAGAGGTTTGGTTAGTATTTTGAAGGATTTTCAACGATTTTGCGAGTGTTTTTTTAATCATTTTTTGGTGATTTGAAGGGTTTGTTATTTCATAATTAATTATACAGGGTGTATTGTAAGTTGATATATACTTCTTTTACAACTGTGTATGAATCTCTTAATCCTATAAGCAACTTTTTAAAATAAACTTTTTGAATATTCTGAAAAACAAAGATAAAAATTTATAATAATTTTTACATTTTTTTTTAATTTCGAATATTTTCCAATACGTACCTGCTTCATATTTAATGAATATTTAATGAATCATATTTAATGAAGCAGGTACGTATTGGGAAATATTCGAAATTATAAAATTTTCTATCTTCTTTGTTATTCATAATATTCAAATAGTTTATTTGAAAAAGTTGCTTAGAATTAAGAGATTCATACACAGTTGCAGAAGAAGTACCAACTTACAATACACCCTGTATGTTATTTTCAATTTTGAACAGTTTAAAGTAAATTTGCATGTAAAGGGTAGGCCATGTAAGATTTGGTATTTTAATCAGCTATAATGAAAACTAATGAATATTTTTTCAAAATTGTCAGTTTCTTAGAAAGATCGATCCTTGAACAGTTGAAAATGTACTGAAAAATTGTACTGATCAAAGGGGTATTGTAAGGCTAGCCGTGGCACTAATTAAATGATAATAATTTCCATCCCTTACCTAATGGAAATGTTCAATCTTTCTAATGAACTAATAACTCATTAGTTTTTTTATAGGATATTAAAATTCCAAATCTTAAACGGCCCACCCTTTATTTTAATACCACACGTGTAAGTTTGATTGCATAACATTAAAAGTCACGCGATAACCATTTGTTATCAAAAATAGATCTTTAAAAAATATAACCCTCTTTCCTCTAATCAAAGCAAAAGCACGCATCAATACATCCCAAATCCGCAGTAACTATCTCCCATCGAACGTGACTGCTCTACCACCGCGTAAAACTACCTGATCCCAATCAATGACGGACGCATACGTACCCCGACCAGAGGAAAAAAATCCCGTCTCTAACACTGAAACCGTCCCCCGTCTACGGCGGTTTCGTTTCGGCTCGCGTTAACATCGACGGCGCTCCTCTATCGGCCGGCCGCCGCGACGCCTCTGCGTGCGCCCGGCGTAGAGACGCGAGACGTTTCCATCGCGACGCGTCCATCTCCATTTCCATCTCCGTCCTCTCGCCGGCCGCTCAGCTCGGGCACTCGCGCTCCGACGACGGCGCTATCCAATATAATAGACCAGTCGAACGAGTCGCGCCGAGAGGGAATGCCGCTCGCTCGACGACATCCATTTAATAAACATTCCACTGATTGATTTTTCCGAATACCCGACGCTTTTCCAAGCGAGTGTGACGGCTCCGCGGCGATTATGAGGACGGCGTCGCCGATGGGGAATTGAGCTCGAGCACGCTCTCGATTCCGTGCGAATCTAAGGTAGGTTTTTGAGTGTTGTTTCGATGTTGTGGGATTGTTGTTTTCGCGCGATGTAAATTTTTGGTCGGGGTTGTTATGTGTGCTTAAATGGAATGGGGTTATTGTCGGGAATTGGTCGTGGTTTGGCAATGTGGGGATACACCTGTTGACTTTCGACCATGCATGTTCGAATCATGCGATTGGGGTTTGTTTGGTTTTGGTTATATGAGGAGTTTTCTGTTATGATTTTAGATATTTTTGTAGGTTCTAAATAGATTAATTGAAATACCCTCAATGGTCTAGTCTAGGGGACAAAGTAATAATATTATTGGACAATTAAGCGTCAAGTTGATAATATATTTATTGATATAAATTATGAAAAATAGGAAAAGTTGTCGTTTTATATTAGAGGGAGTATCTGTAATAAATTGGAAAAAATTAATAAGAAATTCTCATTTAAAATTGTCATGTCCCCTGCTAGACCATTTTGATGAGTGATCAGCTTTAAAGAGATTTTTGAAGGTTTTCAAATGAGTTCGATGTTACACATTTTAAGGATTTATAGAATATGTTTCCTTTTTAGGATTTATTCATTATTTATGTGGTTATTGTAGATTTCACAAAAAAAAAATTACAATATATGTCCCGGAAAATCAGCAAAATATTCCTAAAAATTTGAATATTATTAAAATGGAAAGAAAAAATATATTTAAACATTTCTTAAAATTCTGAAAGTGCAATTATTAAATATCATTAAAATGACCTGTTAGAATATCTCAAAAACATTATGTAATTAAAACATTCATTGAACCATCAAAAAACTCTTATGAATGAAATTACTGAAAATATTTAAAATTATAAAAAATCTAAAAACACTAAAAACTATCTGAAATTTATTTAAAAACAACAATAATACATATGAAGGAATATTCCAAAATACCTGCAATTTTCCCAACAATATAAAAAATGCAAAAAATTACTTTGACTTATACTACCTTCAGAAATAGTTGATTCGAAGTTAATCTTTTTCCGAGCTTGAGGTGCACATCAATTTTTAATTTCCCGTGGAAATTATTTTTTCCAATTTTCTAAACAGTCCATAAAATCATTACATAAATCCATTTATAACGCCTGAGTTCCCTAATTTTACCAACAAAGATATTAATTTGAGGTATTTTCATTAAGCTTTTATGCCAACAATTTTTACATAAGACATTTTTACGAAGATATTTTGGTGCGGGAATTTTTTGTAACTCGCTTTAATAACCTTTGTATTGCTCCAGCGGCTTTACATCCCCGAGCCGGCTCATTCTTTTGTACTTTATTATAACCATAATTTTATATTGAAATCGCTTTTGCAGCCGCCTATTCAAAGTGTTTTGATGCATTTTTATTATCTTTTTCACTAGAAACGCTGAACGGTTTATTAAGTCTTGTTCTTTATAAATTCCTTTAAAAGGTATAAAATATTTAAAATATGCAACGAATCCATCTGTTGCTTATGATACGCTCATTTTTTTGATAGTAAGCAGACAATTCTTGAAATAATTTTATTTATTTAATTTACTTTCAATTTAAAACGATTTTCATTCCTCATTGGTTGCGTACATGTTTTGTAATATTTTGAAAAAATATTTACTTTGGATGCAATCGGTATTTTTTTCATCACTATTAATAGATAGTTTTATAAAAATATACTCAATATTTCTTCCATTAAATTCCTCAAAAATAATTCTTATGGTATATGTTTATAATTTTATAGAGCGAAGATGACCTCCCAACATGAAATATTAATTTATCCAAATATAATGTATGTATAGTTAATATTTCCACAATACCCACTAGTTGGTTAAACCATATTTGTATACTTATTTGTATATTGTATCTGTTATTATGATGCAGAATATTCATATAATATAATCAATAATTCATTGTATTAATAATAGTCTAGTTTTAATACCTTATCGAGCAGCAATGAATGAATGAAATGATAAATTTAAACTACTTCTAGCCTGTCTGGTTCTACTTACAAATGATCCTGTTAAAACTCTTTAACGCTCCAGTCATGCCAACACAACAAAGACTTCGTTTTTTTTCTATCGCTCGGGAGTTTGCAATTCAGAGGGGAATGTTGAAAATTTCCTTTCCCTTGTCAAGAACAGTCGCTATGAATAAAATTGCGAAATTGCTTTTATTAATATTATTTTGTATTATGTATCTCTAAAACGTCCTACATTACATCAATTTCAATTTAGCTAAAAACCGAATAAACTACAAATGAGCGAAACATGTCTAAACTGATTCAGAATAGCTGGATATTGCAGAATATTTTCTCTTGTTCGTGGAAAATTGAATTGAAAATGGAAATGGAAATTTCTCTATAGAGCAATACGTATAAATTGCGCGAGCAAAAAGGCCCGAGCCGGCTGCATTTACAAAGCAAACCAGACCCAATGAACATTATGACTAAGCTTTTTAATTTAATTAAAATACAGTTTACATTTTGAAATGAACCCTTTCAAATTAAGCCGGAAAAAACGGGCGAAATAAAGAAACATTAACGGGTATTTTTATGCGATATTTAATCTCGGTCAGAAGAAAAAGCGCTGTTTAATGACGCTCCCGGCGAAATTAGCAAGTCCTTCATACGTAACCCGGAAAATAATTGCAATCCGCCAAGGAAATTTATCACCGGAAGAATATAAATTTGAACGCTCAAGTGTCTAAATACAAAATTAGTTTTACAAGAGCAATTTCGCGTTTATGTCACATCCCATTGTACTTAGTATTCTTAACTTTATAGCTGGTTTTATTTTTTTTTCTTGAAAAAATAGTACATACGCTTAAATACTAGTAATCCAATTTTAATATAAATTAATAACACTATTATTTCGAGAAGAATATACATATTAATACGTATTCAAGCGTAAAATAAATAAAATTGTGACGAACGGAATTTGGTTCGTTACTTCAAAAATAATTTCAATAAAGTATATTTCCCTTGATACAAAAGGATTTGGATTGACATTTGAATGACAGCCAAGGCCTAATAATAAAAACCTACTAATAATAAATATTAAATATAAAATATTTTATCAATGCACAAGAAGAAAAGGGGGAGATAAAAGGCCGCGGATAATGAAATATTGGGTGAGATTTTTTTAAACTTTGGCAATAACTGTCAAAATTTGTGTTGGCAATATTGGCAAATTTGGCAGTGTTATTCACAGAAATGTAAATGTAAAAACTGTATAATTTAGTCCTACGTACCCAGTTGTTATGAACGTATTTATTTAGTAAAGTAAACAAAGCACCTTCTATTATGTATAGATTTATTTATAGCAATTAATCCGAATAATCCGTCGCCACATTGCATTTAACAGTCTCTAAATCTGACGGGTTAGTGATAAAAATCCGAATAAAATCAACATTTTCACCAAGCTATTGAAACGGGAACTTGTAGCATTAATACACTTCTGTAATATATTTTTTCTTTGCTTATTTTTTTAAATAAACAAAACCTCGTAAACCTAGTACAGCTCGTAAATAAACTAATCCAAATTAACGTTCTATTTACAATTTTGAAACATCTAAAAATATAACATTCAGTGAATCTTTTATTTTCATCAGCAGAATTATACAGGTTAGTTGAGCAGCGATTTTCTTACCTCAAACTTTTAATAAGAGCGATTTTACCAGCTGTTTCATTTTTTTTATTGCGAGCTTTCGACTGCAACTTTCCGAAATCCGCGCCAGTAAAACAATCCAATCCCGCAATAATACCGGTAATTCGTAAAACGATATCGATTCGAAAAATTTCGCGCTATTTAAAATTTTATCATAACGTCAATTAATAATTATCGCCGAACTAAACGAATCGATAGCGGGCCTATTCCGACCTTATTAGTCGCCGGCTCCCGCAGTTTGTAACTTAATAAATCGAGAAATCAAACGGCGCCTCTCGGCGAATGAGGGAAATACGCGAAACGTGTAGACTTCGATCTCGGGAATACGAAAATTCGACGTCGACTAATTAATGCACTCGAAGGAAAATAATAAGCCGAAGAGCATTGCGACGGGAGTGCCGCTTGTTCGCTTTTAATGGGGGATGAGTTGCCCGGAGAAAAAGTGGACAGAAATAATGATATAAATTGTAAATCGCCGGCTACAAAGGGAAATTTACATTTAAGGGGTTTAAAGGATTCTTAGAAAATTTTCAAAAATCCTTTAGTCTAACTCCACCCTGAGGAAAATATGGATTGTAATTAATAATATAAATTGTAAATTGCCGATTACAAAGAAAATTGGGTTCTTTTGGTGATTTTTAAAACTTATGTATTTTTCTTGTTAAAATGATTTTTGAGGCTTTTAAGGCAATTTTAGAAACAGTAGATAATTCATGAATTATTATTGCCTTTTTTTAAATAATTTATGTGTCCATTTTCGAGCTTTCTATGATCAATTTTTTAAGCTTTTTTAGCATTTTTAATTTATATTATGCTATGATACACATTTTTATACTGGAAGGAATCTGTATCCACGTTGCGGGAGATATGAGTTTTATAATTTGCATGAAAAGAGTTCTTGGAATTAATAGGGCTTCTGAAAGTCGCCGGCGGAATGCATGTATAATCGATGGGGAAAATTTACATTTCATTGGAAATGGGAAGTTTGTTGATTGCGGCAGTTGTGACGGGGTTTTATTCACGCCAGTCATGCCCTATTTGGGGATATTCGCGTCGGGAAATTCGATGGAAAACCGGCCGGATCTTGGCGACAAATTTCAATTTTTCGCCCGCTTGTTCCTGCCGAAATAATCGTGTTGGAACTTTGCTGCCACAATGAAATCGTTGCCTTTGTTTCAAACATGGCAAAAATTTCCATACTGGATTTTTATTCTCTTTGATCGCAAAGCGTAACTCTAATTTTCATCATTTTTACACCAGTTTTTTTAGCATTCCTTTATGTTTTTAGCATTTTCATAATTGTATAAGCTTTTTTAATACTTAGTATTTTTAATTAAACATGTAAATACTGAAATAATTGAATCAATTAGTTGAGTCATCCGGTCGCGTAATTTCCGTTAATTTCCTCGACATATTAATACACAGTATACAAGCATTCGTGATGAATAAACGTCAAACGGCATTGATTGATTTATTCAACGACTTTCCGACATAATAATAATACGCCCGTACACAACGGTATTCCTTCGGGAAATCCTTTTGTAATCGAGCTTTGAATTGTCGACGTTTTCATTTTCCATTCGGATTTGGTTCACCTCCCGGGAGAAATTGACACTTCAGGGTTGAATATTTCCTACGTATAAAAATTAGTTTACCTGATGTTGTTCGTAAACAACTTCGAAATACTGGCGTCTTGAAAAATACAAATAAAAATAAAATGTCGCCCTTTTGCTTGTTGCTCAGGCGCCTCGGGCGAATCAAACTTTATTTGGGGCACGCCGATAACGACAATAATAAAGTTCAAATCGAAAACAAAAGTTTTCCTATTTATTTATTCATAAATAAGCCTATTATCAATGAAAACTATTCACCATATAAATTCCTATTAAAACGATTATAATAACTTTGAAGGGATTAAAAACTTCCAATGACACACTCAATAAATAAAATTACAAATACCTATTAACACTTTAATCTAATTAAATAAACACAAAAGAGCCTTTCAACCGTTCACTATTTTTACCAATAGTATTGTTCTCGCTATTATTATTTTATCGATACTAAGCTAAATGCTCCGGTTTTGACAAAGTTAATCCGCGGATCCCGAAGTTCAAAATAGCCTGCAACTATTTTCATTACGCCGGTTACCTAATGCATAGTTGAAAAGGGCGCTGTTGGCGTTGGTTTTTCCTGCGCCATCAGGATTATAGCCTTTTACGCAAGCGGGATTTGACCGGCACGGGGAGCTATTTTTTTAATCGTTAATTTTAATCAACAAGTTCGTTAAAACTTGCACAATCGGCAAACTTACAACTCGTGATTATTAATTGTAGATGCTGTTTGTATCAAATTAAATACAGGGTGTTCGAGGGCTCGGCGAACAAAAGCCATTAATTACCTTCCGAACGGACAGGACGAAATGTAATGGAATTCAATACAAATATGTAGTGAAATAATTGTGCTTTTGACTTGAGTTGACGTCAACTGGGAATTACACAATAATTGACTGGGTATGGTAGAGCTTTTCAATCAAGATGATTGAGGGTTTTCGACGCCAGGGTGATTTTTCATTTCCCCAACATGACCGTTTAATATCCGATTATGTAACGGTTGAATTTAAATTTGTTATACTTGCATTGCCATAGCGATAAACATCATCAATTTTTTATTAAACCATTATTTTTATACCTAAAAAACCCTTATTTTCTATCATTTTCTCCAGACATAATTTTCCGAAACGTTGATGATTATAATTAGAGCGGAGAATTTTAATAAGAAATCCAGCAAGATAAATTATAAACCGAGAAAACTCAATTAATCGATTAGTGCTGTAGACATTCCCCATCGTTTTGTAAATGATTTCTGGAGAATGTTGTTTGCGAAGCGAAACGACTAAATGGATATTTCCAATTATTTCGAAACATTCAAGGACTGAAAACATCCTTCAAATCACCCGAATAATCTAATCGTACATAAAGGAATTAGGTACTTTCACAATTAATGATACCGCTACAGAACAGCGATTTATCATAAGCAAATTGCTTCAATCTATAACATTATCTATTATAAATCAATAGGAAAAAATATTTGTGGAGGGAAACATCAATGTTAATGTTAGTATGTATAAAAAATTTCTTGTTTATGCAATGCTTTTTTGCTAAGTGTGTCTAAATATTTTTATTTAATTGGCCATATTTTATTTTTGTTTTTTTTTTCAAGGATATATCTGCATTGCATTCCTAGTTAAGCAGTTACTTGAAGACTAGAAAATCCATCTCCATCAATAAAATATGCGGGTTAATTGAGAGTTTACTTCTTACTCAAGTAAGTACTTTCAAATACTAAATTAATCAGCAATATTCTGATACAAAAATATTACCTCGTATTAAGTTCCTAAACGGTTTATTAATATTCATATTTGATGATAACATTAATGATTAACGTTGCGAGTTACCTAATTTACTTTGCGCAAATCGATACTGTGAGAAAATGTGGCGTTGTTTGTGTACTTTTTGATAGGTATTATTTTATAGAAAACAACGAGTAGAATTTTCTACTGGTAATTCGAATGTTTTCCAGAGATAAGCGCGCTTTTCTGTCCGGGAAATTGATATTCGAGGACAGGTTTTCAAAGAGACTCGCAACTCGGCGTTGTTGATAGAAGGAACAAAAAATGCATGTTCCCATTTTGTACAGGGTGCCACAAATAACGCTTTAAATAATTTAATTAGACGTTGTTTGATCAAAATTATCAAGAAAATCCACTTTGTTACCGAGATAGTATAGGAAAAAATCTAGTATTTTTAAGCTATTTGTTATCTTCTTTTAAGAAAATCCGTAACAAATCAGAAGCAAATTGCGTTTAAACATAAACATGTAATTAAATTGCATAAAAATTGCAGCACTCATTTTCCATAAATTTCCGTCTGTTCGCAACAATTCGCGTGAAACATTTATTAAAGCGAGGCATTCTTTGATAACATGTAAAATGACGTTTTCAACGCTACACCATAAATCACTTCTGGCGAAATTACCATAAAAATTGTTTCACTCATCCGCCCGTAGACAAGCAAGTGTCTCTTGAAAACATCCAACGGACGTGATCGGCGTGAAAATTCGAATGGAAAATAAGTTATTGCGAAAACTTTTCCGACTGAAGCTTTTCTCGTTGCGCTCGAGCCGTCGGAGCCCCCACAGGTGATGTGGAAAGTGAAATAAAACAATGATGTACGAAATTTCTCCTTTCTCCTCTCTTGTAATTATTGCATATTTAATTAGCTCGCGTAACTACGTTTACATAAAACATTGATTTATAAAACAAACAATTATGTCACACGATTCTTCTATAACTAAATTAATTGCTATAGGCACAGGGACCTAAGTAAACTCAATTAAATACCTCCATGCAAATACCGTTTTGATGAGGTTCCCTGAATAAGCTCGTCAACGTGATTCACAAAAAATATTATTAGAAATAAACAAAAATATTACGGCTGGCGAACGGCCAGATTTTCCCGGCGCTCGATCCCATATGTGAAATTATGTTGTGCTCGGCATTGTCATATTTCGGATCAAAGTGACTTCCAAATCTAATATTTAAGACAGTCCGATGCATATTTCGCGAAAATTACCATAAATTTCGCCCAACGAACATCCAGGATAGATGTAAGGGACGTAGGATAGCAATATCCTGTGGATTTTCGCTATTAAGCTAAATGGGTTATGCGAAACCGGGTCCAATGGTAAACAAATAGGCCGGGAATCACAGGAGGGCCTGCGGAATTCGGTCCTCAAACGGTCGCTTGACGACTTTATGCTAATTATTGTGCTTGAAATCTTAGTATAACACGTAAAATTTTTATTATATTTAAGTATTTAGGGAAATATGTGAGTAATTGGTTGACAAAATGAGTTCAAATGATTGATTAAGCTGAACAATTTAAACTACTAAGATTATTTATATTGATGAGTAAAGGATAATTGTTAATGTTTTCTGGAATTTTTCATGTAAAGTTAGACCAAGAATAGCTGTGAAGTACCAAGGTCTTGTGCGCAATGGAACAAGTAGATACATATAAAAATTTTATTAAAGACTGAATTAGGTACTCCTATTAGAATAAAGTTGTTAAAGCTATATTACTATACATTGGGGTCATTTCAAAGAAGCTCAAACGCGTATGCTCTATATGTATGTATAGTGCCCAACTCTATAAATTTACAATTAGAAGGCCGGCCGTGCAATTACGAAATCCAAAAGGGACCTCCGGAAGGCCGAAAATCCACTTAAATTTGCACGGGCCGATTCCCAATATGATCAACGGGAATTCTATTTAAGTTTGCGGTTTTTCATTATGATTTAATCCGACGACAAATTAGAAATTCAACATCACTTTCCTTATCTGTAATTGGCACTTTCGGAAACTAATTTTGGAGAAAACTCATTTCCGTCGCCCAAAGTTCTCCACGTTCTCTGTTTATGAAAAACAAATTACCGAAGACGCGGGCGTTTTCTAGGACATTTTCACGCGGCGTTTCGCCTTTTATAGGAAATTTTAGACGAACATTTAAATAGTTGTCACTGAATTTATGCAACAAAACGCGCTATTTACTTATTTATTAATAACATTCAATTAGGCAGGTAATAACGGCGCAAAACTTTGATATTAATCAGAAAAGTTTCTTCTTGCCGCAGACAGTCGAAGTTCCATTCAGTGCATGCATGTTTAATTTCGTAAAAGCTGTGGGCGTTTTAATTTACAACCAATATTTTCGCGGTAACGCTTATACAACTACGTATGATGTTCTAAATAACGAACTTATTTTTCTGTCAGTTTTAATTAGAAACAGATCCGACGGACAGGAACTTAATTTAGAAGCCTTAAATTAATTTCTAAGTAAATTACAAGGTACAGAAGGCCTAAAAGAGACGCAAACGACGAATATCCTTTGCCCGTGCGTCCCGTTCATTGAAATGTAAATCCGATCGATATCTCGAAGAGTTAAATTGAAGAGCTTTCGTAACAAATCCGACAGCAATGCCGTTTTCTATTGTGACTCATCGATTGTTCCCAAAGCTTTATTAATACGCCATTATAGGTGGAATTGTTTCGGCATTTCCCATTGAAATTAACCGAAGGTTGCGGCGCGTCATTTGCAGCGTCTTTTCCATCCACGATTCGAGTATTGTCGCAAATTCACCGCACAATGAACTCTTAATATCTACCTAAACTGGTTCGCAAAATACAACTTCACCTTTTGTTTAAATATTAATTACTTCTAATAAGTATATAGTAATTACTTTGAGATTCGAGAGAGAGAGAGGAATTTGATTGATAAACATTCAAAAGGAGAAGGAAAACTCATTATTAACACTACCTAACATATACATACTTAATACTATGCGAACACACAGGTAAATTTGAATATGCACTAACATTCTTCAAACATATAGAAGCCTCACAATACGAAAAAGATACCGTATTAGACAGAATAAGTCCTTCGGGATTTGGGTTGTGATCAAAGGAGCTTTGTAACTTTACTTTAACCGAGCCCTACATAGTGTATAGATGTATTTATACAGATTTTTTATCAAAGGAACACAGGATCCTGGAGAGGCTTTGTTCCCAGGAGATTTGAGGACGCTAAGAATTATTTGATGTATACAAGGATCAAGGACACATTAATTTGTGCCCGTCTGAATTGAATGAGCAGCCTTAATTGCGTATTTGATGCAAATACGTTGTAAAGAAGGAATCTAATCAGTTTAAAACGGAATGTGTGTAAATTAAACGTGGCAATAAAAACAAAACGGTCCGAATATTTAGGGGCTTATTTACGCAGAGTGAACCTATTTTGTTAAAGTCAAAACATTATTCAGCGAATAAGAGGTATATCTTTCCTTCTAAATCTCGCCGGATTCCGTTCTTAAATTACAAGCGGAAAATAAAAACGGTAGGCACGTTTTCCTGGAGGGAAAATTTCCCTCTTTTCTTTTTTTTCCATCCGGATCTTCCGCAGGACTTAAAAATTTATTACCTCATAGACCCGAATAATTTTTCCAGTACAAACAGGAAGCTGATTTGTAGTTTTATTTGCCCTAATAAAAGATTAACGAACAAACGATTAACTAAAAAAAACCCTATTGAACTCGTTGTTTTATCGACTGGAAGCGTTTTCTCGCGATCTGTTTAACTTATCTCCGATATTTCAGAAACAACGCTCGTGATTCCCGGCTCGGGATAAGCTCTTCTCTTCAATTTGCATGTAAAACACGTAAAAGTATACATATTCATGATAAAGCGGATTATCACGTTATAATGTTAGAGATCCAGATCCGTTAAATATGCATTGCAGATTATTTCTTAGCGTTTCGCTAGATAAAGTTGACTTTAAATTAATATCTAGCGAGATAGAGCGCGGCAAAGGAAAGGATAATTTTACAAAGGCCCTTTAATTTATTTTGAATTTCCACTGAGTATCAACTTGTAACTTATTATATTTGCATCTTTGCCTAGAGTTGTATGCATACACTATTTTATCCACGATTATTTCTGTCGTAACTTCGTAATACACGTTTGATACTCGCACATAATATTTTTTGTGAATAAATAACGAGGTAATTGGATAAAACAAAACGCGTATTTTCCATTTTTCCGATCGATTGAACCCCATCAAATCGTTTATTTGTAATTATTACCTTTCTCTGTGGAAATGCCTACGCGAAAACAGCGCAAATAACAATTGCAAAAATTAAACTTTTCCGTTCCGTTGATCAAAAGATATCGATAATCAATCGTAAACGAATTCATTGTTGGGTACTTTTCAAATTGAATTATTTATATCACGGCCTTTATGGAATCGTCGAAAACAATAATTGCCCGTTTGTTAGAGGGCGTGAAATTGTGGAATGGGGAAATTTAGGTCGAGCGATTTTGCCGATGGAAAATAACGCGGAATACATAAAAATTCGATTTTTCGAATAAAAATAATATCTCAATTAGCCTCGCATAAACATTGCGAAAGTAATAGCATACGATGCGCAATCGAAGTTGCGCAATCACGTCTTTAATTATCCCTGTCGGACTGTAAGTAGAATATACCAAGCAGAAATTGTTTTTCTAGCCGACATTACACTGTTGTTTCCGCTCTTTTTATGTCCTTTTCACCTTTTATTTTACTCGCAGAATAATGTGTAGGGCGTGGAATTCTTGCAATTGCGACTTTATTGCAATTTTTATTACTACACCATCCGTGTAAGGTATTTATCCGAAACTTTGCCTTATACATTTTTTATTCGCGTCTTTCTTATTCCTCCGTGACGGGTCAGAGAACAATAGAGGCCATAAAATTCGTAAAGTGATCGTACTTCGTAAACTACCGCCGTAATTAATTTATTGAGGATTTATATCCAAGCTTCGAGAGAGCATTGCCGGGGTGAATTTTTTACAAGTTGTTTTGGAAATCATACTGTATAATAGTGCTTGATACCAACGGTGTTTAGTCATTCATTTTAACGTCGATAAAACTCTTTATAGCATCTCATAAAGGCATATAAATGCGTTTATTGTCAAGTTATCGTTAATTTTTCTTGTTAGCTTACAATGTAGTAATATATCTTTTAATGATTGATAAATGAAATTCTCAACGGGAGTTGTTTGTTTGCAGTTCTCATTTTTGCCTGCGGGCTTTTTTCCAACTTTTCGTGGAGTCGGAGGAAACTTTATGAAGTTCGTAATTAACGAGCTCGGTCCGGCCTTATTAATACGAGTAGCATTGAGTTGGGTTCATTTTAATAGCGTTAAATTAATCTTGATATTATTAAAATCGCTCCGTTTTTATGACGAATGTAATAAATCGAGGAGCCGCAAAGTAGAAAAAAACTTCATCCCGATCGGATTAAATCCTTGCGACTTCAATAATTACTCATGATTGCGGTTAATCCCTTAAAAGGGATCTCATGCAGTTTTTTTACCGTCAAAAGGTATTCTGATGTCCGAATGGAATTTATTTAATAGGGAGGCTAAGAGTAAGTCTTTTGTGAAATTAGCAGAGGAGAGATTTATATCTCTAACCAACCCTATTTTCCTCCTATTCAGTTCAATAAAACGAACAGGGGATTTCGTGGTAAATCAGACTAAATTGGACTTTTTGGGTTAACCCTTTTAGGACTTTACGGCACTTTAATACTCTGTAGTTGTCCGTTTCGTTTTGAGCTGAGGTCTATATAACTCTTCCTTTGTGGATGCTATAACTCTCCAATACCTATGCTATTACATAATTGCATTTATTTATAACTAGCCCGCTTTATATACTAGTCAATGAAATTATTAAATGCTGGCACGTGCAATTAAATTTAATCCGCTTTACGAAAGCAATAAACCTTCGTAGAAAACCGTGCTGTTATAGGAGAGAAAATAAATCACCTGTACAGTCACGTATAATATATAGAAGTTAAATCGAAGATGCATCCATCTCTCAAGGAATAATGGAAACTTAAGGCAACGCTCCGTTTCGGAAAAGTGCATTAGTTCAAAGCGTCAGCGATTAACTCGATATTGTTCTCGGAGGTGAAACTCCTAACTCAATTACATTGGCGCAACGTCGAAATACACAAACTTTACGCTCCATTAAAGGCGAAACAAATTTTCTATTCGTTGTTGTTTCGCCGTCTCGCGCGAATTTGCATACCAAATGCAGCTTCGTAGGTCAAAAATCGTCCTTTTTTTCTCTAATCAAAGACTTGAATACATAAAGCGAGTAACAGATGAATTGTGAAGGCACCAAAGGGAAATATATAATGGAAATTGTCCCGCAGAATTCCTACCCAAATTATCGGCGAGTGAAAACGAATGCGTTATCTTTTATTAAATTCCGCAAAACAGGAAATTAAAAAGCGTTTCAAGAACATCGAATGCGAGTTTGTAATATAACATGCATTCTCTCCGCTGTTTAATAAAATCAACGTTATATTTCTTCGCTATTTAAGTAGGTTAAGTAGTCGACGGAATTTTATCACTACAATAAAAGGGAATGAAGTCGTTCCAGCCCGAGTCCAGTAGATATTACTGAATTTACGGCTGGTTTAAACACCGTTCTCCCATTTTATTCATCTACCGTAAAATCCAGCTTTAACTTGCATATGTATAATAGATAGACATACAATAATTTGCATAATAACAGCCACTTTTTCCTCAAATCATCTTAGAAAACTCAATCAATTCGTACCTAGTAGAACCAAACAGTGCATTCAGAATTATTTTCATCACATTTCAAAATAGTTCAGGAAGGGTTAGTACTGTCCAGAATATTTTAAAATGGTTCAGGCCTATATAAAATGATTATGTACGATTCGGAACTCGTAAAAAATCGAATTAAGTGTAAATGGCGATTAATAACGATTATGCGGTCCTACCAATTCCGTTAAATATTGAGTGGTAATTGCCCTTCCCTATGAGAGGTTTATGCGGCCGGAAAGCAACTACACGAAATTAGAAACTGTGTTGACATTGTTGGTCATTGCCGACTGAATGGGGAGATTATATTGGCGAACTAATGATTATTTATTATGCTTCACTTGATTATTGATTACCGTTTCGTATGTTGGATGTCGGACATTCGCGATTGGGTTGTCATTTTACATTGACATAATACCCGATCAATTTCTAAATTTGACTCTGATTATGCAGCGAGTGTTTTATTACATACTAGGTTACACAGTTAATTCCCTATCGACCAATTTGTATAATGCTCGTAAATTTTAGGAAACATATATCGGAGATAAAAATCAAATTAGCCAAATCGAACGGAAAATATTGAGCCTATTGTGAAGAGGTGCTCCGTCGAAACTTTTTATTTCGATTCTCGCATGAAGATGTTAGAGTTAAGTTCCTTAATCAGCTCCATCAAAACTTCCAAAACTTTCGAGTTATTTTCTGTTAAGCCAGTTTGAAAAGAAAAGTTTAGAACCGGAACGATTTACTACATCTCCAGCAGAGCAATTATCGGCGCGGTAATACACGCTTGTTAATTGCAAAGGAAAATGAGGCATATTATTTTACTTAAATATTATATTAGATGTATAATATTTCTGCGCTTAATCAACGAATCCTAGATATATGTGGGTGTAATATATCAGCATCGGGGGTATAATTTTTGCAGATGAAACCATTCACGAAATATCCGAACTCGAATTTACTCTAACAGCTGTCGATGGTTCGGAAAAACGCGATCGTAATTTCCTATACTCGGTTTTTTCTCCTTCCGTTCTTCGGAAAATCCCTCAGCAATCAAGCTTTATTGAATCTGTAGCATGTTACCTTGTGCTTAATAGTCCAACTTGTACAATAAAATCGCTATTTCATGAGGGATGTCGGTCGGAATGGATGGCCGGTTGAAATTTATCGATGGTAGGGTATAGGCAAGGTGTGCTTCGGTGTGTTTGGTCGAACGTTTATCTTTCCTGGCAAGGTTTCTGGCCAAAACGTGTTATTGTTTTTTACGCAGTCGCTGCTCGTAAATATCATAAATCCATACATCTCTTTGGTAAACAGTAAAGCAAACTTTTGGCGTTCGAATAGTGTTTTTAATGCGCTTTATTCGCGCTAAATTGCGACGATTTTTCCATGAAAATTTATGTTACTGGGTCTCCTGAATATAAACAAGTTCTTATAGTAAAACTTGGGCAATTCAGGGAGAGAAAAGAAAGAATAAAGGGTATTGTTTGATTTTATTGCTGACAATAAGCTATTGTGTAGAAAATTCGAATTAAATTGAATGTATATTTATGACACTAAATTCCAAAATTGTAGGGAAAATATTTCATAAAAAGGCTGGTGATTAACTCGCCCGGTATATCACTCTATTTTCTTGATACTTATCGCTTATCGGGTATGTACTTGTAAATTAATTGAGAACTTTTTAATTAGTAAAATCGTGTTTATTTACTTAGTCATCATAAAAGCATTAAACTATTTTCTCGCTCAGTAACAGCACATACGGAGTGTTCCAATAAAAACTTCGAATGCATTTATTACTCTTACTTCTTAACAAGAATGTATTGGTAAGAAATATAAATATTTGTCACTTTAAAGAGGACTTAAATATTCATTATTACTACTTTATGACCAATATTATCCACCATTATTCAGACCCTGTTCATTTTTTGACCGATTTTATTTGAAACAATCTTTGGGACACTCGGTGGATTAAAAACGGTTAAGAATTGGCATGCATTATGGGTTATAATTAGTAGAATACACTTCGTCTCCGAAAATATTACAGCAATCGCAAATTGCTCGAACCGTAAACTAAAATTTACATACACATCGGTAGGTACACGTCGGTGCGAGTTGCGAGCTCGTTATTAAGTTTTTCTCACATTTAATCGTACAAATTAACACTAAACAGTTTGTTTTGTCCGCAGGTGTACTAACGTTGGAGCATTCCGCGATGAAGTAGCCAAAAAGCGGTCGGTCCAATAGTAAATATGGCAACCGGTGTTTCAAATAACACGACCAGCGAGGACATCATCAACGATAACACGGTGCAAGTGGCGTTTTTCATGGTGTACACGACGATATTCGTCATGGGGATATTCGGCAACGTGCTGGTTTGTTATGTGGTGTTCCGGAACAAAGCCATGCAGACTGTGACGAATTTATTTATAACGAATTTAGCCTTATCGGATATATTGTTGTGCGTTCTAGCTGTGCCGTTCACGCCCCTGTACACCTTCCTCGGAGAATGGGTATTCGGCAGGTTGATTTGCCATCTGGTCTCCTACGCCCAAGGCATAAGTGTCTATATATCAACGCTTACTCTAACGTCAATTGCCATAGATAGATATTTTGTAATAATATATCCGTTTCATCCGCGCATGAAACTCTCCACCTGCATCATAATCATAGTTATAATTTGGATATTTTCGATGCTGGTTACGCTACCGTACGGGGTGTACGTGAAGCTCATACCAGCCGAACACAACCCCGACAAGTACTTTTGTGATGAAAACTGGCCTAGCGAGGACTGGAGGAGGACGTTCGGCGGCATCACGACGGCCATGCAATTTCTGATACCGTTTCTGATAATGGCTTTCTGCTACATTTGCGTGTCCATAAAACTAAACGACAGAGCCCGGTCCAAGCCCGGATCGAAGAACTCCCGGAAAGAGGAGGCCGACCGCGAGCGCAAGCGAAGGACCAACCGCATGCTGATAGCCATGGTGGCGGTGTTCCTGGTGTCCTGGCTGCCGTTGAACGCGTTCAACATCATCAACGACTTCAACCAGCAGATGGAGAAGTGGGGCTTCTACTATCTCATATTCTTCATGGCGCACGCCATCGCCATGTCCTCGACCTGCTACAACCCGTTCCTCTACGCCTGGCTCAACGAAAACTTCCGCAAGGAGTTCAAGCAGGTGCTGCCCTGCTTCGACGGGGCGTCGAGACGCCCGCCGGCCTGCAGGTTCGAGAACTGGCGATCGGAGCGCACTTGCAACGGTAATAACGAAACGCAGCAGGAGTCCCTGTTGCCCTCTTCCGGCGTTCACAGGGCGCTGTCGTTCAGGGAGCGCAAACCCACCCCGCCGCCCCTTAAGACAGATAGCGTCGAAATGGAGAACATCATGGTGCCGTCGGTGGGGGCGGTGTACGATTCTTCTTCCGATATCGTCAGACTAAAGCTGATCACTGAGGAGGAGCCGCCGCCTTACGAAGCTCCCAGGGCGAAACCCGAAGAGTGAATGCTGTAGGTGAGTTTTGCCCGAAATGCCGTTTGAAACCCCGAAATTGCTGCTAAATGGAGTGCTTTCGGTGCGGTACAATTAGAATTTCTTGCAAAAATAATAAAAGGGCGAAAACGTTTTGACCCGCGCTCGACGGGGCAGGAAAACCCTCTAACATTACGCGTTAATTTGAAAATTCCTGGGCCCGGAAAAGGGCAAAATTTGTGTAACCAAAAATAACCCGAACTAAAAGCATTTGTCGCGAATAACGCGACTTTCACTGAATACGTTTACACCGACTACTATTGATACCTTAAAATCAAATTTTACCATAATCAATTACTAGCCAAGTTTCTTAATTGTTCTCCAATTTCATTCGTTACTGGAGGTAAATTGTTCGAACTTCCTGTAACGGGTGTTCTGATGTTAGGGGAAATTGCAGCAGCGACTGATCGCAACTAACTAACTGACGGTGGCAATTCGTTCGGTTTAATTGTTTGCGAATAACTAAGGCTGGAGGAACGTATACACCGAATTCCGCGTTTCCTTGTGTTACGAATATATACATAATATTAAGTTGTAAGTTAGGTATAATGGAATAAGCTACAGATGTTTGCCGAATCGATTTCGGGTAGAGCCGAGCCGTCGATGGCGAAGTTGCTGCGAAAAGTCTGTTGGGAAACTTTGATATGATTAGGGCTCGCGAACTTGGGATTCTCTTATTAAGCTTTAATTGGCTACATTATTATTATTGTAGGCGAAATATCGAATGATCGAGATCCAATTAAATTTTGTCTGAATAGCGCAGGGCCGGTGCGAATTTGTGTGATACAACTATTTTCGAAAAATGGGGTTTATCCATAACTCTGAAGTGGTGTATTCCAGAAACTTCTGTTTTCATTCTATAGAAAACTTAATTCTTCGACTTTCCGATTCACTTCATTTCATTGACTCTTCCGGTTTCTGGAACATCTAGAAACTTTCATATATGTTTTATTTTATAGAGAAAACTTTACTCTTCAATGCACTTCATATTCCACTCAAATAATTATCAAAAAAATAACTATTGTACCAGTTGAACGGAAAAGCATACATCATATATACCTACGTAATTTATCATTTTTCCAACAAAGAATTTTTCTTTTCTGACCTAAATTTTCCTGTTGGCTTAATTTCTTTTAAACTTGGTCTGTCCGGTCCTGGAAACATACCGTATTATAATCAGGAATAAGTCGCCGGAATTATGCTAGATGGGTAAATTCGCAATTAAAATGTAATGGCAGAGATTTTTCGGACCGAAAAAATAAAATTGGAAAAAGGTTAGAGCAACAGTATTCAATTAAATTCTTCATTCGCTGGCGCTTTAAAAATCAACATAATGCCTTTTTGAGTTATAAAATCCTGTTAATGGAAATTTAAATTGCATTCGTTATCGGATTAAAGGCGGCGATATCTAGGAAAATACCAACCAACGGTATTTCCCTTTACTGGAAAGTTATTTTACGGGCATTATGGTTTTATTCCTATCCCTAAGTGCCATTTGGAAATTTGTTGGAGGAATGTAAACTGTAGTAAACAATTTTTAATAATACTGTTTGTCTCACAATTATTGCAGCATAAAGCTACCTCGTTTAGTTAAAGCCCAATAAGCTCCATTGCAGCTTGTATTACTTAATAAAAATGCCCTTTAGAGGATGTTGTATCCAATAATAGTTAGGTAATAATATTTTCATTATTTTGATTGTGCTAAGCAATATTTTAAGTAAGAGGACTATGTCATAACAAATTTTGGGACATGCTGTACAGAAATAATAGAAACTTCATTACATGTATTGTTACAATATTATGCGCAGTTTTTCACCTGGAGCGGTTTCTGAAATACACACCCAAAAAACTTTAATTTTTTTTGTTTTCCATTACCCAGTTTTTTAAAAGTATAATTTACTTTTTTTTCTATGAATGAGAACTTTTTCAATGTATATAACGAGCCGAAAAATTCCGTTCATTTTCCTACCAGTGTTATGAAAATCCGCTCGGAATTTCCAATATTTCGTTACGAGTTTGCTTTCTTTGTTTGTCAAACAGTCCCTTGATCTGTTATTTCAACGCGAATTTCGCAGCTTCAATGAATTTTCTCTAATTTAAAGTTAACGTCAAATAAGTGTACACGTTTGAGGAAAGGTCACCTAACACGTTTCCCGCAAACGGCAATTAGTGAATACTTAATAGAAGACTTTCATTAATTGGGAAAGCGCTTATAAAAGGCGAGACAAAGACGTTGAGCCCGACTGACCTGCGCTAAACAGAGACGCAAATACGTAGGATGTTTTGGAGTCGATATTGTTTCTTGCAGCAATTACAATTTTATCAGTCGAGTTATTTCACGGGTAGCTGGAAACGGAAAAGAGCATCATTAGACCCTGTTAATTCGCTTTTTATTAGACGCCATCCTCGACTTTGAAAAAAACTTTAATATTTAGGTACAACTTCGTCCATTAAATAAGTGTATTATTAAGGCACTAAAATTTGTAATTGCTTTCTTTAATAAAATAACTAATATACGTTTTTAATTGGTATTGCTTTTTCAGGTACTGTGTTTAGAAGTAGACGTACATACCTAAATCCAGATCAATTTTGAAACATTCTTCGGCAAGCTGCAGGACAAGAAGCGTTTCATATAGTCAATATATGAATAAATGTTTTTTAGTGCCAATTTGTAGCATAGATTAAAAGTATGTATACATATATAAGAATTATTGTACAAAAAGAAGTAAATATAATGATTACACAAACAATATTTTTATTCCTATACGGGTGAAGTTAGAATAGAGGTTGAATCATTTTACGCCTCTGTTATCTTTCGGCTGAAAAAACATTCATTCCGCTTTTACCTGCACTCACCTTTAGACGAAAATACTTTTTCCATTGTCATTTCAAACACTTTACTGCTTTTAAAAATAAAAATTATCATTCTCGAACATTATTCGTACGCCAGGCCAATCTGCATAAAACACAGCTGTCTTATCTCTCTCCCTGTTTGTTTACAAAGTCCTAAATCCGCTCTTTATACCGACATAAAGTGGAATTATACTGTCGATAGTTCTCTCCAGACTTTCCTTTCCCTCATTATTCCTGCACGCCGAGTGTAACTCGGAACGTCCGTAAATATTTTTCCACATCCCAATGTGGGTGTCGGTCCTATTTCGATTTACACTAAGAAAATGTTACTAATACTGAATTTGGGTTCAGTTTTTAGGTAAGTACTAATGGAATATGAAAGATTGGAGTGTGGACATTGGTGATGGAGAACATTCTTTGTAATATATACAGTGCGATAGGAATAGTAAGAGACGTGAATTGCGCTACATTAGAACATTATTCATCGTACTTTACAATTATTCCTATCAGTCTGTATCGTATATTTGCAAAATTTATATCAAGATACTCCTTCTGTTTCGAATATATTTTTGTTATAATGCCACTCTGATATTCCCTTACCGGCTACTCCATTTACCTCGCAAACGTGGAACCTTTCATTCATCACGGCTTCATCGTTGCTACCTAAAATTTTGACGAATTGCGAATACGATGGAGCGGAGCAATTTCAATTTACCTTTATAGTGTTTCGCCTCGTAGGCGAACTTCATCTTAACGTCGTAACTTTTCCCGGCGCTCTCGAACGTGAACTCGAACTCTTCCGGTAACACCCCGTTCTCGGCGTGCTCGTACAGCCGCAAATCGATGCTCTCTATGGGATCAATCCGCCCGTCCGGATGACTGACGAAGCCCAAGTCCAAATGAGTCATGATGCCGTGGTGACTAATCACTCCTAGGGAGATTTTAGTGCGATCGGACAAGTAGAACATGCAGTAGATGTATCTGTGCATCAACGACCAGTCCCTTTTGTGGCCTGCAAAATGTTCTCTATTTGATGTTTGCACAAGCTTACGCATCGGTTAATCAATGTTTAGGATAACTAGAGTGCTATGTTGGGTGGCTTAAAACGCACTTATTTGATAACAAAACAGGAAAGTAAGAGAATAATGTATAAAAGTAGTACAAGCTCCGAGAAATGAAGATTTTTTTGAAACGTAGAGTTGGATAGGAAAAATTCTAATGGAGGAATATTTGGGGTTGGCTCGTTTAGCTATCATTAAACATTAATTACCGGAGTGCAAATGCAATCGGCGCTTTCGATACGGACGAATATTTAATGCCTTACCGAAACTGTGATCTCGAAACGCGTCGATATCGACCAATGATGTTAATTTTCCATCAATTTGCAATGTCCCGTTTACGTAACCCATCTGTTCGTAATGGCTCTGATGCGCTCTGAATGCAAAAACGATAAGCAAACATTTAAATTAATTTTATAAATAGCTCTTTTAAATCCATATTAAAAAGTGGATATAAATAGAGTGTTATCAACAATTTTAACAACGATTGGAGAATTTTGCTCTTCTCTTTTACCACATTTAACATAGAAGAAGCTGTGACACTATGTAGATATTGATAGAAAAATTAACTTACTCTTTGAGATTCTTGAAGAATTGCCTGGTCCACACTTCGACTGCCATACATCTTGCTATTGTACTAATGGGAACATCGATTTCCACGAAGAAGCAGTCGTAATTACTAGTCCAATCAGCTTCTAACTTGACTTGAACGAATTTGTTGGGATCATTTTGTATCCTATAATTAACGATAAAATTATGAAAATGCATGAGAATGCATGAGTCTTCATAAGTGAAAAGATGTACCTCATTAGACCGTTGTAAGAAATTTTCCATTTTTTCATCGGAACTACGGGAGTGAAAGAAATTCCTTCACCCGAGTAACTCTTTTTGTTCAAAAGGGAAACGACGTCTGCTTTTAACTCGGTTTTCGGTAGTTTTTGGCTTTCCAATACTCCATATTCCGGGTGCTACAATAACACCAGTTTATTAAATAAGCATAATGACTTCAAAATCTATTTCAAATTTATCAGACTACTTGTGTCCCAAAAACCAACATTACACTGATAAATAGCCACATTTTCTGGGGACACTCTATTTCTCTGATACTCACCACTATATAAACTAATCCATTGAGCTTTCCGCCGTGCCGCCTCTCAGTCCCGGCGCAAATGTATATACCGTTCTGCGAGACCGCTTGAAAGAAAACGGCGTCGAATGCCTGGGAAAAAAATGTATGTATAAGGTCTTTTCCCCAACGCGAACTATCAATAAGAAAATCGGATGCTTTTGTTCGGAAAACAAAAGCACATCTTCTTGTCATCGTTGAAAAATCGGTAACAGTTCTATATCATAAGTCACTTGAAAAACACTCCAGAAAAATATGTTCCCGCTAGTCTTTACTTTTATTTTATGAGAGATATTAATAGATATTATAATTCAGGGTGTCGCAATGAGGTTGGGACTGGTTTAACTACAGACATTTGAGAGAAAATTAAGATCTTAAGATGAGCAGTTTTTATAAATTACAGAATTCAAATTTTTATGATTAACCATTAAAATATAAAATGTCTTATTGTTGAAAATAAAATTAAAATCTTCCTTTGTTCTTAATTTTAACTTCCTTTAACTTCTTTATGAAACATTTTTGGATATAGGCGAGTTAGGTTAAATCATCTTATGTCTGCAGTTAATTAGCACCAACTTTTTTGCTACAACCTGTATAGAATACACTGTATATATAAACATTACTGGTAGGTAAGTTAATGTTTAAAAAAGAGCACACTTACTTGATCATGGTTGGATAATTCATGCAACTTATCCATGTCTTCGTCTTTGTGATAGCGCCTTTTCCCGAATATGTAGTACTTCATCCTGGCCAAGAGAAGCATGAACGTGATGAAGGAATACTTTAAATAATACCATCGTCCTCTTTGCGTGTACACTTTCGCGATTATGTTCGGCTGTTCTTCGGCTCGGCTTGCAATCCACAGGCCTATTAAAAATAGACCGAAAATCGCTGCTAACGTGATCATGTCGATGGCAATTCGAAACGGAATTCCGATATTCCAACGCCAGCTGATATCGCCGGGTGTAATGTTTCTTTTATATTATAATCTGAATAATTGTAAGTATCTGCTGCCATATCAGTTGGAGTGGTGATTACAGTATTTTATATTAATTGCGTTATCTCGAGAGCGACTCGCCTGGATTGAATACAACATCATTATTTAATTGGGTTTTATATTTTAATGAAGCTAGCAGACAATGTAACTAATTTAACGTACCTGCATTTTATCGAAAACAAGAGATTGTGTTATCAAATATCTAATATTAAAATTATTTTCACTCTTTCGTCATCTTGTATGAGTAAGGCACACGTACTTGATTCAATATTGAACATTTTATGTCATTGTAATCAAACATATTTTTCGGTTGATAGTAAAATTTTAAAAATTTTACCTCAATATTACATAGGTAAATTTAATTTATAGATACGAGTATTTCATGGGAAGTATTACATTACATTATCACTTTCATGTACAAGTGCTTTGCCACCTTTTCGATTTCAATTGACAGAAGTAATTGTCAAAAAACCAATATTTTTGAATTATTGAGCCGACAACAGCGAAGTGGTACCAACCATAAAAATGCCATTCCACCAATTCACCCAATCTAAATCACATTGACAGTTAGGGCATTTGCCATCATATGGTTGGCAATGAAAAATTACTATAACGCCACATCAACCCAAAATATTTTTGATGAAAAGTTCAAATTCTCTTTATTACGAATTACATTACAGGTAGGTATTATAACTTGGTTTCGAAGCCTTGAACGTTCTTTTCGAGTTTCCTGGGCGGGTTGCAGAACGCCGAGCAATCGAGCGAGGAATTTTCGGCGTCTTCCAGCGTTTGCGGAAGATGCTGGTGTAGAGTTTCAGGCAAGAGTAACGAGGAGACGCCACCCATTATCAGCATGGCTCCCATTATAATTAGAGGCAATATCAAAATATCCGAGCCCTGGAAATTTAATGAAGACGATGCTCGATTATTTTTATTCCCTTCCAAACCTAATGAGCGCTTTATGTTTTATTAAAGCCCATTAATATTCCAATATGCGCAATTAAGAGATAATAAATTCGAGTGTTTGATGGTCGGAAAACTTACCAAGTAATTCACTAATGGTATGAAAATAGGCCCCAACATTGCAATCATTGAGCTCAAACTCATTCCCAAGCCTCGTACAACAGTCGGGTATAATTCTGATGCCATTAGAGGTAGGACCACAAAAGATGAAGATATGCCCATTTTACCAACGCAATATAAAAGCAACGTTGTCACATAATCTGAAAATATTTAAATATCTGCTACTTTTTACTTCAATTTTTCGACAGAAGTTACAAAAAAGTTCATGTATCTATCTACAATAGGTCTTGTGGCTTCAATAAATCGATAAAACACCAGATATTCACTGACCCATTGTTAATTCATCGATAACAATCTACAGTTAAATTTTTTTAGATTTTCGTGTAAATAAATTAAATGTTTACCGTCCTGCACTAGAACAGTGGCCAAGCAAGAGGTCCCGCCGACGATCATGCTGATGCAGAGCGTCCACCTCCTGCCCAGTCTCTCCATGGAGGGCCAGAGGAAGAGGTAGGTGGGCAGCTCGACGGCGCCGGCGAGGAAGAAATTCAAATACTCGTCGCCGCCGAGCGAGGGGGCGTAATAGGAAAGGCCCACGTACACGCTGGTGTTCGTGAACCACAAAAACGTTATGATGATCGTTTTCCATCGCAGATTTTTCGATTCGAACAGATCTTTTATGCCGTAATTGAGTTTCTTCCGCGGATTCCCCGTCGCCGCCGGTTGGCCGGGCCGGTTTTCTTTTTTGTATGTGTTAAGGAAGTCATTTGGTAGTTGTTTTCCGTTTATCCTTGAATTTTTATGGAGAAAAATAAAACAAAATTATTCGAAGGGGTTTGGAAAATTCCTTCAAAAAACTCTCTTAATAATACCTTGCCATTTTCTGTAAGATGCGCTCGGCTTTGTCGAATTTTCCTCGGGCTAGCAGCCACCTCGGGCTCTCCGGCAAGAGGGGCCACGAGAGGAAGAGCAGCAAAAACGGAAGGGTTGTCGCCAGGGCCATCCATCTCCAATCTCTTACGGCCCAAACGATTATGGCCAGCGTTATCAACGCCAGCGAATAGGCTATGTTGATGAGGATCGTAACTAGGGTTCTATCTCTCGGCCCAACCAGTTCTATGGCTAAAAATAAATCCTAATTCGTAATCCAGAGCACTCACACTACCCTTGTGTAAGTACATAAATATACAGAGTAGATTAGCATAATACATGATTCTTAAGGCTGTTTTATCGGTTATGACGACATGCACATCAGATTGTTATGATTTTTGTTACGCTTCGGCACTATTTACCAAATTTTTTTCGCTTCATGTCAGCACTGACATTATTTCACTCTATCCTTCAAAGAAATAGGTCGGCTATTTCACTCCCACATTTCACCGATTTAATGCTATTCAATACAGACACGCACTCAGATTTTTTCTTCGTAGAAATATACCTAACAATTTAATTTTATTATTTTCGTAACTTATTATGCAATATACTGTCGGTTATTGCAATTTTTAATTTAATTACAATCTAGTAGAGTTAGTAAGAAAAGAGGAAGATAAAAAGTCGGGGCTCTAAATAATATGAGTACATTTCTGTACACTAATAGTTTGCGAAACACGCTGTAGAAATAAGAGCGAAAGCGATATAGTTTCAAAAATTCGTAAAATTTGAAATCGGTTTCCCATTTCTTATGCTCATTTTTTATTTTAACAGAAAATTTTATATAGAAAAAAGTTTACAAAAACTATGGTCTACAATCTGTTGGAATTACATTTTTAATATTTTATATTTCAGGTGGATTTTTATTTATATTTCCAAAAGTATGAGGTAAAGTGAAAATATAATTCCAACAATTTCTTCGCAAGTTCGCAATTCTCACTTCTCACAAAAATTTCAACAAAATTTGACTATAAATAACGGAGAACCGTTTTTATATGTAACGAATATAGGGTGATAGAACAGCCTTAAATCGACAATTTATTTAAACATGACATTTAAAGGGGGTTTGTTGGGTAATTAAACGTGGAATAACTCACCTAAGACATAGGGTGTGCCCAAAAGGGCGGGTATGGTGAACCCGACGCCCACTCTGAATATAACCCACATAGTGTAATTCGTGGCGAAAGCCGTGGAAATTCCGAAAATGCTCTCGATTAATAAATAAATGTAATAGGCTGGTTTTCGGCCGAGCCCGTCCTGAACGTATCCGAAGACGTAACTGCCGATGAATCCGCTGGCACCGAATAACACCAGAGCTAAAGTCACCAAAAAGTCCTCGTCGCAGACTAGATTCCACTAAAAATAATTACAATGCCATATATCATATCTTTTATCCAACGAGGAAAAACGGATCAAAAAGTCTTTATGATTCATGAGCAAATTTCCACTACAGCGGGTAAATATTATAGCAAAGTAAATAACTGTTGTTTACCTCTGATACCACTGAATTAGTGACATCTCCTTCGTATTGCCAGCTGTTATTACAAGGTATAACTTGGGAAAAATTGGTGTAAATACACTGACTATACCGCTCTTTCCCATCAGGGCCAATCTCTAAGGGGACACTAAAAAAATAATAAATTGAGTAACGACCGTTTTCTTTTATTTGCTATTGTTAATCTGCTAATACTAAGGGAAATCTGGCAACTTTAAGATAAAAAAATCATAAGAGAGCTGAGAGAATGATTTATGTATCCAAGGGTAATTAAGCTCCCTTAAAAACCGTATAAATTCTTCAGATTTAAAGGCTCTTTAATTCGCCTAAACAGGGCTAGAATGGAAAACACTTTTGGCAAAAATCTGAAGATTTTCGCATTAGGCAATCCAGAGGTAATAAAGATGAGATTGAAAGTAATAACTCATAAAAAAGTTTGCGGACCTCACCTTATATTGCCCGAAGAAGCCCCTTTTAATAAATTTGAGATATTGCATCGGTGCCTCGGTACAGTGGCCATAAACAGTTGGTTGTAAGCGTGAAAACCGCACGGAAAAACGGCCGGTAATAAAATAAAGCATATCACAAGCTTCTGGTATTTTCCGAACTCGCCCACACTGGGTAAAATATCGTCCAAATCCATTACAAATACTATAAACATAATTTATTATTTATTTATTGTGAAGTCTATACATACATGTATGTAGGTTTACGAATGGAAAGTAAAAAACGGGATAAATAAATTATGTCAGCGTTTCTGTTGTTGTATTTAACCACTCTCCAGGATTCCTCAGGATTTTAATATTTGTGTGTCAGAAATACTTTCATGTTTAATTTTACCTCCACTTCACAAAATATAAAAAATTTGAATAGGTACGGTAAGACAGAAATAGCTAGCGTTGGTAACATTTATTTATTATTTGAAACCGCGCAGGTCACGTCAACAGTGACTTCTACAGCAGTATACATGAGTTTTGGAGCATCATATATTATTGTGTAAATTGGTGGATGCGTTTGGTTCCACTAAAATATTAATAAGATATTTATTAACTTACCCTGTGTCAGCAATGGCTGTTTAACAACAAAATCTGGTAAAGGATTTCAACAGTTTGCAGCGTGAAATCGTTGGTAATTAAACGAAGCATTCGTTCGTCAACTGACCGCTCGAATGAAATTTAAACTAAATGCAAATACGCAAATTGGATTTGAGCGAATTTAATTAATTGTAATTTCCTAAATTTGAGGATGTAATTTATTTATTACCACTGATGTAAATGATTAATTACACGGCCAGCGTACGAAGAAGTTATATGCCTAAAAATAGAAAGCATTAATTTTTCTAATAAGGTAGCGAAAAAGCGCTGCCATTGTCACAGTTCTGATTGATTGATTAATTTACCGAGAAAAATTTAGCGAAAATTTTCTAAATTAAAAACGACAAACCTCGTCGCCTGTCTACTTTTCCTCCGTCCTTGATCGCGTTAAATTGCCTATATCGAAATTAATTTTCCTCCCGTCTCGTTAAAAATCGCCGGCGACCCTTCCTGTAACAGCAGCGCACTTAATTAGCTTGTCCAAGATATTACATTAATTAAGACCTGTTTCTGAATGAAATAGAAACTCGATAGAATGCGTGGGATATTTTAGAGGTGACCCTGCTAAGATGAAACAAACAAAAACAGGTTCTAGCATAATTAAATCCAATTAAAATAATCGGCAAGTTAGTAACATATTAATTATTATACTTTCGTATATAAACATTAATGAATTTAAACAAAAAGGTGAGGAGTACAAGAAATGAAGCTAGGCTATAATATTGTAACATGCATATAATATTTTTCTCAATACATTTTCAATTAATATATTACACTAAAATTTAATAATCTTAACAGCTAGTATTTCACAACAAAATCTGCTAAAAGTCTTTCGTAGTCACTTATGCTACCCTAGAAGTAATAAAGTTGGAAATTACTGTACAATTTCTCATTCGAATGTATTTTTCCTTTTCTTTTCTTTTAGTGATGCCTAATTTAATGGCACTATAACGTAACTTTCCCGACGACAAAACCGTTTAACGACGAATGATGGAATAATTAGCATAGCTTTAACACTACTATCAGTCACTCCCCACGCTTATTTAAGTCAGTACTTTACCCAAATATTTATAGGCAGCAGATGGTTGAGAGCGCAAAATATGTGAATCTTTTATTAAATTTTATATAAATTCGTTATTTTTCTGGATTTCACAATGAATCATATAAACAATAAAATTGCGCTTTCAAACTTCCACTAGCCTGATATTTAAATACGATTATATTAAAGTAAACCAACCTTAAATATTAGATAGTTTCCTTCGACCGCATACGTAGTAAATAGAGAGTCCAAGAATATTTTATTTACTATCTATGTACAACTTGTAATATTTTATTTATTCAATATAAATTTCTTGTGGCCTTAGAAAAAATTGTGTGATGTACTCGTACTAAAAGTGAGTTTTCTCGCTTTAATGCAAAAAGTCACTTTTCACGCTTGTAACGTAATACTGTACATCTACTTTAATTTATAATGCTACCAAAATGTACTTTTCCACGACTGTAAGTCTGTATTATGCTCATTCTCCTTGCTCATAAATAATAATATCCATTATTCACTGGTAAGGAGAATTCACTTATCCTCTCATATATTTTATTCAACTCCATTCCACATCTATTCATTTAGTGGAATTTTATTAGTATGCCGTGACTGTCATTCAAACATCAAATTAGGTAATTGAAACGTCAAAAGCGAAATTAGGGGATTAAGAGGAATTAGGAAATTACAACTTTTTCATAAATCGAACGCGTTTTAGAAGAAAACTAAGGAGAAATTTTACAACTCTTATAAAAAATAATAAAATTGTTGTATAAAAATTTGATGTGACAGTTGACAGCGAAGTTGATGGCATATTGTGATAGATTTGAAATATTTTTTGTGTAATTTTGGAAAAAGATATTTATATCTAACAACTTTTCAGGTCTATTTATCATTTTAGTAGCACTAAAATTAAAATATTCGAGTACAAACAAATATTGCATTTAAATGTCCTATAATATACTTCTGAATAAGTAGTAGATAATATTGAAGTATTATTTACCAACCTATAATAAGTAAGTTACTAAATATTAAAATAAATAAATGAAATTTAATTGTTGACTTTGGTAATTATAGTAAAACTATGTTTCAAAATTATATTGATAATATGTGAGCAAAAAAGCATCAAATTTAGGTTATGTTTAAGAGATGTTATTTAAAAGTGGACTAAAATAAATCCTTATAAAATTGCCCAAACGTAATTCTATACTTTTAGTATAAATTTATACAGGGTGATAAATTAACGAATCGCAGCCACCTAATCCCAAATTTTTAGAAATAATTTATTAAATAAATTCTAGAGTTTGTGAAAATGATTAAAAAATCAAATTGGAAATAAATTGTCTGTCTTGAAAGTGCCGCTTCGATAATCACCCTGTATTTGAAATAAAATAAAATAAAAATTCATCTTGCAGATACTCCGAAACATATCTAAAATACGATTAAAAAATCACTTCAATTACCGAATTGAATAAGTACCATTTAGATTATCCAATTAATGATTAACATGCATTTGCATATCTATTATACAAATTAATTTGATACGACCAAATAGCATAAATTGGACCAAAAATTCTACTTAACAGCCAATTTAAAAATTGGGCCTAATCTCAAGCAAAATTTGTAAAAGCATCTATCATTTAGGCACATTAATCAATTCCCATCGAAGTAAATCTTTTCACTTTAGGTAAGTTTCGAATGAATTAAAAAACCTACTCTTCGTATTGTACTGTTATTACCATACAAGGTTGTCAATATCTCTTGTGCTCTCTATGGGGTGGCGGTCGCGATTCGCGCCATTCCCTTCCCTCCTTATGCGGCCTACCCTCGTGGTGGTGATGATGATGGTGGTGCCTCTTCTTCTCGGCGGCGGCGGCGCCGGCCGCCTTCGCGCCGTACATGTCCGACACCACCATCTCGGAGCCGTCGCGGTGCCGCTCGCTGCGGTACGGCTCGTCCAGCGTCTCCTTCCTGCGCAACGGAGAGTGATTAGCCGCGCTGGCCGCGCGCAGGCCCGCCTTGCTGCCCGCCGACTCGTGCAGGTTCTCCCACGCCTGCCTGTAGTAGCGGTTCAAGCCGCCGTTGCGCGACTCCGAGCTCGAGGAATCGAACGAGGCCACGGTGTTGCAGTCGGGGGAGGCGCGGTGGCGGTAATGTTTGGCACTTTGGTTCCTGCAATTCGACACAAAACAATATTATTGCCTACTCCTTGCACCACAGCTTACAGCCTGCTTTATATAGCTGCAACGTGTGTTGCCTACTTGCAGGAGGAACTTACTACTTATTAAACATTATAGTTAACGATAACAACGAATTGAAATGATGATATTCGAACGCATTTCGTTTTGCTCTTGGTCGTTTCGTAAATACCAACTACATGCCTTTGGTGCGCTAATATTGGTGCAATAAGTCGAATTGCATGCAGTGCAGTGCGGGTGTGTCTGAAGCCGTACCTGTAGCTATCACCAGGACGCGATCAGGTACTGATTGACTCAGATAGGATTGGAAAAGTATCCGGCCCTGTGGGAGCGATAGCTTCGAGAGAACTCCCTACGGCCGATTTGCTGGTCGGGAAACGGAAGGGCCAAGAGGGTGTACCAACGTGACGGCATCGCGCTGGGGGAGGGCAGGCGATGAGACGATCGGGCTGACGCACCCGCACTGCGATCGCAAATTATTCTATCGTTACAAAACTTTCAGCTCTAAGCTGGGTTTAGATTTCGCGCGCTCTTTATAGCTCGAAAACCTGTTTTAGAAACGCCTTACCTTCGGACTAAGATCACTATGGTGGTGATGATAGCGGCGAGGAAGATGAACCCTCCGAATGCTCCTAAGGCGATGATGGCGCCCAAATTCAATTTCGCTCCGAACGTCTCCTTCCTTTCTCCGTCGATGGAGAGCGGTATATTAACGTTGGGCGTTTGGCCGTGTTGAATATTCGAACTGCCCGCTATTTCGTTGTCTTGAGGATGGCCGGCGATGATTATAGACGAATGTGAAGAAGTTAAAGGAGTCGTTGGTTCCGTTGTTGTCCTGGATATCGGCCTCCTGAATAACAGGTGTACAATTAGATATATTTTTAGCATCTGGAAAGATACTACTGGAACGAGAGCAATGAACAAGGAGGATACCACAAGGACATGAGTTAAAATTTACCTTGTTCTGTTCGTTACTTTGACGACTTCGATTCCTCTGATTGTAGTAGGTGGTGGTCTGGTACCTCTGGTCCTCTCGCGCTGTCTAGTGGTGGTTTGAACAGACGTTGTAATTTGTGATATCGGTCGCTTGCTAGTCGTTCTGGTTGTGGGTTCCGGATTTTGAATCGTTGTTGGAAGAGCTGAGCATAGATTAATTATTATTAAAAAATGATCGTAGTTAATATGAGGATAGTTATTATACCTTCGCAAGTTGGGATTGGATGATCATATTGTCCGTTGGACAAGCATGTTAACGTGGAATAACCGTTAAGAATGTATCCGGAATTGCACGTGTACTGAACAGTCGAACCATAATTTGAACCATTCGATATATCCACGATACCGTTGTCTATTTCAGCTGGCGATTCGCATTGTAAGGCTAAAATACGGAAGGATGAAACGTAAGTAGTTAGCAATCGTTAATCTAATAAACCCATAACTTCAATTAGCAGTTAATGGCAAGAAAAGATGTTCTGTATCATTCCATATTCCTAATTGACCTAGGTAATATTAATCGAGATTAATTTTATTAACACCAACCTTCGCATCTGGGCGGTGGGCCGTTCCATCGCTCGTCGATATCGCAAGCTAATTGCGCCCGGCCGATCATTTCGTAACCTTCATCGCAAGTATAAATAACCCTAGAGAGATAACCGACACTGTCGTTTACTAAATTGTATTCCCCGTTTGTTATATCGGCTGGATATCCGCACTGGATTCCTGGAATTAACCAAAGGAAACTATTAGTAAACTAACTTTACATAATTTCCATGTACTGATCATAGAACTGTATAAAATTTACATTAAGCATTGTACAGGTTATAGAAATTTTATACACGAGCGAGCAATAGAGTGAACCTACTTTTGCATACTGGTGGAAATTCGTTGTAAAATCCAGTTTCCAAGCAAACTCTGCTAGTAGGTCCTACAAGAAGATGGCCTTCATCGCACGTGTACTCAATCGTTGAACCTACGTTGTAATTCGGCGCAACCATCGTTGAATTTGGCGGCTGTTCCGGCCGACCACAAGCTTTTGGTTCTGGAATACAAACACGCATAAAATTTCCTAAACATCTTAAACGATCAGACGAACTTACGATGCTGGCATATGTAATTCAAGTGCATGGCGCAATCGGTGTCCGACCACAGCCAGCCTTTGGTGCCGTCGTACCTGGAGCACTCCCCGTTGCCGACCGGCAGGTTCCAGAAAGACACTGTGACATCCTCGCCGGTCAGCCATTTCCAGTTCCGCGTGTCGGGATCTCTGAGAGCGCCCATCCAGTACTGCCCGCTGGCGTCGCTGCGGTGCCTGCGCCACAGCTCCCAGCTGACGAAGCCTTGCAGGGCCGGGTTGCTTTCGTCCACCAAAGTACCGCCTCTGGACCGGCAGAAGGACAGAGCGTCGCGGAAATTCAACGGTTGCCTGTTGTAGAATATGTAGCATTTTCCGTTGTACGTGGCTGTGCTACCTTTAGCGCAAGACGATAAGAACAAGTTTAGGATTTAAAGCATTGTAAAATTATGAGGATGTTTACACCGGTGTAGTCAATGTACGATTAACATCGAATCTCTTATCTTTTATTGGTAATAAATTAGATTCGTAAGAACGGTAATTTTCTTTTACTACTTTCACTTGATGCAAAATAAATACGTCTTTCGGTTTATGTGCTGGTATCGTGAGAATGGAGACCTAATTATCAATGATAGCACAACATTGTGTTCTTTGCTCGTTTATCGGCATCTTTAGGAGAATCTTTTACCACGCCTCGAACAATATAAACAAACTTGCACCGTTTTCTCACAGCATGGAGAGGTAATTACTTTAGGAACGTACGATTTCGTTGTACCTTTACACTAAATTAACGATAATATAATTCGTCTAAAAAATTACCTTCGTAATAACAGGAATTACTCAGTTTTTCGCTAATTAAAAATAAGTGAGTTAGGTAAATTACATCAGTGTGGCAACACAGCAATATTTCAGCTCGTGACATCACCACCAGATTAATCTGAATGAACTATATCTACTGCTTTTAAAAAAAGTAGCAATTTAGGTGGTTTAATTTTACCTGGCGGTTGATCCCTGAATTGCGGGCACCTTTCAATAGGAAGAGCCTGATCGGTGTAGACGAAAGCCTCGCAAATAGATAGCTGACTTGGTGCCGGAGCCTCCAGGTGCACGCTGACGAATGCTCCGGGCATGGGCGGATTGCACGGCAGAAACAGGGGCTGGCCTTCTTCCAGAAATCCGGTGAATCGGTTGCAGATGGGGTTCGTGCCCAAATCCGGTCGGTTGTTGCCCACTCTGACAATTATCGTGGCCGGTTTCTTGGCACCTTAAAATTTTTTATACACATTAGTTGTTACAAACTTGTTTTATCAAAAAAATAACGTCCGTATAAAATACATATTTAGCCGGAGCTCGTCGTAATTTACAGCCCGCATAATCTACCTAATTACGAGCCGTAGGAAGAGAAACGCCTCTTTCACGGAATACCTAATTTTTCGATAGATAAATCGGTTATTCCACCCAATAAATTCCCGAAATCCAGCCGTAAATACCGCGCATCTTAAGCCATTACAGGCGCACCTACAACGAAGAGTCCGGCTTTGTGGGTTAAGGTTAACAATGTCACGGTCAGAATTTCTTCACCGAACCTACAAAGACCTTCATTTATATTCCATTGACCCAAAGAGACGCATGACCACGCGTTTTAATGCTTATGGACTCTTATAGGCGGCCGTTGTCCCGTCATCGCTTGATCGTTCGAAGATGGAACGGCGTTTTTTTAGGTCTCGTTTTTAATAGCACGTCGTGATTATGTAGGTTTTACAAGAGCCTCATTAATTTCCGGGGACAATCAAACGCTTTGTTATTCTCGTTCTAAAAGCGAGTTGGCTAGTTAACTCGTTTTCGATGGAAAAGAAATTAGAAATTGCACCGAGAAATTCGAATTTGTTACGACATTACAGGAGTCAATAATGAGAGTTATGCATAAATTAAGATCGAATTAATTATTTCCATTGGTTATAATTAGTTTTGCTCTATTTAGTCGCGTTATTGAGAGAATTATACAACCTCTCATTGCGGATAACTGTACAAGAAAAAATATGGGATGAGATCAAAAAAGCGTTTAAACACCTATAGCTAATACCAGTTTTTATACTTAAAAAATTGTATAACGAATGCACGATGCGAATGAAATAGACTCGGACATTTTCTAAAAATTCTGCATTAATTAAATCTTCTTCAGGGACATAAATAACAGTATGCATAAATGCATATAACTAAATAAATGTTTGATATACAGGTGGCAAAATTTTTTATCTTGAATTCATGAAGGACAGATATTCAAGATTTTTAATGAACTTTTATTTTCAAAACCTTATAGAGTATTGTTTATGAAAAATATTCGCCTCATTTTTTACCTCCTATGTGATATGTTATAAATAAGATATCCTTACCACAACACGGTTTGCCGAAGTCCAACCTCACTAACTGCACCATGTAGGGCTCCAGGAGGTTGACGTACCACCACGGGGACCTCTCCGTTTTGGTCAGGGTGCAGGTGTCGCTGCTGAAGAAGGCGCTCGTGCTGCCGTCTATTGCCTTTTGGGGAATACCACCCGAATCCGTGCTGACTTGCATGGGGGCTTTTCCTGCGGCCACGTTCAACACTGAAACCAGAAGAATTACAATTAGAGAGTTACAGTTACAGAATACTTTTCCAAGAAATGTATGATTTTTTTTTGTGATTATAATAATTTTAGATGTTGGGGTAAAAAATATAAATTGGAAAGTGTGTGGGTGTTGAATATTTTACCCCATTTACCCCATCAGGGAATGAATATTCAAATGTTCCTATGAAAATCTTTAGCAACGAACAAACAGGAAAAGTTTTATTTTTATCCATAAAGTTATTATTTTGGGTAGAATAAATTGAAATTACGGTTCGATTCCGTTTAAGTATGTAGATCGCATGCACGGGAAGCAGATGATTAGTCGGTTTAATTAGCGGACATTAGGATTCTCTTCACTCGCCAACAATTACGTTTTAATGGTTTTGTGCGAATGCTTCACGAAGTGCAGTTATCTAATAATTATTATGCTATTATTCGTTGTAGTTAACAAGCGAAATTCTTCGGGAGACCTCGCAAAGTATTCAGCCGGTAATTAATTCCACGTCTACAGCTATTCGAACGTAAGAGGAAAACAAATTTTTTCGAGAGGTTTTAATATTTTTTACAGTAAGTAAGTAGGATGATATGTAGGGTGAGTAAACAAACAAAGTCTAATTTGTTTTGAATTATCGTTTTTTTTTGTGCGAAAACAATTATTAGAAGATGTAGGTCTAGCTATTGAAGCATCTAAAGATGTTATTAAAAAATAAATGCATATTTTGATAGAAAAAATATCTAGTTGCAATAATTTAGTTGTTTTTAATTGCAATAATCAAATCCGAGTAACTAAGTGGAACAGTTATTTGGTGCGTTAAAAAGAATCACCGTTTTCAGATCGATTTGCAGTAAAGTACTTGCTCAATTCGAACAAGAAATATTATTAGGAACGATCATTCTCCATGGCCTGATTATATTATATCATCAGTACCTGCATATAAAGTCGATATTTTTAACTTTTTTAACTACTTGTAATTGACATTAAATAAAATTTTTGTCCTACATCATCAGCTGGTTAAGTATTTCAAAAACGAGTTTTTTATTGTATCAAGTTCCAGTTGGTATGCGTAAGTGTGCATATATTTAATGGTTCCAAGTTGTTTTGTGTAGGGGTTGGCCTAGTTTGTACCCTATCAATGACAATAAAAAATTTAGAGAAGTAGATTAAATATTTTTTTACAAAATTAAATCAGTGTTAACCCGAAGAGAAAAATTGGCAGGGATTATTTCTGGATGAAATAAGTATGTTTTCAATCGTTTTCTTTCATAATTTGGAAAGTATGGAAAATACATAGTTAATATTTGTACATTTGATTTATTGCCATGATCTATCTACTATTAGAAAATTATAAATATTTAGTCGTTCTTTTACTTTTGTTGACGCATTTCTTCCATGAAATAACCACAAACATAAACCGATCGACGCCCATAAAATTAATTGTTTTTAAATTAAAAATTAAAAACGAAACCACGAAATCTTTTTATTGTAGTAGGTATATTCTATTATCCGTCTATGTCAAACAACTGTTAGATATTGTTGATATCAGGAGATAATTATCCACTTTCACTTCGCTTCTCATGAAACATGCATTTACAAAATTTTCCTTAAAGAAATTCAAAACGAAACTAAACGACTGAGATCAATTGCGATTCAATGAATGAAGTGAAAACAAAAATGCTGGAATTTAATACAGTTACCTATGTAAATTTATTGGGATGGTCTTTCCAGTTTCACGCAAACGTAGATGTATCGAATACGTTAGATAAAAGCCCGTGGAAAGGTTAATTATTTATAGAAACTATAAAATACTCCGTACGTTAACGCACTCGTGGAAATTCCATTTCTTATTGGCTCTTTTCTATTAGTAGGTATGTAGGACAGTATTAAGATGTAGGTAGATAAAGTCGAGTTATATTTTATGAATAATTAAACAAAAAGTAACGAATCAATAATTTTACTTTCTTCTGAAAATAATTAGTTGAAGGATCAAAATTCGAACAAGAAACAATATATCAAGAAGTGTCCGAAATAATCTAAACACTCATTTAACTTAACTTATAGTAACGCTTAAATAATGTTTTATTTCTTCCTTATAGTTACTATTCATTCAATGCGGGAAGCAAACTTTAGCAGAGCAGATTTACGATTATTTCGTATACTTAGTTCAAAACTTTGTTTACTATAATAGAACAGCAAGAGCACACACACAAACTTTGCGCATTTCCAGATACCTAATATGAAAACTTGTAATCGCGCAAATATAAAGAGATTGATCACATTGCAGAGAGATTGATTTTTCTTCCAAATATCCACAAAAGTTTAAAGCAATACAGGGTGAATCCATTCAATCACTAAGTGGTGAATGCGTCACATTAAAAACTCAAATGCCAATTTATTTTAGAGATGCGAGTAATGTTTTTAATGCCGCGTGAAAAAGAACTGTTCAAATTCGATGAAGACGTTAGAGTGCGACAAATTTCGATGAATTACTTTCGGAACGGTGATCTCGTTCTCTCTACGAATTTAGTTCCGTTAACTAGCTTGATTCACCAAAAGTGAAATTCGGCTGAATTCGGTAAACGTTTTATTTTATTTGCGGATGTTGATTCCGGGAACAATCGAAATTGTTGCGAGTAAACGTGATTGCGTGAGCTCGAAGACGCAGGTAACGATATCGAGGACGCAAAAAGAAGTAACAGAAGTTCGTTAAACCGAAAGAGGAACGCGCATTTTCGATAGTTTTCGAATAGAAATAACAACATTGTAATATTTTTGGTTTTGTGATATCAATGTAATCAACTCTGCTTTCATATTTTCGAAATTCTGTAGGATCTTATAAACTCCCAAGCAATCGCAATTAACTCCTGATATGGCTCTCCAAGGCCTCTGGAGTTCGAGCTAACTTACTAATGCAGTTAACCCGGAAAAGTTTCATCGACTAAATCAAAGTGAATGAGGTTATAAAGAGACGAATTTGTCAAAATTGCCTTATCAAAATTAAACTCTGTTTGTTATATGTATTAAAAAAGCGAGTTATATATACGAAGTAGCGAAATTCATTGAATAAAAGCGCTTTTAATTTAAATGCAGAAAGTACATAAACTCGAAATGGTTCGTTCGGAACTTTTTGAATGGATACTTACACAACAATGCTTACTTAGCGAAATTTTACTATGCAAAGTTCCGTGTTTGTACACGAAGAATAGCGGAAGAAGCCTTTCGTGTAAGCATGTAAACATATCGGTCAAAAAGTGAGCAATATAAATTTTACATCGTTGTGCTTTTAACGCTTTTCAGGATGTAAAAGTATTGATCAAATCGACACTTTAATAATAATTCAATGTGGTTTTATTATATTTTACGCAAGAATTTCTTTCTAAATGAGAAATTTATTCTGGGAGAAAATATTGTACAAGTTTAACCAGACTCTCGGAGTTTGGAATGAGTTTTCTTACGAATTTAGAAGAGTGCATTGAAATCTCCTCAACAGGAAACTTGATAAAATCGCAAACTTTGCGTTAGAGTTTCAATATAAAGATCGATTACCATGTAAATATCTTTATTAACCCGCTTCAAACTACGTAAATAATTGCATTATATAAATAAATTATTATTTAACTACATATAATGCGCATAGAAAGTAATCGTAACATTTAGCATAAGTTTTCAATTTACTTGTTTTCCACATTAGAAATAAATCAATGGAAATTGTAACAGTAGCATATGGTTAATGCACTTTATACAGATAATTACGTCGGGGTACCATTTATTTCATTTACATGATAGTTTATCAGTTTATAATTCACTTTCACAAATGCGCATAACGATAAATAAGCCATATTTTCCCCTTTTCTCTAGCAAAAAAAATTTAAATTATGACCGCAAAGAACGACAAAAATCAGCATCTCTCGATTATTCAAAATTGCAAGCTCATTAATTACTCTAAAGTAAGTTGTCGCAGGTCTTGCACGGACACGTAAGACATAACCGTAAAGACAGGATTCGAAATTTTAACGTGTTTGTGAAGATAGCAGAAGCGTCGATGATAAAGAGATCTTGTCAGCGATCACGACGCAAATTAATTAAGTGAAAACTGAGAAGATTGATTAAAAATATTAAAAATAAAAAAAAATCCTTATCGGGGTTACCCAGTTTCTTCTGCTAATTTTCTATTTATACTTGTTAGGTACATTCAATCGTCCAGCATTTACGAACTGTCGCGTGAATTGCACCGAAAATAAGAGTAGAACAGTCAGAATTGAATCCTCTTGGGAACGCTTCCTGTTTTCTGCGCAAATATTTACACGACGGCTAATTGATAAATCTAATTGCAATTAAGTAGAAAAATGTACGTAACTATGGGAAGGTTAGGTACACTTTCATCTCGGAAACAACAATACAACGACACTGCATTGATTGCGGTGAAAGTGCTATAACTAATGGGCCATTATAAGTGACCACAAATACGTTTTAGATATTTATTGAACAGTTTTTCTACGTCGTGCATGTTATTTTTCAAAAAAATTAATTATACAGGGTCTTTCAACGAAAACTTGACCCTCCATAAAACTAGAGAACCGAAATGGTTTTTTGAATTCGCAAAAATAGACAAAAATAGACGGTTTTGTTATTGGGGAGAGCATTTTTGACAGTTATGATATGTGTTCATCCCCTTAACTACTGGCAAGTCTTACTTTAGAATTTTTGTAGAATTTCAAATGGAATTACGTATTTCCAATACATCACTTGAAAGCCCTTTCCGAAAATCGAAAAATTGACAAACCGACACTTAGATTTCAAACAAACATGCTCCCCTCAGGAATAATAATTGACGGGTCTCAGCGAATTCAGAAAAATATTTCGGTTTTCTAATTATATAGGGGGGTCAAGTTTTCGTTGAAAGACCCTGTACTATTTAATTAATGCTATATACTTGCGAAAACCAGCAAGAATGCTGTACAAACTATAAAATCTCGCTTATAAATCGATAAGCAAACATTGGTGTACATATGTGGAATAAGTAACTGTTATGCAGCTAATGGAGGAAAGAGAATGACCTTTAAGAATAGTTTGCGAAAGGGTGTATCTATATATGCCGCATTTTCCGCTCTACATAAATGCATATAAATAATTTCACGGAGCCAATATTATCACGTATTCGTAACTCGCATATCTTTGTAAGTTCATGGAGGTCAATCACTACCTAACCGCGTAATCTTCTGATTAATATTCGCGATACTTCGTGGATATATTTAGCGAATCGATCGCGCAAAATGGAATAATTTTATTTTCATAAACCACCTGTAAACAAATCTGCAGGTGATTTTATGCAGTGTGCGTAGAATAGGCGATTTAAATTGTTAAAGTCCAACAACCCGGTGAGCGATTAAAGCTTATTAAACAGCGCTAATTAATCGTAATTACGCCGATCAGTTCATCAAAGGTTAAAAAATCGATGATTCGATTTAAATTATACGAATTAGAAAGTATATTAGAAAAACTGCATGAATCATAATAACATCTTTTATTATGCTAATTAGATACTCGTATAATTAATTTCGGAAAATCAACTTTCACCGATATCGAGCAGAGACTGAACTTTATTTTTAAATCGGTAAATGTTCAGTATAAGTATTTATTTATCTACCCTTATCTAAGTAGCATTAAGAATTAAAATGTCCGCTAAAAATAAAGCTTACATCAGATCAGAGATCTTTTAATGCTTCCCTAATTGAGTTAAGAAGGTCCTTGACGGGTCCTAAATGAGTCATTACGGCCCAATATATAACATTATATAAGACTTTCGTCCCAAAATCAGATCGATTCAAATACGAAATCCTGTAAGAAAAGCCCATCGAACACCCTGTATATCCTCAAGCCAACTTCATCGAACCGTATTGTGCTCGTAATTAAACGCTCATCCGATCCACTACATACATTACGACCGTGTTTTCCCTAATATTCGATTAAAGTCACCTACGGTGCCCATGCGACAAATTATACCGTGTCGTTGCGGGGATTAGAGTGTATGCGCTTTATCTAATAATTTCTAAAAGGCCGCCTTTCGCACGATGACGACTCGACGCCGGGGTGCGCCTAAGTGGGAAACTTCGTCCCGTTTGGGGGCCTATCGAAATTAAGATAACTTCTATACGGTGTAAACTTGGCGTTTAGCACGAACGTTTAATTCAATGTGTTTGATTGCTCGGATTCGGGACCAGCGCGAAATTAAGCTTTAAGTCTGATGATGGATGAAATGAATGGCGAGATTTTCTCGTATTTAACAGCGTTTTGGTGGATTATACTGGGTGGATTAACGATTGGATAAAGATGAGGCGTTGTTAATTTTATGCATTTCTCTGCAACTCTTTACAATGATATGCAATTCTATGCAATTATTTGCAATTATATGTAATTATATTTAAGCAATTCTATATAATTCTTAGGGAATTCTAAGCATTTCAATGAAATTATTTGCAATTACATATATGTAATTATATCTATGCAATTCTATATAATTCTTATAATTCTATGCAATTCTAGGCAATTCTAGGCAATTCTGTGCAAGTCTATGCAATCCAATTTCAATGCAACTCTATAGGTGCATACGCAATTCTTTGCAGTTCTATTTCATACAATTCTATGCAATAGTACTATTTCATAGAATTCTATGCGATTCTATGAAATTCTATGAAATTCTGTGCAATTCTACGCAATCCTATGCAATCCTATGCAATTTTATGCAATTATATACAATTCTGTTCATTTCTTTGCCATTTTATGCAATTCTGCGCAAGTCTATGCAATTTTATATAATTCTAAGGAAATTCTATTTCATACAATTCTATACAATACTATTTCATAGAATTCTACGCGATTCTATGCAATTCTATGCAATTCTATGAAATTCTGTGCAATTCTGTGCAAGTCTATGCAATCCTATGCAATTTTATGCAGTTCTATACAATTCTATTCATTTCTATACAATTCTGTACAATTCTATACAAGTCTATGCAAGTCTACGAAACTGTGTGGTTGAAGTTCTAAAAAATACTGGGCTTTGTATAAAATGAAAAAATTCTAGCTAGTAAAAGCCCTTAGTAAGCAAGTGCAAATTGCTGAGTGAATAAAATTCACTCCATTAGCTATCTGGTTAGTTTTACTCCATCTAGCTGGTTCTGTACTCTTATTGCTCGATTCCTGCAACGAAATAAATCGCATGTCGAGAAGTAGCGAAACGCGATTTCCTTATTTTTCTGGCCGCGTATCGTCGGGCATCAGCTCCAGTTTGATACGGTAGCTACGCCGGGGTATACGGTTGTTCCTGCATTCCATCGGCTGGTCGACGACCTCTTCGTGCACACCACTTGATGCAATTGCAATTATCTCAAATAACCAGATTCGATTTTCCATTCCGCGACTCTCCGGTTCCCGTTTTCGATTCGGCGGGATGGGATTCTCTTTTTTTTTCGCCCATTTTCTCCGAGTGCGTCTCGCTTTCGAATCTGGAGTTGACGAACTTGATGATGGCGCTGTTTTTTTTTCTAGCGAGTCTGGTCTTAACTGACGGGGTCGTTCAGCCAATGAGGATTTGGAATGATTTTCGAAGAATTGAATTATTTTTATGGTTTTAAGAGAATGTGTTATAGAAAGTTTTACAAGGATTTTTAAGTAGTTTTTAAACCAGATTCACTAAACCAAATGCACTAAAAAATTCGTATTAGGTAAATATAACTAACAGTATGTTAATATATCAGAGTAAACTAATTATCGTCGAGAAAGTAAAAAACGCTCGAGAGCAACAGGTCTACAATCGTGCGAATGTCAATATTCCTCCATTCATTCATGCCTCCGATAGAGCCGATACGGTATTAATAAGCCGAATCGTGCGAAATATGCCAAGCCATTGTGTAGTAAGCGCACAAGTACAAAGTCATGGTCTTGTACTTACGTGCCTTCGTAAAATACACACCTACCTACCGCAACCGCGACGAAGGAGAAGAAGAAGAATTTCCCATTTAAAAAGTGAATTCTTAAATACTTAACCGTTAATTATGGAGTGGAGCATGGGCGTACAAGCGATTCGGATTGTTAATTTAATGGTTTAATACAAATTGAAATTTTGGTGGTACCTAATTAAAAAATGGTATGAAGGAGTTATTTTGATAATATCTACTTTCCATTAGGAATAGCTGTAGACATGAAAGTACCTACTATGCCTATAGGTTACCATAACATACAAAGTACTTTGAAAAAGTCGCGCCGCTCACGTCTCTAGTTATTACTTTCGCATTGTAAGTATCTATTATTTTAGTAGATAATAAAAAACTTTAGTATTTTGAAATCTCCCATTATCTATCACAATATGTTTAAATATAGCTCGTCTATGTTTAACTAACTAGGACTTATACAGCTAATATTTTCTTTTTCCACTTAGCAGCACATTATTAGTCGCATTTAGAGAAAGTGGGGGACCAGGCTGGCTAATTTCAGTGGCAAATTTGAGCCCGGCTACGCCAATGAAAGGACGCGATGTGTATAAAATAAAATTGCGCGAGCATTGTTCTTAATCTGACCCACATGAAAGTCGGAAGTTTATAAGATTAAAACACGACGATTTTGTAAAAATGAGGTCAGTGTGCGTTTATTATTACTCAGGCATTCGCAAGGTGGATCTCTTACTTACGTGTATTTCATTTCGGAGACCGAACCCAGACGATAAACGTCGGTTTTACTAATTTAATGTCGCGAGCCGATTTTGATTGACGCTAACTAGTTTTCGAATGGATTCGATTCGAAACGGAATTTTAATTCCGGATTATATGGGTATACGGACGATTTTTGGTATCATCGTAACGCTTGTAGATAATTTTCCACTCTAATAAAGCAGCCTAAAAAGCTGTAACGTCTACATTAAAATGGCTTCATTTTTTAAAACCTTTTTTATTGTCATGGTAGATGTGTCTAAAAGATTGATTAATACCTAAAGAATCTAAAAATGTTGTAATTCATGGTGTTTGTAAAATGCGGTAAAAATTCAAAGGTTGTTCCTTGGACTATTCTAAGAATATTTTGTGCTTTGATGACTTTTAAAAACCCTCTTTGTTTCGAAGATGCAATATGTATTCAACAACATTTTGTATAACAAGGAAAAATCATGTATATGTAACACCATTTAAAAAGCAGCACTTGCGAGTACTTTTCACTTTTACCTAATTTCACCTTTATCGAATGCGAAGCGGCGGCGATCGAAAACGCAGAAGAAAATTGCGAAAAACCATTTCTTTGTTCATTTACTCGGTTACACAACGTCGAGCAGCGGCCGACTATTTAGCGTTGGAAAACCATTTGAAGCGTTACTATCTGACGGAGCGATAATATCGAATGTGAGTTTATGAAAGCATTTCCACCTTTTGCCCGGCTACAGTTTAAGCATCTTCTTGTCGCCGCCGCGCTCCGTCCTTATCGTTCTCCATCGAACCGTGCAGGAGTGCAGGCGAGAGGAAATTACCGCGAAAAAAGTTTAAAATTTCCGATTGCAACTATATGTATGTATTCTATTAAATTAGGAAGAACATTCAATTCTCTACTTATGTTTTGATAACTATCACACTTTTATGCGTCACCCAGTATGCATTTTGATGAGCAAAATGATGCATTTTTGACGGTTGTTATACAGGGTGTATTGTAAGTTGATACTTCTTTTTCAACTATGAATCTCTTAATTCTAAGCATTTTTTTCAAATAAACTGTTTGAATATTATGAATAACAAAGAAGATAGAAAATTTTATAACTTAGAATATTTTCCAATACGAAATTCAAAAAAAAGGTAAAAATTATAAAAAAAATATCTTTGTTTTTCATAATATTCAAAAAGTTTATTTGAAAAAGTTGCTTAGAATTAAGAGATTCATACACAGTTGAAAAAGAAGTATTAACTCACAATACATCACCCTGTATTATGGTGTTATTATTATTTATCAAAGCCTACTTAAAAAGGTCCACAGAATCCAAAAATGAAGTCAAAAAAGGTACTTTTCAGTTAAAATAACGAAGTTCACCTTTACTTCCGGTATAACCGGAAGTCACATATGGTTGAAAATATTTTAGTAAAACTCACAACATCGATTATAAGTACCTTCATACTATTCCGTAACTATTCATCAGGAACTCCTAAAAGTTCTAATGCACGGCTACCGTGAATAACCCTGTATAGTACCATATCAATCGTAACCTAACATATCAATAAGTAGATACATAAATTTTGGGTACTTACCGCAGAATGGTATTCCCTCGGGAACCCATGCGCCATTTTCGCATACCCTTCTGGAGGGTCCGAGCAGTTCGAATCCCCTTTCACAGGAGTACGTTGCCACGCATCCTGGACCTAAATCTTCGTCCGAGAAAACTATGGAGGAATGCGCCGGGGCGCCGGGAAATCTGCATCCCGTTTGGGTATCTCCAAGGGTTTCTGGAAATAGGCAAATTGACGAATTAGAATAAGTAAAATACGTTCCATTTTTAGCAATTTTCTACTGTTGAGTGGCATATTGATCTAGCCATTCAAACCTGTCAGTTGTCAAATTAATTCTGTACATGTATGTCACTTAATAATTGTTATCTTAGTTGTCTTAGATAAGCAAGTTATTATTTTGTACGTTTAATCACCTGCTTTTAGATGAAAACGGTGAAAATTTGATAATTTCTGCTACCTTAGTATCTTTTTCACGATCAAAATTTCGAATGTGTCAAAATTTTAACTAATCAATTATAACCTGTCAGTTTTGACATCTAATAGCCTACTAATTTTATGCAGATATTGTAATACAGGGTGATTCTGTTAAATGCTTCAGTTTTTATTTCACAATTAACAAAATTCTTGTAAAAACCAGAAAATTTTACAACATAATAGAATATTTAGATTTAGCTATTTACTAAATAATCCCGGATTATTTACCTACACCAAGCTCATATTGTGATGTATTTATTAAACATTAAAAATGTGTATATAATTTTTAATTAAAACGGGTCTACGCGTATTTTATTTTTGTTCAATAAACAGCAATAATATCGACTTACGTATAAGCAAACGAATTTTATTTGAATCTAATAGCATATGGCAAGCAACGCATTCGTCCCAGTTGTTAAGTGAAATACGTGTACTTACACCTATCTAAGCGAGCGAAAATAACGTTATAGGACAATACAAAGAATTCACGTTGCCGTTTCGTTCACAATTAACGCATACGAACGCACAATCGCGTTAATTGTTGTTAAAATAGGCAACAGTTTTTCCATAAATCTCCTTCGATGGAAACGCAATCAATCATCATATCCGTTCTTGCATTGTTCGGTCTTTGAACGTTCTTTTTCTTGTTTCGACGTTGATCGACGGCTTTCGTTCTTCTACAAGACGTCTTTGATTAAAATAGTGTTTCATCCGACGCTTTTCCGACGTATAAATTTGTTTAATTCAATGCACAAACAGCCTACACGGTTATATCAGTCGGGTATATTACAGATGTTCTCGATAGGTGCAATAATCAATTAAGTTTGGATGAAATGTAGGGTACATTACAGCGTTTGAATGAGGAAAATATGTACATTTTTTCGCGCTAGCGGACCAAGTAACCGCGCCATATCACATCACGTAGAGGTGCATCGTTAAAGCAATTACTTGCGAAGATAAAATTGTCGTCTTTAATAGCATCGGATAGTAGGTAGACGGATCGCAATCATGTTGACACTTATTTCCCATAACGGATTTTTTATAAAATATAATTAGCCGGGACTGACAAATTTAATGTTGCAATTCGTTTAATAAATGCATTAATCAAATTGTTATTGTTGCGAGTTGCGACAACGATGCTCCATATTCAATTCAACTGTCTGCATTTTAGTAGGGCATTATTATGTATTATTATTTCAGAAAATATAAAATCTTCTCTAACACAAGAAACAGTTTTGAATTGCACTAGCAGTATAACAGAACTATGTTGATACCCTTTGCTCATTCTGAACACTCTGTATATTTTTAATATGATTTTACTTTAATACCGATTTTATGAGAATGTACGAACAAATAAAATTCCTATTGTGATTGAACCAATTATCAACCAAAGTATTTACCTGCCTATAATCTGAAATTTTAATTAACTTCCAAATTACGTAAATAATTTAACCTAAAAGAGCCTTTGTAAAGCGAACGCCATCTGGCAAGTGCGATAAATCTGATAAATTAATATTGATTAATTTAATTTCGCTCTCAGTAGGCAGTAATCCGTAATCAAATATATATTTGCAAATATTAAGAAACCCATTTCAATAGTATGTACTTATGAAAAGCATGATTAAACCGCGCGGCGTAGGTAATTAAGAATTTCTAAAAAATGCGCTGGATCAGTAAACTAACTCGCATAATCAAACAGTCAAAAAGCTGTTTTGTAACAGCAACGGCTCGAATCGCGTTTTTCGATAAAACTTTTGCTTCATCATATTCGCAATCGATTACTTACGGGTAAGTAGACGAATCTTGTTCAGATCGTGATCATTAGGAACATGCTTGCGAAGCAAAGCAAAGAGAAAAGTATGTTGCGATGGGCAAATAGCGAAGAGATAATTTGTTTAGGAAAAAAATGATTCGTCGATTTAGCGACAAAAATTGTCACAAATCTTCGCAAATTAGCCTAGAATCGAATGTTACGTAAAATATGATTGCACAAAGATCGTTTTGTTCCTATTAGAGATTGAAGCAAGACTCCCATTACGCTTATTTTAATAATTGACACAAATACAAATCATTTTAAAATTACTGGACATTGTTAGCATAAATAAACACAAATATAAAATATCTAATGCAATAGGTATTTCAATAAAAGTTATCTGCAGAGGGAGAGAATGTTTATTTATAAACTCAGTTATTTTGGGACATCCTGTAGAATGCTATAGTTTTCCTCAAAATAATTGCAGGAGATTTAAAATCCCACTTAAGTAGTTGTAAACCATGCACATTATTTTTGTGTATTAATGAAATTTCCATCAATTTTCTTATTTATTTGGTTACAAGAAACCGGGAAAAATGAAAATTATTCATGAATTTTACACGTGTCTATAGAGAACGCCGACAGAAAAGTTACAATTTAACTATGATTTTCGTACGTACGAACCGTTACTTCTATCAAGCGACCTCATTCTAAATTATTCTAATGAAATAAAACTCACTACTGCACACTGACCATTTCGAATGAATTATGCTCGAATAAAATCATGAAATGCGATATGGAATAATTAAAACTAAAATGTTAATTCAACTCTTATCTACGTGATTGCAGAAGTACACCCAAACCAAGCGCAAGTTCAAAAGATATACCTAGTCAAAAGAGATTAAATTTTCTTATTCTTCCTCGACTATACGGCAATTCTTACCTATGTATGTAATTATTATTAGTTTCTGTATCATTTGGTACATTTGGTATATTTCAACGAGCCTCAGTTATAGGAATAAGCCTTGGTATATTAAAGAAACTGTATTATAAATTATAATATACGGCTATTTTTTTTGTTTATTGTGGTCACGTCTTACGAATTCTAACGTTAAAATGTAGGTAATCGTCGAGTTTGAAGTTCGAAAATTCTACCGGATAGAAAGTGTGTTTGTTTTGTTTTTTGAAGTATTCACAATCACGAACTTTGCGTTAAAAACCTGCAATTTCACATAACTAAGAAACATGCAAATGTACAGGTACTATATAAGGTGCACATAAAAAATGTATGTTATTATACTGCAATAATTTATTTTTTTATCACCCTGTACAAAACATATTGGGTAAAATAGGTCAAAAACTGTTTTCTACGGATTCGACCAAACTTAATACACCTACTTAATTTAATTTCATTATTATTTTAGGTACGTTTTGGTCGGTAGACACCAACACGAAAATGATTAATAGAAACTTAGGTAAACTAAAAAAATTACAAAATACCTGAAGACTTCGTTCTCTCAGTAGACAGGAAAATTATTTGACCCCGAAAACGAATTGTCTGGATTAAAAAACGCAAACCACAGTAGCTATTATTATACGAGAAGAGACTTTTTAACTGATTTGGTTCATAGCGAAATCGAAAAAATGCTTCAATTAAATCAACTAATCAATTAAATAAACGTCAAAATATAACAGAAATGTACCATTTTTTTATTTCTCGATGTATGAATTTAAAAAGAGCTTTAAATTTAAAGCTTTTAGTTGATTTGCTTTAAACATATGAATATGTATGCGTATCTATACAGGGTGTATCATAAGTTGATACTTCTTTTTCAACTGTGTAAGAATCTCTTAATTGTAAGCAATTTTTTTAAATAAACTTTTTGAATATTATGAATAACAAAGAATAACAATAATTTGTCCGCTTTGTTAAACTTGCAAAGTTTGGAGTTCCATTAATTTTATCTCAAAATTTCGGAGTGTCCAAAGCAACGAAATTAAAGGAAATTACCTCACATTCGCATTTATCCAATAATATTCGAATTTTTTGTAAATTTTCAATGTAATTATTTATGTTTATGATTACTTCTGCATGTCAAAGGATAGAGCCAAAGAACCTTAAACTGTCATGTCTGTCAAAGGATCCTCAAAGGACATCCTACTAAGATGATGAATCTACTAAGATAATTCCTATTCAAGGTTGATTATATGTTGTGGCTGTTTGTTTTACTAAATAGGTAATAAATTAACAAAATTTTTGACTTGATTATGGATTAAAAAAAATAAATTTTGCATGGCACAATTTTATGCTACTAATAAAAGTAGGTAGCAAAATAACGTAACTCATACGGTGTGGAAAGTGCCGTTTTTCGTCCCACTCATAAAAAACATTACTGCACCCATAATACCTATAATACCTAATAATTCATTATAATTACAACGTTACTTCCTTATCACCAAAATCCAAAACTCCATTTCTTTTCTATACATTTAAAATTTCCCTACTAAAATTACAGTATAGGTAAACTGAAAGATTAATAGTAAAAATAGAATGAAGCTGTTCCAAAGTTCCAAATTTTTCGAATCGCCCTTTTTTCCCTCTAACTCCGCCAAAAACGGCCCTTGTAGTACCAAAATACGCAGCTTACCGTTAAGAAGCGATATTCCAATCACGAGCGAAAAGACCGCGGTCCTTAACGGCGAAAAACCGAAAACCATCACGCACTTTACGCAAAAAAAATCCGACACAAAACGGTTTCTTGTGTTCGTTTCTCGGAATGCACCTGTTCGCTGTTCACTGGAGAATAAGAAGCAGCACGGGCGGCACGATTGACCGTGGAAGAACGGTTGAAGACTGTCGCGAAACCAGGCCGACCGATTTCTTTGCATCAGAAGACACCCGTACCCATACCCATACCTATAACCGTGCAGCCGATGGAAGTACCAGTGGCGCATATTGGTGGGGCCGATGAGGAATACCCGTAACCGCCTCGAATTCCATCGAAATTGCTCGTGAATTACGACTTTATTGAGTCGTCCGTTTTTTTTATGGACATCGGGGTTTGTGGATTGAAGAGGGTCGGACTTTCTCGTTATCGCATTGTATGTTAATTCTTGATTTATCCATTCAGGACTATTGCTTTATCGCCTCTTCCGCTTGCAATGTCCTTTCCATTTTGGTCACATTATCTTCTTCCCTTCTTATGGTTTTCCACAAAACATATTTGAAGCCTTTTCCCTTTCGCCTACAACATAATCCTGTAAGTTTCAAAAAATCCTTGAGCTCATCAACATTGGTACCAATTCGAAACATAGATCTTGAGGGTATTATTATTGCTCAACTCGATTCATGTTTTATTTTGAAGAACATCAATGTATAAGCAACACGCCATGTGTGAAGGCCATCAATATTGCTCAAAAATTAGAAAAATCATAACATTACCATTATTACCAAATCCCGATTCTCCGTTAATTAATAAAAGCGGAATATTAATGAGGATTAAACAATCGCAAATACCGAGGATTCAAGTTTGAATCCGCTCGGTGAATAGAAGTAAAAAAAATATCGAAAGTATGGGAAAATTAACGGAATGCTCTTTAAAATGCGATGACGACCTGATTCACCGATAGAATGATTTGTTCTCTTTAGAGGGATGATACGGTCAATTTGAATCGCTTTCTATTTATCAACGGCTAAACGATTTGATTCGGAAATGATACATTCTTTAAGTGTTATTTCGTTGTTGAATAAATTTCTGTATGTGTCATTTAACGGTATAATTTACTCAAAAATAAAAAATGTATCAATTTTATGAGTTGTAGTTGTAGCTTCTAACTAATGTACAACCACATGCAGCCAGAATGATGTACCAGCCAGAAAAAGCTGAGTAAAAATTGAGAAATACATAATAATGTAATGCTACACTTTTTATTATTTCAACTAGAAAGATTTACTATCTGCTCAGAAGCTTCTGCTAAGAAGAGTCACTCGCTAAAATCAAGGAAGGGTCACAATATCTGCTGAGTTATCAGTGAATATCTTCACAATTAATAACTAATGAGACATGAGAGACCTAGTTATTTTATTCGTTTTAAATATGTGTTCAGTAACTTTCACTTTTCCAAATCCAAATTATTTAATATGTAGAATTGTCTCTCGGGCTGCGAGAGATAAAGTTTGAGTGGATATGTGGGCCACCGCGCGGAGGAACCTTTTTTATCATCTCATCTTCATCATCCTTTATTTGCGGTAACGTTGCGCGATAAATAAATATTAATTTCATAAGTTGATTGTTAAATGTCCTGCCCATTTCGAAATACGCCTCTTTAAGCGCGCGGCTAATCGTCGCGATTGCATCACACACACGTACATTTATCATAAAATCTTCAACATATTCAGTGGATGCGTTTGGAGGATAGTCCTCGCGGTGTTGGTATATTTCCTCTTCGCCTTCCGGCCTCTTTCGAGATCAGCCTTCAATTAATCCTGCGGTGCGTTTTCATCGTGTGATAATGGCCCTAGAATTTTCCTTAGGCACGGCACACACGTTCTAAAGTGCTAAAAATACTAAAAAAGCAAAAATATACAGGGTGTCCCATTTAAAATAAGAAAGTTGCTGTCCGCCTAAATTAAAAAGACCATAACTTTCGTTATTTCAAATGGATCGGCCTGGATTTTATGACACAATTTTAAGCCCCATTTTTTAAAACCTTCCGGTTTAACATATCGTGTGTGAGCTCTTGCATGCACAAACAACATGAGTGCTGGGCCTTACTTTGAGAATCATTAATACAAGTGCTTTTCTGTTAAGCAATTTATTGGTTTTTTAATTTCAAAAACATGTAAAAATCTTTACAATTATAGAGCGAATTAAAAGAATAAAATTTCCGTAGATTAAAAAGTTCTTTAATGTTACGTGTTTGGAACATTTCAATTTTACAAGATTAAATATAACAGACATACACTCAAAATACATTGAGACAACTATACAATTCCTCAGCCGAACCCGAAAAATGTACTAAGTAGGCAAGGAGAGTTCTACGAGTCAGATTCGTTTTGAATTTATAAAAAATTTCAATGTCTTCGAAAAAGAAAATATAATAAAATCTTTCCTATTATCGGCATAAAGGAAACAGATATCGTTTAATGTTTAAATTTCAAATAAAAAAGCGCAGTTTATATTACAAATACATACTTTACATCCGATAAATCACGTCACGTTACGTTTAAAATTACTCGATTTTAAAGCCTTAAAATTAGCTAAAATTGATTAAAGAAAACGAAGCTCGCATATCTGTAACACATACGCCAATTCTAGGATCCAAATGAAATACAAGATTCAACAATAATTGTCTCATTTAAAGTCAGCTTAAAAAAATAAAAACCTTATTCGATAGTACGAAATTAACGTGTTTTCAAATGCGACAATTATTACTTCAAACATTAACAGAATCGAACCATCCAACTGTGGCACACTGTTTTACTTTACAATCGCTTGTTGGAGCAATTATAAATTCAACTAGTATCATATATTCAATAATACAAATTCGTACTGAATAAAGAATTCAACAAGTACAGCAATTAAAAATAAAACAGAGCTCCACTTTCAACAGGATTTATATCACAAGATTAATTTGTAGACGTCTAGTTATTTGGAGAATAGCTCGCAACATTTGCAATAGGTGTAACTGATAACGGCAAAAGGCAACATGTTTCTTAACAAGCGGATAATTTGGCCTCTGTGAAGGACTCATCAAAATTCCAACTGGGTGAATATGTGACAAGAGAGCTCCAGCAATTTTGAAAAACTCGATAAACCACTTAAAATGCATTATTCCATCCTAGAATCTCCTCTTTCCATCAATACATGTGACAAGACAAAATTAATATGCCGTTAAAAATAACCCGACGTTTCTGTTGCCTTCTCGAGTGTATATTTTCATTTGATTTAACAGCGCGTCATCAACGTACTTGCTTTAGAGACAATCAATTCAATAAATACTATTAAATAACACCAAATCGCAAAGAAAAATATATTTAACATTAAAAAATGAAATTACAGCGACAAAAATATCAAATTATAAAAATATTACTTAACATTTAGTCGAATTAAGTTATTATAAATTACAAAAATAACAAATGAAAATATACACAATTGAAAAACTATGGTCTATATTATATTAATTAATTTATCTAAATCTAAAACATAAAACCAATATAATACAAATTCAAGGTCACATCATTCTACCTAGAAGATAGTCTTTATTATTCCATTAAATTATTTAAATTATAAAATGCCGGATAGGCCCATCTAGAAGGACGTTGAAAAAAAAAACTTGGAAAATATAAAATATACAATGTTTGAATAAATTAAAAAATTAAACAAGTAAACTTAAAATAAAGTTTTCTTTGAAGTTGTTGACCATATGACTAAATCTTGTAATAATTCACTACTAAGTATCATCTGACATAAATGAATTTTGTGACTTTAACTCTTCTAATTCCTTAATTTGCTGACGTAAAAATAATATTCTGAAAATAAATAATTATGTTAAAATTGCATTATTAAATATAATCGATTTGGAACCCATTTACAACTAATAATTTCTATTTCAAAAAATTTAAGACTACCTATTAATATACACACACCGGCAAAAAACCGGCCACCCTGAAATATTTTAAAAAGTTACTCTAAACCGTACATTCACAAAATAAATAAATAGTTTAGCAGTAATTTATGGTTTTATCATTGCTTTAAGATGCTTAATCAATTTCATAATTCCTGCAGTTTTCATTTCATAGACTAAATTTACATGTTACCAACAACAATAACACGCCACCATAAATCACAAACCAAAACCATAAGGTGCTATCATTGATTAACTGTTAAAATCAATCCAGACAATTTTATTGTCCAATCCCAATTGTATTTTGTAATAAATAATGGTACAAAACGATATCATATTCTATTGCTGTGTGATTTGAAGAACGTGTTGTTGTTAAAATGACAATTTAGCCTTTGAAATGAAAACTGCAGATATTATGAAATAATTGATTAGGCATCTTAAAGCAGTGATAGAACCAAAAATAACTGCTATTATTCATTTATTAAATGTACGGTTTAAAATATACTTTTTAAAATTGTTTTAGGGTGGCCGGTTTTTATTGCCGGCGAGTTTAGATGCAATAAGATTCAATCCCAACCAATACGTAAATGCAGGGTGATTGTAATGTTTTGCTTTTTTTGAGAAACTAGCAATGAAAGTCCAATACCACTTTCTTCAACTATTGCGTTTAAATTAGCCCTTAATGTAGATAAATGACTCTTGAGTTCATAAATTGGGTAGATAAATTTGTCCCTAAAAAATAATTAATTCTTCAATACATACTCTCCTGGGTTGAAAACTGCTCTTTTTAGGTAAATAATTGACTCTCTTGCGTTAAAAAATGTGTACAAGCCAATTGTATAAAACAATATAGCCAATTGCAGTATTATGAACCTCTCAAAAAAAGCCTCAATCGTTTATAGTCACCCTGCATAAAAATTACTGCTCTCTATTGTTAAATAAATAACAAATTATATCAAATTGAAAATGGAAAAACGTCTCCTCTATTTTACTGCATAAAAAGTCCTAAATCAAACTTGTAACAAACAAAATATCATTTCAATTTGTCTCAATAACGGGAAATACAATTTAGTCCATTTATATAAAATGTTTTTTTTAATAGGAATTGTTTGTCTTTAAATCAGAAAATTACAATATGTAGTATAATAATAAATAATTTGCATATTCTTGTATATTCTTTACTCAAGAGCATTAATAATATTTTAATATTTTGCATTCAATAAATGTATATTTATATTCTTATCTCGATTATGTAAATTGGTAAAATTATATATTGAAAGATCATCCCGCCATAAATCTACCCGCAATACCTATCCAAATATTTGCTACGTTTTTCAAAATATTCTAATGTCTCACGCAAAACTTCGTAACTGCTACATTTGACTTTGTTCCTCAAACAAAACTTTATCCATTTTATTTCGATCAAAACACTTATGAAGTATTTTGCTTCTAACCTGGAAAAAATGAGCTGTTTAAACTTCCAAAGTGCAATTTTCCCTAAAGCCAAACGATTTCTATGAATTTAACGCAAAAAAATATCTACCATTAATGGACAAATCGAATGAGGAACTAAGCAATTCATTATATCTAAAAATTACCTCTGTTCTTGTAATGTTGCTTGGATTTCGGTTAGTCGAACTATTGACCTCGCAGACTTCAGTTCAGCCGAGACTTTAGAACATTGTATACTGCCCAAAATGTGTGCTTCTTCCGCTAACTTTTGCGCCTAAAACAAAAAGAAAATTATTAAAAACACGATCAAGTTTTGCTAAATCTTTTTCTTACCTCTTTTTCTAATAATTCGGCTGGCCATCCTCTTACATGATTTACCAAATCATCCCTATAGTGATTAGCTAATGATGGTGTGATAGTGGGCCCCTGTGGTCTTAACGCTTGTAACGAACTAGATACACCTTGCAACGTTGGTAAACTTCCTGGTGGACTACTAACAGGTACTACAGCAGCTATTGGAAACATATAATAAAAAATGAATGTGGGATTTAAATGGCATTCATAGCAAAGATATTGGTATTCAGGCGCCACTGTTAACGTTAAAGACGCGTTTAGAGTGACTCTAAGTCCATAGTTACAAATAGATAACAGATTTCCCTTTTTGGAGTAAATTATTTTTTATGATTCATGTGGTGAACATTGTAAGCCCTAGTTACATATAAACTTGTTACAATGTTTTACCTACAAAATATTAGCAACGTTGCCACATACTGAATTAAGGATATTTTCAATGCTCACCCTTTGCACAATCTGGCGTCTCCGAATGAGTAGGCGTCGGAGGGCCTTCAACTACACTTCCCGAATGATTGTTAGTGTCTACAGTAAGAGTAGCGAGCACTGCACTATCTCCCGCCGACCTCTGCAAACTTTTTTCCGACGAATTGCTATCCGAAGCCATCATCGACTGAGACATCATTCGCGGAAGGGAGGCCATCGAAGCCGTTAAGCTCATGCTGGCGTTCGGGGGACCCGGCGAATTGGATATTGTTATTGCAGACGTTACTGGCGTATTTTGGGGCGATGAATCCGTCCTTACGAGGGGCGCAGACGATACGTGGATCGGATGTGAAGCGAGTTTCGGCAGGGCATTTGCTAGCAGTACTGGCCCTACTGTGCTAGGTTGGTCGTTTGTCTGTAAAATCCAAAGGTTTTTAGCCAGTGATAAATAAAAAAAAATAACGCTTTGAATAGTAACTGAATATTTTTCGTATTTTTGAAAGTTTCCTTACAATTGCGTCTTCAAGGTTTTAGAAATTAATCTTTTGTAAATTGTGAAGATTTTTTTTAAGATTTTCTACACATTTTGTACATATTTTTTTCAATGCTCTAAAAACTACATTGTTTGTAAACATCATTATAAACTAGCTTGATGTAAGATAATTGAGTTTATAAATGGAAGCAAAGATTAAAAAGCTAGTAACTCAAAAATATGTACTATCTGTGGATTTGGCCACTTTCGATATGACTATGACACCTCTGCAGCATATTGACTCACTTGAGATGTATTTGTCGAATAAGATACTTCTGAAGTGGGCGTACTATCTCCCGGTGAAATATCCATATCTTGGGTCGTTTGGATATTTTCTTCAGAATGTTTCCTTAACAATCGAGACGATTCTTTCGACGATGAATCGCCTTCATCTCTACTGCTGCCGCTGCTCCAATGTCGGCTGCTCGTAGCGCTCTCCGTCCTGTGTTCCTTACTACTACTGCTGCTGCTGCTGTTCGCCGCTCGTGAGTTGGAATGTTTATCATGTCCTGTTACAAACAAACATTTAGATTTTTCGCGATAATCCAAATAAATGGGTGAACTAACTCTGCGTCGAACGGCCAGAACCACCATACATTCTATCAGATTCTCTTTCCCTGTCTCTACTTCTAAAGCGATCTCGTTCGCGTTCTCTCTCTATCCATTCCCTCGGCTTCTCCCATTGGGACACCTCAGTTTTACAATTATAATAATACTTCTTGCCGGATGAACTGACGTGCTCTGACCAATCGCCCACTCTGTTGACTCTATCTCTTTCATCTCTCTAAAAAAATGAATGCATTCTTTAGCTCTCTATACATTACATTAGATTATAATACCAAACAATGAGCTTCGTAACATGGATATATTGTAAAGGTAACTGAACAATATGTTTTACGTTTTATTTATAATTTGCATTGATTTATACCTTTACCTTATCCAGACAGTTGTTATGCAAAGGTTTCCTATCTCTCGAGGATATCTGTGACGTTTTTATCGGATGCAAGATACTTTTATCATCGTTCCTATCCGAGTTAATTCGGTGCTCAGAATCTCTAACGCTGCGCTTATCCTTTGGTGATCTGGCACTATCTACAAATTATATAAAGATTAACATACGTACAATGCAATATACTTTTCGTAGTTTACCTGAATACTTGTCCCTCGACATCTTATAGTCTCTGTTTTCTCTCTCCTTTTCACGTACTTTCTGCAGGTAGGAGCTTTTAGATTGATAAGATCTGTCTCGGTCCCTGGGCGACTGAGAATCCGGACTGTCCGAACGATAGTTTCCATTGGGCGAGTCGCGTATCCTCTCGTATCTCTCATTACCCGATCCATAGCTTTTCGACGAACTGTACTTCGAACTCTGGAAAATAAACAAAGAGGTCAAATTTTCCAACGATCAATTGAAAATGCATGGGAAGATTTGAACTTTTATGCAACAGGTGTATAAAGGTCTCAGACAAAGAATAGACGGTAATGAAGCAATCGTAAAACATATTATACATTTACAGAAGATAAACTACATTTTTTTGTGGAGGTAAAACTAAAACTCTATCCAGTTAGGGATTACTATAATTGTAAGTAATTAAATATGAAGTTTGATCTGAATATAATGATTATATTGCTTCTTAATGGATAAAAAAAAGAGGATAAGAGATGTATCTAATCAATGGCTGTAAGAAAGACTGCCAAACAAGGCTTGTACTGCACTGTTATGCAAACTTATTCTAGGCTTTTCTTCATTCTATTATACTCCCCGTAATAACACTACACCAAGTCATGTTTCTTAATTTCTTATTGAATCTGATGCGACTTCAAAATCCCTGTTAACTTAAACATTTTGTATTACTTATTTCAAGTTTCTAATGTATTTAACTTGTAGATGCTTGAATAAAAGATGTTTAATGTAATTAGATTATGAATTGCTCGAATTACTGATTTAGAATTGTATCAAAACAAATTCTGACAGATTAAAGGTGTTTACTTTTTTAATTACCATTAATAGCAGGGATTATTGAAAGCTTCATTTGATTTTTGCAAATTTCGTTGAAAATATCTAATGAATCTAGTAATGCAAGTGTGAATTATGTATTTTGTTAAAATAGACATAATTGGAAATAGGTTAAGATATTAATGGCAGCCATCTTTCTTGTTGTTTTGACATTAATCTTTTTACCTCAATATTTTTAAAAAGGACGTTTTAAAAGTTCATTTCAGATATTAAAAAATGCCGCTGTTAACATCATTTTTGCTTTTCGAAGTTCCTAACAGAGTAATGACCTCATTAAATCGGTATGATAATCCCAATAGTTTTTTTCAACATCATTCAAGCATAATTCGGTTTTTACCTAATTTAGGTTGAAAACGCCAGAGCATTTTAACAGAATATGTGAAAAGTATCTTCAACAAAAGTAATTATGTCCCGTTCAATTCGGATTTCTGATTAACATTTTATACATTACCTATACTCTCATTGTATGTTTACCTGATAGGGATGGGTTTGGTGCTTCTCGAAGTACCTGCGTAAGAAAAGAACGAATAATTAGTAAATAATACGTAAATGACGGATGCTGTAAAATTAACATCATTTTTAATACATCGAAATCGTAGCCCGAAGACCGTAATGCCTACCCATCGTTCATCCGCTGCGTTTTCCTTGCATGCATTACCATCAATGCAAATCTCTAAGAAATGTTTGTGGCTTGTACAATAAGCCGACTCGCCAAAAGATGTCATAAAAATAATAATAACGCTAGAATAGGTTTACGAAGAAACTTTTCTATCAGACGCCATGTCACATAAGGAACAATTCGCAGTAAAGACGAAATGTTCGTGTTATCTCATTGGCCGACGACATTGACGTGAAATGTTCCACCACTACCAACTACTACCAACTAAAATTACTAGTATTTATATCGGCTATAACATTCGTTATGATCGATTGCTTTTATTTATTAGGCATGATTTATCTATACGACAGAATTAGTAATAAATCTACGAATGAATCGTAGTACTCGTTGCCGTTGGTGGTAATAATTAACGGGACATTTTTTAGATTTAAGTTGGCAACGCGAAGAAAACAAAACAATTTGTAGTATTGCGCCGACCCCCCCAGGCCCAGTTTGCTTTGCTATGTGAGGATTGGACAAGGACGGAAAATAAAATAGAGGAATAATTCGTGTGAGAAAGGCTATGGTATGGACGGTGGGTTCTAGATAGTGACTGCGGAAAAATACAAAAGTTGTACAATTTTAAGATCTTTTCCTGCGATTTCACCTACAAAAACCATTGACGATAACGTTGAAAAAGGTGCGTACACATGAAATTTTAATCATGGGTGTCGATTGCTTTATACTTATGACGACACACCAAAATAGGATGTGTAACAGATCTTTTCACAATTCAAATGCATTTGCATTTGGACTTTTCTGATTTGTTGCAAGAGCAAGTTTGAGGTCAACATTCCATTTAATTTTTCTGATCCATTATTTACAATTTTCATGATGCCTGGTTACCATTAATGACAGGCCACTGTATATTTAAATTTTACCATTAGACTTGTTCTTGTTTAATACTTCTTTTTTGAAGCATTTCGTCTTGCTGGCAATTTAACAACCAGCTTTAATATGTTTTATATGTAATTTGTAAAAAGAAAATAATCCTTTATGATTCACTTCTAGATCTAATAGGATGCAGAATTCAGCTGACAATTGCCAAGTGAGAGAACCTGCGAGGCAGGTACCTGAGAATGGAGGTAATTAATATTAACTGTCCTAATATTACCCTTCAGCTTGTAGGAGAAGAGGACAAAATAACATACTTTATTTGAACGTTGTCAAGCATTTATCCAATTCTTTTTCCCCTGTATGTATACCTGTTACGTACAGGGTATCCCAAAAACCAACTTTTACTACTCCACGGCCAATAATATCTCGTCAGAATATGTATATAATGACCTTAATAAAAAAATATTCTTTATTCAGAAGCTGAAACAATTTTTAAGAAGGTAAAGGATTTAATCTTGAAGAAAAGTTATAATTTGGTATTATGCACCTCTTCGACATGTGCCACATAACAATTTACAGGTTTATCGGAATATTGATCTTTCCCTACAGGCCAATTGCTGTTAAAAATAAGCTGAACGTAATAAGGTTGGGAGAAAAAATTCTTTCCTTAGAACAATTTGATTTAAATGACGTGCGGTTTGAGGATATTGAAAAATGGCTTTGTGTAAATTTGAGAAATCTTTTTCATTTTCCCAGCTGTCATCAGGCTAACTATATGTTTATGACATTAGAGGTTGATGATGTTTAGCTTTTCTATTACGGAGTTATTATGCATTAATTAACGATCTATTTGAAAGATAATTAGTTCTCCTTACTTAAGCTTTGTAGTACTTTTATTAAATACTACTATTTCTTTTGTAGCTGAAGTGTCAGATCCATTTCGAAAATTCAACTACACTCTTCTACAACCGGCTTTCGGTGAACATATTAACGTCCCTTTGGTTAAATCTATCATGCAGAACATCATTAGGTGTGTATCTATAATAGCATAGAATATGTATAACGGTTTATTTTTCATGTTTTACTTTTATACAGGTTTAAAAGATTTGATCGTATAAGTTATTTATTAATTGTATAAGAATTTTTGTATATTTAAATATTTCAATTTAGAGAATTTTTTCAATCAAATGTACGTGGACGTGGATACAAGAAGATGAATTCAAGAAGAATGAAGAACTATGGAAAATGAAGTAGAAGAAAGAAGAGCGGAAAAGCAGTAGTTTCAATAAAAAAATCTAATTTTGTATATAAATATGTGGGGCAACAATCTAATTATCAATTATTAGAAATAGCAACTACTTTTTAAAATCTTACTTCTTGATATATTCTTTTAAAATAAGATATTTTTACTGAAGCGAACGTGAAGAAGACATCGACAAGATTAAAGCTTGAGATATTTCATACAGATGTGTAATATATTAAAAGCATTGTTATCGGTCAACAAAAAAATTCTAATCATTTATATCGAGTTTAATCACATTAAAAATGAAGCGCAGCATTAAGAAGAATGGTGTATTATCGAGCCTACGAAGAAGATGAGAAGAGGATATGAGTCAAAAATTTAAATAAAACCCAATTAACAATTAATTTTTTATCGAATTCACAATTTATTAATCTTAAGTTAATTCTGTCAATTTTTAATAAATTCTAGGAAAGCAAATTCAAGACGAAATAATTCGAGTGGAAGTCTAGCATATGTTAATAATTTGAGAAATCAAATATTATATGTTCATAAGCTTAATATGAAAGCATTTGAGGTAAGTTTCCATTATCCCTGTTGTAGCTGAAATTACAGACATGTCTCACGTAAAATATGTTTTAGTTGTCAAGTTGTTATCCATATTCAGACTTCTCTCAATTATTGTGCAAGTACGTTTTGGTGGAATGCGAGATCCTCAACAAGAACCCACATTTCCCAGCCAAGAGGAAACTTCAAATTCAACACAGAATATTAAGGTTACTACGTTTTGTCCATAGTGAATATTTCGAATGCATAATAACACCGAAAAGAAAAGATATCGCGCAAATTTCCGCAAAGCCCATTTTCGACATCTTCATTGAACTCAAATGCAATCCCCTCGCCAATTTCGAACTGTTGGAAAGCATGACAATGTAAGTTTCTTTCCACGATTTTGCGTTATTACTAATCCCAGGAAAGTATTGTTTCTTATAATTTTATTGCGCTTCAGCTTGCTTTTGAAAGCGATTGGTCTGTATGAGAAGGTTAAATCGTCGATGAACCAGCAACGCTCATTGGAGGAAGGTCCAGATCCAAATTTGGCGGTATTCGCAACCAATGTCATAGCAAAATATTCCCACTTGGAGCAACCGAGTGCGTCATGGATAACACCTGCAGATGATTCCGTGAGTTACTATTTAATTTATTCGCCTTTCTAATTTATCTACTATTTTCTAAATTTTTAGAACGATCAAAATGCGACTCCATCGGTAGATGTGCAACAAGGAATTAATTCAAGTGATAACAATCAACTAGGGTCTAGGGATTTTCAAAGTGAAAGCCAAACAAATAACAAAAAGTGCGGTGATAAAAACGAAACATCGGAAACACGTCGAGTTGCGGGTGAAGATAATAGCCTTATAAATGTATCCAAGTGTAATAGATTAGCCAAAATAGATGCCTTAATCGAATTAGCGAAAAAGAAAAACGCAATTGTTGAAGATCATCTGGTACCTACGAGTTCGAACAGAATCATAGAAGAATTTAGGCCGAAGAAAGGAGTTGTGAAATTATTTAGTAGCCCACGAGTAGTCGATAAAATTGATTTGACAGATGATGCAAAGAAGAATGAACACCAAACAACCAATTCCACTTGTCTTTCCACATCAACACCAACAACAAGATTATTTAGTAAAATTAATTGTTTAGATACAATAGACGCTTTAATCGACTCGAGAAAACTAAGTACAAAAGACGATTCGCAAAACTTTACTCTAAAAAAGAAGAAGGAAGATATCTGTGTGGAAATTGATTTAACCGATGACACAGAAAAGCAAGAATGTCAAACAATCAATTCGCCTTGTTCTACAAATACCTTAGCGCAAACAACAAATGCTACAGCAATCAATTCTCCTTGTTCTACTAATACCTTAGCGCAAACAACAAATGCTACATCAATCAATTCTCCTTGTTCTACTAATACCTTAGCGCAAACAACAAATGCTACAGCAATGAATTCTCCTTGTTCTACTAATGCCTTAGCGCAAACAACAAATTCAACAACAATCAATTCCCCTTGTTCTACGAGTACATTACCACAAACAGCAAATGCTAAAAGGATATTTAGAAAACCTAATTGTTTAGATGCAATAGACGCTTTAATTGAATCGAGAAAACAAAGAACGAAAGACAATTTGCATAGAAAGAAAAAATTAAAAGATGATGCTCTAAAAAAGGTAACAGCTCCGACTACATCAAATATTGTTACAGAATCTGACTCCAGCGATAAAAAGCTGTCAGTACCTACATTGTTAGATAATCCTACAGCCAATTATACCGAAAATTCTTGTTCACCAGTTAAAGAAAATATTAGCCCAGAAGATACTCCAAGAAATGTCAAAGAAGGCTCATCAATTTCAACAGATGAAAATAAATCGTTAAGTTTAAAAGCGAACGAATCTATACTTACTGACAAGACTGAAGAAATAGCTAAAAGTGGTGTTGAAAGCACATTTCAATCATCAAATGAAAAATGTTGTGCAGTGATTAAAAAATCAGAAGTAGAAGTGAAAAATGAAACTGATAATTCCAAAATAAATAGCGATGATCCTCAAAAGTTAGTAAACAATATAACTGAATGTAAAATTGAGCAACCAATTGTGCAGATTAATTGTCAAATGTTTAATTACAACCGAAATTACAAGAAAACTTACATAAAGAATTATTTACTTGAACAAAATAACAAGAAGAAGACAGAACATTTATTGCTGCAACAAAAAGTTCAAACAGAAACGCTGCATAATACGGATTTGCCAACAGAAGTTCAAGTAAACATTTCTAAAGAAGAAAAAGTTAATTCACCTGCAGTGTTAAATGAACAATTAAAATTAGATTCTGTGTCGGAAGAAGAGAGTAAAAATACTTCAGTTATCGAAGAAAATCATGTAAGGGCTAAAGAAAAAAATAAACTAACGGCTCAAGAAGAAGATAATAGCAAATGTTCCGGCAATAAAATCGACAATTCACCTGATGGTATTCAAGTGGAAGTTATTACCTCAAAATGTTTGCCTGAAACTTCGCATGAAAGCAGCGATTCTGAAATTACCGAAAATCTTCCTAATTTTCCAATCGGTGAAGAAAAAACTGAAATATTGTCTACTGAGCTGGTAGTTCTCAAGCATAATATAGAACAATTTATTAGCGAAGAAAGGAAACCGCCTGAAGAACCTGTTATTTGTCAGTCAAACGGTGCCGCAATACTGGGTACACACAATGAACCTACTAACGAAGAAACCACATTCAGTGCGTCAGGTAATGAGGAAACTTACTACAATAAACCGACTAGTGGAAAAGCTACGGACAATGGTGAAAATTCTTTTAAAGTTAATATTGACCATCGTACTTCAATTATTGGAAATCAGTTGATAAAGGAGAACATTTGCGGAAATGACCTATTTATGCTTGCTACTGTGTCTGAGTATAAAAGAGATACTGAGGAAATTTATCCCACTGAACGTCCTCAGAGAAGACGAAGCAATAAAAGGCAAATGGGCGAAAGGCGCGTAACTAGAAGTAGCTCGAAAACTGAAGATTCCGAGTCTATTTTGAAGCTTTTTAATTTTACCCCGACTGGAAAAGTTTACGAAAATGACTCCAAAAACGACTCCCCGGCGAACTTATCCTTTGTTGAACTATTTAATGATAGTATTTCACGCAAAATAAATAATTTGAATGCGAAAACTCGTCGTAATAGCACAGACATAAAAGATATTTCTATTAAAGAAGAAGAGAAATACAACAAGCGAAAAAACGGCATAAGGAAAAGAGGCAATAGGAAAAGAGATTCTTTGCCAATTGCAAAATGCGTAATCGAAGCTACGGACGATGATATGACAAATTCCACTAAAAAGAGCCTTGAGATTAAAAATACCAGGGGTAGGAAACCAAAGGTGACATTAAATAACAAAAATTTGACATCTGCTCCTGTTGTAACGGATATTTTAGAGACTCCGAAGCCTTCAAAAATCAATGTCAATCTGAAAACGATCCCTTGGAATTATAAAAAGACGAAAACGCCCAGAAACAAGCAATTGTCAAAAATTACTCTCACAGCTGACCACACAGATACATTGAAAGATAAACTTAAAACCAACCAAACAGTAGACAAAAATAACACAATAACAAGTAATGGAAACCAACTAAACTGTTTAGCTCTTAAAAAAATTAAAAGTTCTCCTCATCAAAATCAAATAGAAAGATTGTCGAAGATTCTGAAGAACGAGCCGCCCGTTACAAAAACTCGACGTTCTTCGAAGAAGTTACCGGTTAAAATTCAACGCGTGGCACCCGAAGAAGTTTCCTTCCCGAATAAATTAGACAACAATTTCATTAAAAAGCAGAAGAAGGGTAAATGCAAAGTAGATCCAAAGGCAAAGATTTTGCCAACGGAGGACAACCTAGTTTTTCCTCCTGTCCGCAATAACTTCTCACAAACATTGGATACTGAACAAAAAACGAAGAATATACCGAAGGAAGAACAGAAAGCGTTCCTGCCAGACGGACCTGAGGCGAGGAAAAAATATAATCTAGAAAACTTAATTCAAAACCAAATAAGAAAAAACCATTCGAACCATTTCAACCATATAGAAATTGCACCAAAAACTCCTAATAAATCGACACCCAAGAAAAATCGCAAAGGTTTACCACATATTGATTTAGATGTTCCAAATGAAGTTGTTAAAAACCAGCATAGAACAAGAAGTAAAAAATCACCACGAAAAATTCAACTAGATATTCAAAATGTACAGAGAGCAACCCAAGAAATTTCTTCTAATGCGGAAATACATACAAAGTTTGATATACAAAAGCCTACAAAAGACATACATAGAAATCTACCTAAAAATAAATCAATATCGGCAGATTCTCGGGAAGCTTTTAAAGATCCGGAAAAACAACTAGAAGTAAATAAAAAGGTAGAAAACAAACAAAATGTTATAGAAATTTTACCACTCGAAATAGCCTCAAATTACGAAATATCTCAGGGCCAAACTAGAAAAATTTATTACTTCGATCAACCTGAAAGCGAAGAACAAAATTTGGATCCCAAAAATGAACCCTCAACAGAAAATAAATCAACTTTTGTTGAAAGTGAAGTAGACTTGGAAATTAAATTTACATCGTCCAAAATAAAAGAAACTTCCCTAAATCACCTGAAAGGTAATGAAAATCCACAAAATGATAACGTAATTAATGAATGTTTACCAAACAATCATATGGTCACCAAAGAGGAAACGCAAAATAAATTACTACCTACAGAAATACCGCAGGTTTCCAGTTTTAATAAATTACATACGCAAACAGACTACAACAAAGAAGACAAAAATACCAATCAACCCCTAGAAACTTCATCAATATGTCCCAAAATTGATGAACAAATTGAAGAACGAGATGTTTCTTATATAAACGAAATAGAGGTAGAAAGTAATGAAAACTTAGAAATTGATGATGAAAGTTTACCAAATTATCCAACAAACGAACAGGAACTTCAAAAGAGATCAGAAACACATCCTAAAGAACTAGGAGAAGAACCTCTTGCAGAAACTGACAATACTCAAAATCAACAAAATGTGAATTTACCTGAAAGTGAACCGAACTGTTCTGAAATTGAGGTAGAAACTGAGGAGATTGTACCTGCAGGAACTCAACAAGTTGATTTGAGTGAACCAGAAATGCAAATAGATGATAATATGAATAAAAAAAGTGTAGATAGCAATCCAGTCACAGATGAGGAAATGGAAGAAGAATTTATACCCCCAAATAAACTAGAAACAACAATAGACCATAATGCGGAACATCAAGAAAATTTAATGGAAGCTACTAAAGTAAATTCGCAGTGTTCATTAATACATGATAAAATAGAAGGCAATCAGAATATTAACAAAACTTTACCAATGGAAACCGATGCTTCAACATCCGAAGTACTAGAAGGTAATGCAGATGACAAAATTAAACCTTGTTCAATAGAAAGTAGATCAAATGAGTTGGTAGATTGTGATGCTTCATTAGAACCTCTAGATAATCGAGTAGATGTTAATAAAAGTCCACAAACAGAAGAAATTGTTGGTGAAAAAAAAGAAAATCCCATCATTGAGGTGCAAACTGAAATTGAAATTTCGGCAATAGAAACGCAAGGATCTCCTTTAAATGAATCAGAAGTACAAATGAAAGATGAAGGCCAACAAAGCGAAATCAAAATTGAATCTAGTGTTCCTACAATCGAAGAAAATAATGAATTTAAATTAGAAGAAATGCAAATTCAAGAGGACGAATGCGTACATAGCGAAATTGAAATTTCCTCAATTGAAAGAGAATCTCAAGTTCAATTTTTACAAATTCAAGAAGAAGAAATTGTGCAAAACGATATAGAAATAGAATGTGGTACTCCCGCAAATGATGAAGCAGACTTATCTGTCGAAATACAAATTCATGACCAACAAAGTTTGCAAAACAACACGGAAAATCACGGTGTTTCCACAACTGAAGGTGAATCCCAAATTATACACAATCAAGGAGAAGGCCATATTGAAATTGAATCGATTATTACCACAAATGAAGATGAATCACAAAATATACAAAATCGAGAGGAACCAATACAAGACCAAATTGAAATTGAAACTAGTGTTCCCATAAATGAAGATGAATCACAAAATATACAAAATCGAGAGGAACCAATACAAAACCAAATTGAAATTGAAACTAGGGTTCACATAAATGAAGATGAATCACAAAATATACAAAATCGAGAGGAACCAATACAAAACCAAATTGAAATTGAAACTAGGGTTCACATAAATGAAGATGAATCACAAAATATACAAAATGGAGAGGAACCAATACAAAACCAAATTGAAATTGAAACTAGGGTTCACATAAATGAAGATGAATCACAAAATATACAAAATCGAGAGGAACCAATACAAAACCAAATTGAAATTGAAACTAGGGTTCATATAAATGAAGATGAATCACAAAATATACAAAATGGAGAGGAACCAATACAAAACCAAATTGAAATTGAAACTAGTGTTCCCATAAATGAAGATGAATCACAAAATATACAAAAACAAGAGGAACCAGTAAAAGACCATATTGAAATTGAATCTAGTATTCACATAAATGAAGTTGAATCACAGAATATACCAAATCAAGAGAAACTAATACAAGACCAAATTGAAATTGAAGTTAGTGTTCCCATAAATGAAGATGAACCACAAAATATACAAAATCAAGAGAAACCAATACAAAACCAAATTGAAATTGAAGCTAGTGTTCCCACAAATGAAGATGAATCACAGAATATACCAAATCAAGAGAAACTAATACAAGACCAAATTGAAATTGAATCTAGTGTTCACATAAATGAAGATGAATCACAAAATATACAAAATCGAGAGGAACCAATACAAGACCATATTGAAATTGAAACTAGTGTTCCCATAAATGAAGCTGAACCACAAAATATACAAAAACAAGAGGAACCAGTAAAAGACGAAATTGAAATTGAATTTAGTGTTCTCACAATTGAAGAAGACACTCGAGACGAATTTACACCTGCAACAAATTCAGGTGAACAAAAATTAGAATGCGAAATGGAAATCGATTCTGTCGATCCGACGATTGAACCCAATTCTCCAAGTGAACCTATTGAAGAATCAGATCCCGCTGTTACAAACGAACCCGAAAGTCACGAAATCATTAGTACAAGTTTACCAACAGAAACCATTTGTAGCCATCCAGCCACAGAACAAGAAACTGTAGACCCAAATGCAGAATCAATAGATTATCCTTCAAATGAAGAAAAACAACAAAATAATGATAATTCAATAACAGAAAATGAATCTGTTGATTCATCACATCCAAATGAAGAAACGGTTTCTTTGGCTGACCTAAAGCTGCAAACAAAAGATAATATAAAACCAGAAGTTGAAGAAGTTCCTAATGAAACTGTAGAACTTCATTTGCTAAAAGAAAACTCGTACGATTTTGTGGTGGATTCAATTGAGGAAAATCCCGTAATCGAACTGGAATTACAAGCAGAAGATAATGTAAAACCGGAAGTTGAAGATACAGTACAGATGGAAACTTCGGTTGATGAAGAGATTAATAATGACAATTTAGAAAACGAGCATCCTACATTAAAAGAAAAATCGATCGATTGTCCCACAGAAATGGAGGTTGAAAATATTCCTTCAGTAAACGAATTGAAAGTACAAACAGAGGAATTTGAAAGTCCGAAGGATAAAGAAGATATTGAAAAATTCCCAGTGGAAACCACACTAAATTATCCAACCGCTGATGATCAGAATAAATCGCGAGAGGCTAGTTTATTAGAAGAAAATTTACCAATAGAAGCTAAATTAAGTTTGTCTCCAAGAGATACAAAATCGCAAAATGATTTATCGACTGAAACCAATTCCACTTTCTCAGAATATGCAGAAGATAAACCACAAGCAGAACAATCTGAAGAAAATGTTGAGAAAACTGTATCAAACGACGCAGACCATTCCAAACGTCACAGCAAGGAAACCGGTAAAATTGTAATCCTATCAAACGTTGTAATTAGTTCCTCATCATCAGACGACATGATGACATCAGAAGGTGGTCCAGCAGAGGAAAGTTCAGAGGATTCGGAAAAGCCCAAACAAAAAATCTCCACTTCAGATTTGATCAAGCGTCTGAGGGGACAAAGTAGAAAGAAAAGGAAGATTAATCACAGTAACAGGCACGCTGATAATAACAAGGCACATCACACTATCGAAATGCTCAACGCAACTTTGAGTACAAAAGAGGATTTGAAGTCTAAAATCAAAAACCAATCGGCAAAATCCGAGCTGTTAAGTCCAAAATCAAGTACTGAAAGTAGTGAAATGCTGGAAGATTTTATTGCCTGCGAAGAGGAAGTTACTTCGAGTTTAAACGATTCTGACATGCACACGAATGAAACTATTTGCAACCTACAAAATAATGAAGAAATCGTCAAAGAAGTAATACTAGACTTAAGTAATAAACATTCTATTGTAGAAGAAAAAACTGAACAAGAGAAATCTGAATTAGCACAGATTCAAAATGACGAGCTTTCACTACACAAAGGATCCGAATTAGCTGGGAATGATTCAAATAAGGAAGAAAAACAGGAACAAACTACATTTTTGAGCGAGGAACGTTTGAACCCCAAATCAAAACCTATAGAAAAATATCCCTTCGACCACATAGAATCCAAGCACGACAACATTTTGGAGCAACTGGACGCCCAAATAAAAACCATGGAAAGCAGCCGGAGGTACTCGAACGATCTGAGCAACTTTGATCCAGCTTTCATCCACGAAGTGGAGCACTTGATAAACAAACCGGTGACAGAAAAGAAGCCTTCGATCGTAGAAAGGAAGCGAAAGAGCTCGTCAGAGAACGCGGGACCGTTGTGCAAGAATTGCAAGGTGGCCTCCCCTCCGGTTCCGGACTCATTATCCGCAACTAATTTCAACCAACAGCCGTCGTTGTTATCGAACGTCAGCCGCGAGAAAACCACCAGCGAGAAATTGCTGCACGACATCGGCTTGGGGTGCTTGGAGATATTCGGGGACAACATCTCGATGATTCCGCACGATCAGCAAGCGTCTCCGATTTCCGCCGACAAAACGTTCGTCGATAACAACGCCCAGTGGAACAACCTGAGTTTCAACGCCTGCGATCTGACTATCATTCAAGAAATAACCGAAAATTTCAACCAGGTGGAGCATCCCCTGGATAAGGAGGCGATTGCCAATCCTTCGGTTAAGAATGGCGCGAACGGAATAAGCGAACATGAATACAAAACAAGTGAGTATATACTTCTATTATGCATTGTATGATGATACTTAGGCATTGTAAGTTTTTGAATTGTCATACTGTATATTGGATTAGTATCGATTATTTAAGGCTGTTTTATCGGTTATGACGACACAGATTGTTATGATTTTTGTTACGCTTCGGCACTGTTTACCAAATTTTTTTCGCTTCATGTCAGCACTGACATTATTTCACTCTATTCACTCGCACATTTCACCGATTTAATGCTATTCAATACAGACACGCACTCAGATTTTTTCTTCGTAGAAATATACCTAACAATTTTATTTTATTATTTTCGTAACTTATTATGAAATATACTGTCGGTTATTGCAATTTTTAATTTAATTATAATCTAGTAGAGTTAGTAAGAAAAAAGGAAGATAAAAAGTCGGGGGCTCTAAATAATATGAGTACATTTCTGTACACTAATAGTTTGCGAAACACGCTGTAGAAATAAGAGCGAAAGCGATATAGTTTCAAAAATTCATAAAATTTGAAATCGGTTTCCCATTTATTATGCTTATTTTTTACTTTAACAGAAAATTTTATAAGGAAAAAAGTTTACAAAAACTATTGCCTACAATATATATAATATTTAATATATATTTATATACAATATATATACAATATATTTAATATTTTATATTTAAGGTGAATTTTTATTTATATTTCCAAAAGTATGGTGTAAAGTGAAAATATTGTTCTGACAATTTCTTCGCAAGTTCGCAATTGACTTCTCACAAAAATTTGAAATAAATTTGACTATAAATAACGAAGATATTTGGGAAACCGTTTTTACATGTAACGAATATAGGGCGATAGAACAGCCTTAATTAAACATTTAATTTTAATTTGTTATATACAAACGAAGAAATAATGAATTGAAACACCTTTTTTAGGCGATCCCATTATGAGCGGCGGCAATGAGTTCCAGCAAGAGTTCGACTTGATATTCGAAATAGGCCTCTCCGACCATCCGGAAACCTACAAGCGCAAGGAAACCTTCACCGATTGGGACATCGATCCGACGAACATCATCGTCCACAGCGCCGGCGAGAACGTCCTGTCGGAGGCGGTCGGCACCTGGGGCGTCGAGGACTCCCTCAAGCACTCCCACATCCCCGACGGGGACTCCCAAATCGACATCGGCAACGAGGTGGAGATACCGTACGACAACAACAGCACCTGTTCCGATCACATATTCAGGACGTTCACCGACAAGCTGCCGATAGACGCCATCATCAACGACGAAACCGTGTCGGAGCCTTGGTACCTGCAGCACCCCGCCGAGAAGAAGCCGAAGGCCGATCCGCCGGCCGGCAAGTCGAAAATCATCACGGAATTTCTGAATTTCCACAAGCGAAAGCAGGCGCAGAACCGGGAGTCGCAGGCACAGTCCGCGCCTAGCCAGGGCATCCCTTGTCGGCAGAACAACAAGACGAATCCGAGGAATTTCAGGAAGCCCACTAAAGCTCACAATGCGCCTAAGAAGCAGCAGGACTTGGCGAAAGGGGAAATGGAAAACGTTTGTATCGGCACCGCGCCACCTACCGACGAGAGTGTTACTGGTAAAATTAATTCGCCGCAGCAAAGCCCGAAGGATCACAAAATGTATTCCAAGCCTTCGAAGGACTGTCCGTCGAAGGATGACAAAGTATATTCTAAGCCTTCGAAGGACTGTCCGTCGAAGGATGACAAAGATTCCAAGCCTTCGAAGGACTGTCCGTCGAAGGATGACAAAGTATATTCCAAGCTTTCGAAGGATCAATCGCCGAAGGATAACGGCCAGCATTCCGACGGAAATCCTAGAGTGAGTATATTTAAAATCGGGTTTCTGAACCCTTTCACCAAAAAAAGGTGACCCCTTGTGTATAAATTATTTTTTTTCAATACCCTGTATCTTGAAAACGGAAGCCGTTACGAAAATTTTTTACAGAGCAAGCTCAACTTATTTGGTCATGTTCTACCCCTCCTAGAAAGGGGCTTACCTTTTTTTTAAACACCCTGTATAATAAAAAATAATACCTAAAAACTAATGACAAAATAATGTTGTTCTTTACATTTAAAAAATCAAATTTTGAATTACAATATCTTTGATAAAAGAACTCGAGAACTTGCGAAGTTTAATCAAATTAATAATCAAATTCGCGAATGTGGAAAAACCAACATTTGTTACATCACTAGGGTGGACCCGATGGATAGATAATCCTTCGGATTCAAGTAGTCCCTTTGAAGATTTAGGCCAGTGTTTTTAAATTTATTTATACACTATTTTGAGGGGTGTCTATTTACACAGATCTAAGTATGCATAAGAGAAAACACTAATCAGAAAATTTATAAAATTTAGGAACTTTATTTATTTATAGGAACTGACATGTTTTATCATTTTGCGATTTTTTCCAGACCAATTTGTACGACACCGTGAAATTTAGGAGACGTCAGGCGGCGAAACAGGCGATGGAAAAAACGCGAGAAACTCGCAGATCAACACCGACATCTCCTAGCGAGAGAAGCAAAATTTCCAACGGTTGCAGAACCGGTTTGTCCGACTTGAGCGAAACGTGCAGAAGAACGCCGCCGCCGCCGCGAAATCGAGGCAGGGCTTCGGTCGAGCTCGAAAGCAGCTTGGACGATTTAAAAATGAAAATTTCGATGCGTGCAGGCGCCGCCAAGTACGCGGGAAGCCATTCGGAAGGCGAACGGTTTACTAACCATAACAGCGACTTCGATAGATTGCTGAGAGAGGGGAACAAAAACCCTTATTTGAAACATTACAATAGCCACAATAGTCATAACTGTAAGTATTTTTTATAGCCCTGACCCTAATGTTATGTAGGTGTCCATTTGAGAGTTTTCCTGGGAGCAACTCTCTCGAGTTACTTGCTCTCTGACTCAGACTGTTACTCTCAGAACCTTGTCCACTGGCGAGAACTACACTCGAGAGTCACTCTCTAGAGTTTTACTCTCAAATGGACACGTACCATTACAGGCTTACTTGGTATTTTCATTTAATATGATTTATTTGTAGCTATACCGAGAAATCGAAATCCCGAATCGCCGTATCGAAATTATGAGAAATCCTCGAGTAGTAACTATAATAGAGAACAGAACAGAAAAAGAACAGAATCTCCTAACAAATATTGGAGTAAAAATGAAGGTAAGCATGACTTTCTTTCCTTAATAGCTCTATAAACGGTCTTAAAAAATATAAAAAAATATCCATTGAAAGTAAGAACATTATACGATTATATTTTTTTTAGATTCTTCGAGAAGTTCGCGGCATTCAAATCGTAAACAGCCTTATAAACAGAGATCGTCGACGGCCCATTCCACTTCTGAACAGAGCAGAACCTCCACATCTAGTAACAAATATTCAGATACGGGGTAAAATTTATTAACATTGAGTTTATATTTTCAGTATAATAATTGTATGTATTCCCTTTCAGTTCTTCGGGAAGTCAAAGTAAAGCTTTCGAAGAGTTATACCAATTCGTTCAGGAGCAAGTGAAGAGGAGTAGGAAGAATAATCCGAATTGGGATACCGAAACCGATACCGATAACGAATTTGGTTATTATGGTAAAATATTATTTTAGTTTCAAGTTCTAAATTATTTCGAAGCCTAAATTGTAATCGGTATAAATGTGTTTTTTCTTTTGCAGATAGAGGTCAGTATGATTAGTAGGAGTTTTTTAATTTTCGCAACGTTTGGTACAATATTTGTCTGAAATATTTCCTAAACAATTTACGATATGCCAGAACATGTAATGCTGTGCAAGCGTATTTCGCAAAAAGTGCTATAAGTTCATATGTGATTCAAAAATTTTTAAATAGGAATAAGCCTTAAGTTAATTTATAAGTTAGAAATAAGCGCAAAAGTGTAAATTTCGGTTAGGATTGTATATATAATTATTACCTAATGTATAATATAAAATTAGTAATAGGCAAAATGTAAAAAGTAATTTAATAAACAATTGTCACATTCGTTCTTTGTTCCTAAAAATATTCCTGTAGTCTGTAGTGTGCTCATATACAGGGTGGCCCATTTAATGCCGTATATTTTAAATTTGGTTATATGTTTGTATTTGTGTTCCGTTTTACCATAGTAGACCAAACATTTGCTGTTTTAAATAGAACACCCTGGTTTTTATTCAAAAATTGAATGTAGCTCGTCTTCAGCTGTCCAAAAATATATTGTAAAATGTTATATTGACTGGTCTGGTTTAAAAGTTTATGACCACTTTTCCATGAAAATTATTTGAATAGCTGTATACTTATAAAGTAGTAGCGTTGCAACAAAAAGAAAAATAATGAAGTTAGCCACAAGTTGAGTAGTTCTAGAAAATTTCGGGATTTTAAATGGAAGAAGAAGAGTACTTGTCTAAAATTGACTAAAGGAAATTTGAAAAAATTTCTCCGAATCTGAAAAACTCTGCGACTATAAAAGTGTTCATACTATGCATTAAATCAGTGAAACAATGCCACAAGGACGCAAAAAACCCTTTAGTGGAAAAGCCAAAAAAGAACAACTCAAAGCTAAAAAGCAATATAAACAAGGTAATTTCGCATTATTTACAACGCCACACCTCGCTCACAGGTACTTTAATATTTATCTCCAGGCCCCAGTCATCATCCCAACAGGAATCCGTTTCTGCAAGAAGCTGAAGGGGATATCGGCGAAGGATCAGGAAATGTCGAAAAAATCAATTTTCAACCCACAAGGGACAGTCGATCAAGACCTAACAGATATGCTCTACAATTCTACAGAGAAAGCCAGGAAGAAATCATTAAACAAAAAGAAATCGCTAGACAAAGCTTAGAATTCAAAGACGAACAAGATTTAGAAATCGAAGGAAGCCAGTTTTTCAATACCGACTTTGATTTCCCAAAGAGACCCCCGTGGGAACATGGCTTAAGCAAAGAGAAGCTTGATCAGCAAGAAAATCATTATTTCACTGTATGTATTAACATCTACGCCAAGTTATATTATTATACAAAATTCTTATTCAGGAATACGTGAAGAGTATCGAGGAAAAGTACGATTGGAAAGACTTGAGTCTGTTTGAATTAAATCTTGAAACATGGAGGCAGCTTTGGAGGGTACTGGAGATGTCTGATATTGTTTTATTTATTGTAGACATCAGATTTGCTGTAAGTGTTAATATACTCTGCACCATATACTCAAATGTATAATGTATTACGTTTCAGGCCGTCATGTTTCCACCTTCTTTATACAATTACGTCACTAATACGTTAAAGAAGGACTTTATTTTAGTTATCAATAAGATAGATTTAGCACCTCCTAGTTTAGTTGTGGCATGGAAGGCTTATTTCAAAGAACGTTATCCAAATTTGCAAATCGTTCTATTTACAACACTACCGGGCTACAATTTAATTGGAAACCAGGGCAATGAAAACGGTGAGTATTTAAAAGTCTTTAGATTAAATCATCTCAACCTTTTTGAGACACCCTGTATATCACATACACATACACAACACTATAACTGCTATACTCGAATGCCGAATCACTTGGCACTGACGTCACTGAGCCTCGCGAATCACTGCGCTCTATTTTCTGTCGATAAGTATTGCCCACCAATAATAGCTCTCTCTGTGAGGTGACGTCAGTGCCAAGTGATTCGGCATTCGAGCATAGTGCTTGAAATTGCCTTGGTTGATTAATAAAAAATCTATTTTTTTTTTCAGGTTTGCAAGTACGTAGGCGTCGCGGACGAATTCGCATGGCTGCCGAAGGGGCCCAACAAATTTTCGATGTGTGTAAAAAACTGGTTGGCGGTGATGTGGATCTGTCTTCTTGGCATAATAAGATCAAAGAGGAATGCTGCGTCGAATACAGCGATAGCGATGAAGACGATGAAGCCGTCAAGATCGATGAGAAAGTTAATTTGAAATTTGTGGATACGGATTATTTCCAGTACGAAAAATTCTACAAGGGGGTTAGATATTCTCACAAAGTTAATGTATCATTTATTGATAATAATTTGATTTTTCTAGGTGTTAACGATTGGTTGTATTGGCCAACCGAACGTAGGAAAATCCTCTATCATGAACGCTCTAATGGGGAAGAAAGTCGTGAGCGTGTCCAAAACGCCGGGGCACACCAAGCATTTTCAAACGATATTTTTAACTCCTCAAGTACGTCTGTGCGATTGTCCGGGTTTAGTATTCCCTTCGAAGGTACCAAAGCCTTTGCAGGTGTTGATGGGAAGCTTTCCTATAGCGCAATTGCGACAGCCATTTACAACCGTAAAATTCATAGGTGATTTTTATGCTGGCTTAGAGGCGTATAAAATGTAGTAAAAATGATTTTTGTAGCCGAGAGACTGAACTTGGTTTCTCTACTTCGCATCGACCATCCAACCAATGATGACACTTGGTCAGCGATGGATATTTGCGATGGTTGGGCTAAGAAGAGAGGCTACTACACCGCAAAAGCGGCTCGTCTGGACTCCTATCGGGCTGCGAATAGTTTATTACGAACGGCTTTAGATGGAAAAATCTGCTTGTGTCTTAGGCCGCCTGGATTTTGTCAACAAAAACGTAATTAACTACTATAATTTGTTACACTATTTTACAGAATTAACCATAAATTTTTAGATGTGTGGGAGAACCATCCGGATATTAAACTCGTCCAGTTAATTCAAGCGAAGAACGCCGATTCTGCTTCTTACAGTAACGTTGCCATTAGCGATACGGATGATGATGAGATTCCAAAATCCCGTAAGAAACCGGAAACAAAAATATCTACGGATGAGGAAGAAAGTAGCGAAGATGATGACGTCGAATTAACGTCCAACAAATTCGCTGCTTTAGGTACTATGTGAAATTAAAATTAGTTAAAAAGTAAGACAAGAGTTCAATTTGCTTATTAACATTTATTTAGGGATCGACTTTTAAGAACTGAGAGATCAGTTTTTAACGTTTATCGAAGATAATTTTTACCATTAATCCGAAGATCTAATTAAATTGAAAAATTATGACGAGAGTAGGACTAAACAACGCCTACACAAATGAGTATTTTCACATTATTACATACAGTCTTAAGAAAAACACAATCAATTGATTCCAAAACGAGGAATGTAAGTGCAAAGGACCAACAAATGATTAGATATGATTTTATATATTACAATTTTACTGTCCCTGAGAGTAGTTCCATGGATTCTGCTGCTGTTGTGTCCACAGAGGTGATGTATTGAAAGGACTGTAGTTTTCTCGTGCTTGCGGTAATTGCGGTTGAAGACACTGAAAAAAAAACTCATTGATTATACTGTACTACCTACTAGTAAAGGACAAGTTACAAAACTAACTACATTACTCGCAAAGTGAAGACCACAAAAAACGGAATATAAAAAGATGAATTAGTGAGGTTAAGTTCACAACTGTCAACAAAAATTCATAAATAATCGCCAAACGTTGGCACGTGTTATGAAAATGGCAAAAACTAAGAAAGCAAACTTGAAAAAAGCTAAAGAAACGACGGAAATTCCACAAGAACCACCTCCGACCAAACGCCTATCCCAAGAGCCGGTGGAGAGAAAGAAAAAATGGATCAACAAGCAAAGAGTGATGGTCTTCGCGTCTAGAGGAATAAACCATCGAGACCGGCACCTAATGGAGGATTTGAAGAAACTCCTGCCCCATCATAAGCCCGAGGCTAAAATGGAGCGCTCTAAAACACTGTCCGTTATCAACGAGATGTGCGAAATAAAAAACTGCAATAAAGTTATATTGTTCGAAGGTAGGAAGAAACGAGACTTGTACATGTGGTTGTCGAATGTCCCGAACGGACCTAGTGTAAAGTTTTTAGTCGAAAACATCTACACGATGGACGAACTTAAATTAACTGGCAACTGCCTGAGAGGTTCGAGACCGTTGTTGAGTTTCGATGAAGCTTTCAACGACAAACCTCATTATAAGCTGTTGAAGGAATTGTTCGCTCAAATCTTCGGAGTTCCCAATCACCATCCGAAAAGCCAGCCGTTCTTCGACCACGTCTATACCTTCTCGATACTGGATAACAGAATATGGTTCAGAAATTTCCAAATACTTTCTGAAGATGGAGCTCTGGCTGAAATCGGACCGAGATTCGTGCTGAATCCAGTCAAGGTATTCTCCAATAGTTTCGGAGGAGTGGCGTTATGGGAAAATCCAAACTACATCAGCCCGACTAAATACAGACATCAGATAAATTTGAAAGCTAAAGGCAAGTACGTCAACAGAATTCAACAGAAGGTACATGCAGAAGCAACGAGACCTACAGATAGTTATAAACTAAAACCACTCGATGACATTTTCCGAGGAGAGGTATTGGAAAAAGAAGAGCTCCAAAATGAAGATGAGCCCGAAAAAGAAACTAAGCCTGGACCTAAAGTTAAGAATGTGCTAACATCAAAAAGTAAGAAAATGAAAGGCTCCATTTCTAAGCCTAAACCTAAAGGAGTTAAGAAAACTATTACAAAGAAGGGAAAGAAAAATACCAAATTATTAAAAATTAAATTAAACGGATTGGTTGACAAGTCTAAAAACCGCCGTTAATTGAAAAAACCTATTTGTAAGAATACATAAATAATAAATAAATTGTTTCTTATTTTGATATCCAATTTTTTTTTTCTATTCAAACTACTGAATATATCAATTTGAATCAAGTATCCAATAATAATAATTAAAATTATCAAAGATATCATAAATACGGATATGAAATATTTTTTAAATGGCAAAGAGAAAAAAATTATTATTCTTAATTGATAAGTATTTACTGGTTTAATCAAAAAAATAACTGCATACTTACATCTTCTGTTCGGGACAAGAATTCGTCGAAAACGGGCGGTGTTGTGGTGGGCGTCCTGCTAGCAGTAGAAGTACATTCGGGCGCCCAAGGCTGCCAAACCGACGACGATCCCCACAAGTAAACGTTCGACGGCGTCGAAACCACCTCCTTGTCGTTATTCGAGAAGGCATTGTCGCCCAAAAGAGGACCGTCTCCCAATAGCGAGTTTTTGTTCAGGAGACCGTTGTCATCCAAGAGGGAATTGGCGCCGTTCAAAAGGGGATTGTCACCCAACAGCGGATTGTAACTGTCCCAATAGGAACTTGTATTCAACAAGTTTTGGTTCCAGGGGTCTGAAAATAAATGTTAAATACGCTTGAAAAATGTACAATTTCTATTGCGAATATTTACCCGTTTCTCCGTTAATATTTTCTTCTGAAGGAAGCAAAACAGAAACAAAATGTAGGTATTAATGTATATATCGTAATTAACGTAATTTCAGAGATAGTTATACACCGGCGCAAATTGTAATTTTAAAGATCACAGTAACATTGGAAAATAAAAACGAATCAAAAGCTCACAAAATGAAGTCATTGGAAAAGTATCTTGAAAATTGTTGAATGTTCGTTCAAAATTATGTAGATATGTAATTAAATTTTAAAGTAACGAAATTTTACAACTGAAAAAGATTCCAAAAACTGCAATAATCAAAAATATTCAATACTTTATTCGAAACCGGTTCATTATGAACAATTGATTGGCTTCAGTGAAAAACGACGAAACTCGAGCGAAAACATACTTTTTCAGGAGACTGCTTAAAAGAAAATAAATAAATAGTCTGGACTAAACCATTCCTAAGCTTATTGTAACCATTCCTAGTATTGAAAATACTATTTAGGAGAGTTATATAATTTTTGCTAGGGTAGAGAGTTGGACTTATTGGTGCTAAAGAACATAACTGAACCTATTCCTGTTTTCACTAGAGGCGGTGGCCCGTATTCAGCTCCCCTTTTTAACTTTAAATACGCGTTTAGAGTGATTCTAGTCTTAAGTTAGTTACTCCATAACAACAAATGTCATATTGTTAGCTTGAATCTAACTTTAAAGAGAGGCGCTGAATACGGGCCAGTGTATTTAAATAGGATATTTGATGTATTAAAAAATGTACTAGGTATTCCTGCAATAGAGTACAAAACGGGCAAAGCACCCGGTGCGCACCATCTCCGAAACAATCTAAAAAAAAACCGCCTCACCTTCCATAATGGTATTTCTATCGGCAGCCGCTGCGAATTCGGAGGTATCCAAAACGTTTCCGAAGCTCTCGTGCGGATTCCAACTGTTGGCGTTCAAGTCGTTGACGAAGCCGTTCTCCCTGATGACGTTGTCCAAACGGATCGAGTCCGAAAAGTAGCTGTTCGCCCCGTCGCCGACCAGCAGATTCAACGCGTTACCGTTCAGCTCCGTCTTCCGTCTGCCGTTGGCCTCCTCCGAGGACCGCCTGTTGTCCGACCGTCTCGACCCTATGGGGCCGAGCTCCGTCAGCGAGGACTGCTTGTAGGGCTCCACGAACGCCGCCGGCTTGGCGACGGCCAGCTTGGCCGGCGGCGCGGCCGCCGCGCTCACCGCCGAGCCGACGGTCTTGTTGGTGAGCGTGACCGAAGAGGGCTCGCTGCGGGCCACCACGTCGCTGAACTTGGCGCAGCTCTCGCCCCACACGGAGTTGACCGTCGTCGGCGGCGGCGGCAGGGGTACGTTGAACGTCGGCGAGTTCTTGTTGTACCGTTCGTGGCCGTCCTGCATGGAGTTATTGGCGGATGTTAGAGTGGCCGCGAAGGCGCTGGTCGGGTTATTCGAGGAGTTTGAGACGCCCGATCGTTCGGCTTGCTTGATTTTGTCCATAGATTTTCTGTGATGCACTGTAATTATAAAAATATTTTTACATTAGGCTACTAAACAGTGCGTCCATAAAGTAACGCATACATTCATTATCAGAATTTCTATATGAACCCGAAACAATATGAACAATATTAATAAAATTATTATATGATAAATTATTATATGAACCTGAAACAGGTCGATTTTTGATTTTAATTTACTTACTTTCAAACAGTGATCTATCATATATGGTGAATAACCTTTGAACCAGTTATTTTTTTAATGAAAAATCCCTATTTTTCAATTTTCGGATTTCCCTTGCTGATCTGATTCAAATTGATATAGGGCGGACAAAAACGCAAAAGTATTATTAAAATAACATTGGATTTATCCACTTGCAAAAGTAATCCTAGGCGCTAATCCTAGGTTTTTGTTAGAGTGTACGTTTATTCTTCATCAGTTAATTGTAAATAATAAATTGTCTTAAAAAACTTTTGTGTACCATTTTGAATCAATTTGTGATACATTTTTGGAATCAGATCAGCAAGGAAAATTTTAAATTAAAAAAAAGAGGGTGTTTCATTTAAAAAATGGTGCAGACGATATCATTCAAAAGTTATTTACTATGTTTGATAGATCATTGTTTATTTAGCTAATACCTAATGGCCCGTATTCAGCGCCCCATTTTAAAGTTAAAGTCATGTTTACCAAGCGCCTTTAACTTGACAGTTCTACATTTTGTTGTAGTAACTAAGGGCATTGTTTACGTTTAAGTCGCTCGTTAAACATGCATTTAACGTTAAAATGGGGCGCTGAATACGGGCCACTGTATTTAATTCCTTTTAAAATTAACCACCAAAAGGTTCTATACAATGCTATTCATGTATTTTCATTCATTCATAATAGAGGGTATAGTAAAAAAGAGTTATTAAATTTAGAGATATGATGCAATATTACATGTTATAAATCAAACATACCAAAGCAACAGTTGTACACATATAATTACCTTTTTCTTTTCGTTCTTTGACGATTCGTTCGCGCTTTTTAAGTTCCCTTTGATGACCGTGTTTTCCTATAGGTTGATTGTTGTACTGTTCGTTGGTTTTTTGATTGATCGGCTCGTATTCTTTGCATTCTTTCTTCTGTTTTTCGTTGATTTTCGCTTTCTTATCGATCGTCTTTTGGTGCCTGAATTTGCTGCCGGTCTGGTTGCAGTTGACAAACTTTAGTTCAGCGGTATGATTCGGATTCGCTTCCGAAACCAAACCGTTTTTCGCGTTCTCTCGCTTCGCGTTGGGGCTTTTGGTTTTCGAGCACAGTTTAGCCGAAGGTCTTTGGTTGTTTTCTTTTTCGGGGTCCTCGTTCACGCCGCCGCTGCTGTCGGTGGACGTCGATGAGGTCTCCTCTTCGTATACAGGTACTATTAAGTTATTTTTGGCGTATTTTTTATTACAGTATTTCTTGTTTTCTTTCACGTTCTTTTCCTTATCTTTATCGTCTAAAGTCGCCTCCTTGGCGTCTTTAGATTTGTACTTGTTTTCTTGGTTGTATTTTTCTTTCTTTCTGTCGGGTTTTTCTTCTTTATTTTCGCTGGCGTGCGTTTCGGGAGGTTCGTTTTGCACACGCTCCTCGCCGTTTCTGTTTGCCAGTCTCTTTCTGACCTTCCCCGTCGTAGGCACCAGAACCGTGTATCTCTCCAATTCCGGTTTAGGCTTAACCTCCACTTCGACTTCCTTTTCCACAACCTTCTCGGTACATTCCGGTTTCTTCTCTTCTTTCACAGGAGCGGCTTTGACCGTTTGTATTTCCTCTCTAGTCTGCTGGCCTACTAATCTTAAATCTAACACGGGCTGAACGGTCAAGCTACTAGGAAGAATGAATGAGCTAATGGCCTGTTGTCTAATACGTTCGGCGTCTATAGCTGCTAAGCAAAGTATAACGATGATAAGTACTGCCATCGAAACGACCGTTAAATAACTAAGGAATATCTCCCAAGTCGGTCGCGATATCACATCCGAGCACATGTTCAGATAAACCGGCGGGATGGTCGTGAAGAGCGTATAATTAACCGGTACGTTCAAACTCGTCAATATAATCAACGTCCTGGATACTTTCGATAAAGTAAAATCCGGCGTGAAGGCTATGTCGATCTTCCTGGTTTGATTCGGATGCAAAGCGAACGGTTCGCAATTCAAAACTCTGAAACCGTAGCCCTCGCAACGGTAGTTATTTATATAAAACGAATTCACGTACAGCGTCACCTCTCCGATGTTCTTCGCCGTGAACGTTCGCTTGATGCTGAAATTCGAGTCTTCGGGGTACAACCGCTGGCGCTCGCAGTCGTGGAAATGCCTGTCCGTCATTTCGAACGTCAGAGGCTGCGCGGAGCCCGGCTTGCGGTTGCCGAATTTGAACGTGGGCTGCACGCCCCTGGCGTTCAACCGCACCAATTCCAGTATGGTGAGGTTGTTGCGCAGCAGCAGCACGGCGGAATGGAACTCGGCGTCTTCGGCGTAGAAACCCACGGGAAAGGTGTAAGTTTGGCCGGGCGCCAGCAGCACCGGGATGCTTTCCTTGTGCGCTCGAACGCCCAGCATGTTGAAGAACATGTGCTGTTGCCTTTCTCGGGTCCTGTTGTGGAAGAAGAAGCCGCGGAAGGAGTGCTTGTCGTTCATTTTGATCACCAGGCTGGGCGGCATGGCTGCGTAGAGGGTTTCGAAACCCGGGTAGTCTCTGTCGAAGACCAATTGTACCACTACGTTGTAGCTCGCTGGGTTTTTGATGGTGATGTTATGGTACGTTACGTTGCCGACCTGCGTGAGAGGGAAATTCACGGTGGCTTTTTCGTACAAATTCGTATCGACAATCAACCGCGGCCAGCTCATTTTCACTCGCGAATTGAAAATGTGGCCTTTTACTTCGGTGGTATCCAAACGCAAAGTGAGATTTTGCCATTTTTTCATTCCGTGAGATGTAAGATTAAGGTATCGATTGTAGAAGGTGTTTATAAGGTGGAGATCGAAGTCTGCTACGTATTTCGAGAAGTTGAATATGGTCAACCATTGAGCTGCAAACAAATAAAAACGTTTAGTAATTAATTGAAACAAAACCGTGGAAATATAGCTATACCTGTTGTATCGCTTTGCAAACCCGTATAGCATTCAGAGCGGCATTCCAAGTCCGGATTAAAAAATAAATGTCCGACTATTTTAGAGGTTCTCGCTATTATGTGACCCGTATGTCTGCTACTTATTCTTTTATCGGGCGGTATGGCTAAAATATCCAATATAATCATAGGATCATTAAATGTGGAATATATCCGCAAGGGATGTGAGCATATTTTCCCCTGGAACAAAAAATCAATAATCGTTAAAAATTATTAATTTTTCGAGGAGACCTTCGTGAAATACTTACCGGAAAACATTGATCAAATATTAGCTTATCCGGACCGATTTCCAATTTTCCAGAAGCGATTTTAAAATGGACAGGAACTTTGAGGTTTTCAAACTGGGTTTCTACGTAGATATCTCCCCAGACTTGCCCCTCGATTTGCGTCGTGCCCACTGTCACCTTTATTATCGCGTGATTCCCAGCTTTTAAATTGTGCTAAGAAATTTAAACAATTAAAACATAAATTTATGAATCTAATTTAATGAAGATACTTACGCATTTTTTAAGATATTTAAAGGATGGAGAGAACAATGCAAGTTTGTATTCCCCCGAAGCGCAACCTATTACTTCTGCACTCGTCATAGGAATGGACGAATGAATGTGTTTCAAGTTTAGCGTTACGGGATTTACATTGACAATCATAAAGTACACTTCTTTTCTAGCGTTGAATCCCACTAGGCCGATATCTAATGAATAGTCCTTACTTTTGAAAGGCAAGTGCTGCAAATAAAATTCAAATATAAACTCGCAATATGAACGAGTATATTTAACTTACGACTTGCAGTTTTCCATTGTAACTGATCAAAGGTACTTTAATGTCGGAAATGTTTGTAAGTATAATTATTTGAGATTGCAGCTGTAAATCAGAGAGCCTCATGTTGTTTTTCAACTCAATGAAAAATATATTTCCGTCCTCACCGGGCTTCAATATCTTGGGAGTAAGAACTTTTACCTATAACAAATTAAATTCGTAACTAAATTGAAACCTTTGGCACTAGTCGAAACAAACCTTGAAATAGGACTGAATATCTGCCGGTAAAAGAACATCTACTACGTAAATGTAATCGTTGAATTGGTTTTTTACTTTAAACGCCCTCAACGATAGTCCATTAGCTTTGTCGTTTATAAAATAGGTTGTTATCAACGGATCGTAGGTCAAACCACCCTTCAAGACATTCAGATGATAAAATATTTCCGATTTGTTTCTGCCGTTCCTGAATTTCACGACAATTTTTCCAGAAAAATCTTTGGTTTCGTAAGCAGTCTTCCCTAAAAGAAATTAAAAATAGTAATTTTTCTACTGTACAGTTTTTTTAATACATACAGTCCACTGTTAGAGTAGCAACATCGACACACTGAGACATGGAGTCTTGTAACTCTATTGCCGGCGGTATCCTTATATTGTAATATTTGATCTAAAAACAAAATGTATATTTAGGTAATGATTATTTTAGAGTAGCTGTTACACTACCTTGATAGCTTTTGAAGTAGTGGTGAGACTATGCACTCTAACTGGTTTCTTGTTTGGGTTGAGCAGGCATAGTTTGAATTCTTTAGGAGGATCGTAATTACCTCCTAAACCCAGATCTATGTAGCCTCTCGGATGAATTAATTGCATTTCAGGAGTTACTTCAACTTCCACAGGCACCATTAACGTCCTGTCAGGTTTATGCAATCTAATTCTATAACAGAAAGGCAATGTAGGCCGTTGGAATTAAACTAAAAATAGTGTTGAACAGTACCTGATACTGGCTGTGTAGTTTTTTAATTCGTGAGCAAAGAAATGCACTCGAATTATAGCTTTCGTCTCGTGCGCAGGGATTTCCCACAAATAATTGGATCCTTCCTCTTCGCCGTTCGGCAGTTCCAAATTAAATTTGTTGCTGCTGCTGTGAATTTCAACTATCTGTAAACATTAAATCATTGATTTAAAAAAAAATTCTCGTTATGAATATCTTAAAACTTCACCTGCAGCGGCTCCAAATGTGAGTTGTGCAAATAAATTAAAGGTGCGAATGTCGAATTCAACGGCAGTTTGATACCGACCAATGGCCGTATCCTGTAGTGGCTGAAGGTATTGGCTCCGATAATCTAAACAACGCAAAAACATAATTCAATTATAGTATAATCTCCAACTTAACAATAGTTGCTTTCAGTTGAAAGAATTTAATTATTTCATCGAACAATCACTACGTAAAATTTTATAAACAAAATCTAATATACTGGCTACACAGAGGGGATTCACAATTCACAACATGCTTTGTACTAACTTCAGGATTTCTAATAGCTTACCCTGTTTTGAAATAATGAATTAAAAACGTTAGCAGTATCTTTGGATACTGATGTCGCATCATTGCTAGTGTTTTTATCAGAAGTTAAAATAATTAACGGATCAAATACGAGCTGTCCCTTTGGCCTAAAACCGATTAAAAACTTATGAATTAAAATCGTAGTAAAAAACAACGAACTGACCTTGCTTTGCAATCGAGAAAATTTGAATCGAATTTGAGCTGAAATTTTTGTGGTACATGACTAGATTTTTTTGGTAAACCCAATTCCTACAAAAAAAGTTAGTGTAGTATACGTTTCGAGAATATAATAGTGCTATCACCTCTTGTAAGACGTTTAAATACAAGTCGTCGTCAAAATATCTCGGATTTTTGCTAACGAATCCTACAAAAAATAAGCGATTATGTTGAATGTCATCAAAGCATATATAAATAGAAAATGTTCTTACCATGACTACTATCATGTAAAGTCGGATGGGTTTTGATTATTAATTCGAATATTGAAACGACGGAAATATACCACGATAGAGAATTCCTAAACATGTTGACATTTGTAGGAGCATTTATTTATTTATAATAAAAATTCAACAAGATGCTCCTTCGCTATGTTCGTTTGCAAAAAATAGACATCACGGACCGACATGTTTGCCAACTGCTCGTTAAAGTTCAAGAATTCTGGTAACACTGCTCTAGTTGCTGTTTGCCACAAAAGAAAAAGCCTCACAAAACAAAAAAAAAGAAGTAAATGAGGTTCAAACTGTCATTAAAGCTGTCAGTTTTGAAGAATATTTGGAAGAAAGTTTATTTATTTTTAAATATTATTAAACTAATTACTAATAATGGTAAGGAATTTTATAAGGTTTTAAAACGTACCTAGAATTATTCATTTAAACACCACTACTTGAATAAAACTGAAATTTTTTTAGGGAAAATCAAAAAAATCTAGAACTTACAGTAGCCATTCAGACGATTCCAGTGAAGATGATTACAAACGTAAGAAGAACAAGAAGAAAAGTAGAAAGAGGAATAACAGTTCATCAAGTTCAGAAGAAAAAATCAGCAGAAAGCATAAGAAGCACCATAAGAAACGCAGTTCGAGTTCAAGCAGTGATTCCGATTGTTCTCCCAAGCCTCATGAATCGATTAAAGCGGAAAATAGCAGAAAAAGGTCACCTAGTCGAGAGCTAGACAATAATCATAAATTAGAAAGAGAATCCTGGATGAATGTAAAAAGTAACTTTCTTACAACATCAAATGCAGGTCGTAGGAGAGAAAGAGACGAACAAAAGAGAATTGAACGAGAAAAACAACAATATGATCCTAGGAAATGTGACAGAGAGCTCAACCCTTATTGGAAGCACGGAGGCGACGGTTTACCCACATTTAAAAAACCTGTAGACACTGAAGCAGAATATAATAACTACAAACCATCTAACAGCAGTTATACTGCTAGAACATCAAATTGGAGAAAGAAAACAGAAAAATCAGACGAACCCCCAAAGGATAAAACTTCCAAGATCAATAAAATTGATAAAAAAGAAGAGGCTTCATCGAGTAAAGAGGATACCAGTGAAGTAATTTACACTGAGAAGGATTTAAACGCTTTAGCAGCCAAACTGGTAAAAGCGGAAATCTTGGGGAACTCGAAGGCAATAAAGGAGTTGAAAGAAAAATTGGAAGCAGCAAGAGAACATGTAGCGAATTCTAAACCTAATGATGATTATATTTTAACCCAAACGGATTCCAAAGGGCAGTCGAAACCGTTAAAATTAGAATCGGATCACGAACCTTACAGGGGTAAATCGAAAAGCAAGAAAATTGATACTCACCAAGGCAAGGAACGAGTGAGATATTTCGCGGACGATGATAAATACTCATTAAAGCAGATGTTTGAAAACGAGAAATATAATACAGCGGACAATCAAGACAAGGAATTTTTAAAATCGTTCAGTAAAATCAGGAAAAACGACGATTTAGACGACATATTTTCGGATAACATCAGGAAAAAGGAATCCGAAGGAAAAGCGGACGAAAGAAACAAAAACAAAGCCATCAGCGATCACCAGAAAACCACACAAACCTTAGACAGCTGTAATAAATGCATCCAATCTGAATTGACGCCTAAGCATTTGATGATATCAATGGGCGAGACCGTTTATTTATCCCTACCTGCGTTCGAACCCTTGACCGAAGGCCATTGTATGATTGTACCGATTAGGCACACACCTTGTGCCACCCAGTTAGACGAGAACGAATGGAGCGACGTTATGGACGTCAGAAAATCGTTAGTACGATTATTCAGTGCATCAGATAAGATGTGCGTGTTCTTCGAATGCGCCATGCGCTTGCACAAATTTCCACACATGGTCTTAGAATGCATCCCTATCGATAGAGAGGAGGGAGACATGGCACCGATTTACTTCAAAAAAGCTATAGACGAATCTGAAATCGAATGGGCGCAGAATAAAAAGCTGATACCTCTCAAGGGTAAGGATGTCTCATTACTTTTAATAGTCAATCGGCGTGACACAACCTTTGTTTTTATTTTTGTAGGAAAGGACGTCAGGAAAGCAGTACCGAAGGGTTTGGCATATTTTTCCGTTTCCTTTGGGATGGAAGAGGGTTTTGCTCATGTTATCGAGGACGAACAGTTGTTTCCTAATAATTTCGCTCAAGAAATTATAGGGGGTATGCTAGATTTGCACCACAGCAAATGGCGGAAACCGAAAGTTCAAAAATTTGAAGAGCAAAGTAAAAGAGTGCTGGAATTCTCCTCTAGGTGGAAAGACTTTGATTGTTTAACAAACTACTAGAATAGTAACGTTGTAAATAATAATTTCTTACTTTTAATTACTACATTGTTCAATTAAAAACTAAGAATCAACAGAGGCGTTTAACTTTTTGTCCGTTTCGGGAGGTACTAAATATTCGGGTATCGCTTGAACTTCCACCTAAAAATAAGAAACATTTTATACAACATGTCTCCTTAGTGTACAACTAATACAACAGATCGAATGAATACCTTAGTAGTCTTAAGGGCGACTCCTTCAGGCAGATTTCGTTCTAAATATTCCAGCACAGTATCAGCAGTAGATCCAGTTAAATACTTATATTGTACAAATGAATAGTACGTCCTATACTCGTACTGTACTCTATGTTTCTTTTTAACATGAATGCACTTCAAGACGGTGTATCTTTCGTGATTGGGCTTCCGCAATGTCCAACTGAAATGAATTTACAATTACATCTTTGCTTTGCAAGTACAATTCAGAAGAGACTAAAGACTTACGATTTTGTATTAATGTCGAGATGATTCCCTGTGGTCACAGCAAATTTACAGAAGCTCTTTAAGACTGCCGGGTCGTTGCCCCTTAGTTCCAATTCGACAAATTTGTATAATTTGTCGAGTTCTTCTTGGGAAGCTTCCACTTTAGCTACATTTTGTGTACAAAATTGTCTGACGGCATTTGAAAGCGTTGCTGGGTTTCGAAATAAAATCTGCCTTAAATAACTCTGAAAGAAGGTAAAAAATACTTCAATGAATACCTAAATGTAATAATAAAATTAATATTTACCATAATATAAATTGATTTTGGAAGTAGAAAAGTGAGGTTATACTATTCTTCTTTTTTTTTAAGATAACCTAAAAAAATTGTGGTAATATGACAAGTGACGTGTGATGAAAGATGGAATAAATAAAATAAATTCAAAAGTTAGTGAGTGAGAAAAAAATTGTGATTCTGAATTTCTCCTTCCAGATAAATCGGCAACAATAAAAATGCCTAATTCAAACAGAAAAAAGTTAAAACCGAAAAGATTTAATAAATTTATGCAATCAGAAGGACGGCCTCCGGAGTCTCCAGAAGCAAGCCACCAGGATAAAAGACAATTAGCGGTTAAAAGACACCAAAAAGAATCCTTGGAAGTGTCTGCAAATAAGAAGCCGTGTTACGGGTTAATGCATCCATCCTCTGCTACAAGGAATATCGCAAATTCAAGGCTGTGCAAATTAAAACAATCCTTACAAAATGAAAGAAAACCTATCAATTCAGAACCCAGCACTTCTAGTGCAGCTTCACCACCAAGTACTCCGGTACAAAATAATTCGGTTATTTTTAATAAACCCAATCTAGCGAATTCCAGGCTAAACAAAATTAAACAGAATATCCAGAATGGACATAATAGTTCTACGGACAACTCAACATCCACTAGTGCTAGTAATAATCTACCTCCAAATAGTTCAAATTCAAATAATACGAGATTCAAAACTGCTCTGAATTTAAATCCGGTTGTTTTTGTTTCTAAAGAGAACATGAGCAATCGCAAAAATCAATCGGAAATAACACCCAGTAACCTCGCTAATGGCAGAATGACCAGATTAAAAAGAATGTTAATTGAAGCCAAAGCAATGAATGAAAGCAATAATAACAACACAGAGAGTAATTTGAAATCTACTGCAATAAACCAAAATTCGTCTTCACCGATTCCGTTACAAAGAGACGAGTTAATTACAAATGATGATAGTTACAAAATGGCACTGACCGCTTCGTGGATCAGAAATCAAGACTTTGATGATGTTAAAGAGCGAGATTCTACATCCGATGTGAACGATTCCTTCAATTGTTCTAATACAGCTTTGTACCAATCGAGTACTGAACAATTAGCTAATTTGGATACAAGCGAAGATATGGAATGGACCAATGTTAGTAAATTAAAATCAGTTCCATATAATTATAGTACAAATCGCTTATAATTTACAGGCAGAGCCCGACTCTCCAGGAACTAAGAACGCAAATAATTCGGAAATACAAAATAATCTACAACAGCAAGGAAAAAAAGAAGTGCCTTTACCCAGCAAACCTGCTCAAATAGAAAAGGAGAAGTACCTTTCAATTGTAGTAGACACTAACATTTTTATAAAAGACCTACCCAAAATAAAAGACATTGTTTCTTTACGACAAGAAGGTAAATATTTGCGTTTGTACGAGGGCAAGCAGATAACATTTGGTTTTTTTAGGGCCAGTACAGCCCCTCATTTACATACCCTGGATGGTTGTGAACGAGCTGGACGAATTGAAAGACAGGTCGAAAAATTACGAATTGAAAACCAAGGCCTTGGAGGCTATTAAATTCATCAATAAAATGTTGAATGAGAAAAACCCGCGTGTAAAAGGTTTGGGCTAATTAAGAAGCGAATTTATTGTGTAATAGCATTTGGAAAATGTTTTTAGGTCAGTCAGTCGCTGACATGGCTTTTCAGAAATGCATTGGCAGCAGTCCAGATGACAAAATAATCGCTACTTGTTTGCAGGCCCTGGAAAAATACGAAGATGTGGTAATTTTTTGTTTTATTAAAGTAGCTATTAAGCTTTGTTTTGTTCAAATAGAAAGTGCACTTTTAGATTGCTGAATGGTCGAGTAGACTTATAATCTATTCATAAATGAGGCGGAGTAATAAATCAATCAATTGGCCAAATTCCAGCCTACACATATATTGAAAAAAAATATATGTTGACGATATTTTAATATTACTTGAATGGTTCACCCTGTATTGGTTTTGCAAGGATCACGACGGCGGATTACTCCGCCTCTTTTATGAATTGACTATAATTTTTCGATCAATTTTTTTCATAGGGTTGCTTTTAGATAGTGCTCTCCAACGATATAAATTTGAAAAACAAAGCTATGATCAACAATATGACCCCTTCGTCGGGAAACGAGATTATTATGAAAATAACTTCGAAATTAAGGAAAACTGATAAAATTCAAAAAATCAAAAGAAAAATGTCAGTGTTGTGGTCTATGATTATTTGTGAATGTGCGCAGGAAGCCTATGGTGATGTATGGAATAAAATGAATCTGCTATCTAATCCACCCTGGTCATTGCTGGATTGTTTGATAAGATTTCAAGAATATTGGGTAGCAGTGTTTCAAGAGAAACTCCTAAAGCACTTTATGTTAAATGTAGAAAAGTTGAAAAAATTGTTGTCAGAAGACAATGGTAAGGTTGGATCAATTTCATTGCGACGATGATTAATAATATTTTTTTAGCTATATTTGATGATAGTGAACTTTACACGGAGTTTGTGAAATTGTGCCTGAATATATGTATATTTCTTAAAGATATCGAGGAGCACAAAGGTTCTGTTGAAAATACCATCAAGATAATTACGGAAATAGCATAATGTTATATGAATTTTTGTTCTTTAAATCTATAAAAGATATTTTTGTATGTTATTGAAATTACAGCGATTGTTTTTTTTGGATAATTTTTATTTAAAATTTCGTTTCTTTTATAAATTTTATAAAAGAAAAAATGGATTATCTATAATATACATTATACTTATTCTACATTATCATTAGCTTGTTCCAAAACCGCTCCGCTGTACGCCAAATCCCAATAATGCTCCACTTTATGCTTTTTAAAGTGCTCTCTCGCCAGTTTTTCAGTTGGACAAACTTTGAATTTCACCTCACCGAAATTTCTTTGCTTCGTCGTGCCTTCCCACACTAACACGCATTTATTCGGAACCTCCTTTCCATCAGGATCTTTCACCAAATCCTCCTCCCATTTGATACGATTCAACATCAACCTGAAAACACAAAATTAGAAATCAATCCATAAAAAGCGTTTATCTATGGCAGAGCTGAGAAATTCATGCGAAATTGTAATTGCTAATTAGTACCTTTTGTATTTCTTCTGCTGCTTTGGACCTCCCTCGATAACGACAACGCAACAATCCGGATACAAAACGACACAACCAGTCATCAAAAGTTGCTTAGCGTTAGTTTCGACTTTGAATTTTTTCGATGCCAAACCGTGCAAATCCCGTATTCTATAAACCGATACGGACACACCCAGCGTTACGTCCTCCTTGATTTTCTTGACTTTCTTATCGCGTTTCTGATCGGACGTGAGCTTCCGGGCGGCGTTGGCGTCTTCGTGGGCCTTCTGCCTCTTCGCCATTTGCTCTCTGACGTGCGCCTCGATTTTCGTCGGATCCTGGACGGCTTCCGGGCCCAAAGCTCTCATCAAATTCGAAATTCTCAGCTTCGGCTCCGGCGGCGGTTCCAGGCCCAGGCGGATTTTCTCCTGCTCTTCCTTCCACATTTCCCGCCTGTTTTGGCGACGGAGCTTTTTCCTCTCCTTTTTCGTGAGGAAAACCGGCATGTAAACTGGTTTGATCGGGTCAGCTACAAAGACACGTATATAGTGAGTTATCAATAGCTGCACGAGGTACATGATTTTGAATTGTAATTACTTACTCGGACACTTCATTTGCGTTGGATGCTCGACCAAAGTATTTATAACGGAATCTTTAATAGCAATTTTTTCGCCCACCATGGTATCTAAATTGTCTATCAAAATGACGGAATCCCACCATTCCATTTGGGGTATCTCTTCGATTAGACCCTCCGATTTGGCTATTAATGCCAGTTTTGTAGCCGAAGATATACCGGTTTTCTTCGCTATTTGAGATATCTCGTTTTGCAGTTTCTCCAGTTGAGCCTAGATTTAAAAAAAAATCATTATTTCTATCTTTTATGAATTTAATGAAATTATAGACGTACCTTCATTCGGAGCCTTTCTGCTTGCTGTTGGAACTTGCCAGGTTCGTGAAATCGCAGAGCTCTTTTATTTCTAGTAGCTGGTTTAACGCCTATTCTGGGATCGATGAATTTCGTTTCGTTGCTTTCTTCGTTATGCCTTTCGCTGGTGGAAGATCTGTATTGGTCTTTTTTCAGGGCTCTCATGTTTGCTTTGAGAGTAGGCGTGACAACGGATAGCTGTACAGTTTTACCTGCAAATGAAATAGTTTAAAATCGTAACTCGAATCAATTGAATTTGCATCGTACGAACCTGTTTTATCGATAGTACGACCATCGGCATCTAAAATCAGAGGGGCTGGTTTGTTCTGATTAACGGGTATTTGAATCACATTAGCCAATATTCCAGATGACAAAGTGTTCTTGATTTGGGCATTCAACTGAGCAATTTTCCTAGCTTTGTCAGCGTCCCCTTTGTTAAGTAAACCCACGGGTATGCCATAAATACTCGGTGTAGGTATATTCAAGTTAGCAATACTCACATTGTTCCTAACTGGAGGCGGTTCGTACATTTTCTTATCCGAACTTTCGTGCGATTTGGATTTTTGCTTATCCGGCTCTTTGCTATCGAACCTTGATCCGGTTTTATGCCGTTTCGAATCCCGGTCCCTCTCATCTTCGTGGTGTCTCTTTTTCGAATTATGCACGTTTCTGAAGTCCTGGACCAAATCGAGTATCTTATCGGCTAAACGAGATGCCTTTTTGTTGTCTAGATATCCGCCAAGTTTATCGGCTATTTTCTTCCTATCGTATCCACTGCTGACACAGTCCACTGCGGTTCTAAGCACAGAAGCATCATTCGTACCCAAAAATTTGTGCACTGTCCTTTCTAATGTTGGCTTTATTTCGTCCACTTCTTTTCTTGACAAGTACGACATTGTACCGAAGATAATTAATAAAATTAACAGGAGAATCAATTATTTTGTAACCAAAACGTCCAACATACGAATTTGAAGGTTAGATTTACAAGTGTCAATATGTCATTGTAGCCAAGCCAACCCAAAAAAAAATAGTACTTTTCAATTTTCCACCAATAATTAGATTTGTCAATGTCAATTGTCTTAAGTCATCATCATAAAAAAGAAGACTTAATTAGGTTAGAATTTAGAATTTAAAAATAAGTAAACAATTACAAATAATATGGCTTGAAGCACTAACGACAATATGCTGCATAATATAACAAAACGATTAATATTCACAGTGATACTTTCAATTTCTTACATTCAGACTGCTTGTACCGAACAAGAAGATGAGGAGTTCGTTGCCACGAATGAATGGCAGTCCATAAAGACAGGTACGTGGTAATTTCGTAACGTTTGCTCGAAAAAATAACCGTATTGTTCAATTAAAAGGTCAAAAAGTACCTCAAGGGCTGCACTATCGAATCAATTTACAAACGGGTACGAAAGAAGCGAAATTACTTGATAGCGAAAAAGTGAACGATAGAAAGGATCTAGTAGCCACGAATGTCGAAGTTGAGGATCAGAAAGATTTTGACGTAAAAGAAATTAAAGAAGCCCTCAAGAATTTGAAAAGCGACGATTCCAAGTCTGTAGGCGACAGGAAAACTAAATTTCGTTCTTATGAAGAGTTAAAGGAAGACCTGAGTGGCGTTAATTTAACTTCGAAAACAGATGCAGAAATAATCAGCGATCTCTTGGAAGAGCATAAAACCCAATTCAAAAACCCCAAAGTCGATGTAAATATCATTACAAGCATTCTTGAAGATTTGAACTACTTAGCACATCAGTTTGATAACGCTCTGGAATTTGTGAGGCAAAACGGTTTCAGAGATGTGATTTATAAGAGTTTGAATTCCTCTTCGAACCCAATTCAGGAAATTGCACTAAGGTTGTTGGGATCGCTTGTGCAAAACAATGCGAGAGTTCAAATTCATGCACTTGAAACGAGCAGTCTTCATGTATTGTTGAGGTTTTTGAGTCCAGATGAACCGGTAAATCTTCAAAGTAACGCTGTGTTTGCATTGGGGTGTTTTCTTAGGAGATTTCCGTTGGCCCAGCAAAGGTTTGTCGAAAACGGAGGGATATTCGTTGTGTTAAGATTGTTCGAAAAGTCCACATTGAAAATACAAGTGAAAATAATAACACTGCTGAACGATTTATTCGTAGAAAAGAGGGAGTCGATGGAGAAGTCGAATAAAATCGTGAAAAGCCAATATGAATCAGTAAATTTGGAAAATCAGTTTATAGATCAAAATTGGTGTTCGCATCTCGATAGGGTATTGACTAATATAGTAAGCGCTAACCTGGAAGATCACGATTCCATCGAAAAAATTTTAGTTGCTATGAAATTGCTGTCCAACAGATGCAAACAGTACAATAGAGAAGTTCTCTCAACCCTCAGAAATAGATATGAAAAATTAGCACAGTTAGAGTCAAAAGGTGATAATTTCTATAGAGACATTTCCTTAATGTGTGTTCATATTTTAAGCGAAAAATCAATGAAAACCGAGTTGTGATAATTAAAAATATTTTGAATTTGATAAACTTATTTATTTCTGATACAAAATGATGGTGTAACATTTAGTAGTGAACAGTAAAATCCTGAATAAATAAAAATATTAAATTGAGTATAACTAAAAATAACAATTTTTGTTTAGTCACTGAGCAATTTTATTGCTTATATCGAAGCTGTGATCAGTTGATACCGCTCCTTTCCTTTGAACAAAAGATATCCCTGCAAATTTATGTTATCCAGAATTCTAAAAAAATGTTCTTTAGCTATTCCCACTTGTTCGCTACATTGTTTCAATTCCTGAATTGTAAAGATAGATTTTGTTTCTGTTTCGGCTACTCTTTGTAATACTCTCAATAATCTCGTTATCTATAAATAAGTTATTTTTAATTAGTTCAATTATGGCTCCCAAAAAAGAAGCAATATCCCCATTATCACGCATGAGGGCTATTTGAGTGCGATTTGAGTGATATTTGCCCATTATTATTATTATACATACTTGGCTTTTTGTACTAGTACCCGTTCCATTTTGCGATCTTGTTTTATCTAATGCTCCACAACTATCGGTAAAAACATCTTTCAAACTAGTTTTCATGATTTCTATTACATCTAACGCGTCTTGCTTTGTTGCCACTTCTCTTAATTCAACTTTGGCTCTTGCCTAGAAAAAGTACAGTATGATCCAATACATAAAACAATTTTTATAATTGCTCGTGTGGATGGCACCAGATATACAGGGTGTTCGAAAAACGGAGATATTTTGGAGGGTGATTCTTTGTTAAAAAATATGATAAAGTTTCTATAAACATGGGTCCGAAAATGCAGAGTTTTCAAGATACAGGATGTTCAAATAAAAAGGAATAATTTTACTTCGTTTACCTGTGTTAATCTAACTAGAGAATTTGCTTGGCGATTTGTTATAGGCGTACAATCTCCAACTCTGAATTGTTTGCGTAGATTGTGATAAAACTCTTTTAATAATTCTTTAGCTTCTTCGGAAAGGGTCGGTTTGACGTACTTCAAAGCATAAGCAAGGTATTTTCTAAACAAGGAGTGTGGAATCAAATCGTTCTGATTTGTATCTATTCTTAAGCGGCCCCTAAAATAGAACAATTATTTTAAGTATACGATAATGCGATTGAAAAGGTTTACCTTAATGTATCGTTTAATAAATCCTCGTTAGTTAGAGGAATGGTCGTAGAGGAGGAGAGCTTTCCAGATTTGTTAATTGAATGACTGCCTAATACATGATTCGACACCAACAAATCTTCTTCCTGAAATTATTCGAATTTTAATTTAATCGAATGTAAGAACATCGAAATTTGCATACTTCGTTGCCTTGATCTAATAATATGAATATTAAATCGAATCTCGACATCATCGGGGATTTCATTTTCAAATTTTCCACTACGGTTTTTCCCTTATTGTAGTGACCACCGACTGGATTAGCTGCTGCCAAGATTGTAACTCTAGCGGGCAACGTACAAACAATTCCCGCCTTTGCTACGCTAATACTTTGCTGTTCCATCGCTTCCAGCAAGCACTGAAAGCAAAATAATTTACTGATGTTCAAGTAGAAATATACAGGGTGGCCCATTAGTATGGAAAAGCCCAATATCTCAGTTACTGAGGTTTATATCAAAAAAAACTTCTTTACAAAAGTTGTAGATGCTTAAAGTAGAATATAAAATATTTTTTTGGACACCCCGTAGAAAGCTCTTACAGCATGTTGATTGGGCATTTTGTCGAATTCGTCTATACAGCAGCAACCTTGATCGGCCAGCACCAAAGCACCTGCTTCTAACGAAAATTCTCCTCTTTCTTTGTCTTTAGTCACAGTCACTGTTAAACCTGTGGTTGTGCTCGTAATTCCGCATACATAAATACCTAAAACAATGTGAATAAGTTAATAAGTTTATGCATTATTTTAAAAATGCAGGCAATCTATAGGTAGTAATATTTCATGTACTGACCTTTTGGTGCTACACTGGCACAAGCTTGCAGCATTTGACTTTTGCCCAAACCGGGATCACCTACGATTAGCGTATGAGACTCTCCTCTGAATATATCAGACTTGGCACCGCCGAAAAGGGATAATGTTAGACCAGCTTTCACGATTTTATGTCCATAAATATTTGGACATAAGGAGTTGACTAGTAGAGCGAAAGTGTTGGGATTTTCGAAAATTTTCTGGAATAAATTGTATGTTTTACAATGAAGATATAATTTTTATGGTTAGTTACAATCTCACCCGAATTTCGAAGTAATCGCTTTCATTGAAAGTGAAGCCATCTTTCGAAAACGACTCGCCCACGTTTTGTTTTTTATTGTTGTGAGCGGATATGACTTCGAAGTAAAAATCGAAAATCGAATGCTTCAGTTTGTTGTAGTTACTTATTTGCTTCGCCTACAATGTGTTTATACTCAAACTATTGTTATAGATAATAACACTTATAAAATGTTTGCAGATTTGTAATGTTACCTTAATAATTCCCGTAACTGTAACATCGTCTCCGGGCAAACAAGTTTTCACTAAATCTTCAGCTAACACACACTCCAAAACTTGGCCGTTTTTTGCATTATCTTGCTAAAAAAATAATTTTTCATTTCACCATCATATTCAGAAACCTTCCCAATTACCTGATCGATCCAAAGCACTTCTTGTATTTTTATAGATTGTAAACTTAAAACTCTATTGAACGGTGAATCCAGTACAGCTTTAAAATTTGACCTAGCTCTACAGTCTTTTGTCAAGCACCCTGTAGGAATTGTGTATTTACCATCTAATTGCTTTGTAATTTGCGTACCGGAGCAATTCGAGCAAGAAAACGTCAAATACTGGCTAACAAGTTTGTCTCGACTAGCTTTTATTACTGTGCCTCGTATTGTAACTAATTTATCTAAAAAGGAAAAGATAATTACAGTCTTTGCATTTTTTGAATGATAATGAATGTGCGAACCCATGTATTCGACTCTTAGATCCCTTAGTTGCATTATCGGTTCAACATTATAAATTCTGATTAAAACAACATCGTATTGGAGTATGTTTTCCTGGTTCCTGTTTTCGAAATGCTTCTTGGTCAAATAATACATTGCTAGGCCTAAGCACTTCAAGTAATAATTCGTGTTGGTTAAAAAATCTGTTTTAAAATTCGGGCAAATTGAAATTATGTTATCATCTTCACTTATCAGTTTATAATCCATCATGAAAAATCTCTTAATAGCGATGTCTTTTAATGAATAAAGTGATTGATTTCGTTCCAAGAAATCTATGAAAACGTCTACATGCTGTTTGAGTTCATCTATATCAATATTGCCTAAAAAAGGAATTTTGAAAAGGGTACGTTTTTAATTTATAAAGTCACCATCTTCAGGAAAATATAAGTGAAATCCAGGGTAACCATGATCATCCGATTTGTGAATGTCACTGGGATTGTTTCCAGCGTATTTTTTAGCTCTATTATTTGATTTATATCTTCTAAAAGGTCGGCTAGACATTATATTATAAATGGAATTGGGATTTTAAACCCGGCTAAAATTTAAAAATATTTAAGGTTAAACTCTTCTTTTCTTATATAATGCCTATTACTTGTAAGTTGTAAGTCCTTCGCGCTGGACTCGTGGACTGTAAACAATAACGGCACAAGTCCACTTTTTTATTGAGAAACGAATAAAAATTAGCATATCAAACATGTCATTGTCAAGATGTCATGCAAAATTGTATAAATTTTTAATTTTTAGTTCATTTTTTATGTGATTTCCTATTATAAAGCGGAACAATTAAATTAAAAGTGATTACTTAACGTTATTCAGTAAAGAAATGATTTTTAAAATGATCCAGCGGAGCGATTTTCTTTCCGTGCTATGTTCAGTACACAACTATTAGACTGTATTTTTAGTGTTTTCCATCGAATATAAATAAACTCCTTCGGTTTTACCTGTAAAGTGAAGTTAAAAACCTAAATTATCTCCCCCAGTGCTAAGCGAATTCGTGCCGTTGCAAAACAAACGCCGAAAATAAGCGTCAAGTGCTTTGTATTTATAAATAGATGTGATCAAAATGGAAACGCTTTAATTAATCTAATTAAACAAACAAACCCAAATGAGTCATGGAATCTCCCCCATCGAGTTCAACTTGGTCTGAGGGATTCATTTTAAGTGACGATAGCGGTCTGCTATTGACCAACGAATCTGCCTCCACTGGTAGTGTTAATAGTCGCAATGGAAGGAAATGCCTTCATTTCGAGGTACATTTACTCTAACTTATATTTTAAATACTTACCCACTGATTGTACGCATCTGTATTTAATAGGGTGCCCCGAGTCCTTATAAGGTTTGTCCTACGTAATTGTACAGCTTTAAGTCTATACAGGGCGTTCCTTCTTAATGACAGTCTAATATTTAAGGGGGCGATTTTTGGACCCATTTTAAGGAGAAAACTTCATATGAATTTATGTCCTATTACTAATTCTTATTATCTACTACCTAATTTCATAAAGCAGTTCATAAAACTTGTATCTCAAAAGTTAAGACGTTTAGTACATAGATTCGTATGAAGTTTTTTCCTTAAAATGGGCCCAAGAATGACCCCCTTAAATATTAGCACGTCATTAAGGAACCCCCTGTATAAATTAATAGTACGTTTAATTTATGATAAAAAGTAGATTTGACTGTATATTTTTGAATTCAGGATAGCGACTGTGAGGAAAAATCCTTATCGCAAGATGATTCTTTAGACGGCATGTCGGATATAATGTGCGGAGAAAATTTCAACACATTAAAAAAGGGACCCAATTGGACAGATTTCACCACCAAGCAATCCTCGCCCATCGAACCGCCGCCGGAGTTCCAAGACGAACCGCAGAAGAACTCGATGCTGGCCTATTTCTGCGACAAACTGGCCCAGCAGATAATAAGGAAAGCCCTGCACGAATACAAAGAAGTGGAGCACCGCAAGATCAAAGTCCTCTGCCATCTGCAGTTGCAGAAACCGCCGCAATACTTACTGCACAGGCCTTGCTTCCCGTCGGAATTCATCCCGTTCAGTCCCTGCCACATCGGCAGGCCCAGCTCGAGGAGCTCGCTGGGCTCCTCTCGACTGTCCAGTTCGCACAACTCTCTGGCCGTTCCCAACGCGCAGAAAGTCGACGATTCCACGTTCATAACGCAAGCCGTGTCCCACGACACGCTGTCGTGCAATCAAATCAGCGATCTGTACAATGTGCCGTTCGATAGCGACATATACGCAGTACCAGTGGACACGGTCAAGCCGCAATTGAAGCAAAAACGGTCGCAGCACATTAAGAAGAAGCGCCGGAACACGGCGGGGGGTTGCAGGGATTTCGAGCTCAAGCAATACCAGATGCTGGGCAATAGGAATACGACTCTACAGCTCCGCAGAGCGTTTTGTTTTCAGAACGACAGCAAGCGGCACAGCGTGGCCGGCTCGTCCACGCAAGGCGAGCCGATCCACGTGACCCTGCAAGAGGTTCGCCAGTACTTACAAACGCTCTATTCCAGCTCGTCGGACTCCTCGATATCCAGGGAAGCGCCGCCTAAAGCGAAAATAATCACGAACAACAATAGATATTCCGTTAATAAGAATCTGGTGCAATGCAACGACCAGGAGCCCATTACCGTTCCGCCCGGTCGATCGAAGAAGAGCACCTTATTCATAAACATTAAGAACAAGAAGGTGAAGGATTCCTGCGATCACACGGGGAAGCAAATCAACCTGTCGAACAGGAAGGACGAGAAACGAAGGAAATCTCCCACGAAGGTGTTTTCGTTGAAGCAGATGCTTTGTAACATGTTTAGATTTAAAAAGCTGTTCACTCCTGATGAAGTCAAAGAGGACAATAGGAAAATTTACAGCGCTAAAAACAACGTGATGTCGGAGGACGTCCTGCATAGCACGACTAGTATTAGCAGTAGAGCTTTGCCTCCGTTGCCTCCGTATAAGGAGGAACAGGAGGCCGAAAATAAAGACCACAAGATGTTGGATTTCGCTACTAGCATTCAAAGAGTAAAAGACGTATGTAACGTTCGTAATTACTTGAAGTTGACTTTGTTAATTCCGATTTTTTTTAGTACGGTTGGTATTGGGGTCCTATATCCTGCCAAGCGGCCGAAAAAATACTGTCGAACGAACCGGATGGATCGTTCATTGTTCGTGATAGCAGCGACGATCATTACATATTTTCGTTAACTTTTAAACTGAATAACAGCATTAGGCACGTTAGAATAGAACACGATCAGGGTAAGGTCGATCAAAAGCGAGCTATAATCGAGTATTTCAAATGCTATAAAATTTTTAGGTAATTTTAGTTTTGGTAGCTGTACGAAATTCAAGTCCCAGACCATCGTGGAGTTTATAGAGAATGCGGTGGAGCACTCACGAAGCGGTAGATACTTGTTTTTTCTGCATCGTAGGCCAGTAATTGGGCCGGTTAGGGTGCAGTTGTTACATCCAGTGTCAAGATTTAAGCAAGTTCAAAGTTTACAGCATATGTGCAGGTAAGTTTCGATGAATAAATCATCAAATTTTAAACCACTATACAGCGGGGTAAATTATTATTCGCTCCACACAAATACATACATTTTATTTAAGATATTATTCTTGTAGATTCGTAATTCACAAAAATGTAAGGAGAGATTTAATATCGAGTCTTCCGCTGCCCAGGAGGATGATCGATTACTTGAATACACCCTACTATTATACGGAACTCTTAGTAGATGTTCGTAGTTCGGAAGAGGAGAAATTTTCCGATAATAATGGAACGGTAGAAAATTTAGGTAGTGAACATAACGTCCAATTAGTTGATAATCCTGTTGTACCTGTTAATAATTACGTTGTTGTAAATAATGAAAACGCACAACAACCGTGAAATGTTGAATTTAAGTCGTAAAACTAAATTATTACTGCGTTTACTTAATTGATGTGAAAGGATGCGCCGCGCCGTTGAATCTTTAACACAATATCAAAATAAGTAGTACTATATTTTTTATGAAATTCTAGGTATACTATTTTTATAATTTCTAACTCATATAAAACTAGGCACTGATTTCTAAATTAACTTATTAATATTACGTAGGTGCATAATAATAATTTGTTGTTACACTTTTGATTAACATTAATGCAAATTCAACATTTCTAACTCGTTTAAATTATTTTCAAAATTTATTGTTAATTAATCAAAAGACCAGTTTCCTAGTAATTATAATAGTAATTGATTAATTAATGATAAATTTTTAAAATCTACTTAACTACATGAAATCCAGTGAATTCGTTTAAAAATTGTCTTTAGAATTGGATGTTTTTTAAATTAGTTGTCATTGTAGAAATAATATATATCATGTTAGTTCTTCACACGAATATATTCAAATAGCAATTAATATACTCCCCGAAATCCAAAAATTGTAAGATTAGTTATTTTTTAGCGTTTGTTTGGAGAATAACAGACTGAAGATTTTTGAAATTTTGAAAACGTATTGAGGTTTATTTCGATTTTGAAATGCTATTTATTTTCAAATCATGTTGAACAATTTCAAAATTAACGTTAACACACAAATAATTTAACAATAAGATTTTTTTTTGCTACAATGGCAAGTAACTGACAACGATACTTTTACAAAATTTCAAAATTTATTTGAATGTATATTCATTTTTGCGTGAGAAATATGACATTACTACACATTATTGTAACTAATAATTTTGTACATATTGTACGCCCCAATTTATTTTTGAAACCAAAGTTTTATTGTGATTTTAAATACTAGGTGTATAGTTTTATTTATTTAGGTAAACTGTATTTGTGAAACAAGGTTCGTCATTATTTCGTTATTTTTTCAGCTATTAATTTTATTCATATCGAATTTTTACAAAATAAACATTCACAAATTAGACGGGCTACTGCTGAATGAAATAATCTGCTTAAAAATTTAATGTAATGTTAAAAATTATGTTATTAGTTGAGTCCTTCAATTATTAAATATTTATTTTTGTTGTCATTAAGATAAATAAAACAAATACAAATTTAATAATCTATAAATTTAATCTCTTACTTACACTAAAACTATCTTTATCGACGTCGTCCTGGCCTTTTCTACAGTAAATTACTTTGTGATATTACATGGCAGTATAATTGGCTTTGCAGTATACTAAAATATAAAATATTAATTATGCACTAAGCAAAACACTTCGTATATTCCACATACCAATAAATTCAGACACAGGATCGTTTTCTCCGTCCCCTCTCATTGTACCAGTTATCTCGTCATTTTCGACCATAGGCATGAATAAATGTACAAATTCTGAACTGTATGGGGGCCCAATTGTTTCCAACACCTAAAAACAGAACAATGAAATAACACCACTTGCAATCTTCTCAAAAATAAAATAATACCTCTGTAACGAAGTATCTTATTAAAGAAATGTCGGTGTCTCCACGTTGCCAACATTGCTTTATATACTTAACAACGGGCACGACACAGCCGGAACATAACAAATTCACCATTCGATCCAGCACCATTTTTCTCATTTCGAGCTACAACAGAAAGATATCGAACAAACGTTACTTCGCATTTAGGCATAATCGTACCTGAACCAAAATTTCAAGTTCGTCTTGTTTGGATTCGAAAAGCGTAACCAGTAGAGTTAAAACTTGATTGTGAAGAAGCGGATGCAACGTCACGACCTCGTCGAGCAAAGCAAGGTGAATAGGCGTATGCTCTGTACATAGTTTAAAGTAACTCGATTCCGTTACTGTGCATTCCACCCATCTGATAATACCCACCGAAACCACAGGAAACCTGTAACATTACGATTCATACATAGCATTTTATTTGAACAGGTCGATTGAACTGCTTACTTAAGTGACTGGTAAATGGTCGAAAGTTCTGCGATTAATTCGGAACTCCCTTTGTTACCGTTGCAAATGTTATGGACTGTTTCAACAGCGCGAACGGTCGGCTGTAATTCGTCTTTATTGGAGATTCTCTTCTGACCTTTCTTTTGCTGAACCTCGGACACGCTCGAAGCGTAAGCTAATAAATGGATATATTTGGGTTTGTAGTCGGGATTCAATTTTACTCCCGGCTTAAACAAGGAATCAATCAACAATTCTAAAAAAAAAATAAAAAGAATTAGGGAGCTGTTTCAATCGTTTTTTTTTAATTTGTACTTACCTAAAAATTGCGGGGTTCTGATTAAATCAATCGGCGGAGGATCATCGGCTGTGTAATTCCGATATAGAACTGTGATATCTGCAGGATTAAGGGTATTTTTTGACAGCATAGCAGTGAGGGCTTGACAAGCTGTGGGATAACCGGAAGCACCGTTTAAGGCCATCGTAATAGGAGTAACGTCATTTCCGCTAAAAATAATAACTTAGTATTGTTATATAATTATACTAATTGTAATTTAATTACTCATTTTGTTACAATTACTCCAAAACTAGGTGATAACATCAACCTAATTGATTATGTGAAATTACACCAAAGTGTGTAAAAACAATCACAAATTTTGTAATTTCAAATGTACATAATTAATTACAATTTGCCCAAACTAATTGTAATTGTATTAATTACATATTAAGTAATTTTAACATCACTGAAACTTAGTACTACTATCATTGGGACCACTGGACTTGACTTACTTCTTTTGGGCGCATTTGGTGATCTCCTGGGACAGCCTTTTCATGCTACTTCCTCCTTTATTTTCTCTAGCCAAAATATGAATAATTACCTGACTATAAACATAAGTGTGTTGGCCATGGCATACCATTTTCTATAAAAATACCCATTAGAATAAATTACAGGAATGGATCAAAATTACTTACAGCACATTCTTTGCTGGTATTTTGCCACTCTTCCGGATTAGTAAGGAAACTCATTATCGACGTTTTAAGGACTCTGGAAAATACTTCCAATTGTTGAGCAGCTGTCGATATACTGGTTATTTCTCCTTGAAAACCAGCATCGGAAATTAACTGTAACATTAATTAAATTAATCTGTTATAATCCAATAATACTTGAAAGATATAATCCAATAGTACTTACTTTAATAGTGAAATTCAACATTAAACAATCTGGATATTCTTCGGCTAATCTGTAAATTAAAGACCTCCATGTAGGATGCTCTATTAGTTGAGTCAACCAAGCAGGCGTCTCTCCCTCTTCGGTGAATATAGTATCAGCTTTTTTGGGATCGAAGGTTTTTAAAATCATCTCCTTCAAATGATTCTCGACCATAGCTTGAACGTCCGTAACTTTAACGCCTACAAAATGCTTAAGGTTTAGTTGTTTATTAGGCACGAGAATATGTGTGCTTGCCTCCTATTATAAGCCATTCAGCTATCAAGTTAGCCATTTGAGCGACGGCCGTGTAATTTTGGGATAGTTCTTCTATCACTTGCAGGGGGTTTCCGCCCGATTGAAAGTAGCGCTTCAATTGCGAAAATATCCCCGGCTCCATGATGTAGTCGGGAGTGGAAAACTTTTCGGCGCATTCTGCCAAAACTTGCTCGGGGTTTTCGGGTTCATCGCCAGCATCCGACTGCAAAAACTAATTTATTTCGATTTCGTGTGCAAAGTGAGCTTTGTACTTACATCGTAACTTCTGTCGCCGACGTCCCACGGTCTATCATCGTAATCTTCGTCCATTTTAAATACTAAATCACAAATTAACTACAAACGAAACAAGCCTCTACTACACTCCATCAACAAATAAATAAACACAAACGCTAACCTTATTCTTCTTTTTAAATATAGCATTACTGTCATGAAGTTAGTCACACTTCTTTTTTGATTAGTCTAGGTGGACTCTTTCTAAAGCGAATGCAGTCACTTACAAATTACCGGAGAACAGTTTCGTCTACTTTAGGAAAATTTAATTTATTAAAAAAAACCTTCTTGGATATAAAATGTAATTCTTAATAAATAAGCGAATCAAAAATTATCTTAAACGATCATTTCAAGTTCCTTGGCGTATTCAATAGCTTGCTGGGCCAGCTCTTTCGAAGGAATAGGTTCATGAGTTTTCTGTTCGGGAATGAAATAGAAGTAGTCATGGTCTAATTTCCAAGCCTTATTTTGGAAAGCCTTAAAAATAAACAAATTAGTATTATAATACCATGCTATTAAAGGAGCTGTACAATACCTTTTTGGCAAAAGTCTTGGCTGCTTCTTCATTCGGCAAATAGAGCATTCTTGTAAAATCCTTTACAGATATTTTTTCATAGGCTACTGATAAACAATCCGCAATTTCAACTCGAATCGTATCAAGCAGTATGTCCATAAAAAAGGTGTAGCTGGCTGCAGGAACATTACCTTTCGCAAGGAATATCTGAAATATTTTAATTAGCTTTACCAACTTCAATTCAATGGTGTTTACCTTATTGTAACTTCCTTCCATTAAATATTGCTCAATCGATAAAGGATGCCTTATGTACACGTCGTTCTGTATGTGATCAGCCGGTAGAAGTTCTAACTCTGTATGAAATTCAGCCACTCTGTTAAGCGATAATAAAAACAGAAGATTCAATCCCAGTAATTGATACTTAAAAGCAGATTCGGGAAGCTGGTTGTTGTAATCGAAATAGTAGCATTTCAATTGAGCCATATATCTTTCGAATGCAGTTATATCGTTGGCTGCTACACTCCATTGTACCCCTATTTCTAAGACATCGCGAGCAAGAAGTAATTCCTGCTTCGTAGCGGTCGCTGTTGAAGTTGGCAGAAACATCAAATTGGTTAATTCGAGCTAAAATATTCAACATTAGTAAATTAAACATTGAACGCTAATGCGTTATATTAATATATTACCTTCAGTTGAGACAGGAGTTTCTCGCATTTACTTAAGTTTGGGTTTTTTGTATTCCATTCTGATTTCAATTGTTTGTATAAATCAGCAACTTCATTTACTTTGGACATTATTGATATTGTAGTAAGCGAACACTAGTTTCGTATTTTAATTATATTTTTCTACTTTATATTCACAACTCAATTTCAATTAAACAATAAAAATTGAAACCATAAATATGAGGATGAGTCTCAATTATTTATTGACATTGACATGAATGACATACGTCTGTTGACAACGTCATTGCAGCTAAAGCATAGAGCACTTAAAAACTTAGATTATTGGCCAAAAACTTATAAAATATAACACTATAAATAAAGAAGACGAAATATGTCAATTGTTTAGGTTTTGATGCAGTCATTTTTAAACGTCAACAAATTGATGATGGCTACTGAAATTGAAAATAGTAACATTTCAGAAAATTTAAATAAATTGACCATAGAAAATCCAACGAATTCTTCCGAAAGCAATCATAGTAGCGCTGCCACTAACTTAGAATATGGACTGCCCCTCAAAGAAGTATATAAACTAGCCTTTAACTTTTATAAAGGTAAGTGTAGATTGGTGTAGATAATCGTTAATTCGCCTAAATAATGTCGGTATTTTGTAGAAAAAGACGGCAAAGCTGTACACTTTAGCTATGAAGATAAATTACAGTTAGCAGCGTTTTCTCAGCAGGTATTACACGGGCCTTACGTAGATGCTATACATAAACTAGCCCCATTGGGCACACTAGATGTCGTAGGAAGAGATAGAAGAATAGCGTGGCAGAAATTAGGGCAATTATCTTGTGATCAAGCAAGGGCTGGATTTGCCGAATTGTTGAGTAGAAAATGTCCTTTATTTTCAACTTACATAGAAGCACATAGAAGGGAAAAAATAGAACAAGACAGAAGAGTGTTAGTATACGCATATAAACAAATAATTTCATACTCAAAAATAAACTCATTTTAGTCTAGAAGAGCAGGAGAAAAAGAAATTGGAGGAAGTGGAAAAGCAAAAAAAATTAGAGGATGAAAAAATTTTGCAAGAGGAACTTTGGAAACAGGAAGCAGTCAAAAGGCAAATACAATTAGCTTTAAACCAACAAACTTACGAGCAGTTCAGGAAATATGCGGAACAGCAGTATCCCGGTAAATGCACGCCTCAATGCATGAAATTTATCTCGTCAATAATTTACATTAATTTCAGGTGATCCAGATAAGCAAGGTTCTCTAATCAAGCAACTACAGGAACAGCATTATATTCAGTACATGCACCAATTACAAGCTACGCAGATGGAACGTAAAGATAATCAGAACAATTCAGTAACGGAAGCCAATGATGATACGGAACAGGTATAGAAAATATACTAAACCTAGAAGCATTCATTATATCTTTACCGTATTGTTATTGCAGGAAATTGATGAAAATGCCTCAAATGGAGTATGTAAATCAAGCAATGGTTTATCAGACGAGCCTTATATTGTTACTGCGAGCATGTGGACTCGACCTGAAATCGATGCCTTCAAGCAAACTGTTTCACAAGGCGAAGGAGACGGCGTAGTAAGAGTAGGCCATGGAGAAACGGTCACTGTAAGGGTACCTACACACCCCAACGGGTCTAGGCTATTTTGGGAATTCGCCACGGATCACTTTGATATTGGTAAAAATTAATCCCTCTTACTACAACTTATATGGGGAGTCCCACATAAGAACTGACACAGAACAGGGGCGTGTAGAGGAGCATAAAATGTGTTGCTCAACAAAACATAAGTTATGTGCCTTTAAGGTTAAGTAGTGTCAAACAACATTATTTTAGGCTCCTCTGCATGCCCCTGCTCTGTGTCAGTTCTTTATGTGTGTGTGTGTTCCGGGGCGGGACACCCTGTATTAATTTATTTTGATTTGATTTGTCTACGATCAACAGGATTCGGCGTTTACTTTGAATTCGGCACCCCGACTTCCGAAGAAGTGTCTGTTCATGTATCTGAAAGCACCGATGAGGAAATGGACGAGCTAGATGATGATGATGAATTAGATGAAGAAACGATTCGAACTAGCGACTTGGAAGCAGGATCATTGACTGTTACCGGCATTTCTAAGCCTCTCTTGCACGAAATTGTTCCAGTTTATAGAAGAGATTGTCAGGATGAGGTGTATGCAGGCTCGCATCCTTACCCCGGCAAGGGAGTATATTTGTTGAAATTTGATAATTCCTATTCGCTGTGGAGATCCAAAACGCTTTATTACAGGGTGTATTATACCCGTTAATTGTAAATATTGTTATATTTTAATATATTATCTTATACAATTTGGTTTTTTAGTTAAATTTGAGAAATGCGAGCAAAATTCACTTCCGCAATTTTTTGAGTGTTGTTTGCGGAAGATAACTGTTTTTAATAATTGCGAGTGTTTTTTTCTTATCTTTGCCCTAATATTTTCTATCCTTTTGTTTATAAGCTAATTGTATACGTTGGGTACATATTTATTATATGCAGTGCGTCATTATAAAATCAGTAAGATTACTGTGATATTGGCTGAATGATTTATCGACTTGTATCACGAAGGCCTCATATCGCTATCGAGAAATCCTTTATCATAAATAAATTTCATGTTTACAGGGTTTAAATTACGATAAGGTGTCGTAAAACCTAATTTCCAAAAGTAATTTATTCACTCTTATCGATTTTATTATTGAATTTAAATAAATTTCAATAAGATAATTAAAAATATGTTTTTTAAGGGATTCACATACAGGCGAAGCAATAAATATATTACATTGGCCTATTCTTTTGGTGACGTTTGGCCTCATTTCGGTGCATCGTAAATCAAATGTCATGAATGGAAAAATATTTTTTATAACACACATTAAGTTAGGAACGTAATAAACTTTCTGGCTGGGCATGTTTATAATTGCAAAAATAGAACAAGCAGCTTCTATTTATAAATTCTATTTTCTCCAAAAAATCCGACGCGAATTAAAATGTAACGATTTTATTATACTACGCATTTACGTGTTGTTATTGATTTTCATTTACTTATACGTCAAATTGAAATGAAATGGCGAACGTGACGTTTAACATGTGCTTTTTTTGCACAACAAAAAGTCACAAGGCGCTCATCCAGTGTTGCCGCTTTCTTGTTGTCTATTATCGATGCAGGTGGTGCATGAAATTGAATCCATTGTATTATTAGTACATTACTCACTAACGAAAAACAATTACATTCAACCACGCAATAGTTGTGAAGTCAACAATATTACGTATACAAATTATTTTTGACCTGTAACAACAAAAATTTTACCTTGAATCGCGAGAAACTGACGAAACGTGGCAAACTCGCACAATTCCCCCCCCCCCCACTTAGGCTACACCAGCTACACCAACCAATAGCAGAACACGTGTTGTTTCTGGTAGTTATGTTTAGAATGCAGTGTTGTCAATGTTGCAGAAAATTTTCAGGTTCTGGATCATTCCATTCGATCGTGGAAAATTTCCAAATCAAATAATTGAGGAAATTTAAAACATTCCATTAAATATTGTAGCTTGATAGTGGGTTGTCATTGTCAAAATGGTTTTTTGACTTGTCACTTTCAAATTCGAAAGTTATAAATTAATTCTTCATAAATAAAATGATAAATTAGAAAATGAAAATGAATATGGCTAGAGAAAATTAAAGGTTACTAGTTTTTTAGGTTTGCTTTTTGAATCAAATAATAAATTGCACGAAACAAAATACAAATAAACGGAATTTTCCAGTTCCTCATCCGATAAATTTCCCGGTAGTGTTCGTACATCTGTATATTTGGCAACACCGCTGGAATGTTCTATGTGCATATGTGCTGGTGTTTCAATTCTGTTTTATTTTATGACATAAGAAAAGACGAGACTCCGGCTGCGATAAGATTAGAACGAAAAATTCGTCGCGTTGTCGCCAGTCAGTAGAACTGCATTCTCGCAAACGAACCGACCGCCGTGCTCCGTAAAATTCGCGCAAAGTTCAAAAAAACCCGACAGTCGAAAGTAAACAAACAAAATGGCGTTCATGATGCCCGTTGTGAAAAACGATTGGGACATTTACAAAAACAACCGCTCGCGAAGGGTGTCCGAGTGCTCGAATACGACGACGTGCCGCTCGAGGAAGGTGTCCGAGTGCCGATCGGAGGGCCCCAGCCTATCCACGTCGCCCGGCTCCGAGTTCGTCTCGTCCCCGATCAGGGACAGGGCCTCCGTGCCCACGAACATGTCCTCCAGGCAGTACTCCAGGGCCAGCTCGAGGACCAGCGAGAGCAACTTGCAGAGCCCCGTCAAGAGCATGGGGTCGTCGCCCCCTAAGAACACCTCCGAGCCGAACTTGAACAAATTCCACAATCGTTTGCTGGACAAGCTGAAGAAGTCCTTGAGGAGTAATTCCGAGAGCGAGAAGACCAGCTCATGAGGGGAATAACAGTCTATCGTACTAACGTAATCTAACTAGCAAGGATCGATTTGTAAGGAGTAGAAAAGACTAGAAATTTTTTAATCCAACTGGGATGCAAATGCTACGTATATTCAGGTATAGCAATTCACCGTTGTCCTGTGATATGTAGTCGTATATATTTAGCTTTTTAACAATATTTTTGTTAAGTCTAAAGGAATGCGCAATTACGGAATGCACAATTTTTCCCAATATTTGTTTCGAAATATTCATACACTTCTTCGAATATTTCCTGCGCCTTTAACCGAATCTACAGCGCAGTGATGTATAATGTTGGTATTTCCTTAATGAATATTGAGTAAACATCCAAATGCATTAGACATAATGAATATATTCTTGATATTTAAAAAATACATATATATTTAACCTTGGAATGATAAAGCAAAGCTGACCTAACTTTATAAGAAATCGTTTAAGTAAGGAACAATGAATGTTTCTAGATTTGTGTCAATACCATGCCTTTTCCATTGCAATTTTAAATTCACAGAAAGAGCAAAATTTAATTGATGGAATTTTTATTTTTCCAGTGGAAAGTTTTGTAAATTACTAGTAATGGTTTTTTAGATATACACGCTAATAAATCGTATTTTAATGATTATTTTTTAATGGGCATACTCGCTAAGATTGTACTAATTTTATTAGGCCAATTAGAGTTGTGCGCTTCGTAATATTACTGGACTGGGTTACTCGAAGCAAGGATAGTATAATGCTCATTTAATGAAATCTGTCGACAGAATTGGCGTCATTCCGCCACAATTTTATTGTAGAACGTGAAAATAGAACATTTCTAGAATTCATCGATCAAGATACAATATCTAATCAATTCAATCGAATATCGATATGTTTGCACATTGCAAACTCAATTTTATCCCATTGATAATATTCCAAATTTTTCTAATGTAGGTACCATAAAATAAAAAATTGTCCTCTTTTAACTCTTTCAAAAATTGTTCTACTTAATTTTTTTAATTTCAGTATGATACATGTAAATCATACTTCACGTATTCTTTGAAATATCTTTGGTATTTATTAAAATAATCATTATTATAATGGAAATAGTATTGTATTGCCTATCTATAGAAATGAAAAATAGTCTTACGCATATGCCTTCAACCTTCGAATACTTATTTGTTTTTAGATGTTAGTGTAGTTTAATCAATTTGTTAAATAGAGTTTTACTTAAATGAATAGCTTGACAAACTGTTTCATTTGTAGAAACATTTATTTTGGTTTCAAAAATGTGCATTATTATATGTGGATGTATTTTAAATTTGTTAGTATTAATATTTATTTTTTTCTTCATTTAACGAAAAGACTGCGATTAAAATAGGTTGAATTTGTTAACATTGCCTTCAAAAATGAGGACTATATTTTTGCATGAATTGTTAAAGATTTTATAATATGATGTTCAGTTTATGATTTTCATAAATTTTGGACAGTCATTTCATTTTGGAACTAAGGTTGCACTTGTATGAGGTCATATTTACGTAATACTATTGTTAATGCACTAGGTTAATTCTATGCTATATTTAATTTACTGTCCAAAATTTTGAAATGATATAAGTGAGTCCTTTTTTTCTTAAAGAGGTAATGTATTTAGAGTCTAGATATAATATATGGATAAGTATGTAAAGCTTTTTATTGTTATCATTATTAATAACTGCGCATCAGCTTTTGAGGGTACGAAACTTTTGGAAAATTAATTTTCTAAAAAAATCACTGCCCTCGAAATATCTATCGAACGAGCATTCCACAGAAAATTATCTAACGAATTCATATACAATAATTAGCTAAAATATTTATTTTTATGTATCGATTGTATTGGTGATTTTGAGATTTTAAATGATCAAATACATATTAAAAATATAACTATATTAACTACCTATGTCAAGATAAAATAAATTATCATATTGCATTTTATGCTTTATTTCACGCTCCGACTCCAAATCTAATCTGAACTGTCTATTGTTCCAAAAATTTTTGAGTAAATAACTTATACAGGAACTTAAAAATAAGCCAAAAAATTCGATTTGGCAAAAGAAGACGACTGAGCGGCGCTAAATTGTTTTTCGAATCGACCGATAGTAGTCAGTGAATATATTTACAGAACAGAAAAATACCGCGACGTGTAGGTAACAAAGTATACGCCAGAAAAATACGTATGTTGTTATTACTCGAGCCGACTAATCCGGGCTGTTTATGCCTCTATAAATAGATTTTGATATCCGACACCGGGCTTGTTTATCGTTTTATCCGACTTGTTTTGACGAAACAGTAAAGACTGCAAAGCGGAAAGATATTTCATTAGTGACATCAATAATAATTTGCAGTCGAATAGCCTTGGAATGTTTATCCAATTTCTTATAAGGAATATTTTTTTCAGTTTTCCCCACAAAATTGCAGCAAATACTGACTAGCTGGTAACGTTACAGAAAAGAGGCCACACCTTTGCTACACACTCTGATGACTGCATACCACAATTGTCACAGACCACCGTAACGATGAGAGAGAAGTTGTCAATAACACACGGCAACATTTTTAAGGTTATGTTGTTATTTATCCAAATACAAAAATATTAATTTATGAATTATAACACGCATTAACAGCCAGCAAACGGTAAATAATGAGCGCAATACAGAAACCCAAACACAAATTCTACAAGAACAAAATCAGCAAGTCCAGTTTAGAAGTGAACTTGAGAGGGTTCTTGTGCAGTTGCAATAACAGGGAAAAGGATTGCATCCGAGAGGCCTACAATTTGTTAAACAAATACGCCGATAAGCTGTACCCACCAGAAGCAACAACTAACGAAAATGAGGGAGACGATGAGGACATCGAGAAAGCTCTAACGAACGAACTTCTCTCGATCAGAAACAGAAAAAAACGATTCCAACAAGTCGAGTCCGGCGCCAACAACTTTCTGTTCATAAAAACCACCCTAGACGATCCTGTTAAGCTGGCTTACAGTATTGTTTCCGAACTAAAAAGTACCGGCATGCAGCAGACGAAGTTCTTGATACGACTGGTCCCGATCGAAGTGACCTCTAAAGCTTACATCAAAGATATTTGCGCTGCTTTTAAGCCACTGGCGGAGAGGTATTTTAAGGAGAATCCGACTACGTTTTCTGTAGTGTACAATCACAGAAATAACAACAATTTGAATAGAGACGAGGTGATAAAAGCCGTAGCTGAAACAGTATTTCAAGTGAACGCTGCTAACAAAGTAGATTTGAAAGTTCCGAATGTTTCGGTGATTGTGGAGGTTATTAAAGGAATCGCTTTACTGGGAGTTGTACCCGAGTTTGTTAAATACAAAAAGTACAATTTATTGGCTATTACTGATGACTTGCCCGAGGAGAAAAAAGATGATCCTGTATCGACCAATGAAAGTATAGTAAACGATGAAGAAGAGAATGTATCTGGTAGTATAGATTCAACTTAGATTTATTGTTTTATTATCACAATTTAATAAAAATAAGTTACATTTACCCACCGTGCAATGTCGATATAAAAATTATTTTATCCCTCGGTTCAATTTTATAATCGAGACATCCCTAAAAGGTGGAGTTAGTATGATATTTAAAATGCATTTGAGGACTTACCAATAGTTCCCAATCGGTATCGTTAACTAAAACAAGAATTCCAGGCCGTCTAAAATTAAAAAGTAAATAGTAAATAAATAACTGAATTTAGTTCACGAGTAGAATAGTAGGTTATGAATTTTTGAATAAAAATGACATTTTCCCCGAAAATGACATATCTGACAATCTTTATTAATTCTCGAGCCTACTGTGATTTAATGGTGTATTGAATTTAGTAATCGTAGAATACCTACACAGAATTATCTTGCAGAAAAAGCTCTGGTCTTTCTTGTAATAAATTATCCTTTATCCACAGTAACAAGTTCGCAATGGTCCCTACAAATAAGGTTCTACGTTTATCAGTTTTCTCTAGAATATGAAGATAAACTTACAATTTGTATCTTTATCAGGTAGGACGACATCATGAGATTTTTTGTTATTAAATAATAGCTCAGCTCCTCCGCTAGAAATATAATTTCATTAATGCAAAATAAGAATTTATGAATCATTTAAAATAACGAGTAAAATTTACCTGAATTCAACTGTTATTTGCATCGTGTGTTATTTATTACTTGAAACTTAATTCTAATATTTTGGTAAATTATTTTTAATGTGTTTTTTTATTTTAGATTATTAATGAACTAAATATTTATTAAAAACAAATACAAATACATACAAATTTTGAATAATAAAGTAAGGTTATTAAAGTATTTATATCATCTTCTTTTACTTTGTGGACTATAACTTTAAGGCATCCAGCCACTTACAATGAAATTAAAATGTCAAATATAAATCATTTTAACTTTACAAGAAGAAATGCTCCGGTACTTTTTGTAAAATTCCTTACTAGTTAACATTAAATTTTCTAATACAACTGAAGAAAAGTACATAATTCACTTACAAAAATATGTTTATAGTGTTCCAAATAGGAGTATATACATTTTGATATAAATTACCTTTTACTACAATTCATGATTTTCGGTTTTTTGTTTCTTCATCTTATTAATTGTTATTGAATCACCTAAAAAGAAATGTATAATTAAACTTATTCTAGAACATTGACCTTTTTCCAAATCCATTAAATTAAAAATTATATATAATTGCCAATGTTAATTATAAAAAAAACTTACTTTCTTTACTGAGTCTCCTAAGAATAAATTTCTCTATCGTCAAAATCGGAGATTCAATGATCAGTGACCACAAAAACGAAAAGCCAAGTGTTTCCACATAATATCCACAAAACAAGTAAAACTACAAAAAATTTACCCAAGTACATGCGTGTATAGTTTCACCATAATAACTTCTAATATTTTTACCTGGTTATAATGAGTATAAAACCATTTCACTCTGTTACTAAAAGTATAATGCCCCAGCACCAAATAGTGAAGAATGTACATACTATAATTCAATTTACCAAGTATTTGGAAAGCGGGCATCGTTAGAAACGAGCTTATAAAGCCTGTAAAATATATATTTAACGAACGACTCCACTGAAAAATTGGATACATTTACTTCCGTATCCATGATAACAAGAATAAGTCATCCAAGACAACCCGATGGCCCAAATGGCCCTGCTAAACGCGTAGTAGAGCGTTTGATCGGTGGCTCCGAATTTTACCGAAGCATCTCCGTAGAAAAGAAACAAGCAGAACATCACCGCTAACACGACGGTCCAGGTGATGAAATTAATTACCTGAAATGTGGCAAAAGAGTTGCTATTCTTGAAGAGATATCAATGTGTTGTGAATATTACTAATTTTGATTTGTTACTCATTTCGCCCAAGAACGGCTCGTCCTTTTTGATTCTCATGAAAATCCCCATCATAAGCCCTATGAAGTAATCGGCGAGTCTGCCGTGCGTGTCGAACGTACTGAAATAAATTGTACAAATCTCGAATTTTGTAATCTTCACGACTTACTTTTTTGTGGTTTCGGGAAAAAGCTCCCTAATTCCAATAATCAAAAACACAAACAACGAATTCATAGCGCCTAGTGTTAACATAGCCAGTAAAAATCCATTCGGCCGTTTGAGGATCATCGAAATCGGTATTAAAACCAGCGGAGCCATCAGAAATAGCTGCATATCAGCCGAAACGTACCACAACGGTATCAAACACTGGAAATTAAAATCGATACACTTAAGGGAATCTCAGGAAATCACGTTTATCGGTACCATTTCGTCCCAATTAGCGTAATTCTGAATGTACAAAAAGTACGACCACCAGTATTTTTTGCATTTGTTAATTTCGAGTTGGGTGCCTGTGTACCACAGCGGTCCTTTACCCAGCTTTTCGAATATATTTATCGTAAATACGTACACCATTAATAAAGGGGCTGTTAATCTAAAATAATAAAACGAGCATATACATAATTCGTTGGAACTTCTTGTTCATCTTAAACAGCAACGATTTTTACATATTTTTTTGAATTTGGGAATATACAGGGTGTATCTAAATAACTTGGAAAAAATAGAGGTGATTCTGATGTGATCCAAAAACTCCCAAAAACAGCGTTACTATATACAGATCGCTGCAAATTTACTCGGAACATGGTCCATGGGTGCGACAAAGACAAATGCCATTAGTGTCATATAAAGGAAAAAGAAAGACTTATAATTTAACTCCCACTCCTCAGTTTCCCCTTAGTGAATTTTGATTGGTCAATGAATTGACCATGTTCCGAGTAAATTTGCAGCAATCTGTATAGTAAAAAAGTATTCTCTTTTTATTTATTTTCCTAATAATTGTGGTAAAAGAAATTTCATGTGGACGATCGAGTGATCTTTATTGTGCACTTGCCTTATGTACCGGTGGAGATATAAATACGGCAATTGCTTTATTTGTACAGACCAGTTTCTGAAACTCCTTTTAAAATACAGGAAACCCAGCAGGAATCCGCTCATATAAAAGTACGTGGTGACAGCTAGTGATGCCGCAAACAACACAGTTGCAAGTCTATCCTGAATTATCTGAAATAAAAAACACATTTTTCCAGAATTTCCAGAATTATATCTGAATATGAACTTACCGATTGCAATTCGTCGAGATTCATGAGAGGGTAGACCCCGTTTAGAAAAATCTGCACGGCATGCCCGCTGATAATCCAGGCGATGCTGATCGCCCGGAACCCGTGGAATATCTGGATACTTTCGCCGGAAGGGACCGAGCTGGTTTTCAGAATATTTTTCGTGTTAGTTACGGCCGAAAATGCCAACCACAAGGGATGGATTTCTAAAATCGAAATTGATCGGAAACGGGGTTTAAAAAACCTTGCAATTGCGCCCAAAATTAACATAATTAATTGGTCTCAAAAGATAACTGTTCTTCAACTAAGTAAATCGCTTTTAAAATGCTCTTAATTAATCGAAAAGATGATTATTAATAAAAAAATAACCTTGATACTACTTGTATATTTCTTACTTTTATTCGTTCGTATGCAGTACACGTCGCAAATTGAAGAAATTAGTACCAACGATGCTAATAAGAAAAATACGAACCTAAAATGAAAGCGAATTTGATAACAAAATCTGGAAAAATTCGACAAACTTACGTAGAGATAAGAGTACCAGCCGTCAATTCCTTGCCCGTGTATTTCGTAGAGCAAAAATTATCCGTTATTATCGGCGGGAAATCTTCGACTAGAAGGGCGTTAGCTAGTTTGAGAAGATCATCAGCTGAACAAGCGTCTGGTACGCAAGTCGAAAGCTTGTACATCTTCTAAAATACAGGATTTCTTCTTTAGTTCGTAGCTCATAAACCAGTGAACAAAGAGGAAAATAATTTTATTACTTACATTGATATTAGAGGTGTCATTAACATCGGGGATTACCAAACCGGCTAGGCAGTATTTGCCTAAAATGTTTATGCCCTTAATATTTTGGTCTATGTTCACGCATTCATCGTAATTTCCCAGCTCCATTCGACCTGAATCTAGCATACCTGCATAGGGAATCTTTGCTGATGCATCTGACACTAAATAGAAAGATATACATTGAGCATTCAATGAGCACGTTTTGAAGTAATAACATCTTACGTACTTCTTGTGAAAATACTGGTGGTGTTTAATATCAAATCAACTTGCAGGGCACACATAGTGTTTATGGGAAGCAATTTTATTTTCTCCCTGTCGATTCGGCCAATCATACTATCTAGTAAGTTATTGAGGTCCATATTGGCTATCACAGCGTTCGTTAGGAAATCCATTTTTACGGAAACGAAACTAAAACTAGCACTATCACCGAAGGAGTTTTACTATATGTTACGATCATTCCGAATTTTAGCATTGAGTGTATTTGTTTAATTTTTATTATCTGTTTAATCAAATCCCGTTAAATCATTACAAATATTTGGTGAATTTTTATGAAATATTTTCTGAAATAAATAAGAGAATCGTGTTGCAAATTTGTTGATATCTCATAGGATTTCTTTTGTTTCGTTTATCGGTTTAACGTACGCAAAAATTTCTAATTTGATCGATTAATTGAATGAAAATATTAGTAAAATGGGATCCAATAATAGTGTGTAAAGTATCTCCTTTATCTCCTTATTCATTGAGTTGAGAAAGTAGACTTAATGAAAAGTTATAGCTGCGAACATGGGGTACATTTTAAAATTATTATTAATATATGTACAAGGTGACCCATTATTTAAGAATTGGATATTATCAAGTATTGCATATTTTTTTAAGATAGAAATCCTGTTATTAATAGAGGACCACTCTGTAAACATTGACGTATCATTATTTTTGTTTGTTTGTAATTGGAACATTTTATATATTTTATATATTATACGTATATTTCAAATTTAAATTAAAAATAAATCGATTGGCCACAAGCTCTGGCTAATTACATAACGCAATTAAAATTATAAAATGCACTTTTTTATATTTAAAACTATTTAATTTACACTATTTAATTACTAATACCATGCTATTTCATGTAAAAAAGGTAAAAACTTGTTTTTCAATATATTCCTTTTAATTTAAGGTGAGGTAAAGGCAAATTATTTTATTGTAACTAAAAAATATATGTAACTAATAATGTAATGTACCATATATTAACTATTTTACTTCCAAATCTTCTCCAAGGATTTACCTTACGGTTATACAATACTTGACCACCCTGTAACTAACCATTTAATCACCAATTAATAGTTTTTGCGATATAAAAAAAACGATAATTAATGATAAAAACACGCGTGCAAAGTCAACAGCAGTCCATTATAAATAAAGAATCAGATTATAAAATTAAATTACTGCATATGTTGTTTGTCCTTCATTCGAAAATCTAATTAGTTATAATAATGAAGCTTAGTTTCAAATTTTCCGTCGAAGACTTAATCAAAGACGACGGGACCACGGAGGGGCATTTGCAGGAAATAAAAAGCTGGTTAGCCACGGTAGAAGATAAATGCGTACCCCGCGAGCTACAAGGGGAACTGCTGGTGTTGTTCCTGCTATCCTGCGATAATGACGTAGAATTCACGAAAAAGACCATAATCTCGCACTATCACATAAAGCACAACGCCCCGCAGTTGTTCAACCAGAGGACCTTGGACAGGAAAGACCTCCAGCAGGCCCTCCAAACTTTGTAAGCACAGCTAATAAATTTCTTATAGGTTCGTTTAATTTACGCGAATATTTTGTAGTAAAATGATTTACTTACCAGAGAGGATAGAAGGCAACAATGCGGTAATTTACATTAAATTGCGAGACACTAATTACAGGAATATGGAGGTGATACCTACCATGAAAGCCGCCCTGATGCTGCTGGATGTAGAGCGGGAGAATTTACCTCCCAGTGGTATCGTTTATTTGGTAGACATGCAAGGAGTAAGCATTCATATTTTAGTTTTAGAAAACATAGCCTTGAGGATATTGTAATTAACACAAAAGTAACTGGAGATAAGGTCCAGATTTTGGGAGAGGTTATTGTCAAGCTTTGTCGGGAAAATTTTAATCTGCCCCTGGTTGTGGTCAAATCCAATGTTAAACTCACAAATTTAACCTACCTCTATGTGGTTTTTTTATTAATTGACCTGAGCGGGTATGGAAACCATAGCAAGGTTTCAGGACAGGGTTGGACAAGGTTGCAAAAAGGACTGGTTATGTAACAAAAAAATCACCCCCTAGAGCGTGAATTTTGTTGAAATTCAGTGGATAATTCATTTTTAGGGACTTCCCCGGTCTTTTCTTCTAATTACTCACGTTTAATACACTTTTTTTGGAGTATATAAGTAATGTTCATTTCTTTTATACTCTGTAAATCATAAATTATCTCTATTCCCAATAGAACATACTGTATGTTGAATTTTTTATTTAATTCATTCTCAAATCTGGAAATAATGGGAAAATGATCTCAGTTACTGAGATTATTTAAAATTATAAAAAAACCTTTCCACTGGTCTATTATAGCGATGATAAACTTATAAAAATAAGATTTATATAATGTTTTAGGTGGGAATAATGCACCTAACAAAGATACGAATAGAATCACTGATGGCGTATTTTAAATATTTAGCAGATGGGATGCCTGCCAAATTCGTCGGGATACATTTCCTGAACGGAGGCTTCGTGACGGACAAACTAATAGGGATGATTAAAAGGTTTTTGTTACCGCACATAATGAAAAGAGTAAGTAATCGTGTTATGGTTATAATTAAAACAGACAGTTAAAACATTATATCAGTTGCATAGCCATCGGCCGGATTTTCCGCGAGACGAGCTATTTAAGATAATACCGAAGAGAAACCTCCCCCAAGAATTGGACGGCGACTTGGGGCCCGAGGAGGAATTGTGCAAGGAAACCATAGCATTGCTCGATGAAAGGAATCAGTTTTTTGAGGACGAGGAACGGATGAGGAAAAATGCTGCGCAACTATAGTCTATTCATAAATGAGGCGGAGTAATAAATCAGCCAAAATTTCAAATGGAAGTTACCTGTCCAACACAGAAATCGAAAAAAATTCATGTTCACGATAATATTTTAATATTACTTGAAAGGTTCCGCCACATTTATGAATAGACTATAGTTGAAAGAGTTTACAATATCAAAAGCATGTTATGTTAATAAGTAAAGTGATGTCTTTTGGTTGTGATCGAGTTATAGGCATTTTTATGGACCTCTTTTGGACAGGATTTTGTGGCATTAAAAAACCAAAGGAATTCATTTAATTCTTATTGCCTAGACAATTACAATTTTCACCGAAGCACCGTATGTAATAAGAGGGAATGTTATCAGATTAATTAAATATCTATAAAGAATGTATTTTTAATGGAAGATTTTTACTTTCTATACCTTTTTATGTATTATACCACTTTTGAAGTTTTCTAATATTCTATATTATTTAAACGAATTTGTATAGGACATTCTTATAATTCCTGATAGTAAGATGCAAGTATAAAATCTTCCACACATTCAATCATTACGACTAGACAAATCTCACTAATATTTAAAAACATTTTTACGAGCTTAAATTATGCATATGATTATGCAAAAATTATCATATAATTTACCGAATTTTAATGAGAGGACTCTAAAATTTCATTACCAACTCATTTTTAGAATTAAATTTTAAACATTTACACATATTTCGTTAATCATTTAGTTATATTAACGGTGAATAAATAAAAAGTAACTGACAGACAAATATTTTCTTAATTAGAACAGGTACTGGACTAGAATATTTCTATAATAAATTTAACTTACATGCCACTATTACTGTAATTAGTCACTTAAAAAATTAATTACGTAAAATACACTTGCAGATAAGCGATAACATTAAAGACAAATATAGTATTAATAAATTCATAGAAATATACATTAACGACATAACATTACTTGATACAAATCCACAAACATACATTAAGCATTCATCATCCTATCCTTGAATACAGTTGTTGATGATTGTTATTGTCAGTGTTGTTAAAACTATTTTTTATGATGTAGTTAACTACAATTACAACTACTTTCAAAAATGTATTTAAATACAGGCTTAAATACAATCGCCCGTATTCAGCGCGATTTTTTAAAAGTTAAACAGTTGTACATTGTTGTTATGGAGAGTAACTAAGGACATTGTTTATGTTAAAGTAGCTCGCTATACATGTATTTAAAGTTAAAATGGGGCGTTGAACACAGGCCAATTTATGCTAAAGTATTTAACTACATATTTAAATATTTTTTAAAATAGGGGGTACAATTATGTTTTCTAAAATTTCGGAAACATTACCTGCATAAAAAGAGAATAAATGATTTGAAAATGTATTTAAATGATGTTGTTAAATACTATAAAAATGTAGTTAAATGTATTTAAAAAAGTAGTTAGTTGGTTCTCTACATATTTAACTACTTGTAGATAACTACTTAACAACACTGGTTATTGTTGATCATTATTCATGAGCTGATTTTTCGCCAAATATTAAATCTAGATATAGGCATATGGCAAATAATTGCTCTTAAAATACGTTGTCTCTTAATAACAGTAACATTACCCTATTGCACAATCAAATTTAAGAACATTTAAGTAAAATATATAGTGCAAATTTGAACTAGTTATGCTTACCTAAACTGTGACAACTTATATAATTTAATGAGGAGCAAATTAAGACACTGTAGAGTTCTTTCAACAATTTCATTAACACAAACCTAAACCGCCAGATTCATCCTCTTCCGTTTCTGGGATTGCTGCATCATTGGGCACCGAAAAATCACCATCTGCAGAATTCTGTGAATTCAAACCAAAACGTTAAAATCATACTTAGAGTATGAAGAATAATATAAGTTTTACCTCTACTTCTTTAGGATTCTCGTTGGCTTTAGACTGGCGTACGCTACTCTCGGGCAAAGGCATGTCTCTCGCAAGTATCGCATATTCCACATCCATGTGCTTAATGAAAGGACTGTTTAACGCCCTCTTGGCATTTTCCGGATCTTCTTCATCGTAAGCTTGCAATAGCGTTTCCAATGTTTGCAATTCCGGGGCCTCGCAATAATTACCTGCCGCAAAAAGGACAATTATATAAAGAATAAGAAGCCAGGGTATCAGAGAACTAGAAATACAGGATTTGGTAAGATTGGTTAGATCATTTAATCGAAAGCTGGAGCTCAGGAAGGGCTCCGAAGGAACAGGACTAGGTCCTGAAGAAGAAGAAAAATGACAGAAAAATGACAGTCGTAAATAAATGATTAAAGTAGCGAGAAAGGCTATTATTAAAGAAGAAGTTACATGTTTACCCCATTCTTTAAAAGCCTTCTCTGCAGCGACTACATCTCCTCTTGCTAATTGAACTAGTACCAGAGCTACGGTTAAACGACCAGTCGCTGAATATGATTCGTTTTGCTGGTGCAGCCCAAGTTCTCGTCTTATCGTATCTGCAGCTAGATCGTACCTGAAATTATATAAATAACGTGCATATGATGCTAATACGAATCGAAATTTTGAAATACTTACTGCTGCAGTTTCACGTGCAGTCTTGAAACTTTACTGATGTACTCTGCGGCCTGTCTAGTACTATCCTGAATCTGAAACGGTAAATTATTATAATAAAGATTGCGTTCGTAATTCACACCAATTCGAGTGATTGTTGATTTACTTGCCATTGCAATTTCGGTGGCATGTTGAAATAACTTAAGGGCGTCAGCGGGATATTGGGACTCTAAAATCTTGGCTGCTTTATCTAAAGAGGAGGCCGCCGACTCGGCGTTGCCCTGGTTTTGGTACATATTGGCGGCCCTTTCGGCATATTGAGCAATGTCCTTCAAATTCCCCAATTCCTTGCTGACTAAAATGCATTGATCCAAAGCTTTAGCAGCATAAAACAATCTACATTGGGAGTTAAGAAAAAGATGATGTGGAATTGTATTTAGTGTTTAGTTATAAAAAGGATACGCTTTGTTTTGCTTGAAACATTCTACTGCTTTTAGTAAGCAGTCTTTGCACTGTTCGTACGATTTAGCATTTCGAAAACATGTTGCTGAAATGTAAGAAATATTATGAAGAGCGTTAGAAATTGTTGTTCGCTGTTGTTGTACAAACCTGCTTTGTTGTATTCATCAGCAGCATTCTCGTAATCCGGTCTCCACTTGAGCAAAGAAGTTTTTAAACTACAAAATATCAAGACTAGTTTTTGTGCATACGAATTTGTTATGTACGGTTACCTTTTCTCAGCGTTTCTAATGTGCTCTAAACCTTCCTCTATTTTTTTATTCGATGACATGCTTAAACGTTAAATAATCGTATCACAGTAAATGCTAAAACGAATATTTTTTTATTTGTTTTGTATTGTTCTTATTTCTGACTTTGACAGAACGTGACACATTCGCGAATTGACACTAACTTCATTTCATTGCCACTTTTTCATATTTCTCTTGGCGACTTCAACATTGTGTGTATTTGGTTATTTTTAAAATTCATATTTACTAAAATTTATTCGAATGAAACACTCGAATTAAAAAGAAACCAGACTAATTTGAGATTTTTATTAACTTAAAACTAAAATCACATTAATTCGATGAAATATAGTTTTCAATGAACAATTCAACATTGTAGATCTCCTTCATAATCTCACTAACAAGTTCTTCCCTATTCGGTAAAATCGAAAACTGGAGCTTAATGTATTCTATAGAAGATTTATCCTCTAATATGTTTTTTATATTAGAATCTCGAATAGCCAAACTGAAAAAAAGTAAATAGTCATTTTAACAATAAATTAGTGTATGTTGTAACTTACATATGAAGTAAAATTATACTAATATAATTCCATACTGCAGGCTTGAATACTATGTTGTCAGCATTTAAATTAAAAGTCCTCACAAGTGATTGTAGATCAGAGAGTATATTAGGGAAAATCTTAACTCTTAGTGCTTGAAGTAATTGCTGCATTCTAAATATCAAAATTTTCTAATTATTAACACGACTAACGTTTTGAGTATCAGTAACTTACGATTTATTAACGGCCGTTAAAAAAATCTTTCTCCTAAGGGCTTTTTGAGATGTGACGTCGACCAAAGGAAGTACAGGAGCAACTTCTGGTTCATCTTTGTCTGTAGCATCGTCTTTTGTAGGAAAATTGCTGTCTTCTTTTTCATGCAAAAGTCCACTATAGAAGCATTTAACTTTCAAATTCAACTCCTTGTTTTCCTTTTTCAACGTTTGATAATCCGGTATTGGCTTCAATTTGCTACCGACTACTGCATTGTCGAATTTCTCATCGGCCAGTTCTTGTAAATGGAGCCTCCTGCAGATGTCCATGTATTTTACCTGCTGTTCCCTCTGAAGTTCAGCTATATTCAATTTTTCAAAGCAATCGCTCATCTTATTCACATTGAGTATTTCCTTCACTTTGGCCTCTCCATATAAAAAGATAAACGACTCTAATGTCAGCCATTCCTTGATGACTTTTTTAATTATCTCCTCGGGGTTGATTTTTGGAGTTTTGTAGGTCTTTTTTCTTGTTTTCTTGATTTGGGATTTCGCAACGCACCCGGATGAATGCAAATTTTCGCAAGAATCGTATTTCAGTTCGTTGTTTTCTTCGTTTTCGACTATTACTGGTAAACTAGCAGATTTTTGGAGACATCGGTGTTCGCTTGCTGGTCGAATTGATTCATCTTCTTCTTCATTTTGTTCGCTGTTTTCAGTTATGGTTTGCATCGTTTTTACAAGCTTCGATTTCTTTGGTTTAACTTGAAAAATAAATTGGAAATTATTTGGCAAGTTTACTAATGGTTTAGAAGTTTTACCTGGTGGTTTATTTTTTTCTTTTTCGTTCGGTTTTGATCTAATAATCTCATTATTAACTATATCTGACAATGAAGCTTCTGTAAAAACTCGTACTGATGTAAATGATGGTCCAACTGCGGGTTTTGGAATGCCTTGGTCAATGTATTCTCCTGGTAAACCCCTGTAAATACAATAGCAATGTAGGAGAGTTAAGAAAGATTTTTATAGTATTGCTAATTCTGAGAAGTATTTAATATTATTATACCCTTCGTTGTTTCCTAACAATTGATATTCTGGAATGTCTTCAAGTTTTCTCAGCCAAAGAGGACTATCATCTATTTGCTTCTTTATATGTAAACTGGCTTTATAACAGAAGTTACTGCAGTAATTCTAAAATTTAACAATATTTTATTTTACACAAAAACCTGTGTTATTTGATTTAAGCACTTACTTTGCGATCAGTTATATCGTACACCTTGTTACTTTTAGTAGAAATAAAATACTGTTTTTTAGGCATATCTGGAATCCGCCTGCCGCATATGGAATATCCACACAATTTTGTTATCGCCCTTTCTTCGACAATGTCTTGGTAGTGTGATTGGTTAATAAAAGGAAGCTAACAGGCAATATAAACATTAAATACTATTAATTATGTAAAAGTGAATGCAACTTACACATTTAGTGAATATTTCTGGTTGAAGTTTTCCTTCGACTGAAAACTCAACTATTTTCTGCGCTCTAGCATCACATGCTTTTCTTCTTTGAACGCTGATTAGAATTTCTTTTCTGAAAAATGAAATGGAATATTTAAGGCTAAAATTGTATTTACATATTAAATATTGCGAAATGTTAGCTCAGACCTATTTGGCACCATCAAGATGTCGTTAACCCCATTTTTTCTCATAAAATTACGGAAATTTGACTAATTTATAATGCAGTTAAAATAAGTCTTTATTTTTAATAATTAATAAGGTGTAAGAACACTCTTAATAACAGGTTTCGATAATAATCTTACAATTTTCAAAAACATGCTAAAACTGTTAAAAATTCATGTAAAATAAATCTGTTAACATACTTCGTTTCGTTTGAAGGTTCTTCAGATTTAACATTTTGAGCCAATTTAATATAATCATCTAAATTCTCTTGCATTGTATATTGTAATAACAATCCATTTACAATCCAAACAAAACCACAATTACTTTTTTGCGAATTAGAACAATTTGACAGTTTTTGACAAGCAGCTGTGCAATGTCTAAAAATAATTTTATTTTCGGCCCTTTACCATGTACGACTAATATCAACTTTATAAATTTAGTTATTAAAAACGAAGAACGTATTATTTGAATAAAATAAAAATATAACTCGAGCAGACTTGTTTATACATGAAAATATTAAATTAAAACAAAAGTAGGAAGTAAGTAACCCTTTTGAGATTAAAGCACTCTTATTTTATACTTATAATTTCTTTTCTAGCCTACTTATAATGCAACAATGTCTTCAGTTAAGATTGAAAAAATTTATAAGTTAGGACAAAAGGGAGATAAAGATGCTTTGATAGAATTTATGAATGATATAGAAGAAGCAGAAATAGAGGACCTAGTCAAAGCATTTCTGAGATCTTCAAACATCAACGAAACATGGAATTACATACTAAGTTCCTTTTCCGAAAGCCCCGACAGCCACCAAAAACGTTTAACATTAGTTTTCTCTGTATTGAAGGAGCTAGAGAAACGGGATATATCCCAAACCACAATTAACGCAGTCATAACAGTTTTATGCCTAGAGCTAGGAAAATTCATACCAGGCGATTTAGCGAAAATATGCCATTACTGTTTAGAAGAAATCCAATCGGGCAAACCCACAAAATTCGTTTGGAAAGATCTCCTACCCAAAATCCTGGAAGTTCTTGCAAATAAAGACACTTTCACATACGACGAATTGGATTACACAGGCGAAGAATATAAAACAGACTTCATAAATACTGTTTGTATGAGTCCATGGTCTTCGGAAGTTCTAACACCTTTAACCCAACTCTTCATCGAGATGCCTTTGAGCAAAGAGGAGCACCTAAAAGTCACCACAAAATTATGTTCGTATATCAAGAAGATGTCCCCTCAAGAGCTCCCTCCATTCGTCTATCAACTGTTGCAGTTCTGCAAACGGCAAAATTGCAAGCATGTCTTCATGAAACTCCAGAATTACTTCACCCTGAAAATCTACAAGAACGCCAACGTCGGCACCGAAGACTCGCCTGATTCAAACTCCTTCTTAGACATGATAGAATCGACGGATAATGCCGATTGCATAGAGGCCGAAAGCACCATCCTATTCCACATACATCGAGCTGCTTCGCTGGGGTACGAGTGCATCAAGGAGTATTTGAATTTCCTGAAAAACATGGTCAAAGCGCCCGAGCACGTATTGAACGCGTTCCAACTGACGGTGCTGTTCACCATTTCGAACAGCTACGAAGAAACCATTTTCGAAATAATAAGGACGTGCGTTGTGAGAATTTACAACGAGGATAAGAAACGGGCGCATTCTTCTTGGTACAGGGAAATGGTGCCTTCAACAATCAAGCTCGAAGAAGTCATATCCCAGGTCATACACTTCAGCGTAGAGGACAGGGATCTGGCCTTATCCGGTTTGATAAATTTCGCTTTCGTGTTGCTTGGAGTAGGGTCTGCTCTGGGGCAAGACATTGTTGCGGAGAAGCAGTGGTCTCTAGGCATTGCCATATTACTAAAGATCGTGAAGAGGAAGAGAAAAATCGCCTCTACCATTATTCAAACTCTCAGTATGAACATCGTTTCGAAACAGAACGTTTCACAATACATCGAATGCCTGTATTTGATATCCAGAAGCATGCCTTTGTTGATACTCGAAAACCAGAGGAATATAGAGGATTTGTTGCAGATTACTACGGATAAACAAATATTCGATGCTCTAATACCGCTCACGAAATTCTCACTGACCGTACGAGACAACCTTTTAATCTATCTGAGAAAAGCCTTGTACTCTCGATCGAGCGAAACTGTACAAATATCCATTAGCGGTTTCTTGAAGTTACTCACTAACTTGAAGATAACAGACGCTGCTAATCTCAGTCAGAATAGCGTGCAATCTTTCTCATCCGGTTATTCCGTATTTACTCAATTATCCTACAAAACCACCCAAAATGCCATCGGAAATTTTAACAACGAAGCCTTGTGCTTCCAAATATTAAACATTCTCAATAAATGTTTAATGAAGCAAGCCGATATCAAATCGCAATTGTATGAAGGATTGTACGATGCAGTCGATTTCAACCCTGCCCTAGGTGTGCCGGTGCTGGATCTTCTTTGGTTCCATCTCGAGAAATATATAATTTCACAAGATACCCTACCACCGGTTGATTTCGAAAAGATAACTACCTGCAAAGAAGCGCAAGCTATATCAGTGGAACCATTAGGCAAATTGATATACGCAGGAGGTCTGATATGCACCAAAGTTTTAGAGCAAGAAGACAACAACTCGGTTAATGTAGACAAGTTTATTAAAGTTCTCGACGAACTTTCGCAAAAAATGGTTAATTGCGAGTTGGTTCATTTCGAATTAGACGACGGTACTGATTTGTTGGATAACGTTCCGGAGAGCCAGAAAAAGTTGTTGGTTCTTAAAGAAGCTTTGTGCATTTACGAGGCTTTGATGGGGTATAAAATATACTCGTGGAACGAGAAATCGGAGAAGCAAGGCCTCGCAATTAACAGCCTGTTTCAAGGATACAATCGGTTAGTTCAATTCAGTAAGTCGCTTTCCAAGCCGAAGAAGGCGGGCGTAAAGAGGAAAAAAAACGCTGATAAAACGACGCAAGAAACGCAAGAATGCCCTACGAAAAAATCGAGCAAGAACATAAAGCTTCCCGATTTTCTTTGGAATTTCCAGACGGTTAAAAAAGCCTTAGAATTGTTGTATGAACCCGAATTATCCTGGACGACCATTTCCGAGGCAAACATAGTTCGCAGCAACAAAGAACTTCATCAACACCTTATGGGGACTGTTTTACACTTAGCTCAGACCAGCAAGCACAGAAAAGAGCTAGACACGGCAGTTAAAAAGCTACATTTCGACCACATAACTGCTATAGCTACGATTATTTACAAAAGAATTATCAAGAAACTCGTCGAATTTACAGATTTCGATGCACCAACAGCGGTTTTAGCGATGGAATGCTTCAATCTTTTGATCAACCTAATCATCAACCAGTATAAAAATAATTTGAGCGTATTCCTGAACACAGTCGCCTTCGATGAGCAATCCCAGGATTTGGTGAAGCCTCTAAGAGACATCATTCAAATGTACCAACATATTTACGAAAACGAAGACTTTAACGACGCTGTTGACTTTGAAATGAAGAAAATCCCATTGATCGCCATTAACACTCTGACTACCTTAGTTAACGAAATTCCCACTTCGGAAATGGATTTATCTAACAACGTTCTAGACTGGTTGAAAAATTTCGCCTGCAACAACACGCTTACTTTAAAAACGTCCACGGCGTTCGTGAATTTATTTTTTAATACTCACCTTAAGTACAAAGTCAGTTTAGCTCTGCTTAACAGCATGTCCGTGAGCATCAGGGAGATGATCGATGTTATTACCGAGGAAGAGCAAACCATAGAAAGTTTTAAAATTATAAACGAATCGTCAGTGCATCACATTTTCTTGTGTTTGTGTAATATAGTCGGTAAATTTATTTTAGACGATATAGACTCTATAATTGTCCGCTTGAAATCCGAACACTCTGTGCTTAAGTTCGAAGAAAATTACGAAAACAGCAAAAAAGATTTCAAATTAAAGGAGAAAGGGGTGTGTTGTCAGTTGTATTTTGTTGTGGACATCCTAACTAACTTGGCGAATCTACAAATACCCTCCGGGAATCTTTCGGAATCGCTCTTCAAGAGCCTCATACTGGTATACGGCAGCTTGAGCTCCCTAACGAAATACTTCAACAGCAGGTTCACCAAAACCGACACGTTTCAAGACGCCAGGTTCGAGAAACTGGTGAGGCTCTCCGGGAAGCAGCTGTCCCCCGCCATTTATAAGTTCATCCTCTATCTGGAGGAGAACAGGAAGGACTCGCAGAACACCCAGGCGAAGAAGAAGGCCGTGGACGCCAGCGCTCTGAAGTCGAAGGTGCTCAGGGAGACCAGGCTGATACCGACGGTGATATACGAGATCGAGCAGTTCAGCAAATGCGTCACGCAGCTGTCCAATAAGAGCAAGACCGATTTGAGCAAGTACGTCGGGCAGGGCGTCGTGCGCGATTTCAGGATAATGGATTTGAAGGAAACGCTGAAGGATAGGCAGGATGACGAGCCGTCCGTGTCGTACGATAACGAAACTTCTATGGATGAATCCAGGACTGATGCTAACACGGATGCCGGGGAAACTACCGAGGTTAATCCTGAAACTGACGATGAGAGTGATAATGAGCGTCCGGTTTCTAAAAAAACGAAAACTTAGGGGTTTCTAATGTATTTGATGTAATGATAAAACTCGTATTATCAGAAATTTTGATAGAACTGTATCTTATGATGAATAATTAAACACATAATGGGATACAGTCATGCAAATTTCGATAAAGTGTTCTCTGATATTATTGTTTGTGTACAGGAATTTTGTAATGTAAAAAAACATGTCCTTGTGTAATAATGTTATTTAAAACTTGTTGATTCTACAGTGAGCACCACAAGTGTTACCCCCTAATTCCTAACAAGAGTCCAGTAACGAGTTAGATAAAGGGGGTTGTGATGCTCACTGTATATTGTACTTCAACAACATTTTGTTGTATTTATATTTTCTAATAAATATATTTATCTTAAATTTTAGAAACACTTATTTCTTAATACAACCGTTTCTTATGGCACTTTTGCATACTCTCTAAATTTTTAATATAGGAAATAAAGAAAATAAATAGACCACATGGGCGATCACAAAATCCATACCTATGCATAGAACACTTGCGTATTCTGTATAACAACATAAATCCTTCAACATTCAACATATCCTTGTTCTCTTCCAGCGAGCAGGAGGAATAAATAATGATGACCTTATCCAATCTATTGGTTCAAAAACCGACCTGTGCTGGGAACATTTTCCCAAAAAATCCGGCTGTTGTATTCTTTGATAAACAAGTCTCATCTTCTCAGGCGTAAAATAATGCATTGTAATTAAGTCATTTATTTCACATGAATTATCATCTAAGTTCCCTGTAGTGAATTCAAATAGTGTATTCGGGATAATTCCCGAATGTTGTGCACACAAACCTAAAAGAAAATCATTAATAATAAATAGAAGTGATTGGGGCATGTAAATCACCTGTAAAATACACATCTTCTAAATGTATAAAAGGAATGGTCATAGCAGAATTATACAGTTTCCTGGTAACGTCCATGGACATAACATAGCCTGTGCCTGATAAGAAATTTGGAAAATATGTACCATTATACATATACGATGGGCAATACCTAAGAAAATGTATTATAATAATAATAATAAATTTTTATTTATTTCGAAAACGATGCTCTTACCATTTACTCGTGGGATCCTTAATAGGTTTGGTGCCGCACATCATTCTTCCCAGCAATACATTTTCCGAACTATTCCTTTCTTTAAGCACTTTTACCAACTTAGGCAAGCTCACGAACATATCATCATCTATTTTGAAGAAAAACTTAAATTTGTCTAGGCACTGATTCGAGACCAGCTGCAGCATTAATGTAGACTTAATAGTAAGATTATAATAGGAGTCGCTGAAATCAGCTTGAATAATATCGTTGAAATTCTCACTCTCGGTTAAAACAGCATCCTAAAAATTTGACGATGAATTATTTTGATAGGGCTCGAGTAAGGCGTTTACTTGGACGGATGTATCTAAGGAATTTCCAACGAAAAATATCAGTTCAATATTTTCGTTTAAAACCATTTTGTTGCTGCCCCATGTTTCTCTTATGGCTTGACGAGCGTCTGCATTTTGAGGGGCAGAACACACGAATATTAGGAGCATCTGGGGATTTTGGCAAAAGCCATCGGGAATTATCCGAAAATTTACTTCGGACACGTAATAACTGAGGTTCCTAAGCGAGTGCTTATCCCATCCTTCAACTAAAAGATAATTTAAATTATATTATAAAATAACTGACAGTTAATATTTACCATCGTATTCTAGATTCGTGAAAAATATTATAAGTTGAAAAATACTGATTATAATAGCTGAGACATAAATATATTCTAGTTTTAGTTTCATTTAAAATATAAGATATTTTAATTTTTAAATCACAATTTTGTTTACTTGTAGGTTAGTTTTCTACTTTTTTTAATAATTGTCATTATTTTATATTATTTTTATGTTCTATGCAAAATATCAGATGTTCTGTAAACAAAAAATTAAGTAAAAAGAAGAAAATCGTTATGATTTGATTTAGTTTGGTTATGATCTTTATTTTTTACTAAACTTTGGACTTCTTAAATTTACTTTGTTATCTTTATCTTTCATACATTCCATTTTATGTATATTTGCATTTATAGAATCAACAATGCCTGTAAAGTTAAACCTAATTGCTGCAGCATGCGAGAATATGGGTATAGGAAAAAACAACAACTTACCATGGAAACTAAAGTAACTAGTATAATAAATAAAATACAGTATCAAGAGTACATGTTAATTTCCATATGGTATCCTTTTGTAGGTCTGAAATGGACTATTTTACTAAAATGACCAGTAAAACAAGCGATCCCAATAAGAAGAATGTAGTTATAATGGGCAGGAGAACATGGGAGTCCATACCAAAAAAATTCAAGCCATTAGCAGATCGTATAAATTTCGTGTTATCTCGTTCTGATTTAGATTTAGACCATTATTCGAATACATTTTCATTTAATAGTTTAGAGTCATGCATTGAGAAATTGGAGGATGATTCTTATAAGAACATTTATGAAACTGTTTGGATTATTGGAGGCAGTCACCTATATGAGGTATACAGGTCATGTGTGTTTGTTATCCTCAAGTCAAGTATAATTCAGGTTTTCATTTCTTTAACTTAACACATTTACATATTGCAGTTTTGGTATAAAATATAAAACTAGTCAAATTAACAATGAAAACAAAATATGTTTCTTTTTAGTCTGAAAGATGAGTTGGTCATTAATGTCATGTGTTTCGGCAATTACTTACATATTGAACTTTATTTCAGGAGGCTTTGAGATCAAATCATTTTTACAGGCTGTATTTAACACGCATTTTGAAAACTTTTGATTGTGATACATTTTTTCCTCCCTTACCAGAGCATCTTAAAAAAGTCAGGTGAGCGAATATTACTTTGTAATAAACTGTATAATTAATGTAATAATATTTCAGAGATCCTGAAGTACCAGATGAAATTCAAACTGAAAAAGGAATAAACTTTACGTACAACATCTATGAAAAGACCATTTGAAGATAATCTCCATGTAAATCTAGGCGAACCCTCACAAAACCATTGTGAATTGATCGTCACCACTGGAAACATTATTTTTATATGCTTTATTAATACAAAAAAAATAAAAATGAACTCTCTTAGACAAACTTGTAATTATATTCCAAAACTATTATATTAAACAACATATGAATATACCCCAACAATGTGACATTGTCGGCGGTATGAGGAATTCGTAAATAAATACAAAATAAAAAAAGTTTCTTCAAACTTGGTGCTCGGGCCCCCATCCAAATTGCTTAGCTATATAGGTCGTCTTCAGGATCATCTTGGAAGTTGGCCTGATCCCCGCCGGTGCCTCCCGGGGCTTGCGGCCCTCCCTGGGCCGTCGGGAAACGGAAGTTCGTTCCGAATCCTCGAGATTGTTGTAAAGTTTGTGCAAACATTTCGTATTTTCTGATGTCGTTATCGGAGACCGAGCGTCTGGCGAAACGCATCGCCTCTTCAAAGTGAGCCCTGGTTATTTCTGGGACCGGATCGTCGTCATCCAGCTGCATAAATAAAATATATTTTAAGAGAGAATTTTAATCAGTGTTAACAAGTACTTACATCCATTGCTACGTTGGGATTCAATGCTCTCTCTCGTTCTCGTCTGATCTCCGTTTCGATGCTTTGTCTTATAGCGAGTTTGCAAGCTCTTTGACATATTTCTGTTAAATCGGCGCCCGAAAAGCCGTGTGTAACTTTGGCAATATATGTAAGATCTACGTCTTTAGCTACAGGTGATTTCCTTAGGTTCGCCTTAAAGATTGCTTCTCTAGACTTTTCGTCTGGTAACGGGATGTAGATCAACTGATCCAGACGACCGGGACGTAATATTGCGGGATCAATAATATCTTAAAAGTAAAAAAATATACATTAAAAACGCACATGTTATTAAAACAATTAAAATTTACCTGGTCTATTTGTAGCACCAATTATGAAAACGTTCTTTTTAGCTCCCATGCCATCCATTTCAGTTAAAATTTGATTAATCACCCTATCGGCTGCACCGCCGGCATCTCCCACATTTCCACCTCTCGACTTAGCGATCGAATCTAACTCATCGAAGAAAAGCACACAAGGAGCTGCTGACCTGGCCTTATCGAAAATGTCTCTAACATTAGCTTCAGATTCACCGAACCACATGGTTAACAATTCCGGTCCTTTGACGGATATGAAGTTGGCCTGACATTCGTTAGCGATGGCCTTGGCCAATAGGGTTTTACCGCAACCGGGCGGTCCGTAAAACAGCACTCCCCTGGACGGCTGCATGCCGAACTTCAGGAACTTATCGGGATGCTCGACCGGGTATTGCACCAACTCCTGCAATTCCTTCTTGACGTTCGCCAAACCGCCGATATCGTCCCAAGTGACGTTCGGAACTTCGACGACAGTTTCGCGCAGAGCGCTCGGGCTGCTCTTCGTCATAGCGTAGCGGAAGTTCTCCATGGTCACGGCCAGCGAGTTGAGAACCTCGGCGTCTATTTGATCGTCTTCGAGATCAATCAGGTCCATCTTCTCCCTAATCTGTTGAAGCGCCGCTTCCGAACAGAGCGAAGCCAAATCGGCGCCCACGTGACCGTGAGTCTCGGCCGCGATTTGCTCCAAATCGACGTCATCGGCCAGCTTCATGTTCTTAGTGTGGATTCTCAGCACTTCCAGTCTACCGGTAGCGTCCGGAATGCCGATGTCGATTTCCCTGTCGAATCTTCCGAATCGACGCAGAGCGGGATCGATGGAGTTCGGCCTGTTCGTAGCGGCCATAACGATGACGTGGGAGCTCTTCTTCATGCCGTCCATTAGAGTAAGCAATTGCGAAACGATACGACGCTCCACCTAAAGAAACGCGATTATTTTCATACATGTTTGACAATCGACAATTAATATCTCACCTCTCCGTGAGTTTTCTCTCTCTTCGGAGCGATGGCATCCAATTCATCGATGAAGATGATAGCCGGGGAGTTCTTGTCGGCTTCTTCGAAAGCCTTGCGCAGGTTACTCTCCGACTCTCCGGCAAGTTTGCTCATGATTTCCGGGCCGTTAATCAAAAAGAAGAAAGCTCCGGTTTCGTTGGCGACGGCTCTGGCTATCAGGGTTTTTCCAGTACCCGGTGGACCATACAAGAGGATACCTCGAGGCGGCTTAACACCAATAGCCTAACACACAGAAATAAAGAAACGTTTATAAAACAGTAAACAAAATAAAAGGCATTTTGTACCTTAAACAGACTCGGATGTCTCAACGGCAACTCGACCATCTCTTTAATCTGAGCCAGCTGTTTTCTGCAACCTCCGATGTCATCGTAGCCAACAGCGTTAAGAGCCTCCTCTTCTTCTTCGCGTTTGATCGGATCCCCGTCGCAATGGATGACCGTATCGGGAGCGACTATGCAGTAAGGAGCCGGATCAGTTTCCACTACCTTAAATTCTACAGCTCTCATACCGCCCCTTACGATAAAAACGTCGTCCTTATGTATGGGCCGATACGCCTCCAGGAAATACGGTTTCAGATACACTTCAAACAGATTTCTAAAAAAAAATACATATGGATGGACGTTATTTAAGGCTGACAATTGAAAGTTAATGGAAGGTTTGATAAGCGTGTAATCTGTTTGTTTGGAAGTGAAGGATTATTCGGTTTTGAAACAAAGAAAATTTGCCGAAATTAGATAGTAGTTTTTGTTTTTAATTTGCATTCGATTATGCAGATTTGTGATTATCAGAACTATTCAAAAATTGTAGAAGGCATTTTTGTGAAATATTCTGGGAGTAGTCTCCAGCAAATTTCATTTAACATAAAGGGTGTCCCAACAGGAGCGCCGGATTTAATTTTATAGAAAAACACACTTATTTTTTGAATTAAGCAAACATTTTTATCTCAATATAAAGAATAATAGTTCTGATTAATCGTGAAATACGACATCAGGCAAATATCCACCAAGTGGACCTCAGGCATAGATTTATTCTTTTGTTGAAAAAAAATGCTTGATTAATTCAAAAAATAATAGTTTCTTTAAAATTAAATCCGGCGCTCTTGTTTCCACACTCTTTAGAACTCAGTCAAGTAGTAAATACTCTTGATATCTTTCAAGATACATTTTCATCCACGATTACAGGACAATTTTTTTTCAAAATTGATCAAGATGCGAACAATTAATTAATGTTTCTGCATCATAACAAAGTACAAGCTGGAGTAGCTTTGCGAAATAGATCTTACCCTGTAAGCCCTTCGACTGTATCATCTATGGGAAGAACGTGGATTCTTTTACCGTACTTAACATCAGGGCAGGGCTGAATAGAAACGACGTCAGACAACCTGACTCTTAAGTTATTCCGAACGTTTCTGTTCATGCGGATCTTTTCGTCACTACAACTATCGTCAGAGAGAACTATGCAGACAGTTTCTTTTCGACGCTTGCCCTTAAGTAGTACAGTGTCTCCTCTAAAGAGCTGCAGTTCGTCCATTTTCGCCTGGGACAGGGCCACCACGGAATTATCATCGTTAACGGCTTCTTCGACCAAAAGCCTGTTCGGACGGTCCTTTTTGCGAAGAATCGCAGTCGCTAGATCGTCAGGGCTGAAATTAGAAATTGAAAAAAAATCTTATTTGATAGGTAAAAGAAACTTCTCGGGCGCCGGATTCGTTTCTAACAATACCGAATTGAATTGCGGCGAAATTTATAAATTCCTTTAAAGGAATCGACAAAAATAAAAAATTCAGTATAAATAGAAATTTCGGAATCCACCATGATGACAATGTAGATTTCCATTCGAAATCAAAGCAAACCGGCAACGATACGGACGCAAAATTTCGATTCTTACCTTTTGCTATCAGCCATGGTTTTAACACAAATTTATAGTTAACACTGGAACTTTATTCCCTACCCAACCACAGATATATTTATTCACTTCGGAAACTAATTCAGTTTTTTCTCCAAATGCTGACGATCGTTAAACTGACAAAGAATGACGTAGCTTTTTCACAATAATGACAACTGACAGCACGGTTGCGTTCGTTTCACCTCAACTCGCTCCGACGTCTAGAAACTTCTAATTACCCCGTACACAAAAAATATAATTTTTTTTAAAATGAAACTTTTGAAATCGTATTTTAACGTATTATTTAAACATTACGATTTTTGTCGTTCTGTAATAAATAAATATCATTAATTACGCCTTTTTTAATAAAAGTATAATGTATGCATCAAACAAACGAACGTTAGAATTCTTCTAGTTTGTTTTAAACGAAAAACAATTACATCGGAGGGCGACATTAACAAAAGAGAAGAAATTTTTTGACATTTCAAACTCAAGTCAATATTGACATGTCAAAGTTCAGTCAGTCGAAAGGTGTGGAGTGTAAACGGATTTTACACTAATTCGATGTTCTCACCGTATAAATAATTAGTCCGTTATAAATGTTGTATTAGTGTGTTGTTTTAATGAAATCAACGTTTGATTTCTAAATTAAATTAGTTCTAGTTTACAAAATGGCTTCTGGAGACACAATCGAAACTATTCAAACTGTAGATACAATTCAAATAACGAATATGAACAGCTCCAAGGATGGCTCGGTTTATAGAAAAACATCAGAATCCGAGGATATTGATGGTATGTTTTATTTATTTAAATAGTTTTATAGACAAGGGTAATTTTCATTCTTTGTTACATATATTTGGAACATTTTTTTAGTGCTTTTTGCTAAAACATTTTTCAGTCTTTTGTCATTTTATTGTCTTTAAACACTTATTAAAATACAAAGTTTACTTAAAATATTACTTTTTAATAAATATATATTTATTTAAAGAATTCATTCATAGGAAATTCTTGACATACTTTTAAGACCTGAGTCACTAATATAACATACCTTTAAAACCTTTATTCAAGGGTATTTAAAACAAAGAAAATTTCCTGTTTATACAAAATATTTGTTAAATTACATTTTTTAAAACATTACCTACTGCTGCAGTAAGGAATAAAAATAATTAATTTTACCGATTTAGATTTTAAAAATAGTTACGAGGAAAATTTCAAACTTCCTGTTCCTACCTACACTCAATTTTAGGAATCGTTTGATTTGAAAACATTTAAATATAATAATTAAAATATCCTGCATACAATTGCACCTGCCTATTTTATGTGTAATTTTCCTCAAACTTTAAACTTACTACATTGGCTTCGTGGAGACCTTGAATAAAAAAAGCGTACCAATAAAAGTGATTTGTTGATTAAGTTTCAAAACCAACAGGCTTGTTTATGATGGTTATTTTTTACATAAAACGCAAAGTTACATTACATTGAATCAAACTCTATTGAAAGGTCGTAAATTATCTACTAAAAATATTTGTATTTTCATCAAACTTAAACACTTGGGTACCTGTGTATTTGCGAATTGCAAATTTTAGTATATTCATAACATGTTTTCATCATTTCATGCATAGAATCGTGTTCTGGTTTTCGTTTAAATCGATTTTTAATTAAAGTATTCGCTGTTAGAAATATGTAATCGTTTAAAAATTTGTCTAGTTCAAATTTGACTAAAGACTGCTAGAATTAAATACATCTTGCATTCAATTATGTATTTATTTACGAAGTATTATTGATAAATGTACTATTAAATTATCTGGTAAGGGTAACGGCCTTGATTCGGTCAATGTTCTTCTGCCACGCTTTTCTGCCCACAAGATTATAATTTTCAACATAAATTCGCTATTTTTTTTGGTTTATTGTACTTATATTTTCAGTAATAACGTGTCACTGCCCCGAAAATGGTGTTAAATTTCACTCATCATTGATTTCTCCCAATCTAAATTGAGATTTATAATATTTGAAGGATACATTCCCATTTTTACATTCCAGTAAACAAACGATTAAATACAAGACAGTCCTGTCCTATCGTTCGTTATTGCATTTAAATATTAAAGCATTATTAGCAATGCCTTGTATTATTCACAGACGTAATCGTTTAGTAATTTATTTTATTCTAGAATTTTTATGCGACATTATAGAAACAAATAAGGCGCGATGGACGTTTTACAATTCAAATTTAATTGATAAATTTCGTTGCAAAGCCGGTTGAATAATAGAAACGGTTACTCATTCGTTCGTTAGAATTTTCAATAATTAGCGAATCTCTTGAGTAATTAATGAGGCTCGATAATGTCTAAGAATATCGCCGTTAAACATTCAACGTTTCCTATAATAATAACCCGTTGAAACCGACTTTAATTTAATGCTTATTGTAAAATCCGACTGATTAAAAGTTGGATTTAAAATATCCGCATTCTCAAGAAACAATTCGATTACCGCGATCATCAAGGTGATGTTTATGCAATTAACTCGCCCGTTAAACTGATGATAACAGCTCATTGTTGTTACGAGATGACTTTAATAGTTTGTTAATAATCTATTTCTATTCGCTGTTGTTTCGCTAATATAAATAGTGAACTCGCTAAAATCAAAAGCAGTTTATCGAAAAGAATTAAGGCCGAAAAAAAATTTCTTCTAAGATTTTCTCGAAAACTAATCGAGATGGAAAACATGCTGTTTGTTTTGTTTTGTAACAAAACGACGGTTTTCTGCAATTATCATTAAGAATGGTAAATTTTCTAAAATAATTCTTCAGTTATATTGAGTTTTTATACATCTTATCGAAACTTATTTTATTGCAATTGGATGATAAATCGCAATTACCTTGAAAACTAATTGATATAGAAACATCCTGTTTATTTCTGTTTATCCTGTTCATAAAAAACAACAAATATTTCTCCAAAATTTTCGAAAATCGCATATAGTGCTGGAGATTAAAAAAACTATATTTTTACGACTTGTAAAACTACTTTTCCAAATGAGCGCTTCATTCCAAAAATCAGGCAAGTCTAAAATAACACATTTTGAGTTTACGATGCCATAATATCGTTTTCTACAAACTTCTACAAATAATAGAGAAGTCTGCAGATATAAACGATTGATGAAGCTATATTCTGCAAAACAAGTAAAGTCCAGTTCGTTTCCGGCAAGAACTAAACAAGTCCACTGGACTAGACTGGATTAGTCCGGAATTTACAGGTCGCGAAACAAATGGACCCAATGTTGAAATTACGACGATAATTCTGATGGGTTAAATATTGGTTAGTGTTTACCTGTTTTAAGTTTTCATTACGGTTAATTTTTTTGATGTAATGTTGAATAAACTTTATATTATACTTCTCACTTGTACTTCACCTGCAAAAACCAAACAAATCCAAAGACATTTCCGGATGTAGAAACGTCCATTTTCCGATCCGCTTTATCATGTACAAATTAACTACTTTTACCCATCAAAACGAAGAATTCTACTCTTAAAAAAACATCCAATCAATGCGCCAGTCACTGTCGGTACCTGCTTTATTATTATAAATATTCACATAAGATTCTTTTGAAACGAAGACACACCTTACGCAATGGATTCTCTGTTTTGTTATGAGTTTCGTGACGGCATTACACAATGAGCATTTCGATTACCATTAATTTTTAAGAGAAATTAGCAAGTGGGTCACGGTCTTCCATTTCACCACATTCGGCGTTTCGAACGGCTTCGTTCGGACTAGTTAGTTTTTCACTGGACTTAGGTGTTGCGGATTTCGAATATTTAGATCGGTTACGTACCGACATATCGCCTAAAAAGTCTAATTTGCACACATAATCGACCGAATTTCGCCGATTAGAAACCACTGAGGCGCGGCCGGATCGTTTGTTGCGAGGTATTTCATAGCAAACAGGACATAAATTCAATGAGATCTTCATCAAGGTGAATTTTAATGCTAAACAGTTCTTTTGAATTACAGCGAATTGTTATTATTTTTTAATGGAGAAGACCACGATGTGAGATATGCGGATTTCGACAAAATATACTATTAGAAATGATTTATTAGAGCTCAAAACCGTTTTCAGTTGCTCAAAAGGTGTTATAATTAAAAAGATATAGCCCTTCGAAATTTAAAAATTTCGGGTTCTGACTCATAAGTCATCAACCAATCATAAACCACTCACGTCTTGTTGTATACTAAATAATATGAATTTTCGAACGCAGTAACAAAGAATACACAAACGAACAAAAATCATACTGTCATTTGTCAGATTTTTCTGAAAAATGCACAAAACAACTTACACGAATTGCAGTTCGGCACAAAACACTTTACTGATACTATTGACGTTGACAAGAATGTTGCCAAATGAATTTTTCAGGACCATTATTTGTGTTTTTAACAAGAAAATCGGTTACAATTTATTCAGATGAAGATGTTACTTCTATATTAATATATCGAATTATCCATTAGGTAATGGAAGAAATGGATCAATCAGAAAATGTTTATTGCAATAAATATACAAAAAACGCACATTTTGCGGAGTATAGAAGAGTAATAGGAAACGTGGCAAACTTGCTAAATGTGACTTCTCTTTGCAACTCTCGCTTGGATTGGAGCCGAACGTATGACGATTGTGTGACGTTTTTCAAACTTTAAAAATTAATTGCGGCCTTATTTGGCAACAGAAAAAAATAAAAATTTCATTACGCGCCTTCTTAGAACACACGGTTTTGAAAAAAAAATTAAAAAAAAAGTCGTGGTCTTCTCCATTTGCGACAAAAAATTTAGGTATGCGGGGAAGTACCGATAAAATTAGCATTTCCACCAACTAAAACAACTCATCATGAACCAACATTATTCGTTCGAATTTGCAATCCACACCTCGGACGGGCCCGAATCGATAAAAATTTTAATTTCAAAATTGTCGCAAGGGCGATTTCGCTATAAATAGGCGGCAATTTGAATAAATTAATCGTCGCTGTCCTCGGGGAAAGGAGAGACGAAAACGTGTTCATTTTCGAGAATACGCGCCATTTAATTTCGGACAACGAAAAATCCCGTGAAAATTGAATCATCTGCCCTTTCAGTTTGAACTAGTTCTAATGAAATAAACAGTCGAGCCGACTGGGCAATCGATTCTTCCAATTGAAAAAGGAGCCGCACACAGCACACACGATGTGTAGTGGTGTTTCGAAAACTATACATTTACAGTCGCTTTTCTGTCCTACACGCTTTACATGCGCATTGAATTTTCCTTCGTTTTATTACCACGATAAAAGCATATTTGCAATTGTAATATAACATTGTACTTAATGCTACATGTACTTGGAAAATCGACATCATTTATTTTTATCGGTCCTCGACCAATTGCGTAGGTGTTGTGGTTGTAATTATTATTTCCAAAAAAAGTAGTGGTCGATATGCCACTTATTCAATTTAACGAGGAAAGTTTTAATCATTAATAGATTCGTTCTTTTTATAGATTTATAGACATAAGAGTTGTCTAGTCGTGTAAACAAATGTTTTGGGCTTACTATGATAAAATTTTGATTAACGCACCAGTTGATTTCAAAAATTTCTTTGGGAGTCTTGCAGAATTCCTATAATTTTTAATTTTTATACACCGAGAAATTTGCACTTTTTAAGTGTAATTTCCCTCTGTCAATTCGGTTTTTCAAATATTTCCCACATGGGACACCATAAAATAGCTGTCAATGTGACAGGAGTTGTGTCAAATATTTTTAAATATTCTCAGCAAAAATGTCACGTGATTAAAACAAGGGCTTATTATTGGTCAATCTATTTGGCAGATTTATTATAGTCTATTCATAAATGTGGCGGAGTAATATTGTATTGGTTTTGAGAGGAATTAGATGGAATACTCCCTAATTTATGAATAGAGTATACATTTTTTAGATTATTATTAAAATGAGCCAAGTTTGTAATATGATTAAATTTGTTTATCAAAGAAAGTAGCGAAAAACTCGACTGAAATTTAATTAGATAAAAATTACTCATAATGTACTGGTTTATCAGCTGTATTTCAATATCTGCGTCCTTCAATTATGTTTCCAACAGAATTTCCTGATTTTTTTAGCAAACGGCTTCCTATGAAATTATCATTATTTACAGATATATTACAGAAAATGCAAGGACGTCAGGATTGTTTAAATAATAATATTTCTTGAAATAAATGAACAAAAATGGATTAAAGTACGAATTTTTTGGCCTATTCTCAGGTTTTTTGTTGCATTATAGTTGGGGTCAAGTAAAATAGTGTTTTATCGCGAATTAACTAATACAGAAATGATAATATTATCTTTCAGTTTGCATGTAATTAGTTTTTAACTGAACAATTACTTAATACTAACATTTCAAAGTGAAAATTAAAAATTGTTTATCTATTTTACAGTAATAATTGGATACATAATATAAAAATATTTTGAAAATGCTTGCACATATTTGTTATCAAAACACGCTCTGTTATTGCATAAAACATTATATGGTATTTTGAGGAATATTTACAGAAATATTAAAACTACAATTAGACATTTCCAAGAAAATGTTATTTAACTTTTAATTACATATTATAATATAAAATCAACAAATCATACATTCAAAAATTAATTTAACGAATCTGCAAAATGTTTGCATATTTAATTTTTTCTAATTTTAGAATCCTGATATTACTTAGGTATACATTATCTTGATTCTTTTAAAAACTGGGAATTTCCCAACAATTATTTTAGAATACGTTGAATGCATTGTTAATTTAATACAATTTTCCTTAAGCAAATAATAAATATCTATTAATTTAAAAACTTTATAACTAATTACACAACCAGAATAACTCAAAAAGTTGAATAAGTATTATAAAATTTGATAAATATTTTTGAAAAAAATTTAAATTATAATAGAATCTTAGAAATCACACAATAAATTAAACCCAATTGAATTTGTTTCTCTTTTTTCAGATAAAGACGACAATTCCCTCGCCTACAAGAGCATACAAGACGTAAGTAATTTTCATGAATTCAATGTTAATTTGAATTTAGTTTCTAAAAGCGTCGAGCAAACGTCGATTGTAATCGTAATTACTCCCCGTCCACTTTCTTTTTATCCGTTACGATACAATAAAAATTTCATTACGCTTTAATATTCGCACAAACAATAATAATTCTTGGCGTATCTGACCCGATTCGGACGGGCCGTGCATAATTTCGTTCTCGACGCTCCATTAAAGACGCTTTTTTTATATCATTTGAAAGCGTCGACTTCACTCTAGTTAGTTCGTGTAAATGTTAGCACTGTTGAGGTAATTACATCTAATTTATCGGTGATTATATTCAGTTTCGAGTAAGACATAAATATAAAATATGAAGGAATTGGGTCATCTGGTAAAATATTATTTCATATCATTCAATAAAGTATTTGAACATAATCGTATAGATACAATGCAAAATGATTACCCAAGGCAACGATTTTACAGGTGAACTTTGCTTTGCACTTTATACCTATTATAGTTGCGAATGGTTTATAATAAGTCTTTTAACGAGGCGAAAAAATTAATTAAGAAAATACAATGAGATGCTCGAAAATTTCTGTAATAACTTAACGCGATTAAAACAGAGTCCTGTTGATGACGCAAAACTGATAAAGATCATATCTGTAATAAATAATAACCCATTCAATTTAACCGACTAGAAGTTCGTTAACTAGTTTCCTCGGGACTATACTCGAATAAATTGTTCGCGTTTGAAATTCCGTATAATTCGGCCGATTTCCTGTACTCTAACTCACGAAACAATGACTGTCGGGTCGTACAGAATAAGCACTGTCGAAGTTTTCACGGAAAGATGCGAATCCTACAAAATTGTGAACGATGAGGTAAGTGTCGTGCGTTTCTAAATCGCCTAAAAAGTGCCATTTCCTGCTGAGTTAGTTGCCTAAAATTCCAAATCTACACGATATTAACCGGTAGCTAAAGTAAACGCGCCCAATACAACCAAACACTAGTTTTTTTTACGATATACAAACTAAAAGTATCCGTTTCGTTTTCAGATTAGTCAGAAGAATTCTCAAGACAACAAACCGAAAAATGAACGCGAAAGAAAAATCGGTCACAGGAGGGTGGGCGTGGGTGGTGAAATTACTTATAAGAAAATCCAGACAACGCAGATCATGGGATCGATACAATTAGGTAAAAATGTGATTTTCTGCACAAATTTTCACGAAAAAAAGTTAAATCCCTCTGGCCAAATATCAAAAAATCTCTATTTTATTCTTATCTTTAACATCCTGTAACTTTATGTAAAATCGTCTTATTTTCATCTCAGTTATTCAAGTCTGTTGTTCAGCCATGTCCCAACCTTTTGGCGACACCCTGTATTTATTCTTTACGCTAGGTTTTTATTAATTTTGTTTCTATTCTGATCGTAAAATGAATGTGTCCCTTAGGTATACAGCACGCCGTCGGCGGGCTGGCGTCGAAGCCCGAAAGAGACCTGCTCATGCAAGACTTCATGACCGTGGAAACGACGAATTTTCCGAATTCTGGGTCTAATCACACTCCGGCGCATCATTACTCCGAATTCAAATTCAAAAATTACGCTCCCATAGCCTTCAGGTATTTCAGGGACCTGTTCGGCATCCAACCCGACGACTTTTTGGTAATATAATTTCGGCTAATTTCGCACGCGATTTTTTATTCGCTTTAATGTAATTATGCTGAGCATTTGCGCATTTGTACGTTTTTTGTCATTTAATTTGCTAATGAAAGAAGTTTCAACTTAGTAGAACAAGTTAACTAGTTTCATTACTTTTCTACATTGAATTGGGCAGATTTTCAGTTAAACATGCATCTTTAACTTGACAGTTGTACATTGTTGTTATGGAGTAACTAAGGACATTGTTTACTTTAAAGAGACACTTTAAAGATGTATTTCACGTTAAAGTGGGTGTATAAAACACTGAGCATTTGCGCATCTGTTCTGTTTTTTGGCAATTGGATTATTAAGTTATGCAAAATAAAACCGACTTTATTATATGTTGATTAAAATTTTTAGATGTCGATGTGTAATTCGAGATTGAGAGAATTATCGAATCCCGGCGCCAGCGGTTCCATATTTTACGTAACCCAGGATGATGAGTTTATAATTAAGACTGTACAGCATAAAGAAGGGGAGTTTTTGCAAAAATTGTTAGCAGGTATGTACCGAAACGTTTTTATTAAGTTAGTTAAAGTCACATTTAAATGGCCAAAATACTCATTAATATTACTAAAATCGAGGTGACTAAAAAAAACTGATGAATATTATATCAGAATATTTTAAACTTAAACTATGGACTATAAAATAAACTTATTTTTGGGTACTTGTACAATTTTCTAACTGCTGCATAATAAAATATTCCACATCGAACATCGAATGATAAAATGTACAACTTCAACCTTGAATAGTTTTACTGCAATTTCCTAATTTTCACGATTACTACTCGGCGATTTCAAAGGATTATCATGCATTCAAACGCTGTTTGTTTAACGATTCGATTTCGAGAGATTTATCGGAAGCGATTTACTTCAGATTCTACTTTTTTACATAAATGTATTTACTATAACTATTTTATTTAAGCGATTATTTCCTCAGTAAAAACCTGCGTTAAGATGATAAAATTCGTGGTTTTTTATACACAAGGTAAAAAATTCTGCGCATGGCACGCATTAAAAACAAATGATTCATTTCGTCGAAACGAGTATGTAGTAAACTCGGTTAAAGTACATACCAACACCTGCTGTTTATCAAATTTATTTATTGCGGATTCATAACGTCATGAACATGTCTACTAATTATCTTGTTATAACGTTATTAAGGATTAATTTGTGCGTGTTAATTGGCTATTAACGTGATTGAACTAACAACTTCTACTTAAATACTCGATTAAATAAAAAAAAATTGCTTGCATTGGATGGCCGATAGGAGAAATTGGGTTATTACAAAGAAACGAACGATACTTACTTTACAATAAAACATTAGCATGAAAGCATGTTCGGTTTCCAACAAAGAATGCCAATACCATCGGCTTGTAAATGGCAAGCGGAGGACTCTAAATGAAATTAAGGTCGTTCGTAAAGTGGCGAATTAATGAACCACTAGAGATAGGCGAGGTATTAACATGAAAGGGTTATGTAAATGTAGAAAATGGCAGAAACGTATAGAAAGTGACGAGAGTCGTGCACAATATTTTTCCTACGACCGCATAGAAACTCTTCTCCATGTTGTAGTATTCCCATGTTATCGTTTATATTCTCCACAATGGACGAATGTATAATTTTATTAATACTTTTGTTGGTTTCAGGTTATTATATGAATTTGAATCAGAACCCTAGGACGTTGTTGCCGAAATTTTTCGGGCTTTATTGTTATCAGTGTAATAGTAAAAACGTAAGACTGGTAGTCATGAATAACTTATTACCGAATAGCATTACTATGCACCAAAAATATGATCTGAAAGGCAGTACCTACAAAAGAAAGGTAATTATACAAACATCGACCTAATTTATTCCTGTGCTAGGTTCTAGACATTGGGACGTTTGTGCACCAGTTCAATCCCATTTTTGATTTTGTTCATTCTAGTTTGTCATGATTTTTAGGCGTCTAAAGCTGAGCGAGCGAAACGTGCGCCCACTTACAAAGATCTCGATTTCATGGAGCACCACCCGGATGGGATTTTTATGGAGGCGGACACTTACAACGCTCTAACGAAAACGATCCAAAGAGACTGCAGGGTCCTCGAAAGTTTCAAAATTATGGACTACAGTTTGCTCTTGGCCATTCACAATCTGGATCAGGCGCAGAAAGAGAAAATGGCGAGTACACCCGCGAACGAATTAAACGTCTCACTGCCCGAATTGCTTTTGCAGGAGAGGAAATCTCAGATGAATTTAGACAGATTGCACGTGGAGGGCGAGCTGGGCGACGTCAGCACGCGCTTGATCCGCGAGGAAAAGGAGAGAGAGAAAGAAGACAGAATGGCCACTGCTGGAGCGTTAAACAGAAGTAGGTCGATTAATAGGCAAAGGCTGGTCGCACATTCCACTGCTATGGAGAGCATTCAGGCTGAATCTGAACCCATCGATGAAGACGACGATACACCGTAAGTATTGCCAACTATTAGGTGTTTTTGCGATTAATCTGGGACTAGTAGCTGACCCTGTTAGGTAGGCAACCCATTCGGCTCCATTTTCGCCTACACTCCGCTTGAAAAGTTAGCCAATATGGGGAAATCTCTTATAACAAGAACTAGTTTCCTTTACTACACCCGGTTTTATCGCATATTTAGCATACCTACTAACTAGCATTGATATACATATAATTAGATTGATTTGTATTCTAGACCTGGTGGTATACCTGCAAGGAATGGCAAAGGAGAACGTCTTCTTTTATATGTAGGAGTAATAGATATATTGCAGAGCTATAGGTTAAAGAAAAAGTTGGAACACACTTGGAAGTCTATGATTCACGACGGTGCAAGTATTATTTTTATTTTAATAAAAGCAAATAGAGTATTTTTGAAGGTTCGTACGTTTCGCTAATTTGTAATTATCTTTTTTAGGATACCGTGTCCGTGCATAGACCTAGTTTTTACGCTCAGAGATTCCAGAAATTCATGTCTCAAACCGTGTTTAAAAAGATCCCCTCGCGTAAGTACAAGCTTTTATTAAAATTCTACTTATCGAGGAAAGCTCGGTTCCGAAAGCGTTGATTCTATTAAACCATTTTCGATTCCACACAGATACATTTCTTTCGTAGAATTTGTCGCTCAGCTAAAATGTATTAATTGTGCTTTGTTGAACGTCCCATATTTGTTAAACCATTGCAATTTAGAAAGTACTGAAAATGCATTGGATATTAAACGATCTAAACGAGGGTAAATTTAATTGGTGTTACAAACATTGGAGACTATTTACAAACACGTTTATATATTTTGCCGTTTTTTGGCGGTTCATAATAGGGTTTTAAATCGTTGTGTGTACTTGTACATGTATTTGTAATCTAACATATTATTTGGCCACGCTGTGAGAAGGAGATTGTATAAAATGAGCTTTACTTAATAGATATTCCAAATAGCAATGGTTTCTTCCTCTAATCAAATTTTGTAAGCATCAAATGTAAGCTTGTAAGTGGCGAAGTAGAAAACAAAGATCAAAATGAAAACAGACATTATTACAAGACCGTGCAACTTGTTTGAATTATGCATTTTCTCATGTTTTCGTAAAGGTATAAAAGGATCGAGATGAATTGTTTTCATTCTATGAATCGTTTCTTATATCATTTTATACCTTTATGATGAGTTTGTAGTTTGATATTGCTTGTTTCAATCGTTAAAAAAATAGTAAAGATTTATTGTTTCTGGCGTTCGTTTCGCATTGGCGAATTCACTGCAGGAGAAACAGACAATTACTCTTCTTTTCGTTATTCTAAAACATTTTATCCCTCCCGTTGTTGTTGGTAATTCATGTAAGTATATGTTTCAATGCTTCATGTAGTGGACTTACCAGAAATAAAGGGCAACCATCGCAAGTTTCGTAACTTGGTTACCACCTACATAGGTAAAATTTATTGATTTCTATTAGGCCAATTTATTCGCTATTATATTTTGCTTATTATATTTTTTCAAGCTAAATATTAGTTTGATTTTTTTTGGTCAAATTAAGCATGTTTTTTGACTTATTTGAGCTTTTTCATTCGAAAACGAAACAGTTTATTATCGGCTTATAGTGTGGCATAATTTAAAAATAAACAAGAGTGGATTTTTTTACAAATACGTTATGTTTATAATACTTTTATTAGCATGAGTTATTACTATTTAAAATATTATAAATTTTGATAAAGGATGATTGATACAAATGGTTAGTCCACTAATTGGTCGAAATTGTTTGTATTAAAATAATCGCATGTTAAATGTGTAAATTTCAATATAGTCTTTCCAAAGACCCTTTAAAAGGTGGAATTTTTTATTTAGAGATTAAAGTTCCTACAATGAGTAAACTCAAAACTTTTTTCAATCGCCGTTTAAAAAATCAATATTTCATTTACAAATTTCTTTTTTCCCAACATATTTTCAACTCTCCGGCTTTCATTCTACAAGCACTTTGAAAATCAGGTACAATTTTGAATTGACTTTCGAAAGACTATAATTTAACGTTGGTTTATTTTCCTTTTTCTTTATTTATGCAAGCCAATTATTTTTGAAAATATTGTGTAAAGTCTATTGAATGTTACTACGTGTTTTCGATGTTTAAAAGATATTCGTAATTGCGTGTACAAACGACCCGTTTCAAATGAAATTCGATTCGTTGCACGCCCGGAAAAACTCTAATGATCTACTTGTTGCAGCCCTAAAGCACTCTCCTTCGAAAAGAAAATCGCTCTCGAGACCGATGGGTCGGCACGAGGAGACGAACGAACGTGAAAGTGAGTACCAAAAACTGAATACATTGTATTTCGCTTGCGAAAATTCGTTCTACCATCATTACGTACTATCTAATTAACATAATTACGTACATGCAGCTACTGCACAGGTGAAAGGGAATAATACGGTTCAACAAAACGGCGGCAAAAGCGGTAAGTTTTTGGATGCGTATGGTCTTCTAGGGCCCGATGACTGTTGGGATTTTTTTTTTCGAATTATAATTCTCTTAACTTTGTTTCGATGGGTTAGGATGTTATGGGATTAATTAGAAGACTATATTTTATTGATGGTGTAAGGGTTTGGTGTAACTATTTGGATGCTCTTTGTATATTAATATTAACACTGGCAGTTTACTCTTGCTTTTTTCTGAGGATGGATTTTTTTAAATTTCAATTTTTGTTTTTATATACTATTTGGATTTTTTGTTTTTGAACCACATTTCTTTAACAGCAAAAATAAGGAATTAAATTACCCAGGAAAAGCCTATTAGAACATCGATTTAATAAATATTTTTAAAGATTTTTTCTCATATAAATTACGAATTGAAAGGAGTATAAACCAGGAAAAAAATATTTTTCATTTAAAAATTACAATTTCTTTTCGAATGTTTCCAAAAATGAATGTAAAACAACCGTTCAAAAACCAAATGAATGTACAAAGTTTCATTTTTAATATATTAAAAGGTCGGTTTTTTCACCTTCCCATACATCCAGCTAACTATCTGTAGATTTGGGATAGTAGAATTTACCACAGTCTAAATAAAAAGCTCGGGTTTTCCCTACACGAAAGTTCCTGGACTTTCAGAGCTGATCGAAATTATATTTTTTGAGCACCATCCTACTAAAGCCTTAAATCCTACTTTCACAGAAACCTTTGGTTTCATGGGCACAGTTAAAGTATGCAAAATAAAGTGAAAATACCGGACCCCAAGTCATAAAGTATACCTTCAATCCCCATTTTCTACTCACTCTATCACATGTGGCTTATTACAAGGAGTAGAATAAGGGAGAGTACACTATAGATTTGGAGGATATTAAGGTAGTGGATTTTCTCTTGAACCGTGCGTGAGAGCTGCACTAAGCTGTATTATACTCTTCCAAGAACTGGATTTATTATTACCACACCATATACAGATCGCTGTAAGTTTACCCGGAACATGGTCCATGGGTGTGACAAAGACAAATGCCATTAGTGTCATATAAAGGAAAAAGAAAGACTTATAATTTAACTCCCACTCCTCAGTTTCCCCTTAGTGAATTTTGATTGGTCTGTCTAATGTGACATTAGACGTCACATCCAATTAGAACTATTTGCGGGATAGGGGAGGTAAATGTGGGCTGTCCAGATTGATTGCAACTTGCTCACTCTAACCCACTGTTACTTTAATAATCCTTGTTCAACTCATTGAATTGACCAATGTTCCGAGTAAATTCGGAGCAATCTGTATAGTCATCACTAGGACTTCGCGTACAATGTTACACTCTCACTGTTCCAGAGAAAATTCTCTACCTCTAATTAAATTGATTAACGCCGCTTTCGCTTACCGGTTTCGCCGGCTCCTTCATCTAAATCGCTTACTGTTTCCCGAACAGCTTCGCAGGCCGAGGCGCCGCCGTCCGGCAAGTCTGCAGCGGCGCCGTCGTCGCGTCCATCGGCCGGCACGCCGGCGCTGTCGCCGGCCGCCTCGCTGACGTCGCCGCCGTCGGCGTACCCCGCCGTGCTGGTGGGCCGCGCCAACAGCGACGCCAAGGCCAAGGTGCCGCCGCCGGTGCCGCCGCGCGGCACCCCCAAGGCGAAGCGCTGCGGCGGCGGCGAGTACGCGGACAAAGGTGCGCCCGTAGACGCCTTTTCCGGTTGGCATGCGCCCGAACTTCGGGATCTCAAGATCGAATATAGTTAGTTCTTGTTTGGTGGTTAGCGATTGGTAGATCGTAGATTAGGTTGTTTTTTTTTTTGAAGATTAGTGTGTTGTTGTTTTAATTTGTAGCTAGATTCGCGAGTAGATTTTTCGTGTAATGTAGTATTGGCATACAGAACCTACATTATGCATGAATAGAAGGTTGAAATGAAGCATGATTCTCTTTTATTTAAGGGATTAAAAATGGACGGTATTATGCAACAATGGGCTAACCAACAGTATTGTTTTTGAGATAATCAGTATTTAATTACTGTTGCAGATTTCTATACAGTAGCATTTAGAAATTGTTAGTAAATTCGCTCACAAATGGACTCTTTGAAGATCTTTGAATCTTTGAAGATAAATTATCAGATACCGGATACTTAGATGATTCATTTCCTATAAGAAAAATCAATTCAATGTTTTCAGAAATTTCCTACATGTTGTTGGATCATTCAGTAATTGAATGGTAGTTTAGAATTTTTCTTTCTGATCCTGTCACAAGTTACACTCAGGTACAAAAATTCGAACCAGGGATTCATTATTCTCCATTTGTTTTACGAAGAATTTTGACCGAATTTTAGCCGAAGATTTTAACCGAATAAAATAAATTCTCATTTCTACAACTATTTATTCATTGTTATTCAATGTTTTGGCTTGCTCTTAATACCAATTCAAAAGTTAAAATTGGAACATTTTTTCTTTCTAAATGAAAATATGTAAGTGGTTCGATCATTTCCCACAGTTCTTGCTTCTTAATAATGGTAACATTAACATAAATGTAAACATTATATTTAGTCTGTTTACATGAGAGTTGAAAGATCGAGTCGAGATCGAGTTGAGGTATCTTTTTATTCGACTAATTATCAAATAATTAATTATAATATTTAAAAAATCTCAATTTAGTGTAATTATTGTACGTTCTGTATGCAACTGATTCGGCTTCACCTAAACCAATTACCTGCACATCTACAAATTTCCATTTTCTATCTATGTAGTTAGTACACAACTTTTAATTTATTCTTTCTTTTTATTTGCTAGGTTCTTGCACGACAATACACAAAGGATGGAAGTGTACGATTTCGTAAATTTATTTTGTATGTTCTTTTTTCTTGCGATTTAATTTTTGGAAATGTGCCGTTGCTTTGTTTATTCCTTTTCTAACTGTATTTTAAACGAGTTGGAGGGTTATTAACTGTGATATTAGAAGTAGAAGTTATGTTGTTTTCCGAAAACTTACTACAGCTTACTGTATACAAGGTGTTTCATTGGTGCATACACAAACTTTACATGTACATGTCTATGGAGGTCACAAGGGAAATAACAATTTTATAACCTAATTAAAGGGTCTTTTATCAAATACGTTTTGTATCACTGCTTCAAAGTTTCAAATCTAAATGTGCAAAGTTTGATAAGGCACTCTGTTATTTGTTTATTCCTACCTACACTTAATTAAGGCTGTTTTATCGGTTATGACGACACAGATTGTTAAGATTTTTGTTACGCGTCGGCGCTGTTTATCAATTTTTTTCGCTTCATGTCAGCAGTAACTTTATTTCACTCTATCCTTCAAAGAGATAGGTCGCCTATTTCACTCGCACATTTCACCGATTTAATGCTGTTCAATACAGACACGCACTCAGATTTTTTTCTTCTTAGAAATATACCTAACAATTTTATTTTATTATTTTCGTAACTTATTATGCAATGTACTGTCGGTTATTGCAATTTTTAATTTAATTACAATCTAGTAGAGTTAGTAAGAAAAAAGGAAGATAAAAAGTCGGGGGCTCTAAATAATATGACTACTTTTCTGTACATTAATAGTTTGCGAAACACGCTGTAGAAATAAGAGCGAAAGCGATATAGTTTCAAAAATTCGTAAAATTTGAAATCGGTTTCCCTTTTTCTTATGCTTATTTTTTAGTTTAACAGAAAATTTTATAAAGAAAAAAGTTTACAAAAAATATTGTCTACATCTGTCAGAATGATATTTTTAATATTTTATATTTCAGGTGGATTTTTAATTATATTTCCAAAAGTATGAGGTAAAGTGAAAATATCGTTCTGACAATTTCTTCGCAAGTTCGCGATTGACGTCTCAACAAAATTTGACTATAAATAACAGAGATATTTGGGAAACCGTTTTTATATGTAACGAATATAGCGCGATAGAACAGCCTTAAAGCATGTCAATTAACCAATGAAACACACCATTATACAGAAAGTTTTATACTAAGTTTTCTGCTTTTTATCACATCTATTAATTTCTACAATTATTATTACTAATAATTCGTTCGTTATTGAAGGTATAGCGCCGAGTTGCTGCAGTACACCACCGCCGACTTACGAAGGCCTCGAGGACGAGCCGTCTCACGTGAGACTAGCGATGGGGGCGGCGTCTTCGCTGCCCTCGCACGTGCATTCCAGTTCACACGCATCTTCCACCGCTCAGTCGTACGCTTCGCTGCATCACATCGCCGTCAGAAATTACAAAGACGACGCTGTCAGGTGAGCTAGAATCCCATTTACATCGCTAGAATTACCATCACGTAACCTACAAAGCTCACTTTCTTATTAATACATCTACAATTAACACGTTTCATTCGTTGTATTGTTAAATCGTAACGCGTAAGAGACTGTAGGTTGTAGCCAAAGAGGCGGATTGTTCGGTTAACGATGAGACGAGGTTTGTTTTTTTTCTCTGTTGGGTTATAGTTATAGCGACATAAAATTAGAATCTCGACCGGAGAACAAGTCGTCGACGCTAAGCGTCGAGTCGGGCAGTTCAGGTGCGGGTGGGCACTCGAGTCATTCCAGGGGGCTGGCGTGGACGCCCCCGACCTCCGTTGAAGGCTCCACTCCGACCTGGACTGAAGGTACACCCTCTTTTACCGAATCATCAAGTAGTGGAGATATGGGTGAGTGACGATACTACTGGATGTCCGAAGAGCGTTGTCTGTTGTTCAATTCTTCAAGTGAACCAATTCGACGGGTCTTTCGGGGATTTTTGTTTATTGGTCATATCTGTTCCATCAGTCATTTTTCATAGAGCATTGTTCAATCGAAGAATTGAATGGTCAGCTTTTTTCTTCTTTTTCTGTGATACATTTAGTTGTAGTACACTATGCTTTAGAATAAACCCGTCACTTTATTGTTTATTTACCTTAATTTCGCTTAGTTTATTTGCCTTATTTAATGATATACTTTTTTTAGACATGAGCTACAATCAAAGACGCATTAAAAGGTATTAATTGTAAAGTGGCTGGTTTTCTTTGATGAGCAGTATAATTTGCTTTTTTAGAAGGTAAATTTAGTGGCATGATTTGCTGTTTTGTAGGGGCGGATGGATTGAGTTAAAAATAACTAAAACACGACTGAAAAAACTCTGAATAAATTATTTTAGTGTTATCAAAAAAATATAATTAAAACTCATATTTAACGTTGCGTTACCGCTCCTTCGGGAAATCTCCCAAAAGCTCCACGACCCATCCGCCCCTGGCTGTATATTTTAACCTAAATTCGAGTGAAAGGATGTTGTGGTTAATTAGCGTTCATTTAAATTACGAGCATTAAATCATGCATTTATAATTCCATCATTTAATGGAGGTGGTGTGCTAGAAATTTAAGAGAAAAACTAAGTTTATTAAATATTGTACTTTAAAGCTTTAAATTGTATCTAAATGAATTCTACATATTTATGAAGATACAATCATCAAGATATAATCAGTTGGATTATAGCGGCACTTAAATTTCATTTTCTAAGATTGTGATTAACTCGATGAACGTTTCTGAAAATAGGAAATTTTAAATGTATTACGATTTTGATTGATTTAGGTTGTCCAACAACTCCCTTGCGACAAACAACTCATGTGTCTACTAAGTCCCATCACAAAAAAACTGTGGAGCATGCTATCAATTGTCTTACCACTGAAATGGTAAGTAAACATTTTATTCGTACTTTAAGCGGCTGTAAAACTTTAAATTGCGTATAAAGTCCTTAATATTTTGGAAAAAATTACAACCATTTTATTATCTAAATAATCTCAAAGAACTTTCAATGGAGCGCCCTGTATTTTATGAATTGATGTGTAGCTTTATTGAAAGTTTGCTATACATATATTCTCTTGTTTTCTATTTAATTGGCAATTTTCCAAAATGTAAGATGCTTGTAAAGTTGATGTATCATTCAATATAATCAGTATAAAAATGTTTTTTTTTTCATCTAGAATTCTTCCATATTAACGGAGCCCTCGCGGCCGAGAAAGTAACAGCATACTTTGGAAAAAGTTGCCAGGAAACGTTACAGCGCTAGGCCTTGTTGTGGTGGCTTATCGTCCATCGAAAAAGGAACTTTTCCAGCTGCAGATTGTGAGCGTTCGTCGGCATTTTTTTCGAGGAAAATCCGCCTGGAGCGCCCCGTGAACTAACTAGAAACGCTGGTGTTTTTGTGAAGCTTTAATATCAATGTACAAATTTGGTGGCACGTTTTGTTGTAAATTTACGCTGCAGATAAACCGTGATGGGAGCCGTAATGTTGTATGTAAACCTGTCACCTTTTACCTGCTACAAATATAAATATATGCAGATACGTTTAGTCGATTGTATTTTATTTAGGCCCGCGCCCTTTTATCCCAAAATGTACTGAATATCGAACATTAATTGTAATAGTTCAATGTTATTACTAGGAACTTTACCCTTAATTTACTAAGGACTGTAAGCTTTTTTTGAGTTTTCGTTAATTTAGTGATTTTTGAGTATAAAGAATAGACATATAGTACATTCATGTTAATCTAGCGATGAAATTGCAAGTTTTAATTCACTTTTATCTTGTTCTGCTAATAATCTACTACATCATTGCAAGAATAACATGAACATCACATATACAATACTTCATTTTTATATAGGTTTAATTAATAATATAAATAATGTTCATAGAAACTGTTAATAGAATGACCGAAAAAAACTTTACGAAATGTTTTTTATTAAAAAAAAACTATATTTAATTAGGCGTAATAATTAAGATTCGCCTTTTTCTTAGCTTGAACTTCCATAATCGCGTCCATGTAGTCCTCGTGCGTGACAGCCGTGGCGTTACGCCTGAGAGCGATCATACCCGCTTCGACGCACACAGCCTTACACTGAGCCCCGTTGAAGTCGTCCGTAGACCTGGCCAATTCCTCGAAGTTCACGTCCGGATTGACGGTCATTTTCCTGGAGTGAATCTGCATGATCCTGGCCCTCGCCTCCTCGTTGGGATGCGGGAACTCGATCTTCCTGTCCAACCTTCCGGACCGAAGCAGAGCGGGGTCCAGGATGTCCACGCGATTCGTAGCCGCTATCACTTTGATGTCGGATGTCGAGCTGAAGCCGTCCAATTGGTTCAGCAGCTCCAACATGGTGCGCTGGACTTCCCTGTCGCCGGCTTTCTCTGAATCGAATCGCTTCGTACCGATGGCGTCCAGCTCGTCGATGAATATTATAGCTGGGGCTTTCTCTTTGGCCAAGGCGAAGGCGTCTCGCACTAATTTGGCGCCGTCTCCTATGAACATCTGGACTAACTGAGGACCGGCCAGTTTGAGGAAAGTTGATTTCGTTTGGGCGGCGCAGGCTCTGGCTAGGAGGGTTTTTCCGGTACCCGGGGGGCCGTAAAGGAGAACACCTACAAAGAATTGTTTATATGAGATCATTTATAAAGGACTAAAATAAGTTATTACCTTTAGGAGGATGAATTCCCAAATTAACGAACTTGTCTTTATGTGTCATAGGTAGTACAACAGCCTCGATAAGTTCTTGTATTTGTTTATCTAAACCTCCGATATCGGAGTACTGTTCAGATGGCCTTTCGTCGACTTCCATAGCCTTGACTCTGGCATCGTACTCTGCAGGTAGTGTTTCCAAAATTAGATAAGAGTCTTTGTTGACTCCTACTAGATCACCCGGTTTCAATTTCTCCTCATCGACTAGTCCTATAACTGGTAGAAAGTAGGTCTGTCTTGTGGACGTTTTAACTACAGCGCATTTCCCTTTTCTTTGAGAATCCAAATCGACTACTGCGCCGTCCTCTTCCTCTTCTTGGGGATCCACGTCCAATAGTTCTATTACGTTCGAAACCAAGTAAGGCAAGGTTTTGTTCACTTTTATTTTCTCGGTATTCTCTTTGATCTTCTCGTTTTGCGCCTGCAGTTCGTGGTTTATTCGCATCACTTCGCTCTTCATTATTTTAATCTCGTTGTCCAGCAATCGCGTATGACCGATGATAACGTCAGTGGACATTCTTAAAACCTCCTCGCCGAGCGCTTCCTCGCCGTCTTCCCAAATCGATTTGTCTTCTAAGGTCGACATTTCTCAAAGAATTTGAATTTTCTTCGATTAAAATTAATAATTTGAGTAAACACTGATGCACTTAACCTCAACTGTCAAAAAAACCAAATGTAAACGCAAGTCATCTCTGAATTTCGTCGATCGGTTATTACCGTCTCTTTTTGATCCTCTTATTGTCGTTATGCTAAAAAGAGATGGCGATTGTTGAAATGTCATTGTTGTGATCAAATAAATCGTACAACTGTCAATTACCGATTTATCGAAAATTCTAGATTTAAGAAATTGCATGAAAAATCTAATATTTCATTATTTTTAAAAGTAATGTATGAATCAATTGTCACAAACGCTCATAAATCTGAGGTAACTGTAATATTTGCTGAAGTCGTCGCCGGTTAGCCAGAATCGATTATAATCGATTTTTGACATTAATGTCACAGTCTTCTTCTTTTTATGCAAAACAAATCATTAGGTTTGGCAACATTGTTAGTAAACTTGATTGTTTATTGGACAACTAAAAACGGGGTGTGAGTCCTGCGCCATGCCGATGACTCCGGTTGTTGATCTATAAAATTGTCAATTCCGAAAAAGTGTACCTACTGCTGTATTTGTAATACTGTTAAGTTATCAGAAAGGCTTTTCTGATTTAATGCAATCCATTGGCTACAAACATAAAACGATGTTCTCAATACAGCATTTACCGTTTCTGAATTGCTAAAGAAATTTTAAAATTATGAGGCTGTTGTGTGTTGAAAATGCATTTCACAAGTCCTTTTATTACTGGAAAGATGGAAATCAGAATGAATAAATCGGAGAAAATAAGTTAACTGGCTCCCTTATTGTAATACATCATCTTTTTTGTCAGGTAAGTCGTTAATGTTTATTTATTGTTTATTGTTGTAACATATTAATGAAGAGGTATAATAATTGCAAAAGTACACACTGAATTTTTCATTAGGTACATGCATTGTTATTCAACAAATTACATCGTGGTGGAAATGTTGCCGCAAAACACTAAATAAAAATTTATCAGCAAAATATTTCAAATATTTCGACTGTATTTCTAGTTAAATTTTCTCATGATTATTTATAATTTTATAAACATTCGGAGACTAGTGTACAGTTCAAATGATACCTTCTAATGGAATAGTGATAGTAAGTGTAAATAAACATTCCATTTTTTTATAAACGTGCTTTAGTTTAATAATTAAACTTCATATAAGTCATAATAATGGTTACTTGTGCATAGATAATATTTTTCTTTTTGTATTTCTGCAATTTTCTTTGATACTACTAATGTATTTATTAGGAGTGTTTTATATTTATCTAATTGTAAAGATTAGGTAATGTATATCTTACTTATATTGTTAATTACTTAAAATTGTTTTCTAAATTTGCAATCTGCTTGTTTCTTATATTTATAAAAATATTAATGACAAAATTTTCTACTTAATTTTTTAGTCATATACTTTTGATTTAGGGAGATTACTGATTCATTATTGTTCAATCGTTCCCATGATTTTCTACTAAAATTTTGCTCATTAAAGTGCCTTGTATATTTGAAACTCTTTAAGGTTAACAACATATTGTTTTGTTTAAGTTTTTATTCTCTCTATAATTATTCGAAACAAAGATACTTATTTAATTATCGATCCATAACATTCCACATCACCAGCACAAATCAATTTTAAGTGGCAACAATTTTAATCTTTCAATACAACTTAACTTTCTTTAGGAGCTTGTACAATTGAGGAGTTCATTCCAAAAACCAGTCAAGTCCAAAAAATATTTTTTCACGATTTAAATAAAACCGTATATCTTGTTTCGTAGTTCATACTTAGAAGTAGTATTTTCTATTAAGTATTGTTTGTCTATTATCTTCATTTGTACAATAATATAATTTGAAAAATATTGTTGTTGCATCAGGAACAAAAAAAATAAATAAAAACGAATGGACTTGTTAGTCCTTTGACTTGTTAGATTTTACAGGAAAAGTACGAGTGAAAAGTATAATGAAACGTTTATTCAACATTACTTCAAAAAAAATTAAACTAATGAAAATTTGAAATAGGTAAACACTAACTAATCTTCACACCCATCAGAATTAGCTTCGCTATCAATTTCAACATTGGGTTCATTTGTACTGGAGCACTGTAAATTCCAGACTAGTCCAGTGGACTTGTCCAGTTGTAACCCCTCAATTGAACCATAAATACCACCTACATTTTATATAATAAATTTCGAAACATCGATCTGATTCCTTTGGCGCCTTCTTACAGGTCAATCGACAAAGATGGATGACAAAAAAGTCCTCAGAAAGGGCGGCTCGAAAGTCTCAGAAATCGCCAACATCTTCCAAGCCATGACCCCCGCGCAAAAGGAGGAGTCCATCATGGCCCCGTCGCGGAAGCGCTACAGCACCCACAACTCCACCGAGAAGCTCGAAGTCGACGGCGCCAGCATCACCGTCATGCGGACGCAGTCCCACGTGACCCGCTTCAACAACGCCCGCGCCCTCTTCGAGAAGCTCGGCGAGGAGAACAAGAAGGACAGGGTGATACCGCTGCAGGCGACGCGCAGCGCCTCCAACATCCTCGACTCCCGGTCGCGGTCCAGCTCGAACAGCGACGGCAAGGACGGCAAGTCCTACGTGCGCTCGCACTCCTCCTCGCCCACCAACGACGACTACGAGGAGCGCCGTCACGCCGTCGCCAAGACCAACGGGTTCAATCGCAGCGACTCGGCGCCCGACGCCAAGCCCTGCGCGGCCCGCAAGCCCGAGAAGCCCGAGCGGAAGTTCAACAGCAAGGAGCTGATCGAGCGCCAGCGCAACTGGACGTCGCACTTTTCCAAGACCCGCAACAGCCGGTACAACAGCGACCCGAACAAAAACGACATAAGGCTGGCGGTTAGCGCCGATAAAGACCCTACCGAGGGCAGGAGCACGGCGGCGGCTACTCGCAGCGCTTCGTTCGGTAGTCGATTAAAGAGCCCGACGACTTCGCCGCCGCCGCCGCCCCCCGTACGCACGGAGGCGTCGCGTAGACAGAACTACGTGAAGAAGGAGCGGCCCGCTTCCGTTATACCCACCACCACGGACGCTCATTTCGCTAAAGACGATATTTTATCGGTCACTTTGGACAACAACAAATCACCCGTAGCTAGTCTCATTGAACTCGACAACGATGTTAAGTGCTTCAATCAAAAGGAAGAGGCCTTTAATTCGAGGAGGGATAATCAGGACGGGTCTCTGTTGACGGCTTCGCAGCAAGTCGTCTCCAGGTCCCCTTTGGAGGACAAAGACACCAGCAGGGAGAATCTCTCGGTGGCTTCGGGCAGTCTGTCATCGCTGAGCCCGCCCAGCAGCCCCAGCAAAATCAAATCCGAACAAGAGAAGCAGGAACAGGAGGAAAACGAGAAAAATATTTTTGGTAAGGGTATAATTTTGTAGCAATTCACAGGTTTGTATGTATGGATTGTAGGTTTCGGGTAACAATGGGAGGTTCGAACTGATCATTTATACAGAGTTAAATTATCTAACTAAAATGTCGACACTTTCATCTGTAGAGAGATCTTAGAGGGAATGTCAGTGTATATACAGAAGCTAGATCATTTGCTCAAAAAATTAATTTTGTGGCATAGCCCTTTCTCATACTCGGGCTCTCAATTCAAGAGATTCATGGCTTAAAATTGGAAATTGTTTATTGAAGACAATAATGTAGGTAACCAAAAGAGTAAATTTCCCACCATTGAGTGTTAATTATCTCCAAAAGATGAAATTGTCTACCAACTAAATCCAATCTAAGAGTTCAACTCTCAACCTAAGAGTTAAATTATTATTAACTCATTAATAGGAAAATCTCGACTGGATATCGTAACAGTGCGGTAAGGTGCAATAACGGGTGAGCATATTTTCGTGCTCGGAAATTTAAAAACGAAAACGTCCATACGGCGATGGGGCGTGGGCGGCGGGAAGAAGCGAAATAGGGGACAAAGACAAAAAGATTGAAAAGTTTTAGAAACGCGCGTAGGTACGCGGTTCGGGTATTTTTAGATGGCGGAGATTCGGCGTTGTTATGAATGCAGCAACATCGGACTGTTTACCAGTAACGCGCTTCCTCGGTGCTCGGGGCGCTCGCGTTTCCAAACGGAAATCGTTCCTATCGCCTTCCGAGCGACATCGAATCCCAATTGAAAGTATGCGATAGTAAACAATTCAGTTTTTCGTGAATTCTTCAACGAAAAGTGTTCTAGATGGTTAAGCATCTTAATAAAATGTGTTTGCGGTTGAGATTAATGTGTATGGATTGTACAGGTCTGTTTTTGTATGTGTGTGTTTTTTTCTCTCCATAACGAATTTGTTGACTGCTTAATACGAGAAGAGAGCATGTTTATTTATTACATATTTCCCGGGTTAATTCACGTATCGGTACAGCATTGACGAATTTTAAAAATAGTTGTCTTGGTTATTTTTATTTTCTCAGAATATCTACACGTCCTAGACTATAATATTGATAAAAATATACGGGATAATAACAGTTTTTTGCGCGAAAAAGCTTTTGATAAGTTAGATTAATCGATAAATACCTTTTTTTAAATAAAAATAATAAATACAGGGTGTCCCAGCGAAAGGCAGCCCCTTTAATCAGCTTGTAACTTTTAAACGCATGATTATAAAAACATGCGGTTTTCGCAGATATATTTTATTTTGGTATAAGTTTTGTTTCAGTGACAAAGAAATTTTGTGTCAGCTGTACAGGGTGTTCTATCGCAATCCCCTCTTTTCAACTCACATTAATCAAATTTAATCAAATGAAACACCCTGTATATATTGGCGTCATCTGAAAGATACACTCTTCTACTTTTCAAAAATGTGTAACTTGTACATGTTAATTTACAAAACGAAGAAGTTATTTAACTTTGAACAACATAATGCAAATCGCCTTAAGAGGATACCGGACCTCTTTTTTTTTTCATAAAAATGCGAATACTTCTAGAATCGTTAGTTTTTATCCGATTTTTATGAAATTTGGGGAAGTTAGTTAAAAATAATAATTGTTTTGAGGAGACTCATTGAAATTTTTGTAATCGTTTTATTTTTCAATTTTTTTTTAATTTTTTTAATTTTTGAATAAAAAGGAGTCCGCGCAATTCTATAGATAATTTAGATAATTTTGTCGTTTTTGTATTTTAAAATAGTTTTGTAAATTTTAAATGAGAAGCTTTCCCACCTTTTTTTCATTGGAACCTTATAGAAAGGTCTAATAAGGTTGAAATTTCTTTCACACGCGAGAGCTCCGGTACGCTCTTAATTAAAGTTACAAGTTGATTAAATGAGCTACCTTTCGCTGGGACACCCTGTAATAAAACTATTTCTTATCCACGATTATTCGTAATAGTTTTTTCCTTCGTCTTGATTGTGATCTATTGTGAATATCCTCTTTATTAGTAAGAAATCCTCTGTTAATCTAATTTTACTGGATACCATAGATTGGGCTCAAGTTCTTTCATGTACCCACTGGTTCCAGATTTTCCTTTATTATTTCAGTGACACCTCTTTCCCGACTTGGTGATTTTTATAATCGTTAAATAACCCCAACTGGACTAGCCCAAGTAGCCCTTTTATTGCGCAACATTGCTAATAAATTTCCCAATTTTCAGGTAACGAATTGCCAAAACCCGACCAACCCGCCTCCGAACCATCAGCAGTGCCAAAGAGGAACAAAGTGAGCAGCATCACGCTGAACATCGCGCCAGGCGGCGCCGGCAGCCGCCCGTCGTCCATCATCAGCGCCGCCACCTCCGACGAGGGCGGCTTCAACGAGCCGTCGCCGAAGGTCGAGGCGCGGCTCAAGCCGCACGAGGAGTCGCTCTACGATTTCCCGTTGAACGAGGACAAGCCGCTGGAGTACAGCGACTCGCCGGAGGATGTCGGCGAGTACCAGGACTCGACGATCCACGAGCCGGCGCCGCCGCGGCTCACCGCCGCCGAGATCGAGGCGCTGTACGCGGTGCCGCACAAGAAGCCGCCGGCGGACGCCAAGCCGCCCATCGTGCCGTTGCACATGGAGAGCGGCTCGTCGGACGAGGACGCGCCGCATTACGCCGTGCCCTACAGGCCGAGCGTCAGCCAGCAGAAATCGGTCACGTCGACGGATTCGGAGCAGTCGCAGGTGACGGTGGTGCCGCAGCGGTCGGTGGATTCGGACGTTATGTACCACAATCACGCGCAGTCCGGCGCGCCCGCGGTGTTGTCCCAATTGGACAGCTTCGAGGCGGAGGCTGTGGTGGATGGAGACGGCGAAGAGGCTTCTGCGAAGAAGTCGGAGCCGTTTTTGATCATACGCGACGTGTTGCAGGCCAGCGATAGGCCGGTGCGTACGCCGGAAATACAGAAATCCGAGGCGAATATTTTGGATTTGAACGACGTGGAGTACGCCGATGCGAGCGACGGCGATGACGAGGAGGATCTCCAGCCTTTGGAGAAATCGAAGGGGTGCGAACCGGACGCCATGACGCCCGATGAAGCGGAGAACTTGTTGAGCGTTAAGTAAGTAAAAGCCGACGATGGTTTCGCGATTATTTGTTGTTGCTAACCGTTTTGTGTTTCTTCCATATTTCTGCTGTCGTTCTAGGATATTGGAGAAGCAGATAAGGTAAGCCAATAACGATCGGGCTCGTTTCGTAGCATGTAAAGGTGTTGGGTGATTTTTTTATACATCTAATATCTGTAAAGAACCATTTTTGCGCAACTGAGTTAACTCCTACAAAACTGGTGCAATAATACCAAAACTAAATACACCCGTTTAAGGGGTTATACGCAGTTATGAGGCAAAAATAAGACGGGTTTTCAAGAATATATCATGAAGAGACTTTTGAATGTATTAATTTGAAATTTTTTGTAGATATATAAGAATCCTTCAAGAACGTAAACCAATTTTTTATTTATAAAAATGTGGATTGTAGAGCGCGCTGCAGGCGATTTCCGGAACATCCTCTAAAAAAAGACGATTTACGGTGTACATCGTATCTCTAGATTGGATTATTTGAAATAAAAAAACCAAACAAATTTCGTTAATATATTAGATTATCTAGTAATTAATCGTTCGGCTAATTAAAATATTGAATTTTCACGAAATGGCAGCTTCTCAAAAAAATGGTTTCGATTTTGTATTTAAAATTTGGCCTTAAATTGTTTATAAAATGGAAAATAAGTATCGGATTGACAAAAGGAACGATTAATTACTAGAAAATGTATGTAACAAGATTGTGTTAAAATTCTAGACCGATCGAACAAGACGTTTTTGAGATATCGTGTACACCGACTTGAAAAATGCTGTTTTTTTATGTACATTACAAAAATGCAATAATTCAAAATCGAGTTTATTGAAAACCATAACTGCGTATAACCCCTAACAATTACACCCTGTGCATATTTCATCTCGGCTTTTCTTTATCTCTGATATTCCCGCTGATCGCACGTTCGCCTTACAGATCTCCATTGCTATCGGATGAAGAGGCTCAAGAAGTAACCAGACTGTTGAATTCGAAGGAAGCGAAACCCAACCGTTGGCTGCCCAACGCGACGGCTTCGACTCTACAGGACTCCATTACCGCTTCCATGCACGACTCTTCGGGGCCCGTTTCGTTGAACGACAGCTGCGGCCCGCCATCGCTCCAAGAAGAACCGGTAATTGTCTTTTACAACTCGAATTTTCGTCTAATTTGATGTGTTCGTTCGGAATTTAACTCGTCATTTCTTATTCTGTACAGCCGGAAGAATCCATGGAGGAACAGGCGAAGCCCGAAATGGCACAAAGTAACGGCAAATCGGACGCCAAAACCAAAAACGCGGAACCATTGTCGCAGTATTACGAATCGACTGAAAGCTTGAACTACACTCAAGACGACGAGGACGGTTCCAAAGTAGATATTGATACGAGCGTCACAGATTCGGGATTAATAGGTAAACTAGGCAACAGCAAGGAAAACTAGTTAAGCCGGTTTTATCGGTTATGACGACATATATTGTTATGATTTTTGTTACGCGTCGGCGCTGTTTACAAAATTTTTTTCGCTTCATGTCAGCACTGACTTCATTTCACTCTATCCTTCATAGAGATAGGTCGCCTATTTCACTCGCACATTTCACCGATTTAATGCTATTCAATACAGACGCGCACTCAGGTTTTTTCTTCGCAGAAATATACCTAACAATTTTATTTTATTATTTTCGTAACTTATTATGCAATAAACTGTCGGTTATTGCAATTTTTAATTTAATTATAATCTAGTAGAGTTAGTAAGAAAAAAGGAAGATGAAATGTCGAGGGCTCTAAATAATATGAGTACATTTCTGTACACTAATAGTTTGCGAAACACGCTGTAGAAATAATAGCGAAAGCGATATAGTTTTAAAAATTCGTAAAATTTGATATCGGTTTCCCATTTCTTATGCTTAGTTTTTATTTTAACAGAAAATTTTATATAGAAAAAAGTTTACAAAAACTATTGTCTACAATCTGTTGGAATTACATTTTTAATATTTTATATTTCAGGTGGATTTTTATTTATATTTCCAAAAGTATGAGGTAAAGTGAAAATATAATTCCAACAATTTCTTCGCAATTTCGCAATTGACTTCTTAAAAAAATTTCAACAAAATTTGACTATAAATAACGGAGATATTTGGGAAACCGTTTTTATATGTAACGAATATAGGGAGATAGAACAAGCTTAAGCTAACGATTTTATCCGGTGATATTGTTGTAGATTCGATAACGAGCTTGTCAGAGGGAATTTGCTTAGAAACAAAGACTGAACAAGACTTCGTTCCGAGGCCGGTGGGCATCATCGGCGTCGAACACGGCGTCCACTACTACGAGGACGGCCACTTTTGGATGGAAGTGCCCGGCTTGCCCCCCGAGGAGGACGACGAATTGGAGTTTCCCGAGTTCGTGCCGAAACCGAAGGGCCGCGTCAAGTTCTCCAAGGACCCCATGAAAGTCTATTCCACCTTCAGTATATCCGACTACGATAGGAAAAACGAGGACGTCGATCCGGTGGCCGCTTCGGCGGAGTACGAGCTGGAGAAGAGGGTGGAGAAAATGGACGTGTTCCCTGTGGAGTTGGTCAAAGGATCCGAGGGTTTGGGGTTGAGTATCATCGGTATGGGAGTCGGAGCGGATGCTGGATTAGAGAAATTAGGTGTGTAGTTAACAATATTGGCGTAATTAGGAAATTTTAATTACTGCTGGTTTTAGGTATTTTCGTGAAAACCATAACGGCTAACGGCGCCGCTTCCAAAGACGGCAGGATCAAAGTTAACGATCAAATAATCGAGGTCGACGGGAAGAGCTTAGTGGGTGTGACGCAAGCCTACGCGGCGAGCGTTCTCAGAAACACGTCCGGTTTGGTGAAATTTAGCATAGGCAGGGAAAGAGATCCGGAAAATAGCGAGGTGGCGCAGTTAATTAGGCAGTCGTTGCAAGCTGACAAAGAACGCGAGGAGCGCAGGCAGAGGATGATTGAGGAGCAGCAGCAACAGAGCGAAGCTAGCACTATTCAATTAGGTAATGGTTTATTCACATAGTATCTGGAAATGACGAGCAAAAATAGGCAGAAAATCTACTAAAATCTTGCCAATTTTCGCGTCGTAGACATTAGTCATTTAGCGTGCATGTTCTTGAAGCAATGGACGTTAAGTAAATTAATATTTATTATGTTATAATTTTAGGTTCGGGAAATACGAGTGTAAGCGACGGCCCAAACAGTCCTCTTGTTAATCAAGAGACAGTTTTTGATCCCGAACAAGATAGTGTCGATTCCCTGCGTACTTTACTTATCGAGGTAAAGTGTATTTCAATTAACATCATTTATCTAATTACACATCTAATTACCTAATTTCATATTAATTGTAGAAACTTGCAATACTAATAACAGTTATTAGTTGAAAAATTGCATTAGTCTAGAGCTTTAATGGCGCTTTAATTTCGCTTTATAAAAATTACATCACTGTTTTATTTCTGGTATTCGAAAACATTTCAAATGTATATTAATAAAATACTTGTTATTTTTTAGCTAATGGAACAAAACGGAATGAAACCCGACGACTCCGAAAAATTCGAGCAAGCTAGTCAGAAATTAAAAGAGACGGAACGGGGCCTTATAACGGCCAAAAAAGAAATCCAAACGTACCAAAACATGCTGGAGCAATCGCAGATTCAATACCAAGCGCTAGAGAAAAAATACAACAGGGCGAAGCATTTGGTGAGGGAATTCCAGCAGCGCGAGCTCGACATGCTGCACAGGGAAGACTTCTACCAACAGCTGCTGCAAGAGAAAGACACGGAATACAATTCGTTGGTGAAAACGCTGAAAGACCGAATAATAGCTTTAGAACAGGACCTGCTGGATACTCAAAGAAAGGCCGGCCTGCCGATGGCCCTTCCCTACGATAACATCAACATCAAACAATTAACCCCGCAAATGTCGAGGCGACAACCGCCCAAGCCGCTCTTTAAATCGCTACAATCGGACTTGTCCGACACGGAAATATCGGACGCCAGCCCGGACGACGATAAAACCGCTACAGTCGAAAGAAAAATGCCTATTAAAGAAGAATTCGACCGGGCCGTGCCTCCTCACGAATTACTAGACATTTCGGCCAGCAAAAGCAAGGCGGAATTGGCGAACCGAGGAGCTCTTGCTAATAGGTTTGTATTTATTTGGAATTGACAAAACACTGCTATAAAATACAGGGTGTACAGAAGAAACCTAGCTCTATTTTTATCCTATGGTTTAAGCAAAACAAAGTTAGATGCACGTCACTAATGTCCCGTATTCAGCGCTCCATTTTAACGTCAAACACATGTTTAAAGTGTCTCTTAAACGTAAACAATGTCCTTAGTTGGGACACGGTTTATAGTCAACACTGTCTATTTGTGACGTAGTAAATTTATGGTGACGTGCATCTAACTTTGTTTTGTATATAGCTATACTTACATTACTACTTTATTTTTAAGAGATAATTTATTTTTCAGACAATTACCTAGCGTGAAAAAAGGTTCTCTCAGCAACAGCAGCTCGGATTACGGTTTGGACGAAAGCTACAATTCATCGGACGAAGTAACCGATTCGGTGTTCGCCCAAGTGGCGGAGATCAAGCAGAAGTTGAACCAAGGCCTGACGCGGCCCACCTCGTTCACGAACGCCACAACGCAACAATTCGCTCAAACCCAGCACACATCGCAGCAGCAATTGAATCAAAATTCGCAATACACGGTGCAATATACGCAAGTACAAAAATCGAATCAATACGTAACGAATCAAAACTTAGTTCAATCGTCGAACGTAGTTTACGCTAGCATACAGAAGGAGAAGTTCCAACAGCCGAGCCCCGACCCGTGGAGTCAGAGCTCGAATAAGAACTCGAGTTCGGGCGGATGTCCTCCTCCTACGTTAAAGGAACAGTTGAAGCAGGTATGTTATTTTAACTCGAGCTTTAACTGGACTTTCTCTAAGCGATTCGTGTGTATTTTTAGGTATTAGCGGAACGGGAAAAACGGCTGGGATCAGACAGCACGCACAGTTCAACGGACGAGTTGAACGAAAAGACTAGAGACGATCCCGCTCATCATCTCCTCGAAGAGATCCGACAGGCTGTGAACGAAGCTACATCCAAAGGTAGTACTACGATTTTGTTGTTATTTATCTCGTTCGAAACGTTGATTTCGCTCGGAAATTAACTGACGATTTGTGTTGTAGTAAAGAGAGTTGTTCCCGTAACGTTATCGCCTCCAGGTAGCACGCCGTGGCAGCCGCAAATGTGCATGTCGCCGACGCCGCCGTCGCCGTCTAGTCTCTCCTCCGGCTCGGTGTCGCCGTCCCGGCACGATTCCTCGTGGGCCAATACCGATCTGAGCCTTTCCTCTTGCAGCATAGCGAGCGAAAAGAGGAATCCTCAGTATTGGCAGTCGACGCCGATCCTCGATTGGTCCAAGGATCAGGTAATTTATCGCTAATATTTCCCTTTGAAGCCCTGCAAAATTGGATATATCCAAGCTTCTACTAGGCCTATCCATTACCGAATGTTGGTAATCATTCTGGCAATGGTAATTTTATTGTTGTTGCTCTGTATAGCCCTATGGTGAATAACTCAAAGTTCTTTAATCAGAATATTCGTCCAGAAAAAATCACGACTCTATTTTCCAGGGCTTTAAAATAATAATAATAAACAGTGTATACTGCGAATGAATGTCTTAAAAAATATGTGTTAATTTGTCGGGTTTGCTTAGGTTTGCAATTGGCTACTAGCCGTGGGCATGGAGCAGCACGTTTCGAAATTCGCGGAGTTGCAAGTGAACGGGAGCGCGTTGCTGTTGCTGACGTCCGCGGACTTCAAGATCCTGGGAATCACCAGCGACGACAAGAGCCGGCTGAAGAGGAAAATCAAAGATCTCAAGTTCCAGGCGGAGAAGGAGCGCAAGCAAATGGAGCGCGACAGGAAGGAGAAGGAAAAGATGCAGAAGAAGGCCGACAAAGCGAGCAAAAAGAAATAGTGAACAGGTGAGCTTGGTTGGGGTGTTTTTGCGGTGTCGAATTGGTATGTGAAAGGCCTTAATTAAAAACATTATGTATGTTCAGTTCCTATTAGATTGTTTGCAATTGATTAGCAATAATATCCAACATGAATTGAATACGTCTCTGTAATACTTCATGAAAGCCTTGAAGGTATTCCAAGAGGTCCAAGAGAAAGCCTAAATAAAAGATGTTAGGAATTGTGATGATATGTACAATTTTATTAAAACCAATTCGATACTCAACGTAATGAATGGTAGGTATATTATATACATTTATCGACCGATGCCATAGTATTTCAGAAAATAAAAATACTTTTTTCATTCTCCACACATCTCTTACAACAACTTTATTTTAGTTTTATTGGTGTAGCTGAATACAATTGTCTTGATGTAATGATTATTTAAGAATATCGTAATATTCGTTTTATTATACATTACATTGCATTAAGACGATTGTACTTAATTTTAATAAACTTTTAAGGATAAATATTGCAATGTCTACTGATTTTCTATTACTTAAGTTTCGAGAGTGCCACCTAAGTAAGATTTTTTATTGTTCCTTAATCTTGTCAAATGTAATTAAGTCATGAAAAGGAATATATGAAGTTGTATTCTAAAAAACGTACGATGTATTATAGTACATTTCTCGAATTAGAATAATATAAGAACTGCATGTATATATGGAATTAAACTGTGTTTCATCAATGTACGAACGAATAATGTTAATTGAGTTTTCTAAAAATGATTGCTAAATTTTTCTAAATAATCTCTTATTATTTGTTTCATTAAATTGTCATCTCATTACATACATATGTATAAAATTATCTCTCATTTACTGTTTTTTATGCTTTATAAATTGAAACTAATTTAAGATCAATGTTATAAATATATTTAAAAACTTTATTAACATTATTTGTCCCAACAGCGTTGAAATAATCTTCATACTTAGCATAAAGTGTGTATGTTTTAGAAGCATTTAAACCTGATGATCTACTAAAAATTAAGTACGGTTTTTCCATTTTTCATATTTAAGAGGTATTTTTTTTATGTGAGTGGATTTCTCCAGTGACTTAAATTGCCTTTTTCTAATTTTATACTAGGTTAAGTTTTAATTTATTTGTATTTTTTGATATTCGAATTGTTTAAACACTAACTTTGTGATATATCACATTTTAAAATTTTTATTTTTTAATGGAAATATGTGATTGTTTTTAAGATATTTTAATTTATTTAGTTCATGTTAAATATTGTTTTATTTTCATTTTATTCGATGTTTTTATTACGTATATTTTCTTCTTGGCCGCTATTATGTAAAATCAGAAAAAAACTTAAAAAGGTATTTACATAAAATACATCAATGAATTGTAATAAATAAAAACTACTCTATAAAAGGTAATAAACCTTTACACTTGGATTTCCCAAATTACCTATTTTTTTTTAGTAAGGGCGAGCACCGCAACTTTAAATTGGACGGACCTAAAAACAAAGTTTATAAAAGCACTTTATTTCTTACTTACATAAAATGCATTCACAAAATTAGATCTTCCACATTTCTTTACAATTCCTTCTGTAAAAAATGCATTTATAATCACAATGTACTTGTATAACAAACTAAAATTGTCCATTTACAAGAAAGTTAACCAATAAGTCATGGAAAATATAAATATCTTTACGAGGCTAAATTTTAATTTCTTTCTTGCAATTGAACAGAACTAACTATTACAAATAAAGACTAGTTACTTGAAATATTTTCTATCGTTCGAGAATAGGTCTTTTACATGAATTAATTAATACTTAATTTGTTCCTATGTTTCATATAATGGAACTTCATAAAATAGAAAAAAATTACAATTTGTCACTCGATTTTTTACTCTAATAATCGTTTTATTGTTAAACTCGGCTAAAAAATACTGGGTATTTGTGATACTGCAAAAAATCAAAAATCGAAAGATAAGTGAAATATACCTACGTACAAATTCAAGTAAAAATTGCTACAATAATAGTGAAAATTTGTTACAATTTTTAAATCTGTATATTTACCAGATTTCGAATTTCATTATTTGTTCAATCTTACCATATATCACATCCGATTAAACTAAAAAAAATTTCAATTTACAGAAGAAAAGATAATTAGCGTATATTATCGTAGTCAACTTCTATAAAATTGGCCCTACCTATTAAGATTATAATCAAATACATTAACTTTAAATATAATATTTACAAAATGAAAAAAACAACGCAAACAATTAGCAATTTTTTACAAAACCGACTCGCTGATTTATTACTCACTATTCATGGACACTATCAAAAAATATTTAAATTTTATTGTAAACACTATCTAATTCATATAATTCCAATAATTTAATCGCTTATAGTAGCACATGCTTCTACGATTCAATTTTTCAATCAGCCTTTTTCGAGTTTATAGAAGATAAAAATAAATTAAACTCTAAATTAGGTACCCATTTTTTAAAACGATCAATTTTACATCGTCACAAAAAAAGTGATTCACTAAATTTTATGAGCAGTTTATAACTCGCTCTAGGCCAGTATTTGGGAGTAAATATTTGAAATAATTAATGTATAATATACCAGCCGAAAATTCTATCGGAAAGCTCGAAACATGCATATAGAAGCCCAAAAAAAAGTGTCAGAACAGAGCATGAAGAATCTAGGTAAAATCAACAACAGACATCTTTACGTCATTATTTTAAAAGTGAAAATGTAGAAATAAATGTCTCAAAAAATCAACAATATAAATTAATGGTATACACGCGGGGCATGCATCAATTCCACAAATTCCCACCCCTATTGACTATATATTCCGAATATCGATTGCAAACCTACCAATTATAAAAATATCACTCTCTTGATACATACAAAAATAAATAAATACATCCACTTTGAAACAAAAAATTACTCAATTACGTATTATAATCGAAACAAACTCGTTTCAACATAATTGTTATGTTATAAATTATGTGATGTTTTTCAAATGAGGAAATACTTAAACATAACAATCATGTTATCGATAACTAAGTACAGTGTATTCAAATTAATTCATGGTAAAGGTATTTTTATGAAAAAATCCTACAGATTTTCATTTAGGCGTCAGCTGTACTATTTTAAAAATTATTTGTGTCAACCAAAAAAATAAGATCATTGAGCTTAATTTGAATGTACTTATCAATTCCTTTCAATGCTGCGGCGATTTCTTGGATGAAGTTAATAGTAGTCCTTTAGCAAGCATTTGTTCTTCTAAATCGCGGTATTCGCAAGAGTACCTACAATATAAAATTATATTTATGGGGTTTGCACAGTATAGGGTGATATCACTCTCTAGTGCAATAGGAGCTTTCCCCGAGTAGTGTCGTCACAGCCAAGAATTACAATTCGGTGTATAGTTTATGTAAAACAAAGTTACATGCACGTTACCATAAATTTACACAGAGACAGCGTTGCCGAACTTTTATAAAGTTTACGAAATCTAAGAATTTTCTAAAATTGTCAAGAAAGATTTCTAGAGATGAAGTACATTTAAAAATAATAATTACCGCAAACCTTCACTTAAAACTGCTTGTGCAAATATGACGACACTGACGTGCATCTAACTTTGTTTTGAACAAACTATAGTTTACCTTTTTTTGTCTTCTTCAATCTCAGCGACGAGAGAATCTCGTTTTTGAACGATATCAATCATTTTCTCTATGATGCTTTCTTCAACCTTAATATCATCTACGCTCTTTGGTTTATCTAAAACAGAAAGAAACAAACGTAAAAACTAACGGTCAACAGTGATGTTAACATTACTTTATATGTAATTAATTACAATTGACATCAAAAAATTTGCGAATATAATTAATTGCAATTAAACGTTTGACAAAATTTTTGACAAATAACAGTGGTTAGAATGAGCAAGTTGCAATCCCGCAAATAGTTATAATTTGATGTGACATCTAATGTCACATTAGACAGACCAATCAAAATTTACTAAGGGGAAACTGAGGAGTGGGAGTTATAATAAGTCTTTCTTTTTCCTTTATATGACACTAATGGCATCTGTCTTTGTCGCACCCATGGACCATGTTCCGGGTAAACTTACAGTGATCTGTATATTGTAATCTAAATAACGTACCGCTGCTAAGCCGTTCTCTCAAATCGTGCTGCAACCTGGCGTGCCTGTCTTCCAATTCGAGCTCCTGCGCCCGCACCGTCAGCTCCCGCTCGTACCGCCTGAGTTCGGTGCGATCCCGCATCAAATCGAACCACTCCTGAAACAATTCGGTCTCGTCCTTCGAGGAGTCGGGGCTGCCTTCGCCGCGGAGCGCCTTCTCCACGCGAACGCCCCGCTCCTCCAGCTCGCGCGTCTTCACCTCGGTCTCCTCCAGCTTTCGTTGTATCTCTTGAGCCATGCGGTGCCTTTTTAGTTGAACTTGTCGGACGGCCCGCTGGCTTTTGCTCGATCTCCTGCCGGTCGAGGCTCCCGTGCAATCTAGGGTGTCGCAGGAGCTGTTGGTTTGCTTCTTGAACTCGTCTTCTGCGTCCGAACTTTCGTCTGAAATGTAAATCAAGCTGTTAAAATATGAAAAAAAAGTGCAATATCCGCCATTTTGATAGAATTTGTGGATCGGAGTAGACTGGTTACAGGTTGACAGGAATGACATTAGCAAGTTAACATCTCTTTAAATAACGGATTTGTGATAAATAATGCGATAAATAATCGAAGCCGGCTTGGATCCCAGATCGATCCTGAGGAAACACTAAACACGGATCGAGTTGATTACTCGACGAAGAAAGAAGATACCGGATCGAGTTGACTCGACGAAGAAAAGATATCTCGAGTCAGTCCCGATCCGCTCACTGGATCCCGCATGTAAACGGGGTAATTATATCCATCCTGTTTAAATATGAAAGTCCTCACTCACCTGTCTTCCTTACGTAGTTTGATGGTAACGGCGGAACAGGTGGAGGAGTTAAGTTTCTATTAATAGAATATTCCGACATACTTTTCTTTTGGCATATAATTTCATTGTCCTGAAACACGCAATGTTATTTAGTGATTGTAGTACAAATTAGTACAATACAAAACTTGTATTAAACTACACGTTACAAAAATGCTAGATGTTACATTACAATAAAATTGATTTCGTTAAAGAATCGAATATTTCACAAACCCCTGCTAGATAAATTAATATTAGTGCGTTTAAACGTATTTAAACCTACATGCAAATTTCTACATTACAAACACACATATACACAAAGAGGAAGAGACTTGTTTTGGTATTTTATAAAGGGTTAAAGGTATTAAAAGTTCCGTTTTTGATTTTTTTAAAGCGCATTTTAAAAAGAGTAACTTCTTTCTAAGAAAGGCAAAATTCAGTTATGTTTGACTGTTAACGACAGAAAACAAAGTCCTTGTTCTGTGGTCAAACTGTCAAACTATTGACAATATTTTTTTTCCTATTTTAACTCGTGAATTTTTCACGGCCTGACTCTTTCTATATTCATAATACAAACAACAGTTTGTCAAATTCAAAGGAACCAAAATTAGGACCATCAATTTGAGGGATTCATCATTATGAAAATTCAAAAAATTGACATCAAAAGATATTTCTTTCGCATTATATAAAATGCCCAAAACCAAGGTACAATTCCCCATTGAACGGCCACAGAAACATAAATCTTACTTTTCTACATCCCAGATTAGTACACGACTGTAAAATAAAATTGCAAGTTAATAAAGCGCGGTGTTAACCATCGAAGCTCTCCGTCATAATTACCTTCGAAATTTTCTTCGACTTCGGCGAGAGCTTGCTGAACAAGCCCTTCGAACCGGTCGGGCTTTTCTTCGAGAAAATCCCCGTTATGAACTGCGCGAAGCCCTTCTTCTCCGGCGATTTTCTCTTGCCCTTATCTTTGGCCGTCTCCAGGATGTTCGGGTCGGAGTTGTAGGTCTTCAGGGCGCTCCTGTCGACGTCGATCGATTGCACGGCGCTCATCTTCTGCTGGAAGTTCGGTATGGACTTGGCCTTCAGCGGCAGCGATTCCTGCTCCTTGGGAGGAATGATGAAGTTGCCGATGGTGCATCTTCGGTTGCGGTATTCTTTCGATTGGTCTTTGCTAAGGAAAAGCGAGTCCTTGTCTCGTTTTTTGTAAATCGGCTTCGATTCGGCGTTGATAAAATCGGTGTTGACAACCTTCTGGCTGATCGATGGCGGCGTGGATTTTTTCTGATTACGTGCATCTACTATGGCGTTAGATGGGGATTTCGATAGTACCAAATTGGTGGTTTTGTTCCGTTTTCTTCTCTCCAGCGATTTGTTTTCGGCCCGCATTTTGTTCATCACCATTTCTTGTATTAATTTTTGGTTAAGATCGCGCTCTTTCTTTATCACTTCTTTGTTGTACAATATATCCGGCGAATGGAGTACTGGTGTGTATTTTGGGGATGAAACCGGGCTGGGTACTTCTTCAGCAATTAAGTCAGGTTTCTGCAGTACGTCCGGCTTGCTCTTCCGCCTTTTGCGTATATCAATCGAATCTTTGGCGTTGGAAAACTCCACTTTAGATTGCAGCCGTTGAACGTGCTCGTGGAATTCCACGTTAGCGTCGATGTTGTTTCCCTTCTCTTCGGTATCGATTTTATTGATGTTGTTATTCTGCGACAGTATCAAATGCTCGTTGTAACATTCCGTTACGTTTTTAACCGTGGAATCTGTCAGAGTGTTTTCCTCTGTTGTGGTACCAGATTCGATTACCGCGCTATTTTCATCAGCCTCGGAATTGGGAACGGTTAATCTCGATACCTCGTCTGTTACTTTATCGCTGATGCACACCGAGAGCGACCCATCGCAATTGCTACTAATTTGTTCGTTATTAACGGCCGGTTTTTTCTCCGTATCGCAGCTACCGGTTGTGGCGGTACCCGCGTACGCGTTTCTCGCTTCCACCACGTGCGAGCCGAGGCTGTCCGCGGCGTACTCGTCCTCGTTTTTGAACAAAACGTACCCGTTCTGGCTGTTGGCTATCCCGTCGTCGCTGCTGGTCTCGGTGCCGGTGTCCATAAACTCGATATTATCCAAGTTCATGCTAAGCACATTCTGCATGCTCTCCGTCAGGATGACCTTGTCTTTGGCGAAGTCCGCCGGCGGGCTGCGCTTGAAGTCCTCGTCGAGCTCGGCCTCCTCGAAGTCGTCCGAGACGACTTCGTCGCGCGCCCAGTCGGAGAGCTCCGTCTCGGTGAGGGCGGCCGTGAGGGGCTCGGCCAGCGACTCCGGCGAGCTGGCGACGGCTTCCGGCGCCGGCTCGGGCGCGCTGGCGTCCTTGTACTTCACGTGCAAGGAGTTGTGGATCTCGGGCAGCAGATTCTCCAGGTTGGGCAGCGTCTTCGGTTGGTTGAGCGATTTCTTTTCGGCTGTTATGGATTTGGGCGACTCGACGACTTCGAAGTACTGCAGGGAATCCGGGATGAACTCCTCCTTGTGTTGCTCGTTCTCCTGCGCTTTGAATATCTCGATGGTTGGGATGTTATCGAAAGCTTTCTTGTTTTTATCTTCGTCTGAAGACGCTAGACTATCCGAAGTTAGGCTATCGTTTTGTTTGCTCCAATCGATTTGCGGTACTACTATGAAGGTCTCGTGCAGCGGACTCCTCGGACGACCTTCGGATTCATTTTCATCTTCTTTAGACTCTTCCAAGGGTTCTTCTACCTTCTCGTCCTCGATGTTTTTGGTAACAATGAGCGTCGACGGCGGCTGATGCTCGTCCAATTTCTTGCAGAAGGTTTGCATGGTGGCGCTGATTTCCGTGGACGGCTTGAGCATTTTCTGGCAATCCGAAATGTTGGTGTGGAAACTCTTGAATTTCGTGTCGAGCGTGGAAACGCTGCCGGACTTCTGGATGCCGCCCGAGGCCGGCTCGCCCAGCAGGTACTTCTTCTTCAGTTCGAGCGACACCTTGGCCGCGATGCCCCCGGTGCTTTGTGTGCGATTCAACGTGTAGCCCTCCGGCCGTGAAAGCGCGATCGGTGCGGGTTTTTTAATGGCCGGTTGTGCGGAAGGTACCAGTGGTGTTAATTTTAGTTCTATGTTGGGTTTTTTGGTTTTGGTGTCTGATTGCTCGAGGTATCGGCTTTTCACCTGGATTCGCTTGGGGCCGCTGCCTCTCGACTTGGTCACGTAGAAATCGTTGAGGTGGATCGAGGGCAGCTCCTGGGTGGGGGTCGGCTCGTCCTGGGCGAATTCCGAATCCGTGGATATCTCCGTTACGGAATTGTACGCTTCCTTCGAGGGAGCGGAGCTGGACTCGTCCGAAACCACCTAAAATAAAATAAACATGAAGCATTTATACTACTAAACTGCTCAATGAGCGTATAATTGTAGTTATTATTCACGAATATTGTAGCGATAATTAACGGTGTCATTATTACCATCATTAATTCACGAGACATAAGATACAAAAGGCAAATAATAACTATCACTGTGCGCTCATTGAATAACACATATTCCATGAATGCGGCAAATACACAAATTCCAAACAGGATCAAATCATGTATGGAGAAAAATACTTTACAAATGAGCTTGGCATGTGTGAGAATACGTGTGTATTTGCTAATCATAGAAATAGAATGTACACTATTCACAATAAAAATATAGAAATATTGCAACTGAACGTCGGTTATAAAAATATATTTGTTAGCTGAAGTATTGGCAGGTTTATCACCGTTAAGTAATGGTAAATAATTGTCTTGCATATTTCTTTGTACACAACAATTTCATCTCAAGTGAAACGTACCTTCACAAAAAAGGCGGTATTAATTTAACGTGAATAAACCAAAAAAGAAAATGTATAATGTTAACAACAACACTCATATTAGCAAAGGATTAGAATTTTATGCAGTACATAACGGAAAACCAATTAGTACACTCCATAATTACCTTATTTACCATTGCTTTAACGTAATTGCCGATCAAGATCGCCCAACTCATCATCCAATGAAGTAATGGTGTGAATGCATTTTATAACTAAACCATACAGCTTGAAAAACACGTCGATAAAATTCTTAAAGCCATTTCAACACATTTTAAACATTTAAAAAAATCATTAACAAAATTCGTATAAAAATTACAAATATAAACAACGTTTTTGGCGTTTTTTTACTGAACGCAGCATTCTTTGTCACTGTCCGAATCCTTCTTCGACTTGGACGAGCTCGATAGACTCGAATCGGGGCTGACGTTCAAGTAATTAACGCTTTGGGGCTTCGGAAGTTCGTAGGAAGAGACCGTCGTTTTGGTAAGGTCCTCGCCGGTTTTTCTCGACGGAAGAGGCGAATTCGCGCTCGACTTTTTCCTCCTTTGAGGCGCGCTCGGCGGAACGCTCAACTCCTGCTGCTTCGGCTTCCTTTCGAAGGACTTTTGGCGCTCAGGACGCTGCGGCGGTACATTCACGTAGTCCGGTTCTTTACAAACCGAATTTTCTACTTCTACCGTTTCTAATAAGCTTTTTTCAACCAAAATTTCGCCTTCCAAAAATTCCCGTTTTTTATTGCGTTTCTCATCGTTTGATTTAATACTAGCAGAGATATTACCTGTTTGATTCTCTTCTGATTTATCAGCATCTGTCTTTAATTCTAGTGCTTGTGCTTCTTGTTTGTTCCTTTCAACCTCATCAGCAATCAATGAGGAAACGCCATCTAATTGTTGGTTAATATCATATAATAAATCTTCCTTGCATTCTAATAAAATCTTTCCATCTTCCTTATAATCATTTGCAATATTAAAATTACTTGTAGGCTCAATATTTGAGTTATTGTTCGTTAAAGACTCCAGCTCTGTGCAATTTTCATCTTCCTTGCAATCATTTGCACTATTTAAATTACTTGTTGGTTCAATAATCTTTGAGTTACCGTTCGTTAAAGACTCCACATCTGTGCAATTTATAGGCTTCTCAATTGGTTGCTCAAGTTGGTTCTCATTTTCAGGCTTTAAATTAGTACTATCTAGGGTTTGTTTGTTGGATGCCTCTATTTCTTGAAATTCGTGAGCAGGGTAAGTGGTAGATGCGACAGAGACGTTGGCACACCACGAATTGTTCTCGTATTTATCCCCGATGTCCTGCAGAGTGTCCTGCACGAATCTCTCCAAATCGGTAAAAGAATAATCAGATATTGATTTCCGCGCTGCCATAGGCAAAGGAGGCTTTTTTACATCTTTAAAGTCCCCTGTTTTCTCGTTTTTGCTTAGCAACATATCGGCAATCCGTTTGGTTTCGGAATTGAAGGGTTTATAGGCGAGAAGTTTCGGTTTTTGCGGCGGTATTGCCTTCTCGCTGGTATCTTCTGGGTTAGCTTGGAACTTCTTCAGTATGTTCTTGATGTTGACCTTGTCGCAGGCGTCCAAGTCGACGGATTTCCGCACTTGCGCGGGTTTCTTGAAGTGGATTTCCGTCTTCGATCTAGCCAAGCCTGCACCGAACGGTTTCTCGCGATCGGTTTCGCGCTCGTCGGGCAACTTGCGCCCCAAGAAGCGCGATTCGAACTTCGATATGTTGCTTTTGGGGATCCTGCTGACTACGGTATCCGACAGCTCCGGAGTTTTCAAGTATTTCTCTAAATTGGTGTATTTAACGTCGCTGGCGGACCGGCACACTTTCCTCTCGGGAGTGTCGTGCTCCAAAGTGTCCATCCAGTTCAAGAGATCGTCGATTTTTTCGTCGGTTTCGTGGACGATTTCGGCGCTTTCGCCCAGCCCTTCGGTTTCCAGGGCTTTCAGGAGATCCTCGATGCTGCCGGAAGCTTTTTCCGGCTCGGATTCCGGATCGGAGTCGATTTTGTATCTGCTCGGGTCGATTGGCTTGCTCAGCTCGTCCTCGTTGGCCAGCAGATTTTCGATGTAGCTGTCCACGTTCTTCAAATCGTCGTCTTCGGGATCGAAATTGAAGAGATCTACGGGTTTCGTGGACGTTTCGGGCAAGCTTCGCTGCTTCACCATCGGTCGGTTCACTTTGGATTTCTGAGTAGCTCCTTTAGGGGGCTTCAGGCCGAAGTATTTCTCTTTGTTGAGCACGGCCGTGTTCACGGCCACTTTGGGCTTGGTTATCTCTTTGGGAAGGGATATTTTGCTGGGCGTTCTTTTGATTATGAGCAACGGTTCGGGTTCCGGGTTTTTGAATTTGGGGATGAATTCCGGACCGTAGGATTTTTTTTGCTGTTTATTGGGTATGACGAAGTTTCTCAGAGGTTTGTTCAGGATGTTACCGGTCGTCGAGCTTTTAGAGAGAGCTTGGGGCTTGCTCGAGGAGGGTTCGGCCGGTTTCTGAATCGTTAATTTACCTACCACCACCGCGTTGTTATTGCTATTAGAACTAATTTTATTCATGTTCAAGTCCAAATCCCCGGATTCGGCACTACTGTACTCCCCCGAATTTGCCGAATTACTGTCCGAGGATTTACTTATGGTCGCGTTGATAATATTTAAAGCATGATCGCAATTAGATATTTGTAAGTTTATGGATGACTTCACCTCTGTATCAGTCCCTGTGTCCGTATGCACGATGGGTGGTTCCACGCAAACCTCCTGCTTTCGCAATTCCCTCGCCCGGATTTCCTCCTCGCCTTCGGTCGCCGTCTCCGATTCATCGTCTACAAAACAATATCAATTAGATCAACTTTAGATGCTTCGATTAATACAATTAAGGGGTTATACGCAGTTATGATTTTCAAAAAACTCGATTTTGAATTATTGCATTTTTGTAATGTACATAAAAACAGCATTTTTCAAGTCGGTGTACACGATATCTCAAAAACGTCTTGTTCGATCGGTCTAGAATTTTAACACAATCTTCTTACATACATTTTCTAGTAATTAATCGTGCCTTTTGTCAATCCGATACTTATTTTCCATTTTATAAACAATTTAAGGCCAAATTTTACATACAAAATCGAAAACATTTTTTGAGAAGCTACCATTTTGTGAAAATTCAATATTTTGATTAGCCGAACGATTAATTACTAGATAATCTAATATATTAACGAAATTTGTTTGGTTTTTTTATTTCAAATAATCCAATCTAGAGATACGATGTACACCGTAAATCGTCTTTTTTTAGAAGATGTTCCGGAAATCGCCTGCAGCGCGCTCTACAATCCACATTTTTATAAATAAAAAATTGGTTTACGTTCTTGAAGGATGCTTATATATCTACAAAAATTTTCAAATTAATACATTCAAAAGTCTCTTCAGGATAAATTCTTGAAAACCCGTCTTATTTTTGCCTCATAACTGCGTATAACCCCTTAATACAGAAAAATTAAGTAGATTTAATCATACACTCAGGTGCAAAAAAATCGAACCACCAAAAAAAGAGAATAATGAATCCCTGATTCGAATTTTTTACACCTGAATGTACTAAGATCTAATAATGATTTATGCAATCAACAGATACAAAAAGACAGGATACATCGTACAAAAAACGATGTTAATACCCAGCAAACAATTTAGTATTGTTTGGTTTAGTATAAAATAGAAGACGAGCGAATATTTTGAGACATACGAGGAGCAACAAGAAGGTTGTTTCATTGTACATCTTGCAGTTGTAGTTCAATCAACATCAACAATGTTAAATAAAATCGGTGCAAACACACAATTAAAATCTGTCGATTTGAAATAACAATATGGACTCTCAACTTTGAATGCGAATACATACGCCTCCTAAACGATGTGAATCTTAACCTCATGAAACGCGTTACCGACATCAGTTTCCTAATTACTGTTAAAAAATAATACAGTTCAAAATACGAATCTTAATGCATCTATAATGCAATTTTTCAGCACATTACAAGTCAAGTATGATGTATCATTTAATTAATTAGAACAAGTAGGCTATCGATTGACTGGGTAAGTTTTCTATTATTCATATAGGTGACAATAACCTTGGTCGATAACCTACCGGTTGAAACAATAAATTTGTATTTGCTTTCTAAATTATCACAAACCCTTACCGTCCGAACTGTCGTAGTAACTGGACTGATCGCTGCTGCTGCTACTCAAATTATCGTTAGAATCGGAATTTCTTCGGTAACTGTTCTTCCACCGTTCGGCCCACTTTAACGTGCCCTCTTTGGTTACTGGCTCTTCTAACGCATCGCCGAAAGCATCACCATCGTCGCTTTCACTCTCACTGTACAAAAAATATCAATTAAATAGGATAGAAAACAACGTATCATTAGAACAATTACCTCATGCTCGAAGAATCGTCGTCGGTGTCGAATTCAGCGCACGAGCCCCCGAAGTTCTTGTCCGTCCACTCGTCCTCGTCCATCTGATTGAGGGAGTCCTCCTGGTCGGAGGAGATGTGCCCGGACGAAAGGTTCGAAAACTCGATGCGTTCGGGCGTTTGCACTGCACGTGAACAGACGCAATTAGAAGCGATTCATGGCGATGCGATTCGTGATTAACGAATTGAACGGGCGTGAATAACGCCAACGGATTTCTACTTACCTTTGTCGGTGGAATCCGCCGGAGCGGCGCCGACGTTGATTCTCTTTTCGGGGCTCCTCCGGCTCTCGGCCGATCGCTTCACGGACGGTTTTCGGGTGATTTTGGCGACGGGCATCTCGCCGGACATGCCGAAGTGTTGCAGACAGAAGAATTTGTTGCCGTAGAGGCCGTCGCGGTCGAACGCGTAAGAGCCCAAGCGCAGCTGAATGTGGCAGTATTGGCATCTGTTAGATATAACGAGAATTTGTTCATTAATTGGTTAAAGTAATAAAAATCGAAATATTTACTTGAAACAACCGTGATGGAAGAACCTTCCCTCCGCCGATAACTTTTCCATTAAATAAACTCGCTTGTTGCAGAAATGGCAGAACTCCGATGGAGACTGTTTCGGCAGAGCTTTGGAAGGACGATTAGGCTGGAAAGTAAAAGGAAATTTAAGTGGTTTTTTTAATAACTCGGGAAATTTACTTACGTGCTTCTCGGGTGGTTTGGGTTCCGGTGGAATTTTGCTAACTAACTTCTCGGTAATAGTAGCCACTTTTTTCGTACCTAATTCTCTAGCAGTGCCTTCTTTAAGCTTTTGATCCAGGTTCTTTATGTTTCTGTCTATGTCAGCAAATTTGGCTGCAAACGACAACGTTAAAGACATCACAAAAATTGCTTATAAGAATGCAAAGTTTTATGCAATAATGACTGATGTTACCTAACTTTATAGTAAAGAAAACCACGAAATATGTTGATTATCGAAAAAACAATTGTTTAAGGCTGTTCTATCACCCTATGTTCGTTACATATAAAAACGGTTTCCCAAATATCTCCGTTACTTATAGTCAAATTTTGTTGAAATTTTTGTCAAGTCAATTGCGAACTTGCGAAGAAATTGTCAGAACGATATTTTCATTTTACCTCAAACTTTTGGAAATATAAATAAAAATCCACCTGAAATATAAAATATTAAAAATATCATTCTGACAGATTGTAGACAATAGTTTTTGTAAACTTTTTTCTTTATAAAATCTTCTGTTAAAGTAATAAATAAGCATAAGAAATGGGAAACCGATTTCAAATTTAACGAATTTTTGAAACTATATCGCTTTCGCTCTTATTTCTACAGCGTGTTTCGCAAACTATTAGTGTACAGAAATGTACTCATATTATTTAGAGCCCCCGACTATTTATCTTCCTTTTTTCTTACTAAATCTACTAGATTGTAATTAAATTAAAAATTGCAATAACCTACAGTATATTGCATAATAAGTTACGAAAATAATAAAATAAAATTGTTAGGTATATTTCTACGAAGAAAAAATCTGAGTGCGTGTCTGTATTGAATAGCATTAAATCGGTGAAATGTGCGAGTGAAATAGGCGACCTATCTCTATGAAGGATAGAGTGAAATAAAGACAGTACTGATATGAAGCGAAAAAAATTTAGTAAACAGCGCCGACGCGTAACAAAAATCATAACAATCTGTGTCGTAATAACCGATAAAACAGCCTCAACTCATCATTGCATATCACCATCCAAATATCATTACCATCGCAACTCTCTTGTCTATCCAAATGCTTCTTCTCCATTTTAGTCTGCCTGGCCAAAAACTCCTCCTTGCTCCACTTGGGCACCTTCTCCTTATCGACCGCCTTCGACGGCTTGCCCATCTTATTCTCCAGTATCTTCTTCTCGATTTCCTTGATGTTCCAATCGGACGTCTCGATCTTCCCGATGGCCCTCAGCAGGTCCCTGGGCTTCTTGTCGACGGGCTGCGGCTGCCGCCACTTGTTCTCCAGGTGCTTTATCTTCGCGTCGATATCCTCGTCGCGGCCGCCCGCGCGGGACGACTGGTAGTGCTTGCTGTCGTGGTCCTGCAAAATCGCAAACGGTATGAAATTGCGTTCGAGAACTTTCGATGTGCGTACGTTAGTTCGGCTAGATTGCCTGAAAGATTCGCTGGAGTTTCTCGTCGTGTTTTAGAATTAAATTAAGTATCACACGCTTAAGTGAACTGATTGGAACACCCGTCGATTAATTGCGTGTTTTACATGGTTATGCTGTTATTAGTAATTAAACATTATTGGCCGCGATTTATGTACTGGTTAAATTTAGTTCTACAAATGGAAAAATTACTTACATAATCGCAGCGAACAATGTAAGTATACAATATAAAAACGTTAGCAATTATAGTAAAGTTAAAATGCAGCTAACAACATCAATTTCAGCTCAAATCCACACATGTTGCTTACTGGAATATAAGTGAACTGTTTTTCTAAATCTTTGACTCTGTCTTCGAATTTAGCGGCCGTTTGTCGATACAAGAATATCGAATAGTCCTCGAAGGGCTGCGAATCGGGTTTAGCGTTAGCCTGCAGCATTTGCATGCTCTTCAAGAACTGCTCGGTCTGCAGCTTCCTCTGGTGCCTCCTCTTGCTGTGCCTTTCGGCGCGGTTGTTGGCTATCTCCTCCAACGTCTTCTGTCGCTCTTCCTTTTTGCAAAAATAAATTCAACAGACACGTTTAGGCAATTTTTATTGGGATAATTACACGGCGATCGCTAAAGTAATTTTAATCATCCTACTAATAATTAAATATGTAATTGTGCAAGTCGTACTGTTCGGAATTTATTATTAAGTCTAGTATAAAAAGCAATATTCCTACTACGCCTGCTTCAATAAGGCCATTGAAGAACAGGTTGAACATCTGGAAAAGAGGGAAATCGGGATCAGGGAATGGGGGAAGGGGCTCGGGAAAATTTACATTTGATATTAAAAAAATTAAAAATGTACTTACAACACTAGCCCCGATCTTCTCCATGGTTCTCCTTTTCCTAGGTTTTCGGTCTATGCTGACCAATTTTTGCGAAATGGCATCCGGATATTTATGCCTGTGTCTTGGAGATGGTGCGGATGGTTGGGCGGCAAAATGGTAGTGCTGTGCGGTGGTTTTTATGGTCTTGAAGGACACTTCGCTCATTTTGGTACTACCTGGAGGCAATTCCTGTGAAAAAGGCGAAAAATTATTCATAAAAGGCTATTTTCCTGAGCAAATAAGATGAAGAAACCAAAGTTGTCCGTATCTGAAAAACTATGCATACTATTTCAACGAAAATTGAATGGAAACTGAGATAAAATTTCTGCCAAAAATCATCTATTAGATTCATAAAATACTCTCAAAATAATGGAGAAATCAACAACAATTCATCTAAACTACACACACCGGCAAGTTTAAAGGAACAGTTAGTAAATTTAAGTTAAATAAATTACATGTAGTTTAGATGAATTGTTGTTGATTTCTCAATTATTTTGAGAGTATTTTTTTCTAATCTTTAGACGATTTTTGACAGAAATTTTAGCTCAGTTTCCATTCAATTTTCGTTGAAATAGCATGCATAGTTTAAGTTAAATAATCAATATATAAGTAATCAATGCGATTTATACTTAGATTAAAAATAACATGTGTAGTTTTCCATAATATACGGAATGAGACACCCTGTATAATCCACCCCTGAAATCTTAACTCCATAACGGAAACTTTCATAAAAAATAACCTTTAAAATGTCTATTGAGAGCATACAGCTAGTAATCCAGAAGATGATTTAAAAAATTGGGTACAAGGGGCGTTAAAAACTGAAATTACCGACCGAATTCGTACGAATTCCTTCCTCTCCTTCGACGATAACAGAAAACTGTCTCGGAGGAGCCGACGTGGATTTCAAATTCGAATTGCATTGGAACGGAGAATACTGCGTTTTGGACAAATGCCGAACCGGCGAGTTACGCGCCACCCTCAACTTCTCCACGAAGCTCTCCTCGGAGGTCCTCGGCGGCTTCCCGGCGGAAAAATCCACCACGTCCGTCCGCTCTTCCACGCGGACATCATTGTAGCGGTCCATCTTCGAAACTGGCGATGAAATCGGACGGATTGTAATGACGATTTCACGCGAATTCGTTGCGGGAGTTTACCTGACGTGATGTCCGTGATTTTGCTGTTGGAAACCATCGAGAAGGTCTCCGTTTTGCCCGAGTCCAGGCAGTCGAAGTCGTTCGAGCATATCCAATTCGAAACTCTACTGTAAATTTGATCCCCTTCAAACATCTTCCGTTCGGGCAGCGTTGCTGGTTCGCTCTGCTCGGCTTCCCGGTGACGTTTAAAATGTGACTTGGACTTTTGACTTCTACTTCGCTTTAAATTCGACGCCGTTGTTATACGAGGCGACGTCGAAAGGTGGCGATAACGGGATTTCTTAGAGCGGCGCTTGAAGGCGATTTTCGATGAAATCGTGAGAAGGTCCTCCGAAGAGGCGTAATGTATCGTTTGTAAGGATAACTCGTTCAATCGACTGTTCAAGAAATGGATTTTGATCAATTTCTCCGCACTGTTAGCAGAGTTATCTTCATTTTGCTTGGAATTATCAGAAATCTTATTAATATCTTGTTGCAAACGTTCAGTTTGATTTTTATCAATATCAGTTTGTGCGCTGTTAGTTTTTACTTTATCCACTTGTGTGCTGCTGTTTTTCGTGAAATCGATCGTTTGCGAACTAATATCTCGAAAAGCCTCGATTTTTAAATTAGTTTGAGTCTGATTCGTAGTGTTAGAATGTTTCTTCTTCAATAACAACTTCGTTAAAAAACGCTTCAATTTGTCGTGTTTGCTGTAAATTCGTTCTATGCATCTTCTTTGCAATTCTTCTTGCGTCAGGCCTGTAGTGAAACAGTGTTTAAAATTTCATCACAAATTGTCCCTTAAGAGGTCCATAAATTAAGTGCAGAAATTTACTCCTTTATTAAGGGCCTTAACTGGCAGATAAGACCAAAATAAATTACATTACGGAGAATTTCACGTACAGAATAAAAATGCAACTACTTCTACATAGGAAAGAGAATAGAAACATATCTGTCTGTACATAATCTATACTTACACGTTTCAGACTCTTTTAATTGAAGCGAACGTTTATCATATTCTTCATTTAAATTCACTTTAGATGGTCTTTTACAGTCCATTTTTTTGAGTCGTTTATTGAACTTGCGATCAGTAAAGGCCGAATTTTCGTACACAATTTCCACGTTGGTTCGCTTCGAATGCGAGGAGTTTTTGGATGAAGGGACTATTACGGATTCGCACGTTCGATTAAAGGCCAGCAATTTCTTTTCCATCACGCTCGAATAAAAAACCAATTTCGAATGATAAGCTTTATAGCATTTTTTGCACGGCGCAGCCGAATTGCGTAGGTTGTGATATTGTATTGTTTCGATCGAGTTAATAGGTTTGGGGCTTGGAAATTTCTACAATTAAACGGATTGAATTTTACCGTTCACGGAATAATTAATTTTACAATAGTTCTATCTTGAGTAAGAATCAGGGTGGGATATTACTGAGTATCTCAATAATCAATAATTCTCAAAAGAATTGCTTACCAATTTAGGATGCTTTATAAACGGTATTTCTCCTCTGAAACTGTGATAAATTTCTGTAAGATAAGTAGCCATGGTTAAGTAATCTTCTGTAACAGACAATTCAGTTCCAGTCATCACAGGTGGTATACCTAAAAAACAACAATATTATATAGTGCAATTTATTTAAAAATTGTGAGTTCTTCATTAAAACATATTCATATTTTACATACAAAGTTCCTTTTCCAGGATATCAACTGCAATTTGGTTATTCCTAGCGGCATCGTTCTGACTAATTGCACTATAATCTAATAAATCTGGTCTGTAGCGATGTATTATTGCACATAGTACTTTGCCGTCTTTGAACACTGAAGCCATGTCGGTTACAACGACGTCTTCTTTATCTTTGAGCTGATCTTTCAACCAGTTGAGCAATATTTCATTATCGACGTTTCCTGAAACAGAAATTGTAGGCTTTTAAAATGCATGACTTTTAGAATTTGTAGAAAGGGAAGAAACTGTTAAAAGTACCAAAAGTTATTGTATTGATAGTCAAATGAATTTTGATTAATTTTTAGATATTTTTAACGCTATAATTTGTCTTCAATAGACTAGAGTATTAAAGTGTTTTAAATTAATTATAAGTTGTACGAATATAGTAAGAAAGTCAAAAAAGAGAAGTTAAAAGCATGGAAACAAGGTCAGAAAGTTATCCAGTAATCACTTGTCCCGAAAAGGGAGCATTATTCGTCTATTTAATATACTGTTAAAACACCAATAAAACACATCAAAGAAAATGATACAATTTTACTAATACATCCAATTAATTGATATTTAGTTATTAACAATCCTATTTTTAGTCGTTTAAAAATTGATACTCGATAAATACTTAAAGGTATATCACAAAAACCGTATACATTGAACAAAATTCCTCAGACAAACCCACCATTAATTGGTATTCTCCACTAATTATTTTAGGAACCATGTCACTGATTATAACAAGGAGCATGGAAGGTAATTTAAATGCAGAAGATAAGACACCGAATGAAGAAAATATATGCGGAAGAAGAATAGTAAATGAAGAATGAAAAATAGTGGAAGTTGAACTTTCTGGTCAGCTTACATGCACCAAAATAAACCAATTAATGAGAGACCGTCCGAAACTTTAAGAACACAACACTCTTAATAAAATAAAAATTAAACAAAAACCAATTCACAAAGCGGCAATTCTGCAACCACACGTTTGTTTTACCGACTTCGAATTATATAAAATCAAGCGGAACCAATTAAATCGAGACGTTGGCCGATGTTTCCATGTTTTTAAATCAACAATATCCTATTTTTTGATAACCCTACGACGCGCCCGACCAGCCCATCTAGACATTCTCTGATAGGCTCGTCCGACCACTGCCACAGATAGCATTCCGGTCCACCAACGGCCTGAAAAAACACCATTCTCATCTATCGTGGCGAAACGAAACAAGCGCGAATGAAATCCCAACAGGCCGATCAATTGAACACTACAACAGCGTTCCCACATACTCCCCAAAGCAATAGAAAACTCACCTCTTCTTCTCTTCTTCGGCACGTCGCTCGGCTTCTCGTTGTGGTTGCGCTTCATCCTGTCGATGCTCGCCGGATTGTCGGTGTCGTAGAGGCAAACCACCTGGTGCGGCAGCACCACGGCCTTGTTCAAATTGGGGTAGCGCGTCGCCGGATCGAGCGTGTACGACTTCCAATCCTTGTTCAAATTGTCCGGGGTGGTTTGCGCCAGCAGCCTGTATATGGACTCCCTCTCGGCGAGCGTTTCCAACGGCGACGCCGTCCCCGCCGACCAGCTCCGTATGGCCCAGGCGGCGTCCAGCGCGGAGAGAAAGCCCCTGGCGCAACCGGAACCCGTAGGCCAGAAGGGCTGAAAAATTATAGTAGCAATATTAATTAATGTAGCAAAATAATAATGCTCTATTTCACCAGCCTGCTTTTAGGTATTTCTTACGTACGTAATTCTTATGGTAGGGAGTACTTAATATGATTAATATCAATTTGACGCTCCTCAATTAAATTATCAACATTTTCAACTTCATCTGGTATGCCCGCATATTTTTTAATTAACAACAAATATTCTTTAAACTATCAACAAATAATACTATAAAATCTACTAATCTCAAGTGAGATTTTCATCTAAAGCCTGCTAAAGATGAAAAGTATTTCCCAAATGCTTTAGGCAAGCCGAATGAGCCGTCCTAACTTTAGGTATTTCCTATCACCTTTAAGTATTACTCAGAGCATGGTGAAGCGCAAATTGTACTTAGGACTTCCTAAATCCCGTATAAGTATTACATATCTAACTTTAAGAATTGGTTGGTGAAATCGGGCATAAGTCGGTTAGATACAGAGTGATTCATCTTTCAGAATCACTGAGGATCTAGCAGAGCTCGCGCAGCGAGCGAGACCTTCTTTAACTAACTATTTCGCGCTTACAAGCTTTAATGTATTATACCTCAAGTAAGCTGTCGCCTACGAGGATGTTTAGCAAACGGTAGCCGTTCCTTTCGAGGACTTTCGAGGCATTTTCGGCGGCGTACATCGACGTGAAATCGAACATGGCGACGTCCGGTTGTCCGTAGTGGTTAACTGCGAATTCCAAATTGGGCATTTGATAGTTGGTGCTGAAATTGGCGGCCTCTATGGCGTAATTTTGCAACGCTTCTTTATCGACGTTCTCGGGAGCCAGGAGCCTTTCCGTATCGGAAAAATCCTACAAACGAATTTAATAATCAATCGATATTAATTAGAAGAAATTAAAAATATATCTACTAACTTGTTTAATCACGCCCTTTTCGATTAAGCTGTGCTTCTTGGCGGTCATAACGAAATAATGAGTATCATCTTTGTAATACACTATGTTCTCCAAATCGATTCTGGTGGCCTCCTGTAGGTCCTTGAAAAATTTTTGATTGAATATGAAGGCCACGCCGCTGATTTCCTCGACGCTCGCCTCCGCTTCGGTCTTTTTGTTTATGAAATTGGCAGTTATGGCTATCGCGAGCTTCCCTCTAAACTCCTTGCGCGAGAATCCCTGCAATGTGTTGCGTTTACCGTCGGCGCCTATGATCACATCGAACTCGTACTGGGAGACGGGGTGACTAGAAGGTTTGAATTCCGCTCTCCAGCCAATCTCTGCACACAAAAATCGGAATTAATATTGCGAGAATTAGGCTCGTGCCAACAACTGAATCATACTGAATCATACAGTCAAATCTAGTTTAGTCTTAAGGTATGGAAAGAATTAGTAAAGATGCAATGTTCTAATTGATTTTATTGTAGAATTAAGGCTGTTCTATCGCCCTATATTCGTTACATATAAAAACGGTTTCCCGAATATCTCCGTTAATTATAGTCAAATTTTGTTGAAATTTTTGTGAGAAGTCGATTGCGAACTTGCGAAGAAATTGTCGGAACAATATTTTCACTTTACCTCATACTTTTGGAAATATAAATGAAAATCCACCTGAAATATAAAATATTAAAAATATCATTCTGACAGATTGTAGACAATAGTTTTTGTAAACTTTTTTCTTTATAAAATTTTCTGTTAACGTAAAAAATAAGCATAAGAAATGGGAAACCGATTTCAAATTTTACGAATTTTTAAAACTATATCGCTTTCGCTCTTATTTCTACAGCGTGTTTCGCAAACTATTAGTGTACAGAAATGTACTCATATTATTTAGATCCCCCGACATTTTATCTTCCTTTCTTCTTACTAAGATTACTAGATTGTAATTAAATTAAAAATTGCAATAACCGACAGTATATTGCATAATAAGTTACGAAAATAATAAAATAAAATTGTTAGGTATATTTCTACGAAGAAATAATCTGAGTGCGTGTCTGTATTGAATAGAATTAAATCGGTGAAATGTGTGAGTGAAATAGGCGACCTATCTCTTTAAAGGATAGAGTGAAATAAAGTCAGTACTGACATGAAGCGAAAAAAAATTTAACAATCTGTGTCGTAATAACCGATAAAACAGCCTTAACTTGAGACCGTATACAAAAAATACATACTCATATCGGCTTCCGGTTCGATTAAACTGGCGAAACCGACTTCCGTGTGAACTTCAACGCCCAACAAAAGAGCGATCTTGAGCAAAATGCACTGCAACTGCCTGATGCTAATGTGATCGATGGCCCCGGCGCAAAATTTACCGAAGAACTTCTTCGCCCCCAGCATTCTCAGATCTTCAATAACGAAAGGCCACAAGTGCAGCACGTTGTTCCTGGAGAATCTGTCCCTCTTTTCGACCACTACCTAATAAACAGAAGAATCGTTAAAACGCAATGCAAGCGAATCGAGCAATAGGAGTTACATACCACTTTAGCGCCCAACAACTGCGCCTCGATGGCCGTCCTCATCCCGCACGGCCCACCGCCGATGACCAGCACCCTGGTGTTGCTGGCCGCTTTTCCCTTCTGGTAGCATTTGTGCGAGGCGCGCGCGTCGAACTTCTTGAGCAGCGCCTTGGCGCGCCACGACGTCAGGTTGGCCTTCACCTTCGGGTAGAACGCGTTGAAGACGTTCGGCCGGATGTGCAGGCAATCGATCAGGCCCCTGTAGTAGCCGAGGATGTGCTTCATGCTGGTGGCGTTGACGAAGAGCTCGAAGTACTCGTTGGCGTGGGCGGCGTCGGGGGCGGCCGTCGCCGCGACGGCCTGGCCGGCCGGCTTGCCGTAGTCCATGGTTGCGCTGGGTTGGCTCGGAGTGAAGACGTTCGCTAATGTTGATGCGTGTCTGCGAGAGAAATTCGAAATTAATGCTATATAGGATGATTCAAAATTGTTGGGAGTAAGTTCAAGACCTAACTAAGGGATGAAAATTTTGATTCTTAAGTATCAAAGTTACCTGGATTAACACAGTTTTTTAAAAAACTGCAAACTTATGACCATTAAAAAAGTTACGATTAAAGATTTAATTTTATTATACAGAGTGTCCCAAAATTTCGTGTATATGGAGCGACTGTATGTTGTTGATACCAAATAAGAAAATTTTCAAGTTAAAATTATCAACTTCGAAGCTTCTTCACAGGCAAACGAAATACTTTGCGATAGAGGAAAGGATGCAAATTTGGAATACCATTTTTTTTAAAAATCGTATTAATTAATGTTTAAGAAATAAAAGAGTTTGAACTGCGTTAAAAGACAGATACACTTATCTTCTATTCATATAAAAACATTTAACCATCTTGGATTATTATAAGTAGGATAATTTTTGGGTTAATCATGATATTGCAGATTGACGAAGTTTACCCAAAGTGAATATAATTTGGAATAGAGGCTATTCCAAATTACACTCACCTGGATAATTGACTTAAATTAACTAGTTATTTGGCTTTAAATTGAAATATCTAAATTATAAATCAATTTTATTGTTTTCTAGTCCTTGCAGTATCACAAATGTAGCATTCCAAGTCATAGCCAGCAATTTCGCTGTGCACCCAGACTTTGCACATAAAATATTGCACCCATTGCTCTCCCTCTTGATTTTCGGTAAATTTTCTATTACAGAAAAAAAAAACTCAATCATATTCCGTAGGTTGTGTTACATTAACACAAGAGGGCATATCTTTGGAATTTTCCAAATTAACTTCACCTATCGTATTCCAAATTAGCAACATAACCATTTTTATCTCAAAATACTTTTATGAATTGGTGTTTAGAATCATTTCTAATTTAAGCACTGATTTTTACAACTGATACCCCAAACTGAAGATTTGTGCAAATTTAAACATAAAAATATGTGTCTCAGACAAAATACAAGCCGATTTATTACTTGCTTGGAAATATTTCTCGATAGTACTTTCACGACGATGCAGTTTGTCACGGATCTGTTAATATGGCTGTTTCTAATCCACCCCTAATTTGTTTCCTAATACATAGACTACGTTATACTGGTATTCGTTAATAGTTGGCGCTTTTTTATATTTTTATAATGCAGTATTCCAAATTAGCATCCTTTCCTCTATAGGTAATTTTGCCTCAATCGACTTATTTTAATCTCCCCAACACACAGTAGCTCTGTGTACACAATATCTTGGGACACCGTGTATAAAAAACCCGCCAAGAAATTTCGGAACACTCTGTATGTCAAAATAGGAAAACAATGAGAAGTCGAGCAGGTGCTAGCGACAAATTATTTTTGCGATTCGGAAAATTTTTCGGGGTCGTTGTTCTTCTCTAAAAATACGCGAAAATAAAAATATCGCAATTGACGATGTTATGCAAATACGCCGATGACATTTCGAAAATAATGTCCGAATCGCTTCCTCTTTGCGTATTTAGTTTTTCGAGAATTATGGCGGGTGCTTGGGTCTGATTTTATTTTGAGATTGCGAGGATAAATGAGGGAGGAAATAATCTTAAAGTATAAATAGCGAAAACGGTTCATTAGTATCTATTTTATTGCAAGCTGTTCAAATAGCTTGAAATTGTGTGTTCTCATTTAAAAGAATAAATTTTCCTTATCCATATATGTATACTCTTTTACTATGTAGTGAAAATGAGTGAAAATCGTTCTGCCTGCAATTTCATCGATTTCTATGGGTACAATTTTATCTCAGCACAAGTTGTTATCATGTTATTAAGTATAAATTCTACTGAATGGTAATCTGAATACATAATGGGAATTGTTATTTGTAAATGAATGATACTTCAAACATTCTTTTAATATAAGCAACAGTTTATGCACTAAACAATTTCAACTTTAAATTAAAACTAATCACTATAATTAAATTGTTTAGATATTATTCACTCCCAATATGAATGAGTTTTGAAGTCCCATTAAAAGTTGAAAAAGATATAATTAAATCTACGCATAATAATTAATGGTATCAGCCATTATTCAGGCCATTAAGGACTGTCGGAAAATAAAAATTGTTTGTCACCATTAACGCAAGTTTAACAGTTTCAGAAGGAAAAAACGTACGCATTCCGCTTCATGCATAACTAGGGCCGCAAACCACACCTTTCAAGAATGAATCCAGGTCCATGCGTGCCGGTATGTAGTCCTAGTAAAAGGCATCAAGCAAATCCTAATCAAGGATATACAATTATACACATTGCTTCAATTGCTAAGTACACATAAACATGTATATACTAAAAACTAATTTAAATTCAGAGTAAATTATGATTTGATCGGATTCAATTTCATTGATGATTTCGTTAATGCGCTGGTTTATTCTAAGATATCAATGATAATAAATTCATTGAGGATGTTTGATTTTCACTATCGATATGGTAAACAACAAATCAGAGTTAATTAATCTCTTATTACTCCTGATGTCTATTATTAAACATGATATAAAATGGGTATATATGTAGGTATTTATTGCACAGATGTTGCACGAAAACAAGAATTCGGTAATATGTTGTGCTAATAAATCAGATGATGAAAGTTAAAAATAGGTCACAAAATTAGGTGTTACAGGAGATACGAAATGAATTCGCAATTTGTTAATCAACTCATCGAAAATAGTTAATACAAAAGGCGTTTTAAAGAATCGCCTAGCTACTTACAAGATTTCGAACAGTGAAATTTCTTTTTTGCGACACTTTTCTTTCGAGTAAACTGTACAGAAGTGAATGGAATATCTATTGACATAGCCGTTTATAAGTCGATTAAAGTACGTATTTTTCAATTGCGTCCACGGTAGAAATTCAAAACGCGACCGTAAATTTAGCTTGAAGATCGTTACATTATTTTTGTGATTTCCGCGGATGCGGGTCGGCTAATTCCAAAACGTTCTCGCTTCCCGATAAACGAGCGCTTTAAAAATAGATAAACACAAGCCGAAATTTTATGTCGCACGAGCACAAACCAAATCGACCGATTTCTGCGATTCCAAGTTAAGTTTCGAAAAATAGTCCAAAATTAGTAAAACTTTCATTGTAAGTTTTGTTTAAATTGGACTCGCTGGCAACGAACGATGACATAAACAAAATTTCGAGAACTCGACTAAATTAAATTGAATATTTATTAAATAAAGGAAACGTAATTAGATTAGATTAGTACAATCAAATACTTCAGTGTTTCAATATATACAAGCGAAATTAATAATAATGACACACAATCAAAAGTAGCAAATTTAGGCAAAAATTGAGAATCTGTTACCTTTAAAACATATATATATATAATTCTGCAAAAATAACTTAGGCAGCTGAAAAAAAAATTTTGCAGACCTGTGTTATTCTTTTTGTTCGTTAAAATTTGTTATATTGTAGACAATGATTCTATTGCCAACTTCTCTAAAGTATCATTCATAATAAGTCCACTTTTAAGCTATTTACAAATATAACAATAAGTTCAGCGCAATATTCGAACAAAAAAACAATAAAAGTCACACGCTAGAAAACGCGTAGGATGACATAAATTACCTTTAGAGCGGTAAATTCCCGAAAATTTCAAATAAGCGCAAACCAAACACCAAAGTTCTACCGTTTTAAACGTAATTTACAACGTGTGACTCAAATTACATATTGACTGGATATAATCTTGCAATGCAAACAGCCTATCGAGATTTATAAAAGTGAAATTGCAAAGTGCCATCAGTACCGAACGAGATAAAGGAAAACGATGAAAGTGCTGCTGTATTTGGTCGTGGCGTTCGCCGCTTACGACGGCTATCGGTGCCAAGTTTACTATCACCCGGTGCAAGTGCTCATACCGACCGTGAACGGTACGAATTTGGCGACGAATCATTCGATCAATTCGATGCACAACAACACCGGCTATCAGCCGCCGCCTAAACAGTACTATCCGATTCATCCGAGCAACAATTATCCTAGCTCCTACAACAATCCCCACAATTACGGGGGTCCGAACAATGGCTCCGGCGACGGGCACTTATTTGTGGGCTTCATTCGACAGTTCGATCGACTGTTGTACCATCAGGTGAGCTCGACTGCGACTTCAATTTAAATGGAAAAAAAATACCGAAATGCTAATTGTTCATGGGTCCGTGAGCATAGTAGAGTTTTCGAACGAACCCTGTATGATTCTAAAATAGAGGGTGATTCTTTGAGAAAATTTAGTCTAGTTTTTATTACAAATTATGTAGGAAAAATGGTTTCTTAAAAGTTACAAACCTGAGAAAAATCTCGGTTTACATAATATCTTTTTAACTCATTAGCAGGGATAATTCAAAAGGGGTAAATGGTAAATGTACAACTCTAGTTCATGAAAATTGAACATTAATATTGAAAACGAGCAATTTTTTATATTCTCCAAGAAATTCAACTAAAGTTCACAGTTTTTAATTAATGCATGTAAGTTTAAAGTATTCAAATTCTCCAAAATATTCGATTAAAAATCTGAAATAATGTATATTAGGCACCTGTCACTTTATAATTCATTTTACGAATCATTTGTAATTTAAATTTGTTGATTCTAATCAGTAATTTTAACCAAAACTTTCTACGGTATTTATAAAGAATTTTTATCAAGTTTTGGTACACTGTTTATATGAAATATTTCCTGCATATCATGAGAAACACCCTGTATATAAAAATTCATGCACTATATTCGTATTGATTCATTTAGGTCTACTACAAACCGAATAGTCGAAATTGTCCGAATTTCGCACTAAAGTAGATTCGTGTCGCACGTTTGATTAAAACATACTAAACAGGTAGTGTAATAATAAGTTGCATTATCTGATATATGCGGCAATAATCAAATGATTGATTCTTCGAAGGAGATAATAGGTACTTGCATTCTAATTAATCGAAATGTGAATCATTCGTGTAAAAAATCTTGATGGATTAATTTCCCTTGCGAAATCGTGGATTATCGAAATGGACTTTGGCAAGAATTATAATGGTATAATAATGAAAATTGACTGCATATAAGTGCAATTATATCCTGTAACCTTCAAACATGGGATCGTGTTCTTTCGTAAGAAAACTGGCAATTTTCAAATGGAAATTTTAGAGAAATTTACATTTTTCAAAACTCCAACATACGTACTATTAATGGATAATTCAATATAGTTTTTTGGCTTCCTGGTACCTTTATTAATTAGTCGAAAAAAATATAATTTAATAGATATTAATTCATATCATACCTACACACATGAACTTTCATTACTTTCTTACTTAAATAAAAAACAATAGAAAAATACATTAACATTCGAAAGGACTAACTAAATACCTACAAATAAGCATATATTAACTCATACGATTTAATTAGAAACACCGTTAATTCGTATACTCATTAATTAATATAAAAACGTTTTAAAAATCGCGAGCGCTTGGTTAAAAATGTAAATAAATGCATAAAATGTTCGTTTATTCGTTTATGGATTTTTAAATTATCACTAGACTGTGTAAATTGTAAATTATTCGTAAAAAATGGAAAAGAATCGACACCAATTACAATAAAGCCTCGAACGTAAAATATTTAATCAACGAAGAAATAGTATTAAAAACCATAAAGATTTTCGACTAAAATCATGCACAAAGGTGAAAATTCCCATTAAAACTAATTTCCACGATGAAATAACCGAAAAATAAATCAAAACGTGACTCATCGGCGTAATTTAAAAAAATATGGGAAGACTCAAGGAATGAGAAAACAGTTATTTGCGGTTCGATTGAAGCCAGTAATTCTAACAAGTTTACATGTCGTACGTATCCGACACCGTTTTTTTACTGCGTAAAATCCGAATACATTGAATTCATGAAAAATTACATACACCTACAACGCAACGCCTGGCTTCAGGAACACGTAATCTCTTTATTTTCACAGATGAAAACTCACGAAAAATCCCATTTCGTGCGAGCACCTACAGACGGAATATACACAACTTTCGATAGAGATTTGCCGGCTATTTTTAGTTCAAGTAAAGCAACACTAATTTATTAAAGAGTTAATTACATATAAATAATCATTTATTCCGCACCTATTTTTAGATAACGAACGACAGCTCTTTTTCGTTATTAAATGGCAGTTTCCTAGAATGATAAAAAAAGGAAAATGTTGCTTTGTGTTGTATAGGGTGAGTCACCGTTGACGCCACAGTTCATTATGTCCAAACGGTTAAATTATTATTATTATAATTGTCTTTGTTGGGATATATCACTTTAAAAATACAAATTTCTTAAGTTATATACTACATGATGTCTCAAGGAAATTGCATTCTTTACAGAACAGAATTATGAGTAAATATGTGCATTATAACCAGGAGATTTAATAATGGAAATACTTATCTTTAATGTATTGATTGTAAAATTTTTCTAAACCTTATATTTTTAAGTTATATTGATTTTATTAGAAGCTCACAGGAAAATGGATATAATCATTAATCATTGAAAACTTTTATTATAGCTACAAAATGAATTGGATACAAATTTCTAACCAGGTTCATTCATGTTAAATTAGGGATACAAAAAAACAGAATATATTGTGCAATATTACACCAAGTAATCACCCCCTCTTGCCCAATAATATACACAATATCAATATACCTAAATGTTGTAATTTTACAAAATAATTATCAATTTATTTACCGTTTCCAATGTTTGTTTTGAGAGTATTCAGGTAACATAGTACATGTTTATTTCAGGAATTTGAGAAGACTAGGCGATGGTGGTCATACAGGCAGAAAGAAATCGAATATCCGAAAGATCTACCAACAGGGTATTCCAGGCATGAAACGATAAGTTGTATCAGGATTTATAACAAATTTTTAGACGGACATGGAGCCAAAGCTTCGATTGAAGAAGGTGGCATTGGGAGGCAATACGTGAAACTGAAATTTACATCGCCTTTTGGTAAAGGAATGCGATTCGTTATCTACATTTATGGAAGATAAATAAATGCATTATTATTAAGAATAAATCTCTGTATAGGTAACACATAAAATGTTCAAGGCAAGTTTTCACTATATAGTGTGCAGAATTTTTTGTATAATTCTCACATTTGATTGTAGTAATGTAGTCGTGACTTTCTCCGAGTAATGAGCGCAAGAATATGATTAGGAATTAAAGTTTTTTGCAACAGTTTTTTACTTGTTTTCAATAATGCAAACATTATTTATAGTTTTTTGCCTGAATTATTACCAATTTATGAACGAATCTTTAGCAAATCGAATACTCCTTAATACGAAAAATATTTCAAACACAAACAAAATTAGATACTAAAAATAGTTTTTGTGAATGTACGTAAAATTTAGAAGCCAACGATTTCGAAATAACAATAAAATAACTACAAAAAAAATTAAATACTTACTATATGTGTTGTAAGTTGTAACGTAACTTAATCTAGATTCATTCAATTTATATTTAGTGGCCATAAAATAGATACTGAATAGTACACGTTCCTGTAATAATTCATTACATAAAAATTAGTTTAAAAATAATTAGTACCACACCAATGGAGTTACCTAGTTAGATCACTCGGTACAGGACACTGAATATAATTTTTTTTGCACAACAGTAACCCAAATTTCAACTAGAGAAATGAAACTGAGCCTATTTTAGTATCGCAGAGAGACTGAAGATTAGTAGATTTAAAGCGGTACACAATGTTCTGCTTTGCTAGGTGTAACTAAATATAACCACGCACGATATACAAACACATTTAAAAGGTGTTTTTATTACTATTTGCAATAGTTGACAAATCGGTAGTGCTTTCAGCCCGAAATTCAGAGACTCCTGAACTTATCGAGTTATAATTGCAGTAAAGAGCTTTTGAATTAAACAAATTACCATTGATTCCTTATATAACTTTCTAACTCGTTATACGAATACGTTTAAAAATAGGTTTTCTAATTAAATATAAAAGTAATTTCGTAAACAAGGAAGCGTTAACTATTCTCGAAATGTTGGTAAAATTTGTTAGTAATTAGTTGATTTGCTTACCTTCTAATGTCATTTTATATTAAAAAAAAGTCCTACATCTAAAAATTCACATATCTTTTACACTACTTTTAGAAAAACTTCATCAAAACAGGACAAATGTCAAAGCCAAAACAACCATACCATGACATCACAGCAAGCATGACGCGTGACTGATGACATTTCCTACTTTTTTTTTGTCACCTCTCTTGTCACTTTAAAAAATGATCTTAACCAACTAGGTATTCAGTTATGCTTTCATTAAACCTATTTTTATCCGATAAAAGGCCAAAAGAGTTTTACCTTCTGTCACTTAAACGTCAAATTCAAGCAACTTGATTGGACGATCTAATTTATAATCTTGACGTTTGTGGAAAATTTGTCAACATTTGTGTGGTGGAAAATCATTTGTATTTTCATAATTTGTTGATGAGTTGTAGCCGTACTTACTTATAGAACAATTTAGTCTAGGAAATAAGCTTTTTACTGAAGTAACTGTACATAAGAAAAATTATAAACAACACGGAGTTATGGAGCACAAGTTTTATTTTATGTTATTCGTGATGTTAATTTGTTGTGAATTCTCCGATGAAAACTTGCAGAACCCCACTGTTAACGACCAAAAAAAGAAAGACAGCGACAGCGGTGATTCTGAAGAAAAGACGGAATTTATCGCTACAATTGAGGGACGTGATGGGACAAGAGCCATACGAATCGAACCTGCTCCGGATCTCGCCAACGAAAAATATTCAAAAGGTACACCAGTTCACTTCAGATTAATACAAGCTAAGGTTCATTCATGAATTTCAGATGATATAGTGGAAAACGAAGTAACGGAACCCGTTGATTTGTTCATGCTCGACCAAGCTAAAGTCATTCAAAAATTGGTCCAGCACTTAGATATGGTGAATTTCCAAGAATCTAACGGCTTGACTGAAATCGAAGAACTGCCACCTCTACCCGAAGCCGCCCTAAAGGAAAGAGAACTCACCAACGAAGAGCTGGAAGCTAAAAACTTATACGAGGTTGCATCGGCAATGCTGAATAAAACAAAGCCTGACAGGCAGCAAGCATATCAAATCCTCATGGGAGCTTCGAATAAGGGCAACACCGATGCTAAAGCGATGGTAGCTTGGGCTAAACTCTTCGGAAATCCTTTAAAGCAGGATATTTACATTGCCAAGGAAATGTTTACGGAATTGGCTGAAATTGGTAATGCTGAAGGCCATATGGGACTAGGTTTGTTCTAATTATAACCCTACTATGTAGATTATTCTATATTGTGTTTATTAGGTTTTTTACATGCGTCAGGCTTGGCTGTTAACGTAAGCCAGCCTAGAGCTTTGGTCCATTACACTTTCGCTGCAGTCGGAGGGAATTATTGGGCTCAAATGGCTTTGGGGTACAGATACTGGTCAGGAATAACCGTTGCAGCAAGCTGCGAGAAAGCTCTAGAATTTTACCGTCAAGTAGCTGATAAAGGTAATAGCACTTTAGATTTAAACTATCAATGTACTAGGTAATTTATGATTGTTCAAAATGTAATATTATGCAATTTCCAATTAGTAATTATTATTTGTATTTGATTTCAAGTGAGCCAAGGCGTATCGTTTGGCGGCGGTTCTGCAATTCAAAGAATTCGTTTATTCGATGAGCTGGAAAATGGATATGCCTCTGGTATTCTCGATAATGATCTAATCGAATACTACCAATTACTAGCAGAAAAAGGCGACGTACAAGCTCAAGTAAATTATAAACTATTATGATTTAAGGTGGATCTAATAAACACCCTATATAATTTATTTTTTGAGTAGGTTGGTCTGGGTCAACTTCACTATCAAGGTGGAAGAGGTGTGGATTTGGATTACCAAAAGGCCTTGCATTATTTCACGCAGGCTGCACAGGCTGGCAACGCTTTGGCAATGGCCTATTTAGGGAAAGTAAGTGCTTCTTTCATTGCCTCAACCGGATTTATTTAACTCGATAAATTTCTAGATTTATCTAGACGGAAGCGACGAAATTCCAGCCAATAACGAAACTGCTTTGAAGTATTTCAAAAAAGCCTCCGAGTTGAACAATCCTGTCGGTTTGAGCGGATTGGGTTTGATGTATTTATACGGTCGTGGAGTAGATAAGGATTATTCAAAAGCGCATCAGTATTTCCTGCAAGCGGCCGATCAAGGTTGGGTAGATGGGCAATTACAACTGGGAAACATGTACTTTAGTGAGTACATAACACTAATTTAAAACTCTGTTGCTTTATTGGTGGCCTTATTAATTTTCAGGCGGCTTGGGAGTGAAAAAAGACTACAAAATGGCCAACAAATACTTTTCGTTGGCTTCCCAATCCGGTCACGTTTTGGCCTATTACAACTTAGGACAAATGCACGCCCAAGGAACAGGGATGATCAGATCGTGCGCCACGGCCGTGGAATTGTTCAAGAACGTAGCGGAACGCGGCCGATGGGGTGAAATACTTATGCAGGTTCGTTTAACACCGTTTCATCGAGTATTCGAGTTTAATATTTCACTATTTCAGGCTCATTCCGACTATCGAAACGGGCGATACGACGAGTCGTTCGTGCAATACGCGCTTCTATCGGAATTAGGGTACGAAGTGGCCCAGAGTAACGCGGCGTTTTTGCTCGATAGAAATGAAATTCCCATGTTGACTACGTCCGAAGGTCTCGTGCGGGCCTTGCTCTATTGGGGACGAGCAGCTGCTCAAGGTTACTCGGCAGCCCAGGTAATGCTTAATTACAGCTGTAAAATTTGCTGTATTCAAGCTTATTTAGTAAGCAAGAACCTATAATATGGTAATTTTATCCTATAATACCCAGTGATGTTAAAATTACTGTATTTAAATTGAATACAATTGTAATTACAATTGGTGTAATTTCAAATAAACAATTAGGTTGATATTGTCACCTAGATTTGGGGTATCCATATAGTCAAATTAGATTGTAGATCTGAATCAGGAGGAATTGTAATTAATTACTTTAATAATACCCTTATTAATCTTTATTATTATATAGGTGAAACTGGGAGATTACTACTATTATGGTTTGGGGACGAACATAGACTATGAAACGGCGGCGATCCACTACCGTTTGGCGTCTGATCAGCAGCACAACGCACAAGCAACGTTTAATTTAGGTTATATGCACGAGCAAGGACTCGGAATGGCTCGAGATATGCACTTGGCGAAACGGTATTACGATAGAGCTGCCGAGTTGAGCCCAGACGCAAAAGTACCAGTCGCATTGGCGTTGTTGAAGCTAAACGTTCTCTTTAGCGTCGAAAGCATTCAAGAGGTAAACGATCTGTTGATTAAAAATAATCGTTGATTGGAATATTTTAGCTTTTATATACTCTATTTATAAATGAGGCGGAGTAATCCGCCGTCTAAATCCTTGCAAAACCAATACAATACTACTCCGCTTCATTTATGAATAGACTTTAGCTGTTTTTATATGCGATTTTGCATTTTATTTTTATAGTTTTTGTTGCAGGGTCCCGTGCACCATTTAATGGATTTTAACGAAATTTTAGGTTCTAATTGGGATTTATATTTGATAACCACTTTGACTGTTATTTTAGCCGGAATTGTGTATTTCAGAAGACCTCAGGTAATCGTTTAGTTCAAAAGCGAATCGTGATATTTTATAATTTATTTTGTAAATATTAAAATAAAACAAATACTTACAAAAATGAGTACTTTGTTTTCAATAACGTTCGTATATTATATTAATTCACTCTTGTCGTCGGGATGATGATGAAACTGAAATGTTCATGAAAATACTTGCACTTGCGATAATTGCGTTAATTCTGATCGAAAACTGTAACGAAATTGAAATGAAAATGCTTATTTAAATAAATAATTTCATTTAGCAAATGTGGTATAAATATTTTCACAAGTGTATAATAAGAGCTAAAACAAAGCTCTGCACCAGTCTGCATTGATGAGATAACATGTATTTAACATTATTAAGTACATATACATGAGCAAATTCGTATTTAAATTAATTACTTTACATTCAGTTAAGTAGAATCGATAAGAGACAATATAAAATAAAGACATAATGAAGAAAATTAATTAGTATTGTAATTAGTATCAATTTAGCTTTAAAAAATATTTGTACATATTAACCCACCAATTAACAATTATTATGCTACAGGATGTACTGTAGGCCTATCCAGTGATCATCAAAATGAGTTTATCTTGGATTTCAATTCAGGATCTTTTATCACAAGTCATAAGGGTAAAACTTACAATATACATAAAAATTATTGCAATATTTATTAATCTAGAAGATATTTCGAAACTTCAAGTTATCTAATTTATCATACTAGATGCTTGATTGGTAGAGTAAGCTAGTCGAAATACCTTGCAACGAATTTTATAACAGCCCAATTCATTTTTTAACACTAATTTTTAATATAAGTATGTAATAAAATTTGGCAAAGGCACAAGTGCTACAAATATCGGCTGATAAAGTTGAATTATCGGTACAATTTAACTTAATAAATTAATTTCATTTAAGTAGAACATAAAAATGCAATTTTTGTGTTAAGTGTCCAATTAAATACAATTTGATAATAATCTAATGTATGCAAGTATGTATATAGAAAAAAATTGCAGTACAAATGGTTAAGTACATTTTGAACTAGAGAGACATAATTGACAGCTTTTTTTAATAAAGAGAGCTTGTTTGTCGCTAATCACTGTGATAATTCTTAAGTAAGTAAGTTCAAATGTCTCAAACCTTCAATTAGGACCAAATGTTGAAGCTCATGTATCCAAAATTATGAAATTCACAATTTACTAGAAAATGAGATCACACTACATTTTTTATCACAACCAATTTTTCAGTTATAAAAGTATTTTAAGTAAATAAAACAATCATAAAATGAAATTGACTTTAGAAAGACCTACGTACATAATAAACAAAAATCTCATTTTAGCATTATGACGACTTTGTTTTTAAAATTCCTGTATTGAAATTAATTTGCTCTTCAACCGATATTTTGCCAAAAATCTTAGATCTAACTAATCGGAACATTATAAAGGTACCATTTTTAGGATTTTTTGGAGAGGACAATAACACTCCTTATGACAAATACGGAAGACAAACGAATTTGTGCTTCGATCAACTCTCCTTTATCAACACCGCGAATATATCTCGTATATATCTCGTATGTATAAAATACATAAGAATAAGGAATAGCATTCTTTTGTATCTTCTATAAGTAGGAAATTAATCTATTTAATTGCAAGAAAAGTTTATCATTATTGCTTGACAGACGTTTACGGTTTTAAACTAATAATAAACTTTGCTTCAGCGTATTGTATCAACTAATATGTTTTACAGCTATCCAATAACTTGACAAAGTATCAGATAGCGTGGCCCTCTGCTCAGTAGTACAATAATAAAATAAAAAGAAATTATTTGTATGTAGAAAAACAAAAATCTCTAGTTTCAATGTGAGATACAGTTTACGATCAATACTAGAGATAACAAAAACAACTGGCCACTTTTAAGCAGGTTTGTGATCATTAAATTCTCAATTTTCCCAGTTAAAAATATCGTTAACTGCTGTTTCAAAAACAGCCAAAATTACTAAAAAAAATATTTAAAACCAAAAGGGTACCAAAGTTAAGGGCAAAATTTACCAACAAAACGAATAAAAATTAACTGAATATCCCATAAGTACGGTGTCACGAACAGAGTTAACAAAACCGACGGACTTAAAAATTAGATAACAATTGCACTAATAAACAAGAGGCCACAAATCAATTTTGCAATTTACCCTTGCTCTTCTTCGAAAAGAAATTCATCTTGCGCTTCTTCTTCTTGATGTCCTCGTCCAGCACCGAGGAGCTCGTCGAGCAGATATCGTCCTCGGTGGAAGTGCTCGGCTGCTCCTTGATCGTGGCCGTCTGCTTGTCCGATTTGAGGTTGGTCTCCGACAGGGACTTGGACTTGGACTTGGACTCGACCGCCGGCGACGCTATGTCAGTGGACACCGATCGGGTCATTGCGGCGGCCTTCGAAGCGCTGCTCAGCATGTTCAACTGATTGTGGCTGATGCTCTTCGGCTGCTGCGCGGTGAATTTGTTGGCGGCGCTTCTGGACAGCGTGGGGCTGTACAAGGTTTCGTCGAACCTGCAATACAGGGGGATAATTAATACTTGTTAGAGATTATTAGGATGTGTCTAAAATGCCTAATTGCTCCATCCTTGTGCTAATAAAAATGGAGATTTCAAAAATCGTATGTACAGATTAGGTGCAGAATAGATATTATACAGAGTGGTCCTATAATAGTTTCTAAAAAATTACTTACATATCGTCACCTACAGTAAAATTGACGTTATTTCGACTGCCCACTTTCGATTCGGTCCCGTAATTTTCATCTTCCTGTTTGCTAGTTTCGCTGCTCGATGAATCTCCGTCCTTAATGTGGTAACCTATGAGAAAAGAATAATAATTAACCACAATTGTAAATTTTAGTCGCTTTTAATTCCTTTGGAATTGCAGAACGTTCACAGAAATTACACAGACACACTGTTAAATAAAACGTAAAATAAACAATTAAACTACTCCTTATTTAAAGCCAATTTTATGAATATATTTACATTACTCAATTTTTGAATTTGATTATAAAAATTTACTGGTTTTATTAATTAGATCTAAGAACAATGACAAACTATAAGCTATTCGATTATTATTGTGATACATACAATTTTACCAACACCTTTTAAATTTAAGTTGCTAGTGATATGTTAGGTTCGGTAACATTTGATATATTGATAAAATGTGCTTACCTGGTTTGTAAATTTATGTACCATTCAAATTGAAAAATAAGGAAATGGGTCATCAAATGAATAACAATCTCTAAATACCTCATATATTTTTAAATAAAATCTACAAACATGTACAAGCGAAAAACTATCAAAGTAAAAAGAATACAGTATTAGTAGCAAAAATATGTTAGTTCAATAAATAAATACGCTTTATCGTTTTAAGAGATTCTTTCAGGCGAAAAATATTTTCTTATTTTTCAATAAGATGTCTTGATTCAACAACAGTTTCTCTCAAATTTCTAAATACTAAAATTGAGCACCGTATTTGCAGCACAAATCAACTTTTTGCCTAATGACAAATTGATCCAAATGGTCCCTATTTGGTATTTTCTCAGTAATTATTTTTATCTCTAAAAATTTCACACGATTAGAAAGTTTTCCTCAATTTGATTATCGTTTATTAAACGGAAAAAAGTTTGATCAAAAATAAACAAAACATGCTAACGCTCTAGTTAAGGAAAAATACAAATGTTAATGTTTACTAAACTTCAAAATTTGCCAACAACAATTCTCAAATGTAATATTGCTTTAATATAGAGATAATATCACAGTAAAATATTAGCCTCAAAAATGGCATTGACTGGATGTATGATTGCTTTCATATTGTAATAAAATTTCAATCCACAGTGATGAATTTTTTAGTTTTTAAATAAGTAATTTTTGGAAAGCTAGATTCATATAAATATTTGAGATAAACTGTAAATATTTCCTACGAATATATTCAATGAAAATCGATTTACAGGCTCTGTAATATAAAATTATAAATATTTTGTTCGTCTTTTGTAAGCTGGTTTGATTTTGTACGTACATTATTTTCAATCGTATTAATATGTAATTCAGGGATATTTGTTCAAAATATTCACTTTAGTTAGTTTTTTAAATAAACGACAAACAAATATCTCTAAAAGTGCATAGAACAATATCGCCATTACATTTAAGTACATTCACAAATAAGTAACTTTGATCACTTAACATTCCCAGCTTTAGATTAATAAAATACATGGGATTCAAGCAAAATAATTAGTTCAATTCATATGATGCACATTCCAATATACTCGTAAGGTGACTAATAATACCTAAATTTATAAGAAATTATAATTTTAATTATAGATAAGAGAGTGCTTTCTTTAAGAATATTAGAGAAAATATAAATTTAGGTATGTATTCTTAAAGGAAATAAAAAAAAAAACATAATTTACTATAAAGTGTAATTTCACTTATGTGATTTATCATATTATATTTCATATGATTTTATCATACAGAATTGGAATGATTTGAAATAGTTTATATTCAAACTATATGATTTTAAATATGTATTTTTATGTGATGGCATTGATAATAGAATCTAATTAAATTAATGATCACTTATGACAAAATCATGTGTTAAACCAGATAATGTAAATTACGCTTTATGCATATCACAGATTAACTACTACAAAATCGATAACAATACTTTTCAAATTGGCAGACACAAAAATCACTATTGGACCAATTTAGTAATTTTAATGTGATAAAAAAAGCGCTAATTAATTAATTGATTAATTATGACTAATTAAGACAGAAACATTTATATATGGATTCTTTGGTTCGCTGCAATTTTCATAGTTACCAAAATTATTGTAGTAATCAATCTGTGCTAATATTAGAACTTAACAACGTTCTACAATTCAAAATAATCTACTAATTTTGGATTAGACTAAAATCTACCACTCTTTCAAAAAAAAAATCGAAAAATTATTCAATCGGTTTCCGATTCATCATTGTCAAACGAAACGTTCTTACCTGGGTAGGCGCTGTAAACAGATGCCGTATCATCATCCAAGTTATCTGTACTGCTTACTGGTCCTATGAAATAAAAAATAAAAACCGTAAAACATACTACCCACAAGCAAAAATCACATAAATGACTCATTAAAAGCCTACCTCTCAATCCACCACCTCTTCCGTTAGAATTCCTGTAAAGCGAGTTCTCCAAATAATTAAAGCCGTTGTTGTTCATGATGTTGAAGCCGCACAGCATTTCGATTTGCTTCCATCTGTGGACGCGCTCCTGCAATTCCTGCGTGACCTCGTGCAGAGAGGTTCGCGCTTCCACGATGCTCCTGTCGACTTCGTCGATGGACTTGCCGTGAGTCGACACGAAAGCCCCCACCAGGCTGGACCGTTTCTTCCTTAATTTCTCGCACTGAAAAAGACAATCAGTAAGTTATCGAGCCATCAAACAAGCTATTTTATCGAATGAATAATATACAGGGTATTCAAAGATGGTTGCAAAATAATGTCCTTAATTAGTCCATAACAACAATGTACAACTGTCATGTTAAAGACGCATGTTTAACTTTTAAAAAGAGCGCGTTTTTGAACTCATTCTTGAAGAGTTCTGTAACTGTGATATAACCAAACTAAAGAGAATTTAAAGAGATGAAGCAATTGTTGTGTAGTCACAATATGAACTTACGGCTTCACGGGCTTGTTGTAGTTGCTTTTCCGCGCTGATTTTTTTCTTGATATAACCTTTGTTTTCTATTTCGTGTGTTAATTGCAGCCATTGTTGTAGCGCGACCGGAGGGGTCCAACAACGGTCTTTCAATTCACCTTCGGCTAGTTGCAATTCAGTTCTAAGCATCTGAAAAAATCGATAATAATGAGCTATAGCGATCGATAATATTAAAGGAAATATCTAACTTCAATTTCAGCCTTTAATTGGGTGACTTCCAGGTCGGAATAGGAGCTCGGAAGGGAGTTGAGCTCGCTCTTGGAGTCTTGCAATTTTCTTTCTAAATCTTGTTTTTCGGTTATCACAGTTTCTTGAGCTTGTCTCGCGCGTTCCAGTTCCTTTTGAAGGTTCTCCAAGGCCTTTTCGGCGTTCTGAAGGCCGTCCATGTCTCTGCTCATCCTGTTCAAGTGGTTCCTGAATTTTTTGTTCTGTCTGTATGCATACCAACTACCCAGACCGCCGACGACGATCAGGAAAATAAGGGTCAAATCCTTCCAATGATGGGTATCTGCAAAGAAATTTTTATTTCGTTATTTTATTATTTAAATTCTAGTTTAGATCAACCTTTACTGTTTTTATTAGCAGATAAAATTAATAAAGCATATTTTTTATTACATATCATAAATTTGTCCAATTAATGACGGCATAAATTAAGAATCGTTTAGTGTTAATAAACTCGTTAATAACGAGAATGTTTATAAGGAAAATTTTCGATTTCACTAGAGCATATTACAAACCTTCATTCTCAGCCATAAAAGCATGAGACTTTATTTATTTAAAGAAAATAAACAAACTCCAATCAAAATATATTTTTGAATTGAAGCATCTGTTTAAACAGCACATATGTTGCACAATAAAAATTCTAATACAATTACGCGAGGTTCATAAAAAACTAATTCATAAGAATTTACATTTGTTACGGTCGATAAACAATATAATAAGACTGTATGTATAGGATTTTGTTATGATGCCTATGTATCTATAAAAATTAAACACTTTACCACTAGCTATTCGTACCTTTCGGAGGTCCAAAAAGGACTACATCCATAGCCTTTAAAGTGATTTTTTGTTTGTGAATTGGGTCCTTTATCCCGAGAACAGCCAAGTAGGGCGCATTGTTGACAGCCAATCTATAAAAATATCATTTTTAAGCAGGAATCATTTTTGTGTAGGAAAAGGTAAATTGTTTATGTAAAAAGATGAAAGCAAATTGACGCTATGCTAAATTAAATAAATCTACATCGACATTAATGCAAAAATTACCGACAATGGGTTAATGATTTAAAATATTTGTTTGAAGGTTAAATAGTTATGAACAACTATATTTTTCCTATTTTAATGGTAGTAATGCTATTAATAAATAGTGAATATTTGTAACTGATAAAAATATTTTAATAGTTATGTTCAAACTCATGCACACTATTATTATCATTGCTAAAATTTGTTTATTTAGAAAGTACTAACCCGAAATCGCTAATTATTTCTTAGTTACTTCTAGCACAAATTGTAATGTGTTAAAATTTTTATAATATTTCAACGCAATTATTGTTAACAACTGGTTACACGACGATAAAATCTATATCAAAAAATGTCGTTAAAGTAATTACTCCTCATTAACTGATATTTTCACGTTTTTTGAAACATGAAATCCATTGCCAATCATAATTTGGTTGTCTTATAATTTTCACAAATATATTTAACATTTTTTAATTCAAGATTTTAGTACTTTATCAAACAAATTTAAGTGAATAAATAAACTTTTTAGCATCTGTTTATTATTAAAGGCAAAACAAATTAAATGAGAATCTTTTTCTTCTAAAATAGGCATGAAAAATAAATTTAATCTTGTTCCTATTAAATATTCCATGATAATCAATTTAGTACCATATTGGGTGGACTCTCCTTATAGAAACCGAATTTTATTAAGATTATAACATAATGACCTTGGCTATTTGCACTATGTATACCTATTTATAGAAAAAATAAACATATACTTCGTAGAAACATTTGTTAGAAGATAAGACTTTTCCTTGTTTGTTCTGTTAAACGTCCCATATACCGAATGGCCCTTCATAAACATTCGCATAAAATTGTACGATAAATTCTACCTTGGTAAATTAGCACCAGTAACTCGGTGTTCGATAAATTTTGGAACGTATTGGGGCAGTTCAACGCATACTGATAACCAGTCTGTGGTCTGCTCGACAGTCCAATTGTGCACTTCGGATTTTAGCCAAGCTTCCCACAATTCTTTAACTGATATATGGTAATCGTCATTACGGTGGAAATTCTTCTGCCTCTTCTCTGCCCCGGAATTATACTTCAATTCCTCTTTCAAAAACTACAAAAATAGGATTTTATATTTGTTAATTTAATTACTCGATCGACTCACATCATCCGATTCGGATAAATCTATGGTGCCGTCCTTATCGTCATCTAATTGTTTGTGTAACTGTTTGATAGCTTCTAAGCCTAATCTATCTTTTTGAGCCATTGCTAAGCAAGCGAAGTCTTCTTCACTGCATGTATCAAAATTGCCTGCAAACAGAATAATTACTCGAACGAAAATTTATATAAAGTGCACTTTACCTTCAAATATAGAGGAAGACTTTGCATTTTTATAATTTTCCTTGGTAAATCTAGCCCCTTCGGAGGAAGACTCGAAAGTACTCTGCTCGTTTGACGAGACATATTTAAGATACACATTAAAAACTAACCACAAAATAAGGCCCCTTGCGTTCATTATTTATGTAAGATTACCGTAAGACAAAACTTTTTACAAAATGTACAATTAAATTACAGCCAAAGCTTATTAACATAATATATTTTTTGATAAAATTTATCCTGACATTTTTTTCTTTTTACAAAATTATAAGTGTCAAGTCAAAGTCAAACGTCAATTCACACGTCATGTGCCATTTCATCGACATTTGACAGTAATGACAGTGACAGTGACAATCAAAACAGTCTTGTTTTTTTAAAGTGAATCACCAATTTACGTCAAAGTTATTGATTTTATTAAATACTTGAGAAAAACCAATTTAATACAATAATTCATAGTACTACGCTTAAAAACTAAACATAAACTTTCACCTAAACCCCTATATTTGTAGGAAAAATGGAAGGTAATTTTTCTTATCAGAATGGGGAGCAAAACAGGGAGCAAGATTTTCAAAAACTTTCCCAGACAATAGGCACCAGCATTCAAAAAATATCCCAAAATGGTAAGATTTCATTACATTTTTAAAAACTTAAAACTTAGAACAAAGCTTTTAAATATTATAATCTTAATGTTTTTTAGTTTCCTCAATGCAACGTATGGTCAACCAAATTGGAACACACCAAGACTCCCCCGAATTGCGAAAGCAACTGTAAGTTTATTGAATCGTTATTGTTGTAAATAATTTACATACGATATTCTAATTTTGATAGTCAAAAATAATGTATTAAATTTTTACATATCTCGTCAAATTAAGCTAGATAAGCAATCATACATTGGCTATTTTTAGGCATATAATTACTCTTAACCAACTTAAAGGTATTCTCATTAATTATCTTCGAGCAAATCGACCTTGATATTGTTTTAAATCTTTTAATGAAGTTATCATTTTTGTATTCAGTCGAATAAATATTTTTCTTGTAATGAAGCACTTTGTGAATTATCTCAAAACAATTTACAAATACGAAAATATTTAATTTACAAGTCATTATGAGAAAAATTCGTGTATGACAAATCACCAGAAACAATCTCATTTTCTTAATTAACATTGCTTAGGCATTCCATCCAACATTATACGCAACAGCTCGTAAAAGACACCAACGGCTACATCAAAGATTTGAGCAATGTCCAACCTTCGCTGTCCCAGTCGGAGCAAAGGCAGAGGAAAATGCAGAAAGAGAGGCTGCAGGACGAGTTCACCAGTACTCTAAACATGTTCCAGCAAGTCCAAAGGAGCACCGCCTCCAAAGAAAAAGAGCAAGTTAACAAAGCGAAAGCTCAAGCCTACGGCGAACCGCACCTCGGTAATTAAATTCGGAATATTCACCCTCAAAATACTTACTGTTAACTTGTAGTCGGCTACAAAGCGAAGGATCAGCAGCTGATAGAATTACAGGATAATAGTACGAGACAGTTGCAATTGCAAGAGGAGGAGGATTTGAGAGCTTTAGAAGAACAGGAACAGTCTATAAGGCAGCTAGAGGTATGAGTTTCTTTAAAGTTAGAGTATTGTAGAATTAATAAATAATAAAAAAGAATTAATAAAAAAATCTGTTTTAGAGCGATATCAACGATGTAAACCAAATATTCAAAGAATTGGGATCGTTAGTGCACGAGCAAGGTGAAGTTATAGATAGTATTGAAGCTAGCGTGGAACATACGGCTGACTACGTGAGCCAAGGAGCGATGCAACTGCGCGAAGCCAGTACGTATAAAAATAAAGTAAGAAGGAAGAAATTGATATTTGCGGCGATCGGGGCCATTATTTTGTTGATTATCATCATTATAATTATATGGCAGGTGAAGCAGTGAATTTGAATTTGGCCTTTAATAATGTATCGATATTTAAAACTGGTCTATTACGATTGTTTGTTATAATATTCAGGAGTATTTTACGTTTGATAAGTCATTTGCGGTTCAATAATGTATAAATATTTAGTTATAATCTTCTTTATTTTTTTAAGAGGTAGAGTTTAGGCACCAATAAATGCTTACATTAAAATTTGTGATAACTGAAACAATTTATTTAAAAAAAAGTACAGATATTACTGAATATATTTTATCCTGTAGTTTAATTGATTAAAATTGTTGTAGATTCCATCATTACTTTATTATTTAATTGTATTCGCCATAAGTAAAATAATTAGTCAATTATCGAATCTGCAGTATAATTTAATCTTGCAGTTAAAGCGATTTAAAATATAGAAAGTTTAATAATGTGGTGATATTAATTTTTTAACATTAATTTTAAGGCTCGTCAGTACACATTTTTTTTAATTTGGAAATTGATGAAGTTTGTTTTGTTTTCAAACATCCAAAAAGATCTGCCGCATAGAAAGTAATGCCAAAAATGTAATTACCAATGAATTGCTTTAATTCATCATAGTAGAAATTTAAATATGTTCATAAGTATTTTGTAGTTATCTTTTTCTTAGTTGGACTATAAAATAAATGAAAACAACGTAGAGATGTAACTTATATCGATGCGATTTTGAAAGAATATATTTTCGTTTAATAATTTCCATATTTGTAAAATTCAGCAATACCGAACCTGTATCATTTAATTCCTAGTGTTTTTTATAAAAGAATTTTAGACGTTATTTGTAATATGTATGACTTTCACGTTCTGATCTTTATTACCGATATTTCATTATGTTTGTGATATTTCGATCACCTGTGTTTTGAATGAAGCACATTTGAACATTCGTTAACATGGTGAAGGAATATTGTTAGAATTATTAAAGGGACAATAATTATTTTTTTGTTCCAAATTTGTTCCGTCCAAAGTTTGGTTTTATAAATTTTAATCAAATCTATAATTGGACCCTTTTTCTTTTATTACATACCAAAATTTCTTATTTTAAAGCAAAAAATAATTTCAAATAAACATAAACCTTCACAGTGTTATAAATCGTAATTCAAATATATTTTTTAAATTTAAGAAAACTGGTAGGAATTACACAAAATTGGAACTTAAATTTAAGAGTTATTTTTCTTGTTATGTATTTGCCTTAAAGTTTGTAAAACGATGTGATTGCAAATGAACGATATAAAAGTATATAGCAAGAGAAAATGCTTGAAATATAAAGGAAAATCTGTAAATAAATTTAAATCTCTTATTTTTATTGTGCGTTATGTTCACGTTGTATAAATATCTAATACTTACGTTTATTTTCAAATTGTCTATGTAAATAAATATGCATAAAAATAAAATATATTCAAATTCAAATGATTTTTTTAGTGTACAAAAAATCGAAATACAATTTTTTTATTAAATTTATTACAAATACAAAGAAACAATATCAAACACAATATGCGAATTTAAATATGAAATGGCGTATAATTATCACAAATTTACTAACAAAATCACACTTATAGATTTCAATATGGCACTATATACCATAGCGTTTTTTGTCTTATTAATGTATAACGTGAGGATAAACCATAAGAAATAAAAAAACATAGAGTTTATTCTACGGTATAAAGGATAAAATTCGTTTCTTTATAAAATATCATACATTTTTATATGTATACATAAATAAAATCTGCCTTAATGTTAGTTAACGTGAAAATTTTCTGTTTCATATTGATGGCACTTAAAATTTCAGTAGGTATTACTAGGCTTTATTGTATTATGTATTAATGTATTTGACTGCACGAAATGAGATAATTTTTAATAACACTAGTATTAAATGAAGACTAGAAAATTTCACTTTTTGGTGATTGGTACATTATTCATGAGAGCAGGCTGATAAAACTATTCTTAACTAAACATAAATATTCATAATCAACTACATATTAAAATTTATATACGTTTAAAAAATTTGTAGTCAATTACTGCTTTCTTAAAACACAAACATTTGTAAAAAAAATAAAATCAACAATAAAATATCTTTATACAGAGTGTTTCCTTGATAAATGTGCAAATTTTAACAAGTAATTGAGGGTCACAGTAGTAATTCCTCTCAATATTTCTTTGATATAGAATTCTATATAAATTGTCTATAAAAAGGGGACACATCTCCATTTGCAGTTAAAGTTTGTACATTTACCAAATAGTCAACCTGAAAAAACATGTACATATTTACACAAAAACAACGGTTTGAGATCCTTATCCCTTTCTACACTGGATGATTCGTAAAAAAATGTTAAAATATGCCGAGTTAAACATTCTCGATTTCGATTGCCCAATCACTGCGAATCACCTCATACTATTTCGAAAGTTACGACCAAATATATCTACAATTTTCGACTGTGCATATGCGTCATGTGCGTTTTCAAATAGCTCTTGTGCCTAGTTTTGAACTTGCACTTTTTACACTTGTACATCGTCACCTCGCTAGGGTTCCTGTGCAGCAACATGTGAGTCTTCAAGTAACCTTTAGACTTGGTCTGAAACTTGCATTGAGTGCACGAATGCATGGTCACCTCGTCTTTGCTCTTGTGCACGTACAATATGTGCGTATCGAGATAGTTTTTGTGCTTGGTCTCAAAGTCGCACTCCCAGCACCGGTACATGACGCACTCGTCGGGCGCCAAGTGCACCAGCACGTGCCTCTTGAGGTAGTGCTTGAATTTCGTGCGAAACTCGCACTGGTTGCAGTAGTGCATGGTCACTTCGTCGGGGCTCTTGTGAGTGAGCATGTGCGTTTCTAAATAGCTCTTGTGCCTCGTTTTGAAAGCGCACAAGTCGCATTTGTGCAGCACCAGTTCGTCGGGGCTCTTGTGGATTTGCATGTGCGTTTTGAACAGGTACGCTTTGGATTTGGTCTGGAATTCGCATTGGTTGCACGAGTACATGACCAATTCGTCGGGGCTCTTGTGCAGCGTGCTGTGCGTTTCGAGGTATTTTTTATGGCGCGTCCGGAAATCGCACTGCTCGCATTGGTACATCGGTATCTCTTCGGGGTTCTTGTGGATGAGCATGTGTCTGTTCAGGTAGTATTTGAATTTGGTTTGGAAGCTGCATTCGTCGCACTTGTGCATAGGAACTTCGTCGGGGCTCTTGTGCGTGAGCATGTGGGTTTTCAAGTAGGGCTTCGATTTCGTCTGGAAATCGCAAATGGAGCAATGGTGCATGGGTATGTCGTTCGGGTTCATGTGTATCATGACGTGCGTGTCCAAGTACTTTTTGTGCTTCGTCTTGAAGCTGCAGTATTCGCATTTGTGCATGGGAATCTCGTCGGGGCTCTTGTGGATCAGCATATGCGTTTTTAAGTAACTCTTGAATTTCGTACGGAAGTCGCACACTTTGCACTTGTGCATCTCGCAATCTTCGGGATTTTTGTGCACCAGCATGTGAGTTTCGAGGTAGCGCTTATGTTTGGTTTTAAATGTACACAGAGTGCACGAATGCATGATTAAATCATCGGGGCTAGTGTGCATCGTATCTCTGTGGATTTTCAGGCTGTATTTGTACTTTGTCGTGAAGCTGCATAAGGCGCAATTGTAGAAGGTGACGCCGTTCGAATCGGCTCTGACTTGTAGTTTCCTGTAAGAATTATATGAAAAATTATTCTATAATTGTTTTAAAAATTGATCAAATAAGTGGTAAGGGTCACTATACTTACGTTAGGGGTTTTTTATCATCGCTGGAGCTGTCAGAATTATTTCCATTGGTTTTATACTGATTGAGTTCTAGATAATCGGTGGGCGAAAACGGAATATCTTCGCTTTCTTGTTCTTGGTCCATTTCAATCTTGGGAAACGCGAATTCTAGCACGCTGAATAAGTCGATTTCTTCTTCGGACTTGATTGTATCGTAGTAATTTTTTATTTTCTCTTCTACGTTTAGACTGTTTGTTATGAACGTCGAGGCCCTTTCCAGAAACTTCCAACAGTTTTGGCAAATTACAGGCTCCTTGGTCATATTGGGCTTCTGTATATAAGGAAAAGATTTCACAGTATTATAAGATATTGTCTATTGGAATTTGATTAGTCAATATAAGCCATTTGATACAAGATAGGATTAGATTAGGAGTATAATTATCTAAATTCAAAGTTCAAAGGATGAAAAAATTACAAACTAAACAAGCTTTTTTAATGTGATTAAATCTTTAAAATCTTTGTACATACCACTTCGGGAAGAACAATTTGCAGCATCACAATGCTTCTGTTACTTTGATTCAGTGCTACATAATTTTCGTCGAGGAAAACTAAGCATAACCTACATATTTTAATATAAGATTTTTCAGTTTTCACTTGCACTTGCACAGAAGTGCTAGTTGAAGGTGCTTCACTAACTGTTGTGTCGCAATTCGCTTGCACTTCCTCGTCCTGGCTCAAAATATCCGACTCGTAGGACTGCGAGTTTTTCGTTTTCATCATAATTCGCCTTCTTTTCCTTAGTCTCATTTTAATTCGCGTTGGAAAATCCTAGTCTCAGAAATGTACAAGTAACGTAATTATTGCAATGAGCATGCTGACGAACGTAAGAACAATTATTGCTAATATTTATTTTTCAAACGGCCATTATTAAAAAGAAAAATAAAGTCAAAGAAGAAGAAAAGAAATTAGAAACGTCAAAAAGTGTCTATTTTTAATCGAATCGAGATGTCAAGATTATCGAATAAATCGATTATTTACGATTTATGTTTAAAGTTTTAATTTTTAATTGGGAAAGAAAAATATTTACTGTATGTATTCTTTATATTACTTTATTTTATCGCAAAGTACAATATTTACATAATATTCCTATCTACAAAATGTATTAATTGTGTATTTCATTACTAAAACTTAAATTAAAATTAAATACAACTAAATTAACTGACAAACCAATAAAATGAACACAAATAGTTCTGGTTACTTGTCTTTTTTCTCTTCTGGTTGAATAATATTCCCTTGTTCATCGTACTCTGGTTCCAGGTAAGCGATATAAGCATAAACCACTATGATTAGATTAACAGTAACTACTGCTAATACTACAGACCAACATGTGTTCGGAAAACCAGTAATGTCGAAGCTTTTAAGTACACTTTTGGTTCCAAAGAAGGCCCCAAATGGCAATGTAAACATGAGAAGACTGAAAAACAGTAGTTTTCCTATCACAGACGCGGCTCGTTTCGTGTGATCTGGTAGAAGAGGCTCATTTTGGTTCGGAGCACTTACATCAGCCATAATTATTAATATTAGTAGTTTGTATCATCAATTTCGAAGAAACTTTACTTGTAAATTAAAAATTATTTAACCAAAGCAAACAGCTGTTTTGACAGTTTTAGCTGTCAATATAGTGTCAATGTCTCGTGTTGACAGCGTTGCCAGATTTATACTTCAAAATGTGATTTCCAAAATTTTTGGCTATTGAATGTTTTTTACTGATAGTTTAATTAAAGTTTAGTAGATCTGGCTAGTTTGACTGTCAGTAGTGTCAGTATAAGTAATTTTTTATTTTTATTTGCGGCCTTTTCTGTTACGATGATTCAGTCACCATATCAGTTTTTTATAAAAATTGTCTGTCCTTTTTCGCAATTGTTGCCAATAATTGGTTAAAAAAAGATAGACTGTTTCGATCTAGATTTAGAAAATTAGATCTTACTTAGAAAATGTACTTTTTATCACATTTATGCAGTTTTGTAATAAAAAATTAACAAATATTTGCAATTTTCCTAATTTTTAGATTTTATTTTGTTATGTCAAAATAATCGATTTATCATTTCGATTAATTCGAATGATGATTTAAACGTAGAATTTGAATTCATCTGTCGCATGTCGCATCGCCATCGCCAAATTTTTATCCTGCCTTTCTGATATTTGACGTCGTTGTTGTAGGTTGGTGTCGGTATCGTTTTCGCAAATAAAGGTAAAAGTTTGGTTTTTATTTACGTTATTTTATCGTTGTTGTAACATTGACGTAGTTTTAATACATAGACGGCTAAGGAACTCATTAATTTACTTCTAAACATCACTGATATTTGTCATTTTTATTTCGGTTCTTAGTGTGCACGTGTATTTAACAGTCATTTTATACAATTACATTAATTCTATTCGGTATTTTTACGAGCATTGATAAGTTTTTGTTGTAGTTTCGGCGCGAATTTTCGGTAATTTTCAAATCGAGCTTCTGTTACAGCACGATGGCAACTGACCAGGAACAGGCCGGAGATTGCCCTGATGATATCGAATCTTTAGACGAGGAAGATCTCGGCCAGGATGTCGCCAAGCAACTTGACTCTTTTCCCGGCTTCTCGGCGTTGCAGCAACAGCGAAACGCCGAAATGCTAGCCCGTTTACCCCCCGTTGTTAAACGGAGAATCAAAGCTTTGAAAAAAATGCAGTTAGAAACTACTAACATTGAAGCGAGGTTTTTTAAGGAAGTTCATGATTTAGAGTGTAAATACCACAAAGTATGTTTACTATTCGAACGTGTTTTCGTATTTTTTTCATTCCATAGAATCCGAATTTTTAACTAATGACTTGCTTTGTTTGTTAGCTGTACACACCTTTCTACGAAAAGAGGAACAAAATAGTAAATGGCCAGTACGAACCTAATGATGATGAATCTCAATGGCCCTCCGACGACGAGGATTTAACCGAGGCCATTAAGGAAAAAATTAAGTTAGAAGACGCCAAGGATGTAGATATCAAAAAGGACATGAAGGGCATTCCAGATTTTTGGCTAACTATTTTCAGAAATGTTTGCTTGTTATCAGAAATGGTGCAACCTCATGATGTACCCATTTTAAAGCATCTTGTCGATATTAAGACAATTGTCAAAGAAAACCCAATGGTACGTTTTAATCTAGCCTTAATTACAATGTATAGTGTCCACAAATTGATAGGCTTATTTTAATTATAACCTTGAAATTACTCATTCGAGAAGCTTCCTATATATATTTTAATTTTCTAAATTACTCAATTTCCAGTTTCGTTATAGAACATCCTGTATAACTTTGAAACTACTCATTTCAGAATCTTTATTTATATTTCAATCATTCACTAATATCTACACACCATTTTAACTACTTCTATCTTCCACTAATTGTATGTTTTCTTTTTCAGAATTTCATTTTAGAATTCCACTTTTCTCCCAACGAATATTTCACCAACAGTGTACTTACGAAGGAGTACCAAATGAAGTGCGTGCCCGAGGAGGAAGACCCGTTCAGCTTCGAGGGCCCCGAGATCTACAAGTGTTCGGGGTGCGTAATCAATTGGAACAAGGGCAAAAACGTGACCGTGAAAACGGTGAAGAAGAAACAGAAGCACAAGAGTCGCGGCGTTGTCAGAACGGTGACGAAGACCGTTCAGAACGATTCGTTTTTCAATTTCTTCAGTCCGCCGACTATTCCCGAGGACACTAAAGAGGAGGATGTTGATGAAGATTTGAGAAATTTGCTGACTACTGATTTCGAAATTGGCCATTACATCAGAGAGAGGATCGTGCCCAGGGCGGTGCTGTTTTTCACTGGAGAAGGTTGTGAAGACGAAGATGAATTCGAAGAGGAAGAAGAGGAGGACGACGAGGAAGAAGATGAAGGAGACTCCGATGATAATAAAGAGGCAGGGCCAAAGGCCATTAAGGATTGCAAAGAAAATTGCAAACAACAGTAAACTATTACGGAGATACATAAAAATGAATCCCGAGGGAGACATGAAACAATTTGCATCTTCCTATTTTGTTTTTTTGATTTCTGCTTTTTGAGATTACCGTTACAAATTCCTTGTTTCTATTGTCATTTTTAGATCTATCGTTAACAAGACTGTTTTTTGTAGCCGCTACATCCAGGTTTAAACAATTTCCTAAATTAATTTGTTTTGTATGGAAAAATATATATTGAATAAAAAAATCGTTAGTATATTTTATTTATGGCCAATAATATAATATATTTAAACATAATTATAGTATATTAACATTCTTTTCTCTTGCCACAGTTCTCTTCTTCGTATTTTACAATTCGAGTTTATCCAGCAAACTCCTATCTACAATAGCTGAAATCACAGTAAATAAAATAATCGATACTCTACGCATAGTCAAATTCATCTCTCTCCTGATCTTCCTTAATCATGGATCCAAATTCAGCAATGTGCTCGATACATCGTTTCTCATATTCTGCTCCATACTCTCCGCCAATACTTCCAATATATCCAATATCAACTCTTTGCTCAGCATTTTTAGTTTCGGCAATTTTGCAACCTGTAATTAAATTATAATTAGACATAAGTTTTGAAATCATTAGTTTTGCATACCTTTGTAAAATGATGCACAATTAGGTCTAGTGCATATTTTTTCATATCGATTGCGTTCATTTTGTCAGCCGCCTCCAAAATTTGAATAACGTTTTCGAAAGTAACGTTCATCTCGAGATTTTGCTTGCAAAACGCCTGAAGCCTGTTGTTGTGAAAGCCGTAATAATATGGAGCAGAAAACAAGTAAAGGGAATCCTCCGGAGGCATGTTAACATCTCCGTAGTAAATGTATCTTAAAAGGGAGTCGAAAGCCTCTCTTGAAGGTACCAGCTCGCCTATTTGGATCTATAAGATTAATAAATTAACAACTATAAACGTTAGTAATGGTATGGTAAATAACTTACGTTAACTTTACTATCAGCCGGCATAAAAGACCTAAACATTCCCTCGAAATACGAACATCTCGCAGCTAAAATCGTTTTGTGTGCCGGTATCAATAAACCATCCAATTTCAGGTCTATGTCACAAAATTCCTTTCCTGTTACTCTCAAGAACATCGCCATATCTTGCTCTAAAGATCCCCCTGCCGTGTCGAACATCGCATCATTGTTAGCCTAAATAATTATATTTATTAACAAGACCAGCACGGATGAGTTATTTGAGTATCTACTTTATACTGAGGCATTTGCTTCCTTCTAATAATCTCCACCATAAGATGGCTCTCCAGCGATTCGAATTCTGAACTCATAACTATCTGGTTGTAATTGCTCTCTTTCACTATGAACCTCAAGCAATGCTCTTTAATGAAATCCAAATGCAGCTGATCAGCGTTGTGCAAAGCGATGAGGACGTTTTTCAAACAAATCGTAGCGTTTAGATATTGAACACAGAGCTGCTCCAGACGAGCCATGTTGAATTCCACTGCTAACCTAATGCGCCAACACAGGAATATTAATAATAATAAAGATGAGGGAATTAACAAACCTATAGACATCCATCATTCGAAGAACAATTCTGTTTGAAACGGGATCCTCATCGTCTTTCGCTTGCCTTTCGCTTTGTTTCGTGGGATCTATACAATCCATGTAGATGTAATTTAACACCATTTCGAAAGCCTCCGGATTAGCATCTGGCAATTTAACTTCCAGCAGCGGGATGTCTCTAAAGGGCACCTGCGAGGTCCCTGCGAACAAATACAATTAATGCTTATTGAATTTCTTTAGGGTAAGATTAATTTACCGAAAAGCTTTTCCAAATGCCTTTCGCGATTCTCCTTCGCTTGACGGATCCTATTCCTCAAATACCCCGACCGCGCAGCTACTAGAGCCACGTGGCCTAAAATAGCGTTTTCTTCGGGCCCAAGGATGAATTTCACGTCGCAAAACTGCCTAGATTCCAACAATTTCCCGTAATCATCATGCAGCGTGCATTTCGGATAGTTCGAGAACTGGAACCTGTAAACATTCAACCACTACTTTCGAACCCATCATCCGAACAATTCACCAAAAACTGTACCTGTACATTTCCCCGCTTCTTACGTTATTATCCACGGTACCCCCGAATATGAACATGGCATCCCCAACCACGGCAGCGGCGTGGAACAACCTCCCCGATGGCACGAACGACTCCGGATCGGGCAGGATGATCGACCACTTCTGAGCGTCCAAATCGAAGCAGTGCAAGTCGTTCGACAGGGTCGAATCGGCGGCGCCCCCGAACACGTACAAGTGTCGATCGTAAGCCACCATCGTGTGGCCGTAGCGACGGGCCGGCGGCGCCGGGGCGCCCCGCAGGATGTGCTCAGTCGATATTCGAGTCCATCTGGAAACGGTCAATGCTTAAGTAAAGAATTTAAGGAATACATAACAAGGGGTTATTACAAGGTGTTTCATAAGGAATGGTCAATATTTTTATCATAGGTTCAGGACCTCCAAATAGTAGTATTTTACTAAATAATTCTGGGTCAATTGTTGATATAGGGTGTTGAAGTTAAAATTCATTTTTCGTTTTTTTGCAATAATTTCTTTATTATTTATCATATTGACTTGTAATTTGGTATGGTTTTATTGTTATATTCTCAAGTTAGTAAATCATAAGCATGTTATCAATTTCGAGATTATATAAAGAGGGCACCACCTACACTGGATGAAGAAAAGTAAATTTATCAATTTTTTTAAATTATGAAATTAATCCTTATGAAACACCCTTTATCGAAGGGAACATTCCACAAATACATAGATCAAATAATGATTGGATTATCATATCTCAAATTTTGAACAATTAGAATGACATTTAGGTTTCTATACTTTTATTTCCATTAGTATTTAAATAGCTTACGTTTTGTCTGTGAAGCTGAACTGAAAAAGGGAATTGGTGATTTTAGCACCGCTCTGGCCGCTAAACACAAACATACAATCCCTGGCTACGGCTACAGGAAAATTGCAGCACGTGGGAGGGGATTCCCCCTTTTGGCTAACTTCTTCCCAAACTTTCGTCTCGCCCTTAAATTAAATTAATTAATATAATTATCAACTTCAGGATCTTTAAAGTTATATAGTAGCTACTAACCACTAGTGAAATAGTCCACATATCGTTCAATCTGGCGTTCCCATCGTATCCCGCGAATATCCACAATTTGTTATCGAAGACTGCTGTTCCGTGCGCTGAACGGGGAACCGGCGCCGGGCCCGGGTACCATTTCCATTCTATCCATTGGCCAGATGTGAATTTGTATTCGAACAGGTCGTTTTTGTTCGTTAAATTCGAATTGGAATGAATGTCGCCTGTGTAGCCACCAAATACGAACATGGAACTGTTGTGGACAACCGCTGAATGGTGGTACCTGAGTATTAAATAATTTTAATGAACAATGGGAAAGAATCTGTACACACAACCCTTATTGTGGGTGTGCGAAGTTTGCACCATAACTCTAGTTCTAATAGAGTTCTGGATTACTTTTACATAGTTTAAGAGTTCTTTTGTGCAAAAAAATAATAGTTCTGGTGTTTTAACCCATTATTTTTTTAATTAAAACATGCGGTGCTAACTTTGAACCTAATTTTACAATGGAATAGTTCTGATTAGTTAATTTGATGTACTTAATGAGTTCTAATTTCCATGAGAATTAAAAAATACTTGCTTTTTGATGAAATTATTAATTTAATTTATTAATAATCAGGAACTCTAGAACTTATGAAAATACATCAAATTAACTAATCAGAACTGTTCTATTGTAAACTTAGGTTTGAAGTAGCACTGCATATTTTAATTAAAAAATATACCAGTTAAACCACCAGAACTATATTTTTGCACAAAAGAAATCTTGTAAAAGTAATCCAGAACTCTAATCAGAACTACTGAGACTGAGAACTACAGTTGCAGTGCCACCTTCACACATCCCATGTCTATCCGATTCTATTTGAATAAATGAATGTAAGAATTAAATGTAAGAACCTCGGAGCCGGTGGAGTTCCAGTTGCGAACGCCCTCCCCCAACTCTTCTCCTTGACATCGAACCGTAACAGATCGTTTAGCATGCTCTTACCATTATCTCCTCCGAACACATAGATAGCGTCTTTGTAGGCCACTACAGTGTGCTTGCTCCTTCTGAAAACGATTTCTCATTGAGACAAAACCATTTACATTATACACTGTATTACCGTATATTAAGTAAGTACCTAGCTCCCACGAATTCATCACATTCGGGCATCCGTTTCCACCTATGCACCGATTCGAACGGACCGATCTCCAACGTTAGGGCACTGGCGTCGCCCGCACACAGGCTCATTTTTTTAGTTAAACCGCCGTGTTTTATCATTAATTATAGCGAAATGATGATCTACGTGCGCATATTACGGTCACTGGTGTATTATTCGAAAGAAACGATTTGAATTGCTTTGTTCAATAAATAAAAACTGTTCTCTTTTGTGTTATGTTAACCTCAATCCCCAATCAATTTTTATTATTGATATCTTCTTCTTTTTTTCACATAATTTTATTGAAGTAAATGAACTACTATGACATATTATTTTGTTCCGGCCTTCGATGTAGAAGTTATTTAATTATATTCGTCAGCTTAATTAAAAGTAAAATTAATATTAAATAATTGAAATAAATGTTAACTTACTCGCGATGATACAATATTTTAATCTTGCTCAAACTGTGAGTATTTAGTTGGTTTTAAAAAAAATTCTTCTCTTTGTTTATTAAATAAATGTTGACAGTAGTTCAGCAATTTATTTTGTTTTGACAGTAACCTAACAAAAAAAAGGTCAATAAAACCGTGAGTGTAGTAAACAAATATCTCGTGATTTAATTGTCTCCAATAAACAATAAAATTTGAGGACCAAAAACACTTATTTATCAGATTTGTTATTGTAAAACGTTCCTTTATCGATTTTAAAAACATTTATACCTTAGCGAATATGTAAGTAATGACGTATAGATAATTAGTTAAGGAAATGAAAATTGTTGAATTGTATTCCAAATTTTATTTAAATATTCGATATATGAATTTATAAATGAGTTTATTAATGTGTATCTGATTTTTTTTCTAATAAAATAAACCCAATTCGAAAATTTATTGGCATATTTGTTTTTTTCAGTAGTCAGTGTAAAAGGAAAATATCGAATCATTTATTGGAATATTGAAGGTTTCAACATTGTTTTTCTTATCATACTACACATATTTGACTTGTAAATGTTGAACTAACAGGCCATAAAGTGTAATTTTCCGTATAAACATAATTCCCCACAATAGTCTTGCGCCTTCGTTACAATTATAATGATTTAATTTTCTCTTATTGACCATAAATTTTTGCGTCATTGCCGTTCATAATCCTCGATTTTTTTAATGAGAAAATTTCGCAATGACTTGCTCTTCAATATATTCTATTGTTTTAGATACGACATTTTTACTTATTGCTCGCATAATTTCTTTTATCGGACACTATCGCCGTAATTAAGGACAAAATACTGCTGATAATTAACGAAAAATGAGTGAACGGCTTATTCCTAATTATCAGGAGTGTAAATAGGCTTTGTTTGATCAGATTAAGAGCGCGTTCTTGTGAAACTTTATTACTAAGAATGAACAATCATTATTACAGATAAGCTCATGGGCATAACTCTGTGCAAGACTGAATTCTAATTATGGCAGAGAAAGTTGAAAAGAAAGACAATGATCACGTTTATCCAGAGGGTGGATATGGGTGGGTAATAGTGTTCGCTATAATACTGTTAAATGTAAGTACAACACCTGCATTTTTAGGATAAAATCGAGTTACATCACGGAAATTATTATAAGTATTACTCGAGTCCATTTTTAGATTAGTCTCCTAACTTTAATTTACTGTTTCGGTATTATTTTTCGAGATGAATTCAATGACATGGGAATCACAGCCGCCAAAACCTCGTTTCTCCTACACCTCCAGACTTCCTTGTTTTGCGTTGTTGGTAAACAAGAAATTCGAAATGAAAATTAAAAATAGATTGTAACCGAATCGTCCTTTCAGGATTCTTCGGGAGTCCGCTTTTGAAAAAACATTCCTACAGGAAAGTGGCGTGCGTGGGCGCCACGATTTGGTGCTCTGGGATATTCTTGACTAGTTTCGCCAATTCTTATGCGATACTTATCGCCACTTTATCCATTATGACGGGTGAGTTGTTGAAATTTTGTTTGTTTTATATCCTTCACTATTATTTATAACGTGACTCAAATTGTACCTCCTTATTAGGATAATAAATTGCCACTGTGGAAGAGATGAAAACTCTAGAAATTGGATTGATAAATTGTGTACCTACTATATGCTCTTTTAGGATAGCACATTGCATGAAAAAATGAGGTATTATTCAGAATAGTAATTATTAGTCAACTATGTAGTTGTTCTTTACGCTGCTATTCTTTTTCTTTTTACATTTTTACATTTTTCTATTTTCTTTATCTTTCTATCTTTTTCTGCTGATCGTAACTTAACTTTTTACGGTTTTAAAAGTATGTAATATACCTATGTGTGTACAGAGCGATGAGCATAACAAGAGACAATTAGTAAGATGTGGAAGAGTTATTTCATTTACTTACTACCTGAAAGTCACGCAGGTCTCGTCCTCAGTTATTCCTGTCGCACTGTACTTATATTTTTCTTTTTTCGTAAATAAAATTAGAACACTTAGCATATAAGTAGGAATTATACAGTAATTTTTTACAGATTTTTTTACTTTACAAAAAATATGCTGTACTATAAAATACTCAGTACTTTTAAAGTGTTTTTTTTATTAAATACATCAGCTTCTGTGCTTTGGAAAATTAATAATTGGTGTGTAGCAAACATGGTCAATTTGGGCTTTTTGGGTAGAAGAAAATCTTCGAATTTTTTGTTATTTTAGTATTGATTTTTAGGTGTGGGCCAGGGGATTTTAATGCCCGCCACGTACCTCGCAACCAATTCCTATTTTAAGAAAAGACTGACTCTAGCTGTAAGCATATCAACGACTGGCGCTAGCATATTCTCCATTTTTTCCCCGAAAATATGCCATCTTTTAGTAACGAATCTAGGCAGGAAATACACCGTTCTAACGCTGTTTTTAATCAGCCTGTTATCGTTTATCGGGTGCTTTCTTTTGAAGCCTCTACCACCACCCGAAGAGGAATTATTTAAATTAAGAAATACTAATCAACAGGTAAGTGTTCTTTACTATGTAGTTGATCATACAATTTTTTGCTTTTCATCTCAAGATTGCTCTAATATGTATTAGTATTCCGAGTGTATTCTTGTAGGACTTGTAGTAATTAAAATTAGTGACTTTTTATACACCAAAAATTCTCTTTAATAATGTACTCAATAAATTTTATAACGAGTTTTATGCATGTTTTTTGGCACCTATATAGTTCAGAGGACAAATTTTACTAAGAAGCCACCATTCTCATGCTCTACATTAGGAAACATGTATAATAAACTTGTTCAATGCATCAAGCAGCATCTCATCCAGAATTCTCCTAAAATTTTATTTTTTTTAACAATCCATTGCTGTTTTCCAGGCAACATCAGAAAACGAAATCGACGTACAAACCTACAACGAAACCACGCGCCCCAAGCAAAAAACCGAAACTGTGATATCGAAGCTGGTCAGCTTGTTCGACCTGAGCCTGCTGAAGCAGCTCTCCTACAGCGTGGCCGTGCTCTCCTTGAGCGTATCGTACGCCGCCGAGCTCAACATGATAGTCATGCTGCAATTCATGCTGCCCGAACTGGCCAATTTCGATGGAAACGACGTGGCCAACGTCACCTCCGTGCAGTTCGTCTTCGACATTATCGGGCGATTGGTCATACCCATGGTGTGCCATTACTTCAACGCCTCGCCCAAGTGGATTTACATCGGCGCTTTGATCGCCGCCTCTATCGCTAGGACGTGTATGTATAGCATTAGATGTATCAAAGTGATAATTATGCCCGATTTCACCAAGCTGTCCTTAGGTATTTCTTACCTTAGTAATTCCCAGGAGAAAGTACTTATACAGAAAAAATTGGGCATTTTTGATGATTATCTTGAGTTTTTATTGAAGATTACATAGATGGAGTTTTCGTATTCTTTCTTAAGGCTGTTCTATTCGTTACATATAAAAACGGTTTCCCAGATATCTCCGTTATTTATCGTCAAATTTTGTTTAAATTTTTGTGAGAAGTCAATTGCGAACTTGCGAAGAAATTGTCAGAACGATATTTTCACTTTACCTCATACTTTTGGAAATATAAATAAAAATCCACCTGAAATATAAAATATTAAAAATATCATTCTGACAGATTGTAGACAATAGTTTTTGTAAACTTTTTTCTTTGCAAAATTTTCTGTTAAAGTAAAAAATATGCATAAGAAATGGGAAACCGATTTCAAATTTTACGAATTTTTGAAACTATATCGCTTTCGCTCTTATTTCTACAGCGTGTTTCGCAAACTATTAGTGTACAGAAATGTACTCATATTATTTAGAGCCCTCGACATTTTATCTTCCTTTTTTCTTACTAACTCTACTAGATTGTAATTAAATTAAAAATTGCAATAACCGACAGTATATTGCATAATAAGTTACGATAATAATAAAATAAAATTGTTAGGTATATTTCTACGAAGAAAAAATCTGAGTGCGTGTCTGTATTGAATAGCATTAAATCGGTGAAATGTGCGAGTGAAATAGGCGACCTATCTCTTTGAAGGATAGAGTGAAATAAAGTCAGTGCTGACATGAAGCGAAAAAAATTTACGCAATAACAAATTTACAGAACAATCTGTGTCGTCATAACCGATAAAACAGCCTTAAATTTTCTTAGCAATGCCATTAATTTCCTTCAATATTTTTAGTATTGGCCACGTACTCTCAATATTACACTGTCGTGTACGTTGCCGTTTGCATATTCGGAGTGACCAAAGGGCTGCGAGCTGTGTACCAATCTGTGATAGTACCCAAACTAGTACCCTTAGATAAGTACGTAGCCGCTAATGGGTTCCAGATGTTTTTTACAGGAGCGATTTCTTTGGTAATCGGACCTCTGATAGGTAGGTTATTAAAATGTTTACGATTTAATGGGGATGTGTTGTCCGAATAATTGGTGGTTATAAGGGATTATTTTTATTGTTTTTTCAGGTATAATTCACGATACGTGGGAGTCATACGTGCCTGCGCTACACACGGCTTCGATATTATCCTGCTGTTGTGTTGTCCTTTGGATCATCGAGACCATTTTTAACAAGGAAAAATCCAACCATTCGGAGAGTTGATTAAGGGGTATTTTTTTGCGAATTTTTTTGTATAAACATGTAGATATGTCGATATTTTGTTCATAAAATGTTGATTAAAATTTGGCTTTTATTTTACTAATTATTCTACTTTTTCTTAAATATTAGCATGTCATTAAGGAACACCCTGTATAATATCACCAAAAATTTGTGAGATAATTAAAGACCCTCATTGCGAGTGCAAATTTGATACGAAAATAATTTGCTGAAACGTAAAGAAATTAAGAGGACCCCAAAACCGAAAGTATACAACAAACGACGGTTTTCGCAATTAACAAATTAGCAATTGAACAATTTATTTTTAGTACTTATTAATGGTGTAACATGTAGGCGTAACGCACGCAATGCTGATATAAAAAATGCTTCAAAACTAGTGTATATTCAACGCGTTTGTTGTCGACTGCGTGAAGATATTTACATAAAGAGCCTGTAGAAAAGAATTTAAATAAAGTGAGTGTTATTTAATTATTACGTTAGAGTACATCCGCATACACAATCGTTATGCTAGTCACAATTGAAATCGTTAAATATTACATCGAGTTCGGATCTCAAATTGCATGTAATCGCCCTGTATAATTAATCGAGAAGATTTATTATCCTTTCATTATGCGCATCCTTGAAAAAAACGCTGTATTGAACACTATTTAAGCTTATGATTTTGACAATTCTTTCATTTGGCTTGCGACACCATCGGGATTTTCCCGTATCGGATTCTTTATTAATAGTTATTAATAAACTTGAATTCAAAGAAATTTTTGCCTGACTAGAAAACGTACAAATAGGAATTTTTATTTATTAATCCTAACCAAATTTATTGGAGTTTATGAAGCAAGACAATTCAATCTACTACTGGTGAGTACGCTAAACAATATTTAAAGTTAGTTATAAAGGAGGGTCCACATTTAATAACATGTTATACCAACATTGCTATATAACACTGCGATATAGCAATGCTATACAACATGTTTTTAAATGTGGACACCGCTTTACAGTAATTAAGTTAAGAAAATTATCTTTCCATTTTCATTATTCTCTTTCATATTAATTTTTGTAATTCAATTTACTAATTGTAATTAGAACGGTTAAATATGGTAATTTTTAAACTACCAATTTGTGTATTTCCAGACATGCTACCCTACGTCTTCATTTTGGCCTCTTTCTGCGGGGCGCTGGGATCATCAGAGCCCATCTGCATCTTAGACACTGCCGATCGCATGAATTTAGTATGCAAAGACGTCTCCAACGTGTTCCCCAACAACATGTACTACGGCAACAAGAACCTCCAATGCGAAAACTGCGATATAAAGGTGTTTTCTTTATCGACTTTCCCTCACGAAAACGTCCTGTTATCGGTGAATATATCCCACACAAACTTACAAGCGGTGGAGGAATCGGCTTTCGCGCATTTGGGCAACGTTCGAAACATCTACTTCGAATTCAACAAAATCGATCGCGTGTCGGCGGGAGCCTTCAAGGGACTGAGGCAGGTGTACGAGATCAACCTCAGGCACAACGAGATAAAGGACTTGGTGCTCGGATTCGTCGAAGATTTGGAGGTCAGTTTTTTCTCGTTGAGCCACAACAAAATCGAGGAGATACCTAACAACGTCTTCAAAGGAACTCTGGTTGTAGCTAACTTAATACTATCGTACAACAAAATTAAAAAAATCCACTACTACTCCTTCGCCGGCTTGGAAGCCACGGAATACCTGGAAATCGACCACAACGAGCTCTGCTACATACCCATAGGAGCTTTCAAGAACTTAAAAGAACTGAAATACTTAAATCTAGCGAGCAACAAGCTCTCCAGGTTCTCTTTAGGCACGTTCTCCGGCCTGACGGCTCTCGACTCCCTCATTCTGGCCAACAACTCGCTGGAGACCTTCGAAGGGGACGAGCTGCTGCACATGCACGACTTGAACAGGCTCGACCTCAAAGGCAACAAGCTCTTCTATTTCGACGCGCATCTCATCTACACGTCGGCCCCGACGTTGAAGCATGTCAGCTTCGAGGGCAACTTATTCACCTGCCCCTTGCTGAAGAGCGTTATCAGGTATTTGAAAGCCAATAAAGTGAAAATCGAAACGCACAGCGGCAATTACGATGTTCAAAACATCAACGGGATCGCTTGCATTGAAGGGATCGTCGATGAATTGACCACCAAGGAGTTTTTCTTTGAGAAAGCGCTGGAGGAAGCTCAAATGTCTGTCGGTTACTGTTGAAGTTGTTTTTGGTTAAATGGTAGCTCTATAAATGGCGGTTAAAGGTGCTCTATTGTCCGGGGATTGTTCGATCCGGCTGGAGTTTTACTTGGAGACGAGAAAGTTTATAATTGGATTTTAAAGTCAAAACAATGTTATCAATATAGGTAAAACATTCATTATTATTTAAGTTCACAAGATATTGAGCAGTCCTTGGTAATTTAGTAACCATAGGGAAAGAATATTTTGTCTATGTTAGTAATCTTGTTCTGATAGTTACTGTCATTTTTCTAGTTTGGCTGGAGCCATTTTCTACTTAGATTTAATTTTGAAAAATTTGTGGAAATATTATATTGGGCGGGGATTTTTCAAAATAATGAAAATAATAGGGAATGGTAGGAACTATTTTACTTTCCCCCTTGTAAAATTCTTAGTTTCAATTTGAAACGATCGCTTTGTCGCATCTAATATGCTGGTTTGTTTATAACAAGTATTTTCCCTTGTTTAATTTTTAATTGTTATTAAACTTTAATTTTTATTAACGGCTTTATAAGCTTTGCAATAAATGTAAGTTTGGTATATTTTTTTTATTATATTTAATTGTTTTGTTATGAAAACCTGTTAATTTTGTTTAATTCGTTTAAATAATTTGTTAAAGGCTTTTTGTTATTTATTTAAAGCCCTTTTTCTTTTAAACACTTTCATTAAAAATAACTGAGCTGAAAATGAACAATATCGTGTATATTTTTGTATTTGTTAGATTAAATATTGCAATATTCTCTTGCGATTTTATTATGTATTTCACGCCAATTTTTCTTGATTTCAAACCAGAATAACATTTTTTTATCATATTATTTCGCAAGAGCGACACTTTAATGAACAACATTTTTACAGGAATGAGCAGACAAACGCAAAAAGTGTAATAAATTATTTAATGTACCTAAAGCAATAACAATGATTACAATTTATCCTCTCTTATATTGCGTTAGGCACATATTCAAGCCCTTCACGTACACCTGATTCGCTCGGCAATTCGGTTTAACTAAAATAATATTTCTGCCTTCTTGAGATATCGTAGAATTTCCATCTTGGTGTATTTGATACCGAAAATTTCCAGCAATAATATATCCACCATTTAGTTGCTTCGTTAAAGCCGAAATTACAAGAAAAACGAGAAATGTTTGACTCAGCATTGTGCTGGCTACTTATTAATATTACATTTCAATCGGTTTTACGTGCATATAAAATGTTTAAAGTCGCTTTAAATAACTGGGATTAAAGGTTATCGCGACGAAAAATTCTACAGGGTTATTTATTGGGTGTGTGAACATACAAGAAAATGTTCATATGAAATATGATCAATAGAAATTCACTTAATTAATTTCACTAACTTCATACTTATAGATGTTTCAACATATTCATGTACTTGCAATTGCTCAGTACTTGTACTTGTGCTTTGGATACTTTTCTTCGTTGGAAAACGTATACATATTGGGTTTTTAGAAGTAGTAGTTCTGTCTTCCTAAAAAATATTAATTATAGTACTATTAACACAACTTTTCTTAACAAATTTTAAGCACAACAAATCTAAAACCTTGAATGATAATGTAAACAATTACAATTTGGCAACGTCACTTTATAATCTACCAAATAATCGTTTATAATAAATGCATCAATACATTAACGCTTATGGCTTATTTTCTTCATTAAAAAAGTAAAAATGTAACGCATTTCCTGCGTGTAATTACCAGATAAGATGCTTACCTTCAACGTTATAGTGATGTCGCCTTTTTCCTCTATCATCTGAAACATTCCCATTAAAATTTCCCTAATTATAGTACTGATTTCAATTGCTCACTGAGTCTCTCGCTGTTTACAGCCCGTCGATAATTCATCAATTCCTTTTTCCTTTCCGCCTTGTACCCTGCCGGTTGTTCCCCCATGTAATGAACCATTCTATTCACGTTTGTCGCGCTGTCCATCAGCGATTTTCTGAGTCCTACCAGAATTTGGTTTACGAAGGTTGCGCTGTGACACTGGGAGACTATTAGGAAGATCATTAGAGAGAACGCGGCGACATTCCTCATCTTTCTAACCGGCGAGCTACAACAAAAATTGCGAACATTTTACGAAAAAGGGGAAGCTGCAGAGGTTATCAAAGATTTCTCATGATTAGATTTAGATAGTATATTTGATGTTTTTGTTGTAAAACCCACAAGTGTTATTCCGTTTTATTAAAAATAACGTTAGATGAGGCGATTCTCGAAAATATTGCAGAAGTTCGGTGTTAATTAGGTTACAGTTGTTTACGCTTCCAAGAAGCGTTATCGCGAACTGATGATAACTCCTCTAAAATTATATTAATACTTTTTTAATCGAAACGTAATTCGTAAATCGCGACGTTCGAGTGTCTCATTAAATCTCCAGATAGGTGGTAAAAAATGAAAGGACGCATAAAGATGAAGAGTTTAAGTGGTAGTTTAGTGGTTTTTTTGGTTTTTTTGGCTGTTAAAGGAACCTCTTCGTTCCAGCCGATAGACGATTTGAAGCGGCACGTCCAGGAGGTGGCTTGCAAGGTGCACCAGGCCAATATGAAGTTGTTCCCTCACCAGCGCAGATTTATACTGCATGATCCCTGTGCTAATCTCGCTCAAACTGAAGGTCCAGGTTAGTGCAAAAGTTGAGTTTCAAGGGACTTAAACATTTTGAAAAAACTGAATTTATGGTGTATTGTGAGGTAAATTACATAGATGCTTTTTCATTTCAGCACTGAAACCGAATGCTGGACAAAACAATTCAATTGAACCCAGTAAACCTAATTATCCTCAAGAACCAGGGCTAAATAATGTTGGGGTTAATATTACGAACGCTGTGGGATCCAATAATAACCAAATAACTGACATAAACACTACCAACCTTCAGCCAACTCAAAGCAACGTAAACACCCAAAATCCCCTTCAAGCTACCAACACCACCCAAATAAATAATGCAACTGAAGAACCAACTAAAAATCTCACAACACCCAACGAGAAGCCGCAAACCATCCAGGTCTCGAATTTCACAACAGAATCAACTATTCCATCACCGACCGCTGCGATACATTTCCCGGACTCGCCGGACGTACCGGAGCCCACCGAGAAGCCCATAGTGGTCCCGCAACCGGGCGGCAGGAGCTTGCTCAACGCTCCCAAAACCGGCAAAAACGAATCGGTAGTTACCGCCACAGCGGCTCCCGTGCTGATGATGACCACCAGCAGATCGAGCGCGAGCACCCGCAGGAGCCATTCGTCCCGGCGGAAGTACAACAACGACGACTATTCGATAGAAGATGACGATGTTAAGAGACGTAAATACGTATCGGAAGAAGAAAAGGAAGTGGGTGAGTAGATTGGTGTATGTTTGGAGTCGATATGAGAAGGATTTTCGGGTTTTTGGTTGAGGGTTTTGAGAGAATTTCAAAGATTTGTAGGGCTTAAAGGTAAGGTGTGGTATGGAGTTGTATGGAGGGTCCAGGATCAGCGCGTATTTGTTCCATAAAATACAGCAAATTTGAAATTTTAGATATACCTATGGACCCGTATTCAGCGCCCCATTTTAACGTTAAACACATATTTAGATTGTCTCTTTAACATAAACAATGTCCCTAATTACTCCATAATAACAATGTACAACTTTTAAAAAAGAGAGCTGAATACGGGTTATTATGTTCAGGGTGTTTAAAAAATGATTCCCAGCTCTTTTTGGGCCACCTCTTATGGCTCAAGACATCTCTAATTGATGAAGCAATGAAAATATGGACAAGTGATTGGTTTATGTTGCTTTTCAATTAGGAATTATTCATTAAACCGTATTCAGCGCTTTTTTTTTAAGTTAGAGACATGCTGCTAATTTTCCATTTGTACCTTTTTGTTATGGAGTAACTAATGGATATTGTTTACGTTTATCAACGACTTGGAGACTCTCTAAACGATTGATTAATGTTAAAGTGGGACGTTGAATACGGGCCATTGTCTTGCTCCCCTAAAGAGTATGTTAAGTTGTATTTTGATAATACCTTGTACTTTCTACTGGCTCTTAATATTATACATTTTCGTAAATTATCTCATGATTAGCCAATTTTTGATAGCAAACGATTTAATTCAATTTTTCACCTGAACTAATCTAGATAAATTTTCTACTTACATCAACGTTGAAACGTTCAACTTTCAATATATTACTAAAATAAATATGTCATCGCTATCGACCGGCAACAGACTAAACAGCGCTCTAAATTATCTCCGCAAGTTGGATGCACGTTAATAAAGGAAGTCAATAAAATTCCTCGAATCGATCGAATACGCAAGCTCTTTTTTTTAATTAATGCCTATACAAATTAATGCTCGACTCGCAAATAAACTGATTGCTCGCAGAAAAATGCCAAAACCGCTCGTTCGATGCATCTATTTACGAGCATGTTTGTCGAAATAGGACGAATTCTTAACCAGTTATTTCCAGATTCTGCCGAAACAACAACGCTGGACCCGAAGACGGTGACGGTGAAACAAGGCAAAAGAATCCTCAGCAACGTGAAAACCAATTGCCCCGACGGATGGGTCGCCGATAGGAAAGGAGTTTGCAGGGAACCTTATTAATTAATTTATAATATACACCACATACGAGAATAAGTGTCAATAAATTAACTTTATTATTATGTAACATAAATAGTTTTTGTCCTCATACTTTAAATTCCTTACAATTAATTGGTTAAATTATTCTGTATCACCGGCTCTTACATCAATCTTTCCTCGGTCCGTTTGTGTTGGGTTTGGAACGGTAACTGGAACGTCTGCAGAACATGAATAAGATATTTTATATACCATTGTTAAGAAAGGGCCTTGTATGATCCCATAAAGACCCTTTTAATGCAAATATAATACAATCTCTACTCATGTACCAAACTGAAACTAGTACAGTTAAGTTAGCTTCAATTTACAATACACTTTTCAGCTAATTTAACTAGACTAAAGATGATAATTCAAGTACTTTAATAATCAATACCTAATCTCTTTCCGGTTTGCTGCACAATCTCGTGACCCGCATGGTTTCCATTTCCACCATTATGATTTAAGTGGAGATCCTCGTTGTGGTCTTCATAGTCCTGGTGCTCACTGCACGGATCCTGCTCGTGTTCGTGATGTTTAACTTTGTCTGCTATTTTGTGCAGCCGGCATTTGGTCTCGTGGTAGCCGTGCTTGATGGTTTGCACGGCTTCCTCACCGTGATGGTACACGCTTTCGGCGATTTCGCCGGCCTTGTTCTTGATTTTGCTCAATAAAGTCGGCTCGGTTTGGTGAATGTCGCTGGTCGGGTTGTCCACTACGAAGCAATGGGATCGGATGGCGCAAACTGCGACCAGAAAACTGCAGAGGAGTATTTGCTTCATTTTGCGCGATTGTAAGACTTGCCAGGTTGTGATTTTTGATTAACTATTTATATTGAATAAATTGTGTTTTGGTTGATTTATTATCGATAAGGTCGTTGCGAGGTCCGGCGAGTTCAACGTCAACAAATAATGTTCTCGGCGTGTAATAGTAAATAAGATATTTCCAGTTATTTGCGGTAATTAATAGTTCAAAATCCAAATGATTTAACGACAACTTTAACTTTAACCACGACTTTAACCAAAACTCGTATATAGGTTATATCGCGATGAGCTTAAAATATTGGTATATTGGAAAAAATTATTTTAAACGATTTTGATAAATTTTTTATGCATATACAGGGTGTTCCGAAAATAGGGGGTGATTAAAAAAAGCGTATAAAAATTTTGTATATGTGAAAGTACATGAAAACAACCACTAAAAATGCCATTTTTAATTTTCCACCTTATATAAATTCAATAAAGGAGAATGTGGGAAAATTTTTAATGAATAACAAAACATGGAATTTCTAGTATTTACAATCTAACGAAAAATTTCGGTAGAATTTCATATTTCCACATCAACAAAATTTTGTCAACATCAGTGAGATTAATCCAGTTCGTGTTATTTTTTATTGACCCCGAACGAATTAGATAATTATTCACACATTATCCAATTTTTGTACGAAAAAAATTTTCGGACAATATGAAGTTTTTAATTTTAACAAGTTTTTTCGTAATGTTTAATATTATTGCCGCTAAAGCTCAAGCCGATAAATCTAAAGATGTACACGAAACCCATCGAAGTAAAAATAGTGAGGAAACATTGAATAATATTGCTAATAAATATGAGAACTTTACTACAGGTAAGAAATTGTAAAATATTCACAATACAATATATACAACTCAATATTTTACAGACAATCCGAAAAATGTCTTTCACGGGAAAAAATCTATAATAAATCCAAGATCTAATTACCCAGAGGGATATGTAGCAGACAGGAGTGGAGTGTGCAGAGAAATGTATTAAATTTTCATTACAAATAAAATTATATGTAGGTACCTATTTAATAAAACGTACTTCTATTTGCAACCCGAAAAATCCCCAAATTTGCCATCCCATATAAATTCAAAAAAGGAGAATGATGGAAAACGTTTAGTAAATAACAAAACGTGGAATTTCTAGTAGGTATTTACAATCTAATGAAAAATTTTATATTGAATTTTATATTTCCACATCAACAAAATTTTGTCAATACCAGTCAGATAAATCCAGTTCGTGTTATTTTTTATTGACCCCAAACGAATCAGATAATCATTTATACATTATTATAATTATTCATACATTAATATCCAATTTTTGTTCGAACAATATGAAGTTTTTAATTTTAACAAGTTTTTTCGTAGTGTTTAATATTATTACCGCCCAAGCTCAAGCCGACGAATTTAAAGATGTTGAAGACGAAACCCATCGAAATAAAAATAATGAGGAAACATTGAATAATATTGCTAATAAATATGAGAACTTTAGTACAGGTAAGAATTTGTAAAATATTCACAATACAATATTTATAATTCAATATTTTACAGACAATCCGAAAAATTCCTCTCACAGGTTAAAATCTATAATAAATCCAAGATCCAATTGCCCAGAAGGGTATGTAGCAGACAGGAGTGGAGTATGCAGAGAAATGTATTAAATTTTCTTCACAAATAAAATTATATGTATTTAATAAACCGTATTTCTGTATGCAAACCGAAAATTCCCCAAATTTTCACAGCCAACTCTTTGCTCAACTCACCCGGAATCGCCCAGTACATTTTCCAAAACTTCCGTCAAATTATACCCAATTGACGTATATGCCTACATGTTTACAAAATCATTTGTTTGTGCCCTAAAGTGTGAGTTTCTTCGTATTTACCTCGACGTAAATCAATTTGTGGGATCTTTTCTCCGTAATATGTAAAATAAAACGAAGCTGAAGATAAACATGACATCGGTACCACCATCTAATAACGACGGAGAAATAAATGGTAAGTAAGTGGAAATGGAGCCTCAAGAGGGATTCTAATTATTGGTATATATTTAATAATTGTTTGGTTGTATTTAAATATTTTTTTCGATTTTGACTGAAAACTAATTTGATAATTTCTCTGGGGGGCTTGTGCGTTTGACACATGAAAGTTACGTCATTTTAAATATTTTTGACGGTACATAATTTTCCTACAATTTTGGATGCAATCAAATTAGCAAAAAAAAATATTCAATCATCATTTTTGTACTATAACAAACATTCCAAATTAAACAATAAGAAAACGTCTGTAAGGAAAGAAATTTAGAAATTGCTAAATTCGCTTTTCAGATACTCCCACCCACGCTGAAGACAGAAAAGGTAATTAAATTCATTCCATTGAAATATTATATACAAATTTTAATATTCGCTTTCATTGATACATCTTGTTACAGAAATAGGGATGGAAGAATTACATGAAGGAGGTGAAGAAATTTCGAGTCTCCCTCAACCTGAAACGGTAAGTACAATTCCACAGCTGGTAGTAACTTAATTTGCTACAAATTTAGTAACTATCCAAAAACTCCTAATTGGTTTCGTTACTAATTCCAGAACAAATCTCCTGCCGAAACACCCAGGCAGGAATCGTTGGACTGCAAAGGAGACACGGAAGTAGCCGCTCCTGAACCCAAATCGGCTCGCACACCTCTCACGGCCACCGCAAAGAGACTGGCGGCCCCCAAGTCCCCCAGAGTGAAGTCCGCCATTTGCAAAAGCGGCAATTCCAGCAGCATACCATTACCGATATCGAAGTCTATCAAAGCACCTTCTCCCTTAAAGGTAAGCTGAACTTTGTAGCCCCTTTATCTCATAGGAAATGGGTTGATTTCAACCAAGAAGGTACTAGGAAGCCCTGAAAGGTCTTCAAACTAGCAAATGTACCAATTGAGAAGTATCATTTAATCCCCCTTCTCCAGGTTTGTAAAGGAATGTGCTACATTTAAAGCATTTGGTTGTGTTTAGGTAACTCCTGGAAGCAACCTGTTGAAGACGGGCCTGGCGAAATCCACGAAATCGATCCCGGCCGCGGGGAAATGCGCCGCCAAGGAGAGCTTGAACAAGCAAGGGCTTGAGGTGCAATTCAAGGCCAAGAAGAAGAAGCTCGCACAAATGCAGAAGGAGCTGCTGGAGAAGCAGAAGCCGGTGGTCGAGCTGTACCAAACCCTGAACGAAATCAAGAAGAAGCTGGACGAAATGGGCAAGGACGTGACGCTGGACGGCGTCAAGTTTTCGCCGTTTTTGTTAGGTTGTACGGCGCGAATCCTCTTCCTCCAATCTCCACCTAACGGCTGTAATATTTGCAGGCGAATCGGCCCAGCATGGCCGGCCCAAGACGCCCACGGGCGCCGGCGAGTCGGTGCCGTCGAACGTCGTGGTGGAGCTGCAGTCGTCGATCGAGGAGATACCCAAGACGCTGACGGAGATCTGCAGGAACCTGCTGAACCGGCGCAACGTGATCGTCGAGCTGCTGGAGAACGTGTGCAAATCGGGCGTGAGCGGGTCCGATCTGGCCGATCAGATCGAAACGTTGAAGACGGAGGGTGTGAATCTGCGCAGCCACTTGGACGTGGTGATCAACGAGCACCACAACAAGATCAAGGACATCATCCAGCATTGGAACGCGTTGCTGTCGCGGAGGATGTCGAACGGATTGGAGGAGGGCGAGGACGGCGATACGAGGAGTAAGGCGCTGTACGAGGAATCGAAAGGGGTACAAATTGTCGATTGAATGAGAGTTTGGTGTTTATGCCGCGTGAAATTTTAGATAATCTTAGATTTACAGAAGAAATTGGATGAAAAGAAGAGCGGACACGAGCAATGCGTTAACGAATTAAATAACGTCATAAACGGATTGAAGGAGCAAATACAGGTACACTTATTAGATAGTCTGGATGAAGATTCTTTCAAAAGACTTTGTCAGGTTGATTAGAATCGTAATTAATAATCAATCTTGTATAGAAATTCGAGCACGATTTGGAAATCGAAAGGAAGAACGCGCTGGAATTCAAGCACAGAAACACCTCGAACTCGCAAATGATGAAATCTTTGAAGAACAAATTTAGCGAATTGGAGACTGAAAAAAAAGCCGCCGACGCCACGAATACGGAACTACTCAGAAAAATTAAGTAAGTAGATTTAATCATACACCTTGGTGCAAAAAAATCGAACAAATTAAGATATTTTCATTCAGAAAGGAAAAATGTTCCAAATTTAACTTTTCAATTGGTAATAGAGCAAGCCAAAACATTGAATAAACAGTTGTAGAAATGAGAATTTATTTTATTCGGTTAAAATCAGTTTTTGCAAGATGAGGAAAATCGTACTGTTCAATTTACTTATAAAATTAATGAGAATATCAGAATGATCTGATGAATATTATTCATCAAAATTAGTAACGTAGTCTAGGCATAGATTCGAAGGACCTAATGCCTTCCTGAACAATTTATTCCCACAATACTTGAAGCACAGCAGCAACCTCTACCAAGTTGCTCGATGGACTCGAATAATCGCCAAAAAATATCTGAAAAAAATGGAGAATAATGAATCCTTGGTTCGAATTTTTTGCACCTGAGTGTATTTAATACCGTTCAAAATGTGTGATTCAAAAGGGAAATAATACAAAAAAATCCTGTTGACTCCCAGCACTAGTAAAATTAATTCAATGTCCCTTGGGAGCTTTGTAATGTTTGTGGTTTTTGCAGGCACCTCGAGGACAAGATGAGGCACCAGGAAAGCCAATGGACCAAGGACAAGGAAGAGTTGACGAAGAACATCAAGCACAAGGAGAGCGCGATGCAGAAGCTGGTCAGCGAGAAGAGCAACTTCGAGGCCAGGTGCTTGATTCACATTACGCTACGCGCCTTCTCCGAGCTGCTCATTCCGCAGCCGTTTTTCCATTTTTCCTCTTAGTGATTTTGTACATGTATGCGTGACTATTTTTTGTTACTGTTCAATACCTTCGGCATGGAGAAGCGAAACACCAAAAGTATAGCGTACTTTTTCACCATATTTAAAGTTTTTTTATATATATTTCTATAAACGCTTTTTTACACTGAAAATTGTACCTGTATTTGTGCGATTACGACCAATAATTGATTGCCAATTACCATCAACTCTCCTTATTTAAGGTAAGAATTAAGGGGTTAAAATAAATAAACTAAAAGGGCTCAAATTTAGTTAGTAAAGCATCAATTAATCTAGTAATGGGAGGTCCAAGCACACCACCAAACGAAGCTAAAGAGAAGAATACATTCTTTCCAAATTAACAACTCTCTACCACCATTTACCTTCTTCCATCTAAACTACGCAGGGTTACTAAAACTTTTAGGAGCTATAGAATCGCATCAGATCCAAACATCCACTGGCATTGGCACCCCGAGGTGAGATCAGTCCAATTGGTCGATGTTTGGCCGAAGAATTGATGTGATACATTTATCCCTTTTAGATTGGGCGACTGCAAGAACCAAAGCCTGACGGCGAAGGACACCCTGCGCTCGGAGATCAAGGGCCTGCACGTGGAGATCGAGGGTTTGCGCAGCCAATTGACCCAGGTGACGGCCGAGAGGGACGAGATTCGCCAGCGGTGCAAGGAGATGTCCGATCACATCAGCGAATTGGGGCGCGAGAACAAGCAAACCATGGATATCGTCAGTAATAGCATTCAATGGGGCAAAGGTAGCGTAATCGTACCTTTAGAAATTTGTTGATTTAGGGGAATTTTGTTAACCAGGTGGTCTAGAAGCTTCGTTGAAAGCAGACGAATACACCAAAGACTTGATGAAAGACATCATAATACAAGAGTGCTCCGATAAAATCAAGCAACTGGAAGAGGAGAACGCCGAGCAAAAAGAAATGATAACTATTTTGGTAACCAATAATAACAGTAAATAAATCGTTATAAAATTCGTGCATTCCTAACAGCAACGGAAAGAATTGAACAAGGAAACCGAACGAGAGAAGAAAATGATCGTTAACCAGGATGTAGTCGCTAAATACAAGCAACTACTGGCCGAAAGCGAGCAGAAAATATGCGAAAAGTTAGCCCAAACACCACTTTTTACTATATACCTAATTTAAATCAAATAAATTATTGCTCTTAGGTCGCAGGAAGTGGCGAAACTGACGTCCGAAATGAGGCAGTTGAAGGTGCGCCAGGAGCACCTGGAGGAGCTGAACCAAAAATGCCCCACGGAGAACCTGCAGAAGATGGTGGAAGAGGGCAGGAGCAAACTGACCGAGCTGATGAAGAAATCGTTGGATAGCGAACAGAAGATTTTGCACTGCGAAGGCATCATCGACAAGCAGAGCAAGCAGATGAACGAAATGGAGAACCTGCTGAGGTACAGGGAGAATATGGCCGGCGTATTGAAGACCGACAGAGATCAGCTGGTTATCGAAAAGGAGAGCTTGACTAGATATTCGCACGAATTGAGGACTGTTCTCGCCGAGGTAATACTAATTATCTTTGATTTGTTGTATTAATATTTTTATTTTTTTAGGTAACGAAAGAGAGCAGGATGAAGGATCGTTTGATCAAAGATCTACAAGAGAAAATAGACCTACGCGAGCGACAAATCAGCAAAATGGAGAAGGAAATTCGCGATCTGGAGAACAATTTGGTCCTGACCAACGAGAAACGTTTCAAGCTGCAAGAAACCATCGGCACCATGGAGAAGGAGCTCCAATACACCAAGGCGCACGTTAACCAATTGGCCGATATAAACACACGGTATGACACCGGTATGAATCCTTCCACTAGCCGTACTAATATTAGCACTAGTAGTAGCAATAAATTTAGAAACGTAAGCGCCATATCTCGCGACGAAATCGATTCGGGTCGATTGAACTGCAGAGACCTCATCGGATTGTCGCTGAGCCAAATCGAATATCTCCGGTTGAAGATCAACCATCTATCCAGGATCGAAATGCCGTCCTCGAGGGAGTCCTCGCTGCGCAAGGCGAGGTCCTCGCACGCCCAGCTGGGCCAGGTCTCCTCGAAGACGGCTTTGGTGTTGTATTCGAAGTACAATAGCTCGGATTTGGCCAGAATGACTGAGCTCACGGCCAAGAGGTACGAGCAATTGCAACGGCAGGCTTACGAGACCTACGAGGAGCTCACTAATCTCATCAAAATGGGAGCGGCGGTGCAGTAGTTTGATTTGTATGGCGAGGTGTAGAGTGTAGAGGTTTTTGATTTGCTGCCAGAACGGCCAGAATTTTTTACGAAGATTCGGGGTTATTTTCTGGTTGAATGGGTTAATTCAACGTTGCCGCTTTTGGTGAAATTGTACTAGATCTAGTGATTTTCTAAGTGGACAGTGATTCATGTGTTGTTTCAACAGATTTCTTTGAGGGATTATATTTTTGGTTAATTGAGAGTCTAGTTATTGGCAAAGTGGGATTAATCTATGAGCAACTCTTTTTATATTCATGTTTTCTGTAATACTAGAGAAGGTTTTAACAATTTTTAGCGAATAAAGACTTAGCATATACTTAGTTTTTTATTATTTGTAAGCCCATGCATAAATGTTCATCTGATGATGGGCCAGGTGATTTTTTTGATCAACATTTATTTTGCACTAAAATTTTGTTTTTTTTGTTTTAGTGGAAGGCTCAAATTCGCTAAACCGTTCTAAAATGAACTTGTATCATCCATTGGTCCAGACTGGTTCATCGCAGATGAAAATAAAAATAACTCTAGGGTAAATCATATCGCTTTTTGTGTCGTCTAATAGTGAACGTGTATCTATTTTTCTTTTAAAAAGTGAAAAAAAAAACGATTTTTATTTCTATTACAGAGTTTTATTTTTAACAAATAATTGCTTACAAAATAATTAATAAAGCATGAAGAATATTAATGAACAATAATGGTTTGAACAAAGAAAAACCATACCTAATAAATACATAAAAAATTAATATCACAGAGAAAATGAAAAAATATTAAATTTAAATCTAAATTTAAATTGGGGTTGTCTAAACAGTAGGCAATATTTTGAATACAAATTTGAGACTGATAGATCAATCTAGTCTACATTTTAAACATTTCTAGTAAAATTCAAAGCTAAAGCTGAAACAAAACTGTAGAATTCTTCGCTTCAAAATTGCTTCTTGCTTTATTGTTCGGAGATGTCGCTACTTTGGCCGATCCTAGCGATGATCATGCATTAAATGATAAAATATAGAGGGAAAATTTGGAGGGAAAACTTGGAGGGAAATATTATCAGGAGATACCGAGATTTTTGTTCTAAAAATAAACTACTCGAATGCGATTACGCACGCATTTTAATTGAAATTCGTATGACTGATTGTATTTATTAACTAATTATTTCATCAAAAACTAGAGTATCAATTTAGAAGAGAATATACATACAAGAATGTAAAAGAGAATATTCTAATAAAATATAATATTAATAAGTTTTAAGGAGGGGTTGTAATGTGCCTTTTCTTTTCGCAATACGAACAGTAAATAAAATATATTCCAAAATTCTATTTCTTTATTATTGCATCCCCATTTTCCAATCTAATTATTTTCCTCGACTGCCTTTACTAAATATTTTACCGCAAACAACCCGTAAACCCTAAATAGAATCCCTAACTTTCTAATCCCTTTAAAAGATTACCGAGTAGAGCCGCCCAGTAATAAATTGCAGGGATTGAAATGTTACTAATTTGAAGCAACAATTCGTTTTTCCTAGTACCTAATCTTCAACATCGATCATCTAATTTTAAGACCCTACCCAAATCAGGTAAATGCAACTAAAAGTCTCTTTAAAACGGCCAGTAACTTATACTTTAATTTAAAGTACAAAGATACCTGAACCATTTTGGAACTATTCTAGACCTACTCTTATGAGAGTGTTCTTGATATTTCTTCAACTATAATTAATAAAATAAGTACAAATTTGTAGATATCTGGGAATCACCGATTTATGCCAAGGAAATGGAATTAATAAAGAAAAGAACTTTGAGGCAGTTATAAAATTTTATTGACCATTCTGCGATCCAATGGGAGTCGGAGCGGTCGCGTTTAGCACATTAATTACAACGAAATAATAGCGAGAACGTACTGACTGAGGGCCACACATTGTTAACATTGAATTTTAGCCTATCGGTAAATCTGCTCGGCGCGGAATGGAAACCGCTCCGTGCGATTCTGGTCCTCGAGACTCCGAAGGAGGAGGACAATATGCGGCCGAAGTGGAGGTTTTTATCTTCATTTAATCAGATATGCGATCGTTTGTCGTAAATTTCATTGAGTAACTCGAGACCTTAAACTAATATCGGACTACATTCGTCCGGCTCTTATGCGGGTCCGGTTTCAGGAAAGGGTCCGCTCGAGGAGGTCTTCTCAAATCCACTGCTTCGTTTTTCTCTTGCAAATATTAAAATTACATAACATTTTTTGGGTAATTACGAGAGGAGAGTAATTGGACCATTTTGAACATAACCGAATCCTTTCAAACTATAAAATAAATATGAAACATGACTCACAATATAGTTGATTCAATTTAATGCAAGATTTCACCACCTGTCTTAAGGTATTTCTTATTTAAGTAATTTGTAAGGTAGGAAGTACTTAAATTTGCCTAAAACGAATTTCACCAACATATGAAATCCTGTACTAAGAAATACCAAGATAAAAAGTTGATTTTGACAGTCTTTTGCATATTATTGGTAGCACTGCTTAATTTTAGACTGTAAACCGATTAAGTGAGATCATAAGTAAGTGAAAAATGTCTGTAATTTTTTTGAATATGAATAATATCAATTTGAGCCCCTCCTCAATTAAATTATCTATCATCAATTCATCTGGTATACAGTTCGCATATTTTTTAATTAACGCAGCAACAAAAATTCATCAACAAATAATACTATAAAATCTACCAATCTCAAGTGAAATTTTCATCTAAAGCCTTTCATCTAAATTATTCCCCAAATGCTTTAGGCAAGCTTAATGTGAGCTGTCCTAAATTTAGGTATTTCCTACCACTTTATCCTTGCCACGCTATCATAAATTGGACCACCAAATGGACTTGTAATTACATCTTTTTTGTTACCAGTTACCAGTTAATTTTGAATAGAAATCGTCACCAAACAGAGATTTAAAAAAAAGTTATCCTCATTTTCTACATGTTGTGAGAAATTGGTTTTTACAACAAAATAAGCCTCCCCTAACATCTACCCAGTTGCTTTTGGAAGAAACTTTATCGCTGTAAAATATTTGTACCACCTCCTGTTTCGACTCAAACACGTGTAATCCTAACGTAAACTACCAATAAACCAGCAAAAATGAAACTATCCACGAAAATCCCGCCCGAACGACATCCAGCTTGTCGGGATTGTTTAGATTTTGAGGTCTCCTCGACCGACAAACTTCGTGGCCCGCATCATTCGTTGGCTCATTTTCCGGTGGCGCTCGACACTTAAATTAGACACTATTTATATACAAATTCGTCCCGTTGCCTTTGATGGCCGGGATGAGCGTAAACACGTATCGCGTCGCTCGGCGGCAGATTGCGCCGAAAAGCCCCAGAAATTCCCTGCCCCGATGGGAAAGTCTTCGGAGGACCTCTTCGGCTGGTAATTAAACTGTCGATAATGAGCCCAGCGACAGATTTATTTTGGTAAAAAGGTGGTTGGTAAAAAGCCGGCTTACACTGAAACACTGATGGCTATGCAAATAACGGGGGTTTCATCTAAACAGAAAAAAATATATTACACTGAATTACCTCGAGAGTAAAGGCTCGATTTTACAATAGGTAATGAAATGGTATACGATTTAGTTAGAGAGGTATTAATAAAATTTGTGTATTATAAGTCGATTCTTTATGCACTTTTCGCTCGAAATCTGTAAAATTCTGTAAACAGCCGGGATATTTTTCTGAGTGTAGACGATGGAATTCCGGATTGTTTATTTATTTTCCTTTCTTGGTATCTTCGTTTGGCGCTTTCGGCGTCTTATCTAGCCGTCGACCTATTCTGATACTGGCGGCTTATCGTGTTCCCAGAGACCGCTGAAGGCGACTTCCAAGAATCAGGGTTGAGCTTTGCCTTCCCTCAACGCACACGGCCACCGACATAAATTTCGTCTATGTGCCGTAATATTAAGATGATCGACCGCCCTGCGAGGTTTCTTCTCGAATTGGGAAATATTTCTCAACAGCTCCAATTTACCCGCAAAAATTCCACTGTATAGTACATTCAAATTAACCAACAGATGACGTCACGTATCGAACAAACTATACGAACCGTTGTTATAGTTTGTGCAAAACAAAGTTAGATGCACGTCACTATAAATTTACTACTTCACAAATAGACAGTGTTGCTGAACTTTTAAGTTTACAAAATCTAGGAATTTTCTAAAATTGACGGCATACCTTTATATGAACTTTTAGACTCAAAATTAGCCCCATTAAAATAAGTACATAGCATTAATTAACACCCTGTATACTTTTCTTGGATGATTTAATTCTGCTTTTTAACATTTTCAATCATCCCTTGTTTAATCCCCTAAATTAAATTCTTTAGGTATTAAACTTAATCTGTTTTAAGTGTTTTTTTTTTAATGTTGGTCACAATACATTGCAAATATGACGACATTAGTGACGTGCATCTAACTTTGTTTCGCACAAACTATACATTTATTTCCTAAAGTAGGCTTATCATCAGGGAGTTGATCTTAACCAATCTATTTGGAATTTCCTTGAATACCTCTCTGTGCAATATTTACATTTCAAAGAGCATACCTGTGACATGGTATCCGATTTGTAACTGACCGTGCGGAGCTGTTAAAAGGCAAGAAGCCGTCACAATAAACGTTTAATTATTAATAGGTAAAGAAATAACATTAAAACTTATCAAGATACGACTAGCCATCAAAATTGAAAAGCTGCAATTCCCTATAAGCCCGACTCGAACGATTTATATTCGAACGAGTATATCAATGAATTAGTCATTGCAGTCATAAACAATTAGTTGAGAAGAAAAACTGTAACTTTAGTGCCATCTTGTACTTACATAAGCTGAAAGAAGCTTCCTTCCAGAGGTTTAAAAGTGAATATTAATAATCTCGAATGTGTAGGTATAATTCATAACCGGAGTACTGATGCTCTTAACTCTCGAGAATTCATCCCGCCAGAGCTACCTATTGGAAATCTCTATTAATAATAATCTTTAACGACAAGTCACACTTAGATTTTCGTATCGCTGGCCTGCGATAACCTCTTTATTTCAAATAAAATAACATTACTCTAATCGCTTTAGAGAAAATTATGTCGATGCGATAAAGCAATCGTTACCTTTTATTGATTATTCCTAAGGGTTAAAGGGTGTTTGTCTGAAAGAAGCCATTTATTTGGAATTTAATTATCCCTTGACATTTATTGAATGTGTTTTATCACCACGAACTGAAGAAGAAGATAAATTTCAACGGACAATCGACCAAAAAAGGGCTCAATTGTTAATGTACTACCAGCAGGTAGGTAAGATATGTTATGCGTAAGTAAAATAATACAGATAAAGTTATTGGAAATCGCGAAATCCAGGCAGAAATTCGATGGCATTCGTGTTTGTCGTGTAAACACAAATAGAGTTGAGTACCTTGTGCAAACAATTTGATAGGAAATAACACGTTAAAGCCAATATTGCTCTTCTGTTGAACGGCGAATGTCGTTAGCTAATTCAATGAAAACGAAAGGCGCTCGTTTCGAGACAATGGAAGAAAAAAATCAGGAAAACAAGGACGATGTTAAAATAGCTGGGGTAGGACCTTAAATTCCATAGAAAGTAACTCTTTTAAGTTTCTTAATTGAGCTTCATGGACCTACAAGTAATATTCTTTTGTATATAATTGACTCTCTTGGGTAGATACTCTCTTAGTCAGTTAATTGACTTTGGGGTACATAAATGACTCTTTTAAGTCCTTCATGGAAACGTAAATCGACTCTCTTAAACAGCCAGTAGTCTCAAGTCATTTATAGTCGATAAAAGATATAATATTTCGCAGTTTTCATACGGTGGTGCATTAATTTTTCCATTTAAAATACGGACGAGACCGTACTGAAGAAATAAGCCATTAACTTATTGAAATTAGACACCTTTTAAATATACGAAACCAGTTTATATCGGCCATATGGTGTTGGTTTAGCTCGAGTAATTGCGATCTATAAATTGAATCGCGAATAAGAAATGGGTAATTAAGTGCGCATTTTTCCGAAGCACCAATGTCTGACACGAACGATTAACTTTCAGATTTTAAACGTACCTTGCCGGGAGTTTTTGTGAATAAAATAGTCGTATTTTCCTATATATTCGAACAACGATGTTGATCCCAAAGTCTTATCCATTATTGGCCTAATTTAGACGCTTATCGTTGTCAGGTTGTTTATTAAGCCATTTAATTTTTAAATGTTCGGAAGATAAATACAAATAAAATATTTTAAAACGAATTTATCGATGTTTGAACAATGTCGTCATCAATACGTTTCTGTATTTGTGGACATATCTATGCTGCGATGGGTTTTAAAGCCATATCTTATAATGTTACAAATTATAACAAGGTCGAGAAATATTTCCAGTTTTAGGTAGAGTTAGAAGGAATGAGAGTATGTACAATACAATAATTGTATACAACAACAATTGTTGTTATTGAGAGGCGTAAATATGGTATCTAAAATTGAGTTGGAGAGCTCTCAAAGTAAACATAATTATTGAGTTTTTAATTAAAAAAAAGTCTCAGATAGTGTCGTTGAACTTGCAAGTGGAACTGATTTTTATACAAGTACAAGACATAACGATCATACAGTATTGTAGATTCCAAAAGTCGATTTAAAACACGTATTCACGCTAGAGTAAAAAGGATCATTAAAAATCGTTGTAAAACAGCTCGTACGGAAAAGAAAGTTTTTCGGCGTTTTAATTTTTACTCGTATCTTTTAAAAACCTTGTTTCGTAATTCCGGCGTTTTTCTAATGAACAATTTCCTTTCGAAAACATTCCTGCGTTCCTTGCACCTCGTTTATTGGACGTTGAAATCCAATCTCCCTACTAGACGAGATTAATCTCTATGTACATTTCACTAATAAAGAAGAAATGTATTTTCCTGTTTATAAATAAACCATTATTATCTAATAAAGAACTTATTTATTCACCATAAAAGGATCACGGGTCTTGTATGCGCGTAAGTCTTCTGTAAACTTCCCTAAAATTCCTCAGACTGTGGTGGAGAATACTGAAGAAGATTGTTCTTCTTTTATACAGGGATATTTTGATAAAATCAGGTTTTTTTAAACCGTTTTAATGAGGATAAAGGGCTAAACATTCTTTATGGGAGCTCTGAAAGCTTTTGGAAAATTTTCAAGAATCGAAAATTCCCGTGAATGAAGTCGTATATTCCATTCATGCTTTACATCTGTTTACTTTTTGGAGCTTTCACTATATTTACAACTTGTTCTCGATGTCGATAGGGCCATTTGGCATATCTTTGTCGAAGGTAGAGGACTTTTACGATGTTAAACAGAATATAAATTTTTATAACTCTTGTCAAAAACGTTTAATTATTAGAATGCTTGTAAACTAAAATGTAAAATTTAGTTCAGATAATCTATGTATGGAACTTAAAATGCTATAAATAGACATTTATTATAGTTGTATCCTGCAGCACGTTTGTTCTTACCGGGAATCGAAGTTAAATAAAATCACGCAGATAGATGAGTTTGTTAACCATAGTTATTGTTATTCGTAAAACATAAAACATAAAATCGCTTTCATCGAATTCGGTTTTGCAAACAAACCTGCCTCTTTCTGTGCTCCATTGGAGTATAACAGCAGCGAGATTTGCAAAAAATATATTATTAATTTCAACGTTTTTAGTACTAACGACCGGCCAATAAGTGATTGATGTTTAATAGCGATAAAGAAAATAAATCGCTTTAATTTACATGAGCCACTCTCCTCTACGAGCTGCTTTACTATAAAAAGCGAACTAACATCAGCATCAGAGAGCGATCTGAACTTTGTTAAATTTATTGTCATTGTTCTAAGCGGGCTTGTTTGTGTTGTCTATAGTTTACTCTGTAAATCATGGGGACTAGTTTTCTGCATTCAATAATAATCTGCAATAAAGTAATTTCAACATCAAAGTGAGTGTAGAATATTAAGGAGATATGTAAGTACTACTTGTTAAAATTTCTATGCGTTAATTTCTGCTTGTGTGTTCTAATAAAAGCCACCCTTTTTAGCCCAGCTGTATAACTACCCTAAATTAAATTCTGTAACTCTAGAAACCTCTCAATTATTATTAGTGGCAGCCTTAATTGGCAATAAACGGCACGCCACCCTCATTTTCACCTTAAAATTATCCCATTTATTCCGAATGGAGTTTTATGAATGCGTGTCGCGCGCTGAGCAGGATAATCGAGGCTGAACAAACAATCCCGCATGCAACGATAATGAAACGTCCCGAGCACTTTTCGGGCTATATCCCTCCCACGCTGTCACCGCGCGATTTACCACGAAACAACCGGAGGATAATTAATCCACCTCGAAGCCAAAATTTTCGCCACCCTAGTCGAGAGACACTCGATAACATTGTCGCCAGAAATCGCGTCGGAGGAGTGAAATTTCAGCCGAGCTCGGATCGAAAGCTCGATTTTCGGGCTTTCGGGAACCCGGCAGAGAGTTCGAGTGCTTCTCGGAAAGAATGGAAAGCGAACACATGACAGTCGTAAATGAAATTCGAAGTTGAAGGAGATGTTGATGGATTGTTCCGGTCGCTTCCGGCCTCTCGACCTCCCGGCGTCTTTGGTCCTTTGGTTACAGCCCATATGGTTTTAAGGCGGTTTGATCAGGATTGTAGGATTCCAGGAGTTATAATAATGCTTTCCAGAATTTTTTTTATTAACTTTTTTCCTCGGTTTTGTTGGAATGTTGTTGAATTTTCATTAAAAATGCAAGAAAGGGCACCTAGATAATTTTGTTTCATCATTTTTCCTTCTTATTTTGACCAAATTATAGGTAAAAAAAAACCAAAATTAACTAGAACATTCTTTTTTTTTCTACTTTTTCCTTCTTTTTTTTGATGAATATTAGTCGATTTTACACTATTTTTAGTGTATGGAATGCAAAATGAAATTACTATAAAATGATTTTCTTTCCACATTTTTCCCCTTTTTTACTAAAATTTAGTGGATTTTACATTCAAAATGCAAAAGTTACTAATAAATTTTTTCTACATTTTTCCATCTTTTTAAAGTAAATTTTATTCGATTTTACATAAAAAATGCATAAACTATATTGAAATTTATATATTTTTTTTCATTTTTCTTTTTTTATGAAACTCTAAACTATAAAAATGCAAAAATTACTGAAAAATTTATTTATTCCACAAATCCTATTTTAGAACACCCTAAATACACTCAGGTGCGAAAAAATTCGAACATATTTTCATTCAAAAATGAAATATTCCAATTTTAACTTTTAAATTAAAGAATAAAAAATCATTATAAATAAACCAATAAATCTAGTTTCGATTCAAAAATTAGGTGAATTACATGCGGAACAATTAGGACTATAGGGGGGTGGGCCACCCCCTTAAATCAGAGAGGGATGGACAATTTAATAAAAGAAATTTACACATAAATATGTCACCAAACAGAGATATTCTGTACAAATTTTCAGGAAGCCATTCTGGCACAATATCAAAAAATCTCTTTTTTATTCTTCACTTCAAAACCCTATAACTTCTTTAATACTAAGCAACCTTGGATATAGGTAAGTTCGGTTAAATCGTCTTATTTTTGTCTCAGGAGTCTGTAATTAAGTCATGTCCAAACCTTTTTGCGACACCCTGTATATGATGGAAGAGAAAAAGCACCAACTCCATACCATATTAAGACTCTTATCAATTTAATGATATTTCTCAAATTTTCTGAAATCTTACCATTTTCTTGGCAGCGTTCCTCTTTGGAATTCAACCGAAGGCTCCCATTACACTTAGTTCGCTAGTGTCGTTTAATTGGACCATACGCATCGACATTGTGAATTATGTAGTTTGAATCTCTAAATCTGTAGGTTAAAAAAAGCGGCTCGTAAGCTGGATGTAGGCTAAATAAGGACAGACGACGACATTTTGTTCAAGGTACTCGAGAGGTAGCCCAGAGATGGCCTGCGCTCATTGTTCGAAATTAAAGTTCTGTTTCAAGAAAATATATAAATCGATTTTAGTGAGGGTATTAAGCGAATTAACCTCGGGGTTTCCCCTGGTGGGAGACACTCAAATTCGCGTTTATTCTCAAAACCAACCGGAAAAATAACTAATATTGCGTTGTAATATTTAGAAATAAAGTACTTATAGGTAATTAAAATTTAATTAGCGTTAATTTTTTTATAAAAGTTTACTGTAAAAATTGAAATGCCGCCTCTGGAGCGAGCGCTTGCATTCCGTTGTGCCGCAACAAAGAAAAGTCACTTTCTAGATCTGGTAAAGCCTCTTTTATATTTACCTTCACTTCATAGTCGGTAGACTTTGGGGGGTCGACACCTCTGTGCAAACAGAATAAACGCAGGAATGGAATGACTCCTTTAAAAACGCGACGTGTCGGTATTTACTAATCCCAAAATTAAGTATTATTGCGAATTATAAATGTATCAAGCACGTTGTGGTATGAGCTTGCGGTGTTGCCAGAGGGAAAACTTAAAATCCCCCAAACACAACCCCTTAACAAAGCAACATTAGTTAACTAGTTTCTTCCATATACAAGTGGAACTTTTGTAGTAATTAAAGCACATAGACAAGAATTCTTTAACTTTGACTATACATCAGTTGACTATTAATGTTTTAATTCATTTTGGCAGTAAAAAGTCCATTAATTCCGAAATGAATTAGCCATTCAACGAGCTGGTATAGGTGGCAATAAGCCCCAAGAAATTTGAGAAAAAATCCGAAATACCGAGAACGGTCGTGATTAGCCAAAACGCTGGAGTCGATCGTGCTGAGAAAATAACTATTAGTAGTGACAGAATAAATAATAGATTTACCTTCGAAAGGTAGAAGAGGGAAAGGCGCCTTTTAGTGAAATACCTACCCCACCCACAAACAAATCCCCCTTAACAATGTCGGTGGATTCCGCATGCCCTATTGTGCGCAAATCCTTCGGTGAATCCTTGCAACAGGTGATTTTTTATTCACCTTTCGCAATCTTCGTTATTAATCTAATGAAATAATATCTAAACTATAGTAAAATTTGTGTATAAATGCATATTAGCAAGCAGAGTGTAGAGTAAAAAAAATAAGCTTACTTAACGTGCGAAAAACTGGATTAGAGTCGGGCAAAAATGGAAACGTTTGGGAAAATGGTGACGATACGACTAATAAATAATTAATTTCGAGCCTTTTAAACGAAATACGAGAATTCTACAAGTAGATACGGACGTGTTTATCAAATCTCCGTCTTACATTGCAAATATTTGTCGGTTACTAACTTATCATGGGCGTCAGATAACTTATTTACTGGAATTTACGAATTACTTTTGCATAACACGACGCAATGATCGCTTGCATAATTTTTAAAAGGACTCAACGGCTCCTTAGCGAACAGGGAAGGCTTCAAATATAGTCGTAATTAATCATGCACTTTAAATTTTTTAATCTGATATAAATTATAAGATGGCAGAAAAATAGAATTTTAGATGAAATTGGGATTACAAAAAGAAGAAAATTGAGCTTACAAAAGCTCTAAAACTCGCTCAAATGATGAAAAAAGCTTCAATAAAATCACAAATAACGAACTTATTCGAATAAATTAACTTAAAAAAATGAATATATTTTCTATGAATTTTCTATGAAACTTTTACAAAAATATTCAAAAAATCTGTTAAATTATGAAGATTATTAACATATTGAACAATCTCTATATACAAAAAAAAATTCCCTCAAAAAGCATGATAATGTCTCTTAAAAATCCTTTCAAAAATCATAAAAAAATTAGTTAGAGAATAAATAAAGATTTGTTATACCTAAATATAATTTTGCATGGGCGCGAATGTTAATTGTTTATGCCGGTCCTGGCTTTGCACTTTATCGAACGCGATGTGAAATTAATGTTTGTAAACCAATAGGTACGAGGAAATGATAAGAAAGTACTCAGAAGTGGGCTTTAAATTTTAAATGCTCCCACAGGAACCGAAAGACTGCGACGGTTAAATAATATTCTTTGGAAAACTTCGGACGTCATTCGATATTCGGGGCCCACTCCCCGTTGCCCCATAACGCATTATTAAAGAAAACAGACCTCCTGTTTTATCAATCCAACAAGTGGAAAAGATAGTCAAATTTTATTATTAAAATAAATAACTCGCAGTGATCTATAATGGGGCTAATAATGGAAAGTATTTCTGGTATTTTCGCGATGATATTTCTTCTTTGTAACGTTGCAGATGAGGCGGCCGTTTACTCTACAGCAAAACGGCCACGAACCGTTTAGCGCCTCATTTGGTTTTCAGAGAAAACCGGCGGACGTGAGCCGATCGATGCCCGACATTAGATCGAAATTTGAGAAATAATCGAAACTGCTTTTTGGCCCTGTGGGATTTTTCGTGCGGAATGTCTTGCCGACTGGCCTATAAATACGTTGACCCTCTTCCAAGAACACAGGTATAAACAAAGAAGTGCCGGGCGCGCGAAATTGCACCGGCTGCCTTCCACGAGAATGGCGTCCAAGCAACAATTTGGTACTACTGATTTAATAGTTTAAAAATAATTACCATATTTCAATAAAGAAATTTTGGTAAAAATAACGAATTAATGAGAATATTTGGTAAATTTGCAAAAAATCTAAAATTGCAAGAGAAATTTAATACCTACAGTCAACTAGAAAATTCGAAAACATTACTCTTTTTATCAAAATATACAGGATGTTTCATTTCATTTTACAGTGTTATTGACTTAAGTTTGGTCAGTTTGGATAGTTGCCCTCATTTTAAGGAACACCCTATATATTATAGCAAAATTGAAGATATTTCTCATAAATTTCGCTTTTCTCACATTTCTGAAAAAATGTAATTATGTACCTACTTAAAAATATGAAATAATAAAGCAAATAATTTTTCATCGAAAATTTATGAAATGGCGAATTTTCCTGGAGATTATCGCCTCACGGCTGGTGCAATAGTCCCCCGCCCGCACTCGCTTTATGCGACCTAATCGACAATGCACTGTACGGCCGATTTGCCGCCCATTGTTACTACTGCTTGATGCTAACAGCCATTTTATCGCAGCCCGAAGATTGTTTTACCTAAAAAAATGAATATTTGCACGTACTGCCTATGACCACCGTGCAGTTCTCTAATAAAATCCGTAGGACTTAAGTTTCAAACGTGTTTCAATCACTTCTCGAAAGAATTTCACTTAACTATCACATGCGTCCGGCGTAATGGGTTTTTCTCCTTTGCGCTCCTTTAATTAATGCGACGAGGGAAATATCTGGATCATCGGGCGAGTGCTGGAAAGCGAAGAAAATTGTTGTTGAAAAGTGCGAATGAAAAAACGGGAAATTATATGTATAGTAGGTATGTGTTAGTTTCTTATATGCAGGGTGTTTATTAATTGAGTGCCGATACTTAAGGATAGATACTATTCAAAACTAGTATCTAATAATTTAAAAAATGCGATGGTCTTTTATAAACATATTCCTAGCAATTGCTATTATCTCATGATAAAGTTTTGATTATTAAATGTCAAATATTAAGCGTGTTATTAAAAATTAAAGTCCCACAATAATAAGAGAGGAAGTACCGCGGTAAATAATGCGGTTGACCTATAATATTGCTTCGAAATAACTATTATGTAACAGCACATATTTTTGATATCCGAATTGATAATTGGTTTTATAATACGAGCGAAATTCGTTTAATCTGAAGAATTTTAAATGCCCATTCATAAAGAGTACCTTCCTAATAGAAATTTATTACAAAACCTGTTTGTAAGTAGTGCAGGTCATTAAAAAAAATTCTAAATAGATAATTTGTGATGTAATGGATATCTAAAAATCTTAATAGGGGTTTTTTGAAAAATTAACGTTAAAAAAATTCCTTATCCAAGCAAGGCTAAATTACTAAAAATAATGTAATAAAAATCTTAATTATTTCACTTGAGTTGATACCTACCAATGTATGGGACCATTGACTCTATTTAAGATCTAATTTTTTTGGGTACTTTCTCTTATCACCCTTTCTGATGTTATTTCTCTCTTGAAGACTACTAAAATGTTAGAAAATAATCGAATAAATTTACAAGGAAAAATTGAAGGACTAAATTTTCGGAATGGAATGTTCGTTAGAATCTGGCAGTGTGACTGGAGTGGTAATAATTCAAATTAACGACGAGAATTAAAATTCACGGAAGCTACGATAGCAACGATTTAAATATTAGTCAGATTTTGTGCGACATTTGGAATATTCAAGTCGCTCCTTATGGGCAATACTCCGCAAGAAATTAATTGAATATTTATTTATCAAGGACCATTAGGCCGATTCGCTGTGAGAGCGTAAGCGCACATCCTTCGCCATTATACGATTTGATGATTTATTTGATTTTTTTACCTGTCCCACAGAAAGCCCTGAATGCCCGCAGGTTGAAAAGAATAACCCCCGGTACTTTTTCATCTCCGTCGCGTTCTCACAGATATGGTTTTTGTTTGTTTTCAATGGAGTGTACACGGGAATTCCTCGCGAGAATCTATGTGTAAATATTACCGAGGCGAAAATTTTCGGTATTTATATTAGAAACGAATTTCTGGTTATTTTTTTTTTAATGTACGAGGTGCAAAATAGGTTGCGGGAGGGTCTCGTTCGACCAAGGTCTAGAGGTCCCTCACATCGGGCCCGACTGACCCTGAGCGAATTGTCATAGTAATACGCTACAAACTAATTTTTTTTATTATCCCAAAAAATATTTAAACTAATGTGTACGTCGACTCGTTACAAAATAGAATCACTTTAATATGTGGATATATTAATTACAGTGACATCACTCCGGGTTCATGGAACTTGTTATTGTTAATTCGCAAATATTTATAAAATTTATTTCACTATTTATGGGTATTTTGCTAGCTTTTTTAGTGTTAATCAGTTATTCGATAATGTATCCAAAAAAAACCTATGATTTGTATTAATTTAATGAATTAGTGAACCCATCAATTCCCTTAGATTCGATATATTTTAAGAATTAATGTTCTATATGAGCCTGATGAAGGTTTAAGTAAGGCAGAAATGCTGCATACCTCAATACTGGCCTCCTAGTTAATTATTGCTCTGATGATGGTATATGTAACATAATTCCGAAACGTTGGCACACACTTTAGGAGCTTTTCTCCACATCCTACTTTTAGTTCTATCTTTCAAGAGTAACCAATCGATATCTGGATTTATTAGGTTTAAAAGATAACGAAACAATTCAATAATCAGGAAATATAAAATGCACAATAATTTATAAATATCTAATGAATAATAATGTCGTCGAACGCACTTTGATTTTGAAGAAAACGACACATTTACGAGTGATGAAATTGAAACATCAAGTATAAACAACAAGCGATAACGAAATGAAGCAAAATGTAAATAAACAGATGGAAACCTAATGGGCCAATATGGGACGAATTGAATTTATATATCAAATGATTTAAGAAGCAAAGTCTGTTTTTTTTTTCAAATATATTATCTTCAGATTTATCAAATTACTCGTTTGATTTGGTTTTCAAATATTTAACTCATTTTCCATATTACAAAAACTCCTAGAAATTTTTCCCTTAGATTTTTTAAAAAAAGAAACTGCTTGTAAAATTGCGAGTTGAGCAATTTATTACAATCGTTCCATTTCCTCATCAGACGGCCAACGCCGGCCATATATTTGCATCAACTAATTATCTTTTCCCATAAACTTATGGTACAGGGGTCGGCTTGAATAGGGTAAGTCATTTTGCCCTCTTTAACTGCCATTAAAATGGCCGTCTGTTAATTTAGATCGTTAATTTAATTAGTCGTCGACGGAATGATAATCATCAGTCCTTCGGCTCATCCATATACGAAACCGATAGTTTCGTTTCGATTATAATTTCAGTTGATTTAATCTTTATATTCGACGGTTGTCCCATTCAAAAAAGACCACCGTGTGCATGGAAAATTATCAGTTTATGCCAGCTTTAAGGAATTTGTTATTGTTAAAGGTAAGACCACAATATTTTGTCAGTACCATTCGTCGAAGGTGTTTATTTCAACGACCCTCGTACCTTTGCTGGACTTAATCCATCAATTCGGTATGCCGCATCATGTTTTCGGCGGTTTCGAGAAGGCTTCCATTTGAATATTCTACCTATGCTTCACTTGAAACACATAACCAGTGGAAACTTTCGAAACAGGTACCCGAAAAACCGTTACATCTCCGACAGATCTTTTCTAAAAGCCAAAGTGGCTAATGAATTGTTCTTTTCCTTTGGACCGAAGTGGGGAAGATGGACGTCTCGTGATTTAGTCTAGACCTTCTCGGAATTCATCGGCATCTCACGTTTATAAACACTGCACATAATTGTCGGTTATTTATTTTCGCAAATGGCTCCGAATGGTGCAGTTCCGTACCATCAACAACCGATACATGGCAATATATTTAGACCTTAATTCGGCTCACCCTGTATTTGTTGAGGCAGGTTCTACCAGCTCATAGTAATCTGGTATTTACATCCGTGATCGCCTGTACCAATATATATTTCCCCGAACGAATTAATCACAAAATCGTTAATTAAACTATGCAATGAGTCAATGGAAGCAGATTATCGGAGGCGCCGTTGTTCGCATTACAAACCGTTTTTTCTCCAATGGAACTGCAAATTAACTGCAGCGAGAAAATCCCCCGGCTCGCAGTCGACGCCCGCGACAATCGGAAACATTTTTTTCCGACTGACGAAACGGCGACAATTTCCGCCAGCAAATTCTTCCGAGAACGGAATAAGCAAACATTAACGTTCGCAAACATTCGTACGTACACGCATTCATTAATAGTTGGCTGTAACTAGGCGCAGATTTCTATTGTACGGACCGGCAGTAGTAGCCGAAGACCCGAACACCACATGCGCAAATCTAGGCCCTTCCATTGAAAACTTGATTCCCTTATAACAAAGTTTTCAAGAAAGGGATTCCAAATGTATATTGGAAATAAGGTACTTCCATTTGAAATTCTAAAGTTAGAGTTGCTAAGGGGCTAAGGGTCAAGTCAAGACGCTGTATGTATTTTGTTATTTCCTCTGAACTGTGCACGTACGTTTAAAAACCGGGACAGCCTGTATAAATCCGCCCAGAGATTAATCAAGGCGCCGCGCGTGGTGCGGTGCGGTTGGCTCTCGAAGTCGGAGCCCTGTTCGGGGACCAACCGGCTAACGGGGGTTTATTTGGATCGTGGGCGGGAAATGGCTTGCCATCAAATCGGAAAGTCGGGCCATTTAAATTTTAAAGAACCCGATACCGCGCCGGGGGTAACGCCGGCAAGGCTCCAGCCCCAACTGAAGCGAACCCACCACGAGAAGGGTTCGCTCGATTTAGGCCCGTTTGGTACATTACTTTGATATTTTATATCAAAATGGATTAAGTGAAGAAAATGAGTTAGATAAAGGTACCTAATGGAATTTGACACTACCCTGCTCTTAGTCTAGGCTCGCTCTATGCTAGACTTTTTTGACTAGGCTCATAGACTAGACAGGCCGTTTGAACCAACCAGGAGTTTATCAAGCAAAACCTTTATCCCTAATGGGAAATTTTGGATGCAAGAAATAGGACTTTTGGTGGCGAATTGTTGGAACCAATCGCTCTTACTCTTCAATTTCGATTTGATCCGCTATTAATAGAGAGTTTAAAGAGTCGAGGGAAAGGCGCAATTTGGTTTTGCGTTTCCTGGGACTTTAAAACGCGACCAGCTGACATTTAATAAAGGGGATGGTACGAGAAGTGAATGGAAACCGTTTAGTCGAAATCACATGGGCTGTTAAAGATACGAGAGACCGGTTTAAAACGGCGCGGCGGCAGCTGTCGCTTTAAGACGGTGAAAACATTTATTGTTCATCTCGACAATAAATGTATATTGGTAATTTTTTTTATAAAAAGAAATGAGCAGAAAGACGGTTGTTTTGGAGCATATCGACCAATGGATTCGGTCGTTCACCGGCGACCAGGAAATAAATACGTTGAATTTCGGTCGAGTCGAGGCGATATTTTTGTTTTCCCACGTAACAATGTGGGCTCGGGGATTGATGTGCACTAGGGGGGTCGCGACGTGTGAATTAAAATTGGCTTTCTTTCATTTGCTAATTTTTTTTTGACATTTTTGTAATAATGTAGTCTACATAATCAAAATTTCATATTACTGTAGCCTTATAAGAAGTAACAAAAAATTCCAAAATGAATAAACAGCTGAGGAATTTATAGAAAAAAAGCTTAATAATCGTATAAATATCTAAAAAAAATATTGAAATATTACCTAAAAAATCCTAAAAACAACAGAAAAAAATTCTTAACATAACAAAACCGGTACAAACAAAATTGAGTAAAAAACCCAAAATAGTGATAATAATACGAGTTGTATATTTAACATAGGATCAGAACAATATTTATTAAGTATGGAATGGGTCAATTTTACACAAATTTATGATGACACAATAATCACAAATATTTAGGGTAGAAATAAATCCCTGCTGGTGATTTTTGGACAAATTACCGAAAATTACATCCGAAGCAGATCGAATAGGCGCCAACGATTAGGATGCTTTCCGTTTTCTATAAAAATACTTCACAGGATTTACGGCCAGAAAATCCATAAATTTTGATTAAATCTGAAGTTTCGCTCCTTCTATCCGGGCAAGATCGAATGGATCCAATAATTACAAAGTAGATGCCCTTCTTTCTTTTCGGCGCGGCCAAAAGAATAAATTATAATAGAGATAGTTTTCAGGTATATATATTATTGGAGAATGACTTTCTTTCTGGCCGAAGACGAGAAGAAGCGTTCAATTAAAATGAAAGGAATTCCTTCAGTGGGGATTTTTCTAATATTGAATCGCCCGTTTTTATACCAATTACTGATGATCATCAGCATGAATAGCACCGTTAATATCAAAGGGATCCGGGAAAATTTGATTCAATCCTCAGCTGGGTCCTTTACTAACTGCAACAAATTATTTTGTTGCACACCCGACCAGTCAGTGACCCCTTCTGCTTCATATTACATATTGATTCATGTAATAATTTGTATTTTTAAACAACTATTGCCCGGTTAATAGTAGTAGTAGTAGTTTTCCTGAATCGTAATTGGGCCATTACCATGCGATTGAACCCGAATTTACGGGAATCTACATCTCTCAAAAGCGATTAACGGCTCGAATTAATTCGAAATTCGCGGAAAAAACGTCTCGCTGGCCAGCGAACGGCTGGCTTCGACGACAACAAGGGATAATGAACCCGCGAATGAAACTATCGCGTATGTCTTCGACTGCTCTAGGTCCGCGAGGGGATCCTCTCTCGCCGGCTCGAATGAATGACATTCTTTTCTTTTTAGGTCATCGCCGGATTTCGCTAATGCCCCGTTTAAGCCGGCTAACCGGCGGATGAGACTCTTCGCCGATCCATCTCGGCGGCTCCCAAACCTACCGCATTCTAATTTCGTATGCGCGCGTACGCGGATACGTAATATCCTCTTGTTGCTCGTTGCATTTCTGCAACTCGCAATAATTAAGCATCGGCTGGTGTTTCCTTTTACTAATAAGTATGAGGAACGATGCTGTTGTTGAGAAACTCTGACGATGGCATTTTGGTTAATATTAAATTAGTTAGCCATGGATGTCAAAATTGACAGATACACATAAAGCGATAAAATTTTGTAGCAATTGAGTTAAAATGCTATTTTAATCGATCGAAAATGACTGAATTAATAATTTCTTAATAAAAACTATAACTTCTATTCTAATCTAGGAAATGGGATTAGATTAATATAGGATTCAAATTAGAGAATTTGTTAGAAAAATGAAGTCTACTTTCGATGTCAAAATTGACAGATAGACATAGGTAAAGCGATAAAATTGTGAGGCAATTGAGTCAGAAATGTCATTATAATTGATCGAATATGACTGTATTAACACAATTACAAGCAAACAAATTTCTATTCTAAGGTATGCATATATTACTTACCTAATTATTAGAATTAGATTAATAGGTTTCGAATTAGATAATTTATCAAACAAACAACGTCTGCCTTGGATGTCAAAACTGACAGATTCATATGAAACGATAAAATTTTGACATAGTTGAGTCAAAATGCTATTCAAATTGATCAAAAATGAGTGATTTTAAGATTGTACGAAGAAAATGCACTGTGTATGATCTGTATGTAAAGAAATATCGTTAGATTAGATAATTTTGGAACAAACCAGATCAAACCAGAATTTAACAAACCTACTTAGATTGTATGTCAAAAGTGACAGATAGACAATCATTTCTTACCTAATCTAATGAACAATTTATTTGAGTAGATTATAATGAATTTAATTGTAAGATTGTGCGCGCCTAGAACTATCAGTGGGTGCAGAATATTTCATTTTAATGTTTTTAGATTTGCTATGGAATTGGTGAGTACAAAAAATATATAACAAGCTTAGTTAGCCTTGGATGTCAAAATTGACAGATCCAAATACAGGCTCACCATTTTGCCATAAATGTTCAAAAACGAATCAATCAACAGTTCATAGAAAAACCTTTACATTGTATTCAATGCGTCAACCGCCGGTAGAGTAACAGTGTAATTAAGTGTGTACAAAACGGAATTTATATCCTTCCACGTTTTCGCTCAACACTGTATATATTTATTACATGAGTAGACATCGGAGGTGGCCCTGAACGAATCATATGTTTCCAGCAAAAACAGGTCTCGATGCCGAGGCATTCCACATGTGTGTGGAACGGACTCGACAACACCAACGATTTTTCTTCCTTTTCTTTTTCGCCGTTTCGTTCCCTTTTAGAGATGGAATCCTCTCGTTTCGTTCGGTTCCTCTTCAACGTTACTCAATTTCCTTCTACTGAAACTACGCTATAATTGCTCTGTTACTAAGAGTTTTCTGCTAATAATCATTTGAGGTCAGAAATCTACAGTCTAATTAATTGTGTACGAAAAAAGTTGGTTTTACAGCAAGGATAATTTTACAGATTAAGAACTAATATCATCAGTAGCAATTTTTATTATTACATGCACGTTTACAAGCACCTACAAGCTATAGCATCTTGAGCACAAGGTGGAGCATTTGGAGCATTTGGAGCGTTGGACGGCGTCTGGTGGTTGCTGGTAGTCGAAACTCGATTAGCCAGCGATCCAGAATCGATCGAATTGTAAACCGTAGGAGACGAGGACGTGGCGCTCATGTCCTGCGGCGTGGATCCAGTTGGCCCGGGAGTCAACATATAGTTCCTGTTGCCCAGCAGAACTGATCCCACGTACGAAGCCACGGTGGTGGTGGACCAAGTATTAGCCGCCGGGTTGTCTTCTGTGGAATGTGGCCCGGAATTGTTGCTCGACGATGGCTGGTCTTCTTCAGCTTCTGGAGTTGACAGGGCAGCGTTTTCGCTATCCGGCGAGGGCGTTTGGGAAACAGCGCCGGAATCGACATCGTGGGGCAAGAACGAGACGGATTTGTTATTACGAACAGGCAATTTGTATTTGGAATAAATCGTTCGAATAGACTTGGCAGGAGGTGTTGATGTTGACAACGAATCGTTCTGATTCAACTCTTCCTGTTCATCAAAAGGATACAACCGACCTCCATTATCATCTGCATTAGTAGGACCTGTTGATCTTTGAAAGAAATTTTCTCTGTCAATTTGTTCCAACATATCATCTGAAGACACTAGGCTATCTCTGTGATCATGCACAGACCAATTAATATGAGATTTTGATGTTGTCAATAAATTTTCTGTATCGCTAGGTTGTAACATTTCTTGATCGTCAAAAGCTAAACGAGCTCTGTGACCATCTACTTGCGATTCGATAGATAACGTGTCAACATCTAATAAGAATAAATTCTCTTTTTCTCTTGGTGCCAGTCTCATTTGATCATCGAAAGGAACTTGATTACCATCGTTATTATCTACAGACGATTTGATAGTTGATTTTGATGGTGATAATAAGTGTTCTGTTTCGCTTGGTTGCATCATTATTTGATACTCAAAAGCAACTAGATGAGGTCTGTTATCATCCGCATTTGAATTAGCTGGAGGTGTTGATGGCAACAAATTCTTCCTATCCCTTGCCCTCGGCGTATCTTCATCAGAACCTTTTAAATTACTCCTATTATAATCGGTAAATGTTTTGTTAGGGGAAGTAGTCCTTGGTGATAAATTTTCTCTCTCTTGTCGTGGTAAAAATGTTTGGTCATTGACATTGCTAATATCATTTGCAGATGATTTGCCAGATGGTCCTGGTAATGATAATATACTTTCTCTTTCGTTTGGTGGCGAATATTGTTGATAACCCGCATAAGGATGAAATTCCTTTCCTCGCATTGAACGTACTGAAGTCGAGCCACCTTCATCAGCTGATGACATCGAATATTTCCTTGAGGAAGTCGACGGGATAACTTTCCTTTCTTGTAGTCCTAGATTTGATGTATCTTCCACGTTGCTCTGTGGCGATACTACTCTAGGAATATCATTTAAAGATACATCGCTGCCCTTCAATAAGGCTGATCGCGGTATCAGGCGTGTATCTTGATAAGAACTGGATGCTTTCGAATCCAGTTTTTTAGCCTTATATTTTTGGCCGGTTATTTCATACGATCTGGGATAAGAATGATCGATTAAAGACGTGTAATCGTAATAGTACGAAGAATAATCGAACGGTCGTTGGGGCTCCCCGTCGCTCGGGATATCCTCTAGAGAAATATCATCTTCTTCTAGCTGATATGTGCTAGTAGCACTGGGGGTCAGAAAGGTCTTCGGCGGGGCCCATTCGGAAAACAAAGTTTCCTCTTCCATGAGCTGCATGTCGTTTTTGAGATTCCTGCTGCGCCTTCTTCTCACTCTAGAAGTAGAAGCTGCGCGTGCTGCGGCTGTTTGCTGTGAACTGGGAGCTGATTGAGGCCTTCTCGGCGGAGGGGTTTCAGCTTGGGGCGTCTTGGATTCAACTGCTTTGATTGCTGGCTCGTTCTCGTTCGGTTGACTTGGTTGGGATTTAGTGGATTTCACCGTTTTCGTATGACTTGTAGCTGGTAAAGTTTCGGAAGGTGAAGGAGCCTTTTGTGTGTCGCCGTTAAGCTTTTGTGTGGACCTTGTTGGACCTGCCCTAGATTCTGGGTCAAAAGACTTCGTTGTATGGACAGGAGGCTTCTGTTGGGCGTTTGACTTACTGGCAGTGGTTGGTAGGACTCTTTGTGACTCTGCTAATCCCTGCCTTTCTGGTTTTTGCTGGAAACTTTGTTGGGGTGCATATCTATCGTCAGATTTGTCAGGTGACGTTTGCATTTTTTTTTCAGATGAAACTGGTTTCAGGGGAGCGACACCAGGTGATTCCGGATATTCACAAGGTTTTTCAGGTATCGTTGGATAATCATACGTACTTGGAGTGGGTTGCATCTTCTGTTGAGAAGCATATTTTTCAATACCAGGTTTTCCGCTGGTGGTTTGACTTTTTTGAGGTACTGGATAATCTCTCCTTTCTGGTGTCTGTTGGTAAACTTTCTGCTGTGCATATTTTTCTGTATCAGGCGTACCTGGAGCTGGTTGCATCTTCTGTTGGGAGGCATATCGGGCAGGTACAGTTGGTTGAATTCTTTGTGATTCTTGATATTGCATCCCATCAGGCTTCGATGGATAACCTTGTTGAGGCCCGAATTTCTCATCTACTGGCCTTAAAGGTTGATTTTTTTGGGTCTCATAAGGATATCTCCTTCCAGGAGAATCAGGCTGAGGTGAAAACATTTCAAAATCGGCTCTTTCAGCGGCCGAAGGCTGCGCCCTTTGAGATTCCGGATAAGGGTATCTTTTCATTGATGAATCAGTTTGAATAGGTTGAAAATCTTGCTTTGGTATGTACCTCTCAGTCTCTGGCCTTCCAGATGCGATTGCTTGCCTTTTTTGAGGTTCTGGATAAGGATATCTCCTCGACGATGAATCAGTTTTGGGCGGATGCCTTTGCTGAGAAGGCATTGTTGCACCTCCTTGAATACCTTGTTGTATCAAATATCTACCAGATGCCGCATTTCTGCCGCTTGTAGTTTGTTGGCTCCTTTGCGGACCTTGACTAGAATAATCCTTGAGTGAAGGATCGTGTTGAAATAAATAATTCGGTTCAGACACATCTTCTTTCGGTTGATCTACTTGCGGTTCAATAAACAGATATTTACCGTCAGCTGCGACTGTTGTGTCTTTCATATCTGAATGCTGATATTTTCTCGACGGGACAACTGATTTTGGTACAAAACCTTGCTGAGGCTCATATGCTGGCCGACCAGCAGTAGGCGGTGGGGCCGGGGCTCCTCGCGTATCAGCAAAAGGAGATCTTCTTGCTGTTATGCCAGGCTTGATTGAAATATTTTGCTGAATTATTGCTGGTGCGCCTGGAGATGATGCGTACTTTTCAGTATCAGTCCTACCGGTCGGTGTGGGTTGGGTTCCTTGAAAATCAGCGCGGTAATCATATTTATTTTGCGACGTGTATTGTCCAGCAGATGTACCGGCTTCCGGCGAAGGAGCTCTAACCGCGCCTGGATAAGGATAAGCTTTTGAATAAGGATCTGTTTTAAACGGTGAATTCTGTTGTGACAGGATTTTTGATCCATCTGGTCTACCTGGCGCGTCCATTGGGCGAATTGGACAACTATCATGTCTTGTGTATAGGTCCGATTTACCGCCCGGTTTTGGGGCGTTGGGAGAATAAGATTCGGGATATCCTTTTGACGAGGATTCAGCCATACCGGTCCTCGGGGCTGTTTGGGTGTCTGGGAAAGGATACCCCTTTGCTGGAAAATCCAGCCTAGGCGTTGGTTCAACGGGGTAATTTTCATTATTTGTTACAACCTTCATCGATGCCTGCCCTCGTTGTGGATCTGAATAAGGATATCCCCCACGCGAAGGATCTTGACGCTTTGGGAATTGATCGACTCTCCCTGGCATCATATTCTGAGGAGGTCTCTGCGAGGCAGGGTAAGCTGAGGATTGTTGTTGATAATTGTCTTCCTCTGGGTAATAGTTTGCTCTACCAGCCGCAGGAGGACCTCTTTGCGTTTCAGGGCCTCTTTGCGCATATCTATAACTATCATTATTGCGATACTGGTCTCTCCCAGTTGCCGGTCTGCTTGTCTCAGGAAAGGAATAGTCAATAGTTTGTTGTGGAGGGTAACCTCTGTCGTCAATAGGATACTGCTGATTTCTACGTTGTGCTGCCAATATTTCCTCAGTCATATTTATTGGCAACGGCCCAATTTGTTGCGATTGATAGTAATCATCCTCACCTAACCTACCACCGCTTCTAACCGGTACATCTCGTTGCCTGGAATATCCAGGATCGCTCGCCGGCACATTAGGATAATTCGGAGATTGCCTCGATGGAGGAACTCTCTCTGCGGGAATTGGATAATCTTCAGGATTGGCATCGTCTATGTATATGTATCGTTGAAAGGTTGGATCCAATTTGTGCGGCGAAGGTTTCGATGAGGGTTGGGGTGGGTATGGTGGTCCCGTTAGTGGAGTATTAGGGATTTGTTGGGTTTCATATTGGTTATACTGGTCCCTGCTAAATGCTGGTTTTTGGCCTTGAATTCTAGATTGTGTAGTATCCGCCCGAGGGCCAAGTCTATCTTGTGCCATCCGTGGGTCATTGGTGGGTGGAACGTTGGTATAAGATTCTGGACGCCTTCCTTGTGAATCTGGATATTGGTTGTTTTGCGAAGGTTTGTCAGAGTATTGGGCGTATTTCCTCATTGCGTTATTTTGATTGGGACCCGCTTGTGAGTTGTTCCTCCTATCCTGCGAATTCTTGTAAAAATTTTCTGGATAATAATCTTCTGGTGCACTTTCTTCATCGGGAAAAAGGGGATGAAACGGAGTTTTCCGTCGATGTATTGAACGATCTTCCGTTGGATAATCAACATTTTCTTCCGGATAAAAATAATCGTTTGGATCAGAATGACGATGGGTGGTCGATGCCAGATGTGCGCGGCGATCAGCAGAGGAAATTTGCGGGACTTTTTCCGAATCGGATATCTTTTGGGCCACGTAATCGTCTGGAGCACTTCTATGGGGCAATGGCCACCTTTGCGAGTCCGCATCAGGGTAGGAAAAACCCCGTTTAGGAGCAGATGAAATTGATATATCATCAGTAGAGCGTCTTACATTCCTTCGAGGAAAACGATCAGATTCTTTCGAGCCAGGTTTATGAGAATCATCAACATTTATCGGGAATACTTGCTGTGGGTAGTTGTGATAAGAAGTTTGATAGTTAGCTTTCATCTGTGATTCTGTTTGCCACTTAGGAAATGGTTCATGTTCCTCAGATTCCATCGTATTACGGGGTGTTGGTGGTTGATCTCGCTGTTCCTGCTTTCTGTTGTAAAAGGAGAAATCGTAATCTTTTTGCTCGACATTCCTAGAGCCGGTGTACTTAACGTTTCCTAATTGTAGATCGGTGTCGTGAATTTGTGGGGCTTGATTTGCCGGATGATATCCAGATGGAGCCAATGGAGAGATTTTTTTCGGTGTATCGGGCATGTCTTGCGACGAATATTCTGTCGGACGGAATTCTTTCATGTAAAATTTTAAGGGCTTGTCGTCCAAAGGATAGTTCGATTCCTCTATTTCTTCTTCGATGTACCTTTCCTGTTCATTATAATCAGAATGTACTGCTTTATTTACAAACATATCTTGGTCAGTATATCTTATTTGGTCATCATTTCTTCCTTGATCTGTATATCTTACTTGGCCAGTATATCTTTCTTGATCAGTACGTGTTTCTTGGTTAACATATCTCTGCCTTTCTTGCTCAGCATATTTGTCTTGGCCAGCATGTCTTCCTTGGTAGTCGAATTTTTCTGGAGGTCCACTATCGAGAGAAGGTTGATGTTCATGCGGCGAGTAATACTGATTACCCCCCTCGCCTGTTGGAGGATATGATCTCTCCGTGAACTCGTCAACGTTGCCATAGATGTGCAAGGCTAGAGCAGCTCCTTTACTGGCGTCTATTTTATCTACAAAAACCAGAGGTAATTGGTAAATTCTTTCAACTTCGCTTCTAAGAAGCTCATTGATGTAAGTATTGGACGCGCTGCAGAGTAACCTGTAGCAATTGGTTTTCTTCAGCTTTTCCGCGGAGATCTGGTCGTGCAAGTTGTTGACGATTCCAGCGCAAAGCACTCTGAACACCTCGCCCAGAGACAGATTCGTCCCGGTTATATTCACCACCGTTCCCGTCGCGTTCTTGTTGAACATTTCTCCCACGCACGTCGGCAGGATCCTCAACATAGACTCAGCGTCTTCGGCCGCGTCGGTGCTGACCAGCGCGTTCCAGATTTTTTCTCGCGTCACACTAACCCCGAGATCGATGAACCACCGTTGCAGCATGTTCACAAACGTTTCAATGACGCACCCGCCGTTCGAGGATTCCGCCACGCCAATGTACATGTCGTTGAAAAACGGCCAAAACCTCACGTTCTCCTTGCCGGGGGGACAGGCGTAGTTCTGATCGTGCGGATCGAACGAGCCGTGATCGTCGGTGACGAAGGCGATTTTCACCGAATCCGTGAATTCGAATAACGCGTCTTCCAGTGTATCGATGATGGAGATGATGGAGCACTGCATGTCGCCCAAATCGGCGCCCACGGGAATACCCACGGGAATCCCGTTCCAGCTCTGCGCCAGCCGCCCGGCGAAGAAACCCGGCGGCACCACTTCCGGAAGGAGGTATAATGGAAAATCCGCCCCTTCCAGTATCTCGTAGTTCCACCGCAAGGTGTCGCAATTGAAGTAACCCCAGGTGGGGGCGCTTTGATAGGTGGTGTACACATCGGCCATGTCGCACAACATGGCCACTACGAAGCTGGATATCAGCCCGGAGCGGTTGTACTTCCGCAGGTGCTGCGGCGAGTGTTTGTCCAGCCAGAAGACGGTGGGTATTCCGAAGCCAGTCGCCAGCTCGATGTGCGCCTCGGGTTTGGGCAGCGACTCCAGGAACTCCGGGCTGCAGCGCCCGTCCTTCCACGTGTACAAGTTGGACACTTTCTGCGCGTCGATTTCGTACGAGTTCTTCTTGAACTTCCACGGGGGGCCGTCGCGGGCCAGAGTCCACAGCACGACGCCGTGCAGCTGGCCGCAGACCGCGATCATGCTGACGTTCTGCCGGTACACCGCCTGGATGTTCTCCACGCAGGTGTTCAGGACCTCTATGATCTTGGGGACGTACTGCTTGTTGGCCCCGTCCACATCGCCGGGTATCTCGCTGTCCGTTTCCTGCGTGAATTGGTCCTCGGTTTCGTTGGTGTCGGTGTTGACGATCGACACGTTTATGGATGTGACGCCCAGCTCAATGCCCAGCACGTAATTTGGCATGCCTGAAGGGGTTTTTGGAGTTTTTGAATTTTAGCATTTTGTTCTAACCTTTAATTGGTGATTGTCAAATGTATAGCACTTTGATTGCTAACCCTATTTTTGGGTATTTTCATCGGGTGTTAGGGGAGATTCAAATGGGTTCATAGAAGATGGTGAAAAATACTTGGCACATTTATAAAAAAATAGAAGATACTCAATAAACTACAAGACTAACGAAAAATTAAGAGAAGAAGTCAAAGACGAAGTTCTACACTTCAATCAAAAAAAAAATAGTTACTGGATATGATTACAAAAACAAGCACAAAACACGAATATGTATAGCAATTTTTATAATGAAATAGGGCTCTTGCTGAGGCTGAAATATTTCTCATATCGGAGCTAATAAGAAACTAATCAGCTAGGAGAAACGGACGAGAATTCGGCGAATAATCACACGTAATATTCGCATTCAGGCCGTCGTCGGCGTTGCTTTATTATATTTTTTTTTTGGATTTCATTCGACCCAAATCGTATTCGCAAAATTACAGACGGTGCATCCTTTATTCTGGTTCTTGAACCTCCACGTTATTAACGAGAACGATGAGCGAGATGCGGATTCGATCAACGATTGGAATGGAGAAAATGGTCCAGAATTATTATGTAAATGATCAAAAATACTGCTCATACATTTTTCGCTCACTATATGTCGCCCATTGATTACATTTATACAGGGTGTCTTAAATTTGACCAAAAAAAAGCTTCTTTTAGAAACCTGAAGTGTTGGTATTATTTCTGACCTATGATTTTATAACGCCCTGTATAATAACAATAGTCCGTTGGAATTTTGGTTCGGGCGCACTGTGCGATGGGCTAGTACGAGACCGGCCCGGGTAAAACGTGCAGACCTCTAATTTAAATCGCATACAAAAGGCCGATCTCAAATTTCGAGGCCTCTTGCCTTAGCGGCTTCATTTGAATGCTCTTGCGTCTGCTATATAAAGAGAAAACTCGCTGCCCCTGCTCGCTTATATCGTAAATAGTGCATTTTTCGATGTCAGGCATTGGGGTAAGCCACAGGAGTTGGTGTGGAAAGTGGGAATATTTTGGGCTGGCGCTTGCATGATTATTAATTCAAATCTAAAAAATGGAATTAAATTTAATAAGGCGCTACCCAGGACAATTAGAGCATTTCCTTCGTTATAAGCTGTACCTACAGAGAAAATTAAATACAATTTTTATCTTTGACTGAATCCTGTAATAATTATGAGTGATCATCGCACCGTATCATTTCAGTGTTTGATTTCTATTAACGTAATTATTGTAATTAATATGAAAGCTTTGTCAGAGTTCGATGAGCAGCATGTAAAGTTTTAGTTAAACAGCTATCAGAATATCATTATCCATGCTTTACTAATTTGATGAGAAGAGGAGAATTTTTTATGAAAAAAGCTGAAAAAGTAATTCCATTGATCTCTAATATAATTATTTTTTTTGTATTGAAATAGTATTTCTTGCGCATTAATTTGCATGTGTAATATTTTAAACCAGTATTATCAATAAACAAATTACAGTTTCCCAGCGGTTCAAATCCCAATAATAATTCAAATATACCACGTAACTGGTAGTACGGGTCCATTTAAATTATCAACTTGATATATGCCGTTTCGAATGGAACAAATATTCCGATGAAATCATTTTGTTTATTTAAATCGTGTGAAAAATGCTAGAATTTATTTGAAAAATTATAGTTACATAGACCTCTCTATCCGGCCGACCTTCGAGGATTTTTTAAATTCCGACTAGTTTTTCGGCAAATATGTACCCTATTTTGGGACGCCCTGTATATTAACTAAATTACAATATCGCAGATTGTGAAGAATTTCAACTACTGTGAGAATGAACTATGCAATATCAAATGATGTTTTTCATTATACGAATTCTTTCCCTACGTGAAAATAATGACAAAATGTAGGCTAAATTTGTAACACGAGTATCGGGTATTGTATACATTTGATAAAATAGTGCAGATTACGTAAAGTATAAACATAATACAACATTATATACCCCAAGGTTGTCGCCTATTTAAAATCTGAGGTCAAACATTTCTTTACTCGAAGTCCATCTTGCAAACCATCAAAACCTGCTAAAGTATAATATTTTATGAATTAAACCAGTAAAAACTAATTAAAAACTACAGTTTTGAGTTCAAATATCATCCATATATGTATTTAACATCTTGTTAACTTCTGAAGAGTTCATTAGAACAGGACACGCTCTACTCCACGATTTTGATAACAAAATCGTTACAATCAGAAAACCAATTTATTTTATTGTATAACAGTAAAATCAATCGAGTTAAGTTCGGTTTTATGTCAGCCATAATTCCAGGGAATATAATATAACTTTGGTCAAAGTTATTGACATTCTCTTAAATAAAAAAACCAGACAAGCTTGTTAGGTCAGAACAGCATAAAAGACAGTTTTTCATTCAAACACGTTTCTTAACAATGGCAACGCGCAAAATAAGTAATTATATTGCGTTTTTTACGGAGGTTTCTAGTTAGCGGCCTAATGCAATTAAGCCCGTTTTGTTTCGCTAAATTATCCCGCGATTTGGGTAGATTTGCATAAAAAATAAAAATAATCCTTAGAAAAATGTATGGCATCAAGCTGCTATTCTGCTCGTTTTGACCTTAATAGTGTCAATAGCCTTTGGTAGTTAATAGTAAAGAAATTTAAAGAAGATTATTAGAATAGTGTTATAAGAGCAAAGAAAAAGGTCTAAAAATTATGAAAACTTTTTCTTGTTAATAAGATTAGTACTTATTTTGGCTCCATCTATAAGGTACTCATGAGGATACCCAAAAGTCTAGGTCATCTTTATTCTTCGAAATAATTGAGGAAAATAGCGCAATTCCATTACTGAAAAGAGCAAAGTAATTACAGTTTAATTGTAATTGGTCTAGAGAGAAGTGGGAAATATTTTACAATCATAAACGAGTAAATTTAGTTTTTTAGTAACGCGGGCGAGACGCGCGTTGAATTGAAAGCGGAGCAGCCTCCAAATTCTCCAGCACAGAACCAGTATTCTTCATTTCGAGAAATAATCAATCCGCTGGACCGTTTTAATTTACATTATAACGTCTCGTACGCGTATACAATGTAACTACTCACTTTTTCTTCATTGCTTGTATTTTTAAACGATTTAATGAGCTTTTTAGCGCTCATTAAACGACCGAAAATCGTTCGCACACATGTGAGCGAATTTGCAAAATACCATTACACCCCATCGAGCAATTAAAGCGTAGAAATAACAGCAATTCAGTGGAAAAAAATCTACCTCACCCGACGATTGGGATGAATGGAATAGTACCGAAGCCTCCGAAGGAACAGGTCCGATTTTCTAATTCAAATGGGGTATAAATAACCTGCTTCTCGTATGATGTAGCGTGAAACTAATCCCATAATAAAAACACACATAGTGGTACTTACCGGCCCGAAAAGGCATGCTCGTGTTGGTCCTTTCATTGAATCGAAAACGGAACTCATTCAATGGTATTTTTAGAATTTCGAGTACATGGAAAAGTAGGTAAGGATGCAATAGTTGCTGCACAGTGGCGTTGCTGATCCTTCCGAGTCTTTCAGTAGACAAATTGTACATTGAGCTCGTTGATTCTTCCAGTATTTTCATCAAAATGATAGAAAATTTAGGTATGAAAAGGAACATTAATTTGAAATTGAAAAGTTCATTTAGGATTTTGGTAGGTACAATACGACAGGAATAGCTGAATACGCAAACTTTCAAACGACAAAAATCGTTATATCTGCAGCTATTCCTGTTGGTCTGTATGAGCAATATATCAAAAAATGAATCCAAAAATAGTCTGCTAAAATCTAAAAATTGCACAAAGCAATATCAACTTGATTCCCCCGCCGGATACAGAAACACGGACTAACGAAATGATAGCGAAATTTCCCACAAAAGCAGCACCGATAAAACGATAAATGCCGCGCTCAGCACAACGAAAATTTATCATTTTATGTAAATGCAGCATTCCGACCGGTACACCCATGGCGGGATAGAGCAGTAATAAGGATATGCGCCGGCGGCGGGCCTCAGATAAAATAAATAAATAAATTTTTACAAGGGATCGAGTTCTGAGAAATTTTTGGGGTGGCACAATGGCCCCGATCACGATGCAGGTACCCGTCAGGAAGCGTTTTAGTCAATGGTTTCTGTGTATGTATATGCATGCGTGTGTGGGGCTGTTGAAGTTTTCGTTGTTTACACATTTTTTAAAGTCAAACATTACACTTCTCGCATATACTGCCGCATTCTGGGAGCTAATAGGATGCGCTTCTGTGTCAACGGAACGGATGGAATGTTGGATATTAGGAATATTAAAGGGTATTTTTTTTCTCTAAATATATCTACGTGTCTTTGCTTTACTTACTATTGGAGTTTTTAAGGGTAGAATTTAGGGGTAGAATATTCAAAATATGGAGCTTAATGATGAAGTGCCTAGCACTTTAAATGATTCAATACTTTCATAAATTATTAAAATACTCAATACAATAATATAAAAAGGTCTGAAATATTCAGTAAGCTGGTCAGACAATTCTCATAAAAATCTCAGTAATGAACAATTATATAAAACAAATTTGTTAAAATAATCCAAAAATATTCATGGAATTGCCAAAAATATACCAAAAACCAATAAAACACATATGTAACTGAAGAGTCTAAAAAGAGTCTAAAAAGAGTCTAAAAAGAGTCTAAAAAGAGTCTAAAAAGAGTCTAAAAAGAGTCTAAAAAGAGTTTAAAAAGAGTCTAAAAAGAGTCTAAAAAGAGTCCCAAAATGGGCTCAGCACAGAATTTTGGTATTTTCCTACGTAACTGTCTTTGCGTAGAAGGCCGTAGGCCTTGGAGCTATCGAGCTCGCGGAGCGAGTGAGACCAATGTTAACAGCATTTTGCGAAGAAGGCCTCAGGCCTTCGTGCTGTCGAGCTTGCGGAGCGAGCTAGTTTGGTAGATATTTATAAAAGTCCCTAAAACTTCACCGACGATTTCAAATGCTCCTGTCCTGTTGAAGGCAAAATGTTTGGCATTCTTCATGAGCAACGGCCTTTAATATCTGTCGAAGACAATTACGATTTACGGCAATTTTAGAATTTTAATCAATCGCAGTTCCGAGAAGACGGCGTTTTCGGGGGAGATCATTGATCATAAGACAAAGAGCAAACGGCTTGCAGAAATAAGCGAAATGGCATTCGCGACACGTACATTTCCTTTACGTGACTGATGCCGCTTATTTATTAAATGAAATGAAAAAAGACGGTAGGATAGAGTATTAGAGATAGACTGGAGAATGGGAATCAAGGTTACGTCTAATCTAGAAGTCCCGCCCTTGGCCCCGTTAGAAATATTAGGGAGAGCGAGATTTATCAAAGCGAGACTGTACATCAAAAAGGATTTCGATGAAAATCGAGTCCCTTCGTAAAATCCAAGAATAACGAGCATATGTTCCCCACGGAAGTTTCTCCATGAAGGAGATAACTTATCAGATCCAGTCACTATTTATAGTACTTATGCTATTACCACAGATTTCATTTCTTGTTAAGTCCTAAGTAAACACCGTCGCTTTTATAATATGTTGACCCTTGCTTTCTGAACGTGTACGTTTCTTCGTAATGAAAATTGAGAAGGTCTGTGACATTTTATTCCGAATCCCACCAGATAGTACTAGTAACTCCCAACTCGCATAGTTTAGATAGCGTCTGTGTTAGATATACTAATTCACACTTCACTGCATATAATATCATCTTACTATTTTTTCATTAATTTTTGTAACAAATTTGGTGATCTAACCCACATTCATTGATATGTTCTTTTATCAGTTTTTCCGGTAGCTTTTACATATCGGTAGCGTTCGATAGTGCTAAACAAAAATTCACTTACGATGAGAACAATATTACGAGCAATATTAGTTTGTGTGTGTAGGAAACGCCGAATTTTTGTTTCATTAATCGGCGGAAAGGGAAGTTCTCTTTCACTCATTCGCTCTTGTTCCGCACGAATTTCATTTGGAAATCGATGTTAAAAATACAGTGATTTTCGGTTAAAAAAAAATATTACTGCAACATTAGTTACACACAATTTAAGATTTATCATAAAGATATTGTAATAGGGTCCATAACAAAGAGAATCTTGATAACTACACCTACATGTAACATTAGAATATCAGTTCTATAATTATAGTTAAAGTGATGGAATAATATTCTTATGTTATAGTTATCTGGACCTCAACAAAAGGGGTGAACCAACACGGTTCTTAAATAATGTGATGAGGTCTAATGATTTGTTAAAATCACTCAAACAGTTAATAAGTTACAGGGAAGTTGCAAAGTTTATTGACTTTTTCTTCTATTTGATAAGGATAGGTTTTTTATCTTAAGGAAACGGTATAATATCCGGATAATATTTCCTAGTTAAATTATAACAAAAATAGTTCCTTTGCAACTAGTACTTACTAGCAATTATAACCTAAAAGTTATACATTTTCAATGGGTATTTAACTTGTATATTGGTATCTAATAAAATACATTTTTAATAATATTTGTTCAGAGAATGTATGATTTAATTCAGAGCAAGAAATGATGTATTTGTTCATTACTTCTGCGTTATCTAAGAAAAGTATGTATCTGTATTTATTTCGAATTGTAATTTGATCCAAAAATCTTCCTCTTTTTTGCCAATAAACCAAAAGACAATATTAAAAAAATATGTACAAACGCATTAAATTTAATGCAGTGAAAACTCGAAATGTACATTATTATACATTTCTTCGTCGAAAATTGGTGTAATTGAATCCGTCGACGAATTACTTGTATTATTTTTCCGCTCGACTATTAATAGACTTTCCTCCCATATAGAGCCTCACTTTTTCGACATACCTTTACGATTCGACGCCAAAAGCTCAGATAAAAGATAAACGCGATAGTTTTGAATGTTAAGTCATAAAAATCGCTTTATCGGGGTCATAGAAGATTATTTTCGAATCTAGACAAGTCTATCTCGAATTTAATTAGGTATACATTGTATGCATTTTATAATGAATCGCTTTTCCCTTGCACAATTATTAATTTGTACAAATACTGATAAAATTCATTGGAGAGAGGTTAATAAAACATTGGGGTTCTTATTAATTACATCAGTGAATATTATAATTGCAATTAATAATTCGATTTTAAAATGTAGTGTATAAAAGTGTTGGAATTAAGTAATTAACGTTTTGTATTGTATTCGAGCATAGTTACTGGAATAAAATGATACGAGCAGTTTATTTATTTAGATTGTAGTTGTACCATTTCCGCTCATTGCGAATGTAATTTCGTATCCCTATTTTTAATTTTAATTTGTCAATGATTAGTAATCGGGCTAGTGACCTTTGATTTTAATTTAGCCGATTGTTTGTATAATTAGAGCTATACTATTAATGAACCTTAAATTATGAATGTACATCTCTTGTGAAAAAGATAATGTATATCTGCTGTTTGAACCAAAACAACCTCGATTTCGTCATTCCAGCCTTATTTAGGTTGGCCAGGAAGTCCGAATTTTACAAGTGTAATTTACAAGTGATTCCCTTCGCTCTATTTTCTCACCATTAAACTCCCTAATAGCTTCTCGAGCTCTATTGTAGTCGATATCAATAGACCTTCTTTTTTTCTCATCGATGGAGGCGTTTGGACACGGACAATGATAATAAATCTGTTGTGACCCAAGTACCGGGAACCGTTCTTAGAAAGTACCGCAAAAGGACTTTCTTGAAGCCCGAAGGAGATAAGGAATTTGTCACCTCGAAAAGCACCTTGCTTTCGCGTCGACTTGGCGTTTTCCCACAACATAAACGCGAAATTTCGCCGTTGTTCTCTTCCTACCTAATGGAAAAATTAGTTAGGCGAGGAATTATTTTAGTGGCAATTACTGGCCTTTATTGAAATGAAAACAATTCCATCATCTCCGGGACCACCCAGTGCATTTTTATGCGAATATTGCCATTTAAAAAAAAGGAAACTTAACACAAACGATGTTTACATACTTACATGTAACTAGTATAACTTACATATTATTTGTGTGTGGGTAAGTACTGGGAAACGTAGTACTAATGTAGTACTAATGTTAACTTCTACCAACTCATTTCTATATTTATGAATGTAATCTAAGGATATGGTAGTAACACTGATAATTTCATTAAAATTCTCAAAGTTGATATTTTTTGAGGTTTAAATTTCATCTAAAAAATGAACTGGGAATGCATAAGTATCTTTTAATAAAATTTCCTACACTTGCCTTGGTGCTAAAGAAATTTGCACTAATGCTGGACATTCTATAGGTAAATCCCCAATATCCTTGAGACAGTAGCACCAACTTCAACTTGGAAGTTGGTTTGAATTAGAAAATCCCTAGATAGATGTTAGTAGAACGGAAAATCGAAATTAGCTGTCGACAAAAAATCCAAAATAGTGTTATCAAAATTCGATAATCTCTCGACCGGATTCGAGAGGGACTTTTCGAATGCCGGGCGAGGACAAGAGAACAATATCGGCAACGTTGCCAAACCGCGCCGAGGAATTTCACGCGTACCGCATATGTGCCCGGCGGGAGCCCGGCGTTCTCCGTTCGAACAGCAAAGAGTTGGGCCGAGTCGCCGAGACGCATCAGCTGATATTAGTGTGGAATTTGTATGAATGGAAAATTCGAGGCGGCCCCGACGGCTTCTCTCTGCTCTCCGAGCACGCTGAATGCTGATGATGGCGATGATACACATAACTAGCGTGAGAAATTGCGACCGACGCGGTTTTCGCCGAAAAAAAAAGGGTCGTTGTTCAAAAAATAATTGTTTTAAATCTCTAAAAATATGTACTATACAATACTTGTTTTGAAGTTGTTCTTGACAATGTCTACTGGTTACCAGTAACTGTTGGTAATAATTATGTCCTCAAAATGTCTTCTAAATATAATAAATTGTGTCGAATTGTTGATAGATAACCTGCAAGATATGTAACCAGTAGGTAACTCTAACAATTAGAGGAAATAAGGAGAGGAAACTTATTTGTTTTTGGATCAAAAATAAAAATCTGTTTGAAAATCAATTCTTTATTAACGTAGTAGATATTAATCAGTAACATATTTTTATATAAAGCAGCAACAATTACTTTTATTAATAAACTATATTATTAAAATTGAGCATCAATAAAGCATATATTAAATTAATTAGACCATAACTAGTTATACCTACTTCCTCAGAATGTCTTGATGATGAAAATGATGATGAAAATGATGATGAATTGCTGATAGATAACCTGCAAAAGTAATGTAACCAGAACGTAACTCTAATAATAAATTAGAGGAAAGTAACTTATTTGTTTTTGTATCAAAAATAAAAAATCTGTTTGAAAATCAACGCTTTATTAATACAGTATTAATCAATCACGTATTTTTATATTTGACAATAACAGTCTTACATTTTTATTAATAAACTACGATATTATTAAAATGGTGTATTAAACCAATATTAAATCGATTAAATGAATTAACCCATATTAAAGCACTGTAGCCCGCTACTTTCCTCTACTTCATCAGAATGTCTTTTTAATACAATAAATATGGTTTATTGTATGATATGAATTATTGTTGATAGGTTATATTTTATGATATCATAGTAGCTAATAATAGTTATAATAATACATGTAACTATGGCTAAAAAATATCTAAAAAATCTTGTAAAATGTGCCTTTTAATAAATCGAATTTCCTGGAGATGAAACCAATTCTATTGAACATATGGAACATATGGATAAAGCTTCGTAAAAATTCTAATTTTTAATTACTATCTAATAAACATGGTGATGAATAAGACATTTTTATTTCATATCTCAGAAACTGCTTCAGTAGCTTGAAATCATCCATTCTTTATTTTAAGCTCTATATACTTAGTGTAATTTGCAACCAATCGATTACAGTCCTACTAAAAACCTATTAAATTAGTTACAAGGAAATTGTTCACTACTAGATATAAATAACAGTATTTTCCAGAAAAAACTACTCGTGTGGTTTTAATTTTAAATACCTCGTCATTTAAATGCCATGGAAAATCCACCAACAAAATTAGAAAGGTATGCATTTCGGAATATTATAATAAATAACTACATCTACTACATACATTTTTTTGCTGGTATTTGAACAGTAAATTAATTTTTAAATATACAGCAAATTTGACCACTCATTCTAATTCGCTATATTAACTTAACGCAATCATTAATTAAAATTAGATTTGCGACATATTACGAAGGCGTTAAAACAATAATTTCGCAGGAAAATGAACGATAGAGAAGGCGGGAAATCGCGGAAGGTTATTATCGCGCAGCGAAAGCGCAGAAAGCCCAACTTTAGCCGTAGAATCGACAACGCCGCGTGAAATTCAGTAAAAGAACAGGTTAAAAGCTCGTTCATAAGCCCGGCGTGTGGTGGGGGAAGCTCATCCACAACAAGTCCTTAATCTGAATGACGACAGACCTCGTATTGCCAACTCCACCTCCGAACGATCAACAGACAGCGAAACAGCTGACTGACACCGAGCCAGGCACTTTAAATCAAAATTTAAAGGGAACCAGATGAGAGAATAGGAACAGACTGTCGCTCGTGTTGTAAATAATTTTTCTCTCGTAAATCGCCAAGGTTAAGTAGTGATCCGAGTGCAGTGATACCCGTAGGAAGGAACATGGACTTGTACTGTTGCGAAACCGCAGAAAATGAAACGAAAGCTTACGACGATCCGACGCTGTTGCAGGAGCGAGTACTCAAAAATCTGCTCAAAACCGAGGATAGGTACACGCTGCCCTATCCCGCCTCGCTAGACGTGCAGAAGGAGGTCACGGCTGAGATGCGGAAGATCGTCGCTGAGTGGATGCTGGAGGTAAGATTCGATTTGATTTTACCCTATCATCCACATAAAATATCTCATTACTTCCGATGATTCCTCTAATTTAAGGTATGATTATTTATTTTATATCTACAAATATATTTACAACCCCGCAAAAATTACCACATTTTTATTACATACTAGTTTTTGAATTAGCAGCAACTTTCTTTTTCCTGTAACAGCTCGATTTAATGGTGCCTTTTCGCTTTCATGTGGGTACCAAAGTTCGCAAACATTCCGCTAATAATGATCCCGGTTTAGTCAGCTGTTGGCTCGTGTATTGACCCTACCCGAATTTAAATAACCCGCACGGGTTTTTCGGCCCGTCCGCCACCAAACTTTTCGCCTCTCGCTCGACATTTTTCCTCCGCCAGGCCGATTAAATAATAAGTCAGAAACGTGTCGTTTCCTTTATCAATCGAACGTTTATTAGAGATAGACGTTCGATTGCTGTATCAATATTGGAAAGACAAAGTAACACAACACCGAGCGAACTCTCTATTTCGTCATAGGATATTTAAAATTTAAATGGCCGGGCGATAGATAAAAACGAGGTGATGCTGTTGCTCCGAATTAGATCCATTTAACTACCAAATTGTGTTTTGATTATTTCCAAACACTTGTTTCTGTTCGGTATGATAATGCTGATTAAAATGGGCTTTCTTTGGCAATTTTGATGCTGTATAGGTTTAAAATCCACAGGTGGTTTGTTTGAGAATTTGGGTAATTAACAAAAAATATTTTTGTGAAGCATTTTTTCGGTCTATTGAATCGCGATAAGTAATTCAAATTAGATAATTTCCCGACGTATGGAAAGCGTGGGAGTTAATATATCGACTTCGTCTGGTATTTAAATTTTAAAGTCCACTGTAGGTAGGTATATTTCTTTTCCTCCAATTTTTCTTGGGTTGCATAATTGTGGCACATATTTTGTTTATATTTTGCATCATGCCGTTATTGTTTTGGTTCTAGTTAAAATAGATTCTCAGACGCTATTTATTGTTATTACACTTATTACCAATAAAATATTAAACAAGCTACATGTTAAATTCGATTTGTCGATTTTAGATGTATTTTGTAATAAGATTGATGATTTTGTTTTTTATATTAATTCATTCATTGAAAATTTAATTACCAACCGATAATTTATCGTCCTTTTAAAGCTGTGGTTATAAAAATTTGGAATGTAGTAAATGCTAATGAAAATGTATTGTCGCTATTTTCGATTCGAGTATACGCGCATACACCTTTACATTAAAAATTTGCGCCTAACGCCGACGAATTGTTCTATTAGTTGAAATATTGTAATCGGCGAGTGCGATGGCCTTTCGCTCGTAACCTTGAATATCTGGTGCTCCTTACCGGAAAAAAGAAGGGGGCCCTTTTATTTTTAAAATGCTAATTTCGCGTTATTGTAGGTGTTACGCCGTAGTAAGCATGGTTACGGTTGTCTGGCTTTTAAAATTTAAAAACCACCGATAATTGTTTTTATTATTTTTTCCTTTAATATTCAAAACGTTGCATAATTTACAACGTACACGTCAGGATTCGGTATTTATTTTTATCGCCATTGTTTTAAATTTTTAACTAAGCAGTCGCCGCCTCGTTAACGCTTTATTTTTCTGCAGTGGAATATTTTTTTTCGCGAACAGATTTAATGAGTTCATACTGTAAATGTGACATAATTTTCTTGCTTTAAATTTCCATTTACAGCGAATTTTATTCAGGTGCCCACAAAACAGGAAAAACCCCACTAAATTATAATAAAATGTTGCTGTAAACTTTGGTGAATTTCCCCATGCTATACCTACATAAAAGAGTGTGTAGATATTAGATGAAAAAAATTCACATAAAATATGCAGGATAATTAACTCAGTTATTGACCAGCTTGTGTATAAAACGTAAAATCTAAAAATATTACCTAATCATAAAAATTTTATGTTCTCCCGATTTTGTAGAGTTAACTTTATAAAATATTTTTTGTGGGCTCTTTTCTCTATAAGAAAGCTTTACCTTACAAACTTTATAACTCTAAACATCAAGAATAAAGTGCAGCAACTATAAAAGCTTTAGTATGAATTTCGAGTTTTTTATATCGTCTATCGCCACAAACAAAGTGTGAGAGAATAGCCTGAGGAAATGGCGTTTTTCGGGAAAACAAAACAAACGGATTTACATAACCCGACCTCGTTCGCTTTAGACTTTAGACGGCGCTATTTCAGCGGACCGATTTCTTTGTATTTTAATTTGGATGATTTATTGCCTTCAGGGAAGTTTTGGTCGAGCTCCGGAATACATTTGCATTACACAAACGAATCGACCGAAAAGGTTGTATCTATGCCATCAAGAAATTTCGAATTTCTAATACATTTCGGTACTAAAATCTGATATTAGTCCCTTTAACATTTAAAATCCACTCGGCGACAAGTAAATACCGCCGTTATCAAAATTTCACTAATTACACATATATGTATATAGCTAATATATAAATATTTCCACGATTAGATAATATTTCGGCTCCAGCATGACATTGCCCTAATGACGGTTGGAATTTTAACCGGCTCTTTCATTTTGTTTGTTGACTTTTTTCTATTTTCCGCTTCTTTAGATAATGCAATTTAATGAGAACCTACTTTCCTGCTAATCGCGAATTTATAATAATATTTATTATATTCATTGCTCGTGACACACGTGCCTAGCCGAAAATGTAGGAAAAATTTGTCAATTTTGATAATGGTAATTAAAGTTTTTGTACATTGAAAAGTTTGATATACAGACAAGTGCAAAACTGTTTGCAACATGGTCAATTCTATGTTGAACAAAGATTAATAAAAAATAGCAGTGGCTAGAGAGCTAAAGTTGCAATCCCACAATGTAACTCTTTCTTTTTCTCTTATATGGGACTAATGGAAATTGTCTTTGTTCCACCCTTATTGCGAACAAATTCGCACTCATCAGCATACAATTTTGGCTCATCAAGTGGCCATATTGGGTAGATTTTTTGGACAAAATTTGTAAGTAATTTAATAAATTGGGAACGAGCTGAAGTTATCTGACAAACTCGATACATCTAGGTGCCACAAGTTAATCAGAATTTATACTATGTACATATAAAAAGATAACGTTGATAAACGAAATATTTCATTTTTCATTTTACGTCAACTTATTTTGCGGATTTCCTACCTGAATTCCACATGAAACTGTAAATTCCACGCCGTTTTTAAATAAAGTTTACTCGAAATTTTGGCGGATCCGCCGAGCATACACCAAATTTTTAAAAATGATTTCGAAGTATTAATAAGGATGGTTTTGGTTGCTTTCAGGTGTGCGAGGAGCAAAAGTGCCAAGACGAAGTTTTTTCTTTAGCAATGAACTGTATGGATAGATTTTTAATGTGTTGTTCGATTATGAAAAACCAGTTGCAATTATTAGGTACTACGTGTATGTTGTTAGCGTCGAAATTAAGGGAATCCCAACCTTTGGCCAGTGAAATTTTAGTGTACTATACGGATCACAGTGTCACGAAAAAGCAACTATGGGTAAGTCCATTTGATTATCTTTTCTATTTAGTTGCGAAAAAGGAAAATAAATAATACGAGTACCTACACCACGAAAAGGTTATCAATTTTGGTGTCCTGTTAATATTTTTTTAATTTCATAATTTTGTGTGTATGAACTCGACGAATGTTTAAGTTAAAATATCTGCGTCGTTGTGAAATTTTTATTAAAATCGAGTTATTGTATTACATTGTTTAGTTTATGACCTACTTGCGTGTTATTTATTTTCCTTTCAGGTATTTAAATTTTAAAACCCAATTGCTACATCACATTTCGCTGCCTTTTATACTGTAGACAACGTTATTAATTCGAATTGCTAATGGTATTATTAACTACTATGTATACTTCCGGCGTATAAAATTACTGTTACACTAATAGATATTTAAAATATTTAAAAGTCTACTGCACGATAAAAAAATTGTAACGCCGCAAAATAACATTTTTTTCGTACGGATTTTTCGACGTTTCGCTGTGTAATTAGGTAATAATTATTATAAGTTGGTAGGTAATAAATTTTTTACGAGAACCGGAACGAATTTTATTAGTTTTTAAATAAATGCAACTTTGTTTTGTTTTCTGTATATTTTAATATTGTTTAATAGATTTCGAAATGTTAACGTTTTTCTATAAAAATAAAAATTTGATTGCAGCTAATAAGCGTTCTCAGAAAAATTTATTGCAAATTTATTCAAATTTCTAGCAGTTTTGAAAATAAAGCATTTTTCAAAAATTTGAATAACAGTTATCTGAATCTCAAAAAAAAAGTTAATAAATTATCTATAATAGGTATATCTAAAAATTATTTAAAAATCTTGATTTAATAAATATCGTTAATTAAATTATCTTAAATAAAATGATAAATATTCTCTATTATATTTGAGCTTTTATTGTGCAATCGGGCCCGGTTTTTAGTACATTCAAGACATTATTAGTGTCAAATTATTTAATTTATGCAAATCACCATAATTTCTATCCAAAATTTAATATTTAGGTATTTCTTAACTCAAATATATTTTAACCATTTAGATAACAAATATAAAGAATGACCCTTTCCCAACACTTAAAAAACTTGAATAAACACCAAAATATCCCGAAAAAATGCTTTAATAAAAGCACCAACGGAGCACACAGTAAAACATGAAATAATTTACACGTTTTCCACGAGTATGCAGCTTATTTGACAACTTTTTATTATTTGCAAAAGCAGCCCATTATCTTCCAGTCTAAACATCGAGCGGGCGCGTTTAGGCGCGTTTCTTGGTGCGAAATTGAGAGCGAATCATTAAACAAACACCAGTATCAGTTCGTTAAAATTCGTTAACCAGCACAGCGCAAGTAAATCGTAATTTTAGACCGGATTTTTCTCGCCGGCGATAACGCTGTATAAGGGTCAGAAAACAGCTGTTTTCGTTTTATATTTAACCGGCCCGTTATCAGTCACAAAGTTTCATTCACGGTTTTCGTACTGAATTTTATCGTGATTCCTCGAAATGTTTGCTCAAAATGTCGTATGTGCGTACGTGCGCGCCTGGTGATATAATAAGCAAATCATTCATTCATTTCTTCAGCCGGCCTCCACCAGCACGTATCTGGCGTTGAATTTTTTTTTTCAAATATTACCACAATGGATTTAATTGTTTGCTTTTCTTAGGGGAAACTTTGACAACACTTATTTCCACTAAAATAAGTAACTCTCTGATGGTGGAAAAGTTGGTTTATTTTTGAGGTATCAACAAACGTGTTAATAACATCATATTTATCGATTATCAAAGGATATTAAAGCCAACCGGATTTCATAATTACTATTTTATTTTTGTTTTTCGTTTCCTCCTTAACGTCGGTTAATTGATTATTAAGACACTTACCTTGCCTTGAATTGGTTCGTTATACACCTATTTTTATCGCTTTTTCTTCTACTCGCCATCTTCTCGCAGTGGCTTTATTTAAAAAATTTCACTGCACTAATTCTCTTATTAATTTCCCTAATTTGTTAGTCGATTCGTTTAATAACAATAAAGCGTTTTTATCTTTTTAAAATTAGCGTCCTATAAATTATGCTCATAACACATTTTCCCATGATAAACAAATAGAACCCAGAGATAATATAGAAGTACAGGATGTTATTAAATAAGGAATACCGGTAGGTCCTATCCGGAAATAATAAAAAAAACGAATAAATCAAGATAATAAAAACTATACCTACTCATACGAAGGGAAAGATTTTTATCGCAGAAGTCGAGTAAAAACTTTTTCGCAGTTCATTTAACTTTATCTAAAAATGACACACATAAATTCATCCTTTGTCTACTTTCGAATGAGCGCGTACAGCATGCTCGGTATATCTCGCTTTATTTATATTAACGCCTCGGGGAGGCCTCCAGATTTTTTTCCTATGAGCAGCGGGTGAGAGAGAATAGAGTCCGATAAGGTGTCGTTGGCTCTTTCGAGAGCTGCATTTCCTTTAAAAACGCCAATTATTATTTGTACATCATAAATTCGGCAAATAAACGAGCCGGCGCGTACCGGCACAGTGGCGTATTATTCTCCAATTAAATCGAAAATATTGAAGTTGGAACGGGAAAACGAACGGAACAGCGATAAACTCCAACGAACGAAAAAAAAACAACGCCGTATTTTAAGACAATCAATTAAACTTTCGCGGAAGACTGAGGTTTGATATCGCGAACCAGCGCTTGCCCACACGGAGATCTATAAACTTGGCTGATAATTTATAATGAGGTGTGCTTTTCCTGCTTTTTTAATGTACGTTTTTATGGTCATTTTAACGCTCCTCTATACGGGACAAATCCAGTTTTTTACACCACTCACATACTTTGATAAGTTTAGAGCCATTTATCTTTCTAAAGGGGTCAATTATCTACATATTGGAACGTCATTTACTTAGCTCATAGTAGATATTATTTTAATCTCTCCTATAACTAAATCAATTATTTACCCAACAGTCAATTTGTCTAAGACGGTCAATTATCTACTGAGTCAATTTTAAGATTTATTTACCCAAGAGAGTCAATTACATGCCCACGAGATTCACTTACCTCCAGTCAATTATCTATACCTAAGAATATCAATTAGTAGAATAGTCAATTTACTATCTAATAGAGGAATTTATCCACCCCATCTCGAGTTATTGATGTATTGAGTCGTGTATAACATATTTTGTACTCAATGAAGTCATTTATTTGCCCAGAAGAGTCGATTATCTACTAAAGAGAGTCAATTATCTACCCAAGGGAGCCATTACCCTCCCAAGAGAATCATTTTATGTACTAAGACAGTCAATTATCTATCTAAAAATGTCAATTATCTACCTTATAGACAGTTAATTTACTACCTAATAGAGCAATTAATCTACCCCTTCTCGAGTTATTGATATACCTAGATGAGTAGAGCATAAAATATTTTGTCCTCAAGTAAATCATTTATTTGTCCAGGAGAGTCAATTATCATCTCAAGAGAGTCCCAAGGAGTAAATTACCCATCCAAGAGAATCACTTGCCTAACCAAGACAGTCAATTACCTACCTTAAATAATCAATTAACTACCTAATAGAGCAATTTATCCATCCCCTTTCGAGTTATTCGTGTAGATGATTTGTGCATCAGCACATCACCTTCTGCCAAATTGTCGATCTATCAAGGAGTATGCAATACAGAAAAATAACTTGATGTATAGATACAAAAAAAGTATTAATATATCGATGTGTCCTCGGAAGATAGGTTTCACTGGAATCGAAGAGGAAGTTCACGTATCGGGTTTATCGATGTCAAAAGGAACCGTCTTGTGACAACATCGTAAACATGGATGGCGAATTTCCAAAGCTATTGATATCACTAATCCAAACAAGACTTTCTTTACGGTGCCCCGTTCGAATAATATCGTGTTCACAGGAAGTTTGTTAAGATTATTTTTCAATTATCAGTTGTGAGATTGTGGGTGCCGATATACGCGTACGTAAACTGTGGGCACGACGAGAATACCGAGGGTTTTTTATTTTAGATTCGGTTTACCAAATCGAACGGTTTGCTGTATAGTTTCTGTTCTCCGATTAGTGACAAGGTTGTTTTAACCATCACATCCGTTCGACATAATTATTTTCATTCATTTCGAATTAGGAAATCCGAAGGTTTTTATTTTAAACTTTATCTCTCGGTTTCTTTAGACATCACCTATATATTTTTAACTTTAACAGCATTATGAAATATCTACACTAAGTTTTGGGTAAAGTTATTTTTCATTTTCTTGCCATAAAATAAGAATTTATATTAGAAAAATCTGCAAAAATAAAGTATTATTCCAGCATATTAATCAACATAAATGACCATATCGTGCCTCGTTAAAAATATCTACGCAAAGTGGAAAATTAAAACGGCGCGCTTTACATTCATTAATCTTTGATGGTAATTAAAAAATTGTATATATAATTAATTAGGAAAGAAATTAGACGACATTAACATTTGATTTAATGAATTTTATAATTAATTCGGAAGATATATCCGAGGCTAATTAAACTGCGGTTTTCGAACGAAAGTTGTTGTCGGGATTTATTATCATCATCAGCTGACATAATGCGTGTAGCTGCAAAAACATTGTGCATCAAAGTATTTATTATTATCATCAGCATTTCGCGATTCCGAATTATTTGAGCTAAGCACATTTTTCGAATTTTTTCGCCATGCAACGAGCAGTTATTCGATTTACTGGTGTTAATATCGATGTCAATAAATCGGTAACCGTGCATAAAATTTCAATTTTTAAAAAAATTGCGTAATTCCATACAAAGATGTTACACTTATTGTTAATTAACGAGCAATCTGTGTAGGAAATTAAACCGGTAATTTTTGATAATGAAACCAAAACAGTCCGAATTTTTTAACAAATATTATTTCGAGTCGTCCCATTTAGACAAAATTTACGAAATTTTGATAAAAAAATCGCCGCGATATAAGAGCTACACGAGCCAATGCACAGTTCATTGCCCCACAATTAGAATGCCTTAATTAGGTAAATAAAAACATTTACTAAATACAATCAACCGGCTGACATAATAAATGACGTTCAAGTTGTTGTTTCAGGTGAATAATTAGCTAATTATCATACTGAATTAATAATAGTTTAGGGTCTTTAAATCTAGAGTAAGTTGCGAAGGTAGCTCGGTAAATAACAGCACCAGTATTGGCCCGACTTGGATCCCATTGGAATATTAAATTGCTCGATAAGCCTTTTCTTTTAGGGTAAAAAAATTGCTTCATCAGAATCAAACCGGCGATATTTATAAGAATAAACACGTCCCTGTTACATACGAATGATATAATTGCGGCCTGTCAGAAACCCCCATTATCACCGGGCCGATAAAGAGCCCCGTTACGCTCGCCCTCGCTCCGGGTTGACAACGCCGGCCGATTTTCGCCCGGGTACCTGTTAATTTTAATAAAGGTACCTGTTAAAGTTGGAATTCCACCAGATTAACAGGTAGGTCAGGTCTCTCTCTTGCTCGTCCTTCCGAGAATTCACAAATGAGAGGCCGCCGGCCCCACTCTCGGGACACCTCGCTCCGGCTCGTATGTGTAGTGGAAATTCTTCTTGGGTCGCCGGTGCGGTGCGGTGCCCGCAGCGGCGTTCCTGCGACGTGTACGAGCCGCTCGTGTACGTGCAAGTGCGAGTGACGGCCGACACGCAATCTTGCTCATTTTTCGCCGGTTGGCAGTTGGCACTGCCTATCATCACTTCCTCAATTAACTATTTCTATTGATTAAACTCATCATACTTTTTTATGATCTACTATATAGGATTTTCTTTCCAATATCTTAATTTTTCTTGCAGGTTTTGTTGGAAACTTCTTGGTTTTCAGGATATTATTTGGTTTTCTGTTTTAAAATTCATCCCAGGTTTATTAAATACTCTTCTCTTCATTTCATTCATGATCTTCTCTGGTCTTTAGTCAATTTTCTCTCTACCTTTTTGGCAAACCACCTCACCCGTTAATTTTATTTTTGATGAACTGCTCTGATCTTTCAGTTACTTTAATTTTCTCTGATCTACCAGTTTCTTTAATTTTCTTTGATTTACCAGTTTCTTTAATTTTCTTTGATCAACCAGTTTCTTTAATTTTTTCTCATCTACCAATTTCTTTAATTTTTTCTCATCTACCAATTTCTTTAATTTTCTCTCATCTACCAGTTTCTTCAATTTTCTCTCTACCTTTTTGACAAACTTCCTGACCAGTATATTCATTTTTATATTACTTTATTTTTGATGAATTGTTCTGATCTTTCAGTTACTTTAATTTTCTCTGATCTACCAGTTTCTTTAATTTTCTGATTTACCAGTTTCTTTAATTTTCTTTGATCAATCAGTTTCTTTAATTTTCTCTCATCTACTAGTTTCTTTTATTTTCTATCATCTACCAGTTTCTTTCATTTTCTTTGACCAACCAGTTTCTTAAATTTTCTCTCATCTACCATCAGTTTCTTTAATTTTCTCTCATCTACCAGTTTCCTTAATTCTCTTTCTTTTCAGATCCCTCCCAGGTTTATGAAATACCTACTCTTTCCTTTATTTCATTCATGATCTTCTCTAGTCTTGCAGCTTTATCACTTTTTTCTCTACCTTTTTGACAAACCTCCTGACCAGTGTAATCATTTTTTATTACCTTATTTATCATTCACTCTGATGTATCAGTTTTATCAATATTCTCTCTACTTTTTCGATATACCATCACTGACCAGAATTCACATTTATCCTATTTTCTCTGATGACCTTTCAATTCCTTTAATTTTCTCTCTACCTTTTTACCAAACCTCCTGAACTTTTTTTCAACTTTTCTCAGATTCACCAATTTCATTAAATTATTTATCCAATTGGATCCGCCGCTGCTGGAACGAATCCGTACAATCCCATTGTGAAAAATCCCGGCGGGCCGTCTCCGTGGACGCGGTTCCTCGCACATCTCTTAACATGACACTAATATATCTAACAATAAAGACTTGACGGATATGCCTTTTGTGCGGCGTGGCGCCGGATCGCCTTCGAGCGTTACCTTTGCCTCCGCTGATAATAAAGGAGCTCGCCGGGCGGCTTTAGCTGGCCCTTCGCGCTCTCACACTCCCTTTTCGGCGCTCATTGTCGTCCAAGCTTTTATCAGCACCGGTTTATCGATTCGTTAAGTGGAGAATTTGGAACTATTAAACCTAGTCTAATAAAATAAATTAGAGCATTATGGGACAATGGACGCAATTAAAAGGCGTAAATTATCTTGTTATGTAACTTCATTATCGCCTGTGAAATTATGAGGCGCACCGAACAATTATGAATGAAATTTTATTGGCAAAATAAAGACGAGCTAAAGTCGACACATTAACGAGAATAAGCCAATATTTAGAGAAACGTGCAATTAACCAATTATCTCGGGAACACAACGTTAATTGTTGAGCTGGTATTTTAATGATTCGCTTTCTTACAGAACCGTAGTTACGCAAACGCCTAAATGTAAATTTACAAAAAAAATCAGTTTGACTTTAACTTATCGGTTTAATGTAGACTCTTAGCATTAAAAAATGAGCGTATAATTAAATAAAGCTCGCATTCGCTGGGTCTACATGCGTTAGCGAGCAGTTACGTGTGTACCATTTCGCGAAAACCCCATAAACCGTTTGAATAATGCGATGCTCCATACGTCGAACCGCTTAAACATATGTCGCTTCGCATAAATGAAGCCAGTTTACTTCTGGTGACAATAAGCTTAATTGCTTATTAACACTAGATCGAGAACCTGTTCTGACTACTTAAACTCGTTCTTTCGACGTTTTTTTCGCGATACGATACCGCGAGATTTTTCCCCAAGCCGCAGAGATATCCAACTAATATCGTTAGATGGTCATTTGATGGTCGGCATCGGCGGAGTGTATAGGAAACTTTAAACTCTTTTTATCGGATTCCGCAAGTTCGATTCGGCCGGACAATCGGTGAGATAATGAAACCGGCGAACAAGACGAACGGGTCTACGATTTCGAAGTGTATACACACACGGACATTCCTGACGAGAAAGAGAAAGACTCCGCCGGTGTCGGTAACTCGACCTTCAACCCTCCGGTTTGCCTACAAGTCATTCTGGCTTTTCTGCACACGTACGAGTACGCGCACGCACGCATACGCCCGGCCTAATCGGCTCGCTCACGTCGGGCCCGTTCTGAAAAACTCAAATGCCGAGCGAGTCCGCCCTTCGGCCGCTTCTCCTCCTCGGCTTCGCCTCAATCCGATACCCCAAATTTTTTATTATAGGTATATATTTCTATTAACTATCTTCCCAGTATCTTACTACTTTTGTTGTGGAAACTTCTCCAACAGCTTAAGCTTTTAGTTCAAAAGTTTTCTGTAGCAAGATTCAAATACCTTATACTCTTCTCTTTATTTCATTCATGATTTTCTCCAGTCTTCCTCAGCTTTATCACCTTTCTATCTACCTTTTTGACAAACCTCTTGAGCATCAGTGTGATCATTTTTTATCACCTTATTTATTATTTTCTCTAATCTATCAGTTTTATCAATTTTCTCTCTACCTTTTTGACAAACCTCCTGTGACTCGTAAATTCACTCTTCATTTTTATAGTAAGATTTCTCCCAAGTTTATTAAATACCTCTACTCTTCTCTTTATTTCATTCATGATTTTCTCCAGTCTTCCTCAGCTTTATCACCTTTCTCTCTACCTTTTTGACAAACCTCTTGAGCATCAGTGTGATCATTTTTATCACCTTATTTATTATTTTCTCTAATCTATCAGTTTTATCAATTTTCTCTCTACCTTTTTGACAAACCTCCTGTGACTCGTAAATTCACTCTTCATTTTTATAGTAAAATTTCTCCCAAGTTTATTAAATACCTACTCTTCTCTCTTTATTTCATTCAAGATTTTCTCCAGTCTTCCACAGCTTTATCACTTTTCTCTCTACCTTTTTGACAAACTTCTTGACCAGTGTGATAATTTTTTTATGACCTTATTTATCATTTATTCCTTTAATCTATCATTTTTATCAATTTTCTCTCTACCTTTTTGACAAACCTCCTGACCCGCAAATTCACTTTTATTTTACTTTATTATTTTATTATTTTCTCTGACCTTTCAGTTTCTTTAATTTTCTCTCTACCTTTTTGACAAACCTGACCATTAGTATATCCGATACCCGAAATTTATTTAATCGTATAAGGTGAAATTTTGAGTTGAAATTAAAGCATGTGATTTTCTTTGCAGAGTTGGGAACTTCTAGTCTTAAGTAAGTTAAAATGGGACGTTTCCGCGGTGACGCCGCACGACTTCCTGAAGCACCTGCTCAAGAGGCTGCCTCTCGAAGAATGTGGAAACATTAGCGAGGAGTCGGTGTTGAAAAACGCCAAAACGCTTATCACTCTGTGCGCGAGAGGTAAGTTCTTTTCCTATTGCGAATTTTCTATAAGTTACATATTTTGTCCGCGGTTGGAAATGAGATCCTTTTTTTCTCGGCCTTCGTTTGTGCTTGCGGCTTTTATATGAATTTCGCAAACAGACCGCGGTCCCCGCACACACACGTTGTAATACAGAGATGAATGATTGTGATATACTTAACGACCAAGGTCCGACTCGCCTCCAGTGGCGTAATTCGCAAACATAATTTTTTCCAAAATAACTATTTTCCCCAAAACTAGTATTTCACAGAAATCGTGGCAACGCTGTATAATTTGAGTTAACTATTTGAAAAGAATAATAATAGAGGTAAAATTAGAAAAGTGGATAGACAAAACCATCACTGTTACAACCCAAATAACTTACGTACCTTTTGTTAAAGGGATTTGTGTGGGTACATAATACTTATTGTTCAATCACAACGGCTGGTTTTGACAGCTTCCAGTCAAATTCCGCTGTTGCCAACCGTGGCGAATTTCGGGAAAACAAGGAAATCTCTCGCAATTTGCATTGAGTTTTGGAAATTTTTCGCGTGGCCCCATCGCGGGCGCCGCGAACCGTATCGAATCCGCCGAAGGATGGCGCAATTTCATTGTCAATGTAACGGCGGGCGCGAGCACAAAACGATTCGGAATTACGCGATTAGATAATTGACATTGAACTAGTGTGAACTGTTCGGAAAGTGTAACGACCCAAAGCAGGATAGCGAAAAAACGGACGCGCACGGTTAGGTTTTTTAAAAATTAAATGCCCCTTCGCGATTGTTGCTAGTCCGCAAATCGGATTGTGATTAGTAATCTAATGTTACGTGTCTTTTTTACTGTTAACTTGTTAGAGTAATTATCGGTTTAAATTATCGATCGTTGTTTATTAAGCATATTTAGTTGCTCTTTAACCGGGCAATGACATCACGCTTGTAATTTTATTGTGAAATATACGCTAATTTTTTGATAATACTAGAACAATTTTGTCAGAACTAATACAGATTTTAGATGATTCATTTATCTTTACTAATAGGTATAGAGAAAATTATTTAGAACATGATCCCTTATTTTAGCTCATGATCCACTTAACATAAACATTGACTATATACATGAAAATTTCTGGTTTATTAAAAAAACCTTTGAAAAATCTGTTCTGGTGCATCTTTCAAAATTTAAAATTTTGGTGGAGGAAATCAGTTTCTTTCTTATATCTACCCCAAGTACTCTTTATTTTTGGTGGAGGAGAGAGAAAATTAGACATTTTAGTAACGAATATAAAAGAAGAATTAAGTTTTCTATACCATTGGGAACTTTCTATAACTTCCTGTAACTACAAAAATTCCTCTTCCTGAACTTATTGGTTCATCAAAAGGTGCTGATTTCTAGTACCTACATAGAAAGGAGTTTACTTCGAGTACCTAATAATGAATTGTGGCATACAATTTAATAATCATTGATTAATGAATGGTGTAACAAAGCGCGACCACCTCGCCGCGGTCGATGAAACTAGACCAACGGTCCGCTTTAACCGTCGACAATCCGAAAATTCGTGGGACCCAAAAACCGCCGGGCGGCGCAAAAACCACTCCGCTGCCGGCCGCATCGGCCGGTGTCGATGGCCTTGTCGGAGTTCCGACTCTGCATGACGTGCCGGGCGAATGCCACACAACACAAGAGAACCTAAGTGTGGCCCCCGGAGCCCGAATGGAACTCTCGATTTCGTCGGCTCGTCGAGAGCCGAGTCGAGATTCCCACGTGAGTGTGCCGGCTCGTCTGACGCTAGTCTGGTTATTTGCGACCGTTGGCGTATTCGCATTCAGAAGAGACGAGATGAGGTCGGTTGGCTCTCGCACAGCTCGCGGGGCCGCCAGTAATGGACTCGAAAACTTCTTCATACCCCAAAAGTTCATACCTCTCATTCAACTTATAGAACTTCTAACTAAATGGTTCTAATACCATTTTTGACTTTGTTAACAGTTTTTAACAGCACTGAACAATTCTGAACAGACCTCAACAGCTCTGAACAGTTCTGCACAGCTCTGAATAGCTGATAACAGCTTTGAATAGTATTTACTTCTTTTGCACGTTTTCATTACCTTTTTATTCACTTACAACATTAGGTAACTCAAAATTTTTTATTCTCGTTCCATTTATAAAACTATTTTGAGCCATTTTTGAGTTCTGAATAGCTTTGAACAGCTCTGAACAGCTCTGAACAACTCTGAAGAGTTCTAAATAATTGGGAATAGCTCTGAATACTTCTGAATTTAACTACTTCTGCACCGCTTTCATTACATTTTCATTCACTTACAGCATTACCTCAAAAAGTTGATTATATTTAGGCGTTCTAATTAAATGATTCCCAATACCATTTTTGAATTTGTAACAGTTCTGAATAGTTATAAACAGCAGTAAACACCTCTGAACAGTTCTGTACAACTCTGAACAGCACTGACCAGCTCTGAACACCTCTCAACACCTCTCAACTGTTCTGTGCAGCTCTGAACAGCACTGAACAGCTCTGAACAGCACTGATCAGCTCTATAAATAGTACTGATCAGCTCTATAAACAGCGCTGATCAGCTCTAAACAGCACTGACCAGCTCTGAACACCTCTCAACACCTCTTAACTGTTCTGTGCAGCTCTGAACAGCACTGAACAGCTCTGAACAGCACTGATCAGCTCTATAAACAGCACTGATCAGCTCTAAACAGCTATGATCAGCTCTAAACAGCTATGATCAGCTCTAAACAGCACTGACCAGCTCTGGACACCTCTCAACACCTCTGAATAGTTCCGATCAGTTCTGACCAGCTCGGAACAGTTATGAACTAATTTAGAATGAATTTGGTGTTGTGTGAGTTTGTGAGGCAATATTAGATTCCTGTCCTGTACATTTAGCGAGTCGGCGGCTCGGTCTTTGCAGCTTACGATTCACAATACGACCGAAACTATAGAACATGGTCAAGGATGACATCAGATGTTTATTGTTGTCGACTGAGATATTCATTTCTCTTCGGATATTATATTATGATTGCTATCTGAATGAGAGGCTTGTGGGAGTTTTTGAGATATTAGGGTCATAAGGCACTTCCGTCGCTGCTCGCTTGTTTAGACATTGCAGAAGGTTCTTTTTTTTAAACGCGGTTCAATTGATAAGGTTCGTTTTGTGCTAAGCCTACCTACTTATAGCTGGAAAGAAAACAGAAAGTGCGAATAAGGTCGACCTAATGACACAACCCAGGTCGCTAAATGCATAATCGAGAAGTGCGTAGGTTATGGTCGCCGGATTGACCGCGAATGAACGCGCGCTCCTCGCGGGATTCGCGGGGCGGATGTGCGAGCGATGCGCTCGGGGTTCGTTCGAGCTTCGTTGGGGGTTCGCTTCGGCGGCGCGGCGGCCGGGCCACCCGCATAAGCGTTCCACCGGGCCCCACCATCGCCCCGGCCGGAGCGAGACGGACGCGCCGTGCGAATTGGCGCTCAATAGTCTGTACCACAACAGACCAATAAACTTATTATGCGGTGTCGTAAGCACCACTATCAGGGTGCGAACATAATGCACTCCTATGCGCTAATTTAGACTTATTTTCTATACTTTCAATTCTGTTACTAAATTGTTCAGTATCAACTGGTTGTAGATGCTAAATAATCTCTTCCTTTTCAACAACATGTTGATGTAGTAAAACTCCTTAAATTTCGAGTTATCAAGACAAGCTGAATCCTGTATGAATGAAAAGATTTCACCAACCAATTCTTAAAGTTAGATAATACTTAAACCAGATTTAGGAAGGAGAATTAAATTTGAATATAGTGATGAAAGTTGATAAAATTATTTTATTTTGTGTGAGTTATATACTGGGTGCTCTAAGTTATATCAGTGAAAGTAACAAGTTAAAAAAGGTGACAAATAAAAGTTAAAATTTTGAAGCATATTTATTAATAGATTATAAAATTTGGGGGTATATTTAGCTCATTTCTCTTCTTTTCTCTCTTTATTTCAGTTATGATATTCACTTGTCAAAATTAGCCAGTTCCTCCAATAACACGCAGAAAACTGTCAAAATCTAATTTTTATCTAGATATATTTCTTAGGTTGGTGAAATTCGATGTGGCTTAAATACTTCCTACCTTAGGAATGACTTAGATAAGAAATACCTAAAAACAGCTTGGTGAAATCGAGCATTGTTCCAGTAAATCTAGGCCAGCACTGCACAATTCTCCTCGTCTTTAAGCAGATGCTACAAAACTATAGCAAAAGTGGCTGGCATCTCGCTTTATTCGAGATGTAACGAGCGTTATTGTACGTAGGGTGGTACTTTATCCGTCTGGCAGTCGAGAATTCGGGCGCAAGATAACCCGTCGTGACGTCGGAGGTCGTCGAACCAAAAAATTTGAAGGGGTCTTGCGAATTAATTTCGGTCGTATTGTAGAATTGGCACGAATTAATATAAAACAATCGACATCCGCCGGGCTCGAAGGATCCTTTCGCAGAATTTACATCAAGAACAACATAATGGTTACATTATTTGTTCGAAATGTTATCACAGCTGTTTTTAACGCGTTATTTGATACGCTACTTCCTTTGTATTTTTTTTTCACTACTGTAAAATCGTACCCCATACAGTGATACGGACGGAAATTAACGTTACGTTAAATACACATGTTGATTACGAATATTATTTCGCTATTGGTAGGTTTACCTAAAAAATCCCTAATGGTTTTTTAATACTTGGTTCAATTATATGTTCCCCTCGTCGAGTTGTATCCGGAATTACTGGCGAATATTGCGAGGCGTCAATTTAAATGTGCTGGTTTATAATAAATTTGCATACAGCTGTCTCTAGTTCCCACAATAGGTGCTCACTTACACGCACTTGAAATGTGCGAAACGCGAGAAGTTCAATATCCTTTTAATAAATCCCAACCTTACGACATTTATACATAGACAAAAAAAAAACATACCAAATGTTGGCTATTAACGAATCACCTACTAGCTAATAGGCCAGCAAGACCATCTCCAAGGTCTCGAATTTACACAGAGGAAATTTTAATAACAGGCAGGTACAGCAAAAAATAATTAGTACACCGTAAAAGAATCCAGAATGAAAGCCTATTGTCTACAGAAAAAGAAAACTATAACTCGAAGAATGCTGTGGGTGTTGGTATTCGACAAAGGGTCGGCGCAATTGCACTCGAGAGACCATTTCATAATGAAACGATTTTTTTAATACCGATCGATGCGTCTTTACCGAACCCGTTTATTTTTAGAAACATTTATTATTATGTTTGCCTTCTCACAGAGTCTCTTTTTGCTGTTTTTTGTTCTTCATTTGCACGTCGCGTTAGTTTCTTAACTTCGAGATACCCATCTTTTCGATTAAACTTTGCTCTATGTCCAGCGGAATTGACACAACAATTAAAAGTGGGTAAGAAAAATGGCAACACCGCACTATTCGAGATGGTGACGTCACCGGCAGGTTAGCGTGAACGCATTATACTAAGAATTTTGAAATTTTAACGATTTTTTTTATTAAATTTACCGATTTCTCATATTCAAATGAGCGGCCTATCTAGTTCGCTCGAACGAATCGCAGCTAATTTAACAGACATTTATTCGCGTCCAGATTATCATGAATTATATATGGGGCCTAACCGCAAATATTTACTAGGTGTGTCATCATTCTTGAATATAATTTGCGCGTCGAACTGAATTGAATTGCCCATTTCTCGTGCGGTTTCGGTAATTACACGCCCCGCGAAGACCTAATTAACATGCGCAAAAATCCAATTTGCTGAAAATCAACAGGGACAAGGTCCCATTACGCCGGTGTAGGGCCACGTTGGAATATTTTTCTGGCCCCATCGGCATTCCTCGGGCAACTGCCAGTCGACAATCGCCGAAATCGAGCCGTGCAAAACGTGCAAGCGAACGTTACGCCGAAAAACATTGTAATTTGAATCGATTCCGTGTTTGAAACCGCTCTCGATCGGCGCTGGCTATTCGTATAATAAAAAGGTCCTTTACTTGCTCATTGACTTGATTATAGGTATGTGCGGTAGCTATAATCGACGTCGGGACCTCTAAAACTAGTCTGAAATTTCAGGTATAAGAGCACTTATTGTCGATTTCGCGATATCCTTTGTCGGCCAATCGAGGACCGCGTTTAAAAAAAAGTCGATGATAATTTAACGCTGCTCAAATCTCGCTTTGTTTGCGCATTGAACAATAAGTTAATTTATATTATACAGGGTGTCGCAGAAAGGTTTGGAATAAATAAGGAGATTTAACCTAACTTACCCATATACAAAAGTGTTTAGTAATGAAGTTACAGGATGTTAAAGTTGAGAATAAAAAAAGATTTTTTGATATTGGGCCAGAATGGCTTAGCTTTTTTTCGTGAAAATTTGAACAGAATATCTCTTTTTGGTCACATATTTTTGTGTAATTTTTTTTAAATTATCGATAATTCAGATTTAACAGGGGGGTCCAAATCGAAACTAAAATCGGTTTATTTTTAATGATTCTTTACTCTTTGCAATTTCCTATAGAAAGCAAATTTTTGAAAATAAGAGCTTTTTTGGCATTAGGTAATACGATTTTTGATTAATAATAAAAAGTTCAATCAATCAATCAATCAGTATTAGGTCAATAATCATTGTTCTTATGGAAATATTATTACCTGGTCGACAATCTGTGTTTAAATGTGTAAGGAATTAAATTTTGCTCCTTAGTAGGTCTCAAAGTTTATTACTCCATTTGAGTGAGTTAATGAAAATTTGCGCCATATATAAAACTATAGAGAATTAAAATATCCTTCGCGTGAGATTTAGCTATAAAATGGCAAGTATCTGCGGGCTGGCTCTAGAGATAAAATTCCACTTTTCTTCGCCTCGATAAGTCCATTTCAAATATTATTTACGGTTTAATAATGTAAAATTGTACTTAGTGTAAACGCCTGGTTAATTGACTCGTTTCGAAAGTTTGCAAAAAGCACCAAAACTTAATCTGAAGTGTTGCCTCTAACAATCTTATTATTTTATTATTATAAAAAATGTACCGGTTTCCGGTTGGTAAAAACTTCCCGAGGTACTCGCTTATGCACAATAAAACGGGCCTTATCTATAAATAAACGCGAATTTCGTCGAAATCTTGCATGAAAATTCATACGAGCCTCGCGCAGGTATATGTGCGTATGCACGGGGTTACGTTATGGGCAGTATGACAGACAGAGAGGATGGGCGCAGACCTTGAAAATATGCCCAGTTTGGATCGTGAGAAATGCTGCCAGCGCCGAGATGCATTCCATTGGCGAACTTCTACCAACAGGCTGCTAGCTCGTTGCAACTTTTTATGGCCTATTTAAATACGAAGGGAATCGCATTTACCCTTATTTGTTTTTATTATAATCCGCGATGGCTGGATGTCGGCTAGAAAACCTGTACAACTATTTAATCCGAGAAACTATATCGTGTTGATTCGAGTCAATTGTATAATTGCACATATTTCGCTTTATAAATAAGCTTTACGGTCGTAATTAAATAAACATGTCGCATGGGGAACGGGTAGATGGAACGTTTAACTCTTGGCGTGCTTTTTTTCGCTCGAACTATTTATTTCTTCAAAAGTCCGGCCGATTCGTGCCGAGCTAAATGTAAAATTTGAATGTATGTGGCAAAAAATTCGCGTGTCAATTTCGCCCGACTTGTTCAAATCGAAGGTTGTTTTTTTTATTCGCAACATAATATGCGCTCGTTCGGCGCCCCGATTGTATCGGTTTCACCTTTTAACTCCTTTTTCCGTTCTGCTTTTTCAGAGTTCATTTTTTCGAGGTACCACCCAAGTATTATCGCATGTGCGAGCGTAGTGTCGGCGCTTTGCGGGGCCGGATGGGTCTACAAAAGTGGACACAGCCTTCAGGATCTTCTGCAGAGATTAACCGAAATCACCAACATAGAGAAGGTAAATTTTATAATCTTTTTTTAGGGTTTACAGTACATAATTAAAGTCAGTGTTGCCAAGTTGAAATTGTTCAAATTCCCAATTTGATTTTGCTAAAGCTTCTTATAAAACTTCTAAATTGAAATTGTTGAAGCTTCTAAATTGAAATTGATAAAACTTGTAAATTGAAATTGTTCAAATTCCCAATTTGATTTTGCTAAAGCTTTTTAAAAAACTTTTAAATTGAAATTGTTGAAGCTTCTAAATTGAAATTGATAAAACTTGTAAATTGAAATTGTTCAATGCTCTAAACTGAAATTTTTCGATTCTGAATTGAAATTCTTAAAGCTTCTAAATTGGAATTAATAAAGCTTCTAAATTTGGAGTTGTTGAAGCTTCTTTGAAATTGTTAAAGCATCTAAATTGAAGTTGTTCAAGCTTTTGTAAATTGAAATTTTTCAATCTTCTAAACAGGAATTGTTCGAGCTTCTGATTTGAAATTCTTACCTCTAAATTGAAATTGATAAAGCTTCTAAATTGAAGTTATTCAAGCTTCTAAATTAAAGTTGTTCAAGCATCTAAATTGAACTTGTTCAACCTTCCAAATTGAACTTGTTCAACCTTCCAAATTAAAATAGTACAACCTTCTAAATTGAACTTGTTCAACCCTCTTAATTGAACTTCGAACGAAAAACGAAAATTCAAGCTTCTGAATCGTAATTTTTAACCACTAAAAATGTTCAAATTTCACAAAATTTTCTCAAGATTTTTCTTCTCTTATCTTAATTTTGGTTGATTTTTTTTATGATTTCAACATTTTTAAAAGTTATTTGTCATTTAAAACGAATTTTTTAATTTTATCCACTTTAAACCAACTTGACAAGCAAAGAAAACTTATTTTTACAACATTCTTAAACAAACTTATATCATATTTTTAATTTGCTTTAGGTAACTTGACCCTGAAATATCACGCTTAGCAAAAATTTCCTAATTTTTTTGATAAAGTACTTATTAATATTATTATCTCGATTATACACTCGCCAAAATCTAGCTGGCGAGCACGAATCTTTCTCTAAATATTCACCCAACCTATTAACAAGTCGTAGCAAAACTGCTACATACAACTCTCGCAAATATATTTTCAACGAATATTCATTCGCGTTTTTCGCCATTTCCGACGTTTGTGACTTAATCAGTGAAATGAGCGGAGTACATTCCATTATCGAAGACGAAAAAAAAAACACATTTTATTGCCGAGAATGTTAAAGCAAACGTAATTTCGCCAACTTTACGATTTTTTTATGCGCTGCGACCGTCTTATGGCTAAACGAACGCCTTCGGCGCCATTCTTTCAAAACCTCTTAAGAAGCCGCTTAATAATCCACTTAACCCGCAACGGAATAAATCGCTTTCCCAATACAACTGCTAATCCCTGAAAACCTAAGGAGTTTGTGTGTATAGGTGAATCCCCTGTAAGTTTGGGGAATTACCGGCAATGCTGTGAAGTTAGCGTTTGTGGAAATGTCATGTCGCATTTGGAGGTTAAAAATACCTGTCAAAATTCTGTCAAATCAGCGTTGTTGCCGGTTGTTGCATTTTTTAAGTATATTGTAGTGATATGATTGTCTTTCTATTGAATGTTGTAGCTAAATTTGCGTTTGTTTCAGGAGTACGTGGAGCAGTGCGTGGTGCAAATGGAAAAGATGATCCAAGAATCGTCCTGCGGCGATCAGAATTCGACGCTGGGCGAGGCGGGGGCGCTGCGAAAAGAGCAAATAACGCCGCCGCCGATGGGCAAGGACCAGCAACACCAAACGGCGGAGACGCCGACGGACGTGCACTCCATAGACTTTTGACTAAAACAGTAAAAGTGCAAGTGATAGAAAACTAGAGCTTCCAAAAAACATTTTTTAAATTTTTTTCTAATTTAGTACCTTAACGAAGAGATAAACACTTATTTTTTATAATTTTTCACGCGAAAACCGCTATGAATACCTAGGAGAGATGTAGAGAGAAGGGGCATAAGAAGAAGAATATGAACGTGTCGTCATGATGAACTTCGGGGGAAGGCAATACATTACGCTTTAAGTCATAAATAATCTAGTATGTAATTTGTTTATTGGTTGTTTCGAATTGGAAGGGCCGAACTGAAATAGCTTTATTGTTATAGTAGGTGTCTTATCTTATTTGGAGGTTTCTAATGGGCTACGGGCGAAATAGGTGCAATATTTTATAAGTTACCAACTTAAAAAAAAAGTTTTTACATTATAAATTACATTTACAGGGTTGTTAAAACAATGGCAACGAAACAAACACCCGCAATATTTAAGGGTATATGATTTGTTGAGACCATTCTTTTTACCAAACCTGTATTTACGGGATAATTAACTTCAACAGCTATAAACAATTATAGCGGCTTTTAAAAAAGCAATTAAAAATTTAAATAGAACAATTCCTACAGATAAATTACAATAGATATGTAAATATACGATGTCGTTTTGCTTAGATGTTAGTGAAATATTTGAAAAACGCGATTTTCAGTGCGGGCCTTCTACTTTGATTTACAATATTTGGGTTAATACAGTAACGTAAAAATTTAACCTTTATAGTCATTTGTAAATACACGATTTTTGTTCCTGATTTTGATTATAGAGTTTGTAAATTATTTCCTATAAAATATGAAACGTTAAACTGTTCTGATGCACAATTTTCACAAATTTTTCGAGGGCTTGGAATCTCAAGTGGAAATTTGAAATTGAGATGTAGAAATTTGTGTAACAGAATTCGTTTTAAAGACTGTGCTCTTTATGAGTTTAAGGAGTATATTCATGAATCATGTAAGATTTATAGTGAATTTCTATAGTGATTGAGGAAATGTTTGTAAAAAATTCAATACAAATCCCAATTTTTGAATAAACTCCTTATAGTTACGACTTAATTTAATCCTAATTTAATAATTATGTACAAAAAATAGGTTTTCCTAATTATTTTAAAATAAGTTAATACATGTATTTTTCAATGCAAAACTATAGCATATGCATACCAACAATTCATTTGACTTGTTTAAGTACTCCTATATATTACATTTATATTTTATTGTGATTGCAATGTGAATTACTTTATTTTGTGATTTTTACGATTTTAATTTGGAAAAATGCGAAAATTTTATAAAAAAATATTTAAAAAGAAAAAGCCATATAAGTAGTACCTAATTACTTTTGCATAAAATATACTTTATGTAAAACCAATGCTTTTATAAACGTTAATAATTGTAAATAATTGTACATACAAATCACCAACCACAAATTTCACTGCCATATTAAAAAAAATCTTACATTGCTCATGTTTATATACAATAGTTCAATTTTATATACCTCAAACTCAGTCCCAACGAATCAATCAATAGTGTTTATTGTACATTTCAAATATAATCATATTATATATGTATGCTTTTATATGTAAATAATTATATATCTCTAAGAGAATTTTTATAATAAAAAATATTTACAGTACAGTAGAAAGTGTTTCTGTTCTTCACCAAACCATTCAAAAATAAAACGTTAATTCCTAACAAAGAATAAGTAGGAAAAATATGATCATTAAAAATTAATAAATCTTGAGAAAGAATAGGTGTTACATGCACAAAACCAGTCACTTATACACTGTGTCCACATTTCGACGCTCACCATTGGTATCTCCGTTATTTGGAGAGTTACAGTAACGATTAAATGGGGAATGTTTTGAGAATTAAATGCTTGTAATAGAACCACTTTCGAAATTGCCATATTTTTTTATTTTTTTAAAAAATTGGAAAAAACAATATTGACCGAATTCAATATTACCTAATAACTCGAAAATTACTTTTTTTCACTTTTTCAATACAAATTTTTTGATGTTATCGGAATCGTTCGATTTTCATTTGTTTTCAAGTTATCACTGCTAACTTTTGTTTTTCATATGGCAGCCATATTGGATTTTGGGTTAATTACATAGCCCTTAAAAAGAACTTTTTAATGACGTACAGCATGTCCCGAAAATATTTATTTATAGGGTAGATATTTAAAAAAAACACCAATTTTATATTAATTTTATAATAGTCTTGCTGAAAATGAAACTGATCGACATCATGCTTTGGGTCATTTTCTAATAGTTCTGTTATAAGAGGGTCAATTTCATCATCAAGCATGTTTAGGTACACTTCACCAGTTAAATTTTTTTTGCTATTTTGATTGCATCCAAAATTTTAGGAAAATTATGTATACCGTCAAAAATATTTAAAATTACGTAACTTTCATGTGTCAAACGCACCAGCCCCCCAGAAAAAATATCAAATTAATGTTTTCAGTCAAATATTCGAAAAAAATATTTAAATACCTACAACCAAACAATTAGTTTGAGGAAAGAGTTTTGGCCAAAGTGTTACATAGAGAAGTACGGTTTATTAAAAAAGTGTATTTGAAAAGAAATTTAATACATTTCTCTGCATACTCCTCTTCTGTCCGCTACATATCCTTCCGGACAATTGGCTCTATAGTCGCATTTACATGATGCCAATTGATGAGACAATTGTCTTGGCCGCAATTATCTAATTCGTTTAGGGTCAATAAAAAATAACACGAACTGGATTTATCTGACCGAAAGATATTGACAAAATCTTGTTGATGATGAAATATAAAAACCCACCGAAATTTTGCGTTAGATTGTAAATACTGGAAATTCCATGCTTTGTATTTCGTTATTAAAAAGTTTCCCATGTTCTCCTTTATTGAATGTATATAGGGCGGCAAATTAAAAGCAGACAGTAAATTAATAACAATGGTCCGAACTCAGCGCCCCTCTTTAACAATAATCTACCGTTTAGAGTGTCTCCAAGTGGTTAATAAACATAAACAATGTCCATAGTTACTCCATTAACAACAATGTACTAGGTAATGACAAGTTAGTAACGTGACACTAACTTAGAAAAAGCGCAGAATACGGTTCATTATTAATCTCATCATCCTTCATATGGATATTCTTTTTTTAATATTCATTATGCAATGCATATTCGGACCAAATCATTTGGATTTTGAACAATTAATTGCCGCAAATAACTGGAAATACCTATTACACACCGAAAACTATTTTGTTGACGTTGAACTCGTCGGACCTCACAACGACCTTATCGATAATAAATCAAACAACACATAATTTTTTGAATATAAATAGTTAATAAAAAATCACAACCTGGCATACAGTCGCGCAAAATGAAGCAAGTAATCCTTTGCAGTTTGCTAATCGCAGTTTGGGTCATCCAAGCCCATTGCTCCGTAGTGGACAACCCGAACAACGATGTACACCAAACCAAGCATCAGGGTTTACGAAGCAAATTCATGACCAAGGCCAGCGAAATGATCGGAAGGGCGAAAATTCACGTCGGAGAATTGAAGGATACGATGACGAAGATTTTACACCATAGCAAATGCGAGCTGAACAAATTTGCAGATCAACTTAATCATCTCGATCCCGAGCAGACTCCGTGCAGTGGAAAAAGATTAGGTAAGATTTATTACGGATGCACTTCTTGTTATAATCTTCTTGTTATAATTCTTCGTGTTATAATCTTTAGTCTATTCTAATTAGCTGAAGAGTATATTATAAATTGAAGCTAATGTAACTGTAGTACGATCAAAACGTTTCACTGGACTTCAAAATTACCACCTTGATAATTTTGAAATGTGAAAAGCTATCTATGAATTTGTTACGTCAAAATTAGAGCCTCCTTATTCCTGCTCTCGGTCAGTGTACTCAACTCCACCGATCGCATGTACGCTGATCTAGCAAGAAAAGTTATTTTTTTCTCCAGTTTGGTTTGGTTTGTGATAGAGTATTCTCATGATAACTGTCTGTAAACTGACATATGATTAAGCTAATAATCAAGCTTGGCGACTCTATCTCAAAATTTTGAATTTTTGTTGTTTAAAGCAAAAAGGCAAAACGGGCCACTTCAAATAACTAGTATAGAGAGAAAATTTTATTTTATTCAACTTCTTCATAGTAGAAAATAATGAACATGGTTAACTCTATATTACGTTCAAATCAGACTTTGATAAAATTACAGTTAAAGATTACACATTAATGACATTAATGACATTAAAGATATTGGTAAAGATCCCGTTTTGTCTTGCCCGGGGCCTCCAAAATCTTTTTTGTCTGTGATTTTATCAAAGTCTGATTTGAACACAATATAGAGCTAACCATGTTGATTATTTTTTACTTTGAAAAAGTTCAATAATATTAATATATTTTATTCTATTCTTGTTATTTGTTCAGTGGTCCGTTTTGCCTTCAAAGGAAGGCATAGGGGATAGCCCCTATCACATAAGACATTTTTTTACAATATGGTATATAAAATATTTAATTCATGTTCTGCATGTTCCAGTTGCCGTTCCAAACCCAACATCAGAAACGGACAACACAAACGAATAGATTGATGTAAGAGCCGGTGATACAGAATAATGTATCCTATATTCGTCAATTAATTGAAGACAAAAACAATTTACGTATATGTTACATAGTAATAATAAAGTATATTGACAATTATTCTCGTATAAGTATATTATAAATTAATTAATAAGGTTCCCTACAAACTCCTTGTTCAAATTTTCGTTCGAAAAAAAAAAGAGAGAAATTGTTATTTACCCCGTTTACATGCGGGATTCAAGTCGGCTTGAATCCTAGATCGACTCGATCGACTCTCCTATAAACACGGATCGAATTGACTCGACGAAAAGGAAAGATACCGGATCGATTTGACTAGACTAAGAAAAAGACAACTCAAGTCAACCTCGATCCGATCTCTCAAGCCTGCATGTAAACGCAGTAATTATTACGTTTTTAAAAGAAATTAATAATGCAAATGGTAGAATAATAAGATGCTTAGAAATAAAATGGAAAAGAGTACTATAAATTATTTATAAATTATGTAAAAATAGAATTTCGAACTTGACAGAACTATCTGTCAAAAATGTCTCTGTCAAAGTCACTACAAACTAACCTAAAATTATAAAAAATGGCATTGAAATGACTGTCACGTCACATTAACAACGTCAAACTAAATGAGACCGACTAGAAGTAAATATTCGTGCTAGGAATAACTGAAAATAATATGAATTAGTAATTCTTTTTGGTTAATTGTCACATTTACTATTATTGGAATAACGCTACAATGGGTAAGACCGGAAACCACGTATTTGAACCTAAGGTTAAGTCGCCTTGTTTTCAGGGATGTTATTTAGCTATTTTAAGAGCCTCATAGGTACTCGCGAAATGAGAATCCTGATATTGGGTTTAGACGGAGCAGGAAAAACGACAATACTATACAGACTACAAGTAGGAGAAGTAGTTACAACTATTCCAACGATAGGATTTAATGTCGAACAGGTTACATACAAAAACCTCAAATTCCAAGTTTGGGATTTAGGTGGACAAACTAGCATTAGGTATTTAACGTTTTGAATCTTTTAATTTAATTGGCCTTTACTACAAACTTTATATAGCCAGTTCGAATGTTCACATTATCTAATTCTATACTCATTGTAGGCCTTATTGGAGATGTTATTACAGTAACACAGATGCTATTATTTACGTAGTGGATTCTGCAGACAAAGAACGAATAGGCATATCGAAAGACGAATTAGTTCCGATGCTTAGAGTAAGTAAATAATTAGCATCAATAAGTGCTCCTTGGCACTATTAATTTAAGCGTAACAGTTATAATATGATGAATGTTTGCAGGAGGAAGAATTATCAGATGCAATTTTAGTGGTGCTGGCCAACAAGCAAGACATCCCGGGTTGCATGTCTCTGAAAGAAGTCCACCAGGCCCTCGGGCTGGAAGCGTTGAAAAATAGGACCTTTCAAATATTCAAAACGTCTGCTATTAAAGGGGAAGGTTTAGATATGGCGATGGAATGGCTGGCGAATGCCCTAAAAAATCGAAAATAACCCCCGTTCATTGGTGTTTTCTAGTCCTTTCATTTTCCTCGTCATTGTAAATTATTTTAAAAAATGTATTTAATATAATTTCGTTATTTCTGTCCGTACATAATATACTGTTATTTCGAGTAGATTAAAATATTGTAATTTATACGTTCTAAACTGTTATTTAATTAAAGTCGAGATTTTGAATACAATAACTACAGGGTGAAAATTTTAGAATTTGAGTATAAGTACTTGTATTATGTACGGATTTTATGTCCATTTGTGAACACGTGGGCCATCAAATACTTGCCCGATTTTATACAGTATTGTTTGTCGCAAATATATATTTTAAATGTATAAAGCAAAGGTGATCCTAGTAGTATTAATGATGACTGATCGGAAAAACCTACGAATGATTTTATAAACGAAATTTTCTACTTTCAAAAACCATTGAATTCATTTAACATGTACAGAATTTACACATTTGAATGACACGAGTTAGAGAATTAGAGCATGAATCAAATATATTCTTAAGGCCTCATAATTAAAATACTGTTAGGATCATGGATTTATTTCTAAAGTTTTTTCTTATTTTGTAAGTCTGTAGCTGGAACCTCAATTTGTTTCGAATCTATAAATAACCGTTGCATATTAGCTTGTAAAATATTTACATTCCTAATTTCACTTCATCGTGGTTTTATTGCCCACTGTACTTTTTTCAAAAAGATTAACTTTTGTAATTAAATAAAATGTAAATGTTTTTTGTTTGTTTCATTTATCTCAGTGAATTTGAATCTAAAGGAACTGAAACTGTTCACTTGTGTCTATGCTGAGAAATCAACAAATTGTTATATTATGAATTCTTATTTAAACGATATATCTAACATATTACAAGTTCTTCTTTTCGAGAAAATATTTTATAGCATTTACATGGTCTCCGTTTATTCTAATGACACCCGTAAGTTCGTTCACTTGACTCCTAATCGGTTGAAAAGATTCCTTCTGTAGAAACTCCTTGAGTTCATCCTCCAGCAGGTTAATATTCCCTTGAATTCTTTTTACAATCGTGTGCCTTCTAACTCCTCTTTGCGATACTTGCAAATAAACTGGGATCATGTGATTCTTCGTCCTTTGGACTAAATACGGTAATTGCTTCACATCTTCCGTTTGAGGTTTCCAACCCGAAGGATACGATTCTTTGTATATTGGCTGCGGAACAACTGTTAAAGGCAGCGCTCTTTCGACGTATTTCCATTCTTCGGGGTTCTTAGATACATCGTATTTAATTGTCGGCTCGCCTATATCTTCAATAAATGGTGAACCTTTGTAACTTCCATGCCTCACAGAATTTTTGTACTAAAAATTACAAATAAAAAAAACAATTTAACAGAAAATCTTACTTACTGTATTTGAATGTGTTGATAACCTAGAACGTAGTAATTGGGAAAAATAGCATCGTAAAGACATCGTAAATTACAAATGTTTTAAATAAATTATTTTTAAGGTTAGTTATTTAATTTTCACTTCTTAGATAAATGTCATAATGGCCTCTTACTTACAATTTTATCGTTCACTTATTCAACAAAAAAAGAAGATTTGTTGGAACTGTCAAGAATGTCACAAATGTCAAAAGTGAAAGATCGAAGATTGAGTAGTCAACAAAATAAAGGCATCAAAATATTTTGATATCTAATAATAGCCGATATACAAGGAAAATAAGCTGTAGCAATGTCAGTTCCAAATTTAACAAACAGTCTGTTGCAACAGCAGAACATTGTAATAAACCAGGTTCCTATAACACACACAATAATGACCAATGTTTCCAATGGTGTTCCTATTGTAAATGCAATCCAACATACAAACTCCAATGAGCAAAACGAAGACATGAAAACGGGAATACCAATGGTAGAAACAATTCAAGGTAAACGTTCGAAAATTCGATTCGATTACCATAATCGACTTAAAAATGTAAATTTCAGGAAACGTCCAAAATATTCAAGTACAAAGCATACAAATGCAAAACACGAATACCCAACAGCAAAAAGCGAACGTGCAGCAAAATGTTTCTTCGAGCGAACCCCAACAGGTGCTTACGAAGCAGCGCCTTCAAGATTTGGTCCGAGAGACAGACCAGACTCTGAACCTGGAAGAGGAAGTCGAAGAAATAATACTCGGTTACGTCGACGAGTTCGTCGATAGGTGCCTGAACGGGGCTGCTTTGATAGCCAAAAATCGCAATAACAACACGATCGAAGTGAAAGACGTTCAACAGTTTTTAAACAGAAATTACAATATGTGGTCTCCTGGTTTCGGCACCGACGAATTGAGACCTTACAAGAGGAGTCTGACGACCGATGTTCATAAACAGAGAATCGCTCTCATACGAAAAACTTTGAAAAAATATTAATGAATTCGTTGGTTTTTAATGAACTTTTTTACCAAGTTGTATGTACATATTTGATCTGTTTATTTCTTAATTTTTGTCTAATGAACTTTGAAATATATAGAGAGTACAAAAATTATTTCTTCCTTGTTTTATTATAAAGATATTTTTGTAGGTATATCTTACTCGTATAATTGATAATATCATTAACAATAATCTTTAAAGAAATTCCATTTGTAAATTTATCGTCTCTGAAACACCAATCTATATGAAATCTATTTATCCCAAATTAGCAGCTTATACTATAACCATTCATCTACATAATTTTATGTACATAAGTATTATCAAAATGCTTTTGAGGTCTTGAGGTCATCCACCTATAAAATGCCTATAAAACGCCTTACTCCTTTATCATTGCAGTTCTGCTTATACCAAACTTTCACCAACTTCCACAATTTTCAAAAATTAAAACTGTTCTTTGAAAACTTAAGTTTTTTTTTATTTCTGAGAATCGTTAGGTACGGTTCACCTATGCTCATTAATAATTTTGTTGTATCCTGCTTTGCATTTTCTCCTCGGACTTGTTTGCTGGCTCTGTTATGAATTCGGTTAAATAATCCAAAAATTTTACCGTTAAATATTTACTGTTTGCTATTGAATTAAATGAAATTGGTTCGACTACACTTGATATAAGTTGATAAATTAGCACAATTTGCAGGTACATGTAACGTTGAAGCTTTGTAAGGATTTTAAAATTCAAATGGCTCAAAAACTTTGGAAGGATTTTTAAAAGATCTACTAAAAGCTGAATTTGTTCTTTATAAAATGAGACTTTTTTCAGTTTTCTATCATGATTCATTCCTGAGTCATAAAAGAAATTATTAAGAGTTCCATTTATATCTTAATTAAAAAATAACAATTTGAAATTTGAAAAAAAATTCAACAACCACCTCGAAGATGTAAATCTCATCTAAAAATACACCAACTCTCAACTTTCTATCACCGTTCATTATCAATAAAAGTCAATTTTTTACTAACTAACAACCATTTCAATTGACTTTATAAAGACTCTTCTTCTTCACCCATCCTCCCAGCATTTCAGATGCAATTATAAAACAAAGAAACATCTGCAGCAATCAAAAAATCATCTACCTTAATGCACCCCTGCAATCACTGATATGTGGTACAAATCGGCATAGAAACAAATTTTTATCGGATTCAATTCGCACGTCTTTCGTTGGAATCGTCGACCCGCTTTCTTGAGGTAGTCCACCTCTGGCCAGAGCGCTAGGAAGAAGAGGTAAGTGGGTCATGTATATATACTCAAGTTCAAGGTATTTTAAAGGCATTTGGTGAAGACTTCCATTGGTGTGCACAGGTGTACGAGAGTTCCTCGATTAATTAGTGTCATCTTAGTCACCCGATTTCTAATAAGTAAGTTTCAGTTTTTTATTATTTTCAATAGATGTATCTAATAATAAAGCAGGTATTTTATTTGATTAATGAAAGAGTGCTGGAAGTTTGGTGCAGTTGAAGGTTTGTTTTTTAAATTTTATTGTAGAAGGTTCGCCCTGTAATAAATTTTTTAACTGCATAATTGAAGTTGTATGAATTGAAGTTAAAACTAAGAGTTTCCTATGAAGAAGCTACCATCTTTCATTTCCTTGAGCAATTAACGTAATTTGAGATTCATTAGCGATAAATTTTACCCACACAAAATAAAATTAGAAATTTTCCGCGTATCCGCAACATTTTCATTTCACCAGGTACTAAAATCTTTTCCTTGTTTAAACAGAATTCCATCTAATAGGTATTTTACATCATTTCATTCTACAAGGTCACTCTTTCTAACAACATTTGACCACAAATTTTCGATTAATTCGTATAAAAACTATTTCTACAGGGTGAAGTAACGAAGCAGCACCCCCTTCTAGCATCAAGCAATCGGTATTTTCCTTATAACTCAAACCATATTCAATATAAAATTTTAATTTCTACCCCACTTATTAAAAGTCTTCTTCAACAATTTTTGATCTTTCAAAACCCCCCAAAGTTTTTGAGAAAAATTTGATTGCTGATTGCTTTGGGGTAGCCACATCAATAACTCACCCTGTATAATTAACAGCAATTCAAAAAGGTGTAACTAGGACGAATTTTTAAAAATTAGCACCAATAATTAATGCTAGCAACTTTATCCTGGTAAATGTGGATTCAAATATTTAACGTTAGATCGATGCTGTTAATCGTGCAATATGTACTTAACGGATGCATCTTCGGATGGTTCGTTAACCTGTTAACTTTTCTACGTCTTACTGTTATTAGATCTCGTTAATTCAGTCGTTAATTTAACGAACGCGTTACCGCAATTTGCGTGATAGCCGAAAAATTGGCTCTCGCTTAATTATCATGCGTTTGAAATAACGCGGTTTTCTATATTTCTCCTAGCTCAACTAATATCTTAATTCGACAAATTGTCTTGAAACTGTAGATAATAAACGCGTCTTTGTTTTTAACAATTTTACTAATCAATTATTTTTGGTTATTCGAGTTTGTCATATTTATGGTTTTTCATTTTATTTAGGATGAAAATTAAGTTGTAGATGAGCAAGAATTTAATGTGTTAATTAAGAAGCGGAGAGAAATCTGTTAATTAACAAAACAATTGAGTTGGATTAAAGTTTGTGATTTAAAGTTCATGACCTTCTACATGTTGTGTATTGTGCAGTAAAATTATGTAATTTAGTAAATGGCCTAGTATTAAATAGCAAGTTTACGATGCGAGCGCATATCATTACATTCAAAATCGTTCCCTAGAGCCTAGCACAAACTTTCTTATTAGATTATTATGGAAAAGTATTCACAAAGATTGATGTATAACGGTGCATTGTCCTACTGTTACAGAAATCGCAACCCAATAACATTCCATAACATAGATAATACAAAATTATAATTCAACTTTTAGATAATTTTTATGCATCGTAAATTATTATTCCATTTCCTTTATGTGCTTTACAAAGTGGTTTTTTTAGCATTTGATCTACATTGTGATACGGTAAACGTATGTAAATGGGATTCTAATATAGTCGTACAATATTATCTTAGAATAAAAGATTTATTTGGTAAAAATCGAAAACGTCAATCCGCAATTAACTTATTAAAAAGTAAATTTCTTCGGTTTTATAACGCATTTCGAAAGAAAGTTCATCGTTATTTTCACTTTAGAAGAATTCGAGATAATTGTCGGCGAGTACGAATTCTATAATGTTGAATTTGTCCAAGTAGGTCACCGCCATGATGGTCACTCGCGTACTTTTCACAGACTTTATTAATGAGGTGACGTGTCGTTGTTTTAAATTAATATCGAAGGTGCAAGTTCGAGCTAGAAATCGCACAAAAATTATCTACTCGATAAACAAAAAGTATACGCCATTTTGTCTAAGCTGACGTTTCTATTTTCTGTAAAGTACCCGCAGATATTCTTCTTTTTTAATAGGTATGTAGGAATACAGGATATTCCTTAATGTCATGGTAAAGTATTTAAGAGGGTGATTCATGGACCAATTTTAAGGTAAAAACTTCTCGTACTGGATATTTTTGAAGGAAAAAGTGGTACGTCACTGTTTTCTTATAAAATAAAAATTATTTTTGGTGTTCCCGTTCAATTGAGAACAAATTTGATTTCTTGCAATTAACTGTAATTAAATGCATTAATTTGTCATTACCGCTGTTATGAAGTTAGAAATTTGGTATAGTAATAAGAATTAGCAATACATATAGATACATATGAAGTTTTTTCCTTATAAAATGGGTCCAAAAATGGCCCCCTTAAATGCACGTCTTCATGTATAAGTAGAGTTGTTCCGTTAGGTGTATAACGCATTAATGTGAGTTTTTTTGTGAAAAACGCTGATTAAGGACAAAAAATAACGCGAGTACACGGAAGGTTTTTCATCCCAGCATCAGTAACAGTTAATCGAAGAAATATACGCAATTAAATTGGCATAAGGTCGTCTCAAACGAGTTTATCAAACCCGCACGACGGGAAAAAGTGGTCGCGAGATGAAAAAAACGAATCGTCCGGCATTAAAAATTAGAAAACTTCTTCCTAAAGTTCAACAACACGTGTTAATATCAGGAAATAGTTACACTTACAATACAATAGTATGTTACATGTTACCAGCGTTACTCAATAATTACCAGTTAATTTCGACCCTGTTTTTTCCAAACCAAAACTGCACACGTTTTATCCGATTGTCGCAAAAACAATGCGGCTTTCTATCATTAATATATTTATTTAACGGCGTTACGACATCAGAACCCGGACCAATTTGAGATGGTCGACTTCAGAAACACAAATGTGCACGACACTATTAGGACGTCGCGTATGTGCTAAGAGACTCTTCATGTCTTCATGCTTTCTAAACTGCGCTTAACAGTCGAAAATCCTCTTTGAATGGAATAATAGAACGCGTGACCTGATTAGGCGAGGCCGCGTTTAGGCCGTTTAAAAGATTTCCTGAATGACAATGAGGCGGAAAAATCTCGCATAAACAGCACCAAATTAGAGTGAAACTTTTTAAGTTCTTCCAAAGGTAGGGAGAATTGAAGCAATGCATGGGTAAAGTTAAGGGAAATAAGCCATAAAAAATACTAATTTAGCACCTCTATCATCAAATTAGTCAAATATTTAGTCATTTTAATGTGTACTTTGGTGATTTCTCATGTTATTGAGTATTTTCGATACTAATTCTTACAATTTTAAAGAATTTTTGTGAGAATTTTATCTCTATTTCCCATTGCAGTATACTGATGATGCAGTATTCATCTTTCTCACAACATCCAAATCATCTCGGTCAATTCTTCAATAGAAAAAGCTCATTTTGTATTGCAATTTTTACAAATAGTAGAGGCAATATTTTTTTTCGTATTTAAATTCTATATACTTATCTTGAAAAGTATTAAATTTAGGTAGGTATAGTGGAATGTTTAATAAGAATGAAAGCCCTTCAAAAATTCTTCCTGTGGTATAATAAAAGAGGTGTTATTTTTGCGTTTGAAAATATTCATTTTTTCCATTTTCACAATATTTGCAACGTATATATAAATTATTTTCAAATCAATCCGTTTAGTTTCTACGGAGTGCTGGTAAACGATTTTCATGGAAAATGGTCATTTTTGGAAAGATGAAGACGAACTAAATTCAATTTTTTAATATAAAACAGGGTGTTCCATTTAAAAATGTATAAGTTTGGTTTACCACGGTAAAACGGAATTATTTTATCTATTATTAGGATAGAAAATCCCAATATCTCATTTACTGAGGATAATATCAATAAATCTTCTTTCCAAAAGTTGTGGATACTTTTATGCTGCATATTTTAAAATTGGTTATATTTATACAGACTCTGTATGTAGAATAGTATTTTAGTAATTTTGAGTAATTTTTAGTTAATTCTTCGCAATTTAGTAGTATTTCAGGCGTTTTATAGCATATCAAATGGGAAAGCATAGCGAAAATTTTGGCTAAACGCGATGAACAAAAAGTGCTACAATTTAAATTAACCCAAAAACCGTATCATTTGAGGCAAATTACGGTCGAAAAATCGCTTAACGAGGAGAAAATCGAAAAGAGCGAAACGGTGTCGTTGGAATTAAGCAAAAAAGCGAAAAAACACGTCCTCTATTTTAACACTCTACTTCAAACGAACGACCATTACAATGTGACGATAAACAAACCGAAAATTAAAAATACAAGCAAATGGAATATGTAATGTAACGGTTAAAATTGGTTCGAAATAAACAAGCAAGGCATACTCAACTATGTCTGATGACCCGCTTTTGATTTGGGCTACAACCAGTGACGTGCTCAGAACCTCAGAAACTTATTCAAAAAATATAAAGAATTCAGAAGATCCATGTAAGATCCTAAATGGTTCATCCAGAACAAATAAGTACCATTATTGGTGCCAAAATGTATTAGATATGGAATTTTTTTGGCAAAACCAGCAAAATATTTCCTCGTTGTACATTATTCTAGATTATCCTAGATACTTCCTCTTCCTGTATATCCAGATTATCCAGAATATTCTGATATATCTTAGAAGGATTCCTATAGACATCCATAGGCCTATACGAGCAAACATACTGTTTTGTTAACGATTATCTGCTCCCTAATTCAGAAGAAACAGTAAGAATATGAAGTAAAGACAATGACCAGAAGAGATTATTGAGATTCTAGCTAACGACACCACTGGCTCGCATGAATCGAGTTTCGCTTGTGCGGCTGAAGGCCGCGTTTACTCGAATTTTTCCACGCGTCCCGTTACTTTGCGCGTTTAGCCGGAAAAGAGGATAAGCGTATTCGATGTGGGCAAGATCAAGCTCAAGGTCGTTCGCCAAGAACTTCGACGGTAATCGCTCCCGAGCCGAAACGGTACTGCCTATTTAACCAATTAACCAGTGAAATCGATGTTTGTTCTTCATAATCTCTTCATTTCCTTGCCAGGAACAGCTCTATAAAGCCTCTTTAACCGTTTTTTTTTTCAATTGGTGCAATAAAATTGCAACATTATTCGTTTGCAGGATGTATAGAGAGGCAGTAGGCTGGGCGTTCGCTGCCCTGCTGGTGTCCAGCTCGCTGGTGGGTACGTTCTCCTACCCCAACGTGCACGTGAGCGCGCCATCGGCGGCGTCCCCCGAGCCCCAGCAGGTGGGCGCCGGGCGCAATTTCTACCCGGTGAAGGGGCCCAGGGACGTGCCGGAGCAGCGGGCCGAGCGCAAGTTCGCCGAGAAGCCCAACCACGTGAAGAAGGTGGCGCTCGACCGGCTGGACGACATCGAGACGAACTCCATAGGGGAGAGCTCGGCGGCGGGCGGGGGATTCTCCTGGTCGAACCTCTTGGGTTAGTTGAGCAATTGTATTCGCCGGCTTGAGTGGTATATTGAAGGGGTTTCAGGCATGCTGATGCAGATGATCTTCAACCCGGGCGGCGGCAACAACCAGGGGCCCAGCAAGTCCGAGGTGCTGGAGGACGGGCCTATCCAGCCGACGTCGCCGTGGGCCAATTTGCTGTCTGTTGGTTTGAAGATTCTCACTGCTATTTTGGGCGGGGGCAACACCGCCAGCGATGGGATCGATAAGGTTGATAACGGAAACTCGCCGATGCAGGTAAGGCATTTCAAGAACAGCGCCATTTTTTGAGGATATCATGTTTTAATGCATTTGAAAGGGTGGCTAGTTTACTATTATTTAGTAATTTTTAAAGTATGCAAAGTGGTGAAATGTCTAGGTAATACAGCTTCTTTATTAAAGGAAAATGTTTAATACCAAGTAACATTTAAAAATATATGCTGGAGATGTGTAACGTGAATGCTTAGGGAACAAAATTAATCATTTTTTACCATTTAATAAAGAAGTCATTTTACTTTGATATTCTATTTGACCACCTTGTTACACTAATGTACAGAAAAATAAAAAAATCATCAATCAAGATTATTCATTTTGGGACTAATGATGCATACATTTTAAGCGAAATTCCACATTTCGAAATCATTATATTCAAAATTAAGGCTGTTTTATCGATTATGACAACACAGATTGTTATGATTTTTGTTACGCGTCGGCACTGTTTACCAAATTTTTTTCGCTTCATGTCAGCACTGACTTTATTTCACTCTATCTTTAAAGAGATAGGTCGCCTATTTCACTCGCACATTTCACCGATTTAATGCTATTCAATACAGACATGCACTCAGATTTTTTCTTCGTAGAAATATACCTAACAATTTTATTTTATTATTTTCGTAACTTATTATGCAATAAACTGTCGGTTATTGCAATTTTTAATTTAATTATAATCTAGTAGAGTTAGTAAGAAAAAAGGAAGATAAAAAGTCGGGGGCTCTAAATAATATGAGTACATTTCTGTACACTAATAGTTTGCGAAACACGCTGTAGAAATAAGAGCGAAAGCGATATAGTTTCAAAAATTCGTAAAATTTGAAATGGGTTTCCCATTTCTTATGCTTATTTTTTACTTTAACAGAAAATTTTATAAAGACAAAAGTTTACAAAAACTATTGTCTACAATCTGTCAGAATGATATTTTTAATATTTTATATTTCAGGTGGATTTTTATTTACATTTCCAAAAGTATGAGGTAAAGTGAAAATATCGTTCTGACAATTTCTTCGCAAGTTCGCAATTGACTTCTCACAAAAATTTCAACAAAATTTGACTATAAATAACGGAGATATTTGGGAAACCGTTTTTATATGTAACGATAGAACAGCCTTAATGCTCGGTTCATAAATAATGTAAAATAAACGAGCTTTGCTTTTAGTGTTATTAGTTTTTGTAAATATATAAGCGGCACTAGTAGTAGCTATAAAATTGCACAGGGTGTTCTGGAGGCCGTGGTAGAAGCTGTGGTGGGAGACAGAGATCCTCAGCAGGTTAACAAGATAGCTAGGCAGGCCGGTGAGGTATGTGAGAAATTAAAAATTCTAACACCGAAGACACCGTTTTCGAAATCTTCACTAACAATTTAATTCGACGGTTTGTTGTTTCCGAGATGCAGTTTGTAACTATATTGTAAATAAATATACCCGGTGTAAAATCTCGGCAAGAACAACCGCGTTCCACTTTTCTAAATCTGAACAAAACTTGGTTAAAAAGGCGATCAAACTAGCAAAAATCCTCACCGATTCGTTTGCAGTTCATTAACATCGTGGTGAATTTGCTGGACGCTCTGAAGACTTCTTTCTCGCACCGATCCATGATGGCCAGACACTTGGGCAGGAAAGACTCCATCAGCGACGCCGCCACGGCCAGTCTGACGATGGTGAAAGGATACCTGAGGTCCTTGAAGACGGGAGACACCAAATGCATGGAGAGATACGTTTGCCAGGCCAACAGCGAGTGCTCCAAAGACATCGGGCAAAGCTCGCTCTATTGCCACCTCGGAAGGTAAATTAACGCGCGAGGCTCTCACAATAAATGTATAACAATTCTTTGCAGTTATGCTGTAAGTTTCATTCTGGAGAAATCCGTCGGGACGCCGTCGTTCGACGTCTTCTACGAGGCGGGACGAAGGGGAAGATACGGCGACAACTGCCAGGAGAAGTATTTGGAATGCAACGAAGTTTGAAAACGTCGACTAACTTCTGTGAATTAGAAAGCGGACAATCGAGTTGAAACGGTGATTAATTTTGTAACTGAAAATATCCTTCTCTGCGCCTACGTCGAATGAGACGTTCGCGATTTGATAAACAATATTTTAAGCTACAAATTTAAAAACGAACCAAAGTAGTTTTAGATGATTTCAGTTTTTGAATTGTTACAAGTACTAATTACTTATTATTAGCGTACTACTTAAAGCACAGTTTGGACTGGATAAATATGACTGTTGTTAGATCATTTCGGTTAAATTAGATTTTGAAAAAAACCCTTCGAAACAACAATTTCTAATTCAATGTGTATTTTAAATGCAAACAAAATTAGTTTCGAAAGATTATTGTATGCATGAGCAAAGTTTGATTTGATGAATGTGTCTCGATAGATATTTATTTATGAATATTTTTCACTTTTTATATTTGTAAAGATAATTCGTTTTGTATTAATTGTATTTGCAAATGTATTTTTATTTATTTAAATACATAGTATAGTATTTATTGTAACGGCGACTTTGTTTTCAGTGATAACCTACATAAAATCCAAAAATGCACGTTTAATACAAATGCAAATTGAAATTTGACAACTTAAATTAGTAATCAATTAACTTAATTAAATTTTCCTTTCACTCCTCGTGAATCGTGAACAATTTGGCCACTTCGTTTAGATCCTCGAACTTCCTGTGATCCATAAGCACCTGTCGAGCCACGCCGATCTTGTTGAAAACGTTCCACATCACCACACCCACGACGATATCGTCTTTTAAATAAAATATCACACCTTTATTGAAATCTTCATCGCCGCTCTCCGACACGTTCACCGATTTGGCCAGCCTTTTTTCTTCTCGCTCGCTTCGGTCTTCCTCAGCCTAATCAAATACACAACCATTAAAATAGTATTAACTCAATTCCCTCATTTCCCACCTTCTCTTTCTTAACATCCTCGTTTTCATTCTCTATGACAGCTTCTTTTGCGACGATTTTCTTCTCACTTTTGGCGAACACGGCGACTGTAGGTAATGTAGAATCGACTATACCGATGGCTTCGTATCCTACGTCAGGTCCTAAATCCGACCAAAACATGCTCTGATGTAGGTAAGGTTTCCTGGCCCCTGCCATATTTTCGCCAGCCAATCTGCCAGTAACGACGGCGTGATCGTGATGCTCGAAGCGCCTTCTGCCCAGTTTTGTATCGTAGAAACAAGCGCAATCTCCGGCCTGTGAAACAAAACATCATCCCTGTATATACTCATATAGTTGACCCTTGTGATTTCATCGCTAGATAAAACTGAATATATGTTTACAGGACTTTTGTTAATAACTTACAACGTATATATCAGATCTAGCCTGAAGTTCTGTGTTAACTAGGTAACCTCCTAATTCCGGATCGACTTCCAAGCCGGATTCATTGGCAAGATCTGTGTTGGCTTCGACACCGACTGCTATTACTGCATAATCAACTACTAACGTGTTGCCATCGTTTAAAGTCAATTCTAATTTTTTATTCTTCTCTTTTAAAGCAATTACTTCGGATTCAGCAATAACCTACAATGGATAAATAAGACTCTAAAAATATGTAAGCCGATTTTAGTAGATTATACATACTTTCACTCCTTCGTTTTTAACTTTGTTAGTGGTCCAAGCTGATAGGTATTCTGGAAGTATTTTACCCATATTTCCGCCTTCTTTGAAGATCTGGTAAACGTTTTTGTTCCCTTTCGCGTCTGAAACGTAATACATTTGATTTATTTCCCGTAAATAGCTTTTCTACGAACCTTTACGAGCCATAGCACAAGCCAATTCGCTGCCCAAGAATCCCCCGCCTACTACAGCCACGTCCGAAGATTTTTCAAATAAGTCGTAGGCTTCCTCGAAATCGTGAATATCCCTATAAATTTTTACCAAATCCGAAGTTTTTTCATTGAGTTTAGCTGCTTGGAAAACTGGCAGCAATTTCGGTTTCGCACCTAAAATGATAGCATAATATTACGCTGATAAATAATATTTGTCTAATAATACCTGTGGCTAATAAACATTTGCCGAAATGGATTTCAGTGCCGTCATCTAATGTCACGAATTTTTCATTTACATCTAATTTCTTGACGGTCCATCCTCTAGCAACGGCAACTCCACCGTTCGGAGCTTCCATCAAAGAGGTGCAATCCGTGTAAAATTCTTCCGGCTCATAAAACAAACTTGAGACAATTTATTAGAAATAATGTAAAATGAATACTAAATTTACAAACCTCCTTTCGGAACCGTTCCACTGCTTGAAAGCCCTCTTTTTAACCAAATCCTTGTCTTCGTTAAACCAAATTTCCTTGGATAACGGAGGTCTCATGTACGGATAGAAGTTTTCATTAGTAATCATCAACACCTACAGAATGTGAATGTATATTTAGGTATATTGAAATGTACAATTTAATGTAGAATTACCTTAGCTTGGGGATCTACAGATTTAATAGCACGAAATGCTGTAAATGATGCAGTTCCTCCACCGATTAGCAAGTAAGGCACATCTTTCGGTATATCTTTCGAGTTGCTCGGGTTCTTCTGGATAGGTCTCTTCTTTTCTACAAAAATATTCATATACACTATTAAAGTATCTGTTTATTTAAAGTAGAACAGACTTACTTTCTTCTAACTTAAATTCCTTGGGTTTATTCTTAGTCGGGCTAATAAACCAAATCTTAAAAAGTAAACTAAATTAGTCGAAATATATTAAATTAATACATTCAACCTACTGTTCCTAATGTAAATGCGGTAAATAACATTCCGAATAGTAACGATTTACTTTTTTTACTGCCATCCTGCTTCTGTTGGTCGGATGATTGAACTGAATCATTCATTAAATTTACTGATGCATTATTGATCGAAGGTATCTAAAATTTCAAATAATTACACTTGATGTTCTCCTGATCACGCATAAATTTGTGACTACTTACCTTCTTATCTTTACTGTCATTGCTAAAAGTTCTTACACAACAGCATGATCTATGTTTGTATACTAAAATAATAATTTTCATTTAATTCCTGCTATAACTTATTATCTAATACTTACTTATTCCGTTAAAAGCAGACTGGGAATACTGGGATGTTTGCCTCGATAAATTAAGGTTAACAGAAATTGTTTGCAATTGCCTGACTCTCAACATATTATTTTGTAATTGCCAAACCTAGTTGTACACTAATGATACGAAAATATTCGATGTTATAAAAAATTACTGAAAAATGATTTTTTTAAAACTGAAACTTCAAAGTAATGAAACTTGATTTTCACTTGTTTCAGCAAAAATAACTATAAGCGAGGGCTTACTGATTATAATGGCAGTTAAATGTTCACAAAGTGTTTGGAGAAGCTTTCAGCCCTCACCTTAAGAGTCTTTTAATAATTTGCCTTTATAAAATAACGCAAATAACCGGCACACGCTTTTCATTCCCATTTCCACAATCCCAACCTTTGGATTTTTTTGTAATCAACAAATGACAATGACACGTGATTATGACTTTGACATTTAAGTCAAAGTGGCCTAATTATATTAGCAATGTAGCTACCGCGAAAGTAACATTCTACAAAAACTTAAAAGAAATTATATCGATTATAAGTAAAAGAACTAAAATCAATTAATAGAAATGTGTGCAAGGTAATTTACGAACCAAACATAAAATTCTGCAAAGCTTACTGGAGCTGAAAATCCAACAAGTCTGTGTCAAGTGTCAACCACATTGACAACCACAAACCACAACTGTCATTGTCAAGCCATCATATGTGTCAACCTCACCCATTACACCGGATAGTGATAAAAAAATTCATTTTTTAGGTGTGGTTCTGTTTTAATATAACAAATTTGCAGTATTTATAAATTAAATTCAGTTGCAATGGAAGGAAAATTGCCAGCCTGTGTAATAGACGTCGGGACTGGGTGAGTAATTGAAATTCGCCTATCCAAAATTAACGTTGCAAATTACCGTGTTATTCTTCGATTTAGGTATACAAAATTAGGTTTCGCTGCAAATAAAGAACCACAGTTTATAATCCCCTCGGCCATCGCTATCAAAGAAAGTGCTAAAGTTGGTGACACGAACAGCCGGAGACTAAACAAAGGTGTAGAGGACCTGGACTTCTTCATAGGCGATGAAGCATTTGATGCCACCGGATACGCTGTGAAGGTATACATTCAGTTATTCCCCTTAATAACATACTGAAGAACATAAATTTCAGTACCCAGTTCGACATGGTCTCGTGGAAGATTGGGATTTGATGGAAAAGTTTCTGGAACAGTGCATTTTTAAATATCTTCGAGCTGAACCGGAAGATCATCACTTTCTTCTAACAGAACCCCCTCTCAATACCCCAGAAAACAGAGAATATTTAGCAGAAATTATGTTCGAATCATTCAACGTGCCAGGTTTATATATTGCCGTGCAAGCCGTTTTAGCCTTAGCTGCCAGCTGGGCTAGTAGGAATATTGAAGAACGTACTCTTACTGGAATAGTTATCGATAGCGGTGATGGCGTTACCCACGTAATTCCAGTGGTAAGCATTTTTTGTCTCTAATCACATCATTTATACATTACAGTTTCGTCACCTGTGATTAATAATTAATTAATGTGTTCTATCACACATAGTAATAGTATTATCAGTTAAATAAGCAAATTGTTATTTCAGAAATGCTTTGTAAACTTCAAAAATGTTAAACTAGTTATGCTGAAAAGGGTTATTTTTTACATTATATTTTTACCACTATTAACATGTTTTAATGTTGTAGGCCGAAGGTTACGTTATTGGAAGTTGCATAAAGCACATTCCAATCGCTGGAAGGAATATCACGTATTTTATTCAGTCATTGTTAAGAGAAAGAGAAATCGGAATTCCACCGGAGCAATCATTGGAGACTGCAAAGGCGATAAAAGAAAAATACTGCTACATATGCCCAGACATAGCGAAGGAATTCTCGAAATACGACACTGATCCGGCTAAGTGGATGAAGAAATACGATGGGATGAATTCCGTTACGAAGCAACCCTTCAGCGTTGATGTAGGTTACGAAAGATTTTTGGGGCCGGAGATTTTCTTCCATCCGGAATTTTCCAATCCCGATTTTACAGTTCCCCTATCGCAAATCGTTGATGATGTTATTCAGAATTGTCCTATTGATGTACGCAGGCCTTTGTACGATAATATTGTCCTGTCTGGTGGTTCGACTATGTTCAAAGATTTTGGTAGAAGGTTGCAGAGAGACATAAAAAGAACGGTAGATGCAAGACTGAAATTAAGTGAGACACTCGGCGGAGGTAGATTGAAGGTAATTTCTAACAAGTTTTGAAAGTGTGTGTTCTAAGAAAAATTATTCCTTTTCCAGCCAAAGCCCATTGATGTCCAAGTAATTTCACATCATATGCAACGTTATGCTGTTTATTTCGGAGGTAGCATGTTGGCCTCCACTGTAAGTATTTTTACGATTAATTTTATTATTAAAATTCTAATTTATTTCCTTTTTTTTAGCCTGAATTCTACACAGTTTGTCATACAAAAGAAGATTATGAAGAGTTTGGACCCAGTATTTGTAGGCACAATCCAGTATTCGGTACAATGACATAATTACTTTATTTTATATTTATTTTTTACTTTTTTTATACTTCATGTAAAGTAAATAGTTTTAAAGCCGATTGTTAAATATAGGTTTCATTTTCTAATATCATATTTATTTGTAATACTTGTAGCTGGATTTACCAGCAATTTTTTAAACCCAACTTTCTTGTACCTTGATATTGTTATATTAAGTATTGTTAGTTTTAAAAGATTATAAGATGGATTAAAATTTTTTTCGTACTATGTAATATTTGCTGATTTTAAGAGTTTAAAAAATGAACAACAAAAATCAGTACAAAAGTTTTGTTTTTAAAAATTTACAAAAATAGGAATTCTTAAATAATAAAAATGACTAGATTACTTAATGGATGGGATAAAATTACATAATGTCAATCATTTTAATTCAATTAAAATATCGCTTAGATCAGAATTTAGAACAATATTTTTTCAAAATCGAACACAAATCAATTCTAATTAATTACATAAATACAACTTAAATTTGATCAATCCATTAATAATATTGAATTAAAAACACACTTAAATATACCCCCAAAAACCAATACAGTCAAAGAATTATAAACATACAAATGACTAGTCTTTGATCCTAAAATAAAAATAACTGGAGCACTTAATTAATGTGGCCTAATTAACACCTATCATTCTTGATAGACGGATTTAGATCAAGAAAATATTGATGGGCCATTGCATCATCCGCCGACATTCGTCCCATTGGGTTACAAATCAACAACTTTTGAAGCAAGTCTCTTCCTCTGTTCCCTAACTTAGGTACAACCTAAAATTTTCATTTTATATAATCTCAACGCATTTGTATAACTCAATAGGATTACCTGTGACATGCTCATGTTTGGTTGATATATCGGAAACGGTTTGTAATCGGGTAATTGGGTCATCCCGTTCCAAGTTTCCTCCGTGGGGGTACCTAATAGTTTAAATATCCTTCTTAATTGGTCATCTACATCGGAACCAGGAAATAATGGTCTACCTATAACAATAAAATGTTATTTTTGTACAGGGTGTCGTAAAACTTATTCGGTGTATACCTGCATTAGCCAATTCTGCGAAAATACACCCTGCTGACCACATATCTATAGAAGTAGTGTAAAGCTTAGCCCCGTATAATACGTCCGGCGGCCTGTACCATAATGTAACTACTTCAGCGGAGTAGCATTTAACAGGTATACCGAAAGCCCTAGCCAAACCAAAATCAGCAAGCTTCAATTCGCCGTTCTTATTAATTAACAAGTTTTGGGGCTTCAGGTCTCTATGAAGGACGTTGTGGCTGTGGCAAAAAGCGAGACCTCTTAATAATTGGTACATAAAGGACTTAACAACATCCAAATCGATATCACCGTTTAAACTGTCGAAGTATTTTTTTAAGTCTTGATCACAGTGTTCGAAGACTAGTGTGAGTTTCTTGTCGCTGTGCAGCACATCATACAGACGCACGATGTTCTTGTGTTTGAGTTCTTTCAGTAAACATATTTCTCGAAGGGCTGACGAGGGAACTCCTTCGTCGTCGTCGTCCAATCGGACTCTTTTCAGCGCCACTATCTCGAGGGATTCCCGGTTTTTCGCTTTGAAGACAGTGCCGTACGTCCCCTCGCCTATTTTTTCCAATTTTTCGTACTTCTGCATGGTTTCCAGCCAGTAAATAAACAAAAATATCCAAAGACGTCGGATTGACGTTTCGTGACATATGACATTCTTATTTTAACTAGCGCTTTTCTTGAGGTTATTCAGCTAGGTGTAAAATAAAAATTTCTTTTACTCGAAATAGTTATATTGTAACGGCTTCTTTCTCATTGAATATTAAACTCTTGGCTACTTTAACGTGAATGTCGTTGGAAATTCTTGTGAACCAGAATCTAGAATTAACTAAATGATGGAAGCTGTCTCCGAATGAAGCAGTAATGTAGGCTCTGTCTCCATCTATTCTTGTAGTACAAAAGTTTGTAATGATTACCTAAAATAAGATAAAATGCAGGTATAAAAAGTGTATAAAAGGAAATGTGTTATTTAAAATACTTACACATAAATTATACTTGTTCGAAAGGTATCGCAATACTTGAATAATTTTGTTAGTTAATTTAAAACGTTCTGTAACGTCTAATTGCCTTAATATGTAGGATATGCTGTCTACGATTAATAAACGAATCTACAAAAAAAATATTCATTAATTATCTAATGCTAAGGAAACTTTAGTGTGTTTATATGTACTTCTTTCTGTTGTAAAATGCGCTCCAGTTTGTAAAGACATGCAGTAAATTGTAGTGGGTTGATAACTTTTGTATAGTATATATGATCCAAAATATATTCGACATTAACTTCTTCGAGAATGTTAGGATATTCTTCAAAAAACTCGGTGGCTACTTCTAAAAAAAGATTTAAATTTAATACCAAAATGAAATGTAATCATGGGGCAAATTACCTTTTAATTTATCTATAGAAAAATTACCATTTGTACTAATATAAAACGCTTCCCCGCCACATCCACCAAGAGTTTTGGGCATTTGAACGGTAACACATAATCTCAAACTGAAACCAATTATTTTAAAATTGAGGCATTGCAATAAATATTTAGAATATTACCATATTGGAGTTGAACATTCAAAATGACCGGTAAATTCGACGATTTTCTTTGGAACTAAAATATTTTTGAATACTTCATCTAACTTTTCGTTGTAACTTAAAATACAGCCATTAATACATTCTTGTTTTAACAAATTAAGAGCAGAATTACAAGACAGAGCCTTAACTGAAGTTTTGAAAATATTTAATATTTTCTGGTTTTGTGGTAAATCCAAAACAGAGAAATCTAAAGTTTCAACACCCATTATGAAAACAAAAACAAATATTAGTTTTTTAAATTTCTTCTTTTTTAACGATCTTAGAAAAAATTGAAAATGCCTGATGTGACATATGTCAAATTGAAGTCGGTGTTGTCAAATTGTTTTTTCTTATAAAATAATTTTACATTTTTAGTTGTACTTTTTCAATTTTTTATTGAAATATAATGTTTATAAATCGCCCCATAATTAATAATAATATTTTTTTTAAACACATTCAAAATTCTTCGTAATTTCAACGTCAGCTTGCGAGTCTCGAAATCTGGCAATGTCGCAATATATTTTAAAAGTTTTTAACGGCTGCTCTGCTTCACCAACCTTCATTTTTAAATGAGTCAAATTTTCAACGATGTTATTTAATTAGCGTTCGTCTACGTTTTGGTTTTTTGTGTGAATATATGTGGTTTTATAAGTCATTATTGTGCTAGGATTGTAATTTATTCGTTATAATGTTTCTTCAAGTAAGTTACTTCATAAATAAATAAGGTTATTGTTGTTACATTTTGCTTTTTCCCAAAATGTTTTTCTACTAATGGAATTCCTGTTGGTTTTACATCAGTTAAGAGCCTACAATGATAATTATTTAGGTAATCTGTAAATGAAGCTTTACTTGCTTGTATAAATACATATTTAGTATAACATTGATATATTTTTGACCAGATAAATACGCTACTTTTTCAATGATTATTTCTGATAAAATCTCTTTAAAAAACATGTATTTACTCTTTTTCGTTTTACATGTTAAAGTTTATTTGTTGATCACATACAGGGTGATCTTTAATGAGTCCCCAGTGAGAAGTCCCGTTTCAAACCAATCTAAGAGTATTTACTTTTTTGTCAGTTTTCCCCTCCAAAGGCGATAAAGAAACAGCCTGTGGTTAAAAAGAAGATTCAAGATAGAACTGAGATCTTATCATTGGCCCCCTTCGCAGTGGTTCCAAAGTTATATTTCGAAGATATCCCTGTTGGAAGCACCTCCACGTGCAAGTTGATCATAAGGAATTCCACCGACCAGCAATTAACGGTAAGTCTTTTAGGCTTTGCTTTGAGAAATATTAACTAAAATGATTTTTGTAGATTTTTCTAACAAAAAAAATACCTGCCGATTTTAATGTGACATATAATTGGGAACAAACGGATATAGAAGAGAACTCGGACGTTTTATTCGAATTAACATGGAATCCAATTAGTAAGGAGAGTTCTTATCAAAAAATTTGTTTTGAAACCACAGATGGGACGCAACGAAATGTCCCGATTATTTTTAAAAGTGTACTACCCAAGGTAAAATAATTATTTACTGTAGATTCTCTATCATACACATGAGGCTGCGTATCTCGAGTTGACGGAATTTTTATTTGTTACAGAAAAAGAATGTAGGAAAAACTAAACAATTCAAAAAATCTCCAACTAAAAAATATTATTCTTGTAAGCCTTCTAAAATTTCTACGAAAAGGTACTCTTTGTCTCCCAACAAAAATGCAGCAGTTAAGAAAAAATCGGCCACATCATCACCATTCAGCGATATTAGAACAGACCTATTTGATTTGGCGAATGTGGAAACTACTACATTTATTTCTTCTACAATTCAGAGGGAATTTAAGGAACCCTTAGGGGTAAATTTTGGAGAGAACAGAGAAACTACGTTCACAAAAGAAGTTAGCGAACATATTGATTGGAGACCGACATCTACTCCCCATAGATCATTTTACCTAAATACCCCTTCTCCAGCACCAAAAACTAATCAAACACTATCGTTCGCAAATTGGTTTCTCTCTAGAGAATGTAATAAGGAGAATATTCAAGTAGAGACGTCAAATAGAAGTCTTGATGAAGTATTTAATGACTCGCTTATGAGCTTTCGAGCGCCCTCAACTCCGCTACTAAAACCGCTATCCCTTCAAAACTTGCATGAAGAGAAGTCAGAAATGTCCTTTGGTACATATTATAGGCAATCTCTCAAACCAAAACCATCAACATCCGACTTTGAATACAAATTACAACATCTTGATTCTATGTGCTTTTCATCACCAAAAAAAAATTCTCAAATGAACCAATGCATCAGTGAATCAATGTATGAAGAAACACCAGAGCAGAAGTCTAATACTTTCGTTAAAGACACCACTTTCCATACCTATGTAAAGGACAGCTATTTTGAGTCGAACTTTAGGAATCCGGCTTTTGTCATAGATGAGAGGTTTATGAATCCTTTAGAAGAGATGAACAACCAAGCAAATGTTGATTCAGATGAAAGACAAACATTCTGTTTGGATTACAATGCTCCTTACAAGAAAAGGAAGCAAGATTTACATGCCAATAAAAACAGGGGCCCTACGAACTGGTCCAAAGCTGGAGATTCTGCTTTCAGAGTCCACAAGAGCACCACCGGTTTGATGCTGAATAAAAAAGACCGCAATAACGAAGTAAAATCTCTATCTGTGGAAAAAACATGTTCTGCTACGATAATAAATCCGTTCTTAATGGCTGCCAGCGGTTGCGATCCTTTTCTTACCACGCAAACTTACGTCAATGATGAATGGGTTGCTCAACAGGAAAATAATTTCAAGAAGTGGCTTAATGCCCTCCTTACACCGCCTCAGGAATTTTCCTACGAAGATAAACCGATCGATATCGCTAAAGTTTGGCAAGTAAGTAATCCTCAATATGATTAATTATTTTTTTGCTAATATCAATTTGTTACTCACAGGAATGTAAGAATATGGACATCGAATCAGCATCGAGTAAAGAAGAAGTTTCCAGTAAATATCACGTCAATGCCAAGCTGATCAACCTAAGAAAATCGGCCAGGACGTTATTCAAATCCGAAGCAATTAGTAAAATTTTGCTCAAACTGTCTGAAGCCGTCGATAAAGGAAGATTGAGCGTCAGACAGGACAAGGATATTTTTCTAAATCTCGCAACAAAGTCCGAGTTAATGTCTCTCGTTTTGAGTTACACGCCCCTGTGGTTGCGAATCGGATTGGAGACAGTCTACAACGAAACCATTCCACTCAAATCGAATTCAGATATCGAAGGATTGGGGAATTTTATCATTAACAGATTGTTCAAAGATCCACTGTTGTTGAGACGATACAAATCCACTTACTCTGCGAAATACGTAGATAATTTCAACAAATTTTTCTTGAAGAAGTTCCTCACTCTGGTGTATTTCTTGGACCAAGCGAAGAACGGGAAACTCATCCAGCACGATCCGTGTCTCTTTCGTAGGGCTAGTAAAATCAAAGAAACCAAAGGACTGCTGGTGGTTTTAGCTAGAGAAGCATTAGCGGGAGTTGGAGACATATCGAAGCAACTAAAACTGTACGGATACGTCGTCACACACGTCCAAACGTCCATCCACGAATTCGACTACACTGTAAACATTTTGGGCGTAGATTTGCGGGATGGCGTGCGCCTGACCAAAATCATGGAACTTATTCTGATCAAAAACGATTTGATGAACAATCTAAGAGTACCGGCTATATCCAGATTGCAGAAAATCCACAATATGAAAATCGTTTTTGAATGTTTGGAACACGCTGGTTACAAAATGCTGGGCGACATTTCCCCGAAAGATATAGTGGATGGACACAAGGAGAAAACTTTGTCTTTTTTGTGGCAGTTAATTTACAAGTTCGAAGCTCCGCTTATGGTTAAAAGCGCCACGACCATTCAAACGTGGTTCAGGAGTTTGCCGGTGGCGTTGAAAAGGAGGAAAATCGACCGGGCTTTCAGGCAACGATTGGACGCTGCTAAGAAGATACAAAAATGGTACAGGAAGCAAATCCTAGCGAAGAAATTACTGGCAATCGTTGAAACCATCAGGCAATTGCAGTACGAAATAAAATTGGAAAGAGCTGCAGTGACGGTTCAAAGAAGATGGATGGCTAAACGGCTTATGCTCAAAGAAAGAAGCGATTATCTTCAATTACGAGAAACTTGCGTATATATTCAGGTGAGATGGAAGGCGATCTTATTACAACGAGAAGAAAGACGACGCTATTTGCTTTTGAAAAGGTCTGCGAAATTAATCCAGCAGAAATGGAGAGCTAAGCAACTTATGCTCATCGAAAGGAGCGCTTATCTTAACTTAAAAAATACCGTAATTACAATGCAACGAAGATGGTGTAACAATCATTTAGTAAGAAAACAGAGGGGAGGATATCTACTTATGAAGAAAGCCGCTCTTACAATCCAACAGAAATGGAGAGCTAATCAATGCATGCTCAAACACAGAAATGATTTCATTCGTTTAAGAAATGCCGCTATATTAATCCAGAAAAAATGGAGAGCTATACTGATTGGTAGAAAGCAAAGAAAAGTCTTCATGCTCCTGAAATGCGCCACAATTACAATACAAATCGCATGGAGAAATAGACAAATCGCTGTTAAAACCAGAAACGAATACATTACCTTAAGAGCTGCCGTCATAACCATTCAAACAAAGTGGACAGCCGTGTTACAAGGAAGAAAAGTTCGATCACGCTTCTTGCTGATGAAACAAAAAGCTATTGTAATACAACAGCATTGGAAATGTAGGCAATTAGCGATTACATCCAGAAAATACTATTTGCAATTAAAAGAAGCTACTGCAGTCATTCAGAAAAGATGGAGAGCTAAATTATTAGGAAGGAAAGAACTTACACGTTTTATGAACCTTAAACAAGCCACCATAACAATTCAACGTATTTGGAGAGCCAATCAACTGATGGTTACAAACCGAGCTGTTTATAATAAATTAAAAAGCGCCGCTTTGGTTATTCAACGTAGATGGAGAGCCACGCTTTTAGGAAGAATAGAAAGACATACATACAAGCGATTAAAGCAATCTGCTATTGTCTTACAACAAAGATGGAGAGCGATGAAACTTATGATTATCGAGAGAAATTATTACAACTCACTATTAACAACTGTTGTAAGAATTCAGAGAAAACGACGAGCTTTATGTGTAGGTAGAGAACAAAGAGAAACCTTTTTAAAACTGAGACAAGCCGCTATTACACTTCAGCAACATTGGAGAGCTAAACAAGCTATGATAAATGATAAGAACAACTACAATCAGTTAAAGAAAGCTACCGTATTAATTCAAAGAAGATTTAGGGCTACGTTGCTAATGAGAAAAGAGAGAAATCATTATGTACTTCTGAAAAAATCAACTTTATTAATTCAAAGAAAATTGAGAGCTACCAAGTTAATGTTTGCAGAAAGGCGAAAATATCTCACAATTAGAAACGCAATCACTACCATTCAAAATCGTTGGAAAGCTGTGCTATTAGGAAGACAACAACGACAGCATTATTTACTCGTTCAAAAATCTGGTATAATTATTCAACGAAAATGGAGGGCTACACAACTCATGCATGAAGAAAGACATCAATATATTCAATTAAAAACATCTACTATACGTATTCAGCAAATGTGGAGGGCCACGATTTCTTATAGACAAGAGAGAACGCTTTACTTAAGTTATCAAAAAGCTGTCCTAATAATTCAAAGGAAATGGAGAGCATCAAAATTGATGATTGAGGAAAGAAACAAGTTTATTCATTTAAAAAATACTTGCGCATTTATCCAAATCAAATGGAGGGCGACACTTGTAAGTAGAGAAGAAAGGAGAAACTTCCTGCTTCTGAAGAACGCCACCTTATTAATTCAACAGAAATTCAGGAGTAAACAACTTATGATCAAAGACAGAGACGATTTCCTTCGAGTAAAACGAGCTGTTGCGGTTCTTCAACCTAAATGGAGAGCTACAATCTTGAGCAGAAGGCAGAGAACTGAATTTTTGCTGCAAAAAAACGCTGCTACAATGATACAAAAATGGTACAGAAGTTTCCTCCACGCCAAACGGGAACGAACTCAATACCTGTTACACAAAGAAATCATTATAGGCGTCCAGAAAATCGCAAGGGGGTATCTAATAAGAAGCAAGTACTCGGAATATCTCTCGGAAGAGGCCAAAGCGAAGAGGAGGGTTGAACGTTTACAAGCACAGGCGGCTGTTAAAATTCAAGTAAGTATATTTATTTGAGTTTGATGAATGATTTCTTTTAATGAATGAATTGATTTTGTAGTCATTATGGAGAGGGTACAAAGTGAGATGTCTGAATCAATCGAAACTAACTGAAATAAGAAACAGATTTAAAGCCGTTGCGCTCAAACCCAGTAAAACTTTAGAAAACAAATGCGAATTCGCCGTAACATTGCTGTTAGGCCATATTCTTGGATTGGATGAAATTCTAGCTGTGCTGACGGATATAGGTAATGTATAATAGGTTCACGTTAACGTGACAATGACATATATTGAATTAACGTTGCCAAATATGGCAACATTAGTGACGTGCATGTAACTTTGTTTTGCACAAACTATAGCTCGTTTGGGTATTGTGACATCACCGCTTGATTTAACTGAACATATTTCAGTCCTCTCTAATTTTTTTTATGAATTTTAGATTACGCTACGAGAAGATCGGAAAAGCTTTGCGTTTACTTGAGCAACCGCGTTAATGAAAAGCTGTACACGTTGCTGTGTGTAGTAAACAGATCGCTGCCTGACACGCAGATTAGCATACTATCCGTAAACATTTTGATCAACTTCAACAAACTGGAAAGCACGAGGAAGGACAGTTTCATGCCGAAGTACATAGACCAATTGGTAGTTCTCATGATGAATTTCTGCGACAAAGAGGCGCAATTGTTCCCATCTGTGTGCACTTTATTGTGGTTGTTCGCTCAAACGCCTGCTTGGAAGCGGTTCATCTTGAATTTGCCGAACATCCAACAACGGCTGAAGAGAATCGAAGCTTTAGTGTTGAGGAAGAAGAACATGGTCTCGCGGCAAGCCGGCAAGAAGAGCTTCTTTGTAGCGCAAAAGAATTTGTACGTTCCATCGAACGTGCCCGATTGGGGACTGGAGTACAAGAACAAACCCTACATATTTACTAATTCGGTGCACGCATTTAACTGTCTTATGAGCGTTTTATTCGACTGATTTTTGTTATGATATGCTACAGTAATTTTAAGCTGTGATTGTTGTTTTGTAATTATGTAATTAAGCTATTTTTTATATTTAATTGATAGTATTATTCTGAAAGATTCAATTTGTATGTTGCTTTAATAAAAATATTTTTAATATGTACTAATTTCGTTTTCCTATGCTTTGAAACTGTAAATTCCGATTTTGTTAGAGAAATTGAGTAAAAAATAGCTCATTTTAGAAGCTATGGTAATAATATATTGAATTTCATTCAAGAAATCATGTAAAATCATTAAAAAACTGGCAGTGAATAAATTTTTCAAAAATACTACTAAATAGTCAATTGTGTTGGCAACACTGCTGCAAGAGTCGTGTTCTGTCAAAATTTTTCAAGTGGAATTAACATTTGTAATGTGTGTTGCATATATGGAAGTAACCTATTGGTTTTTATACCCAGTATCTGTTGATACAGTCTTCGTGTACGGTTATTTATAAAGATTTCCCATCAAACTTACTAATAATCGTACAAACAAACATTAGACTCGAAAACTCCTTCGACATATCCTCATCGATTTCTGGAATTAGTCATCGGGACGCAACAAGAATGTAAACAATTCGGAATCCCCTGCGCCCGTGCGGCGCCTGCGCCTTCGCCGGGGACGTCGCATCGCGTCTTCGCCTCATCAACACAACTTCGATTCGATTCATTTCGCCCGTGTCAGACTGCGTAGTGGCCGGGTCCGGTGTGCGTTCGTGCAGTGGTGGTCGCGATGCGTGATTTGGCCACTAAAATGGCCGAGCTGAAATTCGAGGCGCCCCTGGCCCAGTTCGAGGAGACCGACGAATGGGGCTCGACGGAGTTCCAAACGGCCAACTACAAGAACGAGGAGAACCTGAACAACATCAACAACAAGAACAAGCAGGACATCAACGACGTCCTGAACGACTTCAGCGAGGACATACTGAACAATTCGATGCCGAAAACCGTGCCCGCCAAGACCATCATCCTGAAGAACGGGGAGTCCGTGGCCGATAACTTCACGGAGACGTTCTCCGGGTCGTTGGAGGATCTAGTGAACACTTTCGACGAGAAAATCACCAAATGTTTCGGCAACTACGAGGAGTCCGTCGAGAAATTGGCACCCGTTCAAGTCAGGACGCAGGAGGAGATTATGAATGAATGCCAGTAAGTTTTCGCTGGATCAAAATGAAAGACGAATTGCGCGTTAATATTTTTTGAAGAAAAATAGATACTCCCGTTTTCGCGCTTCGGATAGCGATAGTGATTATTATCGTTACAAAATAACGTTACACACGCGAATAAACATCTCTAAGGAGTTATAAATATAAATAAAAAAAAAGAAATTTAGGTATAGAGGGTGATTCATTCAATCGCAATGAATCGTCAACCTTACAGGATGGTTCAAAATAGTATGTGGACATTACAGTAACCAATAGATTATATTGACCAAAATCAAGCATGCTTGAATTGAAAGCCTATGATGCAGGGTGGTAATGATTTCAGTTAATTTCAGCCCTTATCCCAGATTAGCTTAGAGAGCTCCAGTTTTCACCAGGTGAAAGATTACTAAGTTCAATTTCGAATATACATACTATTAAATACAGCAATAAGAGCTCAATACATACTCAAGTATGAGGAAGTACATACTCAAGTATCCCGAATGGACTTTTGACTTCATTCTGGATTTATTATTCATTTTTACGTGGAATAGAAAAATTAACTGCCAAGTCGTTCAAATGACAATAGTAAGAAATTTATCTATACAGCATGGACATTAATGCAACAAAGATTATTCGGACCAACATCAAGTGTGCTTGAATTGAAAGTATATGCAGGGTGGTAATGATATAAAGTTTCCACCAGGTGAAGGCTTACAAAGTTTAATTTCAAAGATACTATTGAATACAGCAATAAGAGCTCAATACATACTCAAGTATGAGAAGTACATACTCAAGTATCCCGAATGGACTTTTGACTTCATTCCGGATTTATTATTCATTTTTACGTGGAATAGAAAAATGAACTGCCAAGTCGTTCAAACGAGAACAATAAGAAATTTAGGTATACAGGTTCGTTCATTCAATCACAATGAATCGTCAATATTTCGACCTTACAGGTTGGTTCAAAGTACCTATATATCAAAATCAAGCAATCTTGAATTGAAAGTCTATACAGGGTGGTAATGATAAAGTTTCAGCCCTTATCCCATAGAGAGCTCAAGAGTTTTCACCAGGTGATAGCTTACAAAGTTTAATTTCCAAGATTCTATTAAACACAGCAATAAGAGCTCCATACATACTCAAATATGAGAACCCTTGAGTAGGTACTCAAGTATCCCAAATGGACTATTGACTTCATTTCTGATTCATTATTCATTTTTACGTGGAATAGTAAAATGAACTGCCAAGTCGTTCAAACGAGAACAATAAAGTTCCATTCGACGCGAATCCATTTCTCAGAAAACCGCATGAAATTTATTTCAATTAGCTCAAATGCTTAATGAACTTAGCAGGAAGAGCGCGCCAACTGAATAACAAATCCAGTGAGTCATGACAAATTGCGTGGTCAGATTTAGATTCCGCCTACTTCGATGGGTTTTAAGTCGTAATGTACTTTTCAACCTGAAAGAACAATAATGTCACGGTCCAGTTCCTATTCGGAGTGCCCGCTTTAGCGCGTCTCCGCTCTGCTCCAGATATATTTGATAATAATAGACCGGGCGAGCAAGTGTGTCGTCGCCGTCACAAGACAGTTGGTACTCATGAATACGGAAATAAAACCAATTAAAAAAATATATACATCTGTCAAGCAGCTTTGTAGTTTGAACGGAACCAAAATTCAACCTTTTGGTTGTTTGTTTGCTCAAATTACCATGCCTAGCGTGAAAAATATGCGAGTTTGAATACTAAATTGCTGTAATTTCCAATTTAAAATCAAACAATCAACTCGGTTTTATTCATATTTATCTTGACAGCTGCCAAAAATCAGTGCAAGCACCATAGCGTGATATGTAAATCGTCACTCATCGGTTTATTAAACTTCCTCTTTAACGATAGGAACAGGAACAATGGCATTTGCGATTATCGGTTGAACTCTTGTTTAGTATTCCACATTCGATTCGGTTTTTTATATTACCTACATCGGCCCGTGTCGAAATAAATCCCTCCGATGGAGCTTATAGGTAAAATATGTCGTTCCTTTGCCAAGAATCTTTAACACTGACCTAGATAGCACATATTGTTCTCTATGTCGCACCATTTTTGCGCTAAAAGATAAATCAATAAGCAGTTCGTTTCGTTTACTTAGGTATTGAAGGATTCGCAATGATGTAATTGGGTATATCAATTATGTGGATTTGTTTTTCTAAAAATATGCTAAGCAAACTGGAATGCATGAGTTGGTTGAAGGTTTCCAAATCTTTATGTATCAACATAACCAGCATAAAATATTCAGAACTTTGCTAGTTTGCTTTGCATTTTCTATTTCAAATTAGGACTAAAAAATAATTAATTGGGGCTTAATTTGATATTGAATTGCTTAGTACCAAATATTGAGGTTGTATATAAAGTGGCATATCTTTGGAAATCCACATTTGCATAAAACTGTTCTAGGTTATAACATATCTAATAAGTACAGTATATCATATTTTGCTACATAATTATAATTTCAAATTTTTGAATGTATTCATAGAATTTTATTACAAAGAACATATAAGAGGGTTCGAGTTAAAAACTAGTTTCTATGTAGGCTCTTTGATATATCTTAATAAGTAGGTTTGGAATGTGATATATTACTTAATAATTAATAAGTTCTATTTTTTTTGACAACCTTGGTAATTTGTTTGAATACTAGCATTTATGTATTTAAAGTATTATATAAGTGGTTATTTCACAGACATTCGCTTTGAAGTTTACCCAGAAAAATTCCAATCATTCGGTATTTTATAATAATATTTTTAAACTATCATAATATTCAATGGCCCATTTTAACGTTAAACACATGTTTAAAGTGTCTCTTTAACCTAAACAATGTCCTTAGTTACTCCATAACAACAATATACAACTGTCAAGTTAAAGACGCGTGTTTAACTTTTAAAAAATAGCCCTGAATACGGGTAAATATTTATTATGCAATTTTTTGCTAGATAATTTCTTGGTAAATTCAAAAACCAACCAAACAATTTTTATATCCACTATAAGGAAAATCACCGGAAAAGTCTCCAAGAAAAATGTCTCAAACATTTAATATATCAGCATTATTTACTTTAACTTCCTATTATAGTTTCAGAGAACCCTTTAGAACTCGCGAACTTCACAATATTGCAGTGTAATTTAAACATGTTTACCACAAGTTCAATATTAATCTGAACAAAGACAGAACGAATTGATTTATTAATAATAAATTACCATTCCCGACATCATCTAATAATAGGAATACGATACGAATTATTGTAAAGAGCTGTTTGAGGCCATTGCAATTTCATTCGCTCCTTTTAAAGTCTCGTCTTACGTAATCGTAAAATTTTAAAGTGAAGTTGTCCCAGTAACAAAAAATTTACGACTCGCTCTGGCTACGACTTGAATACCGAAAAGAAAAAACTACTTTCTAAATAACGTGTGAGCGATATGGAAACGTTCAGTCTGGAGATTGCTTTAAAATTATTCAGACTTATGTATACAAGGGACCGATTTGAATCGACTCAATTTAGGTGTAATTTTGCCACAATCAATTTTAATCGGTTATCGACATGGAACTTGGTCAATTGCGTATTCATTATTCGCTTAAGTGTGCGTGTGAGGTCAGCAGGTCGAGGTTCTGCGGCCACAGCCGCATCTGAAGCAATAAAGCCGTTGTCGAGCCCACCATCCTATCAAATATTTTCATTTTTATAAGGTAATTTATTGGTTACTCATTGATGCACCTGATGGTAATAACAACAGCTGCAAATAGCTTTAGTGTTTGCCACAAAATTAGGTATAGGTGGAAATGTGTGGTATTATCGAGGGCTTCTATACGTTTACCAGAAGTGAATTATAATATTCAGTAGTGGTTTGCATTGAAGTCATCGGAGGTTGGTTCATTATGGATTCGGAATGAATACATTTGAATCGAGAATTTTATTGATTAATCGATTTGTCGCGTTTATGTCTAATCTCGTTAGTTTCAAAATTGTTTTATTCAGTTCTAAGTTATTGTGCAACAATTTATCTATACGAGTCTTTATCCAGAGATACGTTTTTCCCAAAATTAATTTAACCAGATTAACCGACGTTAATTAGTTCATTTCTAATCGAAAAGCTATCCGCAATTAGTCACATTAATGAAAACAATTTTAATGAAAATATTTTCGTTTCGAAAACGCTCCATTCACGTTGAAGATTTGCAGATATCAAAATGAACCCGCTTGTTCTATGCGCGATTTTCCCCGTTGGAGCACCACAAAATTTATCATCCCCTTATCTTTATACGCGAACTTTTCGCTAGTAAACAAATCGATGCGCCCTTGAAGTTTGAATTGAGATGGCCTTTTGTCTAGCACCCTCGCATTGATAATTACCACAAATAACCTTTGTCTTTAGTGTCTTTGCTTTAATCAATCTCTGTGTATCTCGTTTTAATTCTACCCTCCCTTTGATTTATTATTCTACAAACGTTGGGAGTGAATCGATAAAAGTAGATATGAGGTACAAATTTGTTGTACAATTCTGTAAAACATATAGGGGAGACTGGGGTTGGTTATTGGAGGAATTAATTTCCCTGTTCTCATTTTCAATTTTGTTGTTATTATGGTTTCTTTATACCGCAATACTGTTATTCTAACTGAAAGAATTCGAAATATTAGATTTCTTGAATTATAGGAGTATCCAGATATTTCCGGTGATATAATCGCTATTTTATTACATAGGTGTGCATCAAAGTGAACTAATACATTTTTCATGAGTAAAACCAATATTTTCACTCCAAAGTAAACATCTGTATCAGATTCGTAAGCGTATCTTTACTTTTTAGTTATTTGTTTATTCATGCACGATATTAAATCGAATTTATTTTAAAACATAAAAGGGTGCCATGTTGAAACGCAAACCATCAGGGTTACCAACGTAAATTTTGACATTCACGGCCAACTTTTCCAAACGCTGATTCAATCCAACTGTCATTAATTAATTACCATCTGCCGTCAAACGACGAGACAATCCGTACAAAGGGACACGAAAGCGGAGCGGTTTATATGCCGTAACGGGGAAAAATCAATAGGGAGAGTCGAGTCGGGCGCCGGTATGTTTTCCTTTTTCCCGAAACGCGAAAACCGTTTACGAGGCCACGTGCTAACCTCTATGTTTTCCTTCTTACTTGACGGTCTCCTTTGGCCATGGGCGCCCTTCTTGACGCGGATTTAAGGGATGAAACGTGCCGGCGAGCAACGCCCTTATAACGTTATTACAACTCCGGAAGGCTGAATTTTTTTCTCTCTATTTTTACGCCGCAGGTTTACCAACCTTGAATTTATCTAATATAAAGAATGAATGTCCCTTTTGCCTAAAGATATCAACTCAATTATTGCATGCAAATTAAATAATTGCAGGTTTGTGTGTTTCAATATTTTAACACGCTGCGCTAACACAGAGGTACTTTGTATGTGTTGATAAAAGAGAAAATAATAGCCGGGAAAACGGAGGATATTAAGTAATTATGATAAATTAGCTTTAATTGGACGAATCGCTGATGGATGGATGTATGTTTGACGGGAATTAGCGTACTCATCTTTATCTACAAAACCGCTATTACTTGAATAAATGCCTGAATAATGACGTAATCTTTTGTCATTGACAAGAATTGAGTGTTATATTTATTTCTTTAATTGTATCAAGTGGTTTATTCTTTTTACAAAAATAAATTTATTATATGTTTTCACTATTTTTCTCAACAATTACTTAAGTAGTTAAGTTGTACTAATCTGCATCCTTTAATGGCTAAATTTAATTGGAAGAATTCCAGTAGAGTTTTTTCTTTTTAAATCCTTACTAAATTAACTTCAAATAAAGCACTTGAAAACTAATTACATCCCATTTTACCTAGGATATTTTTAAAACTACTTTTCTAAATCTTCTCCCTACTTTTATTTGGTTTCTTCCCATTTTTCTGAAATCACATTATTAATTTTTGAATAGATTAATTTATTCATTTTTATATAATTTAGCCTGAGTAACCTGTAGAAATTAAAATAGATTATTTCTAAAGGTGTAGAATCATACGAGAAACGGTTCGAGTCATCCTCATATTTACAATTTTAGCGGCTGACGATTCCCGATGATTTGGAACATTCAAAAAATGAAAAATTTCAAGAGCCACCGTTATAGTTTGGAATGCGTTGTTTTTATTCGTTTCGCATCGCAGATAATTTATGCGAATTTCTAATTACTTTCACCTTCGCTCGCATAATATTTGTTGATAATTTTATCAAGTTCTTCGATTGAATCGCGAGAATTTCGTTTTTTTGGTAAATAAACAACGAGAGGTTTAATGGACTTCATCAGCGAGCCTTCAATTAGCGAGCTTTTCAAAACATCAAGGAGGTTGTTCACATTGATCGAAAGCCAATTTTTGTACCTCTTATTGTACAGACTTCATGAATAGCAAAAGCCATTAGATTCGTAAACATGACAATTCGATAGTATTTCCATTAATGCTAATCAAATAATAACAATACCTACTTTGATTAATAAGGAGATAATTGATTAATGTTATAGAGTTACTACTGATGAATAAAGATGAATAAGAATAAAGAGTCCATAAAACATCAGAAAAGGGGAGAAATAGGGGAGAATAAGTAGCTGATTCAAACTAATAGTACACAATTAAAATATGTCTGGGCGGCCACGCTAGAACTAGCGGCGCCGCTTTTCTATCGGTTTTCAGCATTCGTGCAGACGCTGTACGTTTCAGGAAAACAAATTTACCTAATTTGCATTACCAAGTGGCTTTTTATTCCATTGGAAATGTATCGATTAATACGAAAACACGCATAAATTTATCAATTTGAAACTTTCTAATTACGACTCCATGTTTGATAAACTCCATTACGGCATAATTAAATAAATTATGTACATATTTTATTTACCTAATATTCATGAATTATTTTACAGGATGTGGTGGACTCTGACAGGCAACTTCGGCAATATCCTTCCAATAGATTGGTCGAAATCGTACGCTAGGAAATTACAAATCAATGCCCTGCATTTAGATCAGGTACGATAACAATTTTGAATATATTTTTTATGAAAATTACTATAATTTAAAGTAAATAATCACAATTTACAGTTAATGAATAATTATATTTAAATATAAACGATTTATAATACTAGCAAGCATTATCAAATGTTTATAAAATTAGAATTGCTTACAAATCTGTTATAATTGGGTTTAAAAAGTCATTTATATTTCTGTGGTTAAGAAAATAGTAGATAATATTAATATATACAAGACGTATCAATAGCAATGTGAATTCCATTAACTGAACACACTACAAGCCAAATAAATAATAACGACCAATTCTACTGAACATGTTTTTTATGCCTTTTTTTATGTGGCATAGAATTAGCATCCAAAGGACGAGTAGAAGCATTGTCTGTACACATTTTTTCCCGCAGCACACCAATGTCAGCTCGACGGGTTTTTGTTGCGGTTGAACGACAGCCAACTCTCTTGCAGTTGAAATTCTATTTAGCGAAAGTAGAGCGAACTTTCAAAGCGAACAGCCAGTTTTCGCCATTATTTTTTTCCTCATTCGAATGCGCCGCCGGTTGTTAATTAATTTCGTAGACTCGGTGGCTTCGTAGGGCTGAAGGGGCACACGTGGGCCCGAACGTGACGCGAAATCGCATCGCGTCATTTCCATTCCAAGCGGATTAAAAACTCGAAATTGAATGCCCGGACCTAAAAGTAGAGGATTTTCTTACATTCGAATGTCACTCGATGGGGTTTTTGACTCAAAATCGATTTGTTTTGCCGAGACGTAAAAGACCAAAGTTGTCCTGCAAATTGCAATAAAAATTCTGACCTTCAAAGAAAGCGCTTTTAAAAATTCGAAACTTGTTACAAACAATTAGGATACCAGCCGGAACAAACCCATTCAGCGTTAAAGACGCGTTTAAAGAGACTCTAAGTCCTAACAAAGTTACCATCTATTAGATCTTATACTTATTAGTGTTCTTTTGATGGGTACATGATCTGTTTTGATATTTTTTTCTGGGTGGTCCAGGAGCCCCAAACGCCCGAGGATGAAGTGGACCTCAGCTCAGAGGACGAAGCGGTGGCCAGCGATTTGGACATGCATGCCCTCATCCTGGGCGGCATCAGCCACGAGAACGACGAGCCTCTGAAGACCGCCGACGAGGTCATCAGGGAGATCGACGATATGATGCAGGACCCCGATCTGTGCTCGGTCGACGGCAACCCGGAGTCCAGGGAGCAGATATTGGAAAATAACGAGGTCATAGAGAAAGCCAAAGAGGTCCTCAGCTCGCCTTTGTACGAGGACAGTAAGTGTGTTTGTTTTATTTACTAGATATTATTACGCAAGACGTACGTAACGAAAGTTTTTGGTAATTGTTTTTATTAATTTAAATGACTGAATTTGCGTTAAATTCGCATACAAAGCGATTGTTTACTGTTATGACTATGGTAATGGCAATAATGTATGCATTTAATTTTCTTTTATAGCCTAACGAAAAGAACTTTTTGTACTGTTACCTTCAAATTGCATGCAAATCGAATTTTAAAAATAACTATTTTTATACATGTCGTGGGTTGGTCATTAGGTGGGTTAAGTTTTATTGCCTAATAAATTGAAGGTATTATATTAGAAATTTTTTTAGAAAACGAAAGGTTTTTTCAATATTGATTAATAAAATTGCGTTGTATCTTTGGGTTTTTAAAACAAATCGATAAATCCAGGAACTAGAAAATATTTACCTCTGTGCGTTGCCATCATGAGAAAGAATACTGAACCCCGCGCTTTCACTGGGAATGTCAAAGGAGTATAATTAGTGTATCGTTATTGATTTTACTTCCAGTTTAATTCATTCCGCTAAGTCAATTATCAACTCTCATTTTGCGCTAAATTAGGTATTAATATACTTACCGTCTCGTAATTCAAAACCCAATGAACAAGTTAGATCTTTCAGTTGATTCATTCCCAGTCTATACAGGAAGTTACAGTGCAGTATTTTAATATAAAACAATAATTCACATATTCACTTATTTCAATTATTACCCCCCTCAAGAATTATTTGCCCATAAATTATTGTTTCAAAAAATCAGAGGAACTGATTTAACCCAATTTAAATCAATTGGGGGGTTATCAACCCATGCATGTACCTCGCTTATTTTATTTTTTTCAAATAAACTGTAAATCACATTCAACTCTGACCTCGGTTTAGCCATGCCAATCATGCCGATTTGTTATATTTTAGAGACATGTTCAGAGCCTAATTTATGAATCACCTGCCGCAGCAAGGTCGATTTATTGTTCAACATACATTTTTCCACGAGTGCTCCATTACTCGAACCAATTAACACATAGCCCACTCATCCGAATCCTTCAAATTCCAAGGATATTAATTACCTTTATCCCTTTCAGAACTGCGCGATTTGAGCCTGTCGCAGCTCAACGAGCTCTTCCTGGAGCTGGAAGTGCTGATAAGGGAGTTCTCCGAGACGCTGATCTCCGAATTGGCGTTGAGAGACGAACTGGAATACGAGAAAGAACTGAAGAACACGTTTATTTCGCTGCTGTTGGCCGTGCAAAACAGGCGGAGGCAGTACCACGTCGAAAAGAAACGATCGGCCAAGAATTCTTCCAATAAAATACCCAACGGAATGGATCCCAAGGTATGAATGTTGTAATACAGAGCTGCAGGAATAGCTGCACACCATTGCCTATAGCTTTCTTGCATCTGCAGCTATTTCTGTGTGGCTGGGCATTAACCTGATTGTAATTTTGTTGTTTTTTTTAGTACTTGACCACAGTAATTCCTTATCACATAGGAAACGGGCCGCCGGATAATCAGAGCCTTCAGGTTCTCATTAAAAGTAATTAAAATTGTTTTAAATATCACTACATTATTAAAACTCCGTGTTTATTTTTTAGTACTCAAAGCCATTAATGAAGATAGTCCAACTGTGCCCACTTTATTGACAGACTATATATTAAAAGGTAAAGAATAGAGTGAAGAAATACAAACTCTAATACTTACTAATAATATATTTTTTATCTGTTTCAGTAATTTGTCCGACATAAGCGACCCCTAGCGAATAGACCTTCATTATTTAAGATATTAAACAAGCTTTCGACTGCTACTGCACATTACTACTACAATAAGTACCCGAAAATTTAAGTTTACTGTTTCAAATTGGTATCTTTGGGAAGAAGCAGTACGCCTGCTTTCGTTTCAATATTTAACCGGATTAGTAGAGTCCTCAGTAATCGCTCGAAATTGTTGCAAGAGCCCTGAATGGATTGAATTTTCAGATTGATAGAGCCTCTTGTTCGAGCGCACCATCGAGTACTTTACTAACAGTAATAATTTGCTCGATTTGTTGTTTCAACAAAACTCTTCTTCTCTGTGATACGTAATAGCGATATTTTTGTTTTGTGTTCTCTCAGCTGATGTGACAAATATTTATTTATGTTGTAAATACTTAAAAAAACGTTCTAGTCTAATGTCTTGCAAGTAAAAGGAATGGAATATTATACAATGTGAACCTAAATAATTTAATTGTAAGATTAAGCGTACCTTTGTCTTTGAGCACATTTAACAATGAGTTTCTGTGCAATATATCATGTGAGTATTTTTTTTTTGTTTTAGATATGTTTAGTGATAAGTTTAATGTAAAGGTGTGATGTTTCGGCGACAGTTTCTGGAGCTATTGGGTTATTTTTTAAACGCACAACACAAATTCGTTACAAAATAGTAAAGTTATTACGCAGCAGGTCAAAGATTTTGTATCATCGTGGCGTTTCCAAACTTTAATGCATATTAACGAACATAAATTTGTAAAAAATAGGGAAAAATAGGGAAGCCTGAGAGGAACAAACCTAGGGGAACACACAGCCCACTTATCTTCTAGGTTTGCCCCTGGAGTAATAAAAATGCACTGTAATGTAACTATTTCAAGTGGCATTCGTAGATTAGATTAGGGATGTCGATTTTATGAATCCATTTCTCGAATAGAACGGGAAAGAATCGATTATTATATCTAGATCCCTAGTTGTTAGGTACATTGTGGTGGGCGTATGCCATTAGCATAAATAGACTAATTTGTGATGATTAGATGTGATGAGCTAGCTGTACGTCATTGAAACGTTACCATAGTTAACAAACTAACAGAAATTTAAATAGAATTATGCCGTTTTAACGTTAGTGTAATGCGATTTAACATTAGATTAATTGAATAACGAACAGTTGGGTATCAACTCGGAGCGTCACGCCTGCGATGAGAGCGGTATTTTTGGTACTGAAGCTGCAGAAACTGTCCGAAACGAGTCGTTTTCGGCATCGAAAAGCAAATGTTCAGCTTTCGTTTAGATGATATTTTTGTAAGGGAAGAAACTGCTTTCGGTTGACTTCCGTTGTGTATTTGAACAATCGAGTACCTAGCCGTAAATTGTGACGTGTAATTGAATTTTACTTAGTTCTAAGTGATCAGAGCTGCGTTTTTACTTTCTTGCCATATTATTTTTTAATTGTTTTTTTATCGATACTTGACAAGTAATCTTAGGTATTTCAATAAGATACATTTCGTCGTAATGTTACCTGTTTCGAAAAGCAGCCTATATATGTAGATCTCATTGAAATAAATCTGTTCTCCCTTAATTTTTGTTTTATTGCGAACAATCTCTAATTAACAAATTTTACGTGCGTTTATTGGTCGAAATCGAAAGCGGCCACGATCAGAACGTGGTGAGGTGGTTCAGGACTGATCACAACTTCTCCATCAGGTTTATAATCGTCGTATTTTAGAGCAAAAATGTCTCTAAACCCCAAAGAGCGGCACGCGGCGGCTGTATAAGCGCTCGTACAATCCACTATGACTCTCTGAGCTTCGTGTTCTCTCGCAACTCTCCTAAAACCAAACGTTACCGAGTCCTGAAAACAACCGTAACAAATTGAACAACGCTTACATCGATTCTACTAGCAGTTTTTTACCCAGCCCGTGGCCTCTGAATGTCGAGTCCACGGAAAGCAAGTTCACCAGGAATATTCTGTCGACATTATCGAATGGATTGGCCATTTCTTCCACGTATTCGAGCAAGCCTTTTACAACTTTGGCTTTATGGTTCAAGGAGACCGGCGGTTCGACCGGGGGAGAATCTGCAATTCGAAAGGGATAAGAGGATTTAAAATTTAAAAGGGTACGCTGCTAATGAATGGCATACATTTTTTATTTCGTAACTCGTCCGGTTTAGGAAAAAAGTTTCGAAACCCTTTAATTAGTTATTTGAAAAGAGTTTGATGTATTCGTTGAAAGGTTTTTTTCGTGCATAGCATATTTTTTTTGTTATTTTAAGTGCTTTAACGAGGTTTTTATAACCCTATAGATAATTATGTAATATGCTTGTGTAATGAAAATGGAGATAAAAGCGTAAAAAAAGGGTGTTTAAGGTTTCTAGTTTTCGTGAGTCAATTTTATTGAAATAGATATAGGCCCGTATTCAGCGCCCCATTTTAACGTTAAATGCATGTTTAGCGAGCGACTTTAACGTAAACAATGTCCTTAGTTACTCCATTACAACAATGTAGAACTGTCATGTTTAGGGCGCTCGCTAAACATGCATTGAACTTTAAAATGGGGCTCTGAATACCTACCATTGTCAACATTTCCTAGCCTAAGGGCTAGGAAACTATAAGTAGTTTTTCCCAAGATAATTTGTATAGTTGATGCAGAAGGTTTATTAATTGTTCACCAATTAAAGCTTTCGACTTTCACAGCTTTGTTAAAACTTATCGAAATAGATCAAAATTCTCACACTTAAAATAGGCCAAGTTATTAGATAATAATAAGAGAAATCCAGCAAGCATCGATTACTTTCTTTTCATGCAAATTTCCCCAAAATTCACTCCAAAATTACAAATCCTCTTTACGATTTTTCCTCCATTTTTTTCTTATAATTCTTACAATTTCTTCACATCGGGAAAACATAGGCAAATGTTACCTTTATCTATCAATGCGTTGGAACACGAGCAACCAACAATATTGCCATCATATTCAGCAATCAAATCAAACCCTTGTCCCAAGAACCTCAAGCAATAATCCACCACCCCTTCATCGACTGTATCTCCATCGACCACTTTCAAAGAGCGGCAAATGGGCTCGTCTTTGAAGAAAGTCCTCGTCATAAAAGTCCTGACCGGTTCGCAATCCTCAGGTTCCACCTGTCTTATTACCAACTCAGGGTTCTACAATAACTACAAAAATTAGCACAATTTCTCCTATGCTAAGATCAACTTACCGCGGCCATTTCGAATTTTTTCTTCTAATGTCCTAGAGGCGATGATCTGGTCGAGTGTTTGTATTTCACTGCAAAGAGCATCTTAGTTTTGTGAACCTCACAGATTCGCCCAAATGCACACGCAAAGGCGACAGGAAATATCAATTCACACAATGATAGTATTTGTTACTTAATTTACTAAACGAGAGTATGCATAACAAATATAAACTATAGAGATAATGATGCCTACGTCGAATTGAGAATTGATCGTGCTGGAATAATCCACGCATTTTTCGTTTGGAATAAATTTATCGAATTCTTGCTTTAGTACAAGCTTGCGTATCTGGAGGAACAAAACCCGGGGAATCAATACCTGCTTTTCTTTTCCGGGCGACTTAGAATTCTTGGACTCGCGTGGAGGAAATTGAACGGATTGTTGTGGATTATTAATTTATTAAAACTATAATTTTGTCATATATGCGGTGAAGGCTTTGTGAGGAGCTGCCGGGTTGAACACGGGCGCCCCGTTCTTTTTGTAATCGGCGTAGTTTAGCGAAAATATTTCCTCGAAGCCTAGCGATCTGGCAACGGCAGCCGAGTAGAAGCTCGTGCACTCCACGACAAGCAGCTCGGCTTTGTGTTCTCTGGAAATTTCCCTAAAAAAACCGTACATACAACAAACTTTAAAGAAAATATTCACCATTTTTCGCTCACTTAGTCCTAGCCACCAGCTTCTTAGCAATCCCTTGGCCTCTTACTGACGAATCAACGGACAATATTCCTATTGAAACGAGCTTTTTGATGGGGTATTTACCGAAATAATCTATAACTCCTTCCGCGTGCTCCATCAAGTCGACTATATTTTGGAACTTGTTCCCAGGAGAAGAGCATCGAAACGGCTCCATGGGCTCGTCTAAATTCGTAAGGCTTATTGAAAAATTAAAACTCAATCGAAAGCAACGTACACTTAAGCGAAAGGAAGACAAACTTTGAAGGCGAAACAACATGCAAGGTTCCTGCCCTTAGCATTGTGTACAAATTTCCCATCCAGTACACCATCAAGAATTGCTAGCCTAAGCGCTAAGGGATGAATTGGTAGATGCTGTTGAAGAAACAAAAAAGTTTGGTAGGTATAATGAAGAAGTTGATGCTATTGGAGTTTAGTTCCCCAAGCCTCCTAAGCTTCGCCCAAGCCTTGTTCCTCTGAAAGAACCATCTTTACCTCTTTGGAACAGATTGTTCAAGGACACCCCGACGATTCTCCCTTGGTACTCGGCGACCAAATCCAACCCTTTGCCGAACGTCTGGAACACGAACCTTTCCAGGTCCTCGTTGACGGGCGATTCATCGTTAATCAATTGGAGAAAATTGTTCAGAGGTTCATCTTTGAAAAAGAACCTTCTTAAAAAGTGCCGGACGGGTTCCTTGTCCGACTCGCCGGCTGTTCTGATCGTTATCTCGGAGGCCTGAAAGTAACTTGTAAACCAGAAAGGGGTGATAAAGTTGATGAGGATACAAGTGAAATGTACAGTGTGTCCTAGAAGTTTGGATGCAATAAATTGTGGCTAGAAGTAGGCATTTGATTCCCGTATTCTGAATTTAATATTAATATTAATTGGATGGTTCTCCCTGTATTGGTTTTGCAAGGATCATGACGGTGGATTACTTCGCCTCATTTATGAATAGACTATAATAATTAAATAATAATCAAAAATTTTATGTAATAATAATTGAATTGAATTTTCACGGTTATAGAGATAAGATTTGTAGATATAGGTAACTTTTATATACAAACTTTGCTGATAGATATTTGATAAATCTCTCATGTGTTGTTTTTCTTCATGTTATCTTAAGTGCGCTTATCTTTAATTGCCAATAAATTTTATCAGCATTATTTTTTATTAAAATTCAATGCACTTATTATTTTACTCAAAAATGTTTACAATTTTTGCAAAATTGATAGACTTTGAAAGATGTCCTTCTCTACATTTTTACTTATTTATTTACTTTTTGAAGAGAACTGTATTTTATTCTTATTTTACTTCTATCAACAAGTTTTTGCTATAAATTATTGTTATAAATATCCTGAGATATTCTAAATTATAATGCATAAAATTCCTCTAAATTGTTTTCTCTCGATTGCCAATTTATGGCAAATTTGACCAGGCTGATGCACCTGTTAAAGGATCAATTTTGGGACACACTGTATATAATCCCGTATACCTGTGCAATGAGTATTGCCTACCTTGGGCGAAAAATATTGGGATTTTGTTTAAAATATAGGGTGATCATAAAGTATAACAATGCCCCTTAGCAAATTCATGTTGTTTTTAATTATTTTTACTCCTTTCATTTCGCAAACAATTTTAATAACTTTAATGTAAAAATAAGATTTCTTGAAGACATTTGTATATATTTTTCATAAAAATAACACTGGTTGGACCACATTACGACCTTTCTTTCTAATTAATTAGATCTTAGATCCTATTATTTAACATCATTATTTACAATACAACTAATGTTAAATACTTATTTAAACAATATCCTAGTTATTTTTGTACTATCCCTCTAATTTATACGTATATTGATAAATTCAGCTTACCGTAGTCATTTTTTGCCAGCGAACAGGTAGTTGAAATATTATGAATCTCAAAAAGTGCGCTCTATTATCACTATTTATATAGATCTTTAAATTTTGAATGATCCAATAATGTATCGATAACGATATCAATTAGGTAAAAAAAATCGATTAATCTTTACGGTTCGCCGGGCCAATATTTGCACTATTTCATTGTTTGCATAGGCGACCTGCACTTGTGCTTCTCAGATTCATTCGGCGTTTTATAAATACATTAAGAGGGCAGGAAATATTAATTTACGCATTATAGGCTCGTATTCGTTACATCGATTTATTCGGTGAGTCAAAATAGAGTATGGAAAAATTCAGTTCGATTTTTTCCCAGCAAATATAACTAATTTCACATGTATATTTACTGTTAATTATTATCTCTCTATGAGAGAACATTACAGGTGTAGCTGCTTTTTTAAAGAATTTATTATAAATTATTAATTCGCTTTAAATAAACCAGATTCACTCGCATAAAGGTAAACCAAAACCTTACAAAAAAAAACAAGTACATATGATATGTGCACGTAAATAAACATCTATTTGTACGGTTTCAGCTCGGATTTTTAATCAGTGAAATTTCAAAATCTGATGCCTATTACGTACCCCCAGGAACGTAATTATTCGTTCAGCGACGCTGAAATTGTTAGCCGGGGCTTTATCGATTCTCGTTTGCAGTATGCAAAGTAATGTAATATCAAAACGTAATTTTGTGCCCTTCGTTCAGCGATTGTTTCGCCCAGGAAATTGCTGAGAGCTACTCCGTCCAGCCTCGTGCAGGCTCTCTTTGTGATGCACCTAACAATATTAATAATGGAGGAAGTATAAACGAGGCTCTTAAGGTTATAGAGAATAGTTTTTTATTAAATAAAGCAGTAAAGAGGCTTTATTATACAGGGAGATTCAAGTAAATAGTACTACCAGGAAGAATCTTTTGAATAGCTTTTCCCTATAACTAATTTTATTACTTTTATTACTTTTTTTTGGGTAAAGACAAACTTACTAGTAGATAGTGAAAAATTAATCAAATGAATAATGTGAATAAAGTGAGTGATTTAAAAAAATATTTGATCACAAATGAATCATTTTATTTTACTCTCAAACTGTGCCAGTATGAGTAGGATTCTCCAACTGTTTTTACATAGAATAATCCGATCAATAAAAATTATAAAGACAACCATCTCAAAAATACTAAATGATAAAACACTCTTCTCCCAACCTTTTATATCGTAACCTAAGACTCTAGACACACAAGACTCAATTTTCACTCAATCCTGTAGCCAATAATCTCTGGTTGAATAGTCATTGCAAAGAATTTAGTACACCTATGCGGTTCTGGTTTCAACAAAAAATTCTTTTTCATAAAAAAGGAGGTCGTGATAAATCTGCATAAGAGGATGCACCCTCGGCGCGTATCCTGCAATGCGTGTCCTTCGCGGCAAAGAAAACGCCTAGACAATAAACAAACGTAAAATTAGCGTGCATTTTTTCGAGTTGCAGGCGATAAATAACAGCTGCATTCTATGACAATAGACGGAAAAATTAATCGAGTCGTGTGCTCGAGAAGGCGGGCTTGGTCATACGGAACCGCTCGGACCGGAGAACGGTTTCCCAAGGGTACCGGCTTGCACGCGAAATCGAATATAGGTGCTACAATAGAAGTAAAAATTCGTTTAAGATGGTTATCAGTTAAAGATTGATACCGTTTCGGGATATTGAATAATTGAATATTTCAAGGACGGGGGTTCGCCTTAAAATTGGCTACTGTTCGCTACCTACTGCAGTGATATTTAAAAAAAAACGGTTAGAAAAAAACGTTTGTTTAAGTCATTAGGAAACAATTATATGTCGATAAAACTAATTATATCAAATACCAATTATTTGCAAACTTTTTAATAAAACAGGTGTAGGTCTCGGTAATTTCTAAATTTTAAATACATACTTTACATGTGTAACGCATAATTTAATAATATCTTACATAATTATTATAGTATTGTCTCGTTAAATTTATAGTTGAATAGGTAAATTTCAGTTTTTATATGCGAAATTCATTTGAACTTTTTCGACGACCGATTAAGATCTACCGAAAATGTGGAGATTATGAATTTCAATTGTTGAACAGCGTTTTTCTTAAATACTTGGTCTTCTATAAAAATTGGTTACAGTAAACACTTGGGAATATTTCAATTTCAATTTGGTTCTCTATTATAACTCCATCAATATTTTCAGCTGGAATTTGTTTCTAAGATAATTGTAGGAGAATAAGAAAGAAGTCAAAAATCAAATTTTTTGGTGATATCTTAAAAGCGTTTGAATTTGGAAAATACAAGAAGATAAAAAACATTTGATACAGAAAAAACTACTGCAATTAATTATTAAACTTTTTGAAAATTGTAAAGAATGGAATCATAGACAAAACTCATCCTATTTAATGGTAGCTATTTTAATGGTATATTTCTCAAAAAAATGTTTTCTTATCAATTATTTATAACTCTTTAACAAACCCTTAATTCTTAAATTTAGATGAATAATTGAGGGGCCTAGAATAAAAGGTGTCCAAGTGGCATTTAGGTGACAAGTCCAGATTTAGGTACCTTAATTAAATGCCAATATATTCACTATAAAAAGGAATTAAGTGATTTTCTGCTTTGAGAGCCATCTATTGAATGGCATTGAATTGGCATTTAAAGTACCTAAATCTGCACTTAGATCTATATTTAAAAAAAGTGTCACTTGGACCCCTTTTATTCTAGGCCCCTCAATCAACTATTATTAGATGATTTAACAGCTCTTAGAAGAATTAACTGGTAGCTAGTAGTTGGGTATAAATGTGCAAAAGCATTCAAAGTACAATTTATATCCTTCGTACGGAACAAGCGTATTGCAGTTTGGCGAACATTTACCTTGAAACGTTCGCTTCGTGATCCTTCTGGACATTCATTCGAAACGTCGATTATGGTTCGCTGATGACATATTATTTGACACATTCAGTACAAGGAAATGTTCTGCTACACTATGCACTCGTTATTGCGAAGAGGCGTTCTCTTACGATGCAGGAAAAATGTTGAAATATTTTTTACACCAAAATCGACCTTCTTGGAGCTATTAAAATTACTGCGAATAGTAATTTAGCGGTTAATTGGGTATCAAAAAATTGAAGACGTAAAAAAATTGTCAAAAAAACTGTAATACAGTTTGAAATTTTTTCAACAGATATTCTAATAGTACAAGGTAAACTATATTTAGCAGGAATTTGTAAGTGGCTGTTATTAATTTATTGTTCCAAGTTCCAATGTTCCAAATGAGACAAAATGCTTTACCCCCATTAAAATCTCATTTTTTTTTTAAATTCGAATCAAAAGAATCGTTGTCTTTAATAACTACCAATTTTGAAAGAAATTTGCATCACCTAAAATTATATTATAATGAAAAAAAAATGTAAATTTAAAGTTTATTTTCGCTTATTAATCATATTTTCAATTCCTCCACCATTTTTTAAAACACCCACAAAATGCAAATAATAAATATCACACCATCCATGAAATGTACCCCAGCAAATAAGAAGGAAATCCAATCCTCCTTAAATCCCGAAACAAAACAAATAACCACAAACCAATTAGATTTGTTGATCAATAAACGATAAATCGCGTCCTCCTCGGAGTTCCCGGTTCCCGGGGAACAAAATCCACGCTAATTGGTTTCCCTACACAGAGAATTGTCAAATACAACAAATGAAAAAAAAAATATTATGCCGAGTGTGCGTACAGTGGAAGCAACGAAAAACGGTATAAAAGTGGAGAATATTAGGATAAAGGAATAATTGTGCATTCGCCTTTCTAGGCTACGCGTCCTGGGCACCGCGTCGTCGTCGGTACAATTTTCGCGAGTCGAGTCGTTCTTCGAGGATTCTAATTTAATTACAATCTATTTCGTTTTGGGGGAAAATTGTGTTCGGTGAGCAATGGCCTTACCATACCCGTCGACTTTTCGCGTCCAGGAGAAATTCGAAAAATTGTCTTTCCAATATGAGGTAAATATTTTGTTATTTTTGAATTTTACTTACATAAAAATGCATTTTTTATTTGTATGTGCTTTATTTTTGCTGGTTTTTGAATAGAATAATTTTTGTTGCTACAAAATACCTATTATTGCAGTGGGTGAATAATTGTTGGTTTATTAACTATTTTTTAATTAAAATTGATTCTATTATAAGCAATAAAAATTTGATGTATTCGCTTATTTATGAACTGTGAAATTTTATATTTTTAATAGCTCTTTTGAAAAGTATTGCCCAACATTATGTAGAAAATATAAGTTTGTTTTCAGATGGATATTTTTTGCAATTTTTGTTAATAATAATCATAGGGTTGCATATGAATAAAAAATTATACCGTATTAAAAATTCAATGCTCTAATAATAACGAGTCAATTTAAGAAGTAATTGATTTTATTGCCAATAATAGTAGTTCATAATTGGTTATTAACTGAATTAATAAAACAAAATTCTTAACTAGAAACCGATGTAAAAACATAACTCATCTATGATGACATCCTCTTCCTTTAATCCAACAATTCATTTTTATATTGTGTATAAACTTTAATGTATATTAAATTTAATTCATATAATCATCCACAAATTCCTTATACCTTTACTACATACCAAAAAAAAAATCACCACCAAAATTCAATTCCCATCTCCAAAATCCGGCATGAAGTACAAACATTCCGCAGTGTTTTCATATCCCTCACACATCCCCTCGCCAGCACATGACCTCATTCTCTTTTCCACGACCCAAATTGTATCGCAAACGACTTAATTAAACCCATTAAAAGATACGTTTTTACTCCATTAGCTGGCCGGTCCTCTTCGCGATCGCATATCGCGTCGATAAAAGATCGAATTTAACGATCCCCAAACCCTAAACAATGTTTATAGCAAAAACGCTCTCGGAATTTACGACGCCCGCGGCTGGACCGTAAAACGGGAGGTTGAGGCAGGGCGTCGCCGTCGCCGGGCGTCCGTGTCGAAACATAATATCCCGAAGGCTGGAGCTGGAGAACGCTCCGGAGAATGTCTGTAACATTATATGGAATCCAATTAAGTTTGGGATTGCTTTGCTCTCGTATACGAGCCGGAGTAATTGACGAATAAAGTTCGGTTTTTACTGCTGTTCGTTATTTTTATGTAGTGTGGAAAATGTTGCACTTTGTAAATTATTTATGCCTATATCAAACTTTTGAGAAATTTGTTCATTTTTCATATTCTGTTTATTTCATCCATTGTTCCAGTTTACTCCATTTTGCTCTATACTTGCTCACAATTAGGTTCTTTCAGTTCTTAAGAGTTTTCAATTAAAGCTTATCTAACAAAAATTTACAATTACCTGTTTCTATAATTCCTCATAAAATTGAAATAGATCTTTAAAAGACAAGGTCGCTTAATTATAAGTAATCTCATGTTACTCTTCAGGACTTTTACTTTCAATACGTAATTTATGTAATAAAGTGTAACAATTGTTTTTATTCATAATAAATCACTTGGAATAGCTTGAATAAACTACGCATTTAACGTTCTTATTGTTGTAATTTCAAATAAATGTACAAAAAATAGACTTTATTAAATATTGATTAATCATAAAATTGACAACAATAATTAACGAGGTATAAGTAGCTATAGTTATTTTCTTTATTATTTTTAAAAAGAATGGTAATAATATATTGGAAACTTTACATTGTATGCAGTAAGCACAAGAACTATTATGTGTATATTGCAGATTAATATCAATTAATATTAATTAAAGCATTCTGTCAGTCATCACATACTATTAAAAATAATATCTACCTTGACAAGCATACAAACAGAAAGCATTGTCAAGTAAGTAATTGAAAAATGAATAATTTATAACAATATAAGTTCTATTAATATTTAAATGTATCTTCCTCATTTTCAGGTATTCTTTTCAGAAGGTGTTAAAATTTCTAGATAAGACAAGAACCTAATTAATCGTACTTAAAAGATTCTCCCTCAGCCAGCTAATTTTCTCAATTTTCATCTTTTTCATCCCCTCATCTCTCGGAATCGATTTCGCGTCGTTTTTATACGAAACCGCCGGGAATTAAATTAACCTTGAAAAAAAAATTCGCCGGCAATTAATTGCCTCAGCCGAGCTCCAGCGTTTGCTCCGCGGCTCTCCCGGCTCGCTGTCACAACCAAAAACCTTCCCCGAGGTTGGGGTTACTCCCCGAATAAAACATTACGAGAGCCCTCGCTCGCCTTCTCTTCGAATTTATCTTCGCCGCAGGGGCGGTTTCATCCCCGACAAGTTTCTCCATCTGTCCCAAATTTCACGTTTTTTTATTATTGCTGAAAGAAGCGAAAACTTTTTCGTGATACTCGCTTGCTCCGCGAGCTCGACTGGTCACTTTGGTTTTATCTAGCTCCTCGCTGCATATTTTGTTAATACCCAAATGATTTTTTTCTTGCCATTTTCAATTCATTTTTACTTTTATATGACTACAAAAGTGACTTCTATTGGCTATTTGAGTGGTATTTTTTATTCCTTGAAGGTTTGAGATAGCATAGAGTCCAACTCTGCTTATCCTGGCAGGATTTTCCGAGGCCCGTACAGAATATTATTTGCCCTTGATCCGGATAACGCACTCCTTTCCATTTTCTTTACGACGATTTTCTCCACAACTGATTGCTTTATTTATCCCAGCACAGCCAACAAATTTTTTGTGCTCATTTTCGAAACTAAATAAAGCCAATTCTAGTACTACATTATTTTTTATTTGCCAGTATTATCCTGGACAAAAGGAAGTACCTACTTACTTTTTTTCGAGAAAATCCCGACGCTTGCATTAATTATTTAATTGCCAATGTAAAAATAGAAAAGGCAATTAACCGCTGAACGTTTCTCATATTATTATGATTTACTTATTGCTAATTACAATTACTGGCAATAAGTTGTTTATTGGAATAGTGCAATGGCACATAAACCGCGAGCAATAGGTTACATTAATTTTTTATTTCCTTTCTGTGCATATGTGCGGGGCTCATAATGGCACATTCAATTAAAAATTGCGGTAAAAACGCAAATTCGTTACGCAACTCGAATAAAATAGTGCATTGGAAAATTATGCTAGCCTAATAATTATTGTAGGCAAAGGACAGTGGTAAAGAACTTATTTTATGCATTATTCAAGGAGTTTTTAATAGGAGCAAACTTATGAGAATGACTACCAATATCTATAATTATTTCTACTAATTTTTGGTTCGAATAAAAACACCATAAAGTATGTAATACACACTTATCTACTCGTCCCTGGATAAATTCAAGGTGCATTATATAAATATCAACAGAGGCAGATTAATTGATATCAAGTAGGATTTAAATTGTCCGGTATATAAAATCAATGTTTCGTGATCGGATACGACGCAAACGTGCGCTCATTTCTCTGTTTACCTTTCATTAAAAATTCATATTGTAAACGGAGTTCTTCAATTGGTTCGCGTTCGCTCCTCGATGAAAATACGGGAAGGAAATTTTCATCGCACCGTTGGATATTTAATATTGTATTCGCCCCCGAATTTTGTAAATATTGGGGCACTTTTACAGGGTGTTTCATTATAAAATTTTTACTGTATTAAATATGTACCTACAAAACAAAGTTAGATGCTCAAAAGTTGGGAACAACGCCTAAAAAAATTTGAGTGGAATAAAATTATTATTGTTGAATGAACAATATGAAATATGTATAGTTGAGTATTTAGAATTTGATGCAAAGTATATTTAACAAAAGGAAAACATTCTTATTTACTAAAAAAATTAACGAATGTGTCCTAATTTAGAACATGTAAAAACTTCACTTTAAAGGTTTTGTTATTAATATATAAAACCTCCAATAGCGTTAAATACCTAACTAAAATTGCTAATTGACATATTTAAGACGTATTTCTTACCACATACTTCTAATAGGATCATTTATTACATATCCTATTGTTCAACTTGCATTGTGTTAACCATATATCTAAATGCAATGAGAATTTTCAAAAATATTTCATTATTATCCTTATCGTTTATTAACGAATTACATTGTGTAACAAATATACTGATACAGGGGTCTGGTTATTATTAACGAGGTAAAATTTACAACACGAGCCGTATGCGAGTCTTTCCAAAGTCATAAGCGAATGCAATTATTTTTGTTTCTAAAGCTTATTAAGATTAAAGTGAAAAGAAGAGGAAAAACTTTTGCAATATTTTCCTATTTGAATTTATTTACATTATAGCATATCGGTATTCTCTCATTTAGTACAAATATGTAATAATAATAATAGGAAACAATTATTATAAACGTTGGTGTACTAAGGTTAGTAAGAAGCTTCAAGAACACACCTAATTTATTTGGCATTCGTTTCGCCGAAAGGATATTAATTTGTCATAAATTCATGAGCATTGCACGTTAATTATCTGGTCTTTTTGTACGATACTTAAGTTAGAAATTCGGTTTGTTTAGGTGAAAATAATCTTCTCATCCTCGATATTAAACTTTGAATAATAAGCGTAAAACAACGGCAATTTTAGATAACAATAGTAACTATTTCGAATTTAATATTACCTAAATTACCTTAAAAACAATTTATAGTAATCTGAAATTTTGCAACACTATGTAAACAAGATACATGCAAAGCTTGAGTGCGGCAATGCCATCATATACACCATTATTTTCATTATCGCTTTATTTGTGTTGTAATTTTTGTTTTAGAAAGTAGGTATATGAAGATAGCCTGCCTAATTAAAATTTTTTGTATTTTCCTTTTCATTAAATATAATGTTTAATTATTTATAAATTTCATTAAATTAGCTTTGACTTTTATTTTAACATTATCTAATTAGTATTGTTATTGCATTATTATAAATATTTCTGGTTGTAAAAAAAAGAAAAAAATCGTTTATCTAATTAATAAATTATCCCGGTAAACGTTATTCTCTAACAAGAAAAATGATTTATACATAAAACAACTTTATGTATATTTATAAATCTTAAGGAAACAATAGCAAGCAGCAATTACAAGAATTTTTATTATGGTAGGTAATGTCACAGAGAGAGGGAATTTTGAAAGAACATAAGTTCATTTGACGTTGACAGTGCCAATTAACGAAAATTGCAGGGGATTCCCTGAAGTACAGCTATAGAAAACCGTGTAAACTACATTTATGTAATATGAAATTAATGGCTATTAATAGCAAAGAGTGCTATAGTAATCTATGATTACACGCTCGATGCATGGTATACTATTTTCATTGATAATTACCTTTAATTTTTGCATATTTTTGATTTTTTTCAATACTTTTATTGATATTTTATTCATATTCTCGAAGGCACATGTGTTCGAAAAAAATTCGATATCAATAATTCTATTACTTCCTTTAAAGGCGTTCCTATTGAATAAAATTATTTTTATTTTTATCGTTCACGTCAGAAACGCCCTTATCGGTAATAATTAAAAATTAGATTTTTTTACATTGAAATATATGCAAATTATAAATGACTTAATAGTTAAATAACCAACGGTACTAATTGAAAGGCATTGTTATAGTTTCACTTCTTGCCATTAGCCGTCATTACTTATTTATTTATGTGGGAATGCATATAAGGATTAATCGATTTCTAAACCTTTCCTATACCCATACGGCAGGACGTACCTACCTACCAATTATAACCATGCAATTACCCGGTTTAATGTTAATTTAAAAAATTAATAATAATTATAAGGCTGCAAGATGTTGTTTTTCGCAACGCTGAGGTGTTACCTCCGGTATACAAGGTGTCCCCTACAAGAAAACACAACTCTGTATAAAAAGAATTAATTCTATTAACTTACAGCATCCTCCAAAGGTGGATTTAATGCTATTCAATACAGACAGGCACTCAGATTTTTTCTTCGTAGAAATATACCTAACAATTTTATTTTATTATTTTCGTAACTTATTATGCAATAAACTGTCGGTTATTGCAATTTTTAATTTAATTATAATCTAGTAGAGTTAGTAAGAAAAAAGGAAGATAAAAAGTCGGGGGGCTCTAAATAATATGAGTACATTTCTGTACACTAATAGTTTGCGAAACACGCTGTAGAAATAAGAGCGAAAGCGATATAGTTTCAAAAATTCGTAAAATTTGAAATCGGTTCCCCATTTCTTATGCTTATTTTTTACTTTAACAGAAAATTTTATAAAGAAAAAAGTTAACAAAAACTATTATCTACAATCTGTCAGAATGATATTTTTAATATTTTATATTTCAGGTGGATTTTTATTTATATTTCCAAAAGTATGAGTTAAAGTGAAAATATCGTTCTGACAATTTCTTCGCAAGTTCGCAATTGACTTCTCACAAAAATTTCAACAAAATTTGACTATAAATAACGGAGATATTTGGGAAACCGTTTTCATATGTAACGAATATGATAGAACAGTCTTAAGGGAAAAAATCATATACAGTGTGTCCACAGATAGTTTGCCTATAGGAGAAAAAAAATTTATTATTCATTTTACGATAAAAAGCCATTCGATAAAATATCCATAAGATTTTTTAATGATATTCTCATTTTCAAAAGAATAATGAATAATAAAACATTTTCCTCTAAAAGGCAACCCCATCCGTGGGCACACTCTACAATCAATTGTGAATTTATTTATATTGTACCTTTAAATTCGCTACCTAACTAATTTTATTGGATGCATTTTAGAGTCAAATATCCGAGGACAGCGCCATCTCCGGCTGTTCCACCCCCTCGACGCCCACCAGCCCCATCGACTTCAACATCAAAACAGCCACCAGCGACGACGAGGAGGACGTGCGGCGGTTCCTGCAGAAGTTCTTCTACAAGGACGAGCCGCTCAACCTCTTCCTGGGCTTGATCACCGACGAGCACCCGCGGTGTCTGGACATGGAGAGGTTCACCTTGAAGGACCTCGCTAACGGGGTCAACCTGCTGGCCGTGCAGAACGGGAAGCTCATCGGGGTTTGCCTGAACGGTGAGGGCTTCAGCTCGATGGGGAGTATTTGGATAATTTTTGATTTGATTTTAGGGATATTGGAGAAAGGGGCAGTGGATGATTTCGAATGTGGCGACGAGAAGTTTTCGAAAATCGTGAAATTGTTGGATTATGTCGCTGTGGAAGCGGATCCGTTTAAAATATACCCCGGAGTGGATAGGGGGATGATAGTTAAAATCCTGTCGGTGGATGGATCGTTTAGAGGCAAAGGTATAGCGAAGGATCTCATGGTGAAAACTAGGTACGTATAAATCCAGCTACCGATTGAATTGTTTGGATAAATTAAATGTTATATTGCAGAGAATTGGCGAGACAGAAAGGGTGTGGGTTCATTACAGTGGACTGTTCTAGTTACTACACGGCTTGCGCTGCGAGGAAGCTTGGGTTTAAGCCGCACTACACCCTGAATTACGAGGATTATAAGGTCGATGGTGAGGTCGTTTTTCGACCCGATGCCCCGCACAAGGCGCTAACTGTTTATACCCAAAGAATAGTGTAAATTGGGTTTTAAAATAAGAATTTTCTGAATTGAAGTCGCATCAATGTAAACTAGGTTTATTTTCACAATGCAAGTTGTTTTTCAACCCGCGTGTCTACACAAAGCACTATTAATACCCCAAAAATAAAAATGTATTCCGTCTAAAATAAGAATTTCGAGAATACGAGTCACTTCAGTTATTTGTAATACTTTGTGGTATTCTATCAGTGATATTTTATTTTGCATATTGTTGAAATAACTTTCTCAATTTAATTATCTCATCCCTTAACTCTACCTTTTGTTCCTTTACTTCTTGAATCTCGCTTTTTATTATTATACGATGTATTACATGTAAACAAAAGTAGAAACTAGTGAAAAGTAATGTATGTGATATTGTTGTACCTTTAAAAATTTTATTTCAAAAATTGGACTTTTATATTTAATAAAAATATATCTGAATTAAATCGTTTTTGTGTTCTAGATCAATCATTTGTGGCAATTAAAACGCACTAAAATAAAGAAAGTAAATACTTATTTAAGAAATTTATTGTAACAAATTATGCTGACAATATGCATGCGCCACCTACAGCTTTAATTTTATCTTCGGCTGATTTTGAGAAGAATTTCGCTTTCACTATGACAGGTTGCTCAGGGAGACGTCCCTTTCCCAGAAGTTTGTAGTATCCCTGAAAAAAACACACATTATCAGTCCCTTAGATAAATAAAACACATAAAATGTTTCCTCCATAATCTCAGAAACTGAACATTCTTCAACAAGTTTAAGACCGCCCGTTCATAAAATCATCATTGGAAATCATTGCTCTAATATTAAAAATTGATTACAATATGATCGAAAATTTTGGAGAGGTTGGCAATAACTAAGAATACAATTGGCTACTTTGATATTAGTTATTCATTCTTTTTCTATGGTTCAAAGAGACTCAGGAGGCGTTTATGTATGAAAGTTCCTATTTATTCCAAAAGGACCTATTATCGAGTTCTTTTATATTAAATAAACAGAATGACAAATCAGTATTGCCAACATAACTTTTGACCTTTACTGCCATCTTCACAAAGCTGGTCAAAATCCAATTTTTTAAAATAAAGAATTCGTGTAATATTTACATAAGCAATCGGAATCATCCGAATTTAATATTTAGTAAGACACAATATGTATTTAGGCAAAACAAAGGAGTACTTACAGCTTTAACAATGTCAATGACCGGAGCCTTTCCATCGGGGTGATTTTTGTATTTTAGCCTAGTTTGCTCACTCACAAGAGTCCACAATTTATCTAGGTTAATAGCAGGATTCCATCTGGTGTTTTTTCGTTCGTGGTAATTTCTCATACCCAACTAAAACATAATACAGAACATAAAAACAATGTTTACACGATTAATTAATTCTTGATTTACCTTTCCGAAATAACCCGGATGGTACTTGTCAAAGTTTATTCTGTGATGGTGCATACCACCAGCGTTACCGCGACCTCCAGGGTGCTTACGGTGTTTGCCTGAAATGAAATAAATCGTTAGATTTGAAAGGAAATTATGAATGTATAAGTTGATTGTTGAAGAGATCAGTAAGGAACATGAATCAAGTGTTTCATACCGCCCGTTCACAACTCATCACAACATGTAAATAACAAGAATTTGAGGTTACCAAATGAAAACTAAAATAATAATATTGCAAAAAACTTACCGATACGACCGTGCCCGTGGCTAACATGTCCTCTTAGTTTCCTAGTTTTCTTTCTGTGTGTAGACTAAAAGTAAAAATTATCCGTCAACATTTTTTCTTAATTCTAAACGAATATGTACAGCAACATTATGAAATATATATATATAATCTGATAGAGATATGTGTTATAAAAGGAATTTAATAGGAAAATCTCTTAAATCTAATAGGATGAAGAAGATAATTATAATATAAGTTAAGTGAAGCCACAAATATATTTCACTCACCATGTTGACGAAAGTGAAGAATTATTTCAATGTCGACAACTAAACAGAATCAAATTAAACGTCAAAAGTGTCAAATGTCAATGTTATGCTTAGGCGATTTTACGCGCACACCAAAAATGGCTGTATACGTATTTGAAAGAGTAATATACCAAAAGAAAAAGTAGAATTAAATTGTAATTGAACAATTTGACCAATCTCTTTGTCGTGTTTTTACCTTATCAAACCTCTGTCTTTCCCTTTTTAAATAAAAAACTCCAACAAATGTTTTATTTTTGAAAAAAGAAAACAAAGCTACACAAAAAACGTCACCGTCACGTCAGCAAGTAAATGTCAAAACAACATTTGACAGTGACAGTGACACTGGCAGTTCCAGGTAGCAAGAATAAACAGATATTTGAAGGAGAAAATTAATTAAACATATCAAAAAATGTACAATATCAAGCAATTGTCGAATTTACCATATTTTTGATTCGAACTAATGTTTCTATCGTGCTCACATGTGGATGTCAACTCAAATAAATCCTAAATTTCATCGAAACGGACCATATATTCACACCTTCGTGACGTAATTTTTATTTTAGAAATTAAAATATTGTACCAATAAACATTTCATAAGAGGAAATAAAGCAATAATGGTCTACTTCACGCAACAGGAAGCTCATATTAATTGAACAATGTCTAGGGAATGAAAGTTTTTAGGCAGATACGGTTGATATTTCTACCTGTTACACTTACTTAACTCTCGAAAAAATGGATGATTACAAATTTTTATTCAAAGTTGTCTTAGTGGGAAACGCGGGCGTCGGAAAAACGTGCTTAGTAAGGCGATTTACCCAAGGCCTCTTTCCGCCTGGACAGGGAGCCACAATCGGAGTGGATTTCATGATAAAAACTGTTGAAGTCGGTAACGAAAAAGTTAAGGTAATTACTTCACAATCTCATTATATTCAATAGGAATCAAGATTGTCTTTTCAGTTACAAATTTGGGATACTGCAGGTCAGGAACGGTTCCGTTCTATAACCCAGAGCTACTACAGATCAGCTCATGCTCTTATACTAGTTTACGATATTTCATCTCAACCCACGTTCGATTGCCTACCAGATTGGTTAAGAGAAATCGAAGAATATGCTAGTAGTAAAGTGTTGAGAATTCTAGTCGGTAAGTGCTCATTGTATTAATTCTTTACTTCAATTTCTAAGGTTTTTATCCCTTTAGGAAACAAAATCGATAGAGAAGACAGAGAAATTCCGGCCCATGTGGGAGAGGAATTCGCGGAGAGACACAATATGTATTACTTGGAAACATCTGCGAAAGAATCAGATAATGTAGAAAAACTGTTTATGCAAATCGCCGAGGATCTTATGAAGGTAATAATTTCTCTTACTTTACAATTATTATGCAATATTACTTAGGAGCAGATATTAATCGTAGACGATTTTTTCTGATTTTATATGCTGGTTTGGTATAATTTTATTTAGTAAGCTTTATTTGAAAATGAATGTTTTATTTTAGCAAGCGAGAACTAGGGATCTTCCACGATACGACTCCAATAATCAAACTCTCGATGGTAAAACATCGACTATTAGCGATTCTAGTTGTTGTAGTAGATTACAGTAGTGAGCATTTTTAATTAGCTCAATTGAATGTGTTTTTAGACGTTTGTTGAGTTTATAACAAGTTGAGTTGAATGTAAAATAGTTATAACCAACCAAATGAGAACTTATAACTGATTACAAATTACGAAGATATCATATAAGACAATAAGACGAGACTCCATGCTTGTACTTATATACACTTCAGAAATATTTTTTTTAATAATTAACAGAATACGTTCACGCTACTGTTACTATTTTTGAGACAGTAAATTTAATAACTTATAATGGGCATTTTTAACTATTCGATACACAATATTTTTGTCTGGTTATAACAATTTTGTAATCGTACATTTCGTCTCTTCGACTGATTTTTTACATATTGAACTAGTCGCGATTCATTCATAACATATTTCATTTAAAAGACATTCAAATAGCTAGCAGGCTTATGATACAAAACAGCTTCCGTAGAATAGAACTACCGGGTGTTCAATAACCTTCATTGATTGTGGAGTAAATCGAGCCCTCATGGTTCAATTGGGCACAATTATACGAGTACCAAAGTAAATTAACTGAATATATCTCTATTTACTCTATCAGTTACAGGACACCCTGTATTTGAACGACTTTTCCAGTAAATTCTTTGTTCAAACCAGTGATTATAGCTTAATTTAGTACTTAGCCCTTTCATAGAAATAGTTGGTTTTATCATTCGCCTTGATCACTGTTCTCATTGCATTTAGATCAATCCAGTATGGAAGTGTCACGGATTCTCAAAATGTTGCCAAATAACTTGAGTATGATTTTTTAAATGTAAAAACTCTTAATCTCCTGTGATATATTTTTCCAATGCACACACGAGCATCTTGCATCACGTAAATCAAATTTATTTGTGCATTTTAATGATGGTATTATTTATATGAACATTCCTGTTTATGGAGATAAATCAGGTTTCGATTTTACTATTAATTTGTTGTTATTGATGGTTACAAAAGTCGAGTTGATGGGTGTTTGAGGAAGTGCTAGATTAATTGATTTTTATGTTAATTTGGTAATATCGTGATATTTTGCGGAAATTACATGTATTTGATTTTTATTTGTACAATTTTTCACATGAATAGTTGCAAACATAGTTAGTACATAATTTTTACATTTGCATTGATTTGCATTTTACAGAAAACTGTTTTATTTAAAAGTTCTCTTTTGAATACCTTATGTAGTAAATAACATTTTTTTTATACATAGACACGTTTTTAAAACAGATGCAATTAATATATTCAAAATACCTATTTTACAATCCTATGCTATATGTTGTTTTTGATAATAGTTGACTCTTTAGATTAATTGTTTTATTTTGTAAGTCATACATTAAGGGTAGATATTTCAAATTAAATGAAGAAGGACTATTTTGTCATCTATGTTTTACTGTAATTTCTGTGAATTTCACGTAATAGGTGTTGGGATATTCAGAAAATAAGTCTTCTAGAAGGTGCAATATAAATATTAATTAGTGCTTATTTTTAGTCAAAAAATAAATGTAACTGTTATAAAAATATATATAAATATAGGTATATAATTTATTTTGTTCGTTTGCAAAGCATCTTGCAGTTGATTTTTACATAAGTATTATTAGATATTTACTTATTGTGTTATTATATTAAATTTATAGTTTTTATAATTTCTGATTTATTGACATAATGTTTTTTATTATGTTTTATATCTATAATTTACGTTGAAAAGTCCACTTTTTTTATGTTTTATTTGTAGTTTTTATTTATTTATTGTTAGTTTACGGTGGATTTATACATAATATTACCATAGCAGGTATCAACTAACAGATAAATGTAACAATAAGTTGATATTTATCAATTTTATCGGCATTGATAAATCCACCCTAAGCATATATATTTATGATGTTTAAGTGACTGTTTATCAAGTTTTTCAATGTATTGCACTTAATGTGTATCGCAAAAAGCAATCGAGTTTTTACATGTAAATCTTGTGTCAAAGAAACGGAAGAAAGTTTGAAGAAATGACGAAATACAAACCACATCACTCAGTTTTAATTCAGCTAGAGCTTAAATTCATCAATTACACAAACGCATCATTGGCACTAGAATTCCTTTTTTTAATGCACTAATATAAGCTAGAGGTGGTTGTGTTTCTTTCCTTTTATATTGTTACATACGAACCAAAGAAAACTTGTACGAAAAATACTTAAAATATAACTCTTTAAAATCATATTGTGATTGTTAATTTGTTCGTAAAATGGTACCAAAAATTCGGTTAAAATAAAAAGAAATAGTTTATACATAAATGTATTTTTAAGTATGATTTTTTCTATTATGGAAAAGATTATTAATAGAAAAATGGTATATTTAATACAATGTATTTAGAAACAGCGGTATCACAAATATTCGTCAACTTTTTTTATCACATACTAGAAAACAATAAATACATAATAATAGTTGTTCAATAATATAAATAACCAGATTCGATTCATTGTTGTCAATTGTTGTACAACAGTGCGGTCTTTTAATAAATAAAATAAAATAATTTCGTGTTACAACCAAATAGGTACACAACATTTTTGTCAATTGTTCAAGAAGTGATAAAATAAATTGCTTTATTTTATGTCTATAAATTAGCTACACTAATAAATAAGTAAACCGATTATAACAACTATTTTACACAAATCTTTTTAATTTGTTTATAAATTCACTGGTCATGTAAGGTGAATAGTAAACATGTAAGTACACACAATGTCTAATGATGTAAAATCATAAAAAACCTACTCCTTTTAATTAGTCTTTAAAAACCTCTTCGGGTGTATCAAAGATAAAAATATGTACAACTAAAATTTAAATTAAGACGACGCAAATCCCAAAAATTTAACACACAAATAAAACTCCTACAAATCAGCATTGCAAACTCCAATAATTAATAGCCAGAGAGAATTACGTTTTCGCTAATCTTTTCCTTAAAGTGCAGAATGCTATGGACCTGAACAAGATGAACGTTCCACAGAGATAAGCGACATCTACCCAATAATTCTGTTTACTCATTCCCATATCTTTAAGCACCATTTCGGGCGAGAGATATTGGCAATAATCTTCGTCCTCGGAGCAAAATAAAGGCCCCCTGTGGTACCCGTACACTGCTTGCATTAATCCTGTAAATTACAAGAAAATTAAATGAGATTTTTATATTCTACAATTCGATAGGAATAGTAGTAGACGTGACATGCGCAATTTTAATGCGCAATCAAGCTCTAATATACTTGCCTTCTAGCGAGAAACTTATAAATGAGACATAAGTTAATAAATACATCACGCTCGACATGTGGGTAAAAATGATCAAAAATCCCCCCACGCACAGCATCATAGCCAACGTAACTGCTCCGAAGAATATCCCATTCTGTAAAAGAAGCAATGTTTGTAGTTATATTTCGGATAAAACTCGAAAGAAACTTACAATAGGATCGGTGAGAGTGCCCAAAATCAAACCGAACCCGGACGCCGAGAGGCAGGCCATGATTAGTATCAGAAAAACTCGAAGGAACCGGATCAACTCCATCGGCTGGTCGCTGATAAAGTACGACGCTACGCAATAGACGAAACTAAACAACACCTGGAATAGCATTTAAAATTTTATTCAAAGTTTTCATCAACCACACTAACCGCGCTTACCTGCTGAGGTATGTCGAATATCATGAACGCGGCGTAATAGGTCGTGAGTTTGTACCAATTGTTGAAGTTTTCTTTCTTTAATATATTTAATTCCGTTGGAACTGAAACGAGTCAAGATACTCCAATTATTACTTGCGTGGGTTTAGAAGAATGTACTGCACTTACACTTTAATACTGCCGGTAACATAGACGTATAACTTAGATAGACTAGACTGCACAACAAGAAACCCAAATTACTGAAGACTTTCGCAGCATCCCGACCGCAATTTTGAAATGTAACGCCTAAGAACAGGCCGATGAGCAAGTGAAGTACCAGCTTCAGTTGTGATATCGTCTGAAAACGAAATTAATTATTTCATGTCTTAAAAATTAATATAATTTTATTGATACCCACCCAGTCTCTATACAATTGCAGGGCGCCCCTTTTCAATAATATTAAAAATCTACTCCATTCCGTGGGTGTATCTACGCTATTGTTGATTTGATCTATGTACACGATATCATCATGTATTCTATCTCTCGTATCCTTCATTCGAACTAAAAAAATCACAAACATTAAATTATCTACAATTTAAATGACGGGAGAATTTACTTGTAGGAACGTATTTCCACTTATCCTCCTGTGCAGCTTTCTCTAAAACATCAGTATAATCCCCGTACTCGCCGCTAACAACTTCCATAACTAAAACAGAACAATAATAAGCTTCTATTTAAGCTTATTTAGGGTATAGCCACTTACTGAAATCGGCGGGATTGTGGTATTGTGGACAATTCAAGCCCACCGATGATAAAAACGGTACCGTACTGGTGCTGGCCCCTTGGAAAACACACCGGCCCTTCGCCATCATGTAGATCTGATCGAACATTTCGTATAATTTAGCGTTGGGCTGGTGTATCGTACAGATGATTATCCTTCCGCCGAGGGCTAATTTTTTCAACATTTCTACGCATTGCCTGGTCGAGGAGCTGTCTAAGCCACTAAAAAGCAATTTGATAATGTTTTACTAATAGTAGATTGGAGAGCAAAAGCATCTAATCAAAGCTTCAAAAAGATTCTTCTACAGGGCCATGGTGACTTAAAAATTAGCCAGAAATTATGGCATAGTTATAACAGAGATTATTACTCTAGGAAAATTGAATATCAACTAATCAAAGCTTCAGAAATTCCTTTTACAGAGTTATAGGGACTCAAAAATTAGCTAAAAAGGTGTGGTATAAGGTATAATTATAACAGCATTTATTCTAATTAGTTGAGTTACATTTAAGTCGTTTCCATTTGGAAATATTTGGCTGGTAATTAAAAAGAGCTATTTGGGTGTACGTGAATTTTATTAATACACCGAACTAGTTGGGTTACCTATTTTGTGCGGTAATTAGAAAACTACCTTCGGCTAATGTGATTCATTTTAATATCTATTACGTTAATCACCAATTACGAATTTAACATTGGTTAATACATGATTGCGCATTCAACGAAGCACGCGGTGCAAAGTTTTGGCAGATACGCGATAACCCTTCTGGATGTGTTATTTTTAATTTTTGTAACCCGAAAGATTATGTTTTATGAATAAAATTTTGTGATTAATGATTTTTTTTTAATTTTTGTACGATGTTTCATATTTATGGTGTGATTAAGTTGTAGAATTCAGCCATTTTTATTGTGTTATTTTTTGGGAAAAAGGAAATTTACACGAGATACTTACGTGGTGGGTTCATCCAGAAACATAATAGGAGGATTATCTATCAATTCCAAAGCCACTGAAAGCCTCTTTTTTTGCCCGCCGGACAGGCTTTGTATTCTCGTATTTTTCGCTTTGATCAAGCTTAAATTATTCAGTATATCATTTATCTGAAAGAAACAACAAATTTATACAATCGAATTTCAACAAAAATCAAGATTCTCAGGCGTTCTTCAAACGTCCTGTATAAGTTATTATTCTACTCCTAATTTTGTATACAAAATAAAATTCGCCATAACAATAAAATAGTCTTAACGATTTTAATACGATTTAGGTAGCTACTTATCGGCTCCATTCGAATTGCTAATGCAAATAAATTAAATTGACCCAAGAAGGGGCCAACAACATGCATTTTTTCGACTGGCTTCTCTCGAAGAATCGCTTCGTGCTCGATCAAGGTTAGTGGCAATCGATAATTGGCTACAACAATACATGAAGTACTAACCAAAAATTCCTTAGACTTGCTGGTGAGATTCGCTATCTTCAAATTGCAAGCCATCATCATGCATTCGTAGACGGTGAAGAGATTGGGCAAATTGTCGTCCTGCAGGATGTAGCAGGATTTCTTCGTGTATTCGAGATGGCCGGATTTGCTTTTGGTGGGGCTGCTGCACTTTATCGTGCCCGAAATGCCGGTTACCCTAAAAAATGCCGCTTCAATTAGCTCTCCAATTAAACGGTTCCGATTGGAGTATTCATGAACAAACAGTTTAATAGTAATTAGCACACTGTATAATTAGTTTACATCAATCAATGACAACACCATTAGTGGCATGTCTTTTAAAAAACAATTACCTAATTTTATGCTTGAGCATGTAATAAAAAAACTTGTAATTTGGAAATGTTCGAGCTTTCACTACATTTGTTTAGTTAGCAAAATTGCTATAATGGAGTTTTATTGTTTTTTTTCAAAATTTTTATGCACAAATGATTATAAGCATCGCGTTTTTTATGTAAATTTAATTATTTAAATTTACCTAAAAGCTTTACTGAAAGCATTTATGAAAGTTTCCTCAAAATCAGATAAAAATTTCCTATTTAAAACAACCACTAAATTAATTAGGTACTGTTTAGTTTTATGCTTCAATGAAGAGTACACTATTTTCTTTTCAATTACGGCATTCCCTTTTTTTCTAAGCACAAAAACATCTCCTGAATTTGTTATCGAATATTTATTTACCACCCTGTAAAATCAGACATGAAAGGGTCAAGTGTGCTTCGACTTTGAAGCAATAAAAGTTAACTAATTGACCGAAAAATTGCACCTCAATTACATTCGAAAACAATAATCTGCTTCATACGAAGCGAATTGAAAAGTACTCTTAATTGTGCCATAAAAATACTTACTGATAGCCTGTGAGAATGTTGAGCAAGGAGGTCTTTCCTGCTCCGGATGGGCCCATAATCGCCGACAATTGCCCGGAATAGAATTTACCGGAAACTCCATCTATGATTTTTTTAACAGCTGTAACAAAAATGGAAATTTTTAGATGCAAGCAATATTATGGATTTCTAATTATGTACATGCATTTTCTGATGTTTCTATTAGTATTTTGGTAAGAAGATTTATTTCTTTGAACCTCATTATAATTGCTTTGCTTTTGATATATTTCATGTGTTGTAATAGCATGCAAATTTCGTAATTAAGAAAATATTATTTAGGTAGGCATGTATTCAAAGTCTGATGCACAGATTTCAAGGTTTGTCAGCTTCAAAGTACATCAAACAGGCCTGGTTTTGTATAGTTTTCTACATGCAATTTAATTTTTTTAACAAGTTATGCGTAAAATAATATTAGTTTCTTTATTTGGCATGAAAGCGAGGAAACACAAAATTGATGCGTGTTCCTAAAATTTTATGAATGGTTTAAATTTAAAAAATTCAACTGGTTTTGATGCGATTATTTTTTTCGAAACCTTATTAAAGAAATCTTAATTAATAACGCTATGTTTATTTGTGCTAATCTTATCTCCCCTCTTTAATGTAATCATATCTGTAAATTGCACGAAAATTACGTTGTAATCTAGTTACAAAAGAATTACACCAATTTGACAAACCTGTATGAAAAAATCTTTAATTACATTAATTACTTCACATGCAAGTTTTTAGTATTTATACAAGGAACTTTGAAGTTATTAGAAATTGAATACTACTAAGTGACTAATAAATTACAAATGCAAAATTTATATTAGTTAATGATTCCTCGAATGATTGTAGTTAATTTCTACAATCTCATTAGATATAGGTATAGTACCTAATAAAAAAATAATAGCCCCAAAATGAATATATCAAATGAATTGTGCACGGTATAACTATACAAAGGACGTTATCGTTCTAACATTCCGTATCACAAAACAGTAATTAATTAAAATTAAATTGTACATAAACGTTGATTAGTGTTAAAGGGGCAATTAAGTCAGGCAAGTTTTTTATTGTGCATAATGGAGTGTCGAAATCGATTTCAAATAATGTGTTTATCTTGTATACAAAATATTTATATTTTACTTGCGGAAACTTTTGCATTTTACATGTTATTATAATTGATTATCGCACATGCCCGTTTGAAAGCTATATTAATTTATACAAAATACGTAATTATAGCTGTAGCACGAAAGGGAAAAGTGAGAGTGGAATTTTCTGCTCGAGTGTAGGTACAAAATTATGAGTATTGAACTTCAATATCAATTATTTTTTGCTAATTATACATTATATGACTTGTATGATGGATATGTATATATTTTTGACACAGCAAGAGAAAAAGATAAGACTGTATATACGTGTGTGTATTTGTTATTAAAAATATTTGCGAAGTTTTCATTTCGATAAAAAAATTTCGATGTCAAAATTAGTCACAACAAATTTGTTATCAGCTCGCCCGCTATCTGAGAACATAATATAGTGTAATAAAAATTGCTTAAGACATACAAATTGATAATTTTATTAAGTACCTATTTTATTTCTCTAATGCTATCTACTAGTATACCAAATAATATAACTTTATATTAAAAATTATATTTTCTAATAAATTCGGTAAGTAATTATTGGAGAATCTGTCCGGATAATTCCACACAATTTTATTGCAACATATTGACAAATTCCTAAAGAGTGTTAAAAAATGTGTAAGTACTTATACTGAATGTTCTTAAGAATTGCATTATGCAATTCTTAATAATGCTGCATCTAATTGGACGTAAAATTATTCAGAAGGTTTCAACAATTTTTCGTATGAACAATTAATAATACATTTTATTGCTTAACTAAAGTTACCTAAATAACTTCTATTGTATTAAAATTTGTCATTTTTGGGAATCAGCAATCTTATTGTCTAGACCTTTTGAGATAACCTACATTAATAATTAATTTAACAGTTAAGCGAAATTTTTATATACATTTTTTACATGTGGCGCAAGAATTTAATAATTATTGGAATTTCCATCCATTGTTAATAAATAGAGCCATGCAGACGCAATAAATGTTATATTAAACCTAACCCATAATTATTGAATTATCACCAACAATGTATTTTACTTAAAGCATTTTTTTGTTAACCCGAAGCCTTTATAGTTCAATTAGTCATACACCACTCAACGCGAATTTGAAATATAAGTAATTGTCTATAATTTCCGCCATTTTCCAAACAAACAACTCAATTATTCGATAAAATCATAGTCATAGGAGCATTATTGTTTTCTCGTTTCCCTTGAAGTCTATTCGTGGTCATTTTTCATCAGAAATTAAAATGCTAGTATTTTCACGAAACGGCATTTTCTTCAATAATTGTGCATTTCTAGTGGAACTAATTGCATATTAATATGTCAACAATATTTTGCTATGATATGCGAAATCTTAGGTAAACAATCAAGACGTAGGCGGGTTTTAAATTTGCATCTCTGAAGGTGGTTGATATAAAAACAAAACGTTTGCGTGATTATAGAAATGTATTTCTTCACATATACCTATAGGTACTTTAATGTAAAGAGAGATTATATTATTTTGTCTCAAAGAACCTTCGTCTGTTATGGCTAAAGGTAAAAATGAAGGAAAAGTTATGGAAAAAACCTGGATGGTGCAAGCAATAAATACAATCAAAAATATGTAGTAGTTCAAAGGTAACAGTTAATTGTGCGTATGAACGATATTTTTGTTGTCTATTGTCGATGGCAATTTCCAATGGAAAATTGAATTTGTCGTAAATGCTCAACGAAATTTGCATTTATACGTCAAGCAAAAATTAATGTAATTAGTTAATAGAAAATAAAAATATGTGAGTATTTTGTACCTAATTAGTACGTCAAACTGATATTAGACATCCATCTCATTGATTGGAAAGATTTTTTATCAAATTCAGTGGACATAATAATAATATGTACATGTTAACAACATTATAATAGCATGATGCCAAAGCGGCTAAAACATGAAAAGGAATTTAAAACAATATTTATCTTCATTATATTAAACAATATCCGATAGTCAAGAAACATTTTGTACATATTTTTTTTATTATATAATACCATTTTCGAAATTAAAAATATTTAATTTATAAGTGATAGACATCACGCATTTTTAAGCGAAGGTTACTAATTTTCCAATATTTCAATGAAATATATTCGACTTAAATAGCGAGAACTGCGGGTAATTTTGTGCTCCAATCGCATTTCCAATGATACCAAAAAATCACTATTCATAGAACATTAATTAAAAGTGAACTCTAATAATTTAGCGCCTACATGGAATTAATTACTCTTATAAATAAGAGACTCTATTTGTCATACTAAGAATATGTCTGAACTTTGAACAATTAATTCATAATTATTGTATACTAAATCAAAATCAATTAAAAATGATTATGTAAATGTCAATAAAAACTTTCGATTTGATTTACGATTCTGTTTTTATTATAAACTAATTTATAAATTATAGATATATCTATCACCAACGAATTTTGTGTATATTCGACTCGTATCGATGTGCTGACGAAATTAACATTTATTACATATTATTAATTTTTTTGGCAAAGTAAATAACCGAAGATTGCCCAAAAATAATAGGAAGTAATTTATTTTTATTGGTTACAATAAATACATCAAATTTCATCAAAATTTCGTAAGAACAATTTTATTGTTAGGAGAAAATGAACATTCTTATGTGTAGGTGCAATAAAAAAATCGATGATGTAGGATGTCAATGAAATTATAAGGTCATTTTCATATTGGGAACCATTTAAGACAAGGACAAATTGCTTAAATCACTTTTAAAATGAATTAAAAACGTAAAATTGATTTTTTACGCACCCGAAAATTTGGTTTTACGAATATGTAGTTGAATATTTATTTTTTTTAAATTAGGTTTTTCACAAAAATCGTAAAATATTTATAAATTAAATGGTAATTTGTTTCTTGATTGGTTATTAAAAAAACAAACAAATCAAAAAAGTAGTTATAAGTAATTGACTAATTGAAGAACCAAAGCAATTGAAGATGGAGGTACGCAATTATTTTTGAATAATTCAGTTTTTCTTAAGGATTCGCGTGGAATTAGTGTCATCTATAGAAGTGCTGCGCTATTTATCATGCATATTTATTACTTATTAATTCAGAATTACTCGTATGGTAAGGAAATTTAAATATAAAAAAAGGTAAACAACATACTTTAGGAAGAAAAATAGGTACAGAATGACTCGAAAATTCAACGTAATGCATAATTATTGAAATATCGTTGTAAAAGTGCCTTCATGTTTTATTCAAACTGAATATTTAATTCATACATCACGTATGAATAATGAAAACACTACAAAATATCTAGGTATACAAAAAAATTAAAAAATACTTTAAAATGATGTTACAAAATCTTTGACAATTAACCAAAACATTAATATTAACAGTTAGCAAAGAAATTGCACCAACATGGCAAATATGATGCCATTGTTTAAAAATGTGCTTTGTAACAGAAACTTTTTAATAATAAAAAATAAATTTATTATTAACGAGATGGGAGTTTACTGTGCAAATAGTCTAGACCCACATGTACATTTTCTCACAAACATTTACAGACTCCCATCCGTGAAAAATATTTAAATATTTGTGAGAAAAAATATATGGAGATCGAGTCCAGGCAAACATTTGTTAGTAAAAAAACACTATTTTTTGGTACTATCGTTTGATATAGATTTGAGACTCATTTTGACGCAGATCCGGAATGATTTCCAAACCAAATTCCCAAAAAAATAGCTAATTAGATATGCAAATATGCTCAAGTGGTGTGCAAACCAAAACAATCGTAAATATTACACTTCCATCATTAGCTTACACTCTGCCAATATTGATCAGATGAGGACAAATAAAAAGTTTAACGAATTAGTTCAAGATCTAGGCAAACATTTACAACACTCGCCTACGGCTCGAGTCGTAAACTTGTATCTAGTGAATAATAGCTTTAATTATAAACGCTGGTTAAATAATATACTATTTTACACGAGAGTGTTATCTACACCACCCATGCTTTTCATGTTTCGACAACATAATATCTAAAATAGACTTTATGGTGCCATAAAATTAACTTTTAGAGCAAATTTGTCTAGAATAAGAAGTGAGATGTGTAGGGATAAAATATTATAATTTAACACAGTTTTCTCCGTACCACGTTGAATACGAAGTCTAAGGATTGTTACAAATTTCGAAAAAGAAACTATTAAATACTAAAAAACCAATTAAAACTCGCTTCGAAAAATTAGCTTGGAAAATTTGAATTTCTTGGAATGATTTCGATGTGACAATATTTTTATGGATAATTTCTTGTTAATTCACAGTAAATGATTGTTACAAGAAACTATGATAAGAACTAATTTCTCGCTGGGCAACAAATAAATTAATTCTTTTTTTCATTAAACTTCTTATTGGCTTAAAATTACTCTATTTACAACATAAAAAATGGCCAATTGACACGTTTAATTATTACTACCTATTAAAAATTCACAGCTCAATATTTACTTGTTTATATTTTTCTAAGTAGCATTGTCACTTGTTATTTCTTTTAATTGTCTTTCAACAATAACAAGAAAAACAGCTATTAAAATTAGATTTACAAAAATAATTTTAAAACTTTGTTAACTACATATTTTTTTGTAAATTTGATCTTCCTTTACAGGTCTTCCTTTACAGATCTTCAATAAATCGGAGGTACTTGGTAAAAATTCTACAGAGTTGTTAAACTAGCAACCATCATTGGTTCTTCTACAACTCTGTTGTGTGGGCGAGACAATCTGTATAAATCATTAAGATCTGGAAATACTGCTGTAGTAATAAATTAGAAACTAATTTGACAGTTTCCTACAAACAAACGTTGTTTTTGGATATTCGAAAAACTTTCCTCAAAATTCTCGCATTTACAAATATTTGCGAATTAAATCGATTTTTATAATTAGACAACTTTTGGGACTCTATCCGTAAAAATAAACGTGATGCAAGAAATTAATTTCGAATTTGCGATAAGAGTATTTTCGAAATTACTGGTAACGTTGTCTCTATGCAAGTACGAGTGTCCTAACAGCGAATTTTCGATATTAATTCGAAAATAATCGAAATAATTTTACGTACAATACAATGCTGGGTGATATTTGCAAACAATTAAAGACTGTAGTAACCCACAGACGACATTCGGTTAATTTAAATAAAAATTTATAGACAATCGTTTATTGGGTATAATTTTGGAAAAAAAATTGTGTGGGTACCAAAAACTTTATAGCTCTTATAAAAAAAAATGTACCTACAGTTGGCCTTCTACATTTCTGTATATAATCGTTATTTATAGGAATACATAAAATTGATAAAAAATATTCCGAATGGTCCACTAACTCACCATCTTTCTTCTTGGTCTGGAAGCTGATATCCCGGAATTCCAAGATATGCACATCAGGATTGGCACTATTCACACTGATTTTCCTCATCTTCGACTTACAATGTACTTTATCACAAAAAATCCACCCCCAAATTTTCGAGCCCAATGCACTTTAGCGACGTCTTCGACTCGAATCAAACCTCTTGCATTAGAAATGCAATTTATTGAATTGAACGGTTATCGGAAATCTATTTCACTTGATCCCGTTTCTACGGTTAAATGTTAAATTCTGAACGATAACGCATTGTTTATATCGAGTGCAAAGCACAAGTTCGATCGACAGCCGGCAATTATCTAATATTAGTGAAATTAATTGGTTAAAAGCACACGGCTTTTTATCACGTGGTGGTGACACCGACAGTGCGTTAGCGTGTAGTTATCTCGGCGTTTCGATAAATTTTTTTTTCAAATTCGCTCTGCCTAAACGGTTCACGTTGGTTCTCTAATTAAAACGCATTAGGTGGTAGCGTAGATAATAGTCAGCGTGGTGACAAAGTTCGAATAATAGTAATTAATTTCCAAATAAGACCATGAAATGATGCGATAACAAATGATTCCATATTTATTGCAGGGCGATATTCGAAAGGTCGTTGTTATAATTTAATAAGCGAATATTCTTGCGCAATTTTCGAGGTGAGAAACGCGGGTTTGATTTGTTGTTGTAATTGTGGAAAAATTGTTCTGTTTTGCTAAATTTCTAATTGGAAAATAGCGCGAAAAGTGCCACTTTGCGATGATATGTCAGCTTGCACAAGGTTTTATATATGTTTATAAGTTCCAATTAGATATATTTCGAAAACAATTTTTTAATATCAGTGTCATTTTATTATCTCCTTGGGGATCTGGTTTGTCTCCAATTCCATTAAATAATTTAGTTCACATACTCCATTTAACTGTAATTAAATAAACGTCTCGCACGGACTACAAGGACACGTATTAGTTACAAAAAAAAATATTTCCTGGCAAACTTGCACCTACAGAAAATTGACAACATTGCAAAACAAAGGCAATGTACTGCGAACCAAAAAACCTGAAGAAAAAAATTATACCACATATCAAAAAATTCCGTAAAAATAGAAATAGTATACAGTTACAGCGTTCCTCGGGAGTTCATTGAAATCTACGCTCGAAATTCTATATAAAAAAACTCCAAATTTCCTATTAAAATCCCAACAAAATAAAGAATTATTATCCTTACGATTAATTCTAAGATTATTCAAATTAAACGGACGCTTAATTCCGACTAAAACTTGTTTGAATAAAAATATTAGCAGGACTCGAACGAATCGGAATTGCATTAATTAATACAACAAATTTTTTTTGAAGGGCGTTCGATAAACGTCTGCGATGAACAGGAAGGGACAGATTCTCCGGGTTGTTAGCAGGTTGTTTAAAAATAAACTCCACCAAGGTCTACAAGCGGCTCGTTCAAGCTTAATTATACCATTGGAGAGAAGAGAAGGCTTTTTACTGGCAAAATAGTGGAGTTGATTTATTTAATTAGCGCAGTTTGCTTTACCGGAAGTATTTTTTATGAGGCGAACAATAAAATTGTTGTAGGTAAAAAAATTGGATTGTTAAACGTATTGCTTACATGAATTTTTTACGCGTTTGGTAAAATTTTGATAGAATAAATTAGAAATGAGGAATAATCTTTTGTTATATAAAGGATCAACAGGGGAGGTATTAAAAGTAACCAAATATAAATAATTTATAAATATATTGTAAAATCTTGGGTATTCAAATATGTAGAAAAAATACATTGTTTCAGAATTTATTCCACGTACTGGTACACTAGTAAAAGTCTTGTATAAAGTGTTTAAAAAATGAAAACAATTTTAGAATTGGAAGAACTTTTTATATTTCATTTAGAAAAATTGTGTCTCTATAATATGTATTAAAAATGTTTCATTTGTGGGCATATTTTTGGGAAAAAAATTTATCCCACGTGCTTCCGAAGTTTGGGACACTCTGTATTTATAAGTACCAACTGAAATTTTGGTTGTTGAAATTAGTGTTTTTTTTTTCATAAAGATATTTGTTTAATTTTTTTTGTGCATAATAAAGCGAATTTTACCGTTATTTAAATGAGTTTACAGGTGATTTAAACGAGTTATTGGATTGTTTAAATGGGAATCTTTGAATTAATCAGACGAATTTTTGTTTGTTTAGCTCGCTTTATAGTCATTTACTTCATTAAGTTTTAATTGTTTACCTGAGTAAGTTATTATTATTATACAGCTGCTTTGAGTTGAAAAAACTCTTTTGTGTATTAATAAGAATATATGAGTTGTCACAATGGATATTCAATCGGATTAAATTTAATTTAAACAATGGTAATCAAAAATGAGTAACAAAAGTTTTTATCTTATTGTTCGCCAAGTTTATTGATGAAGTACTTATATTTAAAAGTTATGCGTATATTATAATTACTTATTGAATTCGTAAGAGGCGTAAAAGTAATTTTTTCTCGCTTGACTTCATTCAATATAGTCTATTGAATTTGGTTTAAAATCTTGTTATATTTTACCTTTACACATTGTGCAGGTATAAACAAAATGATTCTTTTTTAGAAGGTCGCTGTAATGAATTTATTTACCTGCGGAAAATTGGTGGAAACTAATATTTCCTGTTTTCGAAATATCCTACAAAAATTTCAAAAGTTTCAAAAACCAAAATATCGATAGTGAAAGTTCGATAACACTGACGAAATGGAATAAATCAAAATCAGAAGTCAAAACACAGCGACAGATATTTTAATTTGTTTATACGAATTTCTCCGTTATCATATCATATCTTGTCAAAAATCCAAACAAATAATAATTGCGTTCAATTAAATATAAAAATGAATTATTTGCACATTCGGTAAAATATTCAAACGAAACTCACCTTTTTTAACTTTCCTCTGGTACGATATATTTTGAAATTCGATATGCTCGAAATCGCCGTTGACTCGCACGTTTCGACTAAGCGCGTCCAATTCCATCATTAAAATATTTCACCAAATACACATCAGACCTATTCGGCGTGCAATTAGCGAAATTTTGCTGCAAAATTAGAACTCGTCCGGACGCCAAGCGAACGAAGTACCAGCGGATGCGTTCAGGTACTCGCTCGGGTACCGGTTCTTAGCCGAATGGAGTTCTTCACCTAAGCAGGAGGAAATTCACCGGAATGTCAACAATTGCAAAGTTGTGGTGTTTATGTACACGATTTCGGAATCATATCTGGCTGCAGGGTCGGGTAGTACCATGATCAAGGTCGCATCCAAGACCATTGCAACTCGAGAACTCGATGCACTACCCCCGAAGAATAGTGGGAGTAGGTACCTGCAGAGAGGGGGGTTTATTTATTGTATTTTTTTTTCGTTGAAATTGAAATCATCGGCGATGTAGGTGCGATTATTTGTTTATTGTGCGTATTTTCAGTTGTTTTGCAATTTATTTGTTATTCGTTAAAAGAGTTTCGGCGTAAATTTCTCTATTTAACTCGAAATCACGAACAAAATAATTTTTTGTCGTAAGCAGATATTTTATAAATAATATTGAGCAATGTAATATATACAGGGATGTCCTTAAACCTTCCAATAAATGTACACCCAAGCTTTCCTGAAGTACAGTATGGACAATTTTTTTTGCATTTTTTCAATTATATCTATGTATTATTATTTTTTCTTTAACTCCCATAACAAACACTAGTAGCGTAAATTTAAGGTTTACTTTCCCTCTACTAAATCATCAATCTTGTACACATAAATTTTCCTATGAATTTTTCTAATGAAAAATATATTGAAATACTAAAAAAAAATTGCTTCATCCCCGAGTAAAATTTACAAAAAATCATCCTACAATCAACTTACAAGTTTTTACGTTATAAATACGATCATAATGCAAAGTCGTGAGTAAATTACTAATATTTGGTTTAACAAACTCATTAACTGATACTCCTTCAAAAATTGAATGCATTGCTGAGAAACTTTTGGGAAATTTCCATTCCAAAAAATTTGTTTGGAGCAACAAACTAGTTAAAACTTATAAATATTTTTTGAATATGATACAGCAAGGGTACAGTAGCCTGTATAAATTAGATAATTACAATCGTTAGTTTAAATTGCCCATTATATCGCACATAAAATGTAATTTACGAATTAGGAATAGCTTGAAAAATATTATTTTTTAGCAATTACATGGCTACCTTTATTTATGGTGTCAAAGTGTAGAATTTATTGTAAGATTCATTTTTGTTGTGATATTAACATCATTTGCAGGACATAAAACCGTAATTAAGAAACCGGGGTACTTAAAATTTGTACCTACATTATATTTTATAATATACTATACTCTATAATATACTAATATTCGGGTTACGTTCTTAGAAGCTCGGTTTATTAGACAAGCAACCCAATTAAGGTCTGTAGATGGAGTTTTTTTTGGGAATACTGGAATAGGTAAAAGAAGGCAAGAGTGAAAAAAAAATTCAATGATTACAGAAAAAAAAAACATTTATTTGTAATTATTGACGTACATTTAAACGAATGGAATTATTGCACAGCCAATAAACATAACAAAACAAAAAAAGGTAATGTATAAGGCACATTTTCATGTCGATAACGAAATTTACAAAGTATCAATTTTCGATTTTAGAGCAAAATGTACAATACGTATTGATATTTTAAAAATATCATCGTTACATTAAAATCCAATGTAAAAAAACGCATTTGTATAGCAAACGTAAAAAATAATTAAAATCCGATCAAGAAACACTAATTTGGTAAATTGTAAAAAATATTAAGATAAAAATTCATTACATCATGACAACATAAGTTAAACTTTTATCCAATTAAAAAAATCATTTGTTAAAATTCAAGTAATTGGATTCAAAGATAATTTGTAAATTAAATATAATTCATTAGTCTCGAGTAAAATATGTACCCGTTCAAACGAAGCAATGAATACCACAATGGGTAAAATTATAATAAAAATAATATAACTGCCTTTTATATAAAAATTTAAAGCAAATAAGTCTTTAACGAACCGAAAATTATCTTAACCTTTAATCAAAAACATAAAATTTTACATGTAGACTCTAATTACGCCAATTTTGTGGTCGTAACGTACACGAAAAAATTATTAATTCATTAGTAACGAATCATTACTCATAAAACAAAGGATTTTATTAGTTAAAATCTTTTTAATGATCATAAATTTTTGGACAATCAAAATATCGAATTTCAAAGAATTACGTAATGATGGATCCGAATATCTAATAGCTCAATAAACGAATTTTCCAATTAACATGTTAGGATTGTAAAAATTTTATTCTACCATATAAGATAATTTCTTGAATAATAATTCCCAATTTACATTTGAGTAAATTAGCTACCTTCGGTAAGTACAAAAATATTCTTAAGTTTTTCTATGAGCTTGAAAATTATTACTTGGCCGCGTCGTCAATGTCATCAACTAAATGGAGATTACTAATTTACAAAACGTAAAAGAGAAGAGGATACATTCGACTTAACCAAAATAAATAAATAATGTACCAATTATTATATTTTTTAGCCATTTGTTATGTACTAATTATTGGGGAAATGCAGGTCTTACAGGTTGATAAGAGAAAAGATTTTAAAATTTTATGGAATTTTGCATCATTTTGTAAAATTTCTTCGAATAATTAAGGGTTATTTTTAACTTTACCCGAATAAATTTTCAACACGTAGGAATTAATTTTTTAGGAATTTTAAAATTTCACTCGTAAATAGGAATGTAAGTATTTGAAAATATTCGAATAATACTGAACAATCGATGACAGTCATTGTAATAAAATTACGATATATATTTCTTCTATTTCGTTGCTCAAACATCGTAAAAACTGTACTAAATTTAAACGTGTCTTTTCAAATATTAAATAGAAAATTGATACTAATATAACAAAGTGCGATCACTCATTGTAAATTAACACATTCAATAAATTTAAACCTTTTTCTCGCCCCTCAGTAAATCGTACGCCGCCCCCAGGGCCCAGCTAATCTCGTGACCGTTGATTTTCTTATGCAGCTTGAAAAAAAAAAACATAATTTCCAATATGCTCTCATCAAACTATCCAGGATGTACGACCAAGTAAGTCAAAACTAACACATGGAAAACTTGCATAGTACTTTCCGGGAAATTTAATAATATTTACAACAATACTTACAAATATTTTACTGGTGTCTTTTAGTCCGAAACCTTCATTTAGAAGCACCCAAATAAACGTCAAATCTAGGCACATGAATGGTTGCTCGGCATTAGCTTCATGACATGCTAAAAAAATTTCAACAATTAGCTATTTAATAATACCAAAACATGATGCTCTATCTATGCTATAAGTGCCCATAAAACACCCTTTTTAAAATATGGATTCCTTACTTTTTTCAGCAACGTTCTTGAAGTCTTTTAATAGAACATTTCCACCTGAAGTTTCCTCTGCAATATGAACGAGATTAATATTATAGCAAATGGTATTTTATTCCATCGATAAACATACCGATTAATCCCACTTCGGTAGCCCTGTCAAAGTAATAACTGAAAGCGAATATAGTTTTTAATGGCAATTCTTCGGGCGGGCTCGCCTTCGATCTCACATAATCGCTAAGTATTTTCGAGCATTCTTGAAAATTAACAATGGGGATAGTTTCACCGACTTTTACGTTATTGCCCTTCACGTTCGATGTCGGGTAGTTTTCTTGTAAACCGGATACAAAATATTCAGTACCTAAACATAAACACCAAAGGTAAGTAAGCTATAATAATAAAATACAGGCTGTATTAAATAATTATAGCCCAACTCGAAAGTGCAGTGCATAAAAGCGCTACAAACCCACCGTGATAAAGGAACTTCTTGTTTTTAATGATAGGATTGACACATTCGCTGGTAACGTTAACAGCATCGCCCTGGTTCAAAGTAATCACGGCGTGCCTGGCCGCCATGAGCCCCAAGCCCGCGAAACTGTTGGTGTAGACGGGCATTTGACCTCCCGGAGAGCCCACCATTTGAATGCTATCCTTTTGCTTCAAGCTAGCTGGTGTCATAGCGGCGAATGTCACTTGAGTCGAGCCTCCTCCCAAGTCCAAAGCGGCTACTGTGTTAGCTGGATCCCCATTGAATCTTTCTAAAAAAAAATAAACCGAATGTTGTATATGAATATCATTCGAAATAATTTAAAGTGCTTACCCAGTAAGAAATTGACTGTGAACCAAGAGAATATCCCTTCATCGGTGCCGTCCATAATCTCCACTGCATTATCGTTGGTTAAGAACGGGGATTTTCTGAACACCCCTTTGACAGTTTGTAATAGTTTTTCAGACTGCTCCGAAGGCAACATCCTCAGGCCAGCAGTCGCTCGTAGTACGACAGGGGTTTTCGACCAATATTCCTGGGGGATTTCATTTTTGGCTTTCTCTAAAAGCGTTTCGATGGTTGCAGCACCCTAAAATTGAATATATGAGTTTGTATGAAACGTGAAATATTTCGAAGAAATATACCTTCTTGGGTTCTTTTGCGAAAGACGAAAGGCCTGGTTTAAGGTATTCAAATAGTTCTTTGTCCAGCATTAAATGGTTTCCTGGAAAAAAATGAATATTTTGTAGTGAAACTAATGGAATAATTAAATCATATACAACTTACCAAAATATGACTCGTGAAAGGTGTAAGCCAGTACCCTGGATCCAGTACTTCCGGCATCTACGACAACAGCGTATACGGGCTTGTGATATCCTAGTACTCGTTTGGCAATTGTATCGATAGCCCTGTGGCCTATCAACCAGGGTATTTGGTCTGTGTATAAAACTGAAATATCCACAAGTCAGCAATTGGTTATTCGTAATGGAGTAGATCACGAACTTACTTATAAATAAAGTAAATATTGAAGCGCTTAAAATTAAACATAAAAGGGACGTGTGTATTCCAGATACTGTTTTATCTTTCCTCTTCTTCGTGCTGACTTTATTTGGTCTATCATTGTGTTGCTTATTCTGAAAACATATACTAATTAAACAAATTGAAGGTTAGGATAGTATAAGACAGGAAATTACATTTCCCCCTTTTTGGTTACTTACAAGAGGATAATACATTTGCTATGCTATAAAAATATATCTACTAATTTACAACAATACATAAAAATCTAAAAACGCTAGGGATGATGTGCGAATTTTCTCGTCATGGTCCCACGTCTACAAAATGCAACTGTCTACTAAAAATACGAAATCTATTACTATACCTTCCGTTTACGCAATTCAGCATTAGGCATCCTGATTACTATTTATATCCTGTTGATTAAAAATATTTTTTGTTATATGGGAATTGTAAATATTGATTCGAAAATTAGGTGGTTATTTTGATGTTTTACAGCCGATGCGTTCGCGCACTTTGAACCTTTTGCGATTTCTGAAGAATATATTAGGAGGCCTGCTATTAATTCAATTTTGAATAGAATTAACTGATAACCAGTACTTATCTGTACAGGAATACCTATTTATTGTAACGAATACAATATAAATATGTACTTAATTGTGACACTTTTTTACAAGGTCTAATATAATAGAATTTTAGTAAATGCCAATGTTTTCTTTATCAAATTAAATTTATGGAGAAACTTATTGCCTGGAAAGCGGTTTTTAATGAACTAACTAAGTACAATTTTTATCGCATTAATGATAAGATATCACTCGTTGCATATTTTATAATTGAAATGAGTTTAAAATTAGCGCACGAAATTTTAGGGATATTTTCAATGAATAGATAATGTTGGCTGCAAAATAGTTCTTCCTTTTTATTAACTTGACAATTTTGACATATAAATTGACATGAAACATAAAGTAAATTTGTTTATCCTGTTGTCAATTTTCTAATATTTCCACGAACATTTGGAAAATTATGGATAATAATTTACAAAGAATTAAAGAAGCCGGTACATTTAACTCTCTAATATTTTAATTTAAATAAAACCATTACCTAATGATTTTGATTACAATATGAAAAACCAAACAGGTACACTTGTAATTCCGAAATGGGAATAAACAATTATTGGAAGATATCAGACATCATTAGAGTAAAGGAAAACAATGGGATTATAAAGGTAAACTACAAATACCAAATATCAATAGATGGGATTAGAGCCACTTAAATTACATGGCAATTTCCCGAAATAATTCAGGTAGTTATCGCTCCTTTCCCTCTCCCTCTGTTCGGAGTCTACACTACATTGCACTTGATTGGTTTTGCTACGCTGTGATCGTTAATCGAACAAACTCGTTCCGTTAGTCGTTAGTCGTAGGTTTGTTTGATTAGTCGCAGTTAGTGTAACAGCGTGTTCGTGTCGTAGTCGTTTTATCCTGTTTGTTCCCGTGAGTGCAAGTGAAAGATCGCTACTATTCAGTGTAAAATCGAACATTATACGCGTGCGCTTTGTGTAAAGTTGTGAATTTTACCAAAACAATCGACATTCGATAAAGCTGGCAGTGCGCCATTTTGTACGTTTGTAATTGTACGAAGTGATTTTTGGGAAAAACGTTGCTATAAAGTGCCATTTGAAGAATAACAATTGTTTAACAGAAAAATACGATGTTCCGCTCGTAGTTATCCATCCTTAGCGTTAAGGTAAGGGATCCATTTTCCTATAATTTGGCAAAAAAATTAAATCGTTATCTCATATTACACCATACGCAACCTACTATCATCAATGCATATTTAAATGCTACGTTTTTATTTTAGGATAGGCGTAGAACCCGCAAGGGGATTTATCTGTGATACGTAGTGTGTAAGGACGGTAGAAATTGAGGAAAATGAGTTCGCCGGAGGAAATTAAAGCGGAATACGCGTCGAGTTTGGCAGATCTGACTTTCAACAGCAAGCCCTTGATAAACGTGCTCACAATGCTGGCCGACGAGAATTCCCCGAACGCCAAAGTAATTGTCGAAGCTATCGAAGAGCATCTAGCAAAGGTTACTATTTTTCATTGTTATTACCAGTTTTCATGTGGGGCCTATAATGTACTATTTACATTATGGGTCGTGCACTGTTTAAAAGCCGAACGTTTTGTGATATATTTGAATAAAAAATTTCGAAGTAAATTATCTTATTTTGCATTACAATATCAATCCACTTTTCGGTTATAAATAACTCTTAAATATGTGAAATTGAAATTTTAATACTATTTGAATTTGTTTTCGTATTCCGTGGGTTATCTTTGTTATTGATATTGAATGTGTCAGTAATTTTATTTTATTTAACTCCACTAAAATGTAGGTTGTATGTCAATTTTTTACAATATGTCAAATCAAACAAAATGTATTTTTTCACAATATGTACGATGCCAGACAGTATGATCAGGCGATGAGAAAACAAGCTCCTTATTTAACGCATGGGTGGTATAGGGGCGATAAACAAGGAAAGCGTATTCTCACCATCCGATCATAGTGTCTGGCATACTACATTTTGTCTAGGTCTTTCAGATAACTTTTAAATATACATTATATCAATAATAGCCATTTTTGTTTGATTTGGCATGTGAGGAAGGATAAGCACTTATACGAGTTTTGTTACTGATGTGCTGAGATCATTTCTAGCTTCCTCATTGTCCAGATGTGACAAATTTTGTTCAGGGTATCTGGATTCAACGTTGGTGTATTTTAATAGATGATTCTGCATACGGAAAGCTCAATGTAAAGTCTCGGATAGATAAAAGTTTTTATTCTGGGCATACATTCAAACAATAATAATAATTGTTATCTTAGAAAGCATTTAAAATAAATATTCCAATGTTTAATCCACATACTATGTATTTCTAGTGTGGCTTCGATTAATACAACAAACATTTTCATAACATTGTTACAATGGCAATTATTCCAATGGAAGTTACACTGTTATAGATCAAATGATTCCATTTATCCCTCCCATCAGTCCAAAGTTTTATAAGATCACAGTTTATAAACTGTGATTATAAAATTAGTGTATACATTTATTCGTTATTTTAATGCATATTCAAACGAGCGACGACTGTACACTTTTTTGATTTTGCTTGAAATAATCTCAGGACATTTTAATAAATTTTGGGCTAAAATGAACAGGGGTCGTTTTGTGTTGTTCACTTACCGTGTATGAAAATGTAGAGTTAATACCATTTTGTACAGACTAAAAAACATTCAAAATTTCTTAAAATGTCCAACAATATCAGAAGGACGACGAAATGCGCTATATCGAAATGGCGAGTTCTTAATTTGAAGAGTATTCCACATATTTACTACTACAACCTACTAACTTTTGGTTTTTTGTATGTTTTGTAAGTGGAAATATGCTTATGAATTCACTTTTTAAGGATTATTATTTTAAATAATACACTCAAGAATTTGAAGTTTTTTGCTTTTTACATTTGTAACTGTTTTTACAGAGCAAGTATCAGGATTCCTTGCAGTTTTAAGAATTTATTATTTTTCTATTTTTTTTATAATTGAATAATCTTTTAAATTCTCTAATTCTATCCAGATTTATTTTCGATTCAAAATTTTATGTATTTTGTTTAGATAACGTGTTTAGATAACATATGCATTTTATTTATAATTTCGAGTACGTTGTTGATAAGATACATAAGTATTGTTGATTAATTTACATCCCTTGTAATCATTTTATTTCCTAGCACACAGTAGTTTGATTTTAATTAATTGGTGATTATGTTTATTCAAATTAAACATATGTAGCATCTCTTTAAAAATGGTATTAAATCTACATTATCGTTTGCGGTGAGTGGCAATAAATTTTAGTGCACATGTGTCGGAATTTAAGTGCGTACCTACTCCCGGTTTCGGATAATCGGAGTATCCAAATAGGTAAATTACGTTTGTAATACACCTAAACTTTCTTCCGATATTTAGTACAAGTAGGGCGCTGGTAACGTGAGTATGTTATTTTTTTGAACAGGTTCAAACGGACGTGAAATTACCGATTTTGTATCTTATCGACTGCATCGTTAAGAACGTTGGGAGGACGTATACATCGTTGTTTAGCCAGAACATCGTGTCTACGTTTTGTGGAGTTTTCAAAGTGGTATGTATTTTGTTTTGTAAGTTGCTAAATCATGGACAATTGGTAAAAAATATCGTTTCGTTTCAGGTTGACGAGAAAACAAGGGCCGAGATGTACAAGCTGCGACAGACCTGGAACGATGTCTTTCCCCAAATGAAGCTCTACGCCATCGATGTGCAGATCAGCCTGCTGGATCCAGCTTGGCCTGTTACGGCCAAACCCCCATCAAGCAGTATTCACGTAAATCCGAAGTTCTTCAAAAATACTGTAAGTATACATTTCTATCTAATTTTGGAATGATATTTTCTCCAATCAATGTAGTTTTATAACTGTTTGATTAATGATGTTTGTTCTTACAGTCCTCTTCGTCCTTAAACACAAAATCTGAAGCCGAAGCCAACCCGTTGATCCCTCGGCCAGTCGATAAGGAAACGCTCTTGATGCAAGAGCAGTTGATTCAAAAGCAGAAGGAACTGTTGGAGTTGCAACAAAAGAAGCTGGAGTTGGAAGTGCTGCAAACACAGGTGAAATTACGCGAGCAGATCACACAAGGCAGACCTCAGGTAAGCTCATGTTGTTATTGGCACTTTTTTGTTTATATTATTGAAACGATTCCGTATTGTTTAGAATATTTTATTGAAACCAGAAGTGGCTAAACAGTTGGTTCCCACACTGAGTCATCAAAAGCCGTCTGGAACCGTAAGTACGGTAAAGCGGTTTATTTCTTACCGTATTCATTTATTTTCCACATCTTGATATATTCAGGATATCCCGATATATTCTTAGGCGTGGATGAACCAAAATTGAATATATCCAAAAGATACGGATTATTGAACAAAATTCGTAACTTATCTGTTTTTGAGGGCATAGTGGTGTTATTCGTATCTTTTGTACCTTCGATAATAATCATTCAAGGAACGTTATTAATATTTTATTATATCGGGGAAGCTTTTTTCCCTACTTTTCTGAAAAATGAAGAAATTTTCCTTATTTTTATGGTCGGTTTTATTTGGCATCATCCCCCGCCAACAATATTAACTACAAATTTCGGGACACCCTGTTTATTATAACCCGAACTTATAAATTTTTCTTAAAATAAGTGTATTTTGATTCTTTTCAGAATGCTTCTATATTACAACAGCAGAAATCTCAAACAGTTCCTGCGAACGGTACTAAAATAAATCCGGTCAGCAGTGCTCTGATAAAAGCCAGGCCAGTGCGTGATCCGAGACTCATGAGGCAGCAGCAAAAGCAACCTCAAAGAGGTCAACAGCAACCAGCAACGACGGTTGCGACGTCGACCACACCAGCAGCAGCACCAGATGGTAATGCAGACGGTCAGTTACATCAAAGGACATTAATAGAAAATAATAAAATTGTTACAAATAAAGTGGGTGTTCGAAAAACTCGAAATGATCCTCGGTTAATCAATAAAGATGAAGCCTCTGTCCAAAAAACAAACACCTCAAAATCCACCAAATCCTCAAATTCAAAGTCCCACAAATCCTCACGATCTTCCTCCCAACGCTCGGGGGGCACTGCCTCCGATTCGTCTTCTAATAAATCTACCTCTAACAGTTTGGATATATCCAAATCGAAAACAGATTCAGTGAAAACCCAATCGCCTTCTAAAAGTAAAAAGAAGGACAAAAGTGACGATAAGAGACCCGCTAGTCCGAGGGAGCACAAACGTGAACGATCATCCGTTGCAAAGAGCCCGACGTCGTTTAAAGGTATTAAATCGTTGAAAAATCGCAACTACGTTAGAAGAAATATCGGAAGCACGAGTCCGGAGATCGCAGCGCAGGACGAGGATCTGAGGTCTTATGGGCCGCCGGAAAAGCAACAGAGGTTGTTGCATGGCGACCCTGTCGTCGAACCAAGTAAGAATGTTTTTGATTTCTTTTTGCTTTTATTCACGTCGAAAAGAGGATCGGAATTTCGTGGTGGTTATCGAGATTTTGCACACTTCATTACATTGCTTAAATTTGACGATTTTATCGAATTTCAATTGGTTTTGTTTTACAGTTAACGCTCAGAATATCCCGACGGAATCCGCTGCGAAAGGAATGGACGTCGATTTCAGGCAACTACCGGCGCCTGTTGGGAAAAAGAGGAGTTCGACCGATGCACCAGAGAGTAGTATTGTAGGGCATAAGAAAACCAAATTTGACAAGTAAGTCTTTAGTAGTTCTTTTGGCTAACTGTCCTTATATAGTATAACTTTAAAAACGAACATACAAGTTCAGGACGGTAATTTAATGAGACCAAACTTATTATTTTTTGCGTAGGTTATTCGGCGACGAGGACACCGATTTGAGGAAAATGTCAGTAAACGCTGAACAGCGACCGAAGACTCCGCCGCCTCCAATCATTTCTTCAACAACAGCCCCTAAAACAGATTCGCCGAAGAGCAACTTGGACGCCGTACGAGCCAAACTGGCGAACGCCACGAACAGAGACAAAGTGATGGCCATATCATGTAAGTCCCTCACATTAACTCCATTAGTTTCAATTATTTATCGCCGTTTTATTTCAGTCAATAAGAAAAAGATGAGATTAGAAGACCAAGACCTCAGGCAGCCGATTACCATATCACCGGAAGCCACGCAGAAAATCATCATTTCCCCCGAAGACGAAAACAACATCAAGTCAGGAAACATGACGAGCGAGGAGAGCAAGAAGCTGCTTACGAAGATCATCCTGCAAATGGAGAAGAACAAACTCAAGGAGGCGAAACGGAAAGAAAACGAGCAGGGGAAACCTGTAACATTACATCCCATTAGCGATGAGGAGCTTCTAGATAGCGACGAAGACCGCAAGAAGAACGCCATCGAATCATCGGTCATCAACGAGGACAGCTTGATGGCTTTTAACGACAAAGACGAGAGGGTGATGCCGGGAGCGGTGCCGCCGCCGCAGGGCGATTTCGTCAGTCGCTTCTTCCCGAGGGAAGACAGGGAAATCAGGCGGTATCCGAGCCCGAACAACTGGCGTGGCGGTCGCGGCGGGAGAGGATGGGATAACCAACATTCCCGAGGGCCCGGTCGGCACTGGAACGCTTGGAAAAATCCGCCGTATGGCCACAACAATTTCGACGACGTTCACGTCCAAGACGACGAGAAAACTCTAACGGGAGACTCTCCGAACGAGGACGAGATCAAAACGATTCCCATAGATGGGGTTTTAAGAGATATTCGATATTACGGCGAAACCGCGATCGCTTTTATCGATTGGGACGATCCCAGAGATTTAAACTTCCACGACGGAGTAAGACAAGTCACTTTCAACGACAAAGATTCTTACATGTTGAGCTTTAACGAACCATATAAAGAAATTAACGTGGAAGGAAAACCTCATTTAGTCCGCTTGGGGGCTCCCACTAGAGAGATCTTCATCGATAGAGTGCCGTACGAGTGCATGTTTGGTAGTGGTGGAATACGTGTCGAATTGGACGGGGTGCCTACGAAAATACAATTAGATGGTCCCGTACCCCAAGTGAATATCGGCAAAGCGAAAAGAACTGATCTAGTGGCGGGCAAAATAAATTTGATCATTAATGCAATGGTCGTGGTGCCGGTGTTTTTGGACGCTAAAGTACAAAAATTTGTTCTCGACAACGAGACGAGTACTCTGAAATTTGTAGATGCATTAAAAACTGTTTTAATAAATGATGTTCCTTTTACTGTTGAATATGGTGGTCTTCCTAAACCTTTTATTATCCACGGTAAAAAGCATTTTATCAGATTTTCAGTATTACCGAAAGGCATTAAACCTGGGAGAGTTCAAATTATCGATATGGAAGGCGAAGGAAGCATCAGCCCTCGAATGGACGAGAATAGTCAAGATAGCATGACTCCTTCGGATGCTTACGACCCAGGCATGCCTATTGCTGGTTTGCTAGACAACAAACCAGTCGGTAATGAATCACCGGATAGGAATTCTAACTCTCCTAATTTCATCCAGAAACTCTTGCAACAACAACAAAGTAAGCACTTACTATTTTTTTACAAACAAGGAATTTTCTTAATAGCATCATATGGGCTTATTCCAACAAAGGTACTGAATTAATTGTAAAATTGGAGTAATTTGATCAGTGCATTTATTGGAACAAACTTTATATTTTGCTGTGTAAAAATGTTATAATGTTATTAATATTGTTTTGTTACTAAATTGTAGATAACCTCGACGTTCTCTCCAATTCAATCATCTCGCCATCGAAGCCATTGCCAACAACTGGCGGGTACCAATGCGAAAACGACCAAGGCTCGCAGAGTACCCTTCCAGTAGCTCAAACCGCCGCCCCTGTACCTGCCCCAGCTATAAACATCAACGACTTGTTCCAAAAACTCGTCGCCTCTGGTTTCGTAACATCGTCATCGGAACCGAAGAAGCTCAACGAGCCCGTTCAGGCTCCGACGCCGCCTCTAATCAAGAAAAAGGAACCCACACCGCCGCCTCCGGTTGCCAAGCTACCAATTCCAACAGCCAAAGCGCCAAGCTTGAACCTGAACTTCCAAATTCCCAAAGTGAAGAGAAACCCTTGCGCCAACATGAAACCGATTACGTTCGACAGGCCGGAGTCGCTGCGAGTGCGCCAAAGCGCTCTGTATCACACGTTGTATTCCGGTATGCAGTGCAGCAGTTGCGGGATGCGTTTCTCGCCCGAAGCCAGCATGCAGTACAGCCAACACCTGGATTGGCACTTTAGACAGAATCGCAAAGGAAAGAGGAACAGCAGGATCGCCACGAGCAGAAAGTGGTACTATTCTTTAAGCGATTGGAAGAACTACGAAGAACTCGAGGATCTCGAAGAGAGAGGTGAGTAAAGAGTTTTATGAAGAATGTTTATCACATATTGTACCTTCAATTTAGTGGAAGGTTTAAAGCAATAAACGCTCTAATTTGCGTTTTGTAATTTTTTCAGAAAAAAATTACTTCGATCAGCTGCAGCAGGCCGAGAACGGCGGAGAAGACGCCGAAGAAGAGGTGGAAGTGCCTAGCGTGGCAGCCGATCCGGATAGCACATTGGAATGTTGCAAAGTGTGCCACGACAAATTCGATCAGTTCTTCCACGAGGAAAAAGAGGAATGGCACTTGAAGAACGCCATCAGGGTCGACGGCTGCACCTACCATCCGCTATGTTACGACGACTATCTGCAGTCGATGAAAGAGCAAGCGGCCGAGGAAAGCGTCATCAAAGCTCCAGAGGAGCCGGAGAAGGAGAGGCAAAGAGATGAAGAAACCACCATACCCGGTTTGGAAATTGTTATTGATGATGACGATGAGGAGATGCCAGAGTCTCCTAAGCCTGATGAGGGTTTGTCGGTCGAAAACGAGGAGTCGAAAGTGCAAGAAAACGTGGAGAAAGAGCCTGAGGAACCTGCCAAAGAAGAGGAGGAAGAAGAAGATGGTGATGATGACGATGTTATATTGAATGAGGTAAAATTAATTCGCTTATTAATACACTCGGGTGCAAAAAATTCGAGTCAGGGATTGTAATCCGAATTCTCCGAAACTTATAAAAATATTTTTTCAGGTGGCGCCTATAAAAATAGTTGTCGATGATGATGATGACGACGAACCAGAAAATGAATCTAACCCCACGCCACCTCCTGCACGCAGGATCACCGAAGACGATGGCTTCGTGGAAATAGCTGGACTTGTAAGCCTGCCTAATGGCAAACATGTCAAAATTAAGGCCGAACCAGTTGATAAAGGTAATTACAATTTATGCACATCTCAGATGCTTCACTTGCATTGTAGCCCGAAGAATCACTGACAAAAAATTCTAATAGTTTAGTCCACAGAGTCGCGCAGATGAATTGAGTCGATGAAACAGTTAATTATTTTATACTATTTTATAATAGCTTACATTTTATTGAGAGAGTCTTTCTATAGTATGTACCGCCACTCTATACGTCCTTAAATCCACTACGCAACTTGTAGAGAATTGCAAAAAAAAAATAATTTCTTGTTTAATTCGCAGATCTCGACGATATTCCTGCTGCGCCCGTTCTACCCGAAGAGCCGACGACGATCGTGGATATCGAGGGATCGAACTCGACGCATTCCTCGCGGGACCTGATGGCTTCGATAGACGGCAACGTGGAGATTGCCTGCAGCATCGCGTCGACGGTGTCCAACGCGGGGATAGGCAACAAAATAAAAATTAACATTAGCAAACCATTACCTGTGATAACGAAAGAGAAGGAGCCGATGCTCGGCATTGACGTGCCGTCGGAAACGTACATTGATCCGTTCGAGCCCTTCCCGCCGGGCGAGGAGCCGGAGCCGGTGACTTTGAAGCCGGCGCTCAAGGGCACCAGGCTGTCGAAGGCGCCGCCCGTCAGGAAGGGCACGGAGCTGACGGGTTTGTGTTCTATTATGTGATTGGCCTTAGTAATTTTTGTATAAATTGTATAAAATGACAGGGGATTGTCGATGGAGGAAGAAATATTGGCGAGTTTGTTGTAAATATTTTGGCTTTTCTTAAGTATGTATTTTTTTCTTTTTCGATTATCGCCGAGTCTGTTAAATTAAATGATTATTTGAATTGTTTTATGATTTTGGAGATAATTCTAATTTTTTATTGCAATTTGTAAATATTTAAATATTTCGAGGTCTTTTATTTGTTTAGATCGGCAATGGCCCGAACGCGATTTGGGCGAGGCATTGTTTAATGAGAAACGTATTGTTATTTGTTACAAATAAATATTTTTTTAAAAACTTGCGTATATAATTTTGATTAGTGGGATTTATATTGGAATGAAGAATTTAAAATTATCTTACTAAACTATGTGTATAATTTTACTCATAAAAATAATAAATTAGTTAATACCGTTACAAGGCTTTAATTATCTCCCTCAAAATATCCATTCCTTTAAGAGAAACGAAATTTTCTTCCTTTATAAAAATAAATGAATAATGTAGAATATTACTAAAAAAATATATATTTTATATAACGATATAAATAAGAAAACAGTACAAGTCTCTTGTGCGTTTTTGATAAATTATTATGAAATCACTTTGGACAACTTTTCTGCTTTGCCAGTAAAATCGGATATGCCAAGTAATTTATTGGTAAAATCAAACAATTTTTTCTGCAACTCCTCCGAATCGGTTGTTGAACTTGGCTTAAATATCTGGCAATTGTGTATGTAAGTGCCTCCTTTATCTTCCAATTTTGGCGACAAACAAGAGTATACAATGGGAACTGCGCCCTGCTCTGGGGTCTAAAATAATTAAAAATAAATATTAGGAATAAATGAAAGTATATTAAAGTAAATCAACTTACTTTGAACAGCAAAGCAGGTATAGCCGGTACTAATTTCTTTAATAAACTGTTGTTAAACAAATCTGTATTGACTATACCCGGATGAACGCAAAAACTTTGTATAGGTAAACCATCGCTTTTAAAAATACTATCCAAATGTTTGGTAAATAAAACTTGAGCCATTTTCGACTGGGCGTATGCTGCACCTGCTATGTAATTATTCCTACAATAAAAACAAAAAAACAGGTCTTTCATTTTCCTTAAATATATCCCAGTTTCTATTACCTGTAATTAATATCTTCGAAATTGATATCACCAACAACGTGAGCACAAGACGTGACATTCACGATTCTGGACTTTTCTTCCTTTTTACCACTAGCTTCCAAGAGGGGTAGCATTAAGTAAGTTAGTAGAAAATGTCCTAAGTAATTAGTGGAAAATTGTGATTCGTATCCATCTCTAGTTTCGATGTAAGGCCCAAACATTATACCAGCTAAAATAAAATATCAATTAGGACAAACATTTGCTGGACCTATAGTTCTTAATAATTACCATTGTTGATTAAATAATGTATTTCGGAATATTTTTCTGTGACCTTTTTTGAGAATGATCTCACCGAATCCAGAACACTGATGTCCAAATTAAATAAATCAACATTCCCTGTTTTTATTCCATCTTTTCTAAAATTAGCTATCAACAATTCCCCTTGCTGAATATTTCTGCACCCTGAAATAATCTTTATATTAACCATTTATTTTATTAAATAAAGTTTCTTACCAATTATAACATTTATATCACATTTCAAAAGCATTCGTATCACCTCCAAACCAATACCTCTTGTTCCACCGGTTATCAGAGCTGTTTTTCCAGATTTTAAGGGCAATTCTAAAAACTTTAACAAATATAGAAACTGAAAACAAATTCAATAAGTATCACACAAACCTATTTTATTACTGGCCTTCATCATGAAATCCTGCAGCATACCCCTCGAACCAACATAATTGTAAAGTATCTCATATCTCGCCTCCGTTAATAAAGTCTTCAAAGGCTTTTTGGACTTGACTATTGCTATAACAGTTACAACAATGACAATGGTGCATCCTACAAGAAAAAACATTTTAAACTGCTCCTGATGCCAGGAAATGCAATTTCATCGTTAGTATGTCACTTCTTGGTTCATTTACGCTATGAAACGGTGAAGCCAAAGTTACTTTCACTTTAAGAAAAAGGAAACCATCGAAGAAGTGAAATGCACTCGCTGTTGTCTGATTTTATTTCGAAGAATAGTGGGAGTTAATAATGAATCAATAGTACATATAACGTGCAATTTTTGCATTTTAATTGAGGAATTTTAGTTTTTCATTTTTGAATTTTGAACCACTCAATTTTTTATGCAATATAATTCAAATCAAGACACGTATTGGTGGTGTTTAAATTACCGGAATGGAAATGAACGTCTATAAAAATAGTGACCTGAAAAACAAACTGGAAAGTTTAAGAAATCGTCATCACTCATCACAACCGGCCCCAAATTCGAAATATGCGAAGCATTTGAACTATTTTATTTGGACTAGTACCAACCCTGTATAATGGATCAAGAATCACCATTAGTTATCAGAAATCAGATTGTACAAAAAAAGAAGATAAAATCTACTATCTCTTTTCATTTTAAACACAAAACTCATCAAGTACGAAAGAGACAGAAAATTATTTAAATGCACTGAACGCACTTTTATATTAGACAACGTAGCAATCAAATACGTGTCTTTTAAAACGTCACAAACGTCAGACGCTAACGTCATTGTTTTTTTAGGGATTTTTGGTTAGAGAAAACCGAGTTGAATGGTGGAAGATTTTATTGTCATGTCAGATTCATGTTAATTTGAAGTAAAAACTGGTGGTAAAAGAAATCAGTTTTAAATGTGAATACGTAATTTGCGAATTTAGAAAGTGTACAATTGACCAATTATTATTTTGGCATTATTTAATTAATACCTTACACGTCATATAGATTTTGATTGAACAAGCAGCCAGGTTAATAAGGTACAATTAAAAATGACTGAGCCAACTGCAAATCCAGGACTCCAGAGGAGATTGAATTTCAATGCTTTAAAACACCATGTGCTGTCGAATAGAGTGGATTGTGTTTTATGGTTAACTAGGGTTTTTGCTATTCTATTTTCAATATTTTATTTGATTCCAATATTTGGGTAAGTACCACTTTCATTTGTACTTTCAATACACTATCACAGGGTGTACAATTAAAATTATAAAGACCATTAGAAATTGTATATGATTAAACACTTCCTTTTAACTTCAATTTGCTGTTTACGATAAATTACAAGTAACCTACTTCTATCATGGAGGTTTGTAATTACTGTTAATTATTAAGTGACAAATTACTTGTATTTGTTGCCTCTGTAACATTCTTATTATAAATTCTTTTGTAATGGTAATTGAAAACTGTTGGAAATTGTTGTATTTGAATTAAAATACATAATCCCTTATTGTATTGGAATTATCAAAGAAAATAATTAATTGTACTTCCTGTGTTAATAAGCTTTTTGTGTATTACTTAATGAGAAATTATATTGTCTCTACGTAGTTATTATAGTAGCATTTTGAGCTAGGTATTGATTCGATGTATTTTTAAATTGGGTCTTCCTCGTATTGCTAGGTTACTGTTAATAGAAACATTTTTTTAATAGGTTTTTTCCTCTAAGTACATGCTTAAATATAACAAACTCTTCCTATATTATTATATTGTACCCTGGCGTAAAATACAGGAAATTACTCAATAATTAATTCTTAAGTTTAAAATACACTTTCACTTGAAAAGTTTAGTTCTATCTTCATTTTATTAATCTTGTTTTAAGTTAATATTATATAATAAAATTATTTGAAATATTTCAAAAATGATTATATAATTACATTTATATTAGTTCTCAAAATTTGTATTGAATTAGGAAAAGATGATACGATAAAAGTTAGTAAGATATGCTTTATTATACTGTTTACCAAATTAATTTTTTAAAACAATGTCCTATTTTTTCATATAGTAAAATTTGTTATTTTTAAAAATTAGTTTAATTAAATTCAAAAGATTTCAGAATATTCAAATATTTATTTAAACTAGTTTTAAAACATAAACCTTGGAAAGAGTAATTCAAGTAATGAATACAATTTTAACATACATTATTTTCAAGCCTAATAATAAAAATTGCCTGCTATAATGTATTTTTTATTTTAGAGATTATTTAAATTAATTTAGCAGAATATTTGATATATTTTTTAATCATCTCGGTATTATTATTAAAATATTTTACATTGTTAGGATTCAAGTAATAGTTGTAAAAAATAACTAGAACATAATTATTTTTGAAGCAAATTTTTCAATTCAAATTAATTTCTTTTTGCATTATATGTATTAATAGTATTGGAAAATTTCGTTAAATTTCAATAACTTGTCAAGGATAACTTGTACGTTATCTTACTGAATGTATGGTAGGAAAAGTGTATTTTGTTCAAAGTTCAAAGGTATAAAATCTGGAAATGCATTTAAAATTTAGAGAACATGCAAAGGAAATTTAATTATTTGCACGTACATTATAATTCTCATTAAATCTTAATTAACAACTATCGTGGAAGGTCGAATAAATAATTTTTCCTTTTCACAAATTTTCTTATGCATTGGTTATTTTTTTTTTTAGAAATTCCTACAACTATTACTACAAAGTTCTTATCGCAAATGCCGCCATCAGCGCGTTGAGGCTGCATCAAAGATTAGGAACAGTGCAGCTAAATCGAGAATTTTTCATGAGGCTTCTAACAGAAGACAGTTGTCATTACCTTTTCTACTCGTTGATATTCCTATACGTGGCACCTGCGACCGGTATCCTTTTTCAAAACTAATCAATTATACATACAAAATGAGTTTACTGTAAACGATTTGTTTTCCTTAACTTTTTTCCAGTGGTTTTAATACCGATTTTCCTGTTTTCTGTTCTACACGCTGCCAGCTATTCTCTGACTTTATTAGATGTAAGTAGATGTGTTACAGTGATAATAAAACAAGTAATTATTTCTTTGAATTTTGTAACTGTTTTTAAATGTTGTAGGCCTTGGGACAAAATTCGCTATGGGCCGCAAGATTAGGAATTTCTGTGGTGGAGTTCCAGTCCCTGTACATTTTGAAGAGCGCTGCGTTCGTGGAAATCTTCCTGATGCCCTACGCAGTTATTCTAGTTATGATGTAAGCAATTAAATCTACACATATTGCTTTGATGCTAGATTTTTAACGGTTTTATTTGCTCGTTTTAGGGGAAAAGCTAGCCTTCTAACGCCGTTCATCTACTACCAGTTTCTGTTCCAAAGGTACACGTCCAGGAGGAATCCCTATTCGAGGCTTATGTTCAGAGAGCTTCGTGTGGTTTTCGAGAATACAGCGAACAAACCTAACATGCCGGGCATTGTAAGTAAATTGCTGATGTTCGTCGTGAATTTCACGCTGAAATTGTCGCCCCAACCTTATCAAATGCCTTACGGGCAGCAACAACAGCAAGAGCAACAACCACAGTAGAATATCCGTGGAAGAATACAATAATTGTTTTTCATTTCTAAATTGTAGAAAACGAAATCGAACGGCATTTATTATCATTACGTTTTAATTTATATGTAATTGCAGTTTCAAAATTTTCAGTTATATATTTCCTTTTAAGGTAGAATTGCTTTTTTTCGATTATTTATTAATGTACGTGTTAACAAAGTATTAGCGCAAATGATGCAAGTAAATTGTTCACCAATTCGTTGTTAACCTATGTATTTAATTACTTGGGCGTTTTATTTTGCGCCTATTCTGTTATAAGAAAGAAAGTGGAGGGCTATTTTGTAGTATAGATTAATGATATTTTTTTTATATAAAATTCCTTAAATATATTTCGGTTGCGGCGATTTTTTAATGTGCAGAAAATGGTTAAAAGTGTGTCGTAACGTAGTTTATGCCTATAAAATGTCTTTTTATAACTTACAACCTGTTTATTATCGGAATAAATTTTTGTTTTTTTACAATCTACTCTCTTTATTATATCGACTATAGTCCTCGTGAAATGTTCCAATTTTTCTGGCTAGTGGTGCGTTTGTTAGAGGATGATTTTTTTTATATCAAGGGGGAGTTAATGTGAAGTTAAATTTAAATTTGTGAGATCTCACGGCCTCCAAATTATTTGTTGCACTGAAAATTTGTAGAGACACTTTTTGATGCAAATTGAATCCTCTACAACTTTAGTTATGTATCTTTTGGTCGTATAATTGAAAATAAACAAGTTATTAACGAAAATAGATAAAAAATTTCAGTGTACGAAATAAGAATAAATATTGCCCTTAGAGCAGGTATAATAATCCTAGGGTACAAAACAAGAATTTCCTGGCCAGGGTACGAACCAAGAACAATTAAATCATCACGAAGATAAAACGAAGCGCCCTATATAACCTTGGACCACACTGTATAAACTACATAAGCAAACGAAAGCTATTTCGCATGACTATTTAAAACATGTAAGATATTAATTGACGCTTCGGCGAAGAAACTTTCCCATTTTAACTAATCGAAAATTCATATCCAGCGCCGAAAATTAGCTACAGCCACACGTCCCATCGCAGCGACGCCGTCCAAAGTTTCCGGATCCGTGATTAATTATGCATGCCGCAGAAAACCGACTCTGAGATATAATAATTGATAAAACAGCATCACCTACCCGGTTTTAATTGACGTAGTAGCGTCGCGCTCGCCGGAGCCCGAAGGCGGGAGTATATGCACGGCCCTAATTAGTTTACCTCGGGATAAACGTATCCATTACCTTGTTTAGCGGGAGTTACATCTCCAAATTAACGAAATCGATCAGGAAACATTAAGCGCAACTGGAGATGTCCTCAAGGACAAGGCGTTGTTTTTAGGGGACTTTTAATGGGAGTTAAATTAAAAAAAAACACACTGTGTATTGGAGCGCTTTGTAGGTTTATAATGAGAAAAGGGTAGCGGGGCCGCGCCTGGTCTAGACTCTAGACTCCCCCGTACATCATCGGCCTTTTAATTTAGCGAAACGTGTAATTTAACAGCCCTTGCTTCCTGAGGTGCGGCCCGTGTTTCACAAAAAGTCATTGTTTTCGAAAAAATATTTTTCGATTAGGCGCGATTCACCGCCACCCTAATTGATACAAACGATCCGTTTTGATGGGTGTTGCGCGATAACGCCGGCCGGTGGAGAGTGGAGAGTGGTCGAGTCGAGTGGAGTATGGAGAGAGATTTTTTTACCTTCGCCTAACATGGCAGAAGGCCAAATCGAAAAAAATCATTTCGAATACATAGTGCTTGCTTGGTTTGGAGTAATTTGCATTGAATTATTGTCCACCTTAAAGTTGAGTAGCTGAATTGTTAATGTAAATGACGGGGGAGAGGGAAATTCACAATTCATATAGTATCAGCAGCATATTGAATTTTCATCCATAGTTCATCACGAGTGTTGATATTTACATAAAAACTTGATGAACAAAAATCGAGGACCAGATACAGTGTTAGTTATCAGTCTAAAATCGATTCTGCAAAAGTCTAAAAAAATGCTCCACAATTTAGATCTGCACTCGCTACTCTATTTGCATTTTTCTCGGAAACTGTAGATTTTGGACACTTTCAACAAGTACACCTTATTTCTTCAGAAACTATGTCTACATTGTAATCTTCAACCAAAAGAGCAAAAAAATTGCTGGTCATAAAATTATAAGACAATTTATCAATATAATGTGGCATAACTAGCGACATCAGGAGTAAAATTGAGTGCCATTGAGATTTATTAATTGTCCGGTGAAACTTCCGGTGTAATAGAAGAAACTTGGAATAAATTTTTTCCATTAAACACCTTGTATCTCTTTAAGGAGTAACAATTTCACTAAGGTGTATATTCGACTAAATCATGTTATTTCGACCTCGGCTATCTGCTATTGAAATATTGACTATTAATTACGGACCACCCTGTAGATATAACTAATTTGCACTACAGAAATTTTCAATTATGAACTCACCATTTCTCCCAAATTTACCCTTAAATTTTATTAAAACTAGAATGTAATCTTATAAATGAGTAGAATCAATCAATTCTTTTGCTTGAAGTAACATAATTTGTAAATCCTGGATGTTTAATGACTTTTATAGACAAAATAAAGGGGATGATTCTTTCGGCCTACAATTCTTTGTAGTGTATTAAAACATATTTTAATACTAGTGGAATTTATGAATGTTTAGTTTGTTCGTATAATGTACACCGGAAAAATTATTGTCCAATTTACGATTTTACGACTACCCCCTGCTGTTATAAAGTGGGCCTTCTTAATTCTTCATTCTAAAAAATCACAAAATTTAATTTTTTAATTTCAGACGACGTAAAAAAAATTAAAAAAAATTTAAAAAGTTCAATTAACCTGCCCCCATCATTCTTTGAGTGTTTGCAAAAAAAACACCCAAACCGCTGCGACGGTTTATTAAACAATAACCAATTTGGCGGAGGACTTGCGCCGCGATGGCCCGTTTCGCCGTCGAGCAACATTTCAGCGTTTTCAGTTTCCAGTCGTCGTTTCGAAACGGTTTCAGGACGATTGAGGATCAGATCCTGCGAGCTCTCGTCACGCCCACCAAATCGCGCTCCTCGCCGGGTCGCATCAAAACAAAAGGGACACCGAAGAGGAAGAAGGCACGTATCAGACGTAAAGGGGTTCGTATTTTTAATTTAAATAAAATACCTGCAGGTTTTTTTATTTTTTTATTCGATTTTTTTATTGTGTGCTTTAGGATAATGGTGTGTAATTTCATTTTGGAGCTTGTTTTAATTAGTTTGAAATTTGTGTGTGCTGGATAATTGCACTATTATTGTGAGGTCGTTGGTTTATTTTATTATACATGGAGTGAATTTGTTATAGGTGTTGTGATAATGGTAATTTTATGATTATTTTTAAAATTTTGACATAAATTTTTAATGGAATCTCTTGTTGCTTTAAGGAATTTTATAGACAATTTTTTATGATTTTAGATTGATTTTTATAGGACTTTCTCACGATTTTTACTAAAACATGCATGATTATTGAAAGCTCTTCAGAACCCATTTAAAATAATAAAAAGAAATCTGTTAAATTTTAAGAAATCATGAAAATCAAGGAAAAGAGTCGTGGAATAATTTCCAAAAACTTTTAAATCTATTTAAAACTTTAAAAACCATGTAAATCTATGAAAAAATATACAAGGACACCCAATAACTAATAATGTAACTAAATAACTAATAAAGAAAAATGCAGGGAGTACCTTATTGAAAAACAACACATTAAAATAACAAGTTATGTGTTATTTATATAGAGTGTCCCAAAGAAGTCCGGAAGCTCTAGCAGCAAAACTTCGGTTGTAAATAATTCTGTTCCAAAATTCAATTTTTTAAATATTTTTATGACAATGCTGGTACAAAAAATAAAACCTAAGGGATGATATTGGTACCTAATTGATTCCTCACTTTTAGTACCTAAGTTAAATATTAATTTTATTAGAAATAAGTAGTACTTAATAATTATTGCATTCGAAGATATCGTTTTAGACACCAGGTATATCAAAGTTATATTTTTTAAATTGAGTATTTTGTTATACCTATTTTACAAAAATTGAGAATCTTAAAAAAGTTTACTATACCTACATAGATTTTACTGTTTATCATTCATTCGACATTTTTGTAAAATGCAAGACTTTTATAAAATTAGCATAACTTTAGAACCAATTTTTATTCAACATGCTACACAGAATAATGCATGCGATATCCAACTAGAAAAAAGCTTCCAGAAAAGCGTTTCCCATTCGGCAAAACACCGCACCGTTTTCCCGCATTTCCAAACATCCCATCGAACAGGAAGGAAAGTCTTTATCGCAAATTTCCTCCTTATTTTACTACCATTACATGCACACGAGCACTCGCAAAGTGTAACGATCGAGCCGCGAGGCCGGGAGTCGAGAGTTCAGTTTCAGCGGCAACTTCCAACCGCCGGAATAAATAATTGAATTCGAAAATATAAATTATTCATAGTGGCCGCGATGCGCCCCCGGCCTTTTTCGCTCCGGAATATTTTCTAAACGAATTTCGACCGAACGGTTTAATTGCCTTTTGATAAAGTTCAACTTCCCGAAAACTCGCGTGCATTAGCATAGGGCGAAACGTTCGGCTGTTTCGGCGAGGGATCGCGTAATTTGCGGCGTACGCGTGTATGTAAATACGCACCGGCGATATCGGGAATTAGGATTAATGTGTTTGAAGGGCGGGAGGTCAGGAGAGCGGGGATATGTTGCGGAAATTACATCTTGTTTCCCGCTGCAAGACCGAAAGTTTCTCGGTTTGTAAACCCACGGGGTCCGAGGGAAAAATAACATATACCGAATATCCTATTAAAATTGCGATTAATCGTCCTGCTCTTAGGTCGTTGCGTGAATTGACTCTTCACTGAAGACAAATGGCTCTTAAGTATAATAGTTTTATTGGCTCCTATACCTAAGTATCTATAAGTGGTATACTCTAGATAGACGAATGATTCATTAATAATCCAGGGGAGCAATTGACTCTTCATTGAAGATAAACGACTCTTTATTACAGTTTCACTAGCTCCTGTAAAAGGTTGACTTAGGAAAATGGATGATATTATTAATGATCCACTTATTTAAAGAGTGAGCAATTGACTCTTCATTGAAGATAAACGACTCTTTATTACAGTTTCACTAGCTCCTATGGGTTTGTAGAAGGTTGACTTAGAAAAATGGATGATATTATTAATGATCCACTTATTTAAAGAAAAAATATGTACTGTCAATACATGGGGTAAATTGATATAGGTAAATTTGTCTTAAGCGATTCTTTAATGATTAAGTGACCCTTTAAAGCAACTAAATAACTCTTAAGTATAATTTAACAGGCTCCTTTGGGTTTGTGAAAGGCTCACTTTAGGAAGACGAATGGTGTTATTTCATTCATTTAATCATTTATTGATTCATTTATTTAAAGGAAAAATAATGTAATGTATGTTATAAAGAGTCCTCTTAGTGATCAATTGGCTCTTTACTGTGACTAAATGACTCTTAAGTATAATTTAACTGGCTCCTTTGGGCCTGTGAAAGGTTCACTAGGAACACGAAGAATGGTGTTATTTTATTCATTTATTAATTTATAGATTCATTTATTTAATGGAAAAACAATGTACTGTATCTAATTAATGGCAGTGATCAATGACTCTTATTTACTGCAACTAAATGACTCTTAAGTATACTTTAAAAGCTTCAAAAGATATCTAGATGACATGCACTCTTTGGTATTATAGACTATAGAGTAATGATATCTATTATTATTAATGATCCACTCATTTAAAGGGAAAATATTATTAATAATAGCAGATTAATTTGTACTCTTATGTGATCAATTGACTCTTATATGGAGATAGATGACTCTTAATATTATTTATTAGCTCCTACAGGTGATTAAATGACTCTCCTTGCTGTACTTCCTTCTTAAAGACAGATAAATTCTGAAAGAAATCTCATTTAAATCGTGATTAATAGTTTTCTTGAATGGAAGAACGATTGACTCCATCAAGTGGTGGATATAAATGACTCTTAAAAACTGTTAAAAGCTTTTCTAAATGGACTTTTGTGATCCGCATGTTGAAACAAACATGAAATAATATACAGAGTGTCCCATCATGATTAGGAAAAAAATTCCAAAGAAATTTGTCTCTTATTCATCAAAAATTTCTGCATTTTTAACATTTGCCGCAGAATAACAACAGCAAAACATTGAATTAAGAATCGAGTAAACCGGCGACCATTGCATCCCGTTTCCATTAAACGAAACAATTCCAGGCTCCCAGGTACAGCATTTTCGCGCAGTAATTACCGTATAATGAGCGAATAACAATCCGGATGCGTCCAGCGTCGCAATCGCCGAAAGCTCCGGCCATCGGACGCGCTTTGGCCCTGCTGCTCCTCAACGTCGGTAAGTACCCACCGCGTTGGTTTTCCCCGCGGTTTTTACCGAAATTAACTTTCAGCCTACAGCTTCGCGTTCCGTTTAACCACCATGAACGTGCCCGCGGTCGCGGATCCCAGAGGTAATCTCGAGCTCGATTGTCGCTTTGATATGGGCACCGAGGAGCTGTACGCCGTGAAATGGTACAAGGACGAGCAGGAGTTTTTTAGGTATTCTAATTTTTTTCCAGCGAACTCCGCCGGCACGTACGGCTCCCACATTTCAAACGGGGATTTAAAAAGTTGCCAGCGAAAAGTCCTTGTTTTCCGAATGTGGATGTAAAGAGAGGGTTTTTATTTTTTTTATTTTTTCATACGTGGGAGGTGTATCTGTCGCATTCTACAGAGTCTACAGGGCATTATATAACTATTCATTACGGACCACCCTGTATATACAGGTTGGTCGAATTTCGGTGTTTTAACACACAACCAGAGCCCCGATTTTTCCATTATGCATCGAAATTTGGTCCGGTTAATACCTAATTAAAACGCCGATAAATTTCCAATTAATTCAGGTACATGCCCGGGCAGGACCCGTCCGTCATGTATTTTCCGGTGTTCGGCGTGTCGGTCGTGCGTCGGCGGTCCGGTTGCGATAACAATTACTGCAAAATCGAGCTGGATAAACTGTCCAGAAGGTTCAGCGGTGGGGCGTTCCGGTGTGAAATATCCAGCGAAGCGCCGTCATTCAAATTGGCATCGGAGACGCGGAACGTGACAGTAGCAGGTGAGAGAATTTTCACGCTTTCGCTATACTTATCGAGTCGATGGGAAATCTATTAGTTTATGGGAAAATGAAAACTGTAAAATGTAGAGGGAAAATTGTAAAAGTAGGGAGAACGTTGAAGATCGCTGATGGGTTGGGTGAAAAATATATTACATTTTCTTAAGGTTTCATTGAAATCATTCATTCAGATGGTTAAATCGAATGGTTAATCGAGTTGATGCTGGGAAAGCTTATAGGAAAAAATGAAAATTATAAAACTAGAGGGAAAATTGTACAAGTGGGGAGAACAATATGAAGATTATATTACTGTGTCGTATGAGAAAAGTGTAGTTAGGGTAGGAATGAAAATTAAAAGTAAGGATAAAATTGTAAAAGTAGGGAGAAAATTGTAAAAAAAATATAAAGTAGGGAGAACGATGAAGATTACATTAATACTATTGGGTGGAAATTATGCTACATTTTTCTTAAGATTTCATTGAATTAGTCGTTAAAATCAAATTTTAACTTTTTTACTAAGTAAACTTAATCGAGTTGATGGGAAAAGTGTACACGAGAAAGAGTGTAGAAAAGTGTAGTGAAAATTAAAAGTATAGAGAAAATTGTAAAAGTTAGGGAGAAAATTGTTAAAGTTCGGAGAAAACTGAATTGCTGCATTGGGTAAAAATTATTTTTTTTTGAATTCAAGTTGAATTCAATCCATTGTTGATCAGTTAAAATAAAATTTTATCACCTTTACTAAAGTGGACTTAAGTCATAGTTGATGGAAAAGATGTTAGTTTAGGGAAGTAAGAAAATTGTAAAAGTAGGGAAAAAACTAAAGATTGCTGAATTGGGTGAAAATTATCCTACTTTTTTCTTAAGATCTTGAATTCTTCCACAATTTAACTCTTGAAATGAAATTATAACCTTTTTACTAAACTTAATAGTTGATGGGAAAGGTTTTAGCTTATGGGAGAATGAACATTGTAAAAGCAGAGAGAAAATTGAAGATTACTGTCTTGGGAGAAAACTATGCTATATTTTTCTTAAAATTTCTTTTTGAAATTGAATTCGCCCAGAGTTATCTAATATTTTTAACCACCTAAACTTAATAGAGTTAATGAGAAAGGTGCTAGTTTAGAAAAGAATAATAACTGTAAAAGTTGGGAGAAGACTGAATTTAAGATGCATTGTTGGGAGAAAATTATTCTTCCTTTTTCTTATAAGATCTCCATCAGAATTCGTCCATAATTTATCAGCATAAATTAAATTTTACTGAAATTTCTTTATCATAAAACAAAAGGAAGGCAAAATGGTAATAAGACGATAGCGAGTAAAGAGGTAAGAATTAATTTCGCAGCCGCCCGACTGAAAATAGAGTAAGAAAAATCCTAAATCTCTATTTATATTCGGCACACTGGCGATGTCTGCGCTCCGCAAATAAATTTCCCGAGTTAACCATCGAAGGGTGTCCCATCGGCGAGATTAGGACAGATAACGACGATCGGTTTTTCATCCTCTTTTTCTTCTTTCGCTAACGATTCGAAATTATTGCCGGGGAATCTCCTCCATTTCTGTCCGACCGTCCCGATAATGCACCGTGTTTGGGCTTATTTATGGCGTAATGGCTCTACTTATCGGCCCGATTCTCGGCGCATGTAGCCGCCACATAAATCCCGATATGTAGGTAAATGAATTCGGAATTGCGGCCGATAAAATTTAATCGAAACGGCCGAAGAAACTTTAACCCATTCGACTGGCTTTAATTGCAGCCGTGCCCAAGGAGAAGCCCAAGATCGAGGGACTGGCCACTCTTTACGTGGAGGGCGACGTCCTATCGGCTAATTGCACGTCAGATTTCGGTGATCCCCCGCCTACACTCAGATGGTTCGTCGATGGACAATCGGTAAGTAAATAATTGCTATAAATTACAGCGAGTTAAAGACACCACCCAGTACATATACAGCTTATTACATTCGCAATACGTTCCCGAGTAAATCCCCTATACCTTTATATCAATAATTTTTTCCACATTTTGAGCTTCCCTGCCGCACAGGCAAAGGCCCATTTCACTGTTTGAGGTGCGGAACCGAAGCCTGCATGTAAACTAGGCGCAAGAACAGGGCGCCCTGGGGAATCCCGCGGGAATGGGGGCCCGAAAGTTGCGACGCGGCGCAACAAGACGTTGGAAAAAATTATTCATGGAAAGCGCCTTAGAATCCTGGAGGACTCGGCGGGAGTTTTATTAATTCACGTTGTTAGTTTAACGGAGACGCTGAAACGTCGTTACGGAAAATGAAAAATAAATGTCTCCTGTACTTATTGAAATGAAAACGTAATGAATAAATTAGGTAAATCGGCATTAGGGATGTCGAGGGGACGTGTCTTTGGATTTGAGTGTGTTGTATTTTCTTGCATAAAATATTCACCTTTACGTGGAAATGCCGTATTTGCCTTGTAATGGGGTGGTTCCTGAACCACTTTATCAACTTATTTTTACGGATTTTAAATAGACGAATTTTTCACTCATTTATGAGTTTTTTGATTATAGTAAAACTCAATACAACTGCACATCACTTTAGATTACAAAGATGCAGGTATATACGGTTTCATTAGATCCCCGAATCAAATTTCCTTTAGTGGAGAGACGGAAATCCCGCACAATCGCGTCCCAGTACAAAGCGCATCGGGGAAATAATAAATAGAGACATCCGAATGAAAAATGGCAACTATTTGTCGGCGCACTTTCGGGCTCAGAGGCGATCCCATCGAGGAAATTCGAGTTGACTTAGTCGCGATGTGACGGGACGAGTAAAGGGCCGCGTTTTTCCGGCTAGGCGGCTGTCAAGCCGAGCAGGAAAAAGCTTTTGATGCTTAGAAACAACGCGGTGATTTTTCTGCAGAATTTCCTCTGTCCCTTGCACTTTGGCTTCGATCCGCTCCGGGGCGGTTTTTAAAGGATTTCTTGATGGCTTCAATGGCTATTGGGCGTGAAGAATTGAATAAAAGTTTGCTCTTTTGGACATCTTTGGTGTTGTTTCTAAAGGGTTTTCATTATGCAGTTGACAATTTCTTATCTTCATACAGGGTCTTTAACGAAAACTTCTGAATTCCCTGAGACCCATCAATTTTTGTTCTTGGTGGAATTATAACCCCTAAAATTTAGATAGGGAAAGTGGGAAAGTACCAGCTGTGGTACATTTTTGAATTCTCCATAAAATTGCCTTTTCAAAAATGCACACTAGGTACTTTCCCTATCTAAATTTTAGGGGTTATTCACTACTCCATCACGAGGATTGATGTGTCAATGCTGTAATTAGCAATTTTTGGTTGAAAGACCCATCAAGTATTTTGAAATAATTTATTTTTTAGAAGCGATTTAGCGTGAATTTGGTTCAAAAGAGGATCCGGAATGGTAATTAGAAAGCCAAATCGAAGGGGCTACAAAGGTTTAATGCAATTCGAAACTCCCGTCGGTGGTTTACAGCGTTATTTCTTTCGACTTTTCTGGCCTGTCCGTAAAATCCAATATCCCGGACGCTACTTACACTCCACTCCGTCTCCTCTCCGAGCGAAATTAGCGAAGATTCCGCCAGCGACGCGGAAAGATTAACTTCTAAGAGTGAATTCGGCCCTTTACGGCTAATTTCTACTTTTTATTAGAGTTTTAGACGAGATAAAAGGAATTATATTACAAAAGAGCCCGGTTAACCTCTGCGAGTTTTATCGGAATTACCAATAACGCTTAACGAGTTTCTGATATGCACTTTTCGATTGTTGCTCGCCTCGTTCTGTTAACTGGCCCCTCGTGGATAATGTTTATTATAATGTTCGTTTCAGACGGTGCCGGTGTCGAGGCCGAGTTACGCGGAAAGGGAATCCGATGGCTTGATGGCGCAATCAGTATTTTTGAATATGATTGTGACGAACGTGTCCAAATCTACGTTGGAGATTGGCTGCGAGGCTTCAGTGTCTGGGGTGCCGTTCGCCCCTCAATTAACCACTGCTGTGGTCGGTTTGATGTCGAGCCAGGAAGCCGGAGATAATGAGAAATTTCAATTGTGGTAAGTTTGTCTTGTGCTTTCGTGACACCATACAAGGGGGAGTTAAAGAAGCTGCAGATGGCTGCATGGAGAAATGGGAGAAGCTTCGATATTTGTAAGGGTTTCTTTTATAAAAAAATTTGAAGACGAGTCTATTAAATTGAAAATTTTTTAAAGGAATTGGGAATGTAACACTCACTAGAAAGTGCACATTTTATTGTGATTCATCTTATAATACTTCCTCTTTTATTTATTCCAACCTTTTAATTGGTAATATAAATATATTTTAATAAAATTGTGTAGATAAATAAATGTATAATGTAGCTATATTATTTAACATAATAAAATGATTATAATTATATTTTTGCAGGTACAGCCCTTTCAATAGCGGTATCACGTCACCGGCCTCTTCATATCTATCATGTTTTATACTCTCAACAATTTTATTAAATGTGTTGATTTTGACCTAATAGGTACTATGTTTAATTTGTAAATTATACGATTGCGATATCGGTACAAAAATGTTACCTGTATGTCCTTTCAGTTAATCATTTAGAGAATTTCTTCAAAGAATTTTTTAGCAGAAGTTTAAAAAATTTTTCGAATTTATTTTCTTAAAAATGTATCTATGTATTAGTACACTGAGCCTATTCAGTGCAACATGATGTTCCTGGATTTTTGTTAAAAAATTGTTGGTATCGATTTTGGAATGTCCTACTAAACTATATACAGCTATTTTTAAACCAACAAAATACGTACCAGTATCTAATAAATTATTGTGAGTTTGTTACATTATAACCATAATATAAGTATGGAGTGTTTATCATATGAGATTTGTTTTCTACAGCACCCCAAACAGCCACCAGGTAATAACAAAGTGGGGCCCTATACACATATACCTACAATTACTCGAAAGTTTATCTGGATGAATGATACAAACATAATATATTATTAATATTATTCATCATATAATTGCAAACACTTCATCTATTTATTTTAGAAAAAGTCTAAACTTTTCTGGCCAACGAGTTCTTATGGTTTTCTGAGTATTTAGTTTAAAATATTTGCAAGTTGTATATTAAAAAATTATTATAGGCCTACTTGAAATGAAAATAGCGTATTTAAAAAAGACATTTACAACTTTTTGTATTGTATGTAATACAGAAACTTTACAAACAGTTTATTATATTGTATTATATTAAATAAAGATTTAAAATCGGTTTACTGATAGCCTTCATTATCTAGGACTATTTTGAAGGTTTTAATGTTTTTTAAAACAGAATATACATCACTGTGTATCAGATATGTGTAAGCACAAATACCTCCAATTTGTTATGTAGTTAGTATTATTTTAATTTTGTGAATGTGATTAAACAAATTTTTGAAAAAAGTAGGTTTTATTAGAATCCCTATTCTACATCCTAAATGCATTTTATTTGTGTAAAATCCCTGTTATTTTTTATTTTGGCGGATTAATGGAGATTGGAATATATCCACCAAAATTTTAAGTATTTTATTAATACGGTAGATATTGTGCAGACTTTAAAAAAGGAAAACTTCATTAAATCATTAATCCAAATGTAATTTAAGAATAATAAATTTTCAATATGCTCCTATTAAATCCGTATTAAAAAACAAAAAATCCAAAATATTCACTTTTGATCACGGATTCGTAATCTTAGACACTATCGATTTTGACAATTCGTTCTGTCATGTTCAAAACATACTCCGAATCATTATTAATTACTTCTATCTCTTTTCGACTCATTTGATTACTCGATATATCTTTTAAACAAGTTTTTTTATGCAAAAATTATACCAAAACAACACAAATGTCTAAAACTAAACGTCAGTGTCAACTCAACGGGTGTTTGATATCGAGTTTTAAGTTCGAGTTTTAGTATGTAGATAAAGATTTTAATGAAAAAAACTGATAGACAAACAAGAAATCGCAAGAAATTATCGAAAAATACCTGACCTCGACATAATTCGCACATTTCCAATTCATTCACGCCAGGTGAGCCTGTTGCATAGATAATTTATAGGTAACGAAAGTAGGTTATTTTTTCATTTCAATAGAAATTAACTATACAAAATTCATGCAGCTCCAAATGGATAATGGCCACGTACGGGACTTCTCCGAATTCTGCGAGCAACTTAACGAAATCCGAATCAAGTTCCTCAAATGGGACAATTGCGAAAAAACCGTCGGCCTCTACTACTTGATGGTGGGCCTCCCGTTCGCCAACGCCAGGTTCCTGCAGCACACCCTGGAGCAATGCATAAACAACGTCAACACTCGGGAGGCTCAGACGCTCGAAAAGAACGCCAATGACACCATTTACATCTCGAGCTTTCTACTCGAGCAGCCACAAGTTGCCCTTAATTTGCTACTAACGCATTTGCCTTTGTTGAAACCGGATAACAAGAAAACTGCCGACTGCTACCTGAGGATCATCAAGCAAGTGCTGAGCGAATTCATCGCACCGCCTGTCAAGATCTACAATGATTGCGTCGAGATCATGTCCTATTTATACATCCATCCTGCTTTCAATAACGAAGACAAAACCGCCTTTAAAAATTTACTGCGACAGGTAACACTTACTACCTCACTAACTACATTTAATTAAATTTCATTCCATATTCATTAATTACAGGTTTTGACCAAAGTGAATCCCCATACGTTCGTTCACTCATCAGCCACCGAATCCAGCGATGAGTCCGTTAGCCCCAATCCCGAATCGCAGCAAAACCTGAAGAGGCGCTCCAACAGCCTCACGCCGGCGCCCGACAATTCCATTCCCTCCCAGGACAACTGGTATTCCCAGGAAAACCTCAGCGAGCCGATCGCGAAGCCCAGGAGTTATTCGTTGTCTAGCGAGAAATCCTTACTCACGAATTTGACTCACTTGCAATCGAGCAGGTCCGAAACGAGGCTGCAGGACTTGAAGCTAGCCAACAACTTACCGGCCATGAAGAGCATAACGTCTTGGCTGAAATCCTTGAGGTTGCACAAATACAGTTGGGTCTTTAACAATTTGACTTACAGCCAAATGGTTAACTTGACGGAGGAAACTCTGCTGAGGATAGGGATTACGAAAGGCGCCAGGCACAAGATTTTGTTGAGTCTTAGTAAATTGAAGGAACGGGGAACCACATTGACTGAATTAGAAACCGAAGTGATGAACGGTGGGGATTTGAACGTCGCCCTGAAGAAGCTGAAGAGCATTTTGCAGAGCCCTCTGCTCATTTCGGACGGAGAAGATTTACCTTCGCAAGTGATTAAAGTCATGGGGAAAGGTAAATCATTACAACAACAAATTCAAATCGGTCAAAATTAACTTATTTTTCTATTGTTTAGTTTGCACTCAAATGCTAATGCTGAGGCAGCCCTCCGACGAATACCTGATGATGTTCAATTCGTTGTGCGAGAAAGCAGAAACTGTGGATGCTTTTACAGACGAGCAGAAGAAACGAGTAGCCATGTGGAGGAATCAGCTCATTAAAGATGACATCTTGCCCGCTCCTAATTGTAAACCTAAGAAATCCAGTAATCATCATCACCACCACCATCATCATCACAGGTATTATTAATATTTGTTATTTACATTGCGTCTTTAATATCACGAACCTTATCTCTTAGATTAATCCCCAGCATAGCTCTTTCCATCCCTTCAAAGACTTGTAAAGCTTGATTAAAATTGTTATAAATTTTCAGGGTTTTCTCGGACAAGACGAAGCTGCAAAAAGTCTGCGCGGTGGTGCAACAGAGCTACACCAAAAAGAGTTCTTCCTTCCCGAACATGCAGCATAATTTACAATGGAACGCCCATCGGCATTCCGTAGGCAGCGTGACGTTGCAGAACCACCTATTCACAGCGAATATGAGCAACCCCGTGAGAACGCAGAACATCCAGAATTACATTAATTTCCCGATCGAGCAGAGCCCCAAGCAAATCAGCCTGCCCAAGTTCAAGCAAGACAGCACCGATATCGAAAGTAGTTTGGAATCGTTGTGTATACAAATGATGGAGCATGCTCTAGGACCTTAATGACGATTTACATGCGAGCCTTTGAGGTTTCTAATATACTGGGAGTTGGATGCCGTCTCGAATATTAAAAGGTTAGGTGTTAAACGCATTCCATACAATCGTAAGTTTTAGAGTCCAACTCTCGGTAGTGGCGACAGTGGTAATAGAGTTAGTGGCCTATTTTATCGACGATTGCGCTGCTGGCGCGATATTTTATCATTTTATGTGACTTGTAAATACATAGCTGCTGGCGGAATATTTTATTATCTATACGTACTTTGTTTTTGCCTTTAATTTTTGTTTGTTGTTGAACGCACTTACCACGTTTTTGTGTATATGAAGTAATCGTTTTTTAAAGACTGCTCCGGGTACTTGTACTTGGATTTTCTGTATCGTTCAGCGTTAAGTTTTTATGTAAGTTTTTAATCGAAAATGTTTCGGGATATAGTCGTATGAACTGTTTGGGAAATTACTGAAACCGGTTACATACTTTCTCTAGTTTCAGTGATTTTCGAAGAGTTTGTACATCGAAATGCCTTTTTATGTCGTGATGTTGACTGTGGAAAATATGAATTTTCTCTATTTTTGTTACGTCGCTTAAAGAAAAAAAACATTCATTTAATATGGTTACCCAAGATCTTTTAAAGCTTGATTTGGGAACAATTAATTCCAAAAATTCAATAATTACAAATTTCTTCAAAATAATTCACTTTCAGGAATTTCAGGTGTAGATGAAACAGTGGCTTAAAATACATTAACGAAGAGTTTTAAAATTTTAAGACTCCAATCATGTTACAAAAATTGAATGTAAAGTATGTATTCATAAAATTTTGCAGGCTTCTTCGAAACATAAATGTTTTTTGTTCATCTGCTTTTCTTCGAGTGAATTATTTTGATTATTCAAATTTGTGGTAGGTCAAATGTATGAACTATCTATTTTGAATTAGGAGTATTTTTACTTGTATAACACACCTTAATTTAACGATTTCAACTTTTGAAAATGTGTGTATTGAATGATATGACATATTTCTTTATGAAATCCAAGTTCTCGTCAATTTTAAAGCATTTTATTAAAGAAATATTAAACGTATGTAATAGATATACTTATTAACTTATTTTTGTAAACGCTAAAAGTTAAGCCTTTTTCTTTTTGTTGCATTGCCGGTGGCGCCTTTAGGTTTTCGTCTGTTGTATGTTTTTGCGTTAAGAATATATTAGAAATCGATATTTAATGATAAAAGGTTTTAAGTGCGAGCGCCATTGGTACTTAATTTTTATTTTTATTTCTTTGCCTAGTCCATTTTATAAGAAGAAGATGACTTATCTGTATACTGTGGATAGTGCATGTAATATGTGATTGTTCGTGTGATAATGATTGACATTTTTTGTTTAAAAATGATACAAAAGACTGATTTCTCTAAATAGATATGAACTAACTAATACAGCTTGTTTTATTTAGATTTGTTTTTAACAATGATTGTAGTAGATGGTGTTTCAATATTAGACATTCTACAGGATAATCAGTAGATATGCAGGTAAGTGCAAATTTGTTTGCAATATGGTCAATATGGGCAATCTAATCTTTCTTTGTTCAACTCATATAATTGACCATATTGCAAACAAATTTGAACTTACTTAGAGCTCAGACAAAATTACTGTATAGTTCTGTGTTTGTTTGAACAAGCCGAATATTTAACACAATATCCTTCTTTGTACGAATCTGTGCAATCATAATGGAACACTACAGTAATAATACTTCTTTTCGCATTTGTAGCCATTATCGATTATTGTACTCGAATTGGGAAAGTACTCGAAAAGTACGTTAAAACCTTTCGCAGCGCTGCGGCCTCTTTCCTTGAGCGCCCTTTGCATTTCTCTTATAAACGGCTTTATTTTGCAAATCAACAGCTGTATGCAGCCAGTTTCCTCGTCGAGGCTCCTCTCGGTAATGTAATCGATTACGTGCTCTGAAAGATTCAGATTCTCAGTGTCCGGAATTATGTGGGACACCCCGGCGCTTTTCAACATCCACTCGAACGGTTTGTCCTCCGCGATCTGTGGCGATTTTTGTTTCAATGGCACATTCAAGGAAGAACCGATCTAAAACAATCATTTTACCTATAGTATATTCACCATAATTTGGCTATGACGTCGTAAATAATACAGCGGTGTTGCCATTTTGTTATTTTTTCTTCTACCTCTGGGATTTTCAACCTAGATAATATCATAATTGATTATTTGAAATAACACCAAAGCGTGTAATTGTGATAGCAATTAACTACATATTATAAAGTAATTTTAACATTACTGCTATTAGTATCTATCTATCTAAATGTTTTAGTAATCTATTAGTTGTGTTACTTACCAATTTTGCTATTAATATGATTGTATTAATGGCTATAGCTGTAATTTGCCTGGATTCGAAGCCGAAAAGTCTCATGAAACCAGAAAAAATATTGGAATTTTCATCGTTTTTATCCTGAATCGGTTTTTTCCCGAGCGCATTGCTCACCAAATTGGCCACTTTGCTAGCATGATCTGTCGAAAAAAGTTCTCCAGCCATTTTAAATCCTAAAAAAGTTACATTTTATACAAGATTAATTCTCCTCCACCCCAGAATTGGATAAAAACTTTTTGTGAAATGGGTTGCCTATCAGGTGTAAAATACCAAATTTGAATAGGGTTTCGGATTTCATAAAATTTGCTATATCCACAGACTTATTTTTAATTTAATTAAGTGTTAATGAATATGAGTAAATGGGGCTTGTACTCACCGGATTTGATTTTGTCGAACATGCTGGAGTCTTTGTTGTTTTCAACTGGATTAACGAATAGGAGGAAAATTAGAAAACCCGCGTAGATTAACAGCATTTTATTGAGCAGGCGGGTGTTGTTTAAATGAAAAAAAGGCGACTCTTCGCATTCGGTTACTGGAGTAGGAAAATTGTCGGCGTTAAAAACGGTACCCATCTTTCGCTACAGCGGTGACGAGAAAAATTGTTTTCGCTCCAGGTCAGTTCTTTTTCTATAAATTAGGTAACAATGATATTAAAGTACCCGTTATTTTTTGCGTGTTAAACGAAGTGTTCAATGAATGATTGTCAAAGAGTATTAGAAAATCCGTGCTAAAAATTATCGGGAGTTTTCAAATTGTTTGACTCCAATTCCCTTTACTAATAGCTTCATCTTTTTGACTTCATGAAATGATTAAATTTTGATTGATATATTATCTTATTATATATTATTGATATATTATTTGAGATTATGTATAGACAAATTCCATGTAGGCATATTTATTTTAGTCTATATTTCTACGGTTTTTTTTCCATAACAAGTTATTTCACTTTACGGAATTTCTCTATTCAAATAAGTTGTTATACATTATTCACGTATAACAATCATTTTATCGATTCATAAATCATATTACACTTTTATTCGGCGGTTTGGGCAGTTTTACCACATGGAAACGAATTAGTAATATGAAGGTCACTTAACAAAATACCTACATTTACAAATTGGAAATTTTTTTATACTAGGTAAGTATTCTATCAAAGATTGATTTAGGTATACTATTCATATTATGATTTTTATCATTACTTTGAGTATATTGTAGACGCTTTTTTCAATGTTTATGTAAAAAATCCTGGTCAAAAACCTTTGGTAAAACAAGAGAAATTATGCCATACATGTACCCTTTAAAATCATCCCCTACTAACTTAAAAACCCCTTCAAAAGAGAGTTTCTGAATTTGAGATTAGTGTTGAATATATTCAATGCATCATCAAGTAAACATTTTCAATTCCACGGGGTAAAAATGATCGAAAATTGAGAAATAAAACGCTCGTCGTTAAAGAAAAACCAACTTCATCGAAAAACATAAAAACGTCCGAACGCTTTAACGGCCGCCTCGTAAAAACGGGCCGAATACAATAACGCTGGAATCGGATAAAAAGCCATCAACGTGCCCACTGACACCGCAAGAAGCCGGAGGAAACTTCAGTTTTAAAGCGATTATACAACTTTAACTTCGGTAACTGATACGGCCTAAATAGTGAAAGCTCTCATTGTGGATGCACAGAAGTGTGTTCGCATCTGTTTGTTTCTTCAGCTTACATGTGGTCTTTATTTCTGTTGTAATTTATTTATCTTCGATCTAATTTAGGTTTAATATAATGAAATTTGTATTCGATAGCCTTTTAACACCTATAATACTAGTTATATTGTGGCTTTAAAAAGGCTTAAAGAAATAGTAATTCAAAGGGTCAAAGGAAGGTCAAAGGAATGATTGATTAAAGATTTCTCCTATATTTTTGATTATATTTTAATAACAAGTTATAATTGCCTATATATTTGCCCAGCAATAATATTTACGTAACGACCAAGCCCGATAAATTGTCGACATATTAGCATGAAAATCGATAAAACAAACTAATTTGTATCAGGCAGGTACACGTTTGTCTTTATCTTTTATCGAACATGTCAAGCTGTTTTACTCCCTCTAAATTATTGATGAACTCTTGACAATAGTCATTTTTCTAGAAATTGTTAATAAAAGCCTCAAAAAGCAACAAAAACCTCCAAATAATATTCAGCTTTCAAAACCACAAAAATTATTAAAAACCACTATTATCCCCAAATGACCTGTTGAAACCGTTCAAAACATTTTTGTATGCTTTCCAAGTGGTAATATTTATTTCTTAATGCGTTGAATAAATTCAACCGCAAGTAGGTAGTTATCATATTAAATATTCTTTCACCTTCTTCAGGATACCAATGCATGCCCTAAGGAACACGCATTAACCGGTAGGTAATAAATAACCGGGCATTTTGGTGGTCGTTTCTTACGAGGACAAGGGACGAAGTGGAAACGAATTACAGAATTTAGAATCAACACGGCGATATATTAAGGGGGGTATTATCATAAAGGGGTTCCAATAAAACGATCGTTCCTTTACCAGTCCTCATAAAAATAATCCTTATGTCAAGATAATTTTTCAAGTCGAAATTAATGGGCGCGATATGACTTTTATCAATATTATTCAATAAACATACAGTTGAATTAAAATACACTGCTTCGAAATATGCGCATGGGACCATTTTTGATGGGTTCTCTCATATTTACATCGAGAACAAAGAAAATTCGAGAAACATTTTCGTTTTATTTGTAAGCAATTTGAGGGATTTTTTTGAAACTTTCTTTTACTATTTTGTGTATTTTTTGTCCATTTCAGAAGAATTTATTAGTGATTTTTTATAAATGTTTTGATCATTTTAATGGTTTCTGCAGTTTTAGCTGATTGTTGAAGCTTTATTTTCAATATTTTCTTCAGTTTTTTTATTCTATTTTTTCAACCAAATACATATCATATAACATTCATAATATTCAAATTTCCAAAATCGTGAAAGAGAAATTTTTTTTTTAAATACCTCAAGAGTTATAGAGGTGTTTCCTCAGACAGCAGTGCTCTGTTGGGAGTTCTGCTATCTTGTTTAACCTACTCCTTGGTAGTTCTACTTTGCCCTAGCATGTCCATCAGTTCATCCAATAAGAACTTGTGGACTGCCTAAGACCCTGCAGGACACACCAATCAACGAGGTGTTGGTTCACTAACCAAAATTTGATGAAAATCATCTCCTATATTCATCAAATTCCCTATCATTATGATTAACTATATTATCCTACTATGTCTCTATTTTTACATTCAGCTAATCTTTCTTCCAAACTCAAACTTATAGTAACAACAGGATCTTTTTAGTGAGTCAAACTCCCTAGATTTGCTCGACTTACCTGACCTAATAACATTAAAATTCAATTTGTGGTGGATACGGTTTAGTTGGAGCAGTGTACATCCAGTAGGTACCTACTGAGTGAAAAGATATTCACTCATTGAAAAAGCGTGTGCACGGTTATTTAGTGAAGGAGAGGATGCGATCCGAGCGATATGACGGTGACGGTCTGATTAATACGGCGCGTTCCGACGGTCACAGGCTAATGTGTCCGCGTTATTAGCATGTAATAAAGTACATAGTTATTCATTTCGGCAGTAATTCTCCCCGCGGGGGGCGCTCGATCGCCTGCTGCTATACCTCACCTTTAATGGTATTATTTATGTCGAAGTGGTTACCTCTCAGCGAGAACACCATCGGGACTGCGGTACTACGAAGTTACGATTCCACGTCCAAGACGGCACTCGACTTGCGTCTATGCGATGAAAACGTATATCGGGTACTATTATTCAGAGCCCGGTGCCAATTATCGCTTTTTTATTGATTACCCGCGGTGACCGTAGCCCACCCAACTATCTCTCTAAATACGTGATGATAAATTATTATTGTATATTAGATTTTCTAACTAGTTTCGAAACGTTTTAATGAGTGGTATCAGGAGGATGTAATTGATGAAAATGACTTATAGTCACACTTTTACTAAATATTATTTATTCTCGAGAACTCTATAATTCAGGAAAGGTAAATACCTATTTAGAAAATAACAAACTACCTATGATGTGAACATAAAGGCGTACGTTGTTATGTAAGTTAAATTATTAACGATGTTGATTACAAAATAATTAATTCCTTTAAGTATGTACATACATTTCCTTCTTCGTCAGATAAAATATTTTAATAAAAAGTAACAAGTCATTTTGACGTTTATTTGCAATAATAATTTGACAGTTTAATGACAGCCATTAATTGGGAAAAGAAGGTAGACTAATTTTACCAATTCACATATGGATGAAATAAGGTTAATAGATTGTATTACATTCTTTTGCTGTCAATTTCGAAAACCCTTAAATTCCCCTTAAATTAAATTCTTTTACCCCTTAAAAAAACATTTTAATTTTTAGTATTTTGTAAAAGTCTCATAAAAATCATTAAACTTTGACGTTTATGTTCAACTATTTGATTGACATTTGATTGATATGTCGTTGTCAGTATATCTAGGCTTACTACTAAAATTCTACAAAAAAAAGATTATAATTTTCATTTATTTAATTCAATACCTAGTTTTATTAAATCGCACATAATCTAACGTATTAAATTTACTATAAACTTCCGATAAATCAACCAGGGCGTTGTAGAGAGTTTCATCTGTCATCAAATAACCAGCAGCAGTATATTCACCTTCATCCCTCTTGTATCTAATGTTAATCGGCCTGGGAATTTCTGCGTAAATGTAAGAATCTTTTATCGGTTTCGGCCTCTTCTGTTGCTGGTTTTTGTTCAATTTATTCGTGGTTTTTGTAGGCCTTTTCTGCAATTTAAATCGTAAAATCGTATTATAGATAAGTATTTTTTGCAAGTTGTGAAGAATAAGAAATACCATATTACCTGGTAATTAGTACTGGGCCTCTTCTGTAACTTCAAGTTCTTCTTGCGCTTGTTCCTGGGATTGGGCGTCTTCTTGTTCTTCACGGCGCGAATTTTGGTGGCCACGTAGGTGGCGAAGGTTTTTATCATCGCCGCATTCATCATCACGTTGTTGTTCTGCTTCCCTTTGATGGCGTGAATGAGCAAGCAGAGCAAATACCCGCCGAAGGCCAGGAAGGCCAACGAGGTTACCGACAGCTGGAAGATGGTCTGGATCTTGTTCTTTTTGGAGTACTTCTCGTGGTCTTCTTCGTAATAGTGACCTCCACCGCGGTCTTTTAGGCTCGTTTTGACCTTTGTGGGCATATTACAATTCGGTACAATAATTACAAATCTACTTAGTTATTCAAATGTTACCTGAAGAGCAAGAGCTTGGGGAAACGTCCGCGATTCCAAACCATCATCATCCTCGGTACAATTCGCGCAATCCTCATCCTTCCCCAAAGCGTATCCTTCCTTCAAAAACAACAACCTCTCCATGGGTAGTTCGCTCAGCACTTTAACATCTTCCACGAAGGTCAAGTCTTGGCCAGAAACGACTTCGTACAGGCCTAGTATCAGTGGTACTTCTACGATCAGCATCGTCTCAACGCGAAAGAATCGCAATGAAATCACGAATCTCTATTTCCTATCGTTGCTTTTTTATGTCGCTTGTTATCGCCAATTTAGCGTTTCACGCTTCTTGAACTGTGAATACAATCTAGTGCTACATGTACTGGGTGTTTCTTCTATTCCCGACATGCTGCTATAATTATCTTTATACACAAGGTATATCATTAATACACATTGATGGATAAGGATTGCATGTCTGGAAATCTCACATTTGGAGAATGGATTTATCCATCATTAACAACTTGTCGCCTAACTAAAGTATAGCGAGCATAAAAAATCGATCGAATCGAATCCCGCCGGAGGAACTAATATAAAATCGAGACCTCCTCGGTTACGCACGAACGCAAACCAATGGAGTGCGTCAAGCGCGGCGTAAGCTCCACCTCGAAGTGGCTTAAGTCGCTTCCACGTACGGGACCACCTATCGCAGAGGGATTAGCTGCTAATAAAGGCTCATTAGTTTATTGTAGCGTGTCGATGGTTGAGTGCGTTTAAGTCTGTATAGAAACTAACCTGCGATTTTTGGGCGATAATATCCAAGCAGTGTTGTGGTGTTGGGGGAGCAATCGTTGGATAATTTGGGATTATTGAATTGTGAGGTATGTATAATGTTTATGAAGAGGGTAGTAGAGGAAAGATGGGTCTTATCATTAAGTTTTTAATATCATTGTGGTAGTTCAATTTACATAATAGTGGTGTCTCAACCAAAATTTCAGATGCAATGATTGTATATATTGTTGAAAATAGTAGATCTTAGTCAATTAAATTGTATTACATTTCAGTATTTAGTTGAATTCTGGATGAAATATTCTTAAGGAACTGTTCACAATCAACAAAATCCTCATCAAAAAGATCATAAAAACTAAACTAAATTTTTATATTTAAACAGTGTAGTATCTAGAGAAAATATAGGTCTTATCATTCAGTTTCTCAGAGTTCCTTGTAGTAGTTCAATACACATAATAATGGTGTCTCAACCAAAATTTCAGATGCAATGATTGTATTTATTATTGTAAATAGTTGATCTTAGTCAATTAAGTTATTGTATTACACTTCACTATACTTAGTTGAAATCTGGATGAAATATTCTTAAAGGAACAGTTCACCAATCATCAAAAAGATCATGAAAACTAAACTGCATTCCTAAATGCACATCTCTCAAAGAAAACCATTCGTTTTTGGGTAATACCACGCTAAAAAAACACCCTTATTTTACAGAGTACAAGTGCAAAATGGACACCGTTCGAAACAGTCCGTTCGTGCAGCTCTCCGTCGAAAAGCAACCGTTGAAGCTGAAATTCGGCATAGATCAACTTCTCTCCTCCACGTCGAGGGAAAAACACCCGCTTTATCCCAAGGGAATCGCGAAACCAACGCCGACGGTGGCGGTGCCGTGCTCGGATTGCGTTTCTTCGATTTACAGGTGCTGCAAGATGGGATCGACGGGCCGTTCGCCCGGCGGGGAAGCCCCCGAGTATATAGCGGGGCATATGTTCTGTACTGGTGGTACTGCTTATACTATACAACCGATTAGGCCGTTTCCAACGCGACCGAGTGAGTCGATTTTTATTTGTTAATGTATCAGAAAATCCATAATTTTCAATATTGATTGATTTAGGGTTGGTGGGATTTAGTTGTTATTTAGTCCAAAATTTGTTTAAAAACTATTTGCTTCGTTTTATTAGGTCAAACTTTCTTTTTCAACTTTCCAATTTATAATTCAATTTCCGGTTCCGACAATATTTATATTTCTCGCTTATCCATTTGTATAATCGAAAAAGAAGTGATTCAATTTATATTTTCATTTATAACTCTAAAATCATCCATTCCAGAATTTTATAAGGAAAACTTTATTTCTAAAACATTTCCCTATACAAAAAAATCAAGCAAAAAATCATTACTGTAAAGTACACTTACATACTTTACATACTCCATTAGTTGTGGCTTGTTTACAGACCATTTAATATTTTTTCCAGAATTGTCAAGTTCACAGCAAATTATTTCTCTTGTCCCTTGCACGCTTTAGTTCGGTGTCAGGTCGTTTATTGATCAAAACTGACCGTTACCGTTGGTTTGTCGAATAAAATTCGTGAAATTAAAATCCAATTTAACGCACATGTGTAAACGAATCTACACGTTCATGATGCTACATCTGAAAAATAAACAGCCTTTAATGATTTATTTTTTCCTCAAAAAATATTCTTTAAATTTGTTTATACAGAAGGCTTTTAGACTCAGTAACGCGCTTAATACATTTACTTATTACAGTAATATAATAAAATAAAAGTATTTTCTTTCCAAATTTTTATTGATATCTATATTTTAAGCTTCTATTACTTCTCTTAATATGAGTTTTTATCGATTGTTTTGCATCTTTTTTGAGTACGTACTCCCCAAAATTATATTAATTAATTGCTTTCTAATCCATTTCTCCTATTTTTATATATCTAAACGATTTATTAATAATTTTACCTACGCCTCTGTATTCGATTTGAAAGCGCTTATACGATTTTCAGCGCATCGATAAAACTCAAAAAATGTGTTTTAAATAATTTATGTCGTTAATGGCGAACATCACTCAGCGTTGTTTGTTGTGATAATAATTATTAGCTGTTAAAAACTAGTAAAACTCCTATATTTAACGCATAATTATGGGAGATGCTGTATTTACGCTAGTTCAATATATGTGTTCGAATTTACTGCTCTTGATAACTGACGATATCCTGTTAGCGCGAACCTTCTCTGAATTTAATAGGTTGAGGTAATTTATTTTTTATAACCATTCGAACGTAAATACTTGTTCCAGAAATAAAACTGGGCTACCTGTGCATTATTCGATAAGCTATAGTTAGAATTAATTTGGATTTGCACCAGTAGGTAAATTGAAAAATTGAAGAATGAAGCATTTAATTAATCTTCCCATAAATTGAAAAATATTGAAAATGAGTTATAATTTCTGAATTAATTGGACAATTTTATCAAATCCAAATTCCCCCTTTAAGTCCATCGTCTCTTGAATAATATCTTATGGGAAGGTACCTCTACAACTGATTTCATTTTCATCAACAGATAAAAATAATATTCTGCAATGGAGCTTTTCTTCTTTGAATATATTTTTTTGGAGCCATAAACGTGTTAATTTAAACATTACATATTTTCATATATTGGCACTTACCTACAAAGCGTTAAAATATTACAATATAATGAGTACTTATCTACATGAGAATGATAATAATTAAAAATACCTACTCAATAAAATACTGAATTATTTATGAATATTACTTCTTTTATTAATATTAGTTACTACTTCCCTTAGCTTAGCAACTGCTAAATTCTACTTAAATAATAAATTATCAATTAAACCTCCAATATAATTTCGAGTATAAACGGATTCCGGTAGCGGCAATATCTATCAAACCGTACCAAATGTTCTGCTGCATATATTCCTGTCTATTGCCATCGCATAAACACTTAACAAACCTTGTATATACTAGTAGAATACTTAAATCTCAAAATTATAAACAGAGCAAGTGAATCTGTTTATAAAACCATACATCAAGAAGGCTGTTTATGCTACCCTACAAAATTTGGTACTCATCAACAGCTTCCAGAATTTATTTACAAGTCGTAATGATGCTCGTTAAGGAGCGGCGCGTCCGGTGAGGGCGAAGGGTACATAAAATTGTTCAGATAAAAATTTAATAAAATATATTTCGAATGTTATGTGCTCGTATAAAAAATACTAGCGTTAGAGTCAAGCTTTATTTACTAGTTGGATTCCTCGATTTTTTTAAAATAGGCATATTCGAGTTTGATTTGATTCGATTTTATACGCCTCTGGTGGAGTTTTGGATAATTCTGGCGCTCATCGAGGGGATTCGGTAATTTATTTACGAAGCATGCTTAACATTTTTATCGCCTCTAATCATCGAAGCGCATTGATTCGCTTTTACCTCTCGATTAATTTTTTTATTGTTATTCGTTAGTGAAACACGTTCGCCAGAAACTCGGTTTTAGAATGTTTTGATCGCCGTTTACATCGGCATAAATCTGTTGAAAACGAAAATTCGTTTCATCGCCGGTTTTATCTAGTTGCTCAAGGTGTTTTGTCAATTGTATCATCATGATTATATCACTTGAAAAACTGTTCCAATGGCGATTTACCTCTATATTATTGGAGTTAAATAGAGTTGTTTTGTTCCAGAAGAATTATCTGGATTAAATCCATCAAAAAAATGCGTTTTTGATACTTTTTAAAATTTTGTTGAGATACTTTTAACATTTTTTGACGTTTTTTGACATTTTTTTGGCGTTATTGACATTTTTGACATATTTCTTATTTTTGTGATACTACAAGTTGTTTGTAACAAATTTTGAACTTGTAAAAAGGGTTCTCTTTAAAAGTAAGACCTTTTGTTAAAATTTAGGATTAGATAAAAAAATCCTAAATTTTAGGATTTAGGAAAATTTTGAAATATGCTCCTTAAAAAAGGACTTTTGTTAAAATTTAAAAAGTTTTAAGATGGCTTGTACAAATTAGCTTGTATTGTCTTATAAATTGATCTAAAAAATCGACTATTATTGTCAAAAATCGTCAAATTTATTAGGAAAATTTTGAAATATGCTCCTTAAAAAAGGACTTTTGTTAAAATTTAAACTTTAAGTTGCTACTATAGACCAATCTGTTAATGTATCTACTTGTACAATTGACAACTCCCTCCAAGACCTTTTGTACCTACAATTTTCTAAATAAAACAAGTAGTATCTACAACTAGTACTAGTAAATTTACAAATCTCTTCCAGATATCCGATTGCCCGACGTCCATTCGCCTCCACACGGCAGCTCCGGCCAGAGCGGCCAGAGCAAACGGAAGCGGTCTTGGTCCAGGGCGGTGTTCAGCAACCTGCAGCGCAAGGGTCTGGAGAGGCGGTTTCAGCTGCAGAAGTACATAACGAAGCCGGACAGGCGGCAGCTGGCCGCCACCCTGGGCCTCACCGACGCCCAGGTGAAAGTGTGGTTCCAAAACAGGCGCATGAAGTGGCGGCACTCGCGGGAGGGCCAAGGGGGCGAGAACGCCGCCGCCGATTCCACGCAGGACGAGATGCATATCGATGTTGATACTGTTACGGATGATGTTGATTGATTATATTTAGTATTGTATATACATTCTTTAGTTTTTTACATACCTACCTAAAAAGATATGTATTACAGGGTGAGTCGTAAACTTCCTAAATTTTATACGAACAAACTCAATTAATCGATTTTCAAAAAATTTTTTTTTTCATCTTTTCATCATATTCTTCTCTCTTCTTGCATCCTTCTTCTCTCTTCTTTCTTCCTTCTTTTCACTCTTCTTTCTTCCTTCTTCTCTCTTTTTATTTTTTCAATTTTAATTATTTACTACGTACTTTAATTATTAATAATGCAAACAACAATTACTTTTACTATTTCTCTGAAATGTAACTATTGTTAGGGTTAAAACAAGTCACATAAATCCTAGACGCACCAAATCCTTATAAAACCCCTTTCCAGCAAATTCCACATCACCTTAGAAACTCCATTTCCATCAAACATTATCACCCCTATTTGAAAAAAGCCCCCGAAAAATTCCTGCCAGGGCCGGGTCTCGAACCCGGGCCACCGGGACACACGTCACCGACCTTCACCTCTGACCCACGGGGGTCCCGCTAGTACTGTATCCAAAACCCCTATATAAGGTGAATCACGACGAGTGTAAATTATCTCTATCTTGGAAAAAAAACTAATTAGCCGATTTTAATCAATTTTGGCATTTGTATACAGGGTGAGTCGTAAACTTCCTAAATTTTATACGAAAAAAACTTCAAACTCAATTAATCGATTTTCAAAAATTTTTTTTTTAATCTTTTAATCTTCTCCTCTCTTCTTTCTTCTTTCTTCCTTCTTCCTTCTTCTCTCTTCCTTCTTCACTCTTCCTTCTTCTCTCTTTCTATTTATTTCAACTTTAATTATTTACTATTTACTTTAATTATTAATAATGCAATTACTTTTACTATTTCTCTGAAATGTAACTATTGTTAGGGTTAAACAAGTCACATAAATCCTAGACGCACCAAATCCTTATAAATAAAACACCTTTCCAGCAAATTCCACATCACCTTAGAAACTCCATTTCCATCAAACATTATCACCCCTATTTGAAAAAAGCCCCCGAGAAATTCCTGCCAGGGCCGGGTCCCGAACCCGGGCCACCGGGACACACGTCACCGACCTTCACCTCTGACCCACGGGGGTCCCGCTAGTACTGTATCCAAAACCCCTATATAAGGTGAATCACGACGAGTGTAAATTATCTCTATCTTGGAAAAAAAACTAATTAGCCGATTTTAATCAATTTTGGCATTTGTATACAGGGTGAGTCGTAAACTTCCTAAATTTTATACGAAAAAAACTTCAAACTCAATTAATCAATTTTCAAAAATTTAATAAAATATATTTCGAATGTTATGTGCTCGTATAAAAAATACTAGCGTTAGAGTCAAGCTTTATTTACTAGTTGGATTCCTCGATTTTTTTAAAATAGGCATATTCGAGTTTGATTTGATTCGATTTTATACGCCTCTGGTGGAGTTTTGGATAATTCTGGCGCTCATCGAAGGATTCGGTAATTTATTTACGAAGCATGCTTAACATTTTTATCGCCTCTAATCATCGAAGCGCATTGATTCGCTTTTACCTCTCGATTAATTTTTTTATTGTTATTCGTTAGTGAAACACGTTCGCCAGAAACTCGGTTTTAGAATGTTTTGATCGCCGTTTACATCGGCATAAATCTGTTGAAAACGAAAATTCGTTTCATCGCCGGTTTTATCTAGTTGCTCAAGGTGTTTTGTCAATTGTATCATCATGAATAGATCACTTGAAAAACTGTTCCAATGGCGATTTACCTCTATATTATTGGAGTTAAATAGAGTTGTTTTGTTCCAGAAGAATTATCTGGATTAAATCCATCAAAAAAATGCGTTTTTGATACTTTTTAAAATTTTGTTGAGATACTTTTAACATTTTTTGACGTTTTTTGACATTTTTTTGGCGTTATTGACATTTTTGACATATTTCTTATTTTTGTGATACTACACGTTGTTTGTAACAAATTTTGAACTTGTAAAAAGGGTTCTCTTTAAAAGTAAGACCTTTTGCTAAAATTTAGGATTAGATAAAAAAATCCTAAATTTTAGGATTTAGGAAAATTTTGAAATATGCTCCTTAAAAAAGGGCTTTTGTTAAAATTTAAAAAGTTTTAAGATGGCTTGTACAAATTAGCTTGTATTGTCTTATAAATTGATCTAAAAAATCGACTATTATTGTCAAAAATCGTCAAATTTATTAGGAAAATTTTGAAATATGCTCCTTAAAAAAGGACTTTTGTTAAAATTTAAACTTTAAGTTGCTACTATAGACCAATCTGTTAATGTATCTACTTGTACAATTGACAACTCCCTCCAAGACCTTTTGTACCTACAATTTTCTAAATAAAACAAGTAGTATCTACAACTAGTACTAGTAAATTTACAAATCTCTTCCAGATATCCGATTGCCCGACGTCCATTCGCCTCCACACGGCAGCTCCGGCCAGAGCGGCCAGAGCAAACGGAAGCGGTCTTGGTCCAGGGCGGTGTTCAGCAACCTGCAGCGCAAGGGTCTGGAGAGGCGGTTTCAGCTGCAGAAGTACATAACGAAGCCGGACAGGCGGCAGCTGGCCGCCACCCTGGGCCTCACCGACGCCCAGGTGAAAGTGTGGTTCCAAAACAGGCGCATGAAGTGGCGGCACTCGCGGGAGGGCCAAGGGGGCGAGAACGCCGCCGCCGATTCCACGCAGGACGAGATGCATATCGATGTTGATACTGTTACGGATGATGTTGATTGATTATATTTAGTATTGTATATACATTCTTTAGTTTTTTACATACCTACCTAAAAAGATATGTATTACAGGGTGAGTCGTAAACTTCCTAAATTTTATACGAACAAACTCAATTAATCGATTTTCAAAAAAATTTTTTTTTCATCTTTTCATCATATTCTTCTCTCTTCTTGCATCCTTCTTCTCTGTTCTTTCTTCCTTCTTTTCACTCTTCTTTCTTCCTTCTTCACTCTTCTTTCTTCCTTCTTCTCTCTTTTTATTTTTTCAATTTTAATTATTTACTACGTACTTTAATTATTAATAATGCAAACAACAATTACTTTTACTATTTCTCTGAAATGTAACTATTGTTAGGGTTAAAACAAGTCACATAAATCCTAGACGCACCAAATCCTTATAAAACCCCTTTCCAGCAAATTCCACATCACCTTAGAAACTCCATTTCCATCAAACATTATCACCCCTATTTGAAAAAAGACCCCGAAAAATTCCTGCCAGGGCCGGATTTCGAACCCGGGCCACCGGGACACACGTCACCGACCTTCACCTCTGACCCACGGGGGTCCCGCTAGTACTGTATCCAAAACCCCTATATAAGGTGAATCACGACGAGTGTAAATTATCTCTATGTTGGAAAAAAAACTAATTAGCCGATTTTAATAAATTTTGGCATTTGTATACAGGGTGAGTCGTAAACTTCCTAAATTTTATACGAACAAAACTTAAACTCAATTAATCGATTTTCAAAAATAAAATTTTTTTTTTCATCTTTTCATAATTCCTTTTTTTCTCTTCTTTCATTCTTCTTCTCTCTTCTTTCTTCTTTCTCCTCTCTTCTTTCTTCCTTCTTCTCTCTTCTTTCGTCCTTCTTCTCTCTTCTTTCTTCCTTCTCTTCTATTTCCTTCCTTCTCTTACATGGTATACAATGAATACAAGATCTCTTTAAAGGATGGTTAATAATTCAATATTCCTAATGAGACTTGGATAGAATTGTTCCATAATATCAAGAAAATTCCACCCCACTCTTTTATGCACTAACCGAAATCTAATGTATTACCTATCTTAATACACTAATAGAAAAATGGTTCAAGGCAACAATTATCGTTAAAATCGATTCAATTGTGAGTTGAAAAAGGGAATTTGATCCAATTTAAAATATTGTGCAAGGTGTTATAAAAGCTAACAAAACACACATCATCGTTCAAAATCGCTTTAAAAGTTTTATCGTATCGACAACAATAGTCGCCTAATACTTAAAGTCTCGTTATTTACGAGAATCGATTTTCCCCTTTTTATTGCTAATGACCAGACGGACGAATGTGTACATAAGGCGATAAAACTGTGAATAATGTGGATGGTCTTTGTAAAAAAACGCCGATTTGAATTTTAAACGCCGGCACATCGCTTTTTTATTATCGATGAGGAAGGATATTGCTTGGGAAAAGAGGAAAAATTAATAGGTTTTGTGGAAAATGGTTTTGTAATTTTCTTGGAAAAGTTGAACAATACGTTATAGAAAACTTTGAAATTGGTATTTTTTTCACAAGAATAAAACTGATAAATAGATAAAGCTCAACAATAGCAACAACATAATGTGGATAAATTAATAAGTCAAATAAATTGTAGAGAAGATTAATTATGGGCTCTTTTAGACCCTAAATTATAGAAGAAGAATACAGAAAATTACTTTTTTGTAAATGTGTATTTAGATACTACATTGGATGACTGTAGGTATTTATTAGCGTTTGATATTATACAAGCTTTTATTTAAATAGGCATTAAAAAGGCAACCTTAATAATTTCCCTATTTAAATACCTACATATAATTATTATAGTAAACTTTTAAAATATTAATAACACTCCATATTGCGCCATTGCACGTATATGCGTAGGTGCCCCAGACATGTACAGGTAAAAATATTTGTTCAAGTTTAAAAATATTACAACCTATAATTTAATACGCAATTAACTTTTCTCATAGCACACGAAATCTCCACATAATTTATGCATCAACATTTTACGCACTAAATTTTTATCAATAGAATTTTCATAGTCTTTTTATAATATGGCGGAGGAACTTAATTAACCACCCGATTTTAAATTCCTATAATAATGAAATTGAAATGTTTTCTGAAAAAGTAATTCCACAATCTAATTCGTGCTTTATCGTTCTTCATTATTTTATTCAACTCGATGTAAACGAGCTGATATAACAGATAAATATTATACACGTTACAATAACTTTCATTAATATTAATATCGCACATGCCATGCGCCCGAAAAACCGTTTAAAGCCCTTCGATGGCGCGATCACAACAGTGAAAATTACCCACACAGGAGCGACAGGACGCAACACTTTTCCCCTGTTCTTCTGTCGGAAGGGGGAAAATGAAAAGTGGCGTCAAGGAAAAATCGAGATGGGTTACGCAGAAATTTTCTTTGCGGGATTGTGTTTAAATGCCACTTGTGATGTTGATTTAGATAATGGTAAGTTCACTGTTGCATTTTTTTGTTTAAATTGAATTCGAGTTCTACTAATTTATTGTAGAAAAACCCATGAGAAATTGTTTAATCACAGCTTCTGTTTTTTGGGTATTTATGTATTTAATAATTAAGAGGTATTTTTTTCAGCAACAACTAGCGTACCTAATTACTTTCAATTGAAATTCGCAGAACTAGAAGAAGAGCTTAAAACAGAAACACTTGTATTAACCACTATACAGGTAGATAACATAGTTTTTTGCTCATAATTCCAACAAAACTCATCTCATCAAATTTCATCCAAATTCTCGCAAAACTCATCCACAGTTCTTCCCAAATTCTTCCATCGGAATACCCATGAATTTATCCAGAATACCTCCAAATTTTATCAATTGGTCAAACAATCAGGAAATTTAAGCTAGCTAGTCATTTTGAGGTAGAGAAATTTGAGGGTATTAACATTATAATTATTTTATTTGGAAATTCTTACGTTCACCCCGTGGTGAAGCTAAAACTAAGTTTCCATTTTTCTAAATTTGAAATGTCTGTAAGAAAATTAATCTTCATTATATCAAAAATCATATAGGTATTTTGTCTCCAACAATAATAATTTTCGACCAATATCTTTAGTAAGCTCTAAAGCTTGATTTATCTATACAAATTTTCCGTTTTTTAGAATGGGGAACTAAGCGGCTACCAACAAGTAGGAGATGATTTAGTTGGTAGTGGAATAGCCTTTGATATAATACAAATTCTTCAAAACAAATACAAATTCAACTACACCATAGTGTTACCTGAAGATGAAACTTTTTTGGGTGCATCCAATCAAAGAACAGCTAAGAATCTTTTGGAAAAACAGGTACCATTTTTATATAAATTTTTATCAACATATATAAAAAAAAACAAGTCAAAAAGATTCTCAATATTTCTCATTAAGGCTGTTTTATCGGTTATAACGACACAGTTTGAACCAAATTTTTTTCGCTTCATATCAGCACTGACTTTATTTCACTCTATCCTTCAAAGAGATAGGTCCCATATTTCACTCGCACATTTCACCGATTTAATGCTATTCAATACAGACACGCACTCAGATTTTTTCTTCGTAGAAATATATCTAACAATTTTATTTTATTATTTTCGTAACTTATTATGCAATAAACTGTCGGTTATTGCAATTTTTAATTTAATTACAATCAAGTAGAATTAGTAAGAAAAAAGGAAGATAAAATGTCGAGGGCTCTAAATAATATGAGTACATTTCTGTACACTAATAGTTTGCGAAACACGCTGTAGAAATAAGAGCGAAAGCGATATAGTTTCAAAAATTCGTAAAATTTGAAATCGGTTTCCCATTTCTTATGCTTATTTTTTACTTTAACAGAAAATTTTATAAAGAAAAAAGTTTACAAAAACTATTGTCTACAATCTGTCAGAATGATATTTTTAATATTTTATATTTCAGGTGGATTTTTAATTATATTTCCAAAAGTATGAGGTAAAGTGAAAATATCGTTCTGACAATTTCTTCGCAAGTTCGCAATTGACTTCTCACGAAAATTTCAACAAAATTTTACCATAAATAACGGAGATATTTGGGAAACCGTTTTTATATGTAACCACACATCACATTAGACCCTCTATAGTACAATTTCCATTGCAGGAAGTCGACATGGCCGTAGCCTTCCTGCCGATAATCGAAAGCCTTCGCAACGAAATCGTCTATTCGACGAGCTTCGACGTGGCCGAATGGGTGGCGCTGATGAACCGGCCCAAGGAATCGGCCACCGGCTCCGGCTTGCTGGCCCCCTTCACCACCGAGGTCTGGATCATGATCATTTTCTCCATTCTCGCCGTCGGCCCCATCATCTATCTCATGGTGCTGATCCGCGCACGTCTTTGCAAAAACGACGACAGCGACGTCTACTCGTTGTCCACGTGTTTGTGGTTTGTCTACGGGGCACTGCTCAAGCAAGGATCCACCGTTAATCCTAGAACAGGTACGCGTCTTCCTATATTAACTATCTCCTCCACATTTCTACTGGTGTTGCAGATACTTCTAGACTTTTGTTTTCTACTTGGTGGTTGTTTATATTGATCTTGACGGCGTTTTACACGGCGAACTTGACAGCCTTTTTGACCCTCTCCAAGTTTACTCTGCCCATAACAGCTCCAGAGGATATAGGAAGGAAGCATTATAGATGGGTGACGAACAAAGCGAATCCTCTAAGAGATCAAATCCTCGCGGATAAAAACGACGAGCACATCTATCAGGAGAAACTGGTCGAGAAATTAGGCAATCTGAAGGTGTTTGCCAATTACCCAGGTACATCTAAGAGCATAGTTTCTTCTTGTAATTCAAAATATTGTTATGGTTTGGTTAGATATGGAGATACTGGATAGCTACGTTCACAAAAGAGACATGATGTTCATTCGAGAGAAAACCGTCATCAACCACATAATGTACAAAGACTACAGAGATAAAGCCAACGGAGGCATCGAAGAAAGCAAAAGGTGCACTTACGTTGTCGCGAAATTTCCCATAGTCAAATTCTCCAGAGCTTTCGCCTACTCCAAGAACTTTAAATACAAAGAACTGTTCAATTACGCGTAAGTTTCATCGCACCAACCCTACACTAAACTACTGTAATAATAACTAATATTTCAGGATACAGCGATTGATAGAAGGCGGTATAATAGAATTCAAGTTGAAGGAGAACCTTCCGGATGCGGAGATATGCCCCCTGGACCTGGGCAGCACGGAGCGCAAGCTCAGGAACACCGACTTGCTGCTGACCTACATCATCGTGGGCGGCGGCTTGGCGGTGGCCCTCTGTGTTTTCCTCATGGAAGTGCTGTGGAGGGTGTGCAAGAGAAGATGCAGGAAGAGGAAGGCCGCGAGGCGGCGGGAAAATGGCTGGTCGAATGACCAGAAGAGCCGCGCGTTCAGGTCGAATTTGCAGATTACTCCGCCGCCTTCCTATCAGACGCTGTTCCAGCCGCCGTTTTACTACGAAAGGGGCGGCACGAAGAAGTTCGTCAACGGGAGAGATTATTGGATAGTCGACGGGAAGAATGGTTTGAAGCAAATGATCCCACTGCGTACACCGTCAGCTTTGCTTTTTCAATTTTCCAATTGAGCACAAGTGTTTTATTGAAATAAATTGTTTGATGTTATTCCAATAGCGTGTATTATTGGCCTTTTAGGAAATTGGAAAAATGAAGAATAACCACGACAATAAACGATAAATATTTTATTTTCTCTAAACGCACAGAAAAAACGTTTCTTACAAATGTATTACAATAAAATATTCAATATTGGTCTTATGGGATTGGTAGTGATAATTTGAGTACATACATATATATTATTTAAAACTTTCTTATTAAAACTATATATTTTTGTGCTATTAATATTTTATATCTCTTATAATATACATATAGATTTTAAAATATTTTCCCAATTAAACTTGTTAAATAACTAATCTGTATTATGCCTAAACAACTACTCTAACATCACAAAAATTAAGTCTTCTTATATCAGAACCAATACACACATTACAATATGCCAATAAAAATTTGATTAACAACTGTAATTAGTTAATGGTAACAATAAAGGATTCCTACAGATCAACGTACATATTAAACAATGTTACATGGACATATAATATGGATTGTAAGGAATTTATTGTTGCGCTGCACATTGTTTTTGTGCGATTGATACGCAACATTCTGTGCCAGGATACTTAGGTAAATTCAAATTGTATTTTTCCTCCAAACGAGGAGGCACAAAGCGACCTCCTAAATAATGATATTTGCCAGTATATTGTTTGGCGCATAATTTAGGTGCTGTAAGTGATATGAGAAGATCGGGCTTAATGCCATCTTCTGGTGGGCCTGTTTCCACATCCCAACCACTCGGTATGTCAATGCTAAAAAATATATTTTATTATACAGTATACAGGGTATTTCACGACGAGCTTAAACTATCTTTTTATTGGCAACTAATTACCCTAAAGATGAATCTTTTAAAAATAATTTGACAGTTCCATATCACTTCCGGTCAATTTAATTGTTGTTTTCCACTTCCGGTACAAACGGAAGTGCTGTGGCTGTCAAAATATTTTTAAAAGATTCACCTTTTCATACCAAATTTTATTCAAATCGTGTAATTAGTTTCCAATTTACATACAGTTTAAGCTCGTCGAGAAATACCACGTATTACGCAAATAAATAATTACCTAGCAATGGGTACTTTAGTTTCCCGCATTAGTTTAATGATTGGAATAAATTCTTCTCTTACAGGCGGTTTGAAACTAAAGCCGAACAAAGCGTCGACAATAAGACCGAACTCGCATTCGACCGTAGAATTTTCAGGTAAACTTTGAATCACAGGTATGTTCATTAAAGTGCACTGTTTGGTGAGGTTATTGTACAGCTGCCTCTCTGATCGTTTGGGGTAATATACTATTGGTTTGTAGTTGAATAATTTTAAATGCCTCGCACATACCAATCCGTCCCCTCCGTTGTTACCAGGACCCACACAAACCTACAGGATTTGTTTATTAAGTAAAAAAATTGAAGTGTGAAGAATCCTTAACGTAAACTGACTTAAACTGAATGAAATGTCTATGAAAATATGTAAAATATGTAAGAATGTCAATTTTTGTTTATAAGTCATGTTTTATTTTTACGTATTATATGATTATAAAATTATTGTCCAAAACAATAGGATATTTAAGAATAAAGCGGGTGAGTTTATTCAGTCTTAATTCCCAGGAATAAATTTAAATGAGAATAATTTCCAACACTTACCATTACAGATTTATTGCCCAAGTCTGATTGTGGGTAACATTTCTCAATTGCAACTGCACAACTTAAACCGGCTAATTCCATTAGTTGGTCAACAGAAAATGAATATTCATTAAAGAGCTCAATATCTATTGATTGGGCTTCTTGTTGACCCAGGTATCGAACCATTTTGGTGTACGAAGTAGAAAACGATCTGCTAAGTTCTTTTCTAAAAATCTGCAACAAATTCATCACTAATTATACCAAATATTGCAGTTAGTCCAACTTTTTACACCTTTTCCAAAATAAATATTTATCGGCTGTCACTGCTGTCAGTGTCATGAAATTGAGGTTAGAAGTTAGAACTGCGTTCCGATTTTCAGTTTTTTTCGTTTGATCAACTCCTAACTAAACTAACCAGCATAGAACATGTCCAGAGCAGATTTGGGGTACTAATGAATCAAAAATTATGCAGATAATGTACAAAATAATGAGAATAACTATTATATTTTTGTAGTTCCAAGTTGATTAGACTACAAAAATCATTAAAAAGTGATCAAAAACCAATTTTAATTTTTGACATTCGTGATTGTCATTGACGATAATGACATTGACATTAATGACAATATTGACATTGACGTTTTAGAGGCCACGTGCATAAACTAAAATTGAGCAATAAATTTCTAATTATTAATACGTATTTAAGTTTTAAGTACTCTCATTATAACAGAAAAGATAAAATGGGATGTACTTGATGAATAAAAGCCCAATGAGAATGACTGTATGCTCTTAAAGTATCCATTTGTTTATTGAGAAAATAGAGAATCATTCGATTATACGTCACAAAAGTTCAAAGTGCTCCTTTATGATATATCTACTGTAGTAAAAAATTGTGGATGATCTAATTGAGTAATTGCTGGTACAGTTATTTCTCAGTGAAGTCAACACTACAACGTTCTTTGCCATTCTACTTCGTTATATTTCCGTTTCTGCTGCTTTATAAAAATACATCATGTTCAAAGGTATGTTAATAATGTTCTGAAATTCCCAGTTCACTGCTATACAGTAGAGAGAATTTTGATACCTATTGAGATTTTAACTTTTATATATGTAAATGAGAAGGTCAAGGTCAAAAGAGGCATGCTAGATTGGAGCATATACATATAAATGAAAAGAACCGTTGGTTCTCATTCGAGCAAGTAACACTGAAGGCGTTACATTATTGTTATAAGTACAGATATTGTTTTGTATCTTTCAGTTAATATCATTGTCGATGGCGCCACACAGTTGTAAGGGTTGTCTGAGGGACGTAATAGCTTCGAAAATGTCTAAAAAATCAAATACATCCGATACAGCAATGGAAGAAAATGGAGTCGAAGATACCCCTCATAATCCCTGTAAGTATTTCTTTATGTTTATTGTAAAATAGTTCATGTTTCATTTACTAATCTATTAATGCGCACCTGTTGAATTTAAGTGGAGTACTTGTTTGATTATTGCGAATGTTTTGGGTTTCAAATCAAGATTAAATCTTGCATTTGTTTTTTTAGTACTGGCATAAATTTGCAGTAATTTTGCTGTTAAAATCTGTATAATAATAGTAGCTAATTAATATAGCATGTTTACATGTTTTGAAACTTGACCGTTAATTAAAATTAGACAACAATGAGCTATAATTAAATAGTTAAAAAACTTGTTTATTTTATTATGTCGCAGCTAAAGAGTTGCCTTTTATTTTCAATAATTAAATGTAAATTAGTCAGTTATTTGAATGAGCATTTTTATGAGAAATGGAACAATGTATAATTAGTGACTGGTCCAAGTTTAATATTTAATAAAGCAGTGATTCAATAACAATTTTAACAAGGAACTGAACAAAAATTTGTTCAATTAACCATCTATCAAAAATTCTCAGTTCATTCAGGTAAGAGGTACCTATTCCTATGCCTAACAGTTATTTAAAATTAATTATCTTGCTGTAACTTTACAAAATTTAGGATAAGAAGCTTCATTATTGTGTAATAAAAATATCAATCTTACATAATTTATTTACTTGTATTTGTTAGTATTGTTATCTAACAAAATATTTAAAAAACTTTTATGGAAAATCCCAATATCATTTTTTGAAAAAAATCGTATTGATTCGCCTTTATCTCAATGTTTAATTGGTCTAGCTGATATCTCAAAAATGCGCATATTTGATCTTTTTTTCGAATCCGTTAATTTTAGTTTATGAAACTATTAAATGCCCGTTCACGAATTTGTGCATTTTTTTCGGTCCTTTCAGTTTGAGAGTCCATTTATCATTCATTTGTATCGTGATACAATCGTGACCAGTTTGAATTATCAATTCATTTAAATAAACGAGTAAATGTTCAGGTCAGTTATTTATAAAGTGATAATCTCCACGTTTATTTATTTATAATTAACGCCTTAGTGATTGAATATTAAATTTGTGTTTTATCCGTGATTAAATTTACGACTAAGTGACAGGGAGTGTCGAAAGCACACAGGCAACTGATTAAAGTACATATAAATTCCGAATTAAATAAAAAGCAAAAAAATAAAGAAATTATATACTATTAAAATACATTTAAACATTAAATTGTAATTATGTAAATTATGATAAAACATTTTAGACTTAAGCAATGGCATTTATTTGTGGAAAAAGTAAAAATAAATAATACGCAAAAGAATATATGTACTACAATTGGTAGATAATTATCACGCAAAATAAGAGTTGATGCAATAATTAGATTATTTGATAAATAAAGAATTATAATCTTTGCTTTATCTCTACTCTATCATTACTAACATGTGCTATAAATAATTTCTAACTACGTCTTGAGCACACTCAATGGAATTAAGTTTTTAATTAAAATATAAAATAATTATCTTTTTATTTTATCAATTACCTCTCCAGATTATTAATGATAAATTTTTCTTCATTCCTAAATTGTCTATTTATTTCATTTTTCAAGAACATCGTTAAATGAACATCGTATAAATAAATTCATAAACAATATTGGTAAGGTAAGGGTATGAATAAAGTATCATATTTTCCAGTAATGCAACTGCTATCGAATTTATTTTAAATGCAAATTTTCAAGTGCATTTGATACTGTTTACTAATTAACCGACGTCACTTGAAACGAAAAAATGTAATTATACCGGATTTGATTAAATTAAAAGCCGAAAAACCGTGTAAAACTCCAAACCATATTGCATAACAATTAAGTGTCTGACGCGGGAATTGTTTAGACACCTATTTGAAATTCAATCAAACCGAGCACACATCCTTTCATTTTAGTATGTAGATTTTAACGTTTTAACCAAACCAAATTTAGTTGATTCGTAGCTATTGGTAAATTATACTTTTAATATACTTCTATTTTACCTTGAGTCAACTTTTATCGACAAACATTGGAATATTTCAGCAGTAGCATTGTACCTATTAGAATTAGAAAATTAATTTTGTTCTTTATATTTTTCAGCGATGCCTTGGTTCGGCATGGACATTGGCGGTTCTCTGTGCAAACTAGTCTATTTCGAACCAAACGAACCTGCAGGAGGCGAGAGCGCCTCCGAATTGGAAACGATCAGGAACATCAGGCGATACCTTACAAAAAATTCTGCTTATGGGAAAACCGGACATCGGGATACTCATTTACAAGTAATTAGTCTTTTATTTAATAGTAATTAAACCGCTGTACAGGATGTACCAAGATACTTTTTAGATAACTTTATAAGTTCAGTTTTAATAAGAGCACCTTGAGCAGATTTAGCTTTGCCGGGCTACTATTATAATATTAACCCATGATATTAATTTAAAATAATTGTTCTCACTTGTTTGCTCATAATTTTTCAATGTCCTTTTTTATTATTACTTCCTCACGGGAAACTTTTAAAACAATATAAACTAAATGGTATTTTGCAATTTCGAAGGCGATGTTCGCATACTTGTTTTTAATTGAGCATTAGAGCTTGAAGTGGTTTTAAATTTTTTTAATTCTCAACTATGAATTATTTATTAAACTTAATTGTATTGTGATTATCACATGATTTGAATGTTACATTCGTTTTCAAAAAATTAAAATTATATAATTACAATGTTTATTCAAAAATTCAACGAATACTACCGTCAATTAAAATTGAATATCCATACATTAACGATTGATTGAAATCGTAATATTTATACTGGGTGAAAATATTCTACTTGCACAATTTTCTTAATATAATTCTGTTATTTGTTTCAGATGGAGAACGTAAAAATTAGAGGTATGCTAGGAACGCTGCATTTTATTAGGTTTCCTACGAGTGAAATGAAGAAGTTTTTAACATTGGCCAGACACAAAGGGATGGCCAAGTTGGTTTCCACTGTATCAGCCACCGGTGGAGGCGCTTACAAATTCGAAAACGACTTCAAACGAGTGAGTTTTGCAATTTATTAAGAAATATTTTGCGGACTGTAAAAACTCACGAAAAACATTTCCTTGCAGGAAGTGAACCTAAGGTTAGCCAAATTCGACGAATTCGATTCGCTACTGACCGGTATCCACTTCATCGATAGACACAACCCCACGGAATGTTACTATTGGTGCGAACCCACCGACGACAACAAGTGCACCAAAGTGAGATACGATTTGTCGAGTCCATATCCGTTTCTAATCGTAAATATCGGTTCGGGCGTCAGCATATTGGCCGTGTATTCCGCAACGAACTACAAGCGAATTTCGGGAACTAGGTAAGTTTCGTTTGTTTACGTTAATTTCAGAAGAAAGGTGTCTAATTAGTAACGAAAAATAAAGAAAATTCCTTTCTTAGAATGTGTACTTTTTAAGCTAAAAGTAGGAATAAAGCTACAAATTATGGGTACTTACTTGTATCAACTCACCTTTTACTACTCATTGCTTCACTTGGTTTCACTTTATATATTAAGGGAATGCTTATCAATTTCCTTTTTGTGAATAAAAATATTTACTAAATAACCATAACAAGTCCCAAAAACATTTGTGGTAAAAAATAGTTGGTTTTAACGTTATATTAAATTTGTTTGTTTTTCACAAACACTATTACCCAAAAAAACTAATTTTATAATTTTTTGATTTTTAGTTTAGGGGGAGGTACTTTCCTGGGATTGTGTTGCCTGTTGACCGGCTGCAACACATTTGAAGAGGCTATTGGTTTGGCAGCAGAGGGTGATAATAGAAATGTGGATAAATTAGTGAGAGATATTTATGGTGGCGATTACGAGAGATTTGGTCTTCCCGGCGATTTGGTAGCTAGTAGGTAAGTATCTTATTAATTGGAGATTTGTCGACTTTACTCTACTTTAATTTTTCTTTTAAATAACAAACCGTTTGAGCTTGAGTTTTTGATGTTTACAATATAAATAGAGCACGTTTTTGGTTTTTTTGGCTACACTGCATTATAGCTTGAAATTTATTAATTAGTAATTAGTTAGTAGTCCATTGAAATGTTACATTTTTTCGGGCTAGTGGTAAATTTAATTCTCTACAACTTTAGTTACGTGACTTTTGGTCGTAGAATTGAAAATATAGAAGTTATTAACGAAAATGATAAAGACAAATTTTCATTATTTTTGTATGTATAACATGTATAACTTTTTTTCTGGTCACTTTACATAAAAAAACACATTTTGATAGTGGAGTTTTCAAGGAATAATTATCATTACCCACTTTTTCAAACGCAAGGTCAAATTTCAATGGACTATAATTAGTTTTTATAATTTTCGTGCCCGTTTAGTAACGTATTTTTTATTTTTTTATGAACTAGTATTGATTTAGATTTTAGACATGTTTAGGTATTTACTAGTGTTTGTTGCTTGCTTTGTTTGTAATTTTTTTCTTTTCGTCTTTCCCTTCTTTTCTGCTTTTTATCGTAATTGGTGCACACTCTGAAGTTTCTCGGCCTTGTGTAGCTTTGGACAGATGAACTCGAAGGAGAGACGCAACAGAGTCAGCAAACAGGATCTGGCTAGGGCGACTTTGGTCACCATCACCAACAACATCGGCTCGATAGCGAGGATGTGCGCACTCCAAGAGAGAATCGGGAGGGTAAGTTCTACCGCATTGTCCCAGATTCGCCGCTATTGAGTTTATTTTTTGTAGGTGGTGTTCATTGGGAACTTCTTGCGGGTGAATCCCATAGCAATGAAATTGCTCGCCTATGCCATGGAGTACTGGTCGAATGGAACAATGAAAGCTCTGTTTTTGGAGCACGAAGGGTACTTTGGGGCTGTAGGGTGTCTTTTACAATTCCACGAAGAATTGAAGAGTTGAAAATAGGCGAATGGGATTTTCTTGCCGCACATATATCTTAAAAATATAATATGTATTGAAATGGTTACTTAGACATAAAATGTATGTAATTTTGAATGGATTAAAGTTAAAACTTGCGAGTGATATGTAGGAAAATGTGTAGTTGGAATGTACATTTTATGTTTTTGAAACTGTATTTGAAATTATTTTATTCTTTAAACATTCCTATAAAAATAGTTACGTTGGGTAAATGGAATGAGTATGGTAAATAGTAAGGGTCAAAAGTTCTCATCTTTTTATGACCGGTACTTCGCCCGTAACAATTGTTGGATGTATTTCTTAGGAATTTATTTATTTTTAAATAAACATAAATGTAAACGAGAAAATGAGAAATTCAAAATTTCGAAAACGGTACCTACAAAATATATAAATGGAAGCGAGGAACTTTTGTTTCTCACTGTACAAAAATATACACGTTTATCTTTAAGCCGCTTTGTACTAAGACAATTATTATTTTTTAAACTACCGTTTATATTTTTATGTGAAAGTTAGTATTAATAAATTTTTTGGTTGTTAATAAGCAGTCATTTTGAATTGTCCAAAAGTTATTTTCAAAACTAGTCATTCATTTTATCTATCCTTTTATTCATCACATTTTATTTTGGAACGTCTGTTAAGTTAATACCTACTGCTATACATATATAAATTAAACATGCACTTAAAATTAATACAAATAAGTAATAAATGGCACTTATTAATTACAATTTAACTAATTCTAGATAACAATAAATAGCTTGAATGAATAATACTTATTTGGAGCCTTTTATTTCAACATGACTTAATACTTGGGCAGTGTAAAAATAAACAAAAACAAAGCTAATAAAAGTAATCAATCAGGCATTGCCTAAACTCTTCTGTTCAGTCCAAACAGTAATCAGTTCATTAGGGTCTCCAAAGCCATGAGACGCTATTGTATATTTATAATTTAATTTTTTATAAGATTGCTTATAAAAATAAAATTCATCACAGTTTAAAGGATTAATTTTAGCTTTATGAGCCAAGAGTCCCACATAAATATCATCAAATCTGAAGTGCTTGGTATAGAAACTCGTATAATACATATCAATTATGGCTTGTTTAGACAATACGTAACTTCCTGCAGTTACATAAGGAGGCCACATATGGTACGGGTATTCCTCTAGTGACACGTACCATTTACTTGTATAATGTCTGTGAGGAGAGGATTTAAACACGTAACCTGCGTACAATCTTGAAGCATCGTCTTCGTATTCTCTCAATTGCCGTTTATTATCTATTAAATTGTTGACTAGTCCGAAAGAATCTTTTATATACTTGGGATATTTCGTAGGGTTTCTTAGAAACCGTAAAACATTTTTTGTGGATACGTAGTAATCGTCATCAACGAACATGTAAAATTTCGAATTAGGACAATATTTAACAGCCCAATTCATTCCCATCATTGTTTTATATGTGTTATTATAGTAGCTATCTGTAAAATTCGCTGCTACAAGGTCCTTATAAACTTTGTATTCTTCAGTTAAAGCTTGTTGCAGTTGCAGTTCATTCGATTTAGTCTCTCCTATTAAAAATATCGTACGAATTTCTACATCGGAGAATCTCTTTTCGTATCCCCAGGTTTGGCGGATGCCCTTCCTTCTGTTGGAATTCTCGGGCGCACTTTTGATCAAATAAACCAATCGCAATTCGTTCACATGACTGCACTTAAAACTGCACGACGTGGAATAATCAAAGCGATACGAGTTTATGGGAGGCACCGAAGGGGTTTCGTTGTTTTTAAGTTGTTCAACTAATAACTCCACGTCTCCGTCGAAGGGATAATGAAAATTTTCGTAAAAATCGATTTCGTATAGATGATTAAAAAGTCCAAACGCGTACAACGTTACTAATAAAATGAAAAACACTGCAAATATGCGATTGAGTTTTCTTGCAGGAATCCACATTCTTAGACGTTTAATCATTGTTTTGTCCGGTTCTTTTGTAATGAAAAATTACAACAATATAAATAATAAGTTCACCGACTATGCATTTGTGGATTAATTGAATAATTTAATTTGAATTTTGTATTTATTTACATAACCTATTAAATTCACTACCAATTGACAAGTAAATAAAAAGAAGATAAGAGAGAAGGTCTAATCAGACAGGTCATAAAAGTATAGATGACGAAAATAATAATATGAAATCTTGTAGTATACTATCGCAATTAGGCCTATTATGTATCATACCATTTCTGTTTGAATTGTTATTAGTTTTTTGAATCCAAAAAGGTAGCTGCATTACCTTAAAACTGGTGATCTTAAAATGACTAGTGACAGTGACATAAAAAGAAAAAAGAAGACAGTTTTTTCATCCAATGTTTAGATAAATCTCTTCCTATCATTTTTCCCATTCATACTCAATTTACGGTAAAGTATGTCAACTAATGCCTGGCGCTGCTTAAATATATCATCACAGTAGTTTATAGAAAAATCCAGATCTGAGAAAAATGCTGGCTTGTTTGAAGAAATTCAATTATGCCGGACGCTTCAGGATATTGTATCGAGTGTTTTCAATAATTTGGCTCCTAGTATTAGTGATATCCGCTTTTTCTGTGCTAACATCTAACATAACTTACTCGGATACCAAAGTGGCTGAACGACTGACCCGAGCTTTAAACGACTTGGAAGTACTGCGAAGACAGAACGAGGAAATACACGAAATATTTAAGGATATAAGCATAAATAATTTAAACGATGAACAGAAAGAAGCAATTGAAAATTTCCAGTTAAGGCTGACTAAAGTCGAACATCCTTTTGGTAAGGATAAGTTGGACAATATATCTTCTAAAGAAGAGCCTAATACTCAATATGAATTATTAAGAAGAAGAATTTATTCTAACACGAAAGAACTGTTTTACTTCATCAATTCAGGATTACAAGACTTGCAAAAGAAAGTTAGCAATGTAAGTAGCACCCACAATAACAATGCATGATTGCAATATCGCGTTTTTCAGGTTGCACCTGAAATCCTGGACTCCATAGGGTTCTTGTTAAAAATGGGAAACGAGCACAAACGATCTCTACTGCACGACATAGAACGATTATCAGAGGTAGACGGATACGCAGATTGGCGACAGAAAGAATCCAACGCGCTGAGCACTCTAGTGCAGAACCGATTCAAGTACTTGCAGAACCCCGAAAACTGCGATACAGCCAGAAAATTGGTATGCAACTTAAACAAAGGCTGCGGCTACGGCTGTCAACTGCACCACGTCGTTTATTGCTTCATGGTGGCGTACGGCACGAAGAGGACTCTGATACTAAAATCGAAAGGTTGGAGGTACCACAAAACCGGCTGGGAGGAGATTTTCAAACCTATAAGCGACACTTGCGTCAATCCCAACGGACAGTCCATCGCCAGCTGGCCAGGTAACTCAGAAACCCAAGTCATCAATTTACCTATAATAGATTCTTTGACTCCGAGACCTCCGTTTTTACCCCTTGCTATACCGGAAGATTTAGCGCCACGATTGATCAGACTGCACGGGGATCCGATCGTGTGGTGGGTAGGACAAATTTTGAAGTACATTTTAAGGCCCCAAGAAAAAACCGCCAAGATTCTGGAAGAAACGATACAAAAGATGGGCTTCAAGACGCCTATAGTAGGTGTCCACATCCGTCGCACGGATAAAGTAGGCACCGAAGCAGCTTTTCATAGATTAGAAGAGTACATGTTGCACGTAGACGAATATTTCGATTACTTAGAAACCAAGCAAAAGGTGAACCAGCGGAGAATATACCTAGCTTCGGACGATCCGAAAGTATTCCAGGAAGCCAAGAAACTGTACTCGAATTATGAGATAATAGGGGATCCCAGCATAGCCAAGACCGCGGCGGTTTCAACACGGTACTCGGATTCCTCGCTGTTCGGTATCATAAATGATATTCATATGCTGTCGTTGAGCGATTATTTGGTGTGCACGTTCTCGTCTCAGGTGTGCAGGATCGCATACGAAATCATGCAAAATTACTATCCTGACGCGTCGCACAGATACCATTCGCTCGACGACATTTACTATTACGGTGGGCAAAATGCGCACAATATGATAGCAGTGTCGCCGCACGAACCGTATAGAAAAGGGGAAATGAGCGTTAAAACCGGCGATGTCATTGGCGTGGCCGGCAATCATTGGAACGGCTACAGTAAAGGTAGAAATCTTCGAACCAACCAAATAGCGTTGTATCCAAGTTTTAAGGTCAAAGATAAAATCGAAACCGCTAAATTTCCGACGTATGCAGAAATGCATAAAAAACATTCGTAAAATATTTATGTTACAAGGAGGAGTTTCTGGGCGATTTATTTATTCCGGCAAACTTTTTGTTTGAAATAGAGTAATCTCATTTCATTGGTACATGTACAGGGTGCTTATTAATTGAGTGCCGATACTTAAGGGTGTGAACCCTTGGGTTAATTTTAAGAAGAAAAGTTAAGAAAAAAATAACTTTTTATCATAATTTTCTTATCACTTCAAATATTTTTTTGAATTTGCATTCAATTTTTTTTTGTGGATGTTTGTTTACCAGTGACGGCTTTTTCTAAAAACCAAAATTATTTATGAAATGCTTATGTATCAATTAATAAACACCCTGTATAAACTTTAACTGCTAACCGCCAAAAACCGGTTCAAAGTTCAAATTACTCATAACCAATGAGTTTTATAAAATGTGGATATTGATTAATTGAACTCTTCGGTATTTCTTACATACAGTTATAGTTTACATAACTAATGAAACGTTCTATATAAGACATAACAGATCATTTATTTTATACGATTAAGAATATTAAGGAATGTCTCTGAATAACTTTAATTTTCATATCTATACGCAACAGTTTATGAACTGTGATTCTTCCAGTGCAATATTTTCTAACGAAGCTGTCTCTAGAAATTCCTCATGTTCATTTTATAAAAATGGACCGCATCTTTTTTGAAAAGGTGGTTTCTCTCACAGGGTCACAATTAGAAGCAAAAAAAACGCTTTTACTATTTATATTATTAATAAATTTAAGTTTAATAGTTATTCGAATAATATCTGTGGTATGTTTGACATTATGTTCAGGTTGTAAAACGTAGTACACGAGATTCCAAGCACTCGTGGATTTGATTAACGAAAATTATATAATTTACCGCAATCGTTAGGAAAATACTCACTCTAATGAGATTTTATAGTTACGTAACTCGAATATTTATCGCATTTTTTTTTGTGTACGCAACAATTTAATTCATAAATGTACCAAGCAAGTCGACAGTTTTTAATTGTGAAACTGCTCACAAATTCTGCTCAAATCGTCTTATTTATGTCTATAAATAATCAAATCTCGAATTAAAAATAACAATTTAATATAGCTTATACTAATTTATTTAGATTTATTATTATTTTACGTATAAAAAATTATATTATATAGCAATGATAAGAGGATGATATCTCGCATTTCAAAATTTATAATTATCTTCTAAATGTACCTCAAGGCAAAATGTGGTTGAAAAGTTAATTTCATTAACACATTTTAAGTCGGAAATTGATTAGACCAAAAGCTTTTATTATATTATCTATAAATGAAATTTGTATATTGTTAATTTATGTGGGAAAAATGTGTCAGGTATTTTGGGAAAAATAACATTAATTGTAACAGTGTGTCGCTTTATTAACACATTTTATCTACCATCACTATTTTAGTTTACTCTTTACTAGTTAATCAAATGATATCGAATCAAAATAAATTAATTTTTGTGGCAAATTAATGAGTGTTTGTAGATAAAATTTTGCATGCTTCAAAAGGAGAGAATTAGCTGAAAGTTATTGTATTTCGTTCATAAAATGTAAATACCTACACAATTTGATTTAAGAGTAGAAATGTGTCGATGTTTCCAATGTATTCGAACATTAGTGAACACTTTTGTTATAAAAAAATTAGCAATTTTATACTTCATAGATAGATATTGTCAATGTTAATACTTCAGGTAAACTTTATTTAAACGATACGTGTGTGTGTGTGTCCCGAATTGATAAATATTTATATGCAGTTTTGTTCATTCATTAGATGTTAATGCACTAAATTGAGTAGGTATTAAAATTGTAAGTCTTAAAATAGCACATACAAGAAAAACCACATATTGAATTAACGTAGATTTAAGTGGATAATGCGATTTTTTTACTAATATTTTATTATGCACATAATTGGATTGTACTATTAGGGGTAACCCAGGAATGGGCCAAAGAGATTTCTTATTGAATTTACCAAATGATATTAAAAATACGATGAGAAAATAATTAATTATCCTCAAATTTTGAACGAAATCCTTCACTACTCTACATAATTTTGAACGTCTCTCTTTAGAGACTCATAACTTATAACTCGAATCATGAAGGAAAATCCTCGGAAGTATTGGTATTATTTCGATAAAATTTTGACCTTTTATTCCTGTGAAACCCCGCATTCCACAATTTTATGACTCGGGTATAAGTATATTATCAATTTCTGGCACGGTTCATTTTACACTGTGAAGGGTAACTGTTATATTTGTAATTTATTAATGTAAGTTTTATTTTATTTTACTTGACTGTGATAATGTAAACAACCATAAAAATATTTACTTTTTACAAACATTTCATTTCAATCCCTGTCAAAACATCACAGCCCACAGCGCATCATTCGCGAGTAGAAAATAGAACAGTCGTGGATAAAATATATTTAAAAATAACTAAACACTTCCTACATTAATCGTATTAGAAGATTTGTTGTGTAAATGTTGCACAATAATACCGAATAGCGCCGACAGAAAGAACAATGCACCCGAAACGAAAAACGGGACGCTGTACGATTGCGCCCAATTCAACAGCACACCGCCCAAGGGTGTACCGATTAGCGTCGAAACCCCTCTGAACAACTGGGTGATCCCGAAGCAGTTTGTGACTTGACCCATGCCGACGAGGTCTATCAAAATTATCAAGCTCAACGAGGAATACGCAGCTGAAAATCAATCAAGCATTAATAAAACCTGTAAAAGTCTATACAGAGTTGGAAATGATCCAGAGGGTGACTGAGAAGAGAGAGGATTTGCTTTGCTATTACCATTACCTTTGGGACAAGTGGTGAAGTGATGGGATAGAATTTGTATGATATTGTAGGGAATGAATGTTAAAGCAAATTCACATTCTGCTTTCCCCAAGAGAACTCGATCACCCGCTGTGTCTTCAAACCATGCATATAAAATAGTTTCCAAATTACAGAACATTTTGGAGAACAAATCTATTGAAATATAATATGCCCCAATTTGTCCTTAATTAAAGCTCTACATAGAATGCAAAATTGCAATCAAATAGTAGAGATCTTCCCCAGAATCTTGAAATAGATATGTTTTCCCAAAATGTCGAGTAATTAGGACCAGTTTCAACCATCATTACCTATTGAAAGACCGAAGAAAACTGAAGCAAAGACGTACGTTATGAAACTCTGGCAATAGGGCAGCAGAGTGATGGCTGCAGCCCCGATAAAAAGGCATACGTTATTTACGGTAAGTGAAGAAACTGTTGGAAAATTGACGATGTATCCGAAACCAATTCGAGCTACTATGTTGACGATTCCTATAATGGAGATCAGGAAGGAAGCTTTGCCGTCTTCGATGCCCTGAAACGAAATAAGTGTAAAAATTATATCAGAAGGTTGATTAAATTTGAATAACCTACTTTACTTTTAGCGTAATCCACAATATAAACAAGAGGAATGTACAACGATATCATCGAGAATATATTCAATATACAGAACAATAGAAACTCCCTGTCCTTCAGCAAAGTCAAATCTAATATAGATTTAAAACTTGTGGTTTCTAAAAAGAAAATTTAGCTGCATCTTTTTGCGAAATCTTTCCACCTTCTCACTTACTTTCTCTAGGTATAGGAACGTTGAGCTGCACCGAACTCGAATATAACAACTCTTGCCTAGTCAAAAAATAATGCCGCTTGAACGCAAAATACTCAGTGACATTGGACTGGCTCCGGTTCCTATCCCGCCCCAAATTCTCCGCCGGCTTCCGCAGCTTGCTCTTCGGCGTGACAATCGACACCTGCAATTCAACGAAACGTTTCAATCGCCTTTTAATAGAGCCACCCTACGATCAACGAATATGAATTCAGTCTTACATCGATCGCGCTTTTGCTCTCTTCGTTCTTCGTCAGCTGGACCTGGTGGTACACCGCCTCCGGCGGCGGAGCCCTCAGCTTCAGGGGCTTCATCAGCGCCCCGAACACGGTGCAGCACAGCGCGCACGCCGCCAGGTACATGTTCGCCACTTTCCAGTCGCTCGTGCGAAGGATGTAGGCGATTATAGGCGGGAAAACGAACGTGCCGAATCCTGAGCCGCTCATGCTGATGCCTTGCGGAAGAATATTTTTGTATAACGAATGTAATTAAGTGTTGTAGGTGTTACCTGTAGCTAAAGCTCTTTTAGATTCGAAGTAATACCCGACGAAAACTATCGCTGGTAGTTGTATCAACCCCAAGCCGATGCCAGCTATGAAGTAGGTAGACATTAGTGATATCACATTTGTACAGAAAACTGATAGGCATAGTGCAGCTGTTGTCAACAGGCTACCTGGAAAAACAGTTAGTCAAATACACCCGGTTCAAACTTAAGGGAACTTAGCACCAGATGAAATTGTACGTGAATTAGGAAAGGTGGAAATGCTGATCATTACTAGTACTCTTCAAACCAGGTCAAATCATGTTTATTGTGTAATAATAACTGTAACTAGAGCTTCAAAAATCTTCTGGATTTGATCAACTAAGAACACTACACCGTTGCATTTACTTGCACCATCAATATCCTCATCTTCAACCAATAACGATAGTGTGGTACAATTATAATTCAATTTTTGTTATGTATATAATCAAGTGCTAAGTTCTCTTAGGTATTGAACAACATCTCACCGATAATGCAAGTGGCTCTGCAGCCGTACTTGTTGGTGAGGGCGCTGGCCAGAGGTCCCACCAGCAGCGTGACGCCCGCCAATATGGAGCCCACCCAAGCGATGATGCTGTCGGTGGAGTCGAATTCTTGCTTCAGCTTCGAGAGGAATATGCCGAAGGAATTGATGATGCCGTCTACCACCATGATGGCCAGGAAGGAAGCCGCCACGATGATCCAGCCGTATCCGCCGTCCGGAGCTTCGAATTCGCTCGTCTCCGACGCCTTTTGGGATCTCTTCACATTGCGGTTTTCGTCGGCGATTTTCAGTTTGTCGGATGTGAACTGCAAGTGGTTTTTTTGTTGGTCGTTTCAACCAATGGAGATGAAGATGGAAAATTGCAGTGCAATGTCAAATAATTTTTAAGTTTTAATTCTTAAGTTTTTTTTTTCCTTGAAATTTTTGATGATTTTTTAGATCAGTATAAGGGTAGAAATTTTCTTAAATGGATAACAGATCATTTATTTACAGCTGTTGCTGAATGTTGTCTATTATTAGAATGTCTTGATAATGATGCAACAATTAGTGTTAAAAACATAACATAGAGAAAAGTGGGTTAAAGATTGCATAATAATTGGTTCATAGTTAAAAAGTGCTTGGTTTAATTAATTACTAGATTTTTCAAGAAACTCCCGCCCTCCTGCATTTACCCAATAATTTTAACACCCACAATAAACTTTATATGAGAACCTGATATATGCGAACTATTTCTTACGCAAGATGTTTCCTTATTAAAAAATCCTCGAATCTTATTTTAGGCCAATGATTGATTTACCTACTCTACATTTTCTATATCCAGCAAACCCCCTAGATGTTCAATATCTTTAAACTTTTTAATCCTAAAAGTATTAACTAATGCAATATTACTGAATTTCCTTGTTACAAAGTGCAATAAACCAATCTAACATGAGAAATATATTAAAATAAAATATTTACCTTCAGTGGCTTAGTTTCTAAATTATTTCTATTGTCTTCCATTGTAACAATTAATCGATTAGGTGTCAACTAAACTTCAGTCTTCATATTTAGCTATTTTGTTCAAACCGCGATAAGTTTGAATGGAGCGTATTAACTCATCGTTGTTCTATGATCGTTAAACTTTATATATTTTCTTTTACGAAACTAATACATACAAACAACACATTTTTAAAGTGACGATTCGAAATCGAATTATTTGTTAATACGATGTATTGCGGTAGATAACTCTTAACAGGGGTCAAATGTTGTAATCTCGTTCATTTTGAAATATGACATTAAGCGATGTGTAGGGACGATTATGGATTGTTTTGCACTTTAGAGTTGGTGTTTTTCCTTTGTTTTCAAATGGTGATAATCAATGCTTTGCTACATATAATGTATAGGAAATGGTTTGGTCCAGAAATGCAATTGTACTAAAAAGATACATTCTTTATCCAGCAGATATACATATGAGGTGGAGGAGATAATACTATAGAGATTGTGGAAAGTCTGTAGTTAAGGTGCAATTATCAATGTTATAGCCAGTGCTTTACATATCTTTTAGTGATATTTATATGCACATGAAATTTATTATGAAATTCTCACCTTTTTTTTCATTTGCCAACTTCTTACAATGTGTTATTACTAAATATTACTCAAAATATGCGATTTAAATAGAAATATATGGTCTTGACATGTGCAAAAAATGTACTGATTATTAATTTCTTGTGGTCAAAAATCTTATCACAATCAAATGACCTTTAGACCTTTTAAAATATGTATGTAATTAGATTAAATCGGGTTTTAATTTTCGGTCAATGCATGATTAAATATCGGAAGAAAGTTCATTATTCATTTCATTTCCAATGTTTTATCTATCGATGATGCCGATTCAATTATATTGTTTCAAATTAATTGGCAAAAGTCTTCAGACTTTAAAAATTATTCTTTTGGAATGCTGATAAGATTTAGGTTTAGATTTAGCAACTAAGGGCATTGTTGACGTTAATGTGACTCTCTAAACATGTGTTTCACGTTAAAGTGAGGCGCCGAATAAGGGCCTCTTTTTTTAAATTTACCGCCATTTATCACAAATTTTTTGGGGATATTAGTTTCGTCAACATTTAGGTTGGCTAGACACTTATCAGATTTTAAATGCAGTATAATATTTTAATGCACCTTAATAATAGTCGTAATTTCGAATTTAATAATAAAGTTAGATAAATAAAAGCAAGTTTATACACGAGTTTATAATTAACAATAAGGAAGTTAGGGATTTTTACTATACACTATGTTTTTGTTGGCACTACTTTTGCAACTTGACTAAAATTCCGGTAGCCATTTTAAATTCAAATAAATTGCAATCAAGTTTTTGTGAGTTGATAATTTAACATTATTACTTGAAAATCATGATCACAACAAAAACAACAGTGATATTTGTAAGTACAATTTAATTTTTACCGTTTGGCACACTTTTTTTCTGCAATTGTACATAGGTATTTAAAATACGACGTTATATCCCTACTATCCCTTATTCATCCTTATTACTTACAGGGAGTTTCGAAGTTAATACTTACAAACTCTTACATCAAGTAAATAATATAATTATCTCAAAAATACGATTATAAAAGTTCCATATTTATCGATATTTATCATTTCTATTAAAATATTTTTCAATATTTTTAGAACCTAAATGGAAAGGTAGTCACCAATGCCTGCGAATCATTTGTACTTTCTAAAAAGTACATTCATATTATAACCGAGGCGGCTATTTTTAATATACTTTGTCAGCGCGTAAATGTGGATGAATCAGAGCTTGAGCCTAGAGAATATGAAGGGGTGTCCTATTTTGTTATTAATCCAAAGATAAAAAGACCGAAAGACCCAAGGATTTCTCAGTTCCTCTCCTGGTTGAAAGGAATTAAAGAAGCCATCAACAAGAACTACGTAAGTATAATTAGGAGGCTAGTTGAATTTCCAAATTGCTGAAAGAAAAAAGTACAATTAGGTATAAGAAATTATTTTATGAATGATTCAAAGGTGATAAATTTTCTAGCTGAAAATAATTTACCTGTTTGTGCTAACTCCTGAAAAAGAAATTCTGGAAAGTTTTACCCTAAAATTCAAATACAACACTGATCCGAACAACAACACTCAAGATAGAAAAACACCCGATTATGTTAAAGAGTGCACCAAGACCCTCCTTTCAGCGATATCTTTGTTATCCGAACAACGGAAATTCAATGAAGATTCGATCATTTCCATTGAACTTCAATACAATAATGGTACTTATGATTGATTAATTAGAAAAATTTTAATTTGAAATTTTTAGGAACACCGGTAGACTATGAGCCCCGTAATTTTGGTGCTAGTTCAAACGCAAATTGTCTGAAAATCCCTCAAAATACACATTTATTGGGAATAATAAGTACAGGATATCACAACTTAAAAGCTTTGTGCTCTCAGGTACCCAGTGTATCTATTTTTAATTGGATATGATGAACAATTTTAAAATTAAAATTGGTCTTAATAATTTCATATTATTTTTTTTCTTTTAGCGCCCTAAAACACCAGCTTTAAGTTTCATGGAAACTGACGATAATTTATCATGTAAGAGCAAACGGAAAATAATTAACAACGGTAAAATTATACTTAAAACAATTATGAATTTCCTAGACTATTATTTTTGCAGATGATGAAGAAACAGCGGAAAAAATAAAAAAACTTAAACCTAATAACTTATTTGATACAAGCGGCATTACCGTATCCGGTACAGGAAATTTAAATCCAATATAATAATATTTATTACAACCTTTTGCAATATTCCAGATCAGGAAACAGCTTCATCATTTTTTCATATGAATATTGAAGAAAATGAGCATTGTATTTGCGGGATAAAATTTTCTGATATTGATCTGTTCAAATGTGCAGAGTGTCTACAATTTAGTCATATACCTTGTTACGGTTTGCTCGACTTACAAAAATCTGCTAATATTTTATGTGTAAAATGCGAACTGGCCAATGGGACAATTGCAGAAGAAAATTTAATTGAAAAGAAAATAACGGCTTTTGTTAGGCAAGAATATTTGAAAATGTACTTGATTTACTTCGATAATATAATACACAATTTTTAATTTTTAGATTAGTGCTTTACTTCTACAGGAAAACCGGTAAAGTACCTAAAGAACTAGATGGCATAGCAGCTGAGGATAAGTATGCTGCGTTTCGAAAACTGAAACGTTGCAAAATCATTCCAAAAATGTCAAAAAAGGACATACTCAAATGGTAACAATTTTAGGATAAGTTATTAAAATTCGCACAGACAAATGAGACTAATTCAAAATTCATTTCGTTTCAGCAAATTTGAAGAAATTGAGCTTAATGAAGACGAAGCAAATGCAACCGTGTCACTGTTATTTTCGGACGAAGATCAGGATTCGGCTACCCTTTAATTGTTTCTATAAAATTAAAAACTTGTCCAAGTTAACGATTTTAAAAGGAACAATATTTTATGTGCGTTGCTTTTAATTATGTTTTTAATATTTATGTATTTTAATTTGTTTTTGAAGTTATGTTAAGGTTTAAGTTTTGATTCAGTTTTCGTTATAATGTAGGTATCTGTAAGAAATAATTGTTCAAGTAGTGTTGTCATACGATTAAACGAATTACAAAGCATGATTTTACTGCATTCTTAACGTAAAAATGTATATATGGTAATTTTTTATATTATTTTTATAATAATTGAATCGCTTGTAGATTTTGAACCTGAAAATCAAACGTGCTATTTAGCAAATAAAGTTGCCACAGTCTCTGCATTATATTTAAATATGTAATTTAATACACTCCAGAAGACATTGAAATAATGTACATCTAAGTTGGGGTTTTTTGTTGAAGATTCTTTTTTTGTTGGTAATACTGTTGCGATCAGCAGCCATTTTAAATTTAAAAAATATTCCAAATTGCAAGCCTATTCTAGAATATTCACCAGGTAGTTAATTAAATTGATTTTGCCTAGAAATCATGACTGCGACACAAACCGCTGTTACTTTTGTAAGTACAATTGAAATATTCTCACGTACAAAAACTTTTTTACAATGTTAGCCAAGAAAAGAAGCGCATTAAAAAGATTATTCGATTCAATATGCTGAAAATTAATTTTCTTCTAATTTATTTAAGGCACTAAACGGGAAAATAGTTAGCAATGCCTGCGAATCATTTGTTCTTTCTAAGAAATACATTCATGTATTGACTGAGGCCGCTATTTTTAATATAATATGCCAGCGGATAAACGTAGATGAGTCGGAGCTTCAGTGTAGAAAATACGAAGGGGTACCGTATTTTGTTATTAATGGTAAACCAAGCAGGCAGAAAGATCCCAGAATTACTCAATTCCTGTCCTGGTTGAGAGGAATTAAAGAAGCCATCAATAAAAATTATGTAAGTATAATTATTAAGAAACAAGAGGCTTGTTGAAATTTGTTCTTAATTTATGATGATATATTTTTAGCTGAAAGTAATTTACCTGTTTTTGCAAACTCCCGAAAAAGAAATTCTCGAAAGTTACACTCTAAAATTCAAATACAACACCGATCCGAATAACCACAGTGATGACAAAAGAACACCCGATCATATTAAAGAGTGCACCAAGACTCTCCTAACAGCCATTTCTTTGTTATCCGAACAACGCAAAGTAAATGAAGATTCGATCGTTTCCATTGAACTTCAATACAATGATGGTATTTATTATGATCTTTAATTACGAGAAATTCAATTTCTAATTTTTTAGGAACACCAGATAACTACGAGCCCTATAATTTTGGTGCTAGTTCAAGCGCAAATTGTCTGAAAATCCCTCAAAATACCCATTTATTGGGAGTAATAAGTACAGGATATCACAACTTAAAAGCTTTCTGCTCCCAGGTGCACAATTTAAATCAATATAATATCACATATTTAAAAGTTTTACTAGGTTATACTAAGTTTTACTATTTTGCTTCTCTAGCGTCCTAAAACACCAGCATTAAGTATCAGCGTCAATGATAATGAAGAATATTTCTCCCAACGCAAGAGAAAATTAATTGACAACGGTAAATTTGTTTTTAAAATTATCCATCATTTTTATACCTAATATTTTTGCAGATAATGGTGAAACGGGAAAAACCAGAATACTTGAAAACATTCTCAATACAAGTGGTATTACCATATCTGGTAAGTGACACTCTGGATAATTAACCATATGTAATATTTTTCTTTTCCAGATCAAGAATCGTCCGAATCGTTTATCTGCAAAAATTCATCATACAATGAAGAAAATATGAATTGTATTTGCGGCATAAGGTTTTCTGCGATTGATCTATTCAAATGCGCAGAGTGTCTGAAACTTTCTCACAGACCATGCTATGGACTGCTGAATAGCAAAACTTCTGCAAACATTTCATGCGTTGAGTGCGATCTGGCAAGTGGAGCAGTCAAGGAAGAAAATTTAACGGACAAAAAAATAACGGCTTTTGTTAGGCAAGCAAATATCTTAAAATATCTTTCCTTTGTAACATAATTGACAGATTACAATTTTTAGATTAGTACTTTATTCCTACAAGAAGACGGGTAAGGTATTTAAAGAACTGGACGGCATGGTAGAAGAGGACAAATTCGCAACCATTCGAAAATTGAAACAGTGTGACATCATTCAGAAAATTTCCAAAAAGGACCTGAAAAAACGGTAAGGGTTTTAGATTCATCAACTAAAGGAAATTAGATTAGACATGTGAGACAAGTAACATACATTTTCTTCCAGCAAATTTGAAGAAATTAAGGTAAATGAAGCGAAAGCATTTGCAACTATGTCGATTTTATTTTTGGATGAAGAATCGGATTCGGCCAGATTTTAATTGTTCCAATCAAATTTTTTTTAATTATTATTTGACTGTTCTATTTGTTTGCTTTTGAAATCATGTCTAAGTTGAAGGTTATTTTGGTTCGTTTTCTTTAAAAATAATTGTTATAAAAATATTCAGATAATGGATAATTAATTTAAGTTTAAGTTTAAAAGAATGATTGATTTGTAAAAAAGCACTTAGTATTTATTATGTCATAATTAGAATTAATGGTTTGGTTTTCTTGTTTGTGCGACATAAAATGTTGCTATTTTTCTCCAATGTGTATGTTTATTGAATTCACTTAAAATAAACCTTAAAGATTATGCAAATCTTTGTATTCTGTCGTCCTATTCTGATTTGGATAAAAATATTTACTTACATTTGCACCTGACCCTTGACTGCAGAATTTACAATTTAATGAGTTTATTTAAAAACGAAAATTTTGTTACATCAAATAGACTTTTCTGTGTACTCGGGCTTTTTGTCATTCTTCCAAATTCCGTTTCCAGTAAAGTGGTATTCCTTCTCCATAAAATATAGCATTAAATTTAATTTGTTAATTTGACTTAGGGATTTGTAGTTGTAGTTACTACTATTCCTTAATTCATCATGAGCCTTCTCCACTTTGTCACTATAAAAAATCAAGATTAATTTCTCTTTAATTAGTAAATTCTTTTTTGTATAAAATGAAGCTGAATTCATATTTTTTATCAAAGCATATTAAGCAAATAAAAACCACTTACATAGGGTATAAGAGAATATAAACAATTTTGTAAATATTATCCTTAGAAAATCTATTCATTAATAAATAATCATAAGTCGTTTGCATATCCTTCAATGGTACTTGCAAATAATATGGATGACGGCTGATTTTCTTCTTTAATTCCTGCTTTGTAATGGAAAATAATTTTTCTAGATAATGTAAAAGGTCAGATATTTTGTTCATGTCTTTTCCTTCTTTCACGTATTCTTCATATATGTATCTCACGTTAGTTTCTACAAAAATTAATATAATAATAAGGGCTTTTTTAATAAAGAGAAACAGTTTGCTCGACATACTTAAAATAGACAAAGTCGCGCAGCGTAATTGGGATTGTTGCAAAAAGCCCAATCTAGTTTTGGCTCTATTATGATGTACAACTAAAGCTAAGAACTTGGGATGTTCAAATAGAATTTTCATATCAGGACATTTTTCAATTTCTTGTAATCTCAGTTTAACAGTCTCCGGCGCCATGGTCAAAACATTTGGTTGTTTTCTTATAATTTCATCAGATATTTCAAACTCCTAAAAAACATAATTGTACACCGGTAGAACTCCAGGATCTGAAATTACCTTTAATATCCCATATATTTTTATAATATTTCTAGGAGGCGTCATGATTAGTTTAGGATACATCAACATTGCATGCCTCATATCCATTCCAGCTAAATTACCTAGGTCTCTGAGCGTAGTTTCTGTGTACTTTGGACAATTACCTAACAAATATCCGTGTTTAATAATCTTACGAGACCCGAAACCCAATTCTTCAGCTATTTTGATATTTTTCTGAATTACTCTAAAGCTTTTATTCCTAACAAATTGGTGAGTATGGAGTAATCTTTCTACTTCTTCTTCGGTGCCGTTTAACCTTAGTACTGAAATTTAAATCATTGTAGTTAAATCTATGGAAAATAGAAACTGCTAACTTACTTAAATAATTCTTTAAAACTGCTAAGTGAACGTCCTTCCATAAAATTTCATCCGAGTAATTTGTTTTCATTTTTGTAACTATATTTTGGTCTTCTATGAATGATATAAGATTTTCTGGTACATTTAAAGAGTACGGTATTAAATTATTACTTTTCAATTCCATAATCAATCTCTTCATAAAAGTCCTTGCCCTAAGAATCAATAGTAGCATCTTTTAAAATCACTAAGATAACAATAAAAGTGGATATTTACTACGAATTATATAAAAATAAGGTCTATCAACAATATTACTTACTTGGCTAAGACATATGCTGTAATATTACTAAAACCTCCTTCTTCCAAAGCTTTATAATGTTGTTCTAGTTCAAGTGGGTGCACAGTTAATAAACTGCGCCAATTCAAAATATCCATGTTTCGGTAACCGAATGATTGGCATGTTCGAATATTTTGGGTTAATAATTCTCCGTCTTTATTAAATAATTTATATTTATCAATATACAAATTCGCTTCTCTGCGAGTTATACCTAAATTAATAAGATAATATTAGACAGTAATGTTTAAATTTGAAATAATCTTACCTAATAAATCGGATAAAATTTGGCTGTTTACACTAGCATTGGTCTTGTAAGATAATGTTTTATAATGTTTAATGTCTTTAAAACGATTTTCCAGTATAAAATAAAAGCGTAACATCTATAAAAAATTAAAACAATCATGTATAAATAAATAATTGTCAAATTGAACTTTTCAACTTTTGAATGTTTTATTTTGGGTTATGTTTATTTTTATTTTTTCTTCTTTTTTTCTAAAAATAATTTTTTTATATATGCAACACTTTTTGCATATGTGTAAAACTGGTTGCTGTCATTCAATGTGAAAGAACAGTTCTTTTTACTTTTTCGCGTTGGCATGATTTGTTTTACCTGGTAACCCTGAGAAACGACCAATCAAAACAAAAGTCTCAAAAATTTTGAAGACAGGTCGTTGAAAAACGGTTTATGCCATTACGGTTTATCAAGTATCTCATATTTCAACCGGTATAAGTGTTTTATTATTAAAAACTAAACGAATTTTAATGTGTTCATAATATTAATAATTAACATCCTCAAGAATAATGGATACAAGCGGTCCAACCACCGAAACTGATTTTTCAATTAGTTTAATGGATAAGTAAGTTTTGCATGGTTATTTTCTTTTTACAATGCTTTTGTTGATGTAAAATTAATATTTTAGCCATATAGATATTTATGCATGTACATGTACTTATAAAAAGCATTGTACGATTCTTTTGTTACAGCATTGTTAGAATGACCTTTATGGATTTACATGTTTTCAAAACTGTCTATTTAGAGCAATGTATGAGATAAAACTCCAAAGATTATGCAAACATTCATTTCATAATAATACATTTGAAGGATTATTCCTCGACAAGTACTAACCATCTTTAATTATGCTCTAGTAGTAATCTAACTTTTTCGTAAAGTACTTTCGTGCAGTGTACTGATTTTTAAATCCTGTATATTTATCAAAAGAGGCTTTTATCGAGCTGGAAATCTGGCTGAATAGAATTACAAATAATAAGGCAAGCCTTCTAGTTTATTAAGAGCTAGATGCCTGTGATTGCCTGGTAATCGAACAATACTCGATCAAGGAAAAATTAGATTTTATATAATAGAATAAAGAGACAACTTTTTTTTGAGAAGTTTTCTTTGGAATTTTTCTGATGAAACTGCTTTTTTTATGATTATGGGTAATATTACATCATAGGAGTAATGGAAACAATATGCAGTTATAACATTTATAATAATTTTTAATAATTTGCATACAAAAATCACAACTAGTACTGCGAAAGAAGGCTTCACTTTTTCTAGAGCTCTAACAAAGTTTGAACACCTTGTATATTTCTAGCTTCATCTTTGGGATTATAAGATATATTCTCGAATAGAGTTACAAAAATCACAAGTAAGGAAAAAAGAAAACTTTGCTTTTTATATTCTTCTAACATATATTGTATATTTCCAGTTACACCTTTGGGATTATAACATACATAATATATGTATTCTTGAATACTAACCATTGTGATGCCACTTCAAATATTTTGAAAGTGGAGGTAGTTGCCTTGTTTACCTGTATATTATGATAAACAGCATTATTACAAACAATTACAGAAGTTCTAGGTAAATAGGGGATTAGATTTTCCCATAATTATTTTGCATATTTATTCCCTTTGTATAAGTTATATTATTTCTTCAAAAAGCCTTAAAACAAAACTTGAATAAGTCTCAAAATATTTCTTATAAAAATGAAAACAAACCTATATCTTAGCAAATAGCAATACAAATCGATTTTAGTTTAGGTTGCTCATCATACCAGCCCTAAAAATAAATACAACAACCCTACAGGCCTTTATTTTAATAAACCAAACCCTCATTTATCACGTTTATTTGTCATTTATAACTTATTACAAGCAGTCGATTGACGCGGGCATCCTTTTGTTGTAAAAACTTCCTCCTACGCCTCCACCTGGCTCTAAAAGATCGATACCATCCCTCAAATCAAACGTAGTAAATAAACCTCGGCCTATTCGCGACCGACGTTCCTTCGCTCTCTCCCTATTTCATCGCCTGGATTCGATAGCGAAGAGCGAACCGAACGTCGCGCACTCTCGCTTGGTCCACGAGGCTGTTTATTTCGAAACCAGGAGTTGGCTTGGACTCAAGATTTCGACTCTCAGTCTGGAGCGGTTTGCGGTGCACGGTCGAACGTCGGTAATTTATTCTCGGTTTGTCCCGATGCATTTTTCCATATCGCCACTTTGATGTTTATTTTCACGTTCGTCTATCTTTTCGTAAATAATGGACCGAGTGCGTGACGTATTCGTTTGATGAAAGACGCTGGACAGGCGAATAGATTGCTTCTGTTGGTTTGCACGATGTCGTTTTTTAATTTCGGGGATATTTTGAGCACCCCGAAGAGGCCTTTCGGCGCCCGAAGCCCTCCTATTATACCATTTTAGTAAGTCGACTTTGTTATTTACTTATGCTGTAATTGAGTTAATATTTGTCGATTCTTAGGTAATAATGAATTTTTCCTAAGTGCACGGTTACTCTTGTTAAATGAACCTTTTCAGCAATGAGATAATAAATTGTATGGATGATAAAGTGCGCGTCAGATGTTAATCCGTCTGATGTTTCATTGGCTCTATTATTTCTCTTAATAAATAGACAGTGCGGATGAATTAATTAATTGTATTTAGGAAGTTTTATGGTATCATATTTATTTGAATTGGAGGAAAACTCGTAATTTTGTCGAATATCATGCTGGTATGCAGTATGTTGTAATCTAAACATTTTCTATTTGAATTTAGGTTTATTTGTAAATTCTAATGTAGGCGCCAAACTGTTATTTTCCACATGAATAAATAATAAATTGCTGGAACAGTTCATCCTCAAACTACAGAATAAGTATTTAATGATAATGATTAAGTTTTATTCAAACGGGATATAACTTGCAAATGCTTAGGTATTTTGTGTTTAATTTAAAAATTTAGAGGTCTATTAAACAGAAATCAATATTTTATCGTTATAAAATTTATATGAAAAAAATGAATATTTCTTAGTTATCTCTACTTTAGCCGAATCGACAGTTGAGGCTTCCTTTAACGAAACTAAAATTAGATGTTCCATGTCACATGTTCAACGGTAGATCTTATTTTAATTTAAAGTAGTTTGCTTTTTTTTCCTTTATTTTATTCTTCAGTTTCCTGCCGGTGCGTGACGAGCCCCTTTGAGGGGACATTTCGTAATTCATTGAGTAAAAATACATCCTCTTTGTAAGAGGATACTTACGAGTGTTTACATCGATTTGGAAAAATTTTAATATACAGGGTACTCCGAAATTAGCTGACAGATGATTTCGTCGTAGATATATGTTGTTTAATATAGGGAAACCCTATATTGATGATAAATATTTACTGTTGATAAAGATAGACGTTTCCTGTTATTGCTTAAGAGTGTCTGAAAACTGCTTGTCTTGATATTCGATTTTATCAAAATTCATCACATTTTTCGTCATACCTAATATAAAATTTATTGAGATTTTGTTTTTTGGCTGTGTCTAGGACATTAGATTCTAGCAATTTGATTTTATTGAATTTGGAGTTAATGAACCCACATTGTTATTTATCTTAAGTGTTTTACGGTTATTGGTCGAAATATATAAATTTGTACTTTGTTTTTAAGTCTTCAATGATAACTGATTAACATAAAGAAGGCAGTCAAGCACAATTGATAAAAATTATTCCATTTGTACTATAATTAAAAAATTTGATTAGCGGGTGAAATAATCGTTTTGCTACGCCCTCTCACCCGGTTGACTTATTGCTAAACAAAGCCAATAAAATTAGTGCGATCCCTAAACGATCTATTGTAGTTTGTAATTGCCCGAAACGGATATGATATCATTATCCAATCAAAATTGTAATTATTTGCTCTTTGATACGGCCAAATTGCTCTGACTTTCTTACTTAAAGACAAACATGAACGCTCGATAAGATTGATAAATGAAATGAAATATACTGTAAATGTATACGTATAGTTTACCTTATATTTAGATTATAAATCGTTTTCTTGGAATATTACGAGGGTTAATTTCATGGAGATATCTAAGTATTGTTACACACAGGTGTGTCATACATTATACTGCATACTGCATTAGTATGTTAATATTATTTATGTTAGAAGCAAATTTGGCCTTGTTTCACTAAGAAAGGGATTCTTTTTGAAGCTTTTTGAGTTTTTGCCAAAAATATAATGAATGTTATTTATTATTTTTGTTTCAGTCCGAGCCAAGTCCAAGAAATAACTTTAGATCAAGATGGATCACTTATAAGTAAGTAAAACTTGGTAGAAAATAATATTCCACATTTTCCCTACTTTTTCTAACCTTTCCCCGTACGTTAACTCCTCACATTATAGAAAAGAAAAACCTAAGCTGGGTTGTTATTTTTAAAATAACACATGTTTACGGTAAATAAACGTCGCCTTTAACTAATTTACTTACGTGGTTGAACTGTTTGTTTTTTCAATGACAAATACTAGCATACGATTCCAGCATAATTACAACCTACACTTTAGATGATATTTAATTTGAGGTGTCGAAACTCTTCACCCGTCTTAATTGGTAGTTATTAAGGCTTATCTCGTATGAGTTAATGGAGATGATTCGTGTAATGCGAGAATCGTTTTGAATATGCATTTGACCACTGAAAGCGCCCGTGATAATTTCATCGAAACGACCTATAATTAATTAACGGGGCCAGCGCATTCCGCGTTACCTTACATCGTAAACAAAGCAAGATAAAATAAACTGGAAAATATAAATAAATGTTTGATTTTATGCGTTTCTTGCGCCCCTTTTTCGTTGCAACATGTCGAATTGAGCAACGAGAGAGTGGCTTATAGAACGCATTTTTTTTTGAAAGAATGCCTAAAAATTGTGCGTATTTTTGTCTCGAAGAATATTCTCTGGCACGTAAAACGTCTTGGCTGATTTCCACGAATCCCGCTCGCACATGCCTATTTTATAGGTTAATTATTTAAACATTTGCCGCGGTAATTAAAAAATTCGTAAATGCGCGTTGCGTTCGATATCAACAAGTCTAATTATTTTTATTTAAAGATCTAGGACATGCTGTACCCCGTTCTCGTGTTTTGCACATATTTTTCTTGCATTTAACAATATTCTAGTTCAATCTTCACCATGGTCGACCCAGAAATGGAACAGAAAGGTCGGCGGTGTTATGTAATTGTATGTATATTAGCGCTATGTATAAATATTGATTAAAAAAGGAGGCAGTTAGTTGCCCACACGTACAAAAAATGCACAAGGAACGAATAGATTTACGCATTACATCATTTATTTATTGTTATTTCGGAAATTATTCAATTTCACTTTTATTTGTCCAGAGAAATCTGTGTAGGCAAAAGAGCCGCTTTAGAATATTTGTTATGAAAGAATAATTGCCAAAAACGCTTTATTAATATTCTAATAAATTAATATACTAATAGTAACTTAAGTTTCCCCAAGCTCCCTTTAATTTCCCCATGAATCTTATCTACATATCAATCAACTATTATCCATATTAATCGATAGTGCTAAATTTAACTAGCATAAAAATTGGCTTCTCAATTGACTATCATTAGTTCGTGCTATGACCTTTAGTCCACTTTAAAATTTTAAACAATTGATTTATTCGCAAGTTACGTTACAGTTGAAATACATTTTGTATCCTACTATAATTTTCTATAAAAAAAACCTTGAAAGTTTGCAGCGTAAAGCCTAAAAATAAGTTAATTATTCAAATATTTGCTTGCGTTTATGAACTGGATCAGGGTTGTGGCGAAGCAAAATGTGATTGATAACTTCAAAAAAATCATTTGACAGACTTTATTTTCGAAGTAACTTCATATAAATCAAAAATTACATGTGATACTTTTATTTAAAGTGTCTTCCTCATTTAAATTCCGTGTACGCATCCCATTACAATTAATCCCCCAGCAATTTACTCAGCAGCTATAACTCAGGTATATGTTTTGTATAAAATTTATTTTGAACTAAACGAAATGCGAAGATTTCTTTGTGAATACCTTCATTAATAATAAGATAGTATAAAGCGTTTCTTTTTAAATGCTCCCCTATTTTTAGATTTATTAAATAGTCATACCGACTTAAAAATAGTTTCCCTTTAACTTACATATCTTAATTGAGGAAGCATATGTTTAGGGTTCACTTCAACTACTTTAAATTTTCAACTATAACAATGTTAGAAAAAAAACAGTATAATAATAACATAGTGTGTCTTCACATTTTGCGCATACGATTTTAATGGTATTAAAAACAAGTATTGCCACTTTTAGACGATTTATGTAGGTATATACAATATACCCGAAGTTAATTTTAAGTCGTGATGTTTTAATTTACCACCGTTATTTCATTGGTTGTAGTTTTATTTCTGTAAAAACGCGTAAGAATCATTTAAGAAAAATCACTGAACTTTTGTGATGAATTGATCGAGTTTCACATTGCAATATCATGGATTTAAAAAAGGATGATGAAAAACGCCCGTTCTCGGCCACCCATTCCGTTAATAGTGCTACCAGTTTGCCCAGTGAAGAATTGGACGTTGATGGCGTTAACGGCAGTAAGACCATTTTATTCCCTATTTCCTAAAATATGTTTTTTTCCCGAAATCCTCTTACCTCAACAATATCATTTTTCGTTCCAAAATGAATACTAGACTTGTACGTTTGTTCCATTCAATGTCATTTGCCATTAGAAATTTACTTAATACAAATTTTGAACGGTTCTGTATTTTTATTGGGACAATCCTAATACATAAAGTGTGGCAAAATAAATTTAAATGTGTGTATTTTTTCAGATAGTACAGGTCTGCGATCGCCTGGCGGGCCGATGCGCGGTAGGTCTGTGAAGGAATTCGAAGAGCAACTTACCAGTCTAAAAAAAGAAAACTTCGAACTGAAACTCAGGATATACTTTTTGGAAGAAAAAATGGGAACGGATTTTTCTCTAGATAAGGATAATATAACGAAAAAGTACATCGAATTACAGGTGGGTGTTTGTTTTCGATTTTGTTGACACGATTTATTAAAATTTTGTATGCTTTAAGGTGGATTTCGCTAATTTGAGGAAAGACAGGGAAGAGAAGCAAGAGCTGCTTTGTCAAGCAGTCAAAGCTATGGAATTGGAAGACAAGGAGCATAAGAAGTACGTTTTGGAAAAGGAGGAGCAGCTGAATTCGTATCAACAAGAAATCGAAGACCTGAGAATTCAACTAAATGTATGTTATTGCGTTAAAAACATGTAGATTAAATTAAAAATATTGTTGATTTTGTAGGATGTGAGATACGAAACTGAAGCAACTTCTACGAAATCTGAAACTGGATTTTTCAGCAGCAAATCATACGGATCACCCGCTAATGAGATGCTAGAAAAAGTCAAGATGTTGGAGAATGAGGTATTTACTTTCATTTTTTTCAATATAAATTATTAGTATATAAAAGAGATATGTTCATGATCAATCAAGAATATAATCCTATGCAATCTTCACTGTAATAATAATCATTGCTAGGTCTGCAGACTGAACTCATTTTTATATTAATGTTGAAAAACACAATTATTTTTTTTATTTAGAAAGTTTTATTCATAATAACTGTCTTTTTGTTTAGTTGCATTTAGAAAAGCAGAACAACGCTTCGTACCAACTAATGTTCCAAGCGAAGGAGGAAGCCAACAAGATGCTGCGCCAAGAAATCGAATGCAGCAACAACAAAGTTCAACTATACGCCGATCAACTGAAAGCCATTCAAGAAAAATTGGACGCCACATATTCGGACAATCAAAACCTAAGCAAAAAGTTGATGAACGAAGCCAGAAGAATCGATGAAATCACCGATCAATATCAAGAATTAAAAAAGAAATACAATAACTTAAAGGTATTATTAGTCCAAGTTTTATATACGAAAGTAGAAAATTTGTTTGTGTTTGTTTATGTAGTCTGTTAATGTATGTAAAGTTTTATTTTTTGCTCTATTGAACACAATGTTACTCCATAACAACAATGTAAAAATGTAATCATGAAGCTGGTTTAACGTATCGTGTGTAAGGTTTGCCTGCACAGGACCTGTCAAGTTTACCATAACAATATCCATAGTTACAATGTACAAATGTCAATTTGTTAGCGAGTCTAACTTTAATGAGTGGCGCTAAATATGGGCCCTTATTTATCCATAATGACTAGTTATAGTTAAAGAATTCTGACTAATCTGTAGTTGGGGCTTAATGAATGTATTCAAATGTTTGTTTTCATATTTTTTAGGTCGAACTCGAACGGGAGTACAAAAAGTCCGAGCGCGTAAAATCGGCCGGCCACAGTCGGGTGAGCGAGCTGGAAATGGAGAACGAAAAACTGCGCCATCTGCTCCGCGAATACCAGGACAAGTTGGAGACGTCGTTGACGGAAATTCGGAAAAATCAAAACTTAGCGGTGTCGACCTGTCCGCCAGCGCAAACCCAGCGTTCACCTACTGACGAAACTTGTATTTTAGTTCAGAACGCAGCAACACCTGCAGGAACTGCGCAAAAGGACGCATTACATGTACAGATAGTTTCGTCGTCGAGCACTGGCTTAGACCATTCATCTTCATCCGCATCTATAAGTTCATTTCTCTCATCGCCTAAAAAATACGATAACGTTGATTTAGAGTACTTGCTGGCTGCTGCCAGGCACGACGAAATTCGCAGTGTTTTTGATTCGATTAAAAACGTACGTTTGATCGATCCTTAACTACAAAATTCGTTGATATTATTAACCGGAACGTTTTTTTAGGATTACAATATCTTAAAGCAAAAGGCAGCTAAATTAAAAGGTGAACAAATGAAGGTATGTGACATTCTAGCAACCATGGTGTCGTCGAAGAAGAAAGTCGACGAGGAAATAGAGCAGTACCAATTGAAGATCAAAAATTTGGAAAAGGAATTGGAATCCGTTGTGTCTAAACCGACCAGTGACGGTGACGGGGACAATTCTCCGCTTCAATCTCAAGACGTAAGATTTTTTTATTTATTTTTTAGTTATTTATCATAGGTTTATGTAGTGTGTAGGTATAGGATGTCCCATAACTGTATGCACATACTTTAATAGCTTTGATGTACACCAATATAATAAATTTCTTGTAATTTTGCATGTATAACTTAGAACACAATTAATGAATGTATTGAACTTTAAAAAATTAATCCTTAATGAAAATGATTATCATTAATTTCATGTTTTTATGGGTTGTGTCAAAAAGTTTTTACGATATATTGAGTGAGTTTTTTAGTTTCCTCTGGTAATTTAAAATTTTTACTCAAAATCAACTCATATGTTTTTTCAACGAATATCCAAAGATTACGAATTTTATAATATTTTTGAGTGTAATATGGGACACCCGGTATACAATTTTTGAAACATATTTTGTTTTTCATTATGCTAAACAAAACAAACTATGCCAAAAATTGTTCACACTATTTAGAGCATGAAGAAAGCTAAGGACACTTACTGACCATTGTTTGTTTCATGAAAAATATAATTATTTATTTTTAATAGTAACATTGCTAACGCTATGGATAGAATAAAGAATTCTTAGATATAGTTTTGATTTAACGATAGCAGGAAGTTATTTTAAAATAGTAAGAGAATCAATATTTATTTTTACCTGTTTGACCCGTTTTTGAAATATGTTTGTTTGATTGAAAAACTGAATTCCGGACGACGATACCATTCAGAAACGCGGAAAAGAGACGAGCGAGATCGAACGCTAAAAATTTCCAAGAATACATTCTGTAGATAAAATTAGAATTTTACTAGTTCATACACGAAGCGCTCGTGGTTTTGTTCGTACTATTTCTCGACTCTGTGGCGAATGCTTCAGTAGTATTTTTTTAATTAAAACTTTATTTTTAAATGAAAATTAGTAAAAAGTGCGTTTTATAGAAATGGAGGTAAATAGATTCACTTGAGTTTATTGTTTTTGTAGTGTCATTAATTTCCTGTGTTTTAAAGAACTCATTCACTCATAAAATGTTTGCTGTATATTTTTAGTATTCTTATAATATTCCAAAGTTCAATAAACCGATGAAAACAATGACAATTTACATTGAATAAAATTTATTGATCACTTATCAAGTTTAATGAGTTTTTTAAAATAGAATCATCATAAAACATTTTTAAGTAACTTAAATTTGAATGTAATGCGTAGTCCTCTCAAATATTCATGTTTACATTTGTTGTCATTTATGTAATTTAAATTTTGTTTCAGAAATCTACCGAAGATTCGGTTGTAAGTGAAGAACAAAAGTCGTTAGAATGCGAAAATGAAATAATCGAAGAATTGAATACTCAAATAACAGTGAGTATTAATTGCTTTTTAATTTAGTTCCTTTTCATAGTTATGAGTTTTTCAAATTTTTTTTCTAAAAATCGAATCAGTGAAATTGTATGTGTATTTTCAGATATTGAAAGAAATTAAGAAGGAGAAGGATCGCCAATTCCAAATAATGAAAGAACAACACAGCCAGCTTTTAACGGCCTTCCAAGAAAAGGAAAACAAAATTACACAATTAGAAAACGAACTAATGGAAAAGGAGGAAAGAGCGTCTGAAAAACTATGCAATTTCTACAAAAACGAAATAGAAGAAAAACAGAAGGAAATCGATAGTTTGGCCGGTCATTTGAAGAAATGCTCATGCTACCTCCAGGAAATCGTAAACAAGGAACTATGGGAGAAGAACAAAGAAATCGAGAAGTTGCACAGCCGCCAAGTAAATTCGCCGGAAATCGCGAAATTGCGCAAAAAAGAACAGCAGTTGCAAATTCTGGTCGATAAAATCTCCGAACTCGGTCTGGACACGAAATTGAAGCAAGAGCTCGACATCAACGACGTGCCTTCATACCACAAGAACCTCCGCGACGAGCAAAACGTTTCACTAAACAAGCAACTCGAATTAATCGAGCAACTCAAAGCCCAAGTGAAGGTGCTCGAAACCGAACTGGACAAATCCGAGAAGCTCCGGCACGAGTCCAACGAAGTGTGCAATTTGCTGAACATCAGATTGGAGGAGCTGGCGGTTTTCTTGGACTCGCTACTCAAAAACAAATCAGTCCTGGGATTCCTCGGTACGCAGAAGGAACGAAAGCTCAGAGAAATCGTCAATACGAGTTTAGACCTATCCAAATCGTTCAACATGAGCCTACTTCTAAACGCCGACAACAGCCTCACCCATTTATCCAATTTGAGCTCGATTCTGAAATGCTCCAACGTGAAAGAAGAAGAAGCCGACGGAAGCTGCGAGACCCTCATGATCATTCCCGACAACGTAACGCTAACCTACCAGAACCATTTACACAAGAAGAAACGGTCTCAGTTGAGCAACGACGACGTGGTGGCGGTTTTGAGAAACCAGATCGTCAATTTGAAGTCCGAGCTGCAGCTGAGAGACATCGAACTGAACCGACTGAACGCCAACAGCAAATTATCCGAAACCGACGAGCAGGCTTGCAAGAATCTGAACCAAGAAGTGTGCAAAATGCTGGCGACGTCGCCGAAGCTCAATTTGCCGAACTACCAAAGCGAATGCGCTTCGGAGTCCGAGGGCTGGTCGGAGCCCGACCGGGCCGTGTCCAGGGCTCGTATGGGCATCAACGAGAGCCTGAACCTCAGCCCCAACGCCAAGAGCGTTCGATTCAGCGAGTCCACGGACGACGACAGCTTGTCGGTATCTGCTTTGGGCAAGAAACGCCAGGAGGCCGACGAAAGCGAAGCGAAGGCCGAGCTAGCTAAGCAATTGGAAGATCTGAAGAACCAGCTGGTTAATTCGGTGACCAAAGAGGAGCACCAAGATGTGATCGAACGAAAGGATAAAGAGATGAAGACTCTCGAAAACAACCTGAAGAAGAACCTGCAAGATTTGGAAGATAAACTGGAACAAGCTCGACAAACCATTAACGACATGGAACTCTCCAGCTCTGAGAAATTGAAGAGCCTCAAGGAAAACTACGAGACTCAAATCAGAGACCTTGAAAACCATTACGTGGATAATTACTGTAAGAAATCAGACGTGGAAAACAAACTCGACGGTTTGAATAGGATAATAGAGGAATTGACGAGAAATATCAAGCGCTACGATGACGTACTGGAGGCTTCCAGAAGCAAAGAGCGTGAATACGAAAACAAAATCGTGGAATATCAACAGATGATTAGCAACTTGAAGAAGGAGTTGGATAAATCGAACATGGAATATTCAGATGCTGTATTGCAAATGAACCGGCTGGCCAATATAAAGACGAGCTTGGAACAGGATTTGAAAAGGTTAGTTCTTAGTCTTACATTTTACATCTATCGAATTATAAATTGCCTATTAATAAACTGTGATTCAAGGTGCACCGATAAGGAACGAGAATTGAAACAACAAATGGAGGAAATTAGAACCGACGTTTGCAACCTGAACTCCGACTACCAGCAGAAAATATCGTCGTTGAACAAGCAAAACTCCGAGCTTCGAGTAAAAATCAGCTCCTTGGAATCGAACAACGCCGAACTGCACAACCGATTCGTTAGGGGCCACGAGGCGAAACAGCATTTGTCTGCAACGATGCCTAATGTTAAAAACGACATTCAATTTCAAGATTTTAGCGGGTATGTCCATCTCAAGAAGTTTGTAAGAGTTGTGTTGATTAGACATTGTTTGTAGCTTCAATGGCTCGAGTAATAGGGAACGAGTGGAGACTGAGAGACAGGAGGCGAACGCTTCTCCGGATTTGGGCATCGAAAGCGACCAAGGGAGGATGTCCAGCTTGGAAATGCTCGGTCAACTAACCACCAGGCCTCTGCTTCAAACGCTCGAGTTGACGGAATCGATGAACAACATGCTCGAAGAGACCAAACCCATGCAAAATGTTCCATGTTGTAAGTTTTTAAAACTCTTTGTTTTTGCCTACACTTTACTGTTGTTGAGAGAATCTGCTAACTTTAATGTAATTGTTGTAGGCCAACTTTGCAGTCAGAAGATAGTAGAGATGGAGAAGGACAATACAGATTTGAAGAAGAAGCTGTTGAGAATGAGGCGAGCGCTTGAAGAGAGCGCCAACCAGTTGAGTTTGGCGAATCAGCGGAAGAAGGAAGTGGAAAAGACAATTTGCAAGCAGATCCACAAAACGAGCCAAGTGCTGCGCAAGGCCAAGGCTAATCTGGATTCCGGATCGGAGAATGATGCTTTTAAAATGTAAAAGTGCGTCTGAAAACAAAAATCTCGTGTAAAGTTGTTTAAAGTTTAAGACTTAAAATAAAATTTTAGTAATAGTTTTGTACATAATTGTTTACTTCGAAGTGATTCTGTTTTTAGAGATTTTTAACGTTTGTCCGATTTTTGTCCACTATTGTACGTGCCAATGTTTGTTAACGGACTCGGAAAATATTTAAGGTGTTAAGTTAATGTAAAGATTTAGGCAGGCGATTATGGTTATTAATGAAATCTGCAGTATTTTGTGATATATTTAATGTATATTTTTGAAACTCGTACCTACTTTTTAACTTTAAAATATTCAATTAAAATTTTCGATTTTTATAATTATTTGTTTTTATTACCTTTTTCCTCATATCAAATCTCCAATTTACCCTTTCCAGATATTTCTCACTTGAAAATATGTGAGTGAATTAACCTGAATTGGGTACCGTAATTTCGCACCAAAAATTTTGTTACTTGCATGATAAACTAATACCACTCGGGAATTACTCTACTCTCTAGTCTATTCTCTTCTCTCTACTTCACTCTACCCTACCGCTTAAAGTTACTAAAACAGTTATATTAGTCAAAAGAAAAATAATTAAAATCTCTTCGATCGTACTGTACTGTAATTCATAAAACTTCTTACCGAAATTCAAAACGAAATTTGTGTAATTTTATTTAAATCTAGTTATTCCTTACCTTATCAGAATATCGATGCACCGAATTATCCATTCTAAGTAAATATAAAGAATGAGGGTACGAAATAATTCAGAAAATGGGTTTTTTCATCATGTACAAATCAAGAATACGCTAATAAATCACTAATAATAATGAATTTTTATATAATGTAATATTTATTTACAAGTTTACACAAAGATTAGTCTATCGCAAACATTTTCTTCAGAAGGCACTCAAATGAACAATAATTACAACAAACTACTGGTAGGAGATCACATCGAAATTATCATAGCTATTTACATTGTTAATATTAGGAACGCAGGGGTTGACTTTGAAGTCCAGCTCGCCGAAGACGTGCTCGTTGTTCGTTTTGTTATCGTAAACGTTCATGAAACCGTGATATTCGTTGTATTGCACCAGATCGACGTATTCGTCTTGAAAGCTCTGCTTCGAGTACGCCTTGGCGTGCGCCGAATCGAACTTGTGATCGTTCTTCGCGTCAATCAAATCGAAATTAATCGGAAAACACTCCGCCGCGCTCTGCGAGGAATAGTAAGAGTTCTTGTGCAAGGCGAACAGCGGCTCCGCCGGCTTCGCTTCCAAGTACAAATGGTGGTTCATCGGCGCATCGCTGGCGATGCCCATCAATTGACTACTGTCCGGGCTGTGGTTCACGTTAAACCTGCTATTACTGCTGTTGTTGCTGTCGTCGTTCAGCATGCTGTGCAAGGCGGGGTGCCAGTAGTCCTCGTGCTTGAACTCCTTGTGGATGGTGCCGCTGCCCAGGTCCAGCAGCGTCGGCGGGCTCCTGGCCAGCTCGGTGGGATTGGCCGGCACGAAGTCCGGCTTCACCGGCTGGTCGATCTGGAAGATCTCCTCCGGCTGGAAGATGTCCGTGGGGATGTTGTTGAAGTCGTACTGGTGGTTGAGGAGCGCCGCTTCCGGGGGATTCTCGTAGGCCTGCTGCATCGACTGGTCCTGCGTCCAGTACGGCTCGGCGCCGTGCGATTGCTGGTAGGCGTTCAAAGGCGATGCGAACTGGTTCAGCGGCGTCAGCATCGATTGCTGATAGCGGCAGATACATTCGAAAGGTGGACAAGAACAGTAACCTGCAAAGATGGTGTTGTTATAGAAAGAAACCTTTATACGTGGCGTTTCGTTGATAATTATTCTACAGGATGGTCAAAACTGAACATTTATAATTATCTTATTTTCTTATTACAAGTACTTTACTTATTGTATCTAGCGTGGTTGTGGTTGAAGGGTTGTGATTCTCACTTATACTTGTGACAAACTCATACCATCTCTAAGAAATGTAAAAGGTTTTTTTTTCATTAAAAGGGTTGTGAAAAGCACAACTTTCTATACTCAGTAATTCATGAAATTGCCCAAATTTGAATATCTTGAGGTTTATCAAAGAAGCCCCAAGTATCCCTTATAAAATAGATCTTTGTATCTAATCGAATTATGGGATGTTTCATCAACCCCTGATGCTGTGATTTTTCGAAACATTTATTCCATATACATGAATTCAATTAGAAAATGTATAAAAGCAGAATTCCCATTATCAGATTATTTGAGACCTCTTCAGTGATCCCTACATTCACTCATTCATTTATACTAATGTAACACATTATGCAAGTATAGAGATAAAAGTAGGGAGAAGTATTTTCATGGTTTTCTTCAAAAGAACCTTCAGAAGGCTCAAATTAGCTAAAATATTGGGGATATTGAACAAAATTTTACCTTTATCTAATTCGTTGTTTGCCAATGTTTGGTTAACATTTCGGTGATTGGTGATTTCCCTGCATTGCCGTTTCGGATCATGAATTGACATTAACTGAAAATGAAAATTTTAAATGTTAATAACAATCCTCTTGAATTTTTCATTTTTATCTAGTCTACAGACTCTATTTTATCCACGACCTCAGTTTTCAACAATTAAAAATCTCAACGCATCATCAACAACACAGGAAATTGCTTCTAAAAAAATACTCAATGCATTAAAAATGCCATAATAGCATTGGCGAAATTCTGGCGTCGCATTGCGCGCCGCACCCTGTATATATTTTCTATAATTACCTTCGATCTGACCATCACGTAAGAAACTTGCATTGTATGCAATCATTATTTTATACAAGTTGCTCTCAACGTTTGATAAGCTGGTTCTTCTCATCAGCTGTATCTTTCGATCGACTACTGCTGATAAACTTGTAGCGTTGCACCTTGATTGGAATAGGTGGAAATTACTCGCATTTAAAGTAGGTAGGCGAAGGAGAAATAATCATTCGGCGTTTCCGTACGGCACAGCTGATTTCAGCTCATTTAACTCGATGGAGCATCCTTTAGTTTTTTTTTTTTTGATTGAATGAGTTTTGGTTTGCGTTCATAAGGATGGTGTCAAAGAGATACAAAGATGCAAATGTTTATCAAATAGAGGACTAAAGTATAATCAGGTGCGATATAAATGGGACACCTGCTAATTTTTTAATATTTCAGGTTTTTGAAGTTGAGGTTTGTAGGTTTACAGGATGAATTAATTGTAGTACTTTTGATATTAGAGAATTTTTCAAAATATTTTTTCATATTTTTAAATAAGTCTTTATAATGGTTTTTTTATGATTTTGGATATTTTGGATAGTTTCTAACCATTTTACACTAAATACATTTTCCATGAATTTGAGTTTTCTAATTTTTTTTAAATGTCAAACATATTTCATGATTTTCTATAAAATAACCAAGGTGTTATTTGATTCTATTCCAATTTATAAATGCATTATTCAAGAATTTAGATATTTTTTGGTACTAATTAGGCTTACACATTCCAGTATTTTACCATGATTAATTCTTAGATATTCTTTACTTGAATTAATGAAAACTTAATAATCTCATGCACGCTTTATTAGTCAAAAAATCACTCAAAAATGCGTAAAAAATTAGCTTTAGAAAATAACCATCATCTAAAATATTTTAAAATTTCATAAAAATGATAAAAACTAAAAAATATATATCGAAATCTGAGCATGAAATTCATCAAAAAGTTACAAAAAAGCTTTCTCTACACACCTATTAACGAATTCGAAATTATCATTCACCAAAGTCTACGCAGAGGCGTTTATTTATTAAATCAATAGAATTCCAAGCAAACAAAAACCAAAAAAAAAAATATTTTAATAATCTAATAGTAAATCAGCCCGAAACAAAATAGCTGCGGCAACAATAATTATTCCTAGTGAAATGTAGGTATTACAGCGCTGCCCTAAACGCTTGTGCACTAAATCATCGGGTGTTTCTAACATTTAACGACCAGTTCCGTTTGATATGAATGATCGAGCTTCTTCCTTCATCGACGTCTTTAAAAAACGCACGATACAGAGGCGAAGAGGTGCCGATGATAAATCGACCACACAAATTTAATTATACGATCGAAGAAGAAAGTGCTTTTCAAACTGGTTATTATTCGTTCAAATCGCTCCGAGGCCCTCAAAACAATGACAAACTAGCCGGATTATGTGCCTACCAACGCTTATCTTCATGCCAGAGCTTTAGTTTGTATATATTATTTAATATAAAAATTCTATAGGATAATTTTTTCTGTTTACTTGTTGGGTGTTATGATCGATTTTCGTGAGGTTTTATTTAAACTAAAATGTGTCCAAAAATTTCTGTGGAACAACGTTGAAGCAGTTGCAAAAAACCAATATCTTACCACAATATTTTACTTTTCTAAACGATTATAAGTTCAGTGGCGTAGCTAGATAACCAAAGGCTCTGGTGCAAAAAAACTGGGGCCCTAACCAGTGGCGGATCTAGACCCAAATAGGCCAAAAAAATTGGTTCCTTCAAACCGTGCAAATGTGGCCCCTTGCACTAGCTCTTGCTCTAGCCCTTCGGTAGCTACGCCACTGTATATCTCACTAATATCTAATCAGCTCACCTTATTTCCTAATGTAGTTTCTTTGGCTAACAGCACGGCCAAGCCGCGCACCCGCCTTCCCGTGCCGAGGGTCCTCTTGGCTTCCGACGTGCTCTTGGCTTCTGGCTTGGGATGGTCGTGCACGCCTTTGGCCTGGAAGAAGATCGCGTGCTCGGTGTGCCGCCAAAAGTGAGTTACCGGATATCCGCAGTGTCCGCGGCACGCCTGCACTTCCAACCGGCCCCTGCACTGCCTGTTCGGGCACGGTTTACCTGCCGATGAAAGGGAATTTCAACGAAACGTCCTGTATATATTTGGACGAAATATAGTAGATTACAATGATGGTTTATTAAAGGATTAATATACAGGGTGTTCCTTAATGACTTGCTAATATTTAAGGGGGTGATTCTTGGGTCCACTTTAAAGAAAAAACTTGATATGAATCTATGTATGTCTTATTACTAATTCTTATTACTATACCTAATTTCATAACAACAGCTTTGTTCGAATGAATGCATTTAGTTTGAAATTGAACGGGGCTTCCAAAAATAATTTTTATTTTAAAAGAAAGCAGTGGCGTAACACTTTTTCCTTCAAAAATATCTATTTGGAGTCCACTACGGATGCCACTGTTGGAAATAAAAAAATTTTTACAGGTCAAAAAATGCTTTTTAATGTATAAATGGGTCCAAGAATCACCCCCTTAGCATATCATTAAGAAACACCCTGTATTTTTATTATTCTGGAATACAGTGGTCTATCTAAAGAATTTTTGTGCAATTGTGGGAAATTAGAAAAAAACAATGAATAATTTTGTTATTTATTCACCTTATAAGCAATCTTTTAGGTGCTCAAAATTTGCAATGAAAACATTCTAATTCTAACCAAATCAAAACTAAACAAATCCACCTTGCCCTTCTACATATTTTTTCAAAAATAATACAACTTTAGTAGAAGACAATACTACTAACAAAACTATACACTTACATAACAAGTAATAGAATATCAGCTTTAATAAAAATATTCCCCTGAGGAGTATACCATATCATATGAATTATATAGATAAGTATAGTAATGAATAAACAGCATCTCATCTCTCACCTTGTTGTTTTTTCCTGGCCTTATCGCATATCGCCGGCCTCAGATGGACTTTTTCGCCGTTCGGCAGCGTGCACCTGAGGGAGCATACCAGAACCCCTAAGCAGCTCTTCTTCAGTATGTGCACGTTGTGATTGTTGGTGTTTCGCATCGCCCAGCCCGAAGAATGCCGTTTGGCCTCCTCGTTATCGGCCCGATAAACTAATCGGCAATGTCCATCGGCCCATTCGGAAAAATTATCGTAGTCGTCTATGCGCGGAATAGCGCTGTCGTTGATGTCCCAGTCGCTAGAATTCGAGTACACCCGGCACGTCATGCCAGGGGAGGAGGGCGTGTGCCTGAAATCATTTTTTTTATAAACACTCTGTATATCTATATGTAGTTACAAAAAGTATATCAAAAAGCTCTAATCTAAGTAGTTAATTGTTTAAAAGGCCTAAACAGGGTGTTTTCTAATGACGTGGTAGAATATAAAGGGGAGGATTTCTTGGTCATTCCCTGGACCTACTTTATTTCTATTAAAACATTCGAATTATATACGATTTGATAAATTAACTGGTCTTAAATTAAGAGACTTCCTACCTAAGATACCTATATTGTAGGTATTTAGTTGAAAATCTTAAAAAAAATTTTTAATTCACCCATCAGTGTTATTAACGTTATAATTTTTGCATGTTTTTGTAGTAGGTACCTAATATGTATTTTTGTGACTTCAAAATTGATAATTCTAAACAATTTTTTTACCCTTACATTGTCTAACAATGTTCTGTTTATTATAATTTAGAAATTATAATAAAATCAACAGAATTGAAGGTATATTAGGCAAACGTTTTCTCCTAAGTATATGCACAAATAATTACTCCTTAAACACCCTGTATATAAGCAATTAATTCAACATTATAATTTATGGACATTAGAGCCCCTCCTATAGTATTTTATATTCAGAATTGATTTCAATATTTATATATACTCTTTTAAAAAAATCAATACAATTCAATAACCACTTAACGAAAGCAAAATCCTGCGCGATTTTTAAGCGGAAATACGAATTTTTTTTCCCTTTTAAATAACTAGTTTATTGCCTTACTTCTTCACTAATTATTGCATTTATCGATTAAAATTAATTTTGTTTCCTGTTGCAACATATGTCTCAGTTTATAATTGAGTACAAGTCCCTACTTCTTCGTAAATAAGCAAATAAATGCATGCACGGTGCACCATCATATGATGAAAATCGCTCATTCTCATTAATATTAACACCTATAAAGACGGGTTTCTTGTCTTGCACTCATGTGCATAAGTACTATTAACATTGATTATTTCTGATATCTATATACCTAAGTATGTTTATAAGAGATTTTAATAATTATCAATATAGAATATCACTACCTCTAAGTGAAAACAGGAATAGGTTGAGATTCCCTTATGTTTTTATTCGTTCTTTAGCACCAGCAAGTCTCTATATCCCAGGAAAATGATATAACTCTAATATCTTACTCCTAAATAGTAGATATATTTTATTGAAAAGGTACGTTTTCAAGTTATCTATACGTCCTTTTTAACTAGAGCTCTAACTTAGCTTTCTAACTTAGAGCTTTAACTAGTCATACTATGTGAATAAGTAGACTTTTCACTTAAAAATTATCTATAACATTCTTTATGAGTACTTGTTATATCTTCAATAATATAATGTTGAATTAAGAATAAACCAAATTTCTACGAGATAATTAAAAAATATAAGTATTTATTAGGTACTTACAATATTACCATATCTTTCCTCCAGAGTTCAACAGTATGTATTGCAATATGTAATGTTAGACCGAACAAACAAATTTATATCCTTTGAAATATCGCGAACTGGCTTCGATCAGTATAGAGAACAAACACAAACGACACAAACGAAGACTATGTGAAAGAAGGATCGGTCGTTACTGAATTACTGAAACGCTGAAAGCCTGAAAGCGACCGCTCCAATAGACCGGCCTCACCCCATTTCTCCCTCTTCCGATATTTGTTCGCATTTTATCCAATGGATTTCGGGCTTTGGCCGTAACCACACCCTTCACTTCCTTCGTCTAACACCTGATGATCGTGCGGAACTGGATTGGTTTGAATAGAACTGAAAGTGTTTTTTTCAGCAGGCTACATTGGGAGATGTAACCGTGTGTGGGCGGATTTTTGGTTTATCGATATTACCTACTCGTTCGTCAATGTTTGAGTTGGAAAATGTAGCGTTAGAAACTTTTGTTGTTAGAAAGTTGATAGCAAATAACTGTTAAATAGGATGTGTTGCCATCGATTTCCCTCGCGAATTTGTTCTATTTTCAAACAGTTCTTGTTCAAACTGATGATAAAATTAAATATTAGTCATGACTGATGTTTTGCAAATCCATAGATACCTATTCATAAAGATGGTAGTAGGTAGATAATTTCAAATTTGTATACTGGTGAAATGAATTAAAAGAATTGCTATTTTACTGATCCTTGTTATTAATTGATTTTTATAGATGAAAGTTAAAATGTTTACTTTATACATATAGCAGCTAAAAAAAAAGCAAAAAATCTCACAATTTAAATAATATCTACCTAATATACTGTGCAATGCACAAAAGTTCTGCATCTTGCGATAGTCTATTCATAAATGAGGCGGATTAGTAAATCAATCAATTGACCAAATTCCAGCTACACCAGAAGCTATACACAGAAGTTATACCTGATGTATTATTATCTATTAGTAGATACTTGGATGGTTCATCATGTATTGGTTTTGGATCAAGATCAAGGATCATGACGGCGGATTACTTCGCCTCATTTATGAACAGACTATAATTATGCAAAAATTGATGAATTTGAACATCCATATAATTTGACAAGCTTTTGACAACATTGGGCCACCCTGTAACACATCCAGAAATCTACTAATTACCTTACACTCAAACATACTTACCTCTTTCTATTTACACAAGTTTCTACTATTGTATAAACAATAACACGCCGACATGCAGACCCGAATTAACTTATTATGTCCCATCATAAGACCCACTTAAAATTTCACACGATTAATACCCGTCACCCTCTGAAAAAATCACTGAATACCAGATATAACAAACGCATATGAAACGCCAATACTAAATTCGAGAGGGTGTTACGAAAGGGACACGGCGTTTAAACGTATTACCATATTTTAATTGTCAATTGTTATAAACTTATCTAGACGCGCCGGATAGATACAGATCAAGCACAGGGGCGGATTTCATATTTTTTTTAAATGGTAAGTGTATCATTAATTCTACCATTGCTAATGCATAAAAATATTAAAAACAGCGAATCATTGTAGTTATTAGTTTAGAAAACATCTAATTTTTAGAGATTTTTTGAAAGGTTCCTCATTTGGCTGGTTTCTTTTGGTTTTAATTTATTGGCTTCAACCTAAGAGAGTCAATCAATTGCCTAATTATTGCCCATTTAAGTGAAGATATTCAATTATATAGTAGAGCCCAAAGAGAGTCAATAATCTATCTAAGAGAGCCATTTATGTACCCAAGAGAGTCAATTATCTAGCTTAGAAGAGCCCAAGATATTCAATACTAAATCTATCTAAGAGAGCCATTTATATACCCATCAAGAGAGTCAATGATTTAGCTTAGAAGATCCCAAGATATTCAATAAATAGATAAATAGATACCTCCACCTGTTTATTATAAAAGCAACATTTTCAGTACTATTTAAAATTATTTACCATTTGACTCTATATAATATGGGAATAAAAAAATGAGCAATAGGAGCAGCCGATCCTGACAGGGAGCGATCGTTCACACGCTCCCGGATCTCGAACGTTCAATTGTCGAACACTGGATGAAAAAGCTAATGAGGGTTCATCTATTAAAATAACACTGATATTTTTTTCTTTTTACACATGCTTGGGCCGGGGGGTGGCTCATTGTCCCTAATTCAGCCGGAGATTGATTAATGTGACGTTAATTTCGAAGGCGTACGCGCACGGTTTTTTGTGCGTTCGGGATGAATTAAGGGCGTGTAAGTAGCTGTAATGACGCCGATGATGCGCTTTTGGCAATGCGGCAAAAAATAATGGGATTATTTGCGTGTATTGAAATGGGGAAATTCCGATATCGTGTATGGAGTAGATTAATACATACAGGGTGTGTCTCAAACTACACCAGGGAGTTACAGTTTTAGGAAAAAAATTACTTTTTTGTCATAATTTTATTATCATTCCAGATATTTTTATGAAATTTTGTCTTTGGACCGAATTTGCTATAAAATCAATGAGGATTTCAAAAATAATTTTGTTTCAAAAAGCAGTGCTGATTAATTATTTTTCTCCAAAAATATTCAGTTCAAACCCCATAGGGAGGTCACTGGTAAAAACTTTAAAAAAGCTTCGCCAAAATATGCTCCTTAAAATGTGCTGTAGAAAATTTCATAAAAATATCTGGAGTGATAAGAAAATTATGATAAAAAAGTTATTTTTTTCCTAAATCTGTAAAACCCTGATGTAGCTCAAAAACTATGAGATTTACATTTTTGATATTAACTTTTCTTCTTGAAATCACCCAAAGATTCACACCTTTAAGTATCGCCACTCAAATAATAAACACCCTGTATTTGTGCTTAAATTGTACCACTAAATATGGTACTCTGTTATTCTATTTTGTATCTATTTTTAATAGTTATGATATTAGTACGAGATATAGAAAGTTGAAAATAAGGATGCGCGAATGTGCAACAATTAATTCACATTTTAAACGAGTGCATAATTGCTACTTATAACAGCTAGAAAATCAAGTTAACAAACTTACTTTAAAAGCGATTGTGTACCGTTACATTAACGAGTTAGTCGGGTTTGTTGTTCATCAAGATCATCAAGAGAATGGCATAGAACGTATGCAGCAAAGAGAAAAAGCGCACGGCGCAAACATGAGAATTGTCATGTGCTTAACCAACGGAGCAAAAAATCCTTTGATTCCTTTGCTCTCGTCTACGCTTTTTGAAGTTATACGGAAACCTTTCCCGGACGCTCTGTTGTGCGAAATATGAAAATGCCTTTGACGACGACGACGACTTGCATTCGAATTGTGTAAATAGTGTCGATTCGCCTCTTTCCTTTCATAATTTACGGCTCGAATCGTACTTGCTTAATATCATATAAACCATCAGTTGAATATAATACTTTTTCTACGACAGTAATATTTATACTATAGTCTATTCATAAATGAGGAGGAGTAATCCGCCGTCGTGATCCTTGTAAAACCAACACCGGATGAACCATCCTAGTATAATATTAAAATATTATCGATATAAAATAACACTTACAAAAAATCACTTAATTAATCTTAAAAAGTGACCGACGAAACGTACCAAAAAATACCAAAAATGCAATTTTAGATGCTTCATCTTACTTTTTATTCAACCCCTATCCATAGGTACATCTAGATGAGATCTACTTTAGATTAGTGTTCGATTTGCATAGGCACCAGTTGCGTTGGAAAGGGGAGCCACCCTTAATTAAAATATGCTTAAGCGATTACAATTATTTTTAATTGAGGAAAACGTGTTTCGTATTTCATTGTTGTGCAATATGGTTTCCATCGTGACACTCGATAATTATTTACCATGAATATTTATGGTGAAAAGTGATGATAAAGTAATGGAGCCCGCATGTTTCGATATTGAAATATTTTAAATTTATAAATACAAATTACTATTGTCGGGTTTTTTTTGGTTTAGAGAGCGCTGTAATGTGGTCTATTTAATTTATCAGTTTCAATTTTCAATAAAATGTGGAAATTTTCATTTGATGAAAAATTGACAAATATATACCTAAAAAAAATTATTCATTAAAAAGATATAATAGGTATGATATATTTTTAAGAGAGATAAATTGGTATTTGTTAAAGGTTTATATCACCCCTATCTTGGCCCACGCTTATAAAATTTCTAATACCATACATATTATTAATTTCATCTGCAAAATGCAATTTTCTAGTAGAAGAGTTATGGATTATTCTCATCGAAAATCCACCACCGAACAGTAAAATTTCCAGCAAAGTCAGCGTCTATTCATTTAACTAACACCCTATATATCAAACGGGAGGCAACGTTCGAATAACCCCCTTTTAGGTCGAAAAATCCACTATTGTCCGATATAAACAAGCATTGTGGAATTTGTAAGGGACTTTCCCGTAACACGATGTTTATGTGTTTTCGAAGCGGGGTTAATTCAATCACCATATTATTTTCTCGTTTGCTATTTTGACTGCCGAAGAGGGTGGTTAGAGGGTGGTTTTTCATTTTTGTTGTTATTATTGAGCACGTATTGAGTGGGACATTACAAAAGATTGCCGTTGGTATATGCAAGATTGATTTTCGACAGACAGGGTGGAAATATTTCGTGTTTATTTTGGTACTTTTGTCCTTGTGATGTTACTACATCATGTAGCCAAAAACAATTTTTTTTGAGAGTATAGATGTACCTAGTAATATTTGATCATTACTCTATCATCATGAAAATTAATAGGTAGTGTGAATGAAAATATTCCCAGGTTTTGGTTTTAGTGATGGGATTCCCACAATCAAGGGTTGATTCCTACCTCAATTAATTAATCTTTTAAACAGTGAGGATCCATGGGAAAGCGTTCTACAGATGCATTGCACGCGTGTGATGCAGCACTTTTTACTAATGGCCAATTAATGTTACCAATAAAAGTCATCGCTTGGATGAATATACCTTTGGCACGGAAGCTCCGGGTATAGATGCGGATTTTTGATTTACTCGATTATAATGTTTTTCATCGGATCGATTGATTTAGTATCTATGATTCAGACTATTGAATTTAAAGGGTTATTACATGTATGTGGTAAATTTTTAAAGCTTTGCTTAGTAGTTTTTTGAAGTTTGATTCGTCAATTCAGCAATTTTTGATAATTCAGTAAATTTTTAAGATGTTTTTAATTTTACAGCCATTTTTAAAGACATTTTCTCATCTTTTGAATAATATGTTATTTTAACGGATTATTTATGATTTTTCCATGATTCCATTAATTTATTTCAGACTATTCATATTTTTAACTTCATAAATTTCCATAATTCTTTTGAAAACATTGAAATTCCTTCCATAATAAAGCTTCATATAATTTACTAGACAAATTTTATCTCATTTTTTAATTCATTGAAACCGCAACGGTCGAAAACCACCCTCGATTTAATTTCCTTTGCAATCCTCACTCGGGCAAATTTAGTTGGATTTATCAGTTTAATTAATATATCAGAAGCACACACAAGAATTAGAAAGGCGAAAGTTTCGCATGTATGAATCTTCCATTATTCGAAATTGGCCGTTTTATCAGGCAATTATTAACGCAGCAGTGAAACTATTGTTTATTCATAATCAAGGATTTCGGGAAATTTTACTTTCATGTCAAAATTAAAAAAACCAATGGTACAATTCTCATCATCTGTATAAAATAAACTTATTTAATAAATACATACATATATTTTTCTTTGTTTATTAAACTATGTGAATTTTTTTAACCGTCATAATTGCCAATTTGGTAGATTTATTTACCAGTAGGTTGATAGATAATAAATCTTTTACAAGAAATATTTTGTGAAGGTTGTATTTTGTATTAATTAACACATACAATCGGCTCTCCCTCTTCTTCTATTTGCAGGAACGCTTACCCGTTTAAAGGGGTGGACACTCAGTCAATATTGAACCCTTCATTAAGGGATAAAAGCCAAATAATAAGGGTTAAATTGGACCAGTGGGCTTAAAATTCTCTTATTCGGTTATGGGAAGCTGCCAATTTAAACAGACGTTTAATTTTCATTTATACACATGCCCTTTTTTATTTTGATTAATTAAATTAAATTAAATTATTAGAAGTGTTTTAAAAAAATCTATTGAAATCTATTGAATTTTGACTCTTTTCTTAATTCATATTTCAATGATAAAAGAAGTTAGTAAGTAGGTACATGTTATAGATTTGTATATAACAAAACGTTTGAATGCGGTAAGATATTAGTAAATCAAGAATAAAAGTATCGAATAACAAAACAACTATTGACTAACATCTACAACAACATCCGCAATTTATGCCCCTTTCACCCTCGACAGGGCCGGAGACCCTCGACTAAAAAATGACAGTTATTTGCATATGAATTAAAAAGACTAACTGTTATCCAGACACGTGTTGATTATTCAATCAATTATTTTAGTTTTTGTTTACAGTCGCGTCGTCCACTCAATGGACAATCGCTTTTACGACCAACACTTTAGAGACAATGGGATGTTGTGCGATATATGGTGGCCATTTTTTGCGTCAGCGGTGAGAAAAGGGTTTGTAATGAGATATGGCCGGCGGGCGAATATGTGGGAAAAAAATTAATTTGCAACCGAATGGATTGAAATTCTATAACTGAGGAAGCTATAAAAATAAATGCATAAAATGAGCTATTAGGGGTAGGGAAGTAAGATTTAAATAAAATGCTCAATTTTAAATATCTTAAACGAACGCGGACCACCCCAAATGAATAAAAAAAAAATACATTTCGTGTGACACCACAAAACGAGTTCATCATCATTCCATTGTTCCAGCCCGGCATTCATCCCGTTTCGTTTTAATTTCTTAATCCCGCAGCAAGTAAAGTAGTCTCTGTTTGTGACGTACGTTGTCTGTTGTCAGTATGTTAGCCTTTGCAAGATATCATGTGTCCCTTTGTGCGATATCTCTTTATTCGGCAGCGGTAGTTCACCGCCTGTCCGCGATGAAATAGTGAAATTCTATTCCTGCTGAACGAGCGCTCGAAGGGTTTTAACTAAATCGTACGCTCCTTTGGTGGATATTTTATTTTATTTTTAATTGTAGAAGGTGAATAGGTTTGTATTATCTTATATCTGGTGATGAGTGGGGACGGTAGTAGGTATAATGATAATGAAATAATTTATATTAAGTTTGTTCGCATTCACAAATTCACTATTTGTGAATTTTTAAAATATTTTATTAATTTATATGTTTTTTTAGGTGGTTTTACAAAAACGAAAGCTGCAAGAAGAAAAATATAATGCCATCTTTTGAACCAATTTAAGTGACAATGAACAAATTCTTCCAGTTTTTCTCTAGTAACAAAAACAAAGCCACAAAAAATCGAAATGATCAATTTCTTTTAAATAGCTCCAAAACAAAAAATAATTTTATAACTTGCACCAGTTTAATGTATTCCAAATTCCACAACTTTTCCCATTTATGCGTGGCGGCATCTCTGATATTTTCCTTGTTACTGTCCATCTCATGTTCCATAATGAATAGGTGTATCAGTTCCAGCAGGCAAATCGATCAATTTAGACCATTTATATAAGACAAAAAACTTACGACAAATCGAGTTAAACGTTTACAAAAAATCAATAGCACTCCTATTATCATCCAACCTGCGCGACTTGGCCTTTGCATTAAACGTCTCTCATTAACGCGAGCGTGACCCATCAAAAGAGCCCAAGACAAAACAGCCCTGACTAAATAGCCCATCAAAGACAAAATCGCGCAATTCAAAACAACCCAAAATAAAATAGCCCGAACACAAAATAGCCTGATGATAGATAAAAGAGCTCATAAATTTAAATTAATTATTGACTAATTCATAATGTTCTGAACAATTCTTGTGATAACAGTCTTGATTAGAACAGAAAAGTTATTTTTTTTTTGATTTTTGAGGTGTTGTTTCTCATGATTTTCATAAGAAAACTTTACGAATTTTTAGGGTATTTCACTATTTTAAAAAATTTTTCAGTTGCAGATTAATTATTAGTAAATTTGGTGCAATTTTTAAAACACTTTTATTTATTGTCGATTTTTCAGGTGATTTTTAAAAATTTTACAAGTTTATACTTGTAAAAAAATTTTTACTTGTAAATTTGCCATTTTTTACACACCATTTTAAAATTGTACTAAATTGCAAGAAAATTGTTTTCATTTTTAAAGAGAACACTTTTTACATGTTCCAAATCTTAAAGAATCATTTTTGAAGTTAAATAATACTAAAAACTTGAAGAGCCCGTAAAAAAACCATCACAGAATCATAAAAAAATTGATGATGGTTCTACAAAACGAAACCTGCAAGAAGAAAAAATAATACCATCATCTTTCAGCCAGGTTAAAGTGACAATAAACAAGTGCTTCCAGTTTTCCTCTAGCAATAAAAAAAAAGTCATAAAAATCGAAAAATTTATTTAATTAACTCAATAACAAAAAATAATAATTTGCACCACTTTAATCTATTCCACATTGCACAACTTTTTTCCATTTATACTGCAGTTGCTGCATCTCTGATAGGTATTTTTCAAGTTACTATCCATCTTCATGTTCATAATGAATAGGTATTTAGAAAAAAATATCACTTCCACCTGGCAAATCGATCAATTTAACCATTTACAAGACAAAAACCCAGCGACAAATCACTGCAACGCTGATGGTTAAACGTTTACAAAAAAAATCAATAACACTCGAATTATCATCCAACCCGCGAGACTTGGCCATTTCATTGCTTAATACGTCTCCGATTAGAGAGTACCTACTCGGTACCAAAAGGCGAAGAAGCGCTGCATAAGCGTGTCGCCCACGGTTAGCTAGACCTAGACCCGGCGTACCTGCGGCACGAGCGATCGGTAAAGCGTGCACGCGATTAAAGTACGCGCAAACCTACCCGTATCGTAGAGTACCTACCTACCTACGATTGGCCCGGTGCTAGCCGTTGGCTTAGACACGTGCTCGGCATAATCTATTCCACGATGCGCCGCCAACAGAACAGTCAGCGGCCCGGTGTTTGATAGGCGACATGTGCATGCGACTAGTACTTGCAGTAAATAACAAAAAAATGCGATCGCAAGGATATGTAATTACTGTTTATGCGTTGGTACATCGAGGTGACTGATAAATTCGTAGATTGCAATGTGCGGTAAGCGCAGCTCGAAAGTGTATTGTAATACAACCATTAGCAGAAGATTTAAAAATTTCTTTGGGCTGCAGCTAATGAAGGAATAGATATCTCCAATCATTCGATATTTATTAGTACCTAGTACAATTTATTGCAATGTGTGGCCTTAACAGACTGTATCATTCAGCCCACATTGCGACACTATATATAGCCAATTTGATTGATCTCATCAAACAAATTTTGAATCATGGAATCAGTAAAACGAACGAATATTAAAATTCAAACGGGTTTCTGTTATCCACATTTACACATATATGAGCGGCCAGGTGTTTTGTTCGAGCACCGCAAACCGTAACACCACTACTCGTAGAAAAGAGATAAGCAAAAATTCGAAAACGTTACCGTGCCTGCTCATCCTTGTCCTCTTGAAACGACCGTATTAATCCGCGAATCCGAGAGTTCCTAAAAATTGTGCGGGCACATCAAATCGCACGTCCCTCGTATTTGAGTGTATAGTCTTTCTGAAGTCAATTTAAACTTTTGTTATAGTCTATTCATAAGGCAGATCAATCGGCCAAATTCTAGCCTACACAGAAGCTACACACAAGCTACCTGCCCAACACAGAAATTGAAGAAAATTATTGCATGTTCAAGATAATACATATTTTAATATTACTTGGATGGCTCACCCTGTATTGGTTTTGCAAGGATCACGACGGCGGATTACTCCGCCTCATTTATGAATAGACTATAGTTAAACTTCTTTCAACTCAAAAATGAGTCATGTTCTAAAGAAAATGAAAATTATTGTAGCATAGCCACTTGTAAATTTTCTTCTAATGCATCAATGAGTTATGTTTGAATGTTGAATGCAAGTACCTAATACATTTTCTATAGAAAGAGAAAAATGTAGGCAGAGTTATAGTTTGGAAAAAAAGCTCATTAACTCTTCTATGAAATATTTATTTACACATTTATTTGAACTCTAAATTTATAATATATTTTTTCTTCCTATAGTCATTTTAAAATTTTAAACCTAATTTGGAAGGACTATAAGAAATTGTAATAAATAAAATGGGTACACTACACATACAGATAAAAAACGTGAATGGGCCGTAGTTAATCGGCGACAATTAACTCACATTTACATGTTTTAACAATGCAAATTGTAAGTAAATATTACTAAACGTTTCGGATAGGTAATAAATTACCATCTGGACACCATTTAATTCGAGATGGTAGTTGATCGGCGTGCCATGGCTCGCATAAAAGATGCCCATAATGGTTCGCTCGGTGTACCCTTCGAATATTTGCAGAATCATACATGGCATAGTCCGGGCAGTAGGTATTTGATTTGAAGAGCTTGTTAGGTCCATTGTCCCGTCGAGTGCAAGGAACAAAAGGTCAGTCAGATTTGGTATGTTGACAATGACGGTATTTGAATAGGACGGTGGGCTATCGGAAAACGATCTATCTTGTAATTTGGTGGATTACTGACACTCGGCGTGCGGCGGTGTACATAATGCGAATTTTCGTGTTTTTGTTTAATTTTCATTCATTTACCATGATGTATAGGGTGTACCAAAATAAGTATCAAATATTTAAACCAAATACTCTATGGCTAAAGTAGGAAGAAAATCAATTTAAAACTAAAAAACTCAATTTTTATGCGCCCTAAAAAGATTAAATTTGGTTACATTTACGATTATCTACAAAATTAAAACCCTATGCACATTGGAGCAGAAATAAAAAAGGCCATTGTTAAATATTCCAGCTATCATTAACCGTATTTGAAGGATACTTACACGATTTAAGTACTTCATTTTGTGAATACAGAATAAACAAAGCAGCTGCTCTTCTATGTAGATCGAACAAGCGATATTTAAATTTTTCCTCTTTTGATTCTGTCCACATTTCAATTTTATTAAGAAGAAGCAAACGTGTCAAAAAATTGGAATTAGTTCAAATTTTTATACCAACATAATTATGTAGAATATTATTGACAAGCTCGCGCAGTTAGCGAGACACAAACTCAAAAATACCTAACAAACACGCATGATATAATAAGAGTACTTTAATCAAGGTTTTAATAGCGTTTAAAACATTAAAATCTTTGATAAGTATACTCATTTTTTTTAGTCCATATATAATTTACATAACTCTATTTAAATGACCCAACAACCATCATTAGTGAAATGAAAACAAAATGTACCTACTGATCTATTTAGGCTTCGTATTTTATTTTATTTTATTTGTTAAAAAAACGAAGGCATATCGTTAATGGATGTATAGACCATAGCTGGAAATATAATCAAGCTTTCAGGTGTATAACCATATTAGTAACACCCTTTGTACATAAGTGTTTATTAAATTATAGGTTCGCAAGTAACAATTATTTACAGTTTAGATCAATTGAAATGTTGCTTGTACTCTAAAAAAAATAGCACCTTTTCATTATCTATTATCCGTTTCGAATCAGCGCTTCTAACCGAATCGCTAAATTAGTGTATTCAAAAGGATATCATCTAAAAGTAGACCCTTATCAACACATATCTCAAGTTGCATGCAAGTAAGTATATAAAGTTTATATTACAGTGGACGCGGAAAAAAATCGGCCGAACAAGAAGGTAGGAATTACTTAATCGAATATAACACGCTACACGACGTATTTTATTTTACACTTCGATTTTTTCCAATAAAGATTCCAAACAAGTCATGCCGGACATGCACGAGCAACGCGCGTCGAGATTATATGTTAATAGAATCGCTTACACCCCTACGTGATTAACCCTTTTAATTCGAATCGGATTTTCAAGGCGAAATGTCGGCGAGGCGGACACGGTACGTAGGCATTTCATTACGCGATATTCGAAATCGAAAAAAATATATTCAATCTAATCCGGCGAACTGCGAAGTCGTGCTACTTACAACTTCCAAATTAATGCTTTGCTCGGCCGAGATCGAACCGAAGGAGATTAACGTGCAGGAGGAGGCGGCCGGCGCAATCAGCGGGAGTCCGTGTAATAGGCGTTAAATCCGGATTTTTTTAATTGTATTGCCATTGAAAGTGAAAAAATTTACCGTACAAGACATGAACTTTTTCCTCGTTTCGTTTTGGGTATACTATAAGAATCATTTTTGATATAGAAGAGCATATTTCTTCTAAATCTTTAAGAGAATAGCAAATATTATAGATCTGAAATTTTGGAGAAAATTAAAAGATAGTTATAATACTACTTATATTCAATAAAATTATTTTCCTTAATACAAAAAATTTATATATAGTTTGTGCAAAAAAAAGTTACATGCACGTCATTAATTTCGTCATATTTGACAAGCATTGTGCCCAACACAATACGAACTCAAAAAACAGATTAAGTTTAATAAAAGCAGAATTAAATCATCCAAGAAAAATATACAATATTATAAAAACTCAACGTTTGTATCATAAGTTGATACTTCTTTTTTAACTGTTTATGAATCTCTTAATTCCAAAATTTTTACAAAAATTTTCCTTAATTTAAATAATTTTTACCTTTTTTTCGAATTTCGAATATTTCGCAATACGTACCTGCTTCATTAAATATGAAATATATTTATTTTTCAGCACGTATTTGACAGATGACTGCCATAAATAAATTTCGTATTTAATAAAGCAGGTACGTATTGGAAAATATTCGAAATTTTAAAATTTTCTATCTTCTTAGTTATTCAGAATATTCAAAGTATCAAAACTTACGATACACCCTGTATTTAAAAAAAATTTATGAATTCTTCAAAAAACTCTCAAGCACCTAAAGTTGCCTAATACATTTAAAATTGATTCAATAATTTTAATTCACAACTTTTTCTCTCTAATTACTTCAATAGCAATCAACCTCTGTCAAGGAAAGTTATGATTTTTGGGACAACCTGTACAGTGATATCATGTGAAGTACCTACATATGAAAATAATTAAATCGTTGGCCAAATTTGGCGAACGGATTTAGTAAAAGTTTTTCACTCGGTGCACAAGGCGCATCAGTCGTTAGTGTTAATAACTGGCCATTAGGCGCTTGAAGAATATGTGCAAGTGGAAGGACGCATATAATAATAAATGCTAAAGATGAATGCTCAGCAAATGAAATAAGTAAGAGCAGGTGCGTGCTAAGTAAACGACTTGAATCCTAATATGTACTCGCTTTACACAAATATTTTTCATTATTTTATTAATGCTTTAAAGTTGTAAATAAATTCGATTTACGATTGCGCTGCGCATAAATCAGGTCGCTTTTATTATTACCGATAAATCTAAATTTGATTATTTGTAGATACCAATTATATCAATAGCTTGGCTCACAGTGGAATATATCTATAGGAAATCAATTGCAAGAATTTGTAGGTATACAGGGAAAAATTAAGGGCAAATTAAAGGCAATTTAACATTAAAGTTGAACAACTTTTGTTCATGCTCATACAACTTTTACATTGTAAATAATAACCGACTCATTTTTCGCAAAATATGCGATTTCATTTAAGATGCTCCGGATTCTTAACCTTTTAGTTAAATTACCGGTAGGTAATTGGCACACCCGTTTAAACATTATTGCTGTACTTAATAAAATCGCGAAATTTATGTTAAGCGGTTTCAGGACATTCAAAGAATTTCATCGTAGATAGAGAAGCATTTATAAAACTCCAAAGTCACCAAGCAGAACCCATTTTAAACAGACAAAAAAACGCTAATCAAATCTGTGTAAGATTAACTTACTGTATACACATAACATTACATACAACCTGAATAGAAAATAACTTACAAAAGACAATTAAATTATATACTTTAATTTTGATTTTTACTTGGCGATAATTAAAAAACTTAAATTTATTTAGTTCTCACTCAATTGGCCTGACAACTTAATTAATTCAGAGAACGCTAACTCGTACACATTTAAAATACGAAGAATGAAGTTTATTAAGGATCATACGTGGAATAATTAGAGTGTCTTATTATGGGATATAAATTAATTAATGCGCGGATTTTTTAAAGAAACGAATAACTGCATTAGTAGCTGTTGTCAGTGACAGGATGATAATCATTTAGCAGGGTTTTATAAGGCATGTCGAGATATCCGAGAGACAACAACATGCCAAAATTAGAGAGGAGGTTTCCTTTTTGGTTGTTTTTTTTTTCGTTCGGTGTATTTTACGCTACATGGAGAACTAATTGGTTATTACCCTTATCAACTTGCACTGATTTTGATACTCATTTTTCAAATTTCAGAAAGAATTGTAGACAATTTCTATGACAGAATGATCGAAATATCTCGGAAATAAATTTAGGAGAATGTTTAATAAGAATGAAATAGCAGAGAAAATGTTTCCTTTGCGTTTGGACCAGTATCCTGGTAAGCAGTGTAATATGATTAAAATTTTCGAAAAATATTCATTTTGTACAGGATTATTAAATTGTTGTGAAATCTATAATTTATTATTAATTTAATCCATTTAGTTTCTACAGAGTGTAAACTTAGTAGGTACTACTTTCTTGGAAAAGTGGTCATAACTTTTAACCACTCAGCATAATATTATGAATATTATATTTTTGGAAAGCAAAAAACGAGCTAAATTCAATTTTTGAATAAAAAACAGGATATTGCCTTCACAAAAAATGTAAGTTTGGTCTATACCATGGTAAAATGGACCACTTTGCATAAATCCAATTTTAAAATATGCAGAATAAAAGTATCTACATAAAAATTTTGATAGATCTTATCTACAGTAACTGATACATTGAGCTTTTCCATAATAATGTGCCCCCTTGTATATTCATGAAAATTGTTATAAAAAGTACTGGGTTCAAAATATTAATTTTTGGGACTTTCTATGGATTTTTCTATCTAGTTTTTTGCTAATTGTTGTAGTGTATTTCATTAAGTATTTTAGTCCTTTCAGTAAGTATCATCAATGATTATTTTGCTAAAATTTTGTCCATTTCGATGAAGATTTTGGCCGATTCAGAGACAATATTTTGAACTATTTCTTTCAGTGAGTAATTTGCAGTATTTTAACTACTTCAACAATTATTTTGGCTCTTTTCAACTGATCTATTGATCAATTTTAATCAGTAGGTACTTACCTACTTGGCAACAGTACCTAATAAAATTGTCTTCCCATTTCATAGAGATTTCCTAGATCAATATTTTAGTAGATATAGCTATAGTACAAAATATCTTCATCCCTCTACATGAATATTTACAGATGATACATTTTTTTGGCAACAAAATTCTCCTATAATAATACCAACAATTACCCAAATAACATACACAAAGTATCCTCTCTTTATATCCTCGATTTTAACAATTTGGTTTGATTGCGGTTATTCCTATTATGCGTTTTATAATGAGCGATTATCAACAGCGGTCTGCGACTCCCCAACGCGAGCATCCTACCTTCCATTTAATCGCGCTGCCCCCGAAGCTCGAGCCCACTTCGGTGGGAATTTAGTTTAACACCCGTCGAAAGAGGGGTGGCTCGACGTGCCCGGGATGATTGAAGATTGAACGTCGAACGTCAGTTTAAATATGGGCTGATAATTTTTGCGGCGATCGCCCGGCCTTTTGTTGTACGCTAACTGGAGTTATTGCTTTGTTGCGATACGGGAGCGCGCACGCCGGCCCAAAAAAACGCAGAAATACGATCCCGTGAATGCCTGTTTTGATTTTTGATGGTAATAAAAAGTAGATTAGTGGTTTATTGAGGCCATTGAGTCGTTTGTTGTAATCGTGACACCTGAGGTGATTTATATTTACGTTGTTTGGTAAAAAAATCGAGGATAATGCTGGAAAAAATTCGCTTTTGTGTCGTTCATTTATAACGCTCTTGTAGTATATGGACTTCGGTGATAAAATAATACGTTGCAACGATTTTTAGATTTGGTTTGCTTTACAACGATTTTTTTTGAAATCACTCATATTATACACAAAATGTTACAGGACTTTATGCACGATTTTTAGGTAGTTCATACCTAAGTAATTCCTAAAGTAGGATGTACTTAAATCGTATACTTACCTAATCGATTTTCACCAAGATTACTAAGAAATACATAGATAAAAATTTGATTTTAACAGTTTTCTGCATGTTATTGCTGCTTAATTTTAATGTGTAAATCAAATATGTGGTGGGAGATCATAACACATTATAACTGAAATAAGTAGAGAGAAAAGAATAGAAATGAGGTAAATATTCCCCCAAGTTTTATAACCTACTAAATACTTCAAAACTTTAACTTATTTGCCATCTTTTTAAAAGTTGCTCCTTTTACTGGTATAGAAAAGTAATAAGTTACATCTCATAACAGATGAACACCCAGTATACATTAACTAAAATAATTTTATCCACTATACATATATTCAAAAAATATATTTACAATTAATTCTCGACCTGAAAAATGTCTGCCATTTCTTAATTAACAACAACAAAAATTCCGCAAACTACCAACAAATAATACTATAAAATCTACAATCTCAAGTGAGATTTTCATCTAAATCCTGCTAAAGATGAAAAATATTGTAGTATATACAAGTATATTTCCTAAATGCTTTAGGCAAGCCTAATGAGCTGTCCTAACTTTAGGTATTTCCTATTACCTTTAAGTATTACTTAGAGCAAATTGTATTGAGTACTTCCTAAATCTGGTTTAAGTATTACCAAACAGTAAGAATTGGTGAAATCGAGCATTATTCCTATTAAATGTTACAATGTTCTAATATTTACCTAATGACAAGCACCCCAGAGAGCGACAATTAGGATTAATTCTGGCGCATTATCCGCCAATCAGTGGCCGCCAATCGGAATTAGGCATTAATTGAATGAGTCATGCGTGCCTCAGCGAGCCCTCGAAGGCCTAGGAGAGGCGAAGGGCAGGAAATAACCCCTCTGCGAAGGACGGTAGCGTGCGTAGCAATAACGCACGTGGGTTTTTAACAGCCAGCGAGGCTATGAATAAAATTCTCTTTCACAGTCAATTAACTGTACTGTACCGGCTCGAATTAGGGGCACTTTTTTTATCTTTGTTTTAGGAATAAATTTTTAGTGTTGTTTGAATAATTTTATAGTTTTCGAGCAGAATTTTATGGCAATATGGTCATTAGCTAGGGGGATGATACTTAAAGTTAGGTTTTTGATGGTTTATGGGCTTCAAGTTTTTAATATATTAAAATTTTGCAGAATTTTATTTTATACTAGGGTAGAAACTGAAGGGTTCAAATTCCATAAAAGTTGTGGATACAGTAACTATGTAATATCATTAATTTTCATACCGAAGTTCAATTTTCTTGTGATACAAAAAACTCCATCAATATTAGAAAATTTTGCCCTTGTCCACCTCCAGGGGTGAATTTTCGGAAAAAATCTGAAAAATTCTCAATACTATCAAACTTCTATGAGACCAAATTTGTTACAAATTAAGTTCAATTGCAGCAAATCAAAATTTTTAATTTCATTATTTTATACAATGCTACCTGCCGTACCGGGGACAACTCGGACACCATCGGGGGAGAACTCGACCCATAAAAAATTACCTGCTCGAATACGGGGGACAACTCGGATACTCCGTTAATCCCTTTAAGGTGGACAACTTTTTTGAAAAATTCATCAACAATCAGCCTTCCAATATTCCTAATATTTTCCTTCCCTCGCCCAAGTACTTTATATTCATAGAAAATGTGTACATTCCATTCAACCAAATGGTTATTTGGAACCCCCTGTTCATCCGCAGACTCCCGAAAAACTTGTGAATAGTAAATATAATAGTAAGCACTTAAATTTATTTAAAAAAAGTCAATTGTGCAGCCATCTGACGCACGCGATGTACAGCGATGCTATCAATTTTAATCAGCAGCGGTACGAGGAGAGGCGAGCCCCTTTCGAAAGAGGACCAGGAACCGGGCGCGAGCTCCAACATCTGACGCCGCGTTTAAATTGCTCTGTTACATTAGTCATTCGTGTTTCGGTATGCGCCGCATATCGCATATCCCTCCGTGTCCACAACTTCCAACATAGATTGTAATTAGTCTCGGTGCTTTCATCAGATCGTAGTTTTGGATCTGCTATGTCCCCGCATTCGCCCGAATAAATATCAAGTGGTGCAATGGGGGAGGTGTACGGTAGAATTGCTTTTTAATTTTAACTTCATACTAAATTAATTTGGGTGCCAAAAGAGTACATATTCCTAAATAAATTAAAACATTATTGTATATAGATTCTTTAAATGGAATAAATTCGCTAGCGAATGGTCACAAGCCATAAGGTTTCATTTGAAAAAAAAGTCTCCACTCAGTATAATGAGGTGTAAATGGGGATGCATGTAAGTATGGGCTAGTAATTTTCTGGAGATGTTTTTGTAAGCAGATATAGATAAGTTGGTGAGGTATAGAAGTAAAAGTGAAATACCTTAGGCGTAGGTAGGTATGCGCAATCTTAAAATTTTAGACACCGTACAAGAAACGGAATTCCTCAAAAATATCATCAGGACAAGCGTATAATTCAAAAACTATTGCGATATACGGTTGGCACCTCTCGGGTGACAGAAGCGGCCGTGTAGTAGGCCGCATCTCACCAGTATTTCAGACGTGATCTTTCGATATTTTTTCGCGTGTGATATGCTAGCAATTCAGTTTCACTGCGAGAGAAATCACCACACCTCCTACCTGCTGAGATATTGAACAGCGGGTTAGTTATGGCTCCGCATAAACCACCGTGATTTATGCAGAAATGTATATTTAAGACGTGAAATTAGCGTTTGTCAATTCGATGAAATAGGTCTTTAAAAACTGCAGATTCTATATTTTAATCTATCACCGAAGAATTAGGATATTAGAATTAGAATGATTGGATCCTTCAAAAGTCATCAAATTCTTGATTTGTTTTTGAACGAGTGAGGGGAAGATCTATGCCTGCTGTTGCTAATTGAAAATATTTTTAAAATTCTGAAGAATTTATTGATAAAATTTTCTTTACAATTATTGATATGCGAGGTTTTAATTGGAATTTTTTCCAGTGAAATTAGATGGATATTAAGTTAAAAGAGCATTTTTTTAAACATTTCTTAATTATAGAGATATTTTCGTAAATTATTATTAATAGTGCAGACCTTATAAATCAAAAATTTTTACGAAATCGACTGTAAATATACCCATACCCAATGAAACAAACAAAAATATATAATAATACCCCCAATAATATTAGGTATCATTGAATTTTTCATCCGACCAGTAATCTTTAACCTTAAAAATCACTCTCTATCTCTTAATAGCGAAAAAAGAGAAAAGTTTTAACAATTTCAGACGAGTTAAAAATACACCATACCTGTTCTAAACCGCGTTTTGGTTAAAATTAAATTAACGAGCTTTGTAGTTCACAATCTACCGCTGATTATCTTATTACAGAGATCGTACGCACCATTACCTCTATAATATAGCAACCGTATGGGTTTCTTGGGAGGTCACAGGTCGAGTACATTTTCTACAATTCAATGGTAATTGCTCGGGAATCGTTTTTACTGGACGCGAAACAGCGGCGGTGCAAATTCACAATCTTACAGAATCGCCCATACAACGTACTTAATAACAATATTAATAGAGCTATTTAATATCTCCTATATCTAATGGCTTCATCGGCTTTTTTCTATAACGATTGCTATAGAAATGGCAGCTCCACAGGCTCAATGAATTGCGCATTATTACGTATAAATCCTCGACGATTACCTTCGAAATCCGATTTTATCGAAACCGAAAATCTGTCGAGGGTTTGTGTACACAAAGGTGACTTTCTGATGGTCGCAGATAAAGTCCCATTGTTCGCTCTAACTTCCCTCAAACACATGTCAATTTTCATATGAAGATATTCCGCGTCTCGAGAGCCACTCGAGCTCGAAACGGTAACGAATTTTCGGGGTTTCGTGGCGCATTGTACGCTAACCTAAACGTTAATCTTTTTACAATGGGTGGTAGTCCGTAAGGGGCGCGAATTAGGCTCTATTAAGTGCAATTAAGTGCGTTTTACGGATGTATATGCAGGTAGGTATGTGCTTCGTTTCCCGGATTTTGAATGTTCTATTGAAAAATCGAGTACTTCAAAAGTATCTATTAAAAAAATAAAATTTAATTAGACAAAAAATCTGCACAATGTACCGTATACCTTATAAGTATTTATCGATTCTTTCATCAATAGTTCACAACAAAACCCAATCCTTTTGTCCTCCAACAAAAAACAACACCTTATAATTCACCTATCTACATCTACATTGAGGTTTTCAAAAGGGAAATTAAAAAAAAAACCGAACAACTCTCGCCTCTTTAAAGAAAACGACCACCTCTTGGAATTGCTCAAGCTGCGTCCCATTATCGCTTTAATCCACGGAATCTAATCACGCACAATCTGTCTCCTGAATGCGATGGAAGGCACGAGGGTGAGCGAAAAAGGTGCAAAGGGTTAAAACGACAATCGGGTACCTCATGCGGAGACTGTAACGGTAGCAACTTATCGAGATTTCGCTGACAACGAGGAAATGTTGTTTTCGTGTCTTCTTTATTCGTTTGGATAACTGGTCGGGCACGCACGGAGTCTCACCTAAAATTGTAGATACATTGATTGTTATAGCCAAATGTGAGTGGAGGAAGATGCATAGGGTGTTTAATAATGACAGGTAGAAAGGGGTGGTTTTTAGGGATAAAATATTCTTTATTATAAACAGTGTTCCTGATGACTTTATATTTCCTTGCTCTTTTAATTATTGTATGTCTTTTCATTCTAGTTTTACAATATGATAATATTGTACAAACCTTTTTCTCACATCGCTTTAAATTAACATTTTAATTGAGTATGTAATTCATATTTTTTTATTAGAAGAGAAAAATGCTGTTTGTAAAAGCATCCTGCTCTTAGTTTTTTATTATATACAAAGAGTAAATCAAAAGTTAGTGGACATACAAGTTTTTAAGTAAATGCAAATAACTGGAAAACTGTTGGGGTTTTGGATTTATTGCACAACGCGACATTAAAATTTACCGAAAAGTAATTAAATGTAAAAATATATAGGGTATCCCATAAAAAATAAGAAACTTAAAATTCCAAAAAGTATGGTAAAAAACTAAACATACTTCTGCTAGTATACACCTAATTTGAGAATCCGCATTACATCCCCACCAATTTTCATAAAAATAACTTAGTACATAGTGCATATATGGTTATAGTTTAATATAGTGTTGGGACACCCTGTTGATTAAATAACAAATCGAATACACCTCGTACATATAGTTATAGATGTTCTTGTAGTTATCGGCCTCCGGTGCGGCCCAGTCTCTCTGCAACTGCTCGCAGCAACGCGAAGAAAAAAGCCAGTTCCAGTTGAACCGTCTGAAACTGAACTTTTATTATTTGCGATGCAGCTGTAGGTACTTTACTTATTTATTTATTTTATTTCCACTATAAATTCTAATCCTATACCGCATTATTTATGTTACAAGTTCATTATTACGTCAGACTTGCAAAAATTTGTTTTATGTTTTTAGGTTTAAGGGCGCTGTTTTATTTAATTAATTCTCGAAGAACATCGTCTTGAATTTATGAGCGATCTAAAGTGGGCCTGTAAAAATCAACTATAGATATTCGATTGCAGATTCTGTTAAAAATTTTATGTAATATTTGTGTACACGTATACGTTGCAATTAATTCTGTAGGTATCGAGAAAAAATAGGTAGAAAATTACAAAAACCAACTGTACGCTTTATCGAAAAAAATTTCTAATTCATGCGGGCTTGTGTCACGAATAATATATCTTTGTTTTATTTCCTTTTTTTATCGTTACTATTTAGCGGCACGTGCTATTTCCGATAAAAATATGACCATATCAACATTACTCCACAATTTCATGCTAATTGCGAAATTAATATTCACTCGTATAATGCACCCTGTACAAGTTATTGAAACCTTCGATTTCTACAGAACATCAACAATAACTGAAGACATGAGATAACCATTTATTATCCATTTGAAAGTTGCGCAGATTACGTCTCTAGTTATTCTTGCTGAACCGTAGGATTATTCATTATGCCGAAAAACTCGATTAACAAACGCAATTGATAAAGAGTGAAGTGTTTAAATAAAAAAACAACTTATCATCACCTGTCACTCTTATTTGCAGCAATACAGTGCCATAGGAACAGCTGTAGGAGGTAGAATGTTGCGCAGGTCACGTTCTCAGCTATTCAATTTGCACTGTACCTATCTAATATAGATTTAAGAGTCTACGACTAGTTAGATATATACTCATTCATACCAAGGATGTTCTGACAAGTGGTAGGCAATAAAATTAGCTCGGTAAAATTCCCTTGTAAGTACACCTTTAGTCTAACGAACGTATTAGAATTAAAAGTAATGATAGAGAGCACTTGCAGGCGTGTGCCGAGAGTATGTGGGTACAGGTGATAATTTTTTTTACAATCGTTATTTTCTTTTTTACTACTTACCTATTAATGCACGTACTATTTATTATAACGGTCGGCGGGACTGATTGAGGAGAAAATAAAAGCAAGAGCTAATAAGACATGAACGCCGGCCGGAGTTCGTCCGTTCGCGATTAATTATTCGACACAATTGGAAGCGTAATTTATTAAGCCGTATTCTCCTAAGGTATGCCAACAAGACTTGCAAAAAAACTAATTAATTTTATAGGTAAAATTAGCGTTTTTGTTTTAAATCAATAAGGTTCGTTAATTAACAACGCGGGGTGGTCCTAGGCTCTGCTAAAGCGAGCGTACAATTAAAAAAATCGTGTAATATATGGATGTAACGAAATCGTGAAAAGTGCGGAATTTTCCGGCGCTCGGAACCGGCGGTAGATAACAAATTGTTCGGGATAAACATTAATTTGATAGATTATCCGCGCTGTTTATCTCTAAAGGCCGTTCTAATTGGCAGACAAAGGAATGAGCCGGCGACAGAAAGGGATAGAGAGATATTCGCGGCGAATAATCACTACCTAACCGAACTGGAACTTCCCATCCATATAACGAGAGATATCAAATCGGTTCCCTATCCTGTGCGATATATCCCCTAATTACTGTAATCAGCACTACTTTGAGGGTTAAACATTGTTTGGCGTTTATCGTTTTGCTGAGCCGAGCCGCTTCGTACGTATTCCATCCACTATATGCCTATTTAATTGCAAGATTAAACCGCTCGGAGGTGCACGAACCGCCTCGTTTTCTCTTTATGCCCGCTAATAAAATTTCTTAATAAATTGATTTTGAACGCCGACGTGATTAATTTTTCTCTTGTAATATTTTAGTTATTATTTATTATACACTCTGTATATAGTATTTGTGCAAAAAAAGTGAGTTGATGGGCTATGTTGTTACAGAGAAATTTTGCATGGTTATATCTATATGGAGAAGAAGATTTTTTGGTTGAGATTTTCAAAATATAAGATAATTTTTTCGGATAGGAAGGTTTTTGATTTTTAGGGGTTATTAGGCTTTTATAGGGTTTGAAAGGGATTTTTTTACTTTTGCCATGGAAAGGAATTTGAATAAACTTTAGAGAGGTTTTAAAAGACATTTTTATTGAATTTTCATAGTTTTAGGCGGTGAATAATAAAAGTTAATTGTGTTTTTTCAAAGTTTTACAAATACATTTCACTATTTCATAAATAACGGAGAGGAGAGGAGTAAAAATTATGCAAAATAATCCTTAAATGACACAAAATTTAAAGTCTTGGCAAAAATATAATTAATGTAACTTTTACCCAAATAATTTGAAACACAAAAAATTAGGAAAAAAAACTGGAAATAAAAAATCCATTCAGAAAAAAATTCAGAATTTTAAAATTTTGGAAATCTAATAATCTTCAAAAAATCAATTACTCTTTGCAAGAATCTTAAATATGCTGGAGACACCCTTTGAAATTCATAATAAATTATTTTGTGGAATAGGAACATTAAAAATTTTTTAAAAATAATAGGTAATAACATTAATCCTCTATAACTCCTGGAAAATTAAAGTACATTTCCCTATCATGTATTCCTACATAAGACTTATAAACCTGATCAATCATCATCACAAAACCTATAAACGAAGAATAGTGTTAAAGACTGAGTAATACATACGTGCGGATTATCCTAATTACCCTTATTTTTCAACATTTTGCCCACCTCGTTATCTAGTCAGATAAGAAAAAGGGCGAATGTCCTTATTTGCAGAAATTACGAAAATTAGAGTGATTCCCGACGATCGCCACTTCTTTTTCCCGGTCGTCGGATTTCTTGCTCGATTCCGCTTTATCGAGATGGGGATTTAACGCTCACGATTGATGAACTCCATTAACGTTTTTCTCGCTTTAATCGTCTCGGAATGAATAGTATAATTACATGGCATTTCGCGACATTTTTCGTTGTTCATTATATTATCTACAATTATGTAATAAGATAGAGGTTAATTATTGGTAACAGTTGGAATATTGCTCAATGATTTCTTCCTATAGCTAGGCATATGTGACCTAGGTAAGTACTTATAAGTACTTGGTTTTCATCGTTAAGAATCCAATTTACATACTCCCCGTTTCTTTCAATAACACTATCGAAAACCAAGTAAAAAAACGTATCAAACTACCGCCCGCTGGTCCTTACAATCCGCTTAAAGTAGCGAACGATATTCGTGAATAGGCCCGACAGAGGGGTGAGTTACGATATGGTGGGCCCGATTTTTCCGTCTCGATGAGTTTAAATGACAGAAGAAAGCATTTTTGTGCGCTAATTTTCCATTATTGTCGCCACTGAAGCGGCTCCACAGAAGTCCTTCATGTGCCTGTTCGGTTTGGTTTTGGTTATGCAATTGTTATCATTATTTTCTCCCCTTTGATCGCTCCCGATTTATTCAAAATAATGATACTATCATATTACTCATTGAAATTGCAAAAATTGAAGCAACGCTGATGTGACCCGGGAAATTTTAGAAAAATTATTCTACTCCCCACCAGCGAATTTATTCCAGTTAATTATTATATTAGATACTTACGTAGGTACTTGTAAAGTAAATGTTTATTGTTATAATTTTTAGGGGATGCTAAATTCTTAACTCGTTCAATCTCACTTATTTTTAGGGAATTATTGTATGCTTTATTGGTTCCCACAAGAATCAAAGTAAGTTATTAGGTATTTGGAAATAATTTACATAACTATCGAGTACCTAAATAAGATCAATTAAATAAGATCCTCTACAATTCGTCTTTATTCGGCCTCTAATTGCCGCAACCATCTGTCATAAAACTACGAAAAGTCATTATTTTAATAGAGCCATTGAAAATTTCAATGAAAATGACCTCGACAAGACGGTTTTTATCAACGAGTGTCACTTCACCCCTCCCTGTTTTTATGTAACTTTCGTCCTCTTCGTGCTTACAGTACTAATTCACCCAATGAATTCCCCATTTCCTACTTTAATTGACAAACAGAAACGCAGCCGACAAAGACCGACCCCTCTTTGTTTCAATTAAAATAAGAGATTCTGAAAACTGATTCGATCGAAAACATTATACAGGGAGCTTTGAATTTCTCGTAATTTCAATTCTTATTAAAATTAAAATCGTCCTCTAATGCCCCGCAAGCTTCGTGGATCCCATGAAGCGAGTATTATTTCTCGAAAATACCGTAGTATTTTACGAAAATCAGATCGGAAAATATAATGGTGAATCTGATAAACGGCCTTAACTGTCAGAAGTAACTGTTTCTCACAGTGAAGGACCGAACTCTGGGGCTCAATACCCCAAATTGCATAACCGAAGTGGTTGCCCGCGGCGAAGATAAGAGAGATAAAACCTTTCCGGACCACCCTGTTCACACGCAATCGTTGGTTGCTAATAATGCGGAGTCCTTCAGGCTTCACGTGTGCAAGTTGCTGCATCTGGACGTTCCCGGCGCGATATTAATTAATTTATTACCTCGGAATACCGTTAAATTTTTACCTGTTTCGATTTTTCGATTGAAAATTGTGAATTACCCCGGACAGTTCCAAATTATTAGTAATTTCCCCTTTACCTATTAAAGTATATATAGTACATATTTTAAACAATAATTTTCAGCGACACTTTCGAGCACAATATGCAGAATAAAAATTTTAAGTGCCTACTTATTATTCAGTTCTAAGCCGCACATTTATATTTCTTTTTTGTTATTTGCAGTACTCCGCGACCATTTTCTTATTCTTCAGACAATTGCGACCGAACAATCATCTTAACAGTTCCATTAAGGTAGAACAACAGTAGCCATGAAATGAACAAAACAATGTAACATCAACGCTGAAACAATATTTCCCACGAAATAGAATCGTCTGCTCGCTTATTTATGGCCCACTAGATGCTAAACAGTGGTTTAGTGTTACCCATTGTTTCCTACTTCACGAAACAAAAGCAGATCACAAGTATTGTATCCATTATTAGAGGATAGGCGGCGCGTTATTGGGTCCACGCAGGCGCGTTAGGCGCCTATTGGAATATTGGTAATGCTTATAATGCATTAGTTCTGCATCTTTTGATGCAACAATTAAAGCACAAAGGGGTAACATTGATAATATAGTTGAAAACCCTAATGTAATTTTATTGATGTTACGTATGAAGTCACAAATTATTGTCAAAGGAATGTATTGTATTTTTATAGCATTTTTGAATTTTGATTGGTAACTTCAATACTAATATGTTGTGTATTGTAAGATTGCTTTAGTTTAAGTATTGAAGGATTTGGAGGATCAATGAAAGGTACACTAAAAAAGAGCAATTTGTGCGCAATATGGTCTTCAAGTGCAACAAAGACAACTTCCATTAATCTCATATGAAGGAAAAAGAAAGTGATATTGTGGGATTGCAACTTTCGTTATTTTAATAATCCTCTAACTTTTTCTCTAAAGAATTTAAGAAACTTTCAAAAATCAATTTATTTTATTTTATTCGCCCACTAAAATTATGAAAATTCAATAAAAATGTCTTTAAAAATACTCTCTAAAAATTATTTAAAACCTTTTAAAAAAGTAGCATTGTTATTGACCATACGCAAACAAATTTGCACTTGCCTATATATTCTTTCAGAAACAGATTTTAATTTTTCAATTTGAGGACATTTTAATTTTTAACAATTAAAAACTATTAATGAAGGAAACTTTAAGATAAACTTATTTTCAAAAACAATGTTTTTTTCAGCTTTTGCATTGTACTAATGAATACTTTCATGTGAGTCACAGTTTGAAAAATCCTTATTTGTAAGTAATATCAAAACTAATAAAATGTAAGCGAAAATTATTCTTAACAGAAGTTTCTGAATACGTATTATTACAACTTCGCAATTGGATTTAGCTGAATCCGCTTACGTTCTTTATCAATTTTAAGCACCACAACTTCCACTCTTTCTCCCACTTGTAAATTGAACTGATGATAGTTACTGCTGTGAATTAAGCCATCTTTTCCTACACCGATATCCACGAAACAACCGAAATGGGTAACGTTTTTCACCCTACCCATGACCTGGTCTCCGACTTCCAAGTCATCTATGTTCCTAAGACCAGTAGAAAAGAAAGCCGTTTGCGATATTTCAGTCCTGAGATCGTAATTAAGAGGTTTCGAAAGAGCTTCGAATATCAAATCCAGCACACCATCGACGTTTAATGTCGAATCTTGGAAGTTATTTCTAATCGATACGATTTTATCGATAAAATCAGCCTCCCCGATGTTAGTTACGCTCAGTTTCAGCTGTTTTAACAAATTCAGCGCCACTTCGTAGGATTCGGGGTGAATGTAGGTTTGGTCGAGCTTCGTGGTGTCGGGACGTTTATAAAATTCTTCAAACGAAGTCGCATTCGTGGGCCCGATTCGCAAGAACCCAGCGCATTGCTGGAACACTTTGGGGCCGATTCCCGGGACGTCTTTGATTTGCTTGCGGCAGGTGAACGGCCCGTTACGTTCCCTATATTTGACGATTTCGCTGGCACGTTTGTCCGTTAAACCCGCTACTCGCCTGCGAAAAATTAACAGTTAACGACATAAATGTGCGGCTTTCTTGTAACAAACCTCAGTAAAGCCTGGGATGATGTATTCAAATCCACTCCCACGAAGCTGACGCATTCGGAGACGATTTCCTCGAGGACTTCGCCCAGTCTTTTTTGCTTCAGGTCGTGTTGGTACATTCCTACGCCCAAGTGCTTCGGATCGACTTTCACCAACTCGGCCATAGGGTCTTGAATTCGCCTCGCTAATGAAACTGGATAAAATTGTCAGTAAGAATATTAAGTTTGTGTAACCAAAATACCTGCACTAATAATATTCGTATCCAATTCCCCGAATTCTTTTCTTGCCTCAGGACTGCATGAATAAATAGAGGCTCCGTCTTCACTAACAATTGTGTACTTTACATCTTTCGTATGAAAGTATTTTTGGGTTATTAATTCTGTTATCCATTGTTCTGTTTCTATGCAAGCTGTTCCATCTCCCAGCGCTATTAAAGAGCATCTAAATTAAACAAACATATTAGATCGGTTTTGTGCGTTTATCGAGTTTTACTTACTCGTTTTCTTGTAATAAACGCTTAAGTTCTTTAGCTGCTATCTGGTTTTTGTTGTAAGTAGAATGGGGATAGATTACTGTGTAATCTAAGATTGTTCCCATAGGAGATATTACAGCGATTTTACAACCATGGGTAAAACCTGGATCGATGCCCAAAATGGACTGCCCCTTTATAGGAGCAGCCATTAATATTTGTTTGAGATTTTTACCGAATACATCATAAGACGCTTTTTCCGCCATTGCTTTCAATTCAGAGCGAATTTCCCTTATTATAAAAGGTTCCACTAAAAACAAATACATATAAAGAAATGCTAGTTTTAATCCAACAATTCGACTTACCTAGCCTATTATATGAATCTTTAATAGCTTCTTCTATCACAGGTTTTCTAATTCCGTTGTGGACTGACCATTTTTTAATACAAAATTGATGAAATTTTTTAAACAGAGATTCTGGAACTACCACTTTTACCGACAGTATTTTATGGGATTCGCCTCTGTTTATGGCTAACACCTAAAAGTAAAATGTTTGAGCTACATTTTTAATTATGGAAATTCTGTGTACCTGATGAGGTTTTATTGAGTGAGCAGACACGGAGTAATTAAAGTATTGTTCGAATACAGATTCATCTAATTGTTTCTTTTGGCCTTTTTTGGGTTTTTCAGTTTTCTCTTTAGATGATTTATGTTTTTTAGTTTCAATTACAAATTTAGTGTGTTTCCTCCTACAATGTTAAAATACACGTAATTATGTTATTTCTCGTTGTTTGTTGCTTACAAATCTCTTAGGTATTTTAGAACATCAGTGTCCGTCGCAATTTTCTGTGCTATTATGTGCATTATTCCTTTTTGTACGTTACTTTGCTCTTCTTGACTGGCACCAATATAATCTTTTAAGTCTGCATGAGAACTATTTTGTAGTAAAGCCATCGCTGGTTTTTCTAAACCTAGTGCTTTGGCTCTCTCTGCTAAAGTCTTTTTTGCTTCTGGTTTAAACGGACCTCTCTAAAATTAAAACTAATACGTAAGAAAAGTAAGCAATGTTTAGGTAAAAACGCACTCACAATAATTTCCAATTCTTCTAAATTTTTGGTTAATTTAATGGTGGTTTCTAGCGTTTCCGTAAATTTTCCACTTTTTTGCAACTCGCATGCAAACGTATCAATTTCATGCCTTAATAAGCAAATATCATCGTAGACATTCCTAGCTTCTCTCAAAGTTTCAGGGGACATATTTTCTAGAATTTATGCATTGTAACTAATTTCCCAAGAAAAATGTTTCTACAATTAGATACATACCTGTGGCTGCTCTTCGATATCGAGCAATGAAAGGAATCGTATTTCCTTCAGAGAAAAGCTGAACTACATTTTGTGCAATACCATCACTTAAATTCAAATTTTCCGCCAATAATTGGTAATCTTCCCAAATTGGTTCTATTTTAATTGACTGTTTTCCTTGTTCCAATTTAATTCTCTTGGCCTAAAAAAGAATAAACCAAATTTAGGATACCTACATTTTAATAAATCATTAACAAGTACCTGCGGTTTGTATGGCTTATCGAGTTTTTCTAATTTAACATTGTTGTGATTATATGTATCATTATTTCTTCTTTTCAAGGGCTGACGATTTGAAATCTAAAATAAAAACTCTACCTTAGTTATATCAACTCTCTGGAGCAAATAATTTATCAGAAATATTATACATTTACCTTCTTCGAATTTTTGTTATTTTCAGTGGAATTTGAAGAGGCAGGTTCAATATCGTCAATATTTCTTTCGTCAATTTTTTCCTTTTTAACAGTCTTTTTAGCCTACAAAATTAAATAGATAATTTGATTATTCAAAACAGAATTAAAAATTTACCTTAGTTGGTAACACAATAGTATCATCTTCATCACTATCATCAGACGTTAGTATAATCTCCTTTTTAGGTACACCTTTATTCTTTCTAATTTGCTAAAATATGTATAATTCTCTTAGTTTTTTGGGCTCATTAATTATTGTTAAAATATTTGTACCTTTACGATTCTCACAGGTTGTTCTTCTTCATCATCAGAAATTAAAACAAATGACGATTCTTTATTAAAATTTCGAGTAGAATTTCTTTCTTTCTTAGTAGTATTTTCAATCTAAAATAAATGTAATCACATTAAAGAAAATTTATTTATGTAAGAGATGGGCCTTACCTCTTCATCCTCATCATCAGAAATCAATGAACATGACCAATTGTTCATTTTTGTAGTTTAAATAGCAAAAAGTTATTGTTATTATATTAATAGAAATTAATAGAAATCAACAGCACACCAACACAATGCAATGAAAATAATATAATTCAAATTTCAAATAGGTTAAAAGGTTAAGGTTAGGTTTATTTGACATTTCTTAAATTGAAAACTGGCCTTATTTAAATTTCTTATTCAGTCCAACCAAATTCTCTCGAATGTACAAAAGTACATGGAAAATACCGAATCATTCATTATTCATTATTATATCCTAGAGAGATATAATGAATGAATAATGGTTGATTATTTTAAGAACGTTCAGAAATGAATCAGTCAAGGTAGCTGTATAACCCATTCGGATAAGTACTCAATTTTTTATCATTCTTCTTTTTTCATAAACTAAAATATAACCTCAAAACAAAAATTTAAAAAAATAAAATCCACAAATATTTCTTTACTTTTGGAATGAAACGATGGTAAAATGTCCGTATTTATTAAATCACGTAATATTCTAAGAAAGTCTTGGTGCGTTCTTCGACGAGTTCACAATTTCAGCACAGAATCAAATAGAGTCGGTATAAAAGTAAATGAGGACTTATTGAATAAACACATCAAGCATCTGCAGCAGGAATTCGATGGGTTGAATAATAGCACAACAAACAATTCGAGAAAGCAGTACTTGCACCGAATCGTGGGAGTTTTAAACCAAAGAAAAGTAGTAATCGATAACATAAACAATTTGAAAGAACTTGTCGATGATAAGGGAGATTTAGGACAATTAGCTAAAGAAGAAACTAATATGTATAAAAAGCAATTAGACGATTTAGACAAGCAATTATTATACTCTTTAGTACCTTCTAATAAAGAAGACAATTTCGATTCCGTAGTACTTGAAGTACAATCTGGTGTAGGAGGGCAAGAAGCAATGTTATTTGCTAAGGAAATTTTTGAAATGTATACAAATTTTGCAACATATAAAGGTACTTTTTCTCAACAACATTTAGTACCTACGAAAAATTAATAGACTCATTAACTCATATCATTTTAGGTTGGGATTTGGATTTAACAGAATACGCATCAACTGAATTAGGAGGAATCAGATTAGCTTCGGCGCTCATTCAAGGCCCTTCAGCCTTTCGATACTTAAAATATGAAGCTGGGGTTCACCGAGTTCAACGAGTACCGACCACCGAAAAGGGGGGAAGAATGCACACTAGTACCATATCTGTAATAGCAATGCCTCAACCATCTGATATCGAAATTAATATCAATCCTGGAGATTTGAGAATCGAAACGAAGCGAGCGTCGGGAGCAGGGGGGCAGCACGTAAATAAAACGGAAAGTGCTGTTCGTATAGTTCATTTACCGACAGGAGTGGCAGTGGAATGTCAAGTTGACAGGTCTCAGATTAAAAATAGAAAGCTAGCCATGGCTAAATTGAAGGCTTTACTTTACCAAAAAGATCTAGACCAAAGGTACGAAGAGGTGGAATCGTTTAAAAAGAGCCAAGTCAGGACCAGAAATAGAAACGAGAAAATCAGAACGTATAATTATACCCAAGATAGAATAACTGACCATAGGTTAAGTCTAAATGTACACAATTTAAAAATGTTTTTAGAAGGCGGGAAGCAATTGGACAGTTTAATTCAAAAATTGGATGAACAATATTTAAATGAAAGTTTGGTAAATGTTCTATCAGAATATTCCTAATGAAATATAATAACGATTTTATAAACACGCTTTGTTTATCTAAATTACCAAAAACCTATTTTTTCATCATAATTACATCAACATTTATCGGCGGAATTTCCAAGTCATTCCGTTTTTAGATTGTTTGTGGAGCCAATGAGGGTTTTTACTTGTATTCTTTAGAAATAATTTATTAATCACAGGATATTACGGAGTTAACAAACTGGCAATTCCAAATGTAATAAGAAACTTTTTATATCAAAAAAGCATGGCTGTAGAAGATGATAGAATTTAACATAATTTTATTTATGGATTAATGAGTTGTCGATATCTTCTGCATTGGAAGTAATTGTTAATAGATCGATACTCCGAACAAATACCTAAATGATTGAAAGCAATTTTGTTTCATTAACGATTACAGTCACTGTTAAAATTCGCGATTACATTATCAGCTAGATAGATATTCACTTTAGATACTAGACCAAAAGATTACGATAATCTTGCAGCTAAAAGCTTATTGTTTATAGTGGTACTCAAAAAAATAATTATCACAATAATGTAAATTACACACTCATTTAAACCACATAAGTGTGTGAGTTAAGTACTTTTTTAAAGCCTGCAGTTTGCGCGAAATTATCAAATAGGAAAGACCTAAGCACCAGGTATGAACCGTGAATCCGGATAGAACCGGTTTCAATTGAAACTGAATAAGTATGATGCAATTTCGAAATCGCATTCATCATCTTCTAGTTACTTAAATTTTTATTGATTTTTTCATTACCGCCAAATTGTTATCGGCAGTTTTATAGATTAATATTGCGTTTTCAGCGTGACACAGTTGATTGAAAGGTAAAATCAATATCCTTGTTCGCTAAACTAATTTATAGCAATAAAAAAAGCACCCAGGATAATTGCTCGTGTCTGCAAAAAAACCGAAATGGTAATTGTTATTACCGGCTTATCAAGCATATAGGTGTTCCTAGGAAGTACCTATCGCAGATCCTTATTTAAATTAGGATGTACAAATGATCATCAATATGATTCATGTAGTACCTAACAATTGGGCTAATTCTTATGAAAAATATGTGCCACATTTCAAAGATCTCTTCAGGAAAGAGTGTTTATTTAGCAATATTACAGGCGTGTATTTTTTGATTAATAAAGCCATCACATGAACTATTTAATAAAAAAACGAATGTGGGGGTCAATCGATTATATAGAAACATCGATGGTTGAAGGATTGCCATGTAGACATTAATTTAAAGCAATCTGTTTGTTTACCAGATACCAGATGTTTCCAGAGACAATTACTGGATGATTGGAAATTGCAGTAAAATGCACATAAAATAAAATGTTCCCGAAAACAACGCATCTATTCTTGTTAAAGATTCTCCCAAAAAAGCTAACAGTCAACTGATTATGGAGCTGATTAAATTAATTAGGCAGAAGAGTAATCCTGAAAATGAGATTTCAGGATTAGCGGACGGCCCTGAGCAGTGCAATTGCAGCCTGCCGAGTACCGTGCTTAGTCGATTTTGCGCCGTTTACGGAAATTCGCACGAAACCGCACCGGCAGTAAAAAAGCAAAAAGAAGTTGGAAGAATGAAGTCCTGCTCTCGTGCTTCAGCTTTAGACAAAATAAAGAGGGGATACGGATTCTATTAAAATCTACAAAGTTGTCGCGTTAGCTGGTTTCAGCGGTTCAGTTCTCTCAGTCTGAGCTGCAACGCGGGAAATCGGCAAACAATTAAAAGCAAACGCGAACGCGGCTTATTCGATATTGGTTAATTAGTGAATTAACGCGCCGTTTCCTGGTAGATTTAAATAGTTGTCTCTTACAATTCGGCGGTAAGGTTCGTTAAGGTAAGAATGCTGTTAATTTATTCGAGTAAACATGTATATTTGTTGTTAGGTAATGTTATTGTATTAGTGCTCTCGAGTAAAGCGATTTTTACAATTCGAAAAAATACATTCCTTTGAAATAATTTAAATTAAATAAATTATTCATTATTAAAAATTGAATTAAATATTCCTACATAACACTTCATGTGAATATTTTTTATGTAAATACAAAGCAGCAATGCTAATTAGTACTTTAAATATTTTTTGTATAATATTTCCTCTTTTTTATACAGAGTATTTTATATGTCTGCCTCAGTTTTTATAGAATTATTTTTTCAATTTTTGATTCTTCAATTCTTAATACGATCCAAATTAATTCGAAAGAACCAGTTTTTTTTATTGCATTTGTGGGATCACTTAAATTCTTATAAACTTAGATTCTCTATAAATAAGTTACATAAAAGTAATCATAAATTCTATATGCAATAATTGTTTAATTTATACAAAATTCAAATACCCATAGGTATGCGAACTATGTTAAATTCAGTAAGTGATATTGAATTTCCGGCAACTGATAAAAAATGATATAATTCAAGGATTGTATATGTTTTGAAATTAAAACCACTACAAAACAAGTGTTTGAAATTTAACATCGCCAGTATTTCCTGATAAATTCACAAACCTACCTATAACTTTTATTAACATTGATAACAATTTTATTATTTATCCAGCACAAAAATAAACATTGCCACAAATCAAAATAAACAAACCAACATATGTAAATTCGATATAAATTAACGTAATTACGAAAAAACTTCGAATAGAATAAAAATTTAGTATACCCTGTAGACTTTTACAAAAAGTGAACATTCATTTTATCAATTCGCGGTAAAAATTGTGTCAATGTAACTAATGTTAATTTAGCCTGTATTGATAAAGTCAATCAATTTAAATTCATTCACAGGTCATTCTAAACAAAAATACCTAATGTTGAATGTATCAATATTTATTCAACTCCTTATGCGTTTTGTGATAAAGCAGCAATGTTACAAAAATGCCTGTTTTCGCTCACATTTTCGAACCTTTGAAAATCGCACATAAATATTTGCTCTTGAAATGATTTTTGCAACAACTTATTTGCTACAAACTTTGTAGTAATTGCATAAGTTTGTTCTTGGCATTGACTCAAGGGTATATCTAATTGAAGATTGCTAAATTATAAACAACAAAGCGTAGTACATAGTTTAATGAAGAGATTCTTATCAATAACGTTGGTGAATAAGTTTTCGATTTCTATAAACAATTTTAGCTAAATTAAAGCACGAAGAGATGGTTTGTAGAAATAGATGAATACGCACAAAAGACACGAATTTTATTTAACATTTCACCTGCTCAAATGGTATGCGGTCAGTTTTTGAGGCAATAATAGTGTGAAATATCGTTTTGTAGATAAATAACCGGTTATTATACGCCGCATTTCCTTATCCCTGTAATTTCATTTTCTACCTGCTTTTTAAGCATCCAAGCAAAAATTGTGTAACAATTTTGGTATATAACTTTGGTATAAAACTTAACTCTAATGATCTAAACTTTTCAAATTTATTAGATAAAAGATTATTAGGGCCCTTTGATACTCCATGACTTAATTCTCCATTTCCTTATTTGACTTTCATTTCCTCTTCATTTCTTCTCCACCTTTTAAGTCTCTGAATGTGCAAGCCTCTGCTATTTTAATTTCCTAGTGCAAATCCATTTTAACTTATCAACTTTTTCTATAGGTATTAGTACCTATAGTAGTAGTAGTAATGTAATTTATTGTAGGTGTCATCTTCAATTAGCATCCTTCAAGCACTTTAAGCACCAATTACTATATTAATTCTCATTTCTCGCTTTCGTTCAGTCATCCCGAACTGAATTTTACGAACGCTTTGCGATAGGTCATTGAGGTTTACTTACATCATTTCAGACGCTTCAGTTTGCAGTTGAATTTGATTAATGGACTCTCCTCGTTAATAAACCGGCATGTTGATTCATGCGATAGCAGGATTAAGAAATGATTTGTGTGCACTATCCGTACAACCGTCGGCGTTGTCCTCGAAATGTGTTGTTAACCTAGAACTATAACGATATTTCGCGATGTTTTGTTCTTCTGAAACCAGCGAAATGGCTGTACAAAAATTATTTAAATCGAAAAAGAAATATACTGGTGGTGTTTAGGAATTCTCAAGAGGTCTTTTAGTATCATCCAAATTCTTATCTTCTTTAAATAAACCGCCAAATACCTTTGCTCAGTTAGGACAAGCAGCTGTAGGTGTATTAGTTTGAAATGTTGATAAATGGTATATCATGCACTATGTTTTTCTGTATTCTTCCAATACACTTACGTAGATTATTTGTAATTGTAATCTAGAAATTGTGTGGAAAATAGGTAGCATCGAACATTCTAAAACGCAATCAATAAACAACGCTTATTTATTATTAATTCTGATTACGTTATAAAAATTTTACGGCTTGCAAAATAATTGGGAGTTTTATCTGTTAAAAATAATATCACTTCCATATTTTATTTTGAAATAGTAATTATAAATGCGTCAGTACTATAATTTCTTTATCTCTAATCTCTTTAAAACTGCAATAATTTTGGAGTCTATTACTATTATATATAGGGTGGGCCACTTAAGACTTGGAATTTTAATGGACTATAAAATAAAAACTAATGAATATTTTTTGAAAGTTTTTAGTTTATTAGATAGATTGAGTCTTTCAATTACCTACCATATTTGACCAGCCCAATTTTCAGTACATTTTCTTCTGCAATTTCTGCTGCTCACATTAATTCGATATTTATTATTAATTATGCATTATTCCAACGAAAGAATTGAATTAAGTGCAGTTTAAAGCGTGAGAATGAAATACAACATTTCTATGCGCATTGTATAAACTGTCTTAAGACTAGAATCATCTAATCAGCCCGGCGGAGGAAATTGCGATAAATTAGCGTTATTAAAAAGTGTAATTTCGTAGAAAAAAATTAAAGTTAAAAAGGAAGTTTATCCTTTGAGTTAATGTGTCATTCAATTGCAATAAGTCGATCGGTATCGTGTCAAGACGAGCCCATGCGGAGTTCCCGAAATGAGTCGCTCTTGTGAAATTTGGCGAACTTTTATTAGATATCAACAGGGATAATCTGTTAAATATTTGTTATGATATTCGATATTGTTCCTCGGCAAGGTTAGTCAATACAAAAAAAATTTAATTGAACTGATTGGCCGGCCTTGCCGTCCCGTGGACAATCAATCAGTTGCATATTCGGCATTCTTTGACCACAGACCGTTTTCAATGACCTCTCTCATTGCCGAAATTTCATTAAATAATTGTTCCTAAAAAGCTCTGACTACAAACCGTAGGTACAAACAGGATGCTGATACGAATTTCTCGTTGAAATATAACTAGATCGGACGATAAACAAGTATTTTTGTGATAATTAATTTATTTTGAATTAAATCGAGCCGGTAACCTCGGAAAACCGAATAGGAAATTGCGAATTTCTTTCCCTGTGAAAGGTTTTACGTTTGTGCAAATAACACTTTCGTTTGTTCGCACGTGTGAGGATATTAGTTTGTTTTTGTACTACGCACATTTGGTAAGAGTTGAGGATAATAGTTTATCTACGGCGTCAATTAAATTTCGGAAATTATTGCATGAGAAAATGTGGTAATGTCAAGGATGATTTTTGTGGAATTTACAGACGGTGTTTGGTTTGTAAAAATAAATTCAACGGAACAGCGAAATGTTTTTATAAGAAATATTTAAAATTTATAAAAGTGTAAGTTGTAAAAACCCCGAATGTTTATCATAGTAATTTTCATTTACGTCAGAACGAGCGTTCTTTTTTCAAAGAATACTTTGCATAATAAGTTGATACCTATTAATTCGCAATTTATTTAGATTTGAACTAACTGGACGTGTTATAATCCCATACATTTTATTAGATAATATCGAAGCTACTTAATATTATCTGCGAGTCACCAAATGTAGTAATTATTGTTCTATTATCCCCGACTTTTCCCTACGCTTCACGCGATTATAGCTTAGAAAAAAACTGATGCAATATCCATAAATTATGCATCACAACTTGGCTGGAGGCCAGATTACACTTGGTCGCCTTTTTCCATACATTTTAGTGACAATAGTTAACTAACTGTGTTTTTTTAATAATCTACCAAACAACGTCACGCCGCTTAACGATCATTAACAACTTGCTGACCGACGAATCAATCGAGAAATTAATTTTCCACGACAATTCCAAACTTTTTAGTTATTCACAATTTCGTATCTTGAGCGGTTGAGGTCAGATGGTTTGAAAGTAAAAATTGTTGGATTAGGTTAGGAACGGAACGGTTCGCTCGATTAAAAAAATAAAAATACGATACGGAATGTTGTTTAAAAAACACTTTATTTACATATAAACATGTACGAACCTGCTTATACAATGTAACATTAAAGATTTAGTAATTTTATTCCGTTTCAAACACTTCAAGTAACTGCAAGTAGTGGTGAGTATTTAGTATGTACATATGCATTACAGTTACTGCTATCTATATTTTTTAAACGTAAATTTTATGTGTGTTTGAGTTGATATGTGTATGCAGTAGTAGTAAGTAATTTAAGATTAGTAGACCTACATATCGTTCATATTTGCGTAAATATTGCTTAAAAATGTTTGTAAATTTTGCTTCAAATTCATTAGTAGAATTTTTAAGATTTTTCCTAGTCTAGACAAAAATATTTGTTTCCTAAAAGATTAGTAGAAGAATGTTTTGTTTCTAAATTTCATTTATGAAACATTTTTGAGTCTATAGGTATATTATTTTTTGGAAAAGTTACCCTCAAGGCAAAAGGGACAATTTTTGGTTTTATGCATTATTTTCTGCAATCAAGTTTCTGCAAATTTTCATTATTTTAGATGGTTTAAAAACACTAGTTTTTTTTTGAATTAGGTCTTTTTTTCACATTATTTTCTTGAGAAATCATTCAAAAAATCATCATTAAATTAATTTTTTTCAACAAATGGAGAGTGCCATATTTCGATCAATTAATAACGCACTTTAAACCACTTTTTTATATAATTAAGTAGATATATTTTAAATGAAAATATCAATAAACAATTCTTATTATTTTCACTTTTAGTCCATTTAAGTCCATTTTAGCCTTCAATCATTCATATTTTTTTAATTCCTTTTTTAAGCACCTATAACATTATTATTTCCTTTTGCAGACACAACAACAAAATGCCGCTCTCGAAGATGGACCCATCGGACAAATATTTTCCAGAATACAAGAAGGTCATCGAGGAAGTGGACGAGACGAAGAGCTGCACGTGCGACGGCAGCGAAAAGGACACCATCCCGGCGATGGACGACGAGCTGGATCCCCTAACCGAAGACATCCCCAGCCAAACGGAGATCGTGATACCGCCGGACGGCGGCTGGGGCTGGGTGGTGGTCCTCTCGTCGTTCATGTGCAATTTGATAGTGGACGGTACGATATTCTCCTTCGGGACGTTCCTGGAACCCATCGCCGAAGAGTTCGGGGTGAACAAGCCCGACGTGACTATAGTCGGGTCGCTGATGTCTGGATTTTACTTGATAGCTGGGCCATTTGTCAGTGCCATTGCCAATAGGTATGGGTTCAGGCTGGTGACGATTTTCGGGGCTGTTTTCAGCGCTGCGGCCTTTGCTATATCCAATTTCGCCACCAGCGTTTCTTTCCTGTGCGTTTCATATGGGATTTTAGGAGGTAAGCTGTTTATATTAATTGTCTACTGATTAAAAAACTCATTTATCTTGGACTATATAAAGCATAAAAATGCATAAAAATATCTAATAAATTCACTAGATTTTAATTTTTGGATTCATTATTTTACACTAAATTAACTGTTTTAATTTTGCAACTAATTTGACTGAGCTACTGGTCATTTTCATTACTTTATTCTGCTTAACATTCCAAATTCAACTATTTCTACTATTGGAAAATTCCTATATTTACTTATTTTAATAAAATCCTGCACTAATTCACGAAATATCATTAATATTATTGCATAATAACGAAATCAAACAAATAATCTATGAAATATGTACTATAAATGGATTATTTTAGTCAAAATATATTGCAAAATAAAATAGATAATTATACTCATCTTCAAAAAATTTGTATAAGCAATAGCTCTGCTTAAATAAACATCCCATATATCGTTATCACTAATCAATGAATCAATAAAATTGAGAATGAAAGATAATTTCTTATCATCAATAAATTTAACGTATTGGACGAAAATATTACAATAATTACATACATTACAAGAAGAATTAGGTCATCATTACAAACCTAAAGACTAAAATAGAAACTATAGCTGGATTAAACTATACTTTGGCCTATTTTTGGTTTCCGGATCTGCGTAATGGCGCACCTACTTTCATTATATAGGTAAAATATTCGAAAAATTCAGAAAATCCCAGTAAATCGGTGATTCACTATTGCTCTACGGACTAGTGACGTTTTCAGTTCGGGAATTATGGGAAACAATTAGACAAACCAAGACGTATCGAAGCTATAATTAGAGCAAGGTTGGTTTTAAATTTAACTGCATATTATCGGCCTTTATAGGAGTCGGTATTGAGTAATTACCCGTCTCTCTAATTTCACATGGGTTTTTCCGAGCTCGCGTTACCGAATCTGCATCAGCAGATATTATTCGCGATTTTAACGTTGAAAGTAGTCCAAATAAATAAGACACCACCTGCTCCGCACGTATCACATTCAGTTCTTCCGTAAATCTTTCATTACTAAATAAAACATCGTTTTGCAATGTTCAGGAGTATAAATAGGAGTATAAGTAGGTATTAGGTATCAAGCTTATTTCTATTTTAAAATGGTTAGGTTCATATAGCCAGCCAGGTTTATTTGCCGTGATTGAGGTCACAATTTTCTGAGTCTTTTATGGTTATAATAAATGCATCTATATTTTATATGTTCCGTTAATTATCAGAGCAAGAATCAAGATCTTACCCTTCATATTATTGATTCCCATTCACTTTTAAAAATCAGCCCATCATAGCCTTGCCTGTTTTTACCGATAGAAATTATATCTAAAACCCCTTGCAATGGAAAAAATAACATTTTAAAACCTTCGTGGTGAGCCAGTCGATAATTTCGTAACGGCCAACATGCAGCCGTGTTTCCGGAAATGGGCAGATAAAATAAATAGCTTATTATCGTCTAGTGTCGATCGTTAGCAAAAGGACATCTTTTGCGGACGACCTTCCAGTCACTCGCCATCGAGTTCAACAAACGTATCCGGACTAAATTCCTCTCGAGAAAAAGGATATCCTTGTAATTTGAATGCGTTATTTGCTTGTAAAATGTATTCGCATTTTTAATGGAGTACTTACGGTTTATAATACGGCTCGATTGAATAAACATAGGCATGCACGTGTACATGGAGAGTACCAGGAGAAGGAACTGTATATAATGGTACCAGAAAGTGTCTACTTAGTTTATTTTCAAATAAGATTCTTTACTTTGGCTTTTTTAAAGTAATTTTAATGCACCTTATTAATCTAACAAAAGGACCTATTTCTCACCACATCCTTTATTAAAAATTATAGAATAAACCTGAACCTTACCTTCAATAATCCAGAATATCTAAATATTCTCTAAAAAAGAAGGAAACCAGAAATAACTCTTTATTGTTCCTTTTCGAAGGATTAATCATTGTAAAATTAACGTTCTAATTGTGTATAATTATTAAAAACAGTCTAATCGAGCACGATTAGAATCCGGAACAGGCCAATAGTTAATTATAATAATTCTATAGGTACTGTAATTAATTGCGAGTATTACCTGATTTATTTTACGATTAGTTAGTGTGGGTAAATAAAATCTGAAAGTCGATTCGAATAAACGCGTAATTTTCCTGTTGTAATAAAATAGTATTCCGCAAATTTTCTTAACATAAAAATATAATTATTAGAGCGACTTTAATTAATAATATTAATTTTTAATTAAGTACCAATACTATACTTAATTAAAAATTAACCTTGCGTATACGAGATGTTCGTTAAGTCATGGTAAAAATTTTATACTATTTATATGATATTTATTCTATGCAGGTAATTCCTTTTCTAATTATAATTAAACAGAAACCAATATTCCGAGAAACTCTATTACATGGAATGATTCAACTAATTATTTACAAGATAACAAATCAACAGTAGCTTATTTTTATATGAGTACATATTTAGGTATCTTGTAGGTGTAGATAGAACTGTTTACTCCAAGAGATAACTTCTCTCATGTAATCATAAAGTGCATATAACATTTGTGCTACTCCTAATAAGATAGCATAAGTGGGTCGTATAATAGTTGGTAATATGGACTGTTTGGAGACATATTTTTGAGGTTTTTTAAAAGTTTGTGAGTAACTAAATTGTATCTATTATTCTGTTTATAATACACGTGCAGGAAATTTTCATTACTAATAGATAATCATGCATGATACTAAGAAAACTAGATAAAAATTATATAAGTGTGTTTGGAAAATTGCGGTTGAAATTACAAACATGTCCTAATTAATATGCACATGTTTATTTTTTTACTCGATTTGTTTGAATTTGATAATTTTAATTTTCATAACAATTTCCAATTATGCAAACAAGAATTGCACTTTTCAAACAGAGAAGATTTAAAATAATGTTAATAATATTCAAAATAAACACATACATTATTCATGCATTGATTGCATGTGTTCCGTGTAATTAACAAGTACATTCTTCCTTATATTACCCTTTATATTATATTTATTTGAACCTAGGTTATTTCTCTTTTAATCTTATATTACTAGTAGCAACAGCTACGTGGAAATTACTTGTAAAATGTAAGTTCAAGGCCTAAAGAAAGCACTGAGCCAATTTGCATGCTGCATATTTATATCAATTTTGCGAAATAAAAATTCCTACCTACCGCAGGCTTGAATGTAATTACAGTTACACTGAAAATAAATTAGATTTAATTAGACGCTCATTAATTGAGGTATCTACCTAACATAAGAAACGTACACCAGTAATCATACACATTTTCTGGATACTATTACAACTGCTTAAGATAAACTCATAAATTCACAATTATTATCATTTTCAGGCATCGGTTTCGGCTTCATCTACGCACCGTCCATCATAATTCTGGGCTTCTACTTCGAGAGATGGAGAGGACTGGCTACGGGTATTGCTGTGTGTGGATCGGGAATCGGAACATTCGTTTACGCCCCAGTCACGGAAATTTTAATAGCCAAATTGGGCTGGAGGCATGCCCTCTTATGCCACGCAGCTTTGGCACTGAGCTGCGTTATTTACGGAGCTTCCTACAGGTAAAAAATTGCCCATAATTTCCTAAGCATTATGGGATTCATTCATTCAAACCTCCTTACTTATTCTTACTTAGACATTACACACAATAACAGTGATTAACAATGAACATATTACTAAGAGAATTTATTTTTTTAGACCTTTAAAGCCGATCAAAGTGGACAATTCCAACGAAATGACGGACGAGCCTGAATACAAAATACCGCTCGCTGCGCAAATAAAGATGGAAGCGGCCATAAAAATGCTCAAAAAACGGGACAGCGTCAGTTCCATCGACCACCAATCGTCCATTCCGCGATTGCTGGGCGTAAACAACAACTCGGTGTACCCGAGAGTGTCCGACGTGTACCACACGATCTGCGTGCCGAGCGGCAACATCACCTCCAGGGCCTCGGTGGAGAACAAAATGTCCTGGACGAGGGAGCGCAGCAAGACCGAGGGCAAGCTGCAATTGTCGCAATTCAACAAGTTCAAGCGCACGCGGATCGAGAAGAGCCACGAGATCATCCGGCCGCTGTACAGGGACGACATATTCTTCACCGGCAGCCTGGCGCGCCTGCACCAGTACGCCTCGAAGACCACCGTGGAGTACAATTTGGCCGTCACTCGCCTGCCCACGAAGAACGATATCGAAGAAGAAGCCGCCAAGAAGTGTAAAATTTGTCCGGAGGCCTTCAGGCGAGCTTTGGCCACCATGCTGGACGTCAGCCTCTTCAAGTCGCCCACGTTCATCGTTTTAGCCATCGGTGGTTTCTTCACTATGATGGGTTTCTTCGTGCCGTACATGTTCCTGCTGGATAGGGCCAGCCAGGCGAATTTCGGCAGCTCTGCTGTGTGGCTGGTCTCCACCATCGGTATCACAAACACCATAGGAAGGGTTGGGTACGGTTTGATATGCTCTATTCCCAAAACCAACGCTCTCGTCATCATTAACATCGCTCTAACCGTTGGAGGAATTGCCACCATGATGAGCGGGCTTTCCATGACGATGGAGTACCAGTTCTCCTACAGCGTTATTTTCGGACTTTCAGTTTGTAAGTTAGCCGCTTTAATTCCCGAATAATTAGTGGTAAATGTAAAAATTAGGACGCTTTGTTAGTCACTACTTTACCTCCCACGATGTTTCATTATTTTTGTGAATTGAAAGGAAGGAAAGGTGATTCATAGGCTCAACTAATATGGTTCTAGAGCAGCTTAATAAGTCGTTGATGAGAGAAAATTTATGAAGTGTTTGCTTATTAATTTACTGTTTAATTATTCACTCGGATTTCATAATTCCTGTATTACCCCACGCGCCATTGGAATTTATTAGATTAATATTATTTATCCATTAGGCAAATTAAAATAGTAATCGCGATAAGACATAGGAAATTGATTAGCAGCACTTAATGCATAAATATATTTTCGTGTCGACGATGCGTAAGAAGGTGATGAAATTTTGAATATAGTTTACTAGTCTCTAATTAATTCCTAGGCTATTTGCGCTTTGAAATTTCCAATATTGATAAGCTGATTGCCAACACTTTCGAATATCGTGCCTTCCTTTCATTCATACGAAGCTCAAAACTCGCTAATTTCAATTTAAATAACCTTAAGAAGATCTACTGTTACTGCCACAGTCAACCAAATATGGCATAAGAATATAAAATCAGCACATTTAAAGTTACTACAAATTGTTATTAAAAACACACTTAATAGTACAATTAAATATCTACCCTTAGTTAATAAGCATTCAGTATTTGATTGACTTTGTATAGACTATAACATGAATAAAATTCTCTATTTTTTCAGCAAGCTTTGCATCGATTAGATCGATAGCGGTGGTGGACCTGCTGGGCTTGGAGAAACTGACGAACGCCTTCGGGCTCCTGCTGATGTTCCAGGGCGTGGCGGCCATCATCGGAGCGCCGCTGGCCGGGGCCTTCAAGACGCTGTCGGGCAGCTACGACGCGTGCTTCTACCTGTCCGGCGGGGTGCTGCTCTTCTCGGCCATACTGTGCTACCCGCTGAACTGGATCAACGCCTGGGAGAAGCGGAGGCTGCAGGAGAAGGGACGCACGAGCGGCCCGGCTTGATTGGGGCGGAATTGCTATGCTGTTCGGCGGCCCGGTCTCGAATAAACAGTGCGAATCGTAGGCGCGGTACTTGAAAATTTTGGTAGGCACCTACTCACTCGGAGGATGGATAGGGGTTTTAAATTTTTTAGGAACATTAAATGATGTTTAGGTGGAATTTGCGACGAGTTGCATTTAGTTAGTGTTCAATCAAGAATATTCCTTGAGAGCTATCCTTTTTTTATATCACATTGACCATTGAGGAGTACTTACCTCGTTGAATATTGACTTGAATTGTAGTTTCTTCTGTTCTAAAACATACCATATCGATTTTTTTAATATTCTCTCTATGTTATAATAATTTAAAATATTTAACTTACTGCCAAGTACTTTTATATTCATTCAATAAGTGCCTGATCAGACAGACTCAGACTGTGCCAATAAGCTTTAATAGTTACTATTTAAAACATGGATGAATTAATTGAATGTAGGTTTCTGGAATTTCAGGAATTATACGAAAATCAAATTTTATTTCGTAATTCTATTAGTATTTAGTTGTGGAAGAAACCTACCGAATATTTCGGCTACTTCAGCCGAAATGTTTTAAAAACATGACGTGGAAAATGTGCTATTTTTGTAAACATTTTATTTACAATCAAATGTTAAATATGTTTGTGACAGTGGATGAAGTATTATTTTGTTTTTTATCGATTTAACTTATTAAAATTATTTAGAAATGTTTTGGTGTTTTATTTTTTGGTATAAGGGATGCTTATATTTTATATTATAAGTAATATATTCAACGCTCAGAGTTTAGAATCAAATAAAATAAATCTAAGTCTAAAAGAAGCTTCCAAAAGCTTCAAATACTCTTTACACAACATCATAATGATGCAGATAGAGCAACAATAAATAAAAAAAATTGACCCCTTGTACTTTGAGTACTCAATATTGAGTACAATTTGTACTCAATAGACAAAGACAACTTCCATTAGTTTCATATAAAGGAAAGTGAAAGAGTGATATTGTAGAATTGCATTAACTTTCTCATTCTAACCACTGTTATTTTAATAGTCTTTCTTTGTTAAACTCATAGAATTGCAAACAAATTTGGACTTACCCGTATAAATTCTCATTTTTATACAGCAGTAGACATAGACAATATTTTTTCTACTACTCATAAACAGATTCACCAAAGAAAACTGAAGAGATTCATTTTCATAATTTTTTGTAGGTTTCTCGTTCTTGTGTTATTAAATAAAATTGTAAGGTATTTATATATCGAGTTTACATTTACCTAATTAGATAGTTATTTTGAATATTAGCTAATGAAATCAAGAAACCACATACGCAACGTGTGTTGATAAAATTTTTAGGTCAGAATTCTTATCGAATTTCACGATTAAATATAACTTTCAACGATAGTAAATCCAACGTTCGAAAATTCGAAACTCTGCAGTATCAATCCCATCAAGAGCCCGGCGAATATGATAAAACAATAGCACAGTTACCGAAACATGGTGTACACAGAAGAGTTCAAAGATCCGTCAAAGAGAAGCATTATAAACTAAATAGAGCAGCGGCGTTAAACGCTGATAACCTTACGAAAACAAATACGATTTTCTTTATCGCGCTTTATAAACTTATAATAGCGCTCTTGCAACAATTTACAATAGTTTGATTGCGTTCGGGAAGAAGTCGAAGAGCGCCCGGGACCCATCATTGCTGGATCAATTACGCCTACTTTACACGTACATGCCGCAGCACACCGGGCGCGTTGGGTAATTGCTTCTTTGCCGGAATTTCGTGTTTCTGTAATTCGATCGGTGCCTGCGAAATACAAGTAGAAAGCCGACTTGCTGCTACAACTCGAGCCAGCCAAAGAAAACCGAACTCAAATTTGAATTCGCCGCTTCCGAAGACATCCAGTCGACGAGCAGCTCGCACTCATGACCAGTGTAAGACCAATTTTATTCACTACAGTTTACCGGTTAAAAATTTAGTGTATAGTTCTCGAAAATATCTACTATTGTTCACAAATGAAATATTGTATTCGGTGATTAAATTGCTTTAAGGTAAGAGGTTCATTTCTAAAGAGATTCGATGAATTTTAGTTCGGTAGAATCTTCAAATTTTTTCTTAGAATTGTTGGTAACTAATTACCATCTTGCAGAAAACAAAAAAATTGAGTTAACTAGTTCTAATAATTAATTTCCTTTTGAACTCTTAATGCCCGATAATGAGTGTACTTAGGTGAAGTGAACTTAATGGTCTTCATGACCTAATTTTTTAATCTTTATGGGAAATGTCTAAAATCAATTAAACAAATTAAAATTGCTTAAAATATCTAAAAACAAGAAAATTCCTGTAAAAATCTTCAATTTGAGTTACTTGATTATCCAGATATTACCAAATTATTGATCCAATAATTGATTAGGTATAGATTTTATTACAATTTCTCCATATTTACAAACATGCATTATTTTCGCTTTGAATTTTTTAAACACTTTGCCCTGTGTTATTGATGTAATTAAAGAGATCCATTTCGCAACCTCTTTAATTACTGCTTATTGAACAGATCTTCGTAATCTTCAGATATTTTTTCTCGGTTATCATATTGGCTTATTGACAATTTACAGTCGATTTATCCAGCTATTGATTAAGCTATACATTACTCCATTATATCTTTAACTGCTTTATTTATGCAATTTTACTCCTAATAATGAAATAAATCTTACTAACATCTCTGCATTAATAAAGGGTATTTTGTTATAGTCTTTCCATAGTTAGTTTAGATGGCATAAAATAAGCTATATGATAATTAGAAAATTTGTAATTATTGCTACTATTATCTATTAAATATTGAATGAGAAATGCGTTTAAATCTGGGGTAAATGTGATTGGATGCAATTATTATTAACATTAGACATTTGGGGCATTTTGAAGTAAACTGAAGTAAAAAATTTAATTACAGTTTGTGTAAGGTATCGATATGAATTTAATCGGACGTAAATTTTAAAATATGTAAATTTCGTGTAATTTTGATTACATTATGTAAATGTTTGAAAAGATCATAAATGTAGGATTGAGTGGAGAAAGTTGAAAATGTGTGTCGTTTTCAAACGTGGGAGTTTTTTAAAAAATTTTCATTAGGTATATTATTTTTGAAGTATGCTTTCATTATGTTAGCATTTGTAGCTTATAGTCTTTCCGAAGTCAGTTTGAAATGTGTTCATTTCGGAAAGTTTGTTAGTACAAATCAAAATACCTCAAAAGCCACCAATTTTTGTTCTAATAAATTTCATCCTAAAACAGCAGAAACACCCCAAAGAAAAACCCCATGGAAAGAGCGACCGCGACGGCGCCGTCCCGCCTCCCCCGGACGGCGGCTACGGTTGGGTCGTCGTATTCGCCTCCTTCGTCTGTAACATGATGATAGACGGCATCTCCTACTGCGCCGGCATATTCCTGGAATCCTTGAAGGACTACTTCCACGAAGAGGAGGCCAAGGTCTCCTGGGTGGGCTCCATCCTCACCGGAGTCACCATGTGCCTGGGCCCCGTCGTCAGCGTCATCGCCAACAAGTTCGGCTGCCGGGCCTCCTGCATGGCCGGCGCACTCGTGGCCGGCGCCTCTTTCGCCGTGTGCATCTTCAGCCCCAGCGTGGAGGTGCTGATGCTGACCTACGGCGTCGGCGGCGGCATCGGTTTCGGGCTGATGTACGTGCCGGCGGTGGTCTGCGTGGGGTACTACTTCGAGTCGAAGAGGTCTTTGGCCACGGGAATCGCCGTCTGCGGATCCGGCGTCGGGACGATCGTGATAGCGCCGCTGGCCAAGTACCTGCTGGAGCTGTACGGCTGGAAGGGGGCTAACTTGGCGCTGGCCGCCATGTGCTTCGGGTGCGTGGTGATGGGGTTTGCTATGAAGCCGATAGAGTATGAGGAGAAGGAGGAGAAAACGGTGACGATGATTTATCAAAATGGTAATGGGTTGATACAGAATGACACCAAGAAGAGTTACACTAGTTTGGTAAGTTTGAAGCATCATCCTCTTGTCTTGGGGTTGGTACTATTCAGTTAGGTAATTCTTTGTGCATGGAGTTTTCAATGGACTCAATAGGATATAGAGAAGATATGCTTTCGAATTTCCCATAAAATTTCTTGTTTTTGTTTGTAAAAATATATGGTAAATTATGGCAACAGTACTTGGTTTGTAGAGGAAACAACAACAAAACCATCGTTATAGATAATCTTTTCTTTAGCAATTTTTGAGTTGATACAAATATAAAATTTCTTATTTCTTTGAATCGATCGCACAAAATTATTCAAAAATTCTTTTAATCAAAATTTAGATAATTTTTTAGTACTACATTTTTGTGTACTTATCTAGTACTTAAGATTATGATTTCCTTAGGAAGGAAATGAAACAGTAGATATAAATAAAGGTTTTCTAGATAAGCAATAAATCTATTTAACTCGCAACCTCGTTTATCCCTTTTGACTGTATCAACTTTATCTCGATAATTTCAACAATTAAAACAAAAAGTATTCTTCATAAAGCAGTTGGTTTAATTTTTTTTATTTTCTTAGGGGGACATATCGGCTTCCCGGCACTCCATAGCAAGCAACAAAAGCAAAAGAAGCAATGTTTTGCCGCCCTTATCCAGACAAGATGTCCTCTACACCGGTTCGATTAGAAACCTCAAAGAGTTCCAATCTCAGAAATCCCTGCAGGATTTTAGGCAGAGTATGCTGAGCATACCGAAAGCTAAAAGAAATTACGGTAAGTAATAGAGATAAATAACCAATGTAGAATTGGTTAATTGGTAGAATTGGTTAACGAAATTTATTTTTTAGCGGGAGGATGCAGTAGAATATTAAAAGAAGTAGTAGATGTTGAATTAATGAAGGATCCTGTCTTCCTGACAATAGCATTTTCGAATATCATAGGCTTCATGGGTCTATACGTGCCTTTTGTTTACATTGGAGGAGCTGCTAAAGAAGATGTAAGATTTATATAAATAATTTATTTTCAATTTAGTGCGATTAATTTAACTTATTTTTAAGACTCGCGGGACAAATTTGTTTTTCCTCTATTGATACTTACGTAAGTGAAAACTTATTGATTTTGAAATACGCGATAAAACCCAGTTCGATATTATTATATACTTGAAAGGCATTCGAACGCAGAATTGCAGAGATTATTATTTTTAATCTTCTTTTTGTTTTGTAACCAATCTATTTAACGTTTCGATGGAATTTTTAATTATTTTTAAATCGTTACAGCAATATTAAAAAACCGTTCGCGATTAAAGTTCATTCATAATTAATTGATTGGTTACTTTCCGCTCATTCCACATTACTTAATAAGATAGTACAAATAGAGATAATCACGGTAGGTTCTAGATTAGGAGAAAACCTGAATCAAGTAAAAAAATATCCTGCTGAAGTAGAATATAACAGTTTGTCTACGACAATAAATACTTCACGTATATAAAACACGAGAAATTTCATGCCATTTTTCATGCACCTAATATGGATTGCACGGCGAGACTGGTAGGTAATTAATAATTATAAGAGATTGCTTTCTCTTGAACTAAACTCGCCAATTCATTACGTAACGTTTTAGCTGCGAAGGTCGTCGTATTGCACATTTCGTTCTTAAGGTCAATAATCTTTGACATAGACCTGCCGTGGAGATCTAGACGAAGTACGTCATGCTCACCAGTCTAACCCAGAAATATCTCGAATTTTATTCAATGGTTTATTGCAGAATTCGGAATTGAGTGCTCGACCCGCGATAACTAACGGCACCTATCAATAAAAAAATTGTAAATTAATTCTAATGTATTTCCTTTCAGGGCGTCGACGAGCTGAAGAGGCCCTTATTGATTTCCATCATAGGCATATCAAACACAGTGGGACGTATCGTTTGCGGGTTCATAGGCGACATGCCCAGTGTGAACACTCTGCTGGTCAACAACATTTGTTTGCTGGTGTTAGGAATTTCGATGGGAGCCATGGCTTTTTGCCACGCGTTCTATTCATATGCAATCGCTGCTTTCATCTACGGAACAGCAATGTGTAAGTATATTTTACCCAAATAAAACAGCTTCTATAAACAAAAATGATCAATTCTAGCTGGATTCATATCGCTGACGTCCATCCTGCTGGTGGAGTTCCTGGGGCTGGAGAAGCTGACCAACGCCTTCGGCAACTTGATATTGTTCAGGGGCACCGGGTCGCTGCTGGGCCCCCCGCTGGCCGGGTTCATAATCAAATCGGCGGGGTACATGCACTGCTTTTTGGCCGGGTGCGCTTTCTTCGCGGTTTCCTCCGGGATATCGTTCGCGATTCCCGCCGTGCAGCGCATGAAGCTGAAGAAGCTGGAACTCGAAGTCGATGACTCCATGACGCCGGTGAATTTGAGCAAATGCTACGAATCGTCGGCGGTTTGAGGTGGGATTTTGTTGCTGGTGTGATGGAAATTATCGCGGATTCGCAATTAAGTTACCTATTTATTGAAGCGCTAAAATTACACTTTGATTTCGATGGGATGTTTAATTTTGGTGGATGATAAAATTGTCAATGTTCATAAGAGAATTGTTAGATATCGTTTTTGTGAAATTTAACTCGGTTTAATATAGTCAAAATAATAGTGCCAAAAAGAGTTAAAAAAAACCTTTATTCAATATAAAAATAGTTTATACTGACAATAAATATTTTGAAATACTATCTACATATTTTGTTGGTTTTTTTTATAAATATAAATAGATCTAGTCGTTTAAGATATTTTTATAAATAATTCTTAGGTCTTTTATATGTAAATATAAATTTATTTATTTATGGAATAATTATAGATATTGTTTATTTATCTTTTTATATTGTTACATTAAATTCATACAGCGTGTAACAGAGTAGATACTTTATTTTTTTAATGATCTGCAACTTCAATTATTATATGCCTGTTACAGCTTGTAATACATACCATATCTAAAACGCTCAGTAGATAGATACAATATATCTTTTAACGAAAATAAAGAGGTGTACCAATTTGAAAAACGTTTATTTCTAATTAATTCGTTAATGGAAAAATATAAAATAAAAATAAAAATGCTAAAAAATAATCTCACAAATTGAGTTTATTATGGCACGTTCTGCTTGTTATTTCCTAACTACTATATAGCACCTTTGTGGTTAGAAATAATTTCATTAATTTCATTCCGCGTCTGTAAGTTCATCGCATTGATGCTCGATTTCTTCCTGGAAATTTTAAAACACATTTGAAATAATCTTTGTACATATAGAAACTGTAAAATTAAGAAAGTAATTTGTAATTAACAAGCAAACAATAGATATTAAAAATTATTATAAAATGATCATTAAGGGATATTTAAACGAATTTATTAGTTGAAAAAATCTTACCTCTTCCAAGTTTAGACATTTAGCCCATTCTGAAAGATTAATCCTGTGGTTGTTGTCATTATCGCACTTATTCAAAAATGGGGCAATGCAATGCTCAAGAGCCATCAGAGGAGCACGAATGGGGAATAATTCGTGTCTGGAGATAGACCTGTAACATAAAATTAATTCAATTCTCCCTACTTCAATCACTTTATTTCTACTTAGGGTAGGTATTTATTATCATAAAGAAGAGTAATTGCTGGACATGTTAAGTTAACCAGTCGTTAAGGTTCCATCCTATATTTCTAACTTACTATGCATAGTGAGATCATACAAATGAAGGTATATTATCTCACCTGTCTGGGGGATGCCCATCCAATTCGCAAAACTTCCAAACAGCCGCGTTCGTCCATCTAAGAGTCAAATTTGATTCAGCCTCGCGTGCCATATTCAAATAATGAGGAGTCAGCTCTTGACGATCAGCTAAATCCCTCATTATGTTGAAGAGCCAGTCGCGCATTCTCCTCGGAAAATCGGCCATTTCCTCCTCCGTACATTCCTTAAAAATACCTACAAGTCAAGCTAAAAAGCCCACAAACTTAAGTCTAAGCTTACGCGCATCTCCCTGCACTCCCCGTAGTATTCGATGTGCACGTGCTTGTACTGGGGCCCCTTGCAGTCGGCGTCCCCTTTGTCACACAGGCACCTTTGCTGGTACACGGCGCAGTCCGACGACCAGGTCTCGTTGTAGTTGGAGCAGACTTTGCGGCGGGCCTCCGTCTCCACGGGGCAATTGGGTATGCAAACGCACTCCGGCTCGCCATCGTCGCTGACTTGGCAGATCCTGCCGGCTCCGCATCGGACCTCCATGCAGGGGTCTGCGAACGTTAGTTGGGTTAGGCTTTGATGGGTTATTTGGGGAGAAGTGGGTTACCTAGAAGGGGAACTCGGTTGTCGATGACATCGTTGTCAGCGGGTGGTGCTACATCGGGTTCTTCTGCGGATTGCTCTGGGGAACTTGGGACTTGGTCGAGTGATATGGCTTCCGGCCTTTTCTTGTATTTCTTATGTTTGCTCTGTAAGATATTTCAGTTATAGCTTCAAACAGTCGATTAAGATTTGGAAATTTAAAGTAGTTTGCCAAATTTGATTATATCTGTAATGACCGGAACTTCTGAATAATCACGAATACATTTTACAACTTATTTGATGAGCACTTACTTTACTGGCAGTGATTTCTGTAGCTAAACATACGACGATGAAAATGAGAGCAACGAATTGGAACCTCATTTTTATGTTTGTGAAATTCTACCCTATCTGCAACAAAACAGGAATATTCAGAAACTTATCATTTCATGTTTAAGGTGAAATTTAATATCTTCTAATAAAATTGTCCTATCTTGGAAATTCAATACGTGCAATATACACAAAGAAAGATCTGCAAGTGGACAGCTAGGAAAAGCTAAACAGTTCATATAAGTAAAATCTCTATAGTGACCCTTATACAGTTTATTCAATGATATACCCTATTTAATTTTAGAGCTGATTAAATTTTCTAATTTCCCTGGTATATTCTGACACACTTTAAAGTGCGGAAACGTCCACGACTGCTAAAATTGGTATTCAATGCCGCTCAGGAAGAGTTTATCAGGACACACGCCATCCTTCGTTCCACTACAAAGCAACAATTGATAACCAATACGTTATAACAGTTAAACAGGATGTGCAAAGATAATGGTCGAGTGGTATGTACAAGGATGGTTTTAGATAGGAAAATATTAAATTGGGCGGACGATTTTAAATTTAAAGCTGTAACCGTGACCTAAAGGTCGCGCGCTATCTGCTGTGGTTTCTAATGTTCTTTTTTATTTAATTGGTACGCCACGAGAGTTTGATGTTGCTCATGCTATAAATACACAAGGACATTAAATAGTGGCGCTATTTAATTACATAATTTTGTTACTTTGGGAAATGTACATATGTTATACGGGGTATATAACAATTAAGAAACTTAAATTAATTTAGATTTAATTAGAACACCCAATTAAATTAGGGGTGGTATCAGAAAATATTAATACTGGGACACTTATGAAGAACATAAGATGATTAAATAATACATGCTACGCTACGTTATTTATTTTGAGCTGTAAAGTGGTTATTTAAGAAGGATTGAAAGGAGTGAGACCTGCATTTTGTCAATTAAGTATCCAATATCCTTTAATTTTAAGAAATCCATTTTGAAATTTCTCTGCATATATTCTGTACGAATAAATTTGATACTATATTATTTCGATTGATTTATTAGATAAAGTTAGAAATGGATATCTTGCGTAGGCGACATATTAACTTCCTACAATGCTTTGATACTTGCAAAATGAGTATTTTTAGAAAATCTGTAAATAAATATAATTTAGCACCATTTTCTTTCAATTAATTACAATAATCCACCGATTAACCTACATTTATCGCGTTTAAATTATACGGCTTTCGTACGGAAAACCGGAGATTTTCTTAGAAATTACATTAATAACGTCCAAATCTAATTTTAAACCAAGTGTTTCCGCAGTTAAAAATTAATGTCAACATCGGTCTTGGAATATAAATTACAAATTCTTGATGTAGGTATTGAAAACTTCTATTATATTTTACTATTTTTAATAATTGCTGACCCATTTTCTCGTTAAAAATTTCCCGGATTTTGTATCAAGTTGATGGGAATAATGCAATAGTAATTCGATCCTCTTAATGCAATTATTTTATTATTAATAACCGCATATGTTCAGTGACATAATTAGTGAGATAATGGTTGTTAGAATTAGCGTAAGATTTATTTTTATCAATGTTAATAACACGCATATCTTCGCAAATTAATAAAAATTGAATCGCCTTTATCGCGAACGATGAGGAAGAATTGGCTTAATTCGTTGTTTAAATTTATTTGAGCTGTTAAATATGTGTTAGTTAGATAATTTAGCAGGTCATTGGAGCCGAAAATATTTCTTATTTTATTCGCAAATTTTTATTGTTGCAATAGTTTTGTAACTATGTGGGTTTATGAATAGTAGGATTTCTTCGTGGCTTCAATATTTTTATTTTATTGTTCGCTAATTTTTAATCCAATACAATTTCTATTCTCTGCAATGTATCTACAATTCTATCTACATTTATATTTTATTCACTATATCAATTTTTCAATGACTTAATTAAGTTTGCATCTTCGATACTTAGGTAATTTTACAAGTCTACAAAAAGTTTCAGCCTGAAACATTTATCTCAATTACACATCTATACAAATAACCCTGACTTCCACCAACAGATGTAACGTAAACTAAACCAAACATCCAAAATTCCAACTATACACCAGCATAAACAAACCATCACTTGTTAGTTTCTCAAATCAATTATTTGTATACGAACGAACTCACCCAGCAAGGAGTACTCCACTTCCCCGTGCACTTAACTAAATACAATCGCTACGGCTACCAGTAACCAGACTACCAGTTGAGAGGATTTCTGATTTCATCTGAAAGAGCCGCGCTCCCGGCTGTGGGATTCGCCCACATCGAGTTCGATAAATAAAAGTTCCCGTCCTCGGATAGTGCCGTCTCCGTTCCCCCCGTTGGCGTTTCCGTAAGACTCTGAAGAGAGACGGGTTGACGTCGGCAGAGGAATAAAAGAACGAGAACGCGTGTTTTACTCGACTTAAATGTGTGTGCATAAGTGACCCATTACGGCGTTTCTAAATTGATTTTATAGTTGTGATGATAACAATCTCATTCTTGTGCTCTACGGTTTTAATTGATTGAATTTGTGTCGATTTGATGGTGGTTGTTCCAGGGAATTTGGACTAGAGAAAATTAACTAGATTAATTTTTAAGATTGGATAGAAATGTACTTAATTATTCGAAAAAATGGCTTCAAAACGTACTTATTTGAACAAATCGTTTAAGTACAAAGCTTTTAAAAGTACACTTAATGTTATTTTATAGATACAATTACTACTAAAATAATTAATTAAAAACGCACTTCAATTACTCAAAAAATGACTAAAAAACTTAAACAAATCAAAGGCTTGGCAACACAGCTTTCATTTAGTCTCAATCGCTTCGCGAGCTCGACATGTCCCCTAACCAATTCGTTTATTTTATTACTAATTTCTTTTCAAGCAGCTCTACCATATTCATCTTCACTTCCTAGTAATACTGTACAATAGATACCAATTTGGTACACTCAATACACTACTAGTGATTATACGTGGAATAATTTATTATGCTGAATTTTAAATTGATCCGGACGATCTTCGATTCATTTCATTCGCTAGGTCCTGAGAAATTGGATGTGGGAACAAAATGAGCGTAGACCGATTGACTTTCGATTTTCGAAAATCGTTCGAGAGGGACTTCTTCATGTTGAAGTTCCTGGGGATATACTATCTCACCGAGAACGCGAAGCTGGGGCAAAAGTTGTACTCGTTTTTAGTGAATTTGCCTCTCATGTCTGCCACCGCCATGGTGCAGATTATTAACATGTTCTGCGTGGAGGCGGATTTGAGGAGAATGGCGGCGTCTGGTTACCTCGGAGCTTCGTGTTTAATGGCGGCGTTGAAAGCGATGTTCCTATTCAAGAACAAGAGATATTTGTTGAATATTCAGAAGGACCTGAACCGCAGGGAATTCCAGCCGGTAGATGCGGAAGGGGTTGAATTGGTCGAGAGGTACTTGAATGGGTACAAAAAGACAAGGAAAATGGTGTTGTTTTTCTGTTCGATAGCTGTGGCTGGATGTTTAAGCATGCCTTTTTTGAGCTCTACTCAATTATTACCACTATCTGCTTGGTAAGTTCATCAATGCGCAAGCAGATTTGTTATGTAGAAACAATGACAAAATATTGTTGACAAAAAATTTAGAAAAACGATAATTTTTGTATATTAAGCACCGGTTTTCCACACTTATTCGTACCATTATTTATTTAGAGGGAATAATTTAGATGCTCGTTATCTAACAATTATCTTCTCATACAATTACTTGGTGAATTTCAATTTAAAAAGTCTGTCAATTTCCACAGAAATATCATTTATTGATGAGCAAAAAATCGTTGAAAGTACTAAAAAGATTGGCTCACAAATTGCTTTAATAACATTCCGGTACATTTTCCCATTCAAATTATTTGATAATTACGAAAAAAAATTGCTGTAGAAAAATTAATCGCTCGATATTCTAAGATCACATATCCATAATATATGAATTCGAAATTGCTCTATTACCAGGCGAGAGTTTCATATTTTTTTATACACATTGCAGGTATCCCTTTGATGTCACGAATTCCCCAGTGTACGAATTAATCTACATCCATCAGAGCATTTCCTTGAGCTATTTAGCGTACATGAACATCTACATGGACATATTAGTGCCAGGATTCACGACTTTCGTCAGTTTACAATGCGCTTTGCTCTGCCATAACATGGAACGTCAACGCAACATTAAATCTGTAGACGAATTTGTAATTCACCACAAGTGTATATTGAAGTAGTTAATTTTATTTATAGCTTGTAACGTCGTTAATTAATTAATCTGGATTTTATTGCAGTTTTGCTCGTAACACCGAGAAACTTATAACAGAAATGTATTTTCTTCAGTTCAGCGCGTGCACGTTCATATTTTGCTTGTCCTGGTTTCTTCTGACAATGGTTGATTGGACTACTTATTTTACTTCTGATTTAATTGCTCCTGTTTTAGATCGACGTAAATTCATTCGAATTCGTTTATTTGTTCACGTATCAGGCGGCCATCGGTTCATTGTTGCTCATACCGTGCTGGTATTCTTCGGAAATGGAACGCCAGGTGCTCTTTAAATTCATTATCTTGGTCTGATTCGGTGTGGAAATTGTGAATAATTTTTCAGAGTCAACTAATACCATTCAGCGTTTATTCGCTGCCGTGGAGAACCAATACGCAGCAATTCAAGAAAGATGTTTATTATTTTCTGCTGGGTGTTCAGAAACCGATTTTTATTAACATCATGGGACTCTTTCCTCTTTCAGTGGATACATTTACAAAGGTATCAAAAGTAATAACCAATTAATTGTGCTAAACTTATCCATTTTACATTTTAGATTCTTCGCAGTTCCTTTTCTTATTACACGGTCTTGAATAATATGAACTTGAAGAGCCAAGCAAACAACTAATTATTCACTCGCTAACACTAATTCGAGTAATTTAAATAGCACAAAATATAGTGTTGAAAAAGCACAGTTAATAAATAGCATCAAGCATTAAAACGTTTGTTTCATTGAGCCTCCCTCAAAGCAACACGTTGCCACGATATCGACAAAACAAGTCTCTCAAAACAAGTCTCCAGGCAACTGCGACTTTCTGCCCAGTTTTCAGTGACATTTGATATTTCGGGAAGCACAAAAGATTTTTCCTGCACGTTCGAACACATTTCTTTGCCAAGATGCTGACAAATTTTCTAATCATGACCGATAAGGACAGGAAGGAGGCGGCCGCCTTGGAGGCGAGGCGGCGCCGCGACGAGGAGAGGAGGAAAAGGATTTTCAACCCTCGCGTTCGAATTATGGGGGTGAGATTCGTGATTTCCATTAGTTGCATTCATTAAAAAGCTCTCTCCATTAGGTGGACATCGACGGCTTGGACCGCCAAGTCGAAGAAAGGAAGCAAAAAGAGGCCGACGATAAACGCTTGGCGGAATTGTTCTACGACCAAATGAAGAAGTCCGATGACTATGCTACGTTCATGCACGACAAAGAGAGACAGGTAGATGATACGTGCAAGATAAATACAGATTCCTGTAGAGCTTCTCTGTATGCTCTTTTTAGGAGCGCCTTTGTTACAATCAATCAATCAACGAGTATAGAAAAAACTACCAGCGGTTCGAGGACAGGCGCGAATTCGACTTGAACGATCCCGGATACGTCAAGAAACAAGTACCATGCCGAGGCGAGGTGGACGATCCCAAATTAGGAGTATCTGCTGCCCAAAAGTAAGTTACAAAATATATCAACTTCATTCAGATAACACTCTAAATTCATTAATTTTTCTTGAAGATTCGAAGGAGAGGATTTGGTGTCTGACCAGCGGCGCAAAATACAGAAGGAGGAGGTCCAATCGTGGCTGGGGCAGCAGATGAAAGAGCGCGAATTGGCGGAGAAGGACCAAAAAATGGCGGATGCCGCTTATCACGCGGCGCTGCTGGCTCGCGACCAAAGGGCCCTGCAATTGGAGGCCTTGGATAAAGATTGCAGGGTGAAAGTGCAGAAGGCTTGCATTAAATTCAACGAGGCTTTGGTATGTGTAAGGGATTTCGATTGATTGGAATTAGGATTGTTGTGGTTGTAGATGAAAGAAAAGGCGTACGAGAAGCAGCAAAGGGAAAAGGAGGATACGGAGGATAAAATGGCGGATATTTGCAACTTTTTGAATAGCGATCTGATGACTGAAAATCCTGATGTGGCGCAAAGCAATCTTGGCCCGCACCGGAAAATTTGCGCTAATTTCAAAGGAATGTCTCCGGAACAACAGAAGGCTATAACAGTTGAGCTGCAAAACCAAATAGAAGAGAAGAGGGTAATTAAGACAACCTTAATTTAATAATAACCTTAAAGAGTCATTTTTAATATTAAGGAGTTTGGGAATCAAAGTCTATGTTCATTAAAAAATTGTATGTCCAAGATCCTTAGGATTTTTATCTAACTGTAAAGAGTAATAACTTTTATAATTTTACCATTTTTGCACACGTTTGGATATTTATTTTAGAAAAAGAAGGAACAAGAGCTTAGGAGAGAAATGGAAATGGACAGTTACGTGAATGGAGTGAATCGGGAAATTTTCCTTATGGACCAACAAATTTCGGCTAAAAAGAAGTAAGTCTGCATTTTCGAATTGTAATTTTACTTTACATAATTTCGGGTTTTAGGAAAATGTACAAGGAAATTAGCGAGGAAAACATGAGGCTGGCCGAAGAACAGAAGAATAGGAAGAAATTTTTGGACAAAGTGGTTTATACCGGGTATCCTTCGGACGAGTTTTATGATCAGTTTAATAGGGGCAGTAGATAAATTTTGCAATGTGATAAAAGTATATTTTTAGGTGATTTTTTTATTAAATATAAAATATTGAAGTGTTACAAACAATGCACTAATTGTATTTTTTTTTTCGCGTGCTTCAAAAATATTATTTAACATAAGAATGTTGAATCCTCAATTTAATGCCGAAGTAAAATCATCGATTCTAAATGGTTCTTGTATTGAATTATTATAATTAAATATATAGAAGCTAAGCCTATAATTTCAGCAAAAACGGTTTTGTCTATAGCAAAAAACACAGCAGTACATTTAATATTTGAATTCCTTATGTGTTCTGCGAGCTGAAGCAATTCTTCTTTTAAGTTTGAATATTGTATAATATGCGGTGAATTTATTAGAATATCGTATAACATATCTGAGGTTTTCTGCGCTTCATACGTTGTTTTCTCACAGGAAGTTGCAATACTCATTCCCAATATCTGAAAATAAAATATTTAATTTTGTAAATATAATGAAAAAGCTTCCAGTAATAATTCAATTTACCGTGGAAAGCGAAATGTGGAAGAAGCTTGTAATGAATATTAACAAAAGGTTTCTGTCATTGGTATGATGGGTAAAACCAGTCAAAGGGCCGTAGAACGCATATATGCATGAAATCCATATATTTCCAAAAATCATAAACAACAAACCTCCGAATATTTCGTTAAAAAATGACAAGCACCTTAGGCATTCTTCGTGGTTTATTTTCAAGAACTTGACATCCCGGAAATTTAAATTTTTCTTCTTCGTCAACCATCCATTCAATCTAGCGAGCAAATATCGAATTTTGTTGATTTCAATGAATATTTCCACAATAAGAACTGTTGTCATAAAGGCATTGAGGTAAAAGGACCCAAAAAAGTATGATACATTAAATAGTACCGATGCAAAAAATATTTGAAACGCACTCAGAGCTGCAATAAAAAATAAAAAACAATATATAACCATTACTAATGTAATTGAAAATTTGCCATTTAATTCCTCCAACGTATGGATACCGCTGATGTTCCTCATAATGTTCATTTTAGTCTTATTGAGCAATCTAATTTTGTTTCGCTTTAATTGCAATATGATTACTGCCGAAGTGTTTATTAAAAGCATGAATATTTCTAGTACAGTCTGCAGCCATCGAAATTCCGAGCCTTCAGTTAAATATTCATTCACTGCAATACAAACTGTTCCAATATTTAACATATAAAATACCACGATATAAAGGAAATTAATCCTTTTATATTTTTCCACTATTCTAAATCCACTAAATATTGCAAATGTGCTGAGCACGGCTTCAACAGAAGCTTCTTTCATGTTGTTCGAGTGCTGTATTAATCGATATGAAATTAATTTGAGTTAAATCACTCAAATTAATGTGTTAACAATCAAATAAAAGGAAGGAAATTTAACAAACAAAGAGTGAGTAAGTAGGTTGATTAATTAAATAGCAATGACTTTTATTAAGGTATTAATAGTTTTATTATTTTTAGACACAAAAACGGTCTATACAAATACAGAGTTAAAGAAATAGTTAGATTTCCATCGTGTACACCTACAGTCCTATAAGAATAGCTGGAGACGTGATATGTGCGAATTTCAAACATACAAATATGCTACCGCGCAATACACATATACAAGTATTATACTGTTGCATTGTAAATATTACAATGTATCAAATATTGTAGGTATTCTACAAACTATAATTGTCAATATTAAAATATACCGAACTTATAAACGGACGGGTCCAAATTTCTGGCAATCAACTGCACGTCGATCCACTTGGAGAACGCCGGAACATTGACGTACACACCAGGAGTGTCGCTGTCGCCGCAGCCGATGCCCCACGACACGATCCCCATCTGGAAGAAGCGCCCGGGCGCGCCGGGCACGGGGCACACCAGCGGGCTCCCCCCGTCCCCTTTGCAAGTGTCCTTGTTCTCCTCGCCCCCTGCGCAAATGAAGCTGGAATGCAGCTTGTAGAAGGCGCCCAGCCTGGTTTTCTTCAAGGCCATCAAGCACCGCGATCGCTCGACTAGCGGCAAATCGACTTTTTTTAGTATGGAGGAATGTTTGCCCCTTTTGAAGGTGTCCTTGCCCCAGCCGCCGGCCGTGCACACGGCGCTGTCTAAGTTGAACCCTTGCGGGGGTAGGCATATCACGCCGACGTTCTCCCTCAATTCCAAGGGCGCCGCCAGGATCAGGAGGGCCATGTCGTTCCTGAGGGATCTGCTTTGGAAGTTGGGGTGTATTAGGACTTCTCCAACCGAGGCGTCTTGGTGGGGTATGGGCTCGTCGAGGGATTTCGTGTCCCATTCTCCCGCCCTAACTGTCAGCATGTTTTCATCGATGCCTATCACGCAATGGGCGGCGGTTACGATCACCTGGGGGTGGATGATGCTGCCGCCGCACCTGTACATGTTCGTGTCGGGTTTGAGCAGGTTCCTCTCCATGATGACGACGGTCCAGGGCAGCTCGCCGAATTGGGCCAGCTGGGAGTCGGAGGTTATGCGCCCCGAGAGGCCGATGGGGTTCTTCAGGCCGCATCCTTTGTACGATTTGGCGGCCGGTAGGGGTTGCTTGGGCACGTCGTTGATGGGGTTTTCGCAGCACACGTCGAAGTAGTTTTCGCACGTGGAGTCTTCTACTCTGACGTCCAGGTTGTCGTCTCCGTAGTCGGAATCTGCGCACATGTTTTCGGGGACGCAGATGCACTTCCAGCGGTCCTGGGCCTCCAGAACCTGCGAGCCGAACGATGGGAGCCATAGGAAGAAGAGTATTAGCTGTTTCATGGTTGTGGTGTGGCTAAATTAGGTATTTCTGGAAAAATAGAAAGTGTAAATAAGAGTTTTAAAAGTGATTGAATTAATATAAAACTAGCCCGTTATACTAGTTTGAGCTTCTTAAAACTAAGTACATACATATCCAGATTTGTAAGTAAACAATTTTATCGATAATTTGGAAAGAATCAGGATAAAAAATTAACAACAAAAAGTTCAAAAAAACATCAAATATTTACCTATCTATGACTTATTAGAAACTCTACACGAAATTCACAAACTTACTACTTTACTGGCTGCACGCTAAGTTTTGAATGATCCAACTTTCGGGATGAATACGAGACGCATTTAAGAATGTATTGTACTTGCCCGGAAACGATTAGAAATAAAACCAGACAATTTTCCATGAAGCATCTATTAAAGTTAATCCCAAATGTATACTCTTTTATTCCTACCCCTATATTTCGCATTAGTGAACCCAACAAGATGCGGCAAGGTAATTAATGTGGTAATTACGTTTATAAATAGCTGAGATGTATTTACAACTATTATATTCTCTCATCGGAAATTTGAGAGAAATTGATTTATTAGTTTTTAGTTGTGGGTAGGTTTCTTCATAAAATAGAGTCTATACATTTCCTTTTTTATACAGGGTGTCCCGGAAAATGTGGGAAATCTCTCCGATCCAGATAGAACATGAAAAAATAAGATGACAAGTTCCAATAAAGTTTTTCTCTATAAGGAAAGCCTAAGGAGGGTTGGGTAAGGAGGGCCTGTAGGGAAAAATTTTCTAGGAACTTCTCATCCTATTTTTTCATGTTCTATCTGGATCGGAGAGATTTCCCACATTTTCCAGGACACCCTGTATAGTTCATAAATTCCATTTCTTGTAATTTTGTAAAGTGTTGTAATGGTGGTTGCATATATGGCAAGCAGCAAAAATTGGTCTCTGATTAAAAGAAAAATTAAAAATTAAAAAATTTGAATTTGTAGTTTATTTTAAGATTTTATAATTTACAACTTTTCCATAAGAAATGTTTGAGAAAGTGAGATTAAATTAATAAATTTATGTTTGTTATTCTTTCTAGTAAAAAATAATATATTAGAAAAATTATGGATATGATAGTAATTATAGATGCAGAGGGCAGGTAGAGATGTATTTCTACTTTACTAAAAATCTATTAAATTATCGCGCATCAATTGTAAGGTATTTGTGCATTTCGCATCGTAAAGTAATGCAAAATAGAAAATAACTAAAAAATATCTCTATCGTTTAAAATGTAAGATAAAAATAATGTAGCGCAATTTAAATAATGGAATGATGCAGTCCTCACTTTTCGTTCGAATATGTCGGCTTTCGTTTTTGAAATACCTACAGGTGAAACACAACTTGAACTAAAATTAAATAGGTAACCATTTTTCGAAGCAAATTTTTCCTTAACTATTATTCAATGACAGTGGATAAAATTAGGTCCGAAAAATGAGTGCGCACCAAGAATAGAAACATTCTCTGTTAGCGTATATTGGAGATATATTTAGTTTAGCAGTTTTCAGCAGAGCGAGTCTCACCGCGCCAATGCGAATATGCGATGTTAGTTGATTCAGGTGGTGTGTGTTGTGGTAAAATAGATTTCGTAGTTTTTAGTCGAATAATGCAACACGTCGATGTACAGCTCTGGCTATTCGTATAATTATTACCGCCCGAACAGGGACAGTGCCCGCGACGCGCACTCTTCCAGGAGCGCCAACCTGCCATCTCCATGGGTCTACCGCGCGCCTGGTATGCCCATAAAATCGACGAGCTACAAACCCTTCGACGCCTCCGCCGCCCCCAGCAGCACTCCCACGCTTACCCACAGGCCGCGGTACGCGCGCTCCTCCACCACCAGCAATGTGGCGCAGCTTCTCACCGACTCGTGCTCGAGCTTGTTCCAAAAGCTGACCACCAGGGTGCGCGGATTGTCGACCACAGTCGAAAGACAACTGCCCACCGACGGCTACCCCGCGCCCGCCACCAACTCGAGGGGATTCGTGCCTCTGAGCGCCAGCAAAAGCACCACCGTAGTTCCTAATTTCGGGCACACCATCAGCAGGCTAGAGGACAAATACTCGTCGGTTTTGGACAAGATCTACAAGAAGAACAAGCCGCAGGAGAAGACGCCCGCGCCCCAGGCGGCTCCCGGACGGGCGTTGGCCAAGAGCTCCACGACAGTCAACTGCTACTACCCCGAGAAATCGGTCTACGACAACAAGGATCATCCGGTGTACAGGCGCGAGAAGACGCCCTACAAGGAGAGCAGGAAGTCCTTGCACGCCGCCAGGCGCTACCACGAGCCGCAGTACGTTTATCTCGACAAAGATGCCGCGTATCGCGTGCGGCACAATTCAAATCATTCCGAGTTACGGCCGAAAAGGACCTCCAAGTCTCACCACAGGAATGGGTTGAGCGAGGTAAATAATAACCCGTCTATTTTTAAATTCGTGTTCGTAAACATCGCTTTTGTACACTCATAGCGGGATAATTTGGGATTTTTAATTGTCGCTATAATTATATCTGTATTACCTGCCTATCGGTTATTTTTTGGGGAATTTCGATGATGTGTTTCCATGATGCATGATTTGCAATATGGATGATGATAAACAATTTTTTTATTAAACAAAGGTAATTATGCATAAGGAAAATTATCATGTAGGAAGGAACTCGGGAAAATGAGTGGGTTTAGCCGCATGTGGTTCAAATTAAAATTTGTAGATGTTTTGGTTCATAAATTCGAACAAAAGACTTATTTTTATACGATATCTGAGGAAAATTACGAAAAATATTAATAAAAAAAGCACGTTTATCCAACGATAAAGTACAAAATATTTATGTTCCTTTCATTTTTATAGATAGCATTGCTTAATTACTAGATATTAACAGAAATACCAGCTTCCTTTCTATAGCAACTTTTCAAAAAGGAAAAAAATATTTTTCTCAATAGGCTCAAAGACTATCAAATTCAATTACATATTTTCCTTGTATTGTCGTATTCTAGATATAGTGCAACTCACATTTATGTAAGTACACAGTACACAGTTTTACTCTTCGAAAAACCTATTTTTATAATATTCTTTTTTTATTTACTTACTTACAGGCGAATGAGAGAAAGTCCAGCACCTCCCATATGAAATGGTATCCGGTGGAGATCAAATATTACGACAAACCGACGGCTGGTCTGACTCCCATACACAGCAACGTGGAGAAATCATCGCCGAATTCGCTACTCGAGGACAAGGAGACGACGACGACGCCGACGACGCCGACGCCCAGCGTGCCCGACGAGGAGTCCAAAAGGGAGGCGAAACGGCTGGAAATCCAAAATCTCATAGCCAAGTATTCGGCCCTGGACGAGGCGTACGACTACAAAGTGAAAAACGACAGTGCATACAGCTCCTCTAACAGTACTGCCAGCACTAGTACTAAATCGGGCGTTTTGAACGCCATCACGCAGAAGTACTATCCCAATTTAGCCACAGCTGTAAGTTCAATCTTTAATTTTGGCACCCTTAAATGATCGCATAATTTATGGCACATTCAAGAATTCCTTTATTTGATATTCACTATAAGAAAGTAATTTGCAATAAATTCGACTACATTTATCGAACTGCTTTTTTAACATTTTATTTTAACTACTTACACACCATTTAAAATTCCTGTATAACGTACTAAAATCCGTCCAAAAGGCATTGTGTTAACCAAAACTCAATAAAGAATGCTCGACCTAATTATTATTTTTGTTGTTGTAAGTTTATCGGCTGTTTTTGTTATTTGTTTAATTAAATTATATATCTGTGTAATGTTTAGAGAACCATCCGTAAGTAATTCTTGTTGCTGTTTAATTGGTTTTGTGTTATTTGATTGTTTTTGGTTCCTTTTTGTTGTATGTGGAACTTTCCAAAAACTGGTTTTCCATAAATTAGGTATTGATAACTATCATCTAGTGAGTTTGGTTATTATTTTAAGGGACGATATTTTCATATCCTGGTAACTACCCGCAACATTAGGATATTAACTATCATTCCAATGTTATGTGTTTGTCCGGTGCTTATCTTAAGGTGAAAACACCAAACATAAGAAATATTTCTATAAATTGGAAAGCAAATACTAACGAATCATTCTCTTTTTACTAACAATTAGTAGAATGGATTTTTTGGTAAATAATTTTCCAAATCGTATAATTATTGTAAACAGTAAAGAATAAAGCGGAGTTAAGAGTTGGGTTTGAACATTTTTATTTTTTTACAGGCCAATAATTCTAAAATTCTTCATATTGAGTACAATTTAATTTAACGGAAAATACTACTTTCAGGTAAACAAGTTTATATAATTTCTACTCGTTTTACGATTACCAAAATTTTCATTCTACTACATAGCATGGACTCAACCTAATATGCAAGTTTCTAAAAACTAAACGTATCTCTAAAATACCTACTACTAAATTTTAATAGTATACTTGTAATTTTTACTAGTCCAGCCCACCGCCTGTTGAAGACGACGAAGAGGGACATTTGATATATAAAACCGGCGATACCTTAAAACTCAGATGTAAGCCTAAGAGATTTATATGAAATCTGAAAGAGATTTATAGAAACCCTTTTATTTCCAGATAAAATTTTAGGAACGCTCGGAGAAGGTACTTTTGGAAAGGTTGTTAAAGTGCAAGATCTCAAAAAGTAAGCGAGATATTACGATTTTAATTCTTCACTATACCTGTACTTTCTATTGCTGCTTTGTGCTTATTAATATCTACTAATTCAATCGATTCAAGTGAAACTTCTTTGGATAAAAATAGAAAATTGTGACATAAAAAATGGCGGTTCTAAGAGGCTAAACATTTTTAGAAAGATAAACAAATTAATATCCGAACTAAACAATAACAGAGAGAAATTTATTTAAGCATGTTTCTTCCTATTCAGTTTTGAAATTAAAACATTCTTATAAGGGAAGGTCTTAAAATGAATATATTAAGAATGTAGAGCATATTTTTTTAATGTTTAAAAACAAAATTTATGCCAGAAGTTTCACTCTAGTTTTGTGTTGATAGGTGAAATATTTTTTATTATTAAGCATCGAATTTCGAAATTTATAAATGGTAAAATTTTTCCAGAGACTGCCAACGAGCTCTAAAGATTATCAAAAATGTAGAGAAATATAGAGAGGCAGCCAAATTGGAAATAAATGTTTTAGAAGAATTAGCACACAAAGATCCAGAATGTGTAAAGTAAGTAGCCCAACATCATTTCGAAATCATCAGTGGCAATTTTGGGACAATCAAGAGAGAGTGTATTTGTTAAAAATTGCCACTAAATTCCTTTTATAGGGATAAATCTTACTTAAATTTATATATTTTTCCAGCTTATGCGTGAAAATGTTGGACTGGTTCGATTATTATGGTCACATGTGTATTACCTTTGAAATGCTAGGACTCAGTGTTTTCGACTTTTTGGTATGTTATCTGGCAATTTGCAAACTAATTTTGGAGTAATATCAAAAGTTACTGCTAAATTATACTGCTAAATTTGTATACGTATTTCTATATGCATTGTAACAATTAAGTATGAAGCAATTGCATAAGTGCACCAAATGTTTTAATTAAATTTTGCTTTAGAAAGACAACAACTACCAACCGTATCCGTTGGACCAAGTTCGCCATATCAGCTTTCAACTGTGCCATTCGGTGAAATTTCTGCACGAAAACAGACTCACCCACACGGATTTGAAACCGGAAAATATATTGTTCGTCGATTCCTCCTTTGAAATCGTTTACGATGTCAAAAAAGTGAGTACCCATTCTCTCACGAACGAGCTCGCGCAGCGAGCGAGGCCAGGCCCGTGTAAAAAGTTACTACTCGGATTTTCACTTACCTATCTTGCCTTTATCTTACCTATCTTTTCACTATATCTTTATTGAGTTTTTGCCAGATTGTTTCGCAAATTCAATTACTTGCATTTTACTAATGCAATATTTTTTTTCAGAGGCGCGACGTAAGAAGGGTGAAGAAAACTGACGTTAGGTTAATAGACTTTGGTAGTGCCACATTCGATCACGAGCATCACAGTACAATTGTCTCTACCAGGCACTATAGAGCTCCGGAAGTAATTTTAGGTATGAATAAGTAATAAATTCGAATCAAACTAGGTGGTAAAATAATCATTTTATATTCTTTTAGAATTAGGTTGGGCACAACCGTGTGACGTGTGGTCAATAGGTTGCATATTGTTCGAGTTATACTTAGGAATAACGCTATTCCAAACTCACGATAACAGAGAGCACTTGGCTATGATGCAACGAATTTTAGGGGAAATACCTGTTAGGTGAGTTTAATTTTTAATTTTTTTATTATAAATTCATACGTTTTCTTTAATCTAGCATGGCTAAAAGGACGAAAACGAGATACTTCTACAAAGGAAAGCTGGAATGGGACGACAAAAGCGCCGCTGGGAGATACGTTAGGAATAATTGCAAACCTTTAATGGTAATAAACACTTCTCTTATAAGCTTAAGCAAGCAAAGGATTACACTTGCAAAATTTCCCAAAGAAAAATAATTAATTTCGCTTTTTTTCCGTAGAAATACAGGCTGATGGATGATCCGGATCACAGTGCTCTCTTCGATCTGATATTCAAAATGCTGGAGTACGAGCCGCTCGAGAGAATAGGGCTGGGGGAGGCGCTGCAGCATCCCTTTTTCGCCAAGCTGAATCGGGAGAAGAAGTCGAAGGCGGCGGACTCGCAAGTAAGGAAAAACCGGAGTTTATCCCGATGATTTTAGTGAATTTTTTACGATAGTTACTAAACTTGTACAAGTACAAAAACAGTCCTGATTTTTTGCTGCACGTTTTCGTGCAACCATTTTTGTAGGAAATGTTTTGTTGGATAAAAACCGAGTTACATTTAGCTATGACTTAACGATAGTTAATCGATATTTTTGAGAGAAACCTACCTGTTGACGATGATTTGTATTAATACGCGCCGTTTTCTAAATAAGTATACTTATATATTTTTATTGATTTTAAAATTGGTGATTTACTGTGATCGATTTGAATGTGCTTTGATTTACCTAATCATAGTTTTGAAATATTCTATATTTATTGATACTGATGTACATACGTATCTTTTCGAAATAAATCACATTATATTTATTTATTAAGGCTTTTGTTCGCTACAACAATCATCCATATGTTAAAGAGTACAATGAAGAATTGTAACCTGATATTGATAAGAACATCTTATGGGTGCATCTTAAAATAGTCGTTTAGAACTTCTCAAAGCTCTACACGAGACATTTTATTTTTATATACAAAAATACGGCTTGATTGTCGTCAATATTTAGCCCTATTAACCTTGATTTTATTTTTATTTTGAAAATAAACCGGTGCCACAAATTTATAAATAGGTAACCAATGTGACAAACGTGTTTAATTTTCTTGCCGAATTAAATAGCAATTGGTTATCAATTCACCTAACTCTCCAAATAGCAAATTTATATGAACAATATTTTCAGATGTATAAAATCGTTTGGACTAAATTAAAACCGCGAGCATAAATTAATGAATAATTTTTATTTGTTCTTAATGATCGCAATAAATAAATAATAAAACTTATAAGCGTTACCTCGAATTAAACTTTTCATTGTAAATCGGATCCTGACTATCATAGGTTAAATTTTCCAGGGCTTTGTACACCATATTCGACAATTGATTGATTTCTTCTACATCTAAAAAAGTATACAAAAGAAAGTGTTTAAAACTATCACCTTAATTAAAGCACCCGTGACCAAAACCTCATTGAAATGGCACACAATATATGATAATATTCTACACTTGAAGAGCTATATTGGCGCTTTTGAGAGAGTTAAACTCTCCTAAATCCCCTTTGAAATTCACCCAAAATTAATCAAAAATACACACCTAATTTTTGGCTAACCCCAAGCCTCCTCTCCTGTCCCTCCCCGTTGAATTTGTTCTTCAGCGTGGGCACGACGAACAACAAGCAAATCAACGCCAGCCAGCCGACGAACTTTTTGAACAACACCAACTTCAACAGCAGCTTCCCCACCGTGAACAAGTCCAACTTGAACTTGAGCTTCTCCCAGAAGGAGCTCAACGCGTGAGGCATGCCGTAGAACACTTGCACCGACGAAGGGGCCCCGTAGATCGGCTGCAGGGCCACCGGGGGGCCGTATACGGGTGGCGGCGGCGGCGGGGACGGCGGCCCGTAAGCCGGGGGTTGCGGCTGAGGCTGCACCGGAGGACTGGGGGGCGCGTAAACTGGATTGGGTGGCCCGTATCTGCAACAGGAAGGTATAGAAAGGTGGTACTATTATGATTATATAGAGCTTACTGGTACATTGGTGGTGCTCCGTACGAGTTCCCCTGCGTAGCAAATCCATTGTTGAAGCTATCCGATATGTCGTTGCTTTCGATAAACTCCCTGCTGATGGTCCTGTTGCCTTTGACTATGACGGCGTCCAGTTTTTCAATCTGGCTCTGCCTGTAGGCGTCCATGTAGGAATCGGCGTGGAGAGAACACACGAGGGCCGCGAAAATTATGAGGCGCTTCATTTCGACGGGATTATCGAGCGGGATTGACGGCCGAAATGCAAGTGATGCGGTAAAAAGCGCGTAGACTTTCCATCGAGGATGTGCGAAAAAGAAATGTAACCATGTTAATAGCGATTGTTGGTATGCCGATGGTGTAGGTGAAAGAAAAATGCGAACGAACCTGAGAGAAATAATAAGCGGGATTTTTTCGGACTTATATTTGCGTCACGTGTCGCTTATCGACTTGTTTAAATTCAATTAAAGTGACATTGTTGTTGGTTGCTTTATTAGATGCTAGTTATTCGCACTTTGCTTTGTTAATGAGAGCTTTATAAATGTTTTTCTTTTTAATTACTTTTAAAGGATATTCCCCAATTACATATTATTTTTATAGGTGATTTTAGGTGGTTGATTAATAATTTCTGTTCATTTTTCATCTTTTAAAGAACATTAAAAACATCATAAAATCGGGATAACTTGATAAAGTGATGAAATAAAACAAACAAATCTTTAATTCGCCTTTATTATTTCATAGAAATAATAAAAAACTGTCGATTATCAATATGTAATAAAAAAATGTACACTCGGATATAAAACCCTAATTAATTTAAGCATACTTTAAACTAGAATCGCTTAACCTTAGTTAATTTATTACGTTTTTATCACACTTGAAGCTAACAGTAGCTATAAAACGGGTTTTAACGAGAATGATAACTTCGGCCTCGAATTGTTCTTCCCTAAAATTTTCTTCTGTTCCTCTTTTGTGCGCTTTTCTTGTTCCTTCCTGAGCTTCTGTCTTTCTTCGTCCATTTTCCTTTGCTCCTCGATCATCGCTAACCTCTCTTCTGCCTATCAAACGACAAAAATATCATTAATAAATCTATTTAAAATACGAAATACAGTTCGATGGAAATAGCTGAATACATGAGAGTAAGAAAAAATGAAAAGGTATGCTCACCAATTTCTTCTGTGCCTCTTCAATTTTCCTCTGGTTTTCTTCTAGGATCTTCTCGACCATTTCGTGTTTTTGCCTCTCTTCTTCCTATAAAGTATTAAAAGTAAATCAATAACCGCAAACGCTAAATTTATGTCCTGACCCAGCACTCTATCACAAAAGACGGGCGCATTAAATCGTGCTTCATTTACCAAAAACTATGCGTATTTTGGAAAATTTCACAAATTTGACACGCCATCTTCAGATACAGAAAGAAAACATTCATAAAATCGCAAACGAATGAATTTAGTTTCAACGCAAAAAGGTAGTAAATTGATAAAAAAAAGTATGCAAAAAAACTATTAGGTATCGATAATAAATTCAATCGCTTCGAAATAGTTCGGAATTTCCGGGTTTGAATCGGTAATGCGTGGAAACTCGTGGAATTCGAAACTATTTTCGTTTAAGTAGGTATGCCATATTAAAAAATCTCCATTCACAGCTGGGTACGGACTATTAGGTTAAATACAAATACAAATCCTGAGTGGCAGGTCTTAAATAAAATATTGCACTTCTCAAATTCAGATAGGAACATTACTCATACTTTATAATTAATACTGTAATTTATAAATTGTTGTCATATGTATTACATTACGGTTTCGCTTTCAAACAGTGTATGTGACTTATAGAAGTTCCTAAAAATAGCTTAAACAATCTATGATCTAAATAAAAATAAAAAACAGAAAATAAAAAAGAAATAATCATTACTTATGTATAAATTAATTAGGTCATGCAACAAATAAATTATTGAATAAAATTACTAAGAGAAGTTGTACTTATTATGAAAAACGTTCAATCAATTTTAGGGCAAGTCTTTTTAAGAATCATTAAGAAATTTTCATATATTTTCCCTATCTTAGAAAAAAAAGTCACATGTCAGTTTGGCTGCCTACAAAATATGCCAATATTTTATTTTGTATTTAAAAAAACCAAATAAAAATTGAGCCTTAATTATCCACATACAGCACATATCAGCAATTTTTCTATCAACTTCCTTTGGAAAATGAAGGGATTATTTAGCGTTTACTGAAAATGGGAAATGCGATTTAAAATCCTTATCAGGTACTTATATTTAAGGATTATTTTATAAGAGGTGATTATGTACAAACATTTTATTAATTTCTAGAAAAAACTCAATCACAAAAATAAGATTTAAAAAAGGGTAAAATAATAAAAGGAGTAATCGTTCAAACAATTTTTCTCCAAATTTTTGAAACAGTTGTAACAAACATTTAATTCATTGTGAAATGTTTCTTTAAATCATGCACAAAATCAACATATTTAGTTAATTAATAATACATTAATTATTAGAGCTGACTCAGATATTGCAATACCAACTGTAATCACAATTTTCGCCGGGTCAGATCATCTTTCGAATAATTTTTATTTACAATCGACACTATGACAGAAAAATTGTAGGGGCACTGTACCCGATAGTCAACAGAAATTAAATACCGAATTATTTTCTTACAAAAAATTCAACAAATATCTAACTACTTTACCGATTAGCATTCGCAATTCATTTATAAAGGATCCCGTGATGTTTCCATCTGACATTGAGCGGTGCTGAAAAAAGATTTGATATTACCTGAGCCGCGCGACGTTGTCAATCATCAAGAGCTGCCAAAAAACTCCCATTGCTCTTCAGTCATTTGTTCAAGCACTGTTGACCCTTTAGCTTACATGCTAGTGGCATATATTAAACGACATAACTTTTCAAGAGTACAGATTTTTGTAAAACACTTTACAAAAGTTTGCTATGATTCTAAACTTGTTTCGTGCTACCTTCAAGGTCCGGCAGTTTACAATTTAGTTCTCGGTTATTCGGGAAAGGGTATGGATTCGTTCGCGATTTTGCAACGAGTGCATTCGATAAAACGTTGATTTCAATTTCAATGGATTAGAGAATTTTGTAATGTTGGCACAACACGCCCGTTGCATTATAAGTAAATTCCTCTTAAATTTTAGTGACAAAAAGACTATTCTAATCAATGCATTTGTCGCGTATCAAAATACTTTTGTCGAAACATTTCTAAATATTTCATTAATCTTGTAACGGTGATAGTTAAAAAATGCATCATCCGAGTAAATATGTTCGATAAATATTGACAAGCAGTGTTTATTTTATTCTAATCATCCAGGAGAATTAGTAAATTTGTTATAATAAGATAAATTGTTCAATGATAAACAAAAGTGAACAATAAAAGGCTGTGTTACAAAGAATTTTAATCAAGTAGGAAAATTGGGCAATATTTGTATTCTTATTGTATAATAGTTATTTCAAATATAGATATTGGATTTTAGAATAGATAGAAAAAATAATTAATTAAAAAAATCGAATTTCCTTTTAATAATCAGAACACCTCAAATTTTGCAAAATTTACTTTCTAATAAAGAAAATAAATAAATTTACATCGTTTAAAATAATCTTTATGTCAATAATTTTCATTAAGAAAGATATTTTCAAAAAATACATGGTCTGTTAGATTTACGTCGTTTCTAAAATATCATAATTTTTAATATTCCACAAGCTAATAAATAAGATTCAGAAAATTATGTATTCAAGATTAACAAACATTCTAATTTACAATAGTAATAAATTTTCAAAATATGTTCAAACATATCATTAATAATACAACATTGTACCACAAAATTACTTGGATAAACAGTAATCATTTCACGAAAACAAAACATAATAACTTGTAGAATATATCTAAGTTTATCTATTGCTCAAATTAGAGAAATTTACAAAGCACAACAAGACTTCTTGACCATTTACCATAAATTATACTCATAAATTTAAAATTTAGCTTCAAAAATATAAAAAGAGTTTCTAATTCAAATCTGATTTAGGATTATACTACAAACAAAAAATTGTCAGAATAACTAATAGTAATATTAGAATGTATCTTTTTTTAATTATGCCAATTGGCAGATTAAATTCTAATGTTACAGTCAGTTATTTGAAACTTATTTGATAGTTTGTAATGCAAAATAAAATTTTATGGTAACTATACTAGAGTCATATATGTACAAATTTATAGCAGAGGATATTTTAGAAACAATTTAAATTTCATGATAGTATATGAAAAAAATAGATGAGGAAATAATATGACTATCTAACTCCATACCCCAGACTAACCTAAAGATAAACAAGGAATTGGGAAAATCAAGGGCCCCTGTAAACTATACATTAAAAATCCAAATTTTTCACCAAATTCAAAACACATTGCCAAAATAAATTAATCTATTTAAAAAACCGACAAAATTAACATATAATTAAAATGTCACTGTGATTGCAGTTCAGCAAAAATAATGTAGAAATAATTCAAATGTGACTCTTACCTCCCTACGTTTCTCTTCTTCTTTCAGTTTTTCCCGACGTTTTTCTAAGTCTTCCATCATTTCTTTCTCCATAATCCTTTTGGCTTCCTCCACGCGCTTGTTCACTTCCCTCTCTATTTCGTCTTTCCGCTTTTCCAGCTCCTCTTCCACCCGTTTTTTCACCAAGTCTTCTATTCGCTTCGCCGTTTCCTCTTCGATCAGACGTTGCTCCGCCTCTCTTTGCCTCCTCTGCCGCTCCATTTCGGCCAAACGCTCGACCTCGTCCATTTTCCTCAGTTTGTGTCTTTTGCTTGAGTATCTGTCACTTTTGCACATGTCATCCGATGAATTACTGCTATTCGTAGAGGATATCGAGTGAGATCGTTTTCTAAATACAAGTAAATTAGGTGCCTCATTATTACAATTAATTAACCTGGTATTGATATTTCAGTCAAATAAGCTAATTGATTCTCAACATACATCAAAAAAATATTACTGATGGAAATTTTCAGAAGTATTAGGCAGGTTTATAGCTAGATAATGTTCTCTAATATTAAGTAAATTATTTTGTATTTAATTACCTTGTTTTGTTCCTTTCTTTTGATTTGTCTTTTTCAATCCTATCTATTGTTTTGTAACTACTTGAAGCCCTTTCTCTGGATTTACTTCTTGTGGTGTTCTTGTGGTGTTTTCTTGGTGAACGACTAGACCTACCCATTTATAACTAGTTTTTCGCGAAAATAAATTATTGCTAAATTAGAACGCCTCTTCACTTGTACACTGCGATAATTGGCACTAACAAAAAGGTACTTGTTAGTATCAATATCAATAAGTTTATAAATCAGTTCAAAGATCAATCCACAAACCGCCCTATTTGAGGCTTTGCTTGACGTTATAAAATAAAATGGAAATCTCGATGTTAGAACTGTCAAAACTGTCAAGATAAATGACAGATGACTGGTAATAATTTTCTTCTTTACAAATAATAGGTGTGGTCTCTTATCACTTGAACTTTTTAAGAACGTTTAGGAGTAAAACATTTATTATTCAGGTTATATTATTTTTATTTTCCTCTAGACTATTAAAAATCAAAGCAATAGCAAAAGGGATATTCCGATTCGCAACTAATAAACACAAAATAAAAATAAAAACAGAAGAAAAAAAACAAATGATGATCGACAAATGTCAAGTTTCAATGATCATTTCTGTCATTTTAAAAAACGTTTTCGTTTGACGTTTGTGTGTTTTGATAACAAAGGTTTTAATTTAATATAAAATAAAAATGAGTAACGGAAAAGAGGCGATGGAAGTGGAGGTGGAGACTTCCTCGACGGCGGAATGCTCGAAATCCTCCATGGATGTTTCTGTGGATGTGAGCAAAAATGTCATGGCCTCGGGGGCTGTCGGATCCATCACTTGCTCCTTGCACCCCCTGGTTATTATGAATGTGTCGGAGCATTGGACTAGAGAAAGGGCCCAGGAAGGGGCTGTTCAACAAGGCATGGATGAATTAGAGATTTAGCAGAATTTTTTACCTGTTGTAATCTTTTTTATTTGGTTTTTTAGTGATCGGAGCTCTCATTGGCAAGCAAAAAGGCAGGAACATTGAAATAATGAATTCGTTTGAGTTAGTTTTTAGAGTTATTGGTGGCGATATAATCATTGATAAAGATTACTATAATATGAAAGAAGAGCAATGTAAGTAACATACAACGGAACCATTTTTTTCGTTAATATACGAAATTTCATAAACTCTATTTTATGTTGACAGTTAAGCAAGTGTTCAGTGATTTAGATTTTATTGGTTGGTACACAACAGGAGATTCCCCGAGCATGATGGACATTAAAGTACATAAACAAATTTGTGAAATTAACGAGTCCCCGATATTACTAAAATTGAACCCTTATGACAAAAATATCGAAGTAAGTCTGTGATGTACTGCTACAAAATGCATTACTAATTCCCCTTTTTTTCAGTATTTGCCAGTGGATTTGTACGAATCTGTGATCGACCTAGTGAATGGTGAGGCCACCATGCTTTTTGTTCCACTGACATATACTCTAGCTACAGAAGAGGCCGAACGTATAGGAGTAGATCACGTGGCTCGAATGTCTGCTACAGATTCCGGAGAGAGTTCTTTAGTTGCGGAACACTTAACTGCACAACACAGCGCCATCAAGATGCTTCACTCTAGAGTCAAGTATGAGGAATCCTACTATTGAACAAGTTATATAGGTTCTAATTTGTTAAAATTGATTTTAGATTGGTGTTGGAGTACATGAAAGCTGTGCAAAGCGGTCAATTGCCCAGGAATCATGAGGTACTTCGAGAGGCCTACTCTTTGTGCCATAGGTTGCCTGTCATCGATGGCACTAGATTTAGACAAGATTTTTATAACGTAAGTATGCATATAGTAAAATAGATATTGAGCATAATAGTTATAAATATTGTTTTTTCCAGCAATGTAATGATGTAGGGCTAATGACTTACTTAGGAACTCTCACCAAGGGTTGCAATGATCTCAACCAATTCGTGAACAAATTCAATATTTTGTACGACAGACAAGGAGTAGGCAGAAGGATGAGAGGTATTTTTTTCTAATTTTAAGTGAATATTAAATTGTTATATTATTTATTAAAATTTGTAATAAACAATCCTATAAATACATTTTTCTCCTTAAAAACAATTTGCTTCAAAAAAATGTATAAAATTGGGAAGACCGTGCGATTTTGACTTTGTGAGTACTAGGCACTGGCTGTTTCTAATTCTTTTTTGCTTTATAAGTATGCTTACAATTTTTTCATATCATAATGTCGGTATTTTGTAGCATATTGCTTGCTATATACAGAATTTCCAAAAATATTTATCTCAAAAACTGAACTATTAAGAAAAATTATATAATTTTAGCAAACAAGAAAAGCTGATTGCTAATTTTATAAAATTATTTACCTTAAAATTGCAAAATTGTACAGTTGGTGTCCAAATTTCTCGTAACTTACATTAGCTCATAAAAATAATACATTCAAAACTAACTGTTCATACAAAATACTTTTCAAAAACAAAGAAGTTATAATAATTTTTGGCATATATTTTGAAAGAAATATCTCCCTCACTAAATATTAAAATTGTACAAAATATAAAATGTCCAAACATCGTTATGCATTGAACAACAGTTTTAAATTGATAACATCTGAACGAACATGCCGTTGTTAAAATACTCAATTTTTACGCATTTGCGAAACGCAACAATAAAAATTGGGAATGTATGTAACTCATTTGCTTAAACCCTAACAAATTTAAAATAATCGTAATAACGCAAAATCCTTCCTCTAATTCCCAAAATTCAGAAGTTATCAACAAAAACTCCGGTATAAAAAAACTTATAAAATAACTCTCTTAATCACTGCACTATCCTGTCCATTCCTATGAGTTCCTCGAACAGAGTTCCGCTCAACTCCTTCCCTTGAATAACCCTACTTGAGTATCTCAGGGTGGCCTCCGCTAAATCCTTCACCGACCACTTCCTGTCTATGAGTATTCTACATACTGTATCCAGTTTCGCCAGCTGCTGGTGGCCGTACGTGCAGTAAATCAAGGCGGGCACGCCGGCCACGCTCGCCGCCATCCATTGTATTACCACCTTGAGCTGCACGTCGCCTTTGTGCGAGGAGCCGCAGCCCCAATTTCCCGTTGAGACTGGCTTCAGCCCGTTTTTGGGACTCTCGGATAATTGGGATAGCTGAAAAAATATTTGAATTCAGTTAATTAATTGAGCTGATGTAAATGCAAGTGGCATTAAACCTGATGTCTTTCTAAGATCAATTGAAAATAATTGCAATTCGCTTTTCAAACTGATTTTAGGTAGATTGCAAATATTAAGACTTATGTTAGTTGTTAGTTTGATATTAATGCATTCCATAAATTAGGTAAATTTATAGTAAGCTTTCTAATGAGGGGGAAATTGATGAAGTTTGGTTTTCCAAATTGCTTGGAAATCTATTTGAAGATCTTTGAAAGAAAAACTAAAATATGTAATTAAATTCCATACAATGTGTTTTCATTCTATTGTTGAAGGAATGAATTAAAGAGGGTCATAAAGGGAATACTGCGAAGAAAAATGTAGTATTTTTGTGTACATATATTTGGTTAAACGAAACCATTTGTTAGCACCAAACTATCAAGCGATTTACCTCTATCTGTGTATTTTGTGGCAAAGGAACACTAACTGAGATCTCCTCTAAAGTCTGTACAATTGCTTCAGTAACGCTAGTGACAAACCAAGCTTTCGTTTTTGTTAAACTACTCGTTGCTAAAGCTTCCTCACTCTCACAACTTGTTAATGAAATAGATCTATCAGGCTCTATTTCCTCAGTCTATCAAAAAAACATGGTGTAATTTAAAAAGGAAGGTGTTTACCAATTAAACGAATGATAATTTTTTATAATGTTAGTTACATTCGCAATGTATTTCGCCTAAAATGTAAAAAAAGTCTCACCAGTTGAGCGGCCAAGCGGTGCTTTTGTCGCGCCAATTCTAAGCTCAGTGACTTGGCGTTGAGTACTAATTTATTTTTCTTTGTAGAGAATTCATTGGTTCCTGAGTGCGTATCACAATTTTCGGTCATAGGTACGGGTATCCCCACGAAGGATTCGCTTAAGGTCCTTTTTAAAATCGAACCTGTAAGTCAAGAATATTTTGGGGTCTAAATTATTGGTAATTTTATGAATATTTTCGCCTAAATCCACTCCCTAATTTCGACAATCTTAAGCACTAGTTTGTGAATTGTTCGTTGGGAACGGAACTATTATAATCACTTGAGATTTTTACCTGCGAATCGAACTACAGCTAATTCCCTTGCATCCAATTCCCTTTTCATTCCCCCATCTGTTTCTAAAACAGGATTTTCTAGCCATTTTGAAAACTGCTCATAAACTTCTTCTAATTCCGAACTGGAAAAAAATGGTAAATGTAAGTGATACCGACAGAGATTTGTCGATTATTTATTACCTGTATTCGGTGCTAAAACTATATTCCGATGATCTATTCGATTCTTTTCTATTTAACACCGACGATTGCTTATTCCTGAATTTATCTACCCATTCGCGCTCTTGATTGAGAGAATTTTCCAAAAAATTGTCATCGAAGGAATCTTCGTTTAAGGCGAAACCTGTCGAACCACCTCGTTTAACCCTAGAATTACCCAAAACAACGATAATTTGCTGGTACTCTGATTTACAAAAATCTGCTTACTTTATATCTTTGTCTTGTAAATTGGACCCTGCGACTGAAATACCTACAGCGTACCCGGATTCTTCGCTGTTACTACTACTGCTGCTGTTAGTAGCGGTGCTGGAGGCGAATTCTTTCTTCAGAGCGTCCTTTAACCTTTGAGCAAAAATGTTTCGTTTATCCGGAGTTTCTAAGTCTACATTGTAACGTTTGTGGAAGTTCTCATCTTCGCTAGCTGAAAATTAACAACAGATTACCTACTTTCGGTTCATTATTTCTCTTCATACAACTTCACTCGTATACAACTAACAAAACTCTTTACCCTCACCGTCATCTAAACTAGTTTTGGCACTGTGGAATTCCCCTTCAGACGATTCGCAACTATCGTAATTGCTCTTCTCCTCGTCGACGGGATGCCTGTTTATCGGCAAACACTCCCCCGACGAGCCCAGCACGATGAACCTCCCTCTTCTCCCGTTCACCACGCAATCGTTGGGCTTCCCCCGCTTCTGCAGGTTCTTCTCCTGCTCGAGCTGCACGCACAGCCTGTCGCTCAGCATGTTGTTGTTGTCCCTGATCGGCGAGACGGAGCCGCTGTGCGTCGTGCTGCACGACTGCTGCGTGATCAGCGGCACGTTGAGGCAGTCCGATTGGTTTGATCCTGGAAACGAAAAGTTATAAATTGTTGGAGGGGTGTCGGTGGGGCACTCACCGGTGGATTCCCCGATCGGGGACAGCCGCCTGCGAAGGGGGACGTTCTCTTTTTCAGGTTTAACCAGCTGCTTTTGTTGGAACCCCAGCAGGCACTTGTTCAATTCCCTTAGTATGTTATCTTCTTCGTATTGTCCTATTGGTAGTTTGGTGTAATCGTCGGCGTCTATGCAGCACACTGTTAACTGAAGACAACGTTAATAAATAATATGGCAAAATTAAGTATTTGCACCTTTTTGGGTTGTTCAAGCTTCTCCAAGAATGCCCTATGTTTCGGATCTACAATTCTGGAAATGTGCCTTACACCTTCCACGGTTAAAACTTCGTTGTCTTCGAGAGCTTCGACGTTTAGAAGAAGCATCAGTAATTCTGGAGCAGTTACTAAATTGATGCATTCCTGAAAAATAGCAAATAAATGAAACAAAACGCTACTTGCTACCTCTTATAAGAATAGAAATACTTGGCAAGAGGAACAGAGAGTAGAGAGTTAATTAGATTAATTAAAGTTATTACTTGCGTGTATCCATTACTCAAGACGCTTCCTCCAATTTTGGCACTTGAGAAGCATATTTGCAAGCAATCTTCCTCGGGCCTGTCCAGCTTTCCATCATGGCGAATTTTCAACGAGCACAATGGTAAGTTACATTCTAACCAGTCTTCTATAGTTAACCATTCTTTACTACTCATTACCTATAACAAAATCTTTAGCTGAAAATAACGTTAATTTATGTCCATTCAAGCCAATTTTATTAACGCATCAAATATATAGGGTGAGCTAGTATTAAAAGACCAATCGTTGGTGTACAATAATAGATATTTCATTAGAGCCTATTTTTATAAGGAATATTTTGAGCCTGAATTACAATTAAAGTTGTGCTGATAAGACCTGTTATGACATCTACCCAAATTTAGGCTCTTTTGTCCAACGCCCTGTATAAATAAAGTGTATAATACCTGTCGTAAAATCTTCATAGAACCGCTGTAATTCTCGTTGTTGGCCATCCATTCGAAATAGTACAAAATACTTTTTAATTTTGATTTTTGAGTGTTGTTGTTCAGACTTTTGAAAAATTCGGCGAAATTGAAATTCTGCAGGGTCGGGTGAGTCCTGTCGGTTCGTTTCGGGAAGGTTGAGAAGAAAGCGTTAGCAATGAGCGACGATACAAAGGAATATTCTAGTTCTGTGGAATCGGCTGCAAGTGCATAAAACAATTAAATAATTATGTGCTGTAGATATTAGAAGAGATAAATTTAGTACCTTGCTGTTGTAAACTGAAACGTAGGCCACTTTTAGGCCTGCAGTCTTTTATTTTCAGCGCTCTTGTAACTATGTTGGGTAAGGTCTTGGCGAAAAACACGCTTCTTTCCTCGTTTGTGAGGTCGTTGTCTAAAAAATTCATGAACCCTTCGAATTGTTGGGGATCCGGAATCTCCTCGTCTGGTTCCAAACTAACGCTGAAAATGAATCATACGTCAAATATAATATAATTCCTGATAGATGATGCACCACTTACTTGCACATTTCGTATATCTTTTGCATTTTTTCTATTAGATCGGCGGAATTCTTAGTATCGGCTATCTTTTTCAACAGCCTCTTCACGGAATCCCACCATGGAAGATCACTGGGCAGCATCACTAGGGCCATCTTCTAATCTAAGAAGTTAGCTAAACTTTAAAACTTTTACAGTCATTTTATTCTGAGTTTACTGTTGAATTTGATGAGAAAAAGCGTCGATTGAAAGAATAGAAAATGCAAATAATATTTGGGACGTAGTATTTTGTTTGTTACAAATTAATTAAACGATTACCCGGCGCGTTAAAGTGGATTATCGCCGTGAAAAAAATCGTTGAATAGGTTCTACCAAAATAGCTGCATACCGACAGGTTCTTACCCAAATATATTATGATTAACTCACCCGAATTTTTCTAGCAGGTCATATTTTTGGACGACTATCAGGATAACATACCGGTTTTGAACTCCGATCACCAGGATTGTTTTATAATTCGATATCCGCACATCGTCGTCCGGGATATGTTAATAATTAAAAATAAATTCAATTAATATTACTACTTTACTAACATGTTCTCTATGCTTTCTAATCTAGGTTCTAAAAATACGCAGACGTCAATTTTCTGCACCGTCGCCGTTCCTGGATCGGCGTCGCGACGGCCCGCTTATGCAACACAAATTACATTAACAGTATACTGAGTTGCCTATGCTGATGTACATGATAATTGCACAGAACCGGCATCAGAAATTTTTACTATAAGAAAATTCACAAATTTAACAGAGAGATTCTCAATATATTAGTATATTAGTATCACTATAAATTACATTACTTTATTTACTGCTAAAATATAGTTGAGTACATAAAAAAAAAACGTAAATATAAACCTATAATTACTTTGCACTAGTTTTATCCGTTTTCTGATTTATTTCCTGCTTTATTTCCTGATTTATTGCCTGATTTACTGCCGGCTGTACATGATCATGAACTTTAAAAGACAAATAGGTATTCCACAATACACCTATCGTTTGGGTAAACATTACTTGGAATTTAATGGGCACCAATCCGAAGTTTATCATTTGAACGGTCGGCCATACGGTATAATTTGTAACTAAAATGTCCCTGTATTTGAGATTCAATTCGTTCTTGATGTGCGCCAGCGATTTGCCCTCCATGAAGTTGATCGTCGTCATCCAGATGGGCAGGAAGAGCGGCGCGAACACCAGCTGATCCAGCGCGACTTTCGTCAGCGCCGCGGCGCTGAACAGCTTTCGACTGTGGGGGAGCTTTCGGTTCAGGAATGTGTACCACGTCGTAAGGGCGGGCCCCTAAAGGGAATTTACTGCTTTAGAAATGATGTGGTAGAAGTTTGAATGGTGGGGGCTGTGTGGATGTTCTTATTTTCTTTGTCTTGGTAATTTAAGTAGCTTGAGTGGTGTTCAAATGAATGGTGGTGATAGAGGAGAAAGTGGCAATGTGGGCCCCATTTTTTGGAGCAATAAATGTGGTTCCTTATGTGTTTCTAAATGGAAAAGTAGTACTTTTCCAGATTATTTTAGTAGGCTATTGTTATATTGTTGTTAAGTAATCAATTACAATTATTAGGTACTTGATAAAATAATTGACTTTTATTGACTGCAATTGATACTCTTCAGGGAGAAAACCAGTTGTATCTAGGATATGTTCTGGTAAAGATTTTTCCAATAATTCATAAGTAACAAAAAATTGAAAATTTGAAATTTCGTGTTGAGCTCCGGGATTCAATTGTAACAAATGTTAAATAACGATTTACGCATATTTTAGATTTTAATCAATTATCTAGTAGACCAGACATTTTAGCAACTTGTCCCTTTATCACAGTATAAAATAATCTGGAACAATTCTTAGAGATACAGCATTTTTGTTCCAGTTAGAGAACTCTTCATGAATGAAGTTTAAACACTTTTTTCCTTCAAATGATAGCTGAATTACTCCCGAATCACCTCTACAATCGCAAATTTTGTAATTTCAATTGTAATTAAATACTATTTGCCCAAAGTAATTGGTCGTGACACTCTGTGTAGATGAAAATTTGATTTATTTATCATTATTTTTTGAAAACAGATTATCTGTTGTTTTATACAGTATCATATCAACTCATTCCTACACCTTAGTAACCGGTCAGGAAATTACAAATATCTTCAATAATCAACCTGCTATTGTTCAATATTACCCCGTTTACATGCGAGATCCAGTGATCGGATCGGGATTGACTCGAGATATCTTTTTCTTCGTCGAATCAACTCGATCCGGTATCTTCTTTCTTCGTCGAGTAGTCAACTCGATCCAAGCCGAATCCAAGCCGGCTTCGATCCTCGATCCCGCATGTAAACGGGGTATATGATAAAAAAATTAGAAAATATCGGAGAAATCAATTATTATTAACAAGAAAAAAGTTGTAAAAATATAGTAAAACAAGTTTAAATTAAAAAAATAATCATTATTTGCAAATTGAGTTAAACCCACAAATTTTTGTTGAGAACACTTTGGGCAATGCCGGACCTGTCTAATAAAATGTCTAATTCAGAACCTAACCTCACTTTCCTAACCTACAAATCCAACAAATATTTACTTTCTTACAAGACCATACGGAACTGTTTACATTCGTTTGGAGTTCTTATTGGATTAGTGCACCTTACTGAATACAAATAAGTGAGTACTTACGACAAAAACTAATCCTACGAAAGCGAATCTGGCCGTTCGTCGACTATCGATCTGATTGTAATCGGTTTTCTCCACGATAGTCTGAGCGATGCAGTCCCCCGCGCCCATCAGCAGGCCCGTTTGAATCGAATGGGTCCTCAAATGCTTATTGTTTGCGATAAATTTAGTGGTCGACTGAAAGCGAAAAAATTTCATTTTGTATATTTCAAATTTTCTAGGTTAAGTGACGTTAAACAGAGACGGGCGCAGCGGCGCGACGCGAGCGCGACGGAGACGGCGAACACGCGCTCTATTCATCAATGTCAAACTTTTCGCTTTCAAATTGTAGTCCCCAATCCTAAATGTTCTGATCCATGTTTCGTCAATTCAGATTTATCAATAAATGCGCGCGATGTTACAGAGTTTGTTTCGCAAGGCGACGGGTAAACAACCTCAGAAGGCTGCTCAAGATCGGTCGAGTGGAGGTTTTAGTGGGAACGCCAGTGCTTTGCGCCGTAAGCACCATGAACAGTAATTACAATGGCGACAAAATTGAAGAGGACATCTCTAGAGCTATACAAGATGGCGAGTCTGCGACTCTTCAGCTGATGGGCCAGCTCAAGGACTTCATCGTGAGCACCAGCGAGGAGTACCGAAAGTGCACCAAGCAGCAGATTGAAATTATGCAAAAGGCCACGTTCCAAAACGCCGGACCTTACTCAGAGATATACGATGAACTACCCCAATACAGAACTTTAGCTAACGAATTAAAGAAGGATCTCACGGATTATTGCACTTTGTTCCACACGCTGGTGAACATGGCCAAAAAGAAAGAGTCCTCCACGTTCCTGAAGCAGGAAATCGAAGGGGATGGCACGGCCGAATTTCAGATACTCCAAAATATAGTCGAAGATCAAATGGAAGAAAACTCGAAAGCCGAAAAGGAACTTCTACAAGCCGTCACCGATAATATTCTACATGAAGTTCTTTTCATTTCCACCGAGTAACATTAGCCTTGCACTATACACTATATACATTACATATTATTAAAGTATGACAATCATTTTCTTATTTATTTTAATATTATGTATGTGTTGTAGTTTCTGATGGTGCCAGTTTAAGTTTGAGTTTTTTAATCTTTAAAGATAGTACGAATGAAGAGAGCAAGATTTTGAATTTTTCCTTTTGAAACACTGATATAAAATAAGGGGATTTCAAACAATTTCAAAGGAACCAAATTTGGTGTACATAGTATAAGTGTAAGAATAGATAGAGAAAATAAATTCAGCTAAGGAATTCTAGATTGAGTGTGATTTAATCCACGTTTAAAATTCCCTAAAGATTTTTTCCTGACCCTTCAGTTGGTAATTGCTTAGCAACTCTTTCAATTCTCTGGTTACCCACAACAACCTCACTGATTTTTTCGCCTAGTCTTCCTTGCTCTTATTCCCACCTGTTATTGATCAATATTACAAGAATATTGAACCCCTTTTTTAAAGTACCATAAATTACCTTTGTTCCTCTTCTTGGATCATTGAAATATACATAAAAGTTTTCTTTCAGATAATTAAATAGATGAAATGAGCCTCCAGAAAGGCAACGCCAGCCGAACGCGGCCGCAGAAGCACCAGAACCGATCGGTTTTCAAAAACAACCTGCACGACACCAGCAATCGCACGAAAATGGTGAACTCCATTCAAGTGAGCGACGTGTGCACGAGATGCAAGGACATAATCGAATGGAAGATCAAATACAAGAAGTACAAGCCGTTGAGCCAGGCCAAAACGTGCGTTAAGTGCGGCCAGAAGGCCGTGAAACAGGCCTATCATGTCATGTGCACTAAATGCGGAAGGGATGAGGGTGTATGCACCAAGTGCTGCGAGAAGAAGGAAGTTGTTGCGGCTGCTCCTACGCCCAAAAATCAAGTAAAATAACAGTTCTGTGTTACTCAAAATTTTGCTATAATATCGTTTTTTTTTTAGTATGAATTGGATTTGGAGCTCAAGCAGATCTTAAGCGGTTTGCCCGAAAGAAAAAGACGGACATTCTTGAGGTACATTGAAAAGAAACAACACGAAGAAGTGCCAGAGGAAGACCAGAAAGCAACAAATGAAAAAGCCAGAGAAGAATTATTGGAAAAGTTGAATTCTCTAAAAGTGAGCAACGACGATGATTTCGATGATGACTTTATTAGTGATAGTGATCAAAGCGATGATGATGAATAATATAACAATAAATATGAAATTTAATTTTAAGATGTGTATTTATTTACCTAATAAAACCCTTTTTGTGAAAACATTACACCCTACCTACAAAACACCCTGTATATTCCCAGTTTCGAATTCTCTTTTTAAGGATTTCCCTCGTGCATACCTAAACGTAAATCACAATAAAAAGTTTCACTTTCCAATCGATCGGTGCTGCTTCTTGCGTTCCACTTAAACTCTTTTCAGCGTTTCGAGTGAAATTTTTCTGCAGTTTTGCCAAACAGCCAATATGCGCCGGTTGGTCATGTTGTTCCTCATCTGCGGCAATTGCAATTGCCTCGCACCGGCCGCCGGAAATTCCGGCATCAAGCTGTTCACGCAGCCCCAGGTGACGGTCAGCAAGCTGCCCCCGGTGCTGGAGTACCTCCTGCAGAGGATCCAAGCGATGAACTCGAACTACGTGCACGAGGATCTGAGCAGGCCCCCGACGTGGGAGAAGCCGGTCTTTGCACTTGCCGTGATGGCCAAGCCCGCCCAAGTGGCTGTAGGCGCAGAGGAGGGAAGTGCGCCCGGTAGTTCGGATGAGAATTTGTTCGAAATTATCGATAAAGGAGAGGACGTTAAGAGCTCAACTGAAAAGTTATTGGAGCTAATTAATAGTACTAAAGGTGAAAATAATGAAAGTTTCGTTTACATTACGCCGAAGCCGTCTAGTATAATCGATGACTGAAGTAGAAATTGGGACAGTTTTGTTTAAATATTTAATTATTCGATTTTCTTGTTGCTTTATCGATAAGAAATTGTAGTTGTATAAGGTGAGTACACATTTTTCTAGCCCCTAATTGGTTGGTGTTTTTTTTTTCATTGGTTTTTGATGGTATTTTAATGATTTTTTCAGAGATTAGGTACTAATATAATGACTTAATGCACTATTGAACTGAAAAACATAACATCAAAGTTTTTATTAGACCTGCATATGCTAAATTACAAGTAAATTAAAATGCCATTAAAACATGATAAATCCGGTTCTGTTGCAACGCAATTTTTATTATTCTACAGCTATTACAATTTTTCCTACTTTTTGGGGGAAAACTTCATAGTTTTATATTTTTTTCATTGGTTTTTGATGGTGTTTTAATGATTTTTTCAAAGATTACTAATATAATGACATAATGCAATTTAAACTGAGAAAACCAAAAGTTTTTTATATATAGGAAAATAAGCTAAGCTGCAAGTAAATTAAAATATTATTAAAGTATATGATAAACCCGGTTCTGTTCCAATGCAATTTTTATTATTCTATAGCCACAATATATCCTACTTTTTTTGTGAAAATTATCGAGCTTCCAAAACGGTTTGATTGATAGCCCAGGCATGGCGTGCCTTTGCATTTTCCCACTACCAAATTAATCGCGAAAAGAGGACAACAACTTGGATAGTTAATTTTTTTAGCGTCTTGGTTAGTATCTCTTTAAGAACCTCACATGCAGCCATTTAGATAACGGTAAAATGATTAAATTCGCCTCGATTTGCTTCTGCCTGTACGCGTGTTCATCCGAGATATTTGCATTTCCAGTTAGTGGCGATACGAAATTCGTGCTGGTTCCGATCAGGTTGGTACATTTCCGCAATTTCTAGTTCACAATACCGCAAAGATTAAAAGACATTTGTCTACTGGGCCACCCTTTAAAACTAATTTATTTGCTTCTCAATACTTTTGAATAAAATTGTTATTATCTACAAATTTTTTCAGTTTGTCCAATTTTAACCCGAAGCCGAGAGGTCCGCTGGACTTCATTGGAAACTGGATCCAATCTTCTAACTTCTTCCCGGTGGAGATCAACGTGCCGGACACCTTCGCTACGGTGGGGAGCACGGTGGGCGGCTGGGCGAGCAACTTGGGGGGCATCGCCCAGAACGTCGGCACCACTTTCCAAGGGCTCACCCAAAACGTGGGCTCTGGTATACAAAATTTCGCTCAAACCATCACGCAAAGGATACCATTTTTGGCGGCCATAGTGCGCCCCCCTGGGTCTTCCACGCAGCGATTTGTTCTGTTAATACCGGCGCAAGAGCTCGCTGGGAAGGATAAAATGGATTTTAACGCGAACTCGGAATTGCTTGAAATATTTCCTTAATTTTAGATGGTTTGCTGTTATTTATTTATTTAATAAACTTTAATTTTTTATACAAATATGAAATTATTGACCTAGAGATATGTGACACATTAAATAAAATTTTCAGGCACGGGCTTGCAATGAACCTCAAACTCTTTATCTAAACTCTCATTCCGGTGCATAATTACTATAAAATTGATTGCATTTTAATCTTCATATTTTGCATTTCTCGGGGAAAGCCACTCTGCTGTACCGGTTCATTCTTTACCAAACATGAAAATTCAATAATCGACCTTGGCTATAATGATGTTTGGAGATGATTGTACTTAGGTGATATAAATTCCACCTGTTACGACTTAAACAATATTTGTCTTGCTAATCGTTGCAGTGTTATGTTAAAACAATAATTATGTTGGAGTATATTATTTGCTGGTTAACACTGTTATTTGTGCTACCGATTTATTTACATAACAGATTCGTGAAAAGCCATGAGAAATATTTGAGAAACATGCCAGGCCCTCGGCCTAATCCCTTCTTCGGGAACATGTTGGATTTCTACGTCCCTACCTACAGTACGTATTCTGTTATAAAATTTGATTGCACCGAATAAGTGCCGAAAGCTGCTTTTTAGAATTACTCGACGTTTTATCGAATTATAAAAACAAATACGGAGGTCTAACAAAAATTTATTACGGTCCCCTGAAAATGGCCGTGCTAACTACCGACGAAAAATTCGTGGAGTTCTTAATGAACTCCAACAAAACAGTGAAAGGGGATCAGTATTTGTTTTTCCGAAATTGGATTGGAGATGGACTATTTATTAGTTCAGGTAAGTTCAAAATTTTGTGTTAATTCTCTAGTTACCAGAAAAAATAATTTACAAAAACTTCAGTTTTTCGGAAAATATTTTTTGATAGGTTTTTAAAAATTACTTTTAGGTAGAAAATGGAAAGCTCGCCGTCGCATGTTAACGCCAGCTTTCCACTTTACCATACTCGAAAATTTCGTAGACATTTTCGAAAGTTGCGGGGACATACTGTTAAAGAAACTGGAATCCTACGAAGGACTGGAAAGTTTCGATATCAATAAATTAATAACACTTTACGCCCTCGATGTAATCTGCGGTAAGCATACAAAATGTCACGAAATAATATTAATTTTATCCACTCTGTGCGTTGTTTTAGAATCTTCCATGGGCACTAAACTCAACGCTCAAATGAACGGGGAGCCTGAGTACGTAGAAGCAGCCAAACTCACTTGCCAAATAATAGTAGAAAGGAGTTTTTCGCCGTTGAACCCGGTTCTCTACCCTTTCACGTACAATTTCATCAGGGAGCGCAGAGCACTGAAAGTTTTACACTCGTACTCTGAAGCTGTTATCGACAGGAAAATTCGAGAGATGGAGGTTTGCAGGAAAAGCAAGAGCAATCAATTCGAAGACGAAGTTGGAATTAAAAGAAAAATTACATTTTTGGATTTGCTTCTGAGATCTACTTGTGAGGGTAAACCGTTATCCAAGGCAGACATCAGAGATGAAGTAGACACATTTATGTTTGCGGTTAGTTTAAAATTTATATGCTTGATCGGTGTTGGGTTTATTAATAGATATTAGATACTAAATAGCACTAATACCTAGTTTAAGAAAACACTACTGTTTCGAATTAACATGAAAATTAGGTCTATATCATCAACAAAAGTATCGAATATTTAAATATTTGAAATGTTAAATAGCTAATTGGATAAAAACGTGTGATAATTTGACAACATTTAACACGTTTAAAAGTAATTAATTATTTACTTTAGTAATGAATTTGTACACTAATTTGAGTAAATTTTTGGTTAAAACAAATCAGAATTTATAATTTATTCATATAAAGACGTAAATTAAACGCGTGCCCGAAGAATTAGTAAGAATGTTTTTGTTTATTAGTCTGTTTTTTTTATTAGTCGCTAAGTAATTTTTTATATATTTCTGTGGCTTACATTTAATTTTTTTATAATACTAATGAGAAGATTTTTAAAAAAAATGTAAATAAACATTGAAAGACATCCCACGTGTCAAAAAAATTATACAGCCTCGATCCTTGATCCGTAAAGAAAAATCACAACAATAACATTAAACTTAGATGTAAACTCAGCAATTTTATAGCTAATTCTGACTGATCTAGGAATTGTAAATTCTAATATCCTTGATATAATTCACTCTGTTTTGTTAATTTTTGTAGGGTCACGATACTGTAGCTTCCACTATTTCGTTTACTCTGTATGCTTTGGCCAACAACCCGTCCACACAGGTAGTTCTCAATTTATATTAGGTAGCAATATTTAAGTTTAAATGAAACTTATTTATTTGAAGCAAAAAACGTTGGAGGAGCAGATCGAAATGTTCGGCGACATAAAATCTGCCAAACCCACGTACGCGGATTTGCAAAATATGAAATATTTAGATTTGGTTATCAAAGAATCGATGAGGATGTACTCGCCCGTGCCTTTGTTCGTACGAAAAACCACCGAAGAATTCGAGTGGGGTAAGAATTTTAAAGAAATGGCGAGCACAAAAATTAATAGGCGATTCTGCATCTAGAAATAAGCGAAAAATTATTTTTTACTGATCAATTCCGGGCATCGTGTATTTTATGTAGTTGTATAACATTCTCCTAAATTTACTGATATTTTAGAAGGCAACGTTTTCCCCAAAGATCTGACCATCACAATATTTCCTTTTTTACTCCATAGAAGCGAAGAATATTATGAAGATCCAATTAAGTTCATTCCAGAACGATTCTTAAATATGGACGGCAAACATCCATTCAGATATATTCCTTTCAGCAGTGGACCTAGGAATTGCATAGGTAAAATTACATTGAATTAAAGTTTAATTCTTATGCTGTACAGTATTGGCCATTCTGCAGGCCTAAACTTGTAGATAGAGCATGAATTTAAATTTGCTAATTGTTCCATTATTTGTTTTTTAGGACAAAAATTCGCCATGGTGCAATTAAAATGCATATTGTCTAAGATCGTGCGAAACTTCGAATTGCTGCCAGCAAATTCAAACCACGACCTGGAGTTAGCTCCTGAAATAATATTAGTATCCAAAAATGGAGTTCCTTTAAGCATAAGAAAGAGGCATTGATGATAGTTTTAGTGAATTTTAGAATAATTTTAGTAAAATTAATTTATAGTTTGTTGAATAAGCAATCTTGTTATGTTGTTTATACGGGTTGTCTCAATAAAGTGCTTAACTTTAAATTGCATATGGATCAAAGATGCAACATTTCAAATGCATCACATCTCTAAAAATTCAAAATTCCTATATTGCCATCTACCCCATAAGGCAGATGAAAAGGACACTAATACAGGACCCCGTATATGTATCTCCAAACAAAAAAAGCTCTAAAAATAGCTCCATCCCTCCAAATCCAAACGCGGTCACACTCGATACTCCCCCGAGAAAGTCAATGAATGGCACACCCAGGCTCTGACGTAAGCTGGTACAAAAACCCGAAAAATAACCCAATAGCCTCGCGAATATGAATGGTTCCGGATTCGCATGACACAGCTGACTGTGATTTCGGTTCGGCCAGGACGACGTCGTGACGCCGCCGGTGACGCTGCGAGCGCCCCGTTTCCCGGCGTCGCGCGTCGCGGGCGTCCCGATCGGCGATTTTGCACCGGAAGTTTTTCGTCGGTTGCTGAAGCGAACGGAAGTCGCTGTTGTATTTGGTTGGAATTCGTCCGATACGTTCGTGCATCGGTTTATTAATGATTGGTAAGTGCGCGAGTCTAAAGTTTTTTGAATTAAATTGGTTTTTTTCTCATCTTAATTTGTGGGAATGCTAATGAAAATTGGGTGTAAATTTAAACAAACAGTATTTTTCTATATTTTAATAAATTTATTTATTTATTGATCAAAACAATATAGGTTGGAAATCATTGAAGTTTATTACATTTTTTGATTTCTTAAAAATTCATTAAAATTAAAAAATGAAAACTATAATCCATTATTTAAATTATTAATAACGCATTTGAAAATTTTATCTAGTGCTAAATTAATCAATCAATCAATTACCTACTATCATTGCAACAAAATGCAACAAAACGTTAGATACCTGTAGTCTATTCATAAATGATAGACCGAGTAATCCGCCATCATGATCCTTGCAAAACTAATACAGGATGAACCATTCAAGTAATATTAAAATATTATCGTGAACATTATTTTTTTTTTCAATTTTTGTGTTGGGCAGGTAGCTTCTGTGTTGGCTGGAATTTGGCCAATTGATTGATTTATTACTCCGCCTCATTTATGAATAGACTATAACATAAGAGACAATTTTACTACAATTTTATTACCAACTAAATTTTGCATCCAAAGTTCAATTTTGTAATTATAAATGAATCGAAAAATCTAATACTCAAATCAACTAATTATATGAATTTTTTTAATTTCTCCATACAGCAAACACTTTTTAATAGAAAAACCTATAGACAAATTCAAAATTATTATATTTGTTTTGTACTATACTCATTTATTTCTCTATTTACATTAAATATTTCCTGTTAAATTTAATCAAATGGTAGATATATTATTAATTACAAACAAAATTAAACAGGACCAATTTTGCCCAATAAATATCACTTGCCGTCCAAATTTTAGCCCGTTTCATTATGCAAATATAAACTGGATGTGAAACTGAATTCGGCGAAATTATTGATTTATGTCCTTTCCGATTGTGAGTGCGGAAATGAAAAAATGCACGAAGCTCACGGAAACCATTTTTCTCTCCTAAAGATATGTCACGAAGGAAACGGATACATGAATTTATAACACTTCATGTCGACAAGCAGTGCTAAAGGAAACGTTGAAGCTCATTTTATTAACCTGCTTATTGAAAATAAAATTTTTGTATTAGGTAGCGAGTAATATTTTTTTATTAGGTACTCACATATCACTCGATATTGAATCAAAGAATACTTATAAAATGGTAAAAAATTCTTTAGATTTTGGGAGTGATTCAGTATAATTCATATCATTCTAGAACCAGGAAGATAAAATGAATTTATGTATAGGTATTATTAAATTTTGAAATACCTTCCCTTTGAAGCCTAAAATCATAAATTCAAAGGAACAAATCCCACAAATTCGATTCGACAAAAAAAAACTTAACTTATTGACTATAATTCCTGCGATTAGTTTTAATGTCATGCAATTTCGATATTTATATTAATACCAATATAGTTATATTTTTATTTCAACTTAGATTTCTTCATAAAGATTCTATTTTCAGATAAGTATTTTCGGTTTGCGATTCTATTTATCCACGATAAATTTCATTTAGAATTTTGAATTAAAGCCAGAGATAATTACAGAAGATCCTCAAGCGAAAATACTCGACTATGAAATTATAAATAAATTCATTATTTTGGGAATTGTGTTCGATTCGGTATTGGGTAAAAAATTGGACAGCAAAATGTAAACATAGTTTGGCAGATTTCAAAGATTCCGCCACTTGGATAATTAAAATCGGTTAATTTCTAGATTTTGATTTTTAGTAGATAATGCCTAATTGTATTTTATAAAATTTTGGAAGAAGAAATTGTTGCTTTTTTTCAGTCGAAAAGAAAGCTATCTCAATAAATCGTAGAAAATTCCAGCCCAATACTAATCCAGCATGTTTGAAGAATGTTTCGGAAATGGACCGTTCATCTTCAGAATCAACGAAAATGGAGCAGGTCCTCAATTACTGACACAGGTTAGTAATTTCTTACACTATCAAATAATCCATTGCAGGTTAAAATTAACACGGAGTCATCAGGTATATTTTTATACGGCAATATATTTCTCAGGTATTTCCAACAACGTTGACATTTCGAGATAACCATTTAAATAATTAGATCTAAATTTAGATGCAAGAGTATCTAATATATGCGATTATGCTTAATGCCAAAAGGGGCATTGCGAGGAAATATATCGCAGTTTTGAAGCAAACTCACGTTTCAGGTACGAATTAGTAGAAAAGTTTCCAGCGCAAAATAGAAACGTACGCAGCATAAAGTGCATACAGCAGGAAATACCGCTTTGACAATTCCTGCAACAATAGTTTCAGTTGCCCCAATTCCAAAATCAAGGTTAAAATAGATCCTACGTTGCGTGTACGGTGTATATTTCGAATTCGTAATGGCAGTTTATTTTATATTAAATACGTATTTAATCAAATATAGAGTGAATTGATTTTTGGCTAAAAAACATCCAGAACTCTATAATGATATCGGATTGAAGTAAGTTCACGAAGATCCCCAAACGATTTAATTAATTTAATAATGGAATTTCAGTAACAAAGAAACATTAATCATGAAGAGTATTTGATTAGTATGAACAATTCGATGGTATTTTTAGAAAGCTAGTTGCCGATTTACATATTAAAGTTTACCCAAAATTAATTTAAAATAAGATAAAGTAGTAGTAGATTAAACAAAATGTTCTTACGTGCAAATACCATTAAAAATCATTGTAAAGTAAGCTTGAATAAAGGTTGTTATAATTAATTTTATTTCAAGGAATTGTTAACAAAAAACTGAAAAATCAATTGTTACTAAAAAAGCGACAATTTTCTATTTAGTATTAGTCTTATTTTCAAACTTTTCGACATACATAAAGTCTATAACTATTGTAGATATAAATTAAATTTACATACAAATTTCCTAAATACTTAAGAAATTTTTCATCATATATTCTAAATACAGCTGTTGCAAATAAAATCATCAATCACACCCAATTCGGCCATTAAACGATAAATATCGCAAGTTTCCCATTTGAATAGACAGTGCAGAAAAAAAGAAACTATTCGTACGGATACAGCTCAATCAAAACGCTTTTATGAATCGATTATCTGCACATTATTCACACGACAGTGTTTACCCGCTGCTCTTTACCCGTTACTGACCTAGAATACCGCCGTGTTATTCGCCAACGAGTCGGTTTAAACTTGAAATAACTTTGGAAACAAATGATTAATGTTTAAAATTGTTAATTTCGAGTCGGGTTATTTTAATGAAAATTGGTAACGTAACTAATACCTCAATGGATTACGGCCATGTAGCATGCAATATGCTGTAGATAAATATGATTTCAGAGGCGCTTCCTAAGAAAGGCATAAAAATTGATCGCTTTTAAAAAATTACGATCAGAAAATTCAGAATTTGTTACTTTCTAAATAGAATTATTTAATTTAAAAAAGATGCACTCAAGAAGAGAAACTGAGAAGAGTTTTCAGGACTTAAAGAATGTGGAGCGAGTTATGAATTCATAATTTTGCTAAACAAAATAGTAGGTACATTTTTAATTAATTACTCCATAACTTGAGTATAATAATTGCAGAGGAAAAACACTTTTTCATTCATGACGGTTCGTTCCTTTTGACTCAACCTGCATAATATTTTAAATCAATTAATATGGCGCAGAGTTCCAAACTTTAAGTAACCAATAAATAAATTACCCTACTACTTCCTATTCAGAAAATTTCCTTACGCCTATGGCCGCAATCAAACAGATAGAAAACGTTCAGAAAACTTCTGGTAAACTGAAAACGAAATCAAATTATGAAACGTTATCGGATGGCACCGTTTGTGACTTAGAGCGCCCATTGTATGTGATTATCAGCGTGTTTTGTTCTATTTTTAAGCCGACGCTAATTTACCCGTTGAATTATATTAAAGTTTCGCGAAGAAAACGCGTTCTAATTATACCGTATAATCGCAGGCCTACGTTGACAAACGTGCGTCACTTTCATCCGCGAAAACCTGCATTCGAAAATTTTAACAAGGCCTGCAAAAACATCATTAAACAGCTAACTAATTTTGTATATACGTTGAAAAATTTAAAAATATGCTTCATCAATAACATAGAATAATCACACAAGAGTGAATGACTGACTCATTTTAATGGGTTATTAGTAAAAACTTAAGTAAGTAAGTAAATGGTGCTTGGCAGGTTTGCTTAGAGAGAGGATGGAGAGAGTACACAGGTGACCACGAAAGTTGGAACCTGTGGTGGAGGACTTCAGGCTTTCCAGTGAGCCACCATCGAAGCCTGTACGCCTGGCAATTCTTGAACCACATTCCCAAAGGCTCGTCGATATGCAGGAAGGACAACTTAGTGAGATATTTAAGGTGTATGAAGAAGGTGTACGGATCGATTTACGATTTTAGGTATAAAAAGTCGAGTATACGAAAAATCTTCTGGTCTATAATGATTGTCTTTTGTAGCCCCCATGGGTACAATTTGCCTCTAGAATACACCAAGCTGGCCGCGGAGTGCAGCAGAGGAAGGCCGCACAGCGGCAAAGACGACTCCAAATACTTCGAGGAGAAGCCTATTTGGATATGCAAACCTGTGGCTCAGAGCCAAGGCAGAGGGATATTCCTCTTTAGGGTAACCTCCTTACCAAATTCACTCTAAAAGCAACGATTCAATAAACCATTCTTGCAGAAACTAAGCGAATTGAACTACGACACGAACACGATAGTCCAAAGGTACATCGAGAAGCCGCTGCTAATCGGCGGTTACAAATTCGACTTGCGCTTGTACGTGTGCATTCCCTCATACCATCCGGTTACCATCTACATGTACAGGGAAGGCTTGGCCCGATTCGGCACCGATAAATTCAGCCTCAACGATCTTAGGAACCCCTTCAGGCATTTGACCAATTCTTCCATCAACAAACTGGGACCCGGCTACACCGAAATGAAGGACAGAGTGGGATCAGGTAATAAAAATTGGGACTGATCGAAGCCTGCTGCTACTATAGAGCCTAAGTCATTGGTCTTTAAACACTGAAGGAAATCACAGGCATAAGGTTTTTATATTGTTAATTAGATGGTTTCTGGATGGTTTGAGGCCCATATTGAACATAACTATTTATTGAGGCATAAGGCTCAAAGTCTATATGTTTGACGAAAGGTTTATGAATCTCTTTCCACAGCTCAGGTCAATGAATCAAGGTGCATGGCTAGAAGTCCATGGATCAATTTCCTTGACTAATCAGTGTAAATTTATTATTTTTTCATCAGGTTGTAAATGGAATTTGCGTCAATTGCGGCGGTATTTCCAGCAAACCGGCATCACGGACTGGTTGCTCTGGCAAAGGATTACATCGCTGGTGATACTGACCGTGCTGAGTCACGTAAATCAAATACCTCCTACTGTAAATTGTTTCGAATTCTTCGGCTTCGATGTCTTAATAGACAGTTCTTTGAGACCTTGGTTGTTAGAAGTAAGTAAAGTGAAGAGCTGAATTGAAACGTGATTATTTTTCGCAATTAATTCTAGGTTAATTTGAGTCCTGCGCTTAGCAATGACTGCGATGCCGATAGGTTAGTGAAGAAACCAATGCTGCACGATATGTTCGATTTGCTGGGGCTGCCGCTGTACAATACAGGTCTTTCGGTGTTTGATATTTGCAACGATTGCGAAGAAAACCGGTAGGGAATCCCAATATTAAATTAAATCCCAATTCTCATTGTTATTGCTAATTACGTTTCCAGAGAAGATCAAGAGAACATAGCTTTAATGAACACCATTTCCGTGGTGAACGCCGCGGGCAGATGGAGAAGGAAGCAAAAGAAAATGTCAGCCGCTAATTCCAGGACGAATTCCGCTGCAAGGATTAGAAATAGGGCCACTTCCGCCAATATCCAAAGTAAGCAAAAATCTACAGAATTTCACAAGCATTTAACATTTTCTTTAGAGACTTACATGTCATTGCCAAAAGTCCACGTTGATGTTCGACCAGTAGCCTCACTTATACACAACGGTGCAAAACCAGTAAGTTGTGGAATTGTGCAAGAACAATCTGGTATAATTGGTTGCCTTACAGGCTTACGAAGATCCCCGAAAATCAGAATCCAAACCTTGGGGTAACGGAAGGGATTGGAGTTACCCCAAACCGAGGGAAGGCGGTTGGGTTAGAGTTTGGCCGTTTTCCTTAGACATGGCGAATAAAAGCAGCTCTATAAGTAACGGGCAAATTAAAGCTATGGTTAATAAGGTGGGTTGTATACTCATCAGTGCAGGAGTGGAATTGTGTTGATGATTTTTAGGTCATAAAATTCACGAGGAAAGCGAAAGAATTGGCGAAGCGCCATCCGCTGGCGTCCGAATGCCAGTTGAGCGAACTCCTCCAAGCCGAGAACGAAATGACGGGGGACATTTGGATACCCCCGTTGTAAATTACATGCATTTTCTGTCGTATTTTTCAGCCTTCGAACTGCCTGTGCTATGCCAAATAAATTTTACGTCTCCCCAATATGCCTTTGCATGTTGTTATTCCCTCTTATTCCAATTTCAAATGACTAGTTAATCCAGAACAGTACATTTTGGTGCTGTTAGCTTCGTCTTTCTCCACGCGCCAACTGAATGAATTTAACGGAGGAAGTGAAAATGTTAGTTTGTAAGAAAAGAGTTATGATCGTTTTAAATATCCTTCCGTCCTTGCTGAAATTCGCGAAAATTTGCTTATTCTCATTGTAAGTGAAATAATAAAAGGTAAAAGACCAAAATTTGTTTTTTTACGAACATATCCTACAAGAATACATTATGTAAAGAAGGGCGAGAATAAAAACTATAAGTGAAGCGAGCATGGAAATTCATAAACTAAATTTTATTGAATAATTATATAGTACGACAATATCTAATTAGACTAGAGGAATGAATTTTTTATTTAATTTAGCAACGTGTACCTGTTTGTATTTAAATTACAACAGGAAAATAGTATCTGTGCATGCCTAAGCAACATACTAAAATTTTACCATATGTTGTTCTGATTTGCACAAGTTTGAGACATTTTCTGCATTATTACAATTATTTCAGCAATTCTCACCTGCATGGATCAATACGTGATCCTTCCAAACGATCCTTTAGGTTCCGTTTATCATTCACAGTAATTTTTTATCGGCACTTTAATTTTAATAGATTCGCTCTTTTTCCAAACTAAATGTGGTTCAAAATATAATTGAAATAAAATAGTTACTATTTTTATATTACCATTTTATAGTAAATACAAATACCAAGACAATACTAACCAAAATTTGCACGCTTAAAAATAAAGTTGTGATGTAATTTGATCAACTTTGCTATAATTCATCTCTCGCAGCACCATTTTTTTATTGAAATAAGTATGTTGAGTAGCTTTTAGAAATCATAGTTAATACAGAATTTATTTAGCAGCTTAACTAATCATAATTTATTATCTAAAAAATATCCTAAACAGTCATTTTAGGTACATGTAGCATGTACTTAGCTACCAAATAAAGCTAGAATTATTTTTATTCAGTTTGTGGATATATCTCTTTATCTTCGATTTGAGATTGTAATTATTTGCCCAAGATACATAATTAACCATTGTTACTACTACCACATTCTTTATCCACTAAAAGCTACTCAATTCTAAAAAAAATAATAGGTATATTTAAAAATTATTATGTACACATTAATTAATTCTAATAATATATTTAGAAAATATGTACTTGAAATATCTTTTAAGTACGCATATTTACTCTTTATTTTTTTTATTTAGACCGATTTTACAAAAATTGACGGGATATATTTTTCAGATAATGTACAGTCTTTACTAAGAAAACTTAACAAAAAAATGCAACAATAACAAATTACGTAGAATGTAAAAAATCGTAATATTGCTACTAAAAATCACAACCACAAGTTGTGAAAAGAAAACATACATTTCTTTGCGAATATCAGTGATGCTAGTATTAGCAATACTTTTACATTAAATCATTGCCGAAATCAACTTTTGATTTTACTTTACTAAAGGTGGATTATTAGAAAGATTTTTCCAAGAGAGCTATGTTGTATGTAATAATCATATGATTGAAAAATTGTCAAAACCTTCGCCCATTTATCATCAAAATTTGCTTTCCGCAACGACCCAAGAACAATTTTGTATCCTAGTTATATATTATACTAAACGTAAAAAATATAATTTTGTTCTTATGTACAAAATATTATGTAACCGATGCAAAGATAAATAAAATATTACTAAAATCCTACCTTCACAGCTTCATTCATTATTTACAATAAACTTTACAAAATACTTTTTACAACGACTCTTTTGTACAGCACAACTTACATTTAAAAATGTAATCGTAACAGCGCAAAACTACCTTACATAAATATAAATTTAACAAAAATAAATTAAAGGAACGGCAACTTTCAGGAAGCGTACATCCTATTTATCTCGTGCTTATATCGCTCTTGGATATCTTTTCTCTTCAGTTTAAATGCCGCTGTTACCAAACCCATATCCGGCGACCAGACTTCTGTTACTAATTTTATTGCAGCAGGAATTTCAAATTTGACCAATTTACCTAAAAATTATTGCGCTATTACTGCACTATACCACACTTGAATATTCATTTAAAATATTATTAGAATTATTATTATTAGATCATTAGAATATTCTAATCTGGTATATACCAGATGTTCCAAAATTCCGTGTCCATACAGCTACTGTATACATATTTGATCTCACGAACACACAGCAACTCTATGTACACGGAATTTTGGGTCACCCTGTATTTATACTTACTTTTCTTTCCGTGCTCTGCCAATTCATGAACCATGGCCTTTTCTATAGCGGGATTCACGCACAAGTCTTCAAAGGATTTATCAACGATTCCTAACTTAGCGGCGAGGTCCTTCAAATTCTGCTGGTTGGGCACGACCAGAGCGACGCAGAAATCTTTACTCGATTCGCCGTACACGCAAATGTTATCCACCAAGGGACAAGTCTTAAGCTCGGCCTCGACTTTGCCGAGGGACACGTATTCGCCGGCCTGCAGCTTCACGAGATCCTTCTTACGATCTACAATAGAACCATACGTAAGCGGATTACTTTGGTTATTAAATAAATAAATCGTTTACCTATAATCTTAAATACGCCGTCTTCGTGGACTTCGGCGATATCGCCCGTTTTGAACCACCGTTTACCGTCCGCGTCGAAGAAGTCTTCGTTGGTTTTGTCCGGCAATTTGTAATAACCCGCGCTAATGTTGTCCCCTCCTAGTATGATTTCTCCGCGCGGATACGGTTTGTCGGTCACTCTGTAATTACCCTCTTCCCAACTAACTAACTTAATATCACAAATCGTACAGGGAGCGCCGACCCTTCCAAAGGACATGTCGAACACTAAAAAATATTGTAGTATAAAGATATGAAGTTAAGAGTATGGAAACAAGGTGTGTATATTTTTGTTAAAAAGAGCACAAATTTGCATAGCATTAGAATACAGTCTTTAAGATGCTTACAATCTTGGACAGCAGCACAAGAAGTTGATTCAGTTAATCCATAACCCTGTATTATCTTCAAGCACAGGCACGTGCTAATTTGTTCGTGCGTTTCCGGAGATAGAGGAGCCCCTCCGGCGATCATCAGTCTCATCTTACCGCCGACCAATTTGGTAATAGGTGAGAAAATCAGTTTGTCAATCAACGGCGTGCTGTAGCCCCGTCGTTTCCACGCCGTTTTGTACTCGTAGGCGAATTTAAATACCACTTTCTTCAAGCTGCCGCTCTTGCTCACTTTTTCCTGAATGCTTTTCGATATCCTGTCCAAAATGAGCTAAAAGAAAATCACAATCGTTAGAAATTATGTTGTGTTGTATCTCCAAATTGTTCACCAGTTTCAACTCTCAATGGGAGTTTTTAAAAAACATGTATAGTTTCTGCAAAACAAAGTTAGATGTACGTCACTAATGTCATATTTGAGCATTGTGCCCAACTTTTAAAAATAAATACAAGAAACCGATTAAGTTTAATACCTATAGAATGTGATTTAATATTCTTCAAATGTATTTATCTCTAGAAATATTCTCTAGATCGGCAACACTGTCTATTAGTGACGCAGTAAATTTATGATGACGTGCATCTAACTTCGTTTTGCATAAACTATATGTACTTACGGGCACGCTCGTTAGAACAGTGGGACACAAGACGGTCGCGTCTCCTTTGGTCCCTCTCTTAATTTTATTGGAATTATCAGTCATAGTAAGAGGACCCGAATAGCCGATGGGAACGCCGGCGAACAAGCACACGCTCTCCACCAGCAATTCGAACACGTGCGCCAACGGCAGGAACCCGATCATGACGTCGGTCTCGTAAATCGGCGTCGAATCGCAGAAACCCTTGAGCGTCGCGATGAGATTTTTCTGCTGAAGTACAACCCCCTTCGGCACGCCCGTCGAGCCGCTGGTGTACATAATTATTGCGATATCGTCGGTCGTCGGAGGCGCTGAGGGCGATATTTCTGCAAAGAAACAATCGAAATTAACATCTACGCAAGAAGTAAACCGTAGCAAAATACTCACTGTCCTTAATCTCGTCGCCCTTGGCGATGACTTCGGTGAACTTAACGATCTGCACGCCCTCCTTGTAGCCGTCCAAGTTGGCCAGCTCCTTCAGCTGGTCCTCCATGTAGATCAAGGTCTGCACGCGCGGCGTCAGGCCCAGTATCTTCTTGAACTTGGGCAACAGCTCGTAGCTGGTGATGATGGTGGACACTTCGGTCTCGTTGATGGCGTGCGCGATCGCCTCGTCGCCCAGCGTGGCGTAGATGGTGACCAGGGGAATGTTGAATTTGAAGAAACCGTGCGCCGCTATCATCCACTCGGCGCGGGTCTCGGCGAAGATGGCCACGTTCTTGCCGAACGGGTTGCCCATCGACACCAGCCCCCTGCCGAAGCTGGCGGCCAATTCGTTCACCTCGCCGAAGGTCCTCCACTTGTAGTCGCCCATGACAAACTGGAAAAATTGGACGTTGATTAGAATACTTCTTATCCAAATATTTCGTTATCCTCTAGAGGCTTTTATACTAACTAGCGAGACTCTACGTGTGTTTGAATTTTACCTTTTTGAAAACTCTTCCGTTCGGCTGGACTTCATCTTCTTCGGCCAAAATATCCCTGGTGCCCAAGCACCTCTTGTTGCGGTACTTTTTGGCGCAGTACTCGAACATTTTGGCCATCGTGTCGATCTTCTCTCTGACCAAAGTGATGTGGTGTTCTTTGGGTTGGTCTGAGGATCGATATGTAACGGATTTTGCATCTTCCTGTATCGCTTTCGCCTAAAGACAAATGTTTCGAATAAAAGGGAAGCTCCTTAAGCGGGTGTTTAATGAATCTTTTTTAACGGTTTTGAATTGAAATTTAATTGCCTTCTTATCTTTTTTGCGAACCAATTCTTGCGTAGATAATTAGAAGTTCTTTAGAGGCTACTTAGGCGAAGATGGAGTTTTACTTACAGTAACGACGGTGTAATTTGGGAAAATTCAAAGAAGTTTTTCCTATTATCGTGTAGGAAATTTAATAAAGAATTTGAAATGAAATGAGATGTTTGCCTAGAATCTATTTAACTTGTGATAAATGTTAAAAGGATCGATTGTGGAACTGTATTGAAAAATACATTTTTCCGAGAATACGATAAATTTTTATGATAACATTAAATTATTATCAAGGACAGGATTAAATTACATAACCTTTTGAGTTTTAAGCGGCGTAAATACTTTTGTTCAAAAAAATTAAATAAAAAAAACCATTTTCAGACAATTACCATTGTAATTTTTCCTTTTTATCATTTTGTAATTTAATTTCTACTACCTATAATAGTCGTAAAATTACATTTATTATCAACTTACATTTAATATAAGACTCGCAACAATCAAACAGAATTTTAAATTCAAAATTATTAAAATTCTATTCAAGGATTTTAATGTGAACTAATTAATGGATTAATATCATTCAGTAAATTATACTGATTGGAAAATAAAAATTTTTTAAAGACGATAAAATAAGAGGTAGTGGTGGTATGGTTCTGTTAAAAAATATCTATTAACTCATGTGCTTGAGTGGGGTAAACATTCTTAATTTTTACGTTTTCCAATAATTGTATAAAGTGGAGTTACGACTCATTGGCCCGTATTCAGCGCCTCATTTTAACGTTAAGAACGGTTTTAAAGTAACTCTAAATCCTAACAAAGTCCATTATTACTCCATAAGAACAATGTAAAAATGTCAAATTGTTAGCGTTACTCTAACTTTAAAATGGGGCGCTGAATACGGGCCTTTACTTCGGTGGTACACATATGTAGAAGCTAAAAGAACATGTCAAACTAGTAATTAGGATTTTTTTAATTTAATAAGTGACTAATTAAAATATATCTAAGAAGACAATACGATTTATGCAAAAACCTTGAAAGTAAATCGATTAACAATTGATACAGCCGTGTTTTAAAAACTTGTCGTACATACGTTTCGCCTTATTCAACAGGACTATTAAACTAATTCGAAAAAATGAAAACTACAGATGCTATAAAATATATTAATTACCACACATCCGTCTTTTAATCACAATATAATATTACGATCAATTTTTAAATTGATTTCGATACCGGATTTTTCATAATTCAATTCATCCTGAGACAATGTAATGATAAAATGTAAGAAATGTATGAAGTTTATTGAATGTATTTACGAAACTGCAGGGTAAAACCAACTTCAGGGAAACTTTCTAACTATATTTCTTCTTATTCAATCGCAAATAAATTTGTAGACATCCTATTTAACGTGTCATAAGATTTTTTTAGTTTGCGCAAAAGCACTAATACCCATTCAATCAAATTTTCTATTGATAAATAAATAATTGCTGTGATAATAAAAATTCCTAATCTTCAACACCATTCACGAAAAATCCTGTATCGAAATAATAAAAAAAATTCACCAACAGTGGATTTCTATACCTTGCCCAAGACACTGGATGGATCTCTGAACTTATTCTTAATTGCGTTTGGACTTTCCTTCATATCAATGATAAACTCTTTAGATTGTTCTACTTCGATGTCAACGATAATGCCCTATAAAACATATTTATAAGCACATGAAACACAAACATAAATCCATCCACCGAATTAGCGTTTCTGTCATTATTGTTGCGAAAATTACCTATGCTACAATATGCTAAATAGGTAAGTAAAAAAAATATAATGACCTTTGATTTATTGAAAAATCGTTAAATATTCACGATATAAGTACATACTGGGTATTAAAACGAAAATAAAAATATCAATTAAATTTCTGAACCTCACAACTAATATTTCAGCCGAATGGTTGTAACATTTTAATTGGTAGCTACATAAAAAATTACTTTTTTTTAACAAAAACATAAATAAAACGCGAAATAACAATCCCCGTGGAATAACTTAGTCGCAGGCATTTATGTAACATTTCCTCGTGGTTGTTTAATTGCTCTAAAATAAAAAGTAAATAGAGACCTTGAAGCGAAACTATCTGGCCAATAAATGAAAAAAGAAACAAGATTATTCGAATCAATTCCTCAGCTGGGTGATTTTACGCAACAATAATGCAGATCGATCGAACCGATTCCCTTCACCTTCGACAATTCAAGAATTGTTTCGTTTTTCCTAAACTTCCTTGAATTAATATGCGTGCAAAATTATATTGTGGTTTAGTAAAAAAAAATCCTTATAAACAATATTAAAACTTGGAATAGAAATCATCGGAGCTTGATGGCCAATTATTTATTTATCGAAACCTGCGTATATTTACGGCTTAAACTATGAAAATTATTATCAATACATTTAAATTATTACCCGAATCTACAACCCCTACCTAATTTATTAAATTATTGGTTAATAAATTCCATAAATATTAAATATTGAACAGTATATAGGATATAAAAATGAGAAGAGTAGTTAATGATTTGATACTGAAAATGTAAATGATTTCGAACTTGAAACAAGGAGAAAAAAAACTATAAGACCTACTGATTTTGGGGTAAAAATAGGGGTAATTCATTAAAATAATTAATTAATAGGGCCCTAGGGAAAAAATATTTAGCAAGCATATTAAGATAATAGTTGTTGCTTGCTGATAAGTTTGTATTAAATTTTTGTATGCAAAGTAGTAGTTAGTAAATAATTATGAAATTAATTAACTTATTGTTAGAGTTGAAAGCATTAACCAAAAAATAGATAGAATTATTCCCTTTTTATAAGAAATAATAGTAACACAAATAAACCAGTAAGTATCTACAATACACAAACCAGAAAATTACAAACAAATTAATTTCTCCATCAAGTAATGAAGAACACAGAAAAAGAAAAGCCATTGGTTATGGTAAATGAAACCAAATCATCTCATATGATATTTTCAAAATTATCAGTCAGAAATAAAGCATTTAGAGAAAAATAACTTTAACCCATATTCGTTCTCGCTCCAGAATAATAAAATCGATCTTCAACCCTTTATATCAATATTTACTGCGTAAATTTAAAATAAATAATTTTGAAACTGGGTACGCAGGTTTCTGTTGCACAAATTTACCAGTTTAATGACATTTTATCAGTTTAAATATTTAACCAGTCAAGGCATATACATTTATTGAATAAAAAACGAAATACGTTACAAACTTACATTTTAGTTTAATTGATAAAATTTATTTTCGTCCCCTCTCATTATCATGCCTACAACTTATTGCTGTATAGTGCAAACAAATTATTTACACTCAAATAACTTTAGGTACTTACGAGTACAAACAGTTTGTATACTCTTAAAACTGGATTGAACCGATGCGTATTATACAATAGTTATAAAATATTAATTGGATAAGGCATTAATAATTTAACAGGGGTATTTGTACTACCTCATTAGCTCCCCAAAAATCAATAATTTGCTTTCATTTACCAATTTATAATTTACAAGAAATGGGAAAGACAGAAGGGGTGTTAATAAAAAGCGTGCAATTCTAGGGCGGATCTAAATTTGTCCATAAAGACCCCATAAATTTGGGTCACAAGCTAGATCCCAATGAACGTATACGAACAATTTAAACTGACCTTTATGGCTCTCGATAGTTGGCGTAACCGCCATGGTTTCTGGAGGATGATGTAAATGGGGAATGTGAGGACGTCGTACACAAAAGCTAAAGCTTTGAGTGCTCCGATCGCCAAAGAGAAACCAACGCCATCCATATCCCTGTAAAAAAATACAATGGTTATGAAAAAAGAAAGTTAAAACTGAAATTGAGCACATGCAAAAATAGTGCCAGTTTTCAATGATAAAGTATAAATTTTTGTTTGGAAAAGGCATTCAAAGAAGGCGAAGCGGTGCTTATTCGAACCAACAGCCCCATTTCCAGAAATAGAACAAAACCCAACAACTGGAAATAATAATAGTCATAATTGCCTGTTAAATCCGGTCAAGAGTGAAATTGTTAGGTATCAATTATGTATCTACGTTTTGTTTGTGAACAAATATCTCATGCCACTCAAATGTACTATTCACGTCAATTATTATAGCAATCATCCATGCTCAAGAAGCCTGAATAGGTTCTGCAATTTCTGTGTAGAGCAGTAAGTTTCTCAAAATAAACGAAAACTTCAAGTATTATCTACCAGATTAGTAGATATCATAATGAATTTTAATTACAAAGTACAATGTTCTATGAAATACCTGAACTTTACGCGATTACAGAATCATCCATTACATCCCGAGATTAGTCAAAATCGAAAGGACACATCATAAATTTTTCAATATGAAAAGAGGATAAATGTTATCATTATAAGTATTCGTATTTTTTTACAAAATAAATTGTAATCAAAACCTTGACTAAATTCAAGGTTGGAATGGACTTTATAGCAATCTAATTTCAACAAAACTTAATTAACAAAGCTTTCATTTTGTTTTATTTTATTTTATTATATTGCAATGTATTTGCAAGTGTAAAACATAATTACCTACTACTATTTTTATCGTTAGCTAAAATAATAAATTATTCGAGTTTCAGCGAGAGTAAAATGTAACATTTCAATTTACTCGTAATCCAGCCTTTGACATATAAATTTACAAGTAAATAAACGTTTTATCCAGGATGAATTAGTTCATTATACAAACAAGATAATTAATTAATTAGAAATTTAAAAAAATCTTATTTTTATGAAAAATGTCTAATAGTAAAACAAATTTTCTTTGTGATTTAAGCTTGAAGTGATAATTTCAGTAACACAAATTGAGTCAAATTTTTTTTAAATAAAATCGAAAAACAATTGTATGAAAGATATAAATACATACCCAAAATGCATGTTAGAAAATAATTAATCCTCCAGAACACAAAAAAACCAATAATAATAAATTTAAAAATAAATACGAAACATACAAAAACTTCAAAAGACACCAACAAACTTTAAAGGCTCTGAAACAACCACTGCAGGCATTCCTTGACGAATAAAATATAAAAATCCGAACGTTCCGATTCCTAATAAATAAAAAACTTATCTATAGGTTTAATCTAGCAAAGTTTCGCGGGCAATAATACAATATTTTACAACCTACTAATTTATCGCACTCGTTGAAACTCGTTTATACCCAAAAACATGAGCATATTGTCTATTACTCCAAAAGATAATTATATTTTTTCCATTTGCGACAATCTAAAAAACAGAACCGGCTTCGACAATTTTAGAAAACGCAGGACCGGGCTTCGCCTCCTTTAGTTGCATGCTTCATTCAGTAAGTAAATAAATGTTAGCGTTGAGTGATATATAATTCCTTCACACAACGATGTTAGTAAATAGGAAAAGCGGCTAGTTTAGTTGAAGATAGAGAGTATTTTCTTCAAAAAATATGTTTTTTGATAAATATTTTCTACATAAATGATGTTACTGATTATTATCAAAGTACTTATTATATTCTCGTTACATTACGTGACTACACTCAATAATCATTCATAAATTTTTGTAGATATATTTATAGTATTGAATCATATTGCTTCGGCAACGTGAAGAGATCTAATTAGCCCGTTTAATTCGAGCGTCGTAATGCCAGGCCGGTAAATACGAAAAAAATTATGTGACTTGAAGTAATAATAAGAAAGAATCCATTTGTTCAACGACAGGTCTATGACCGTTAATGGAGAAGCATCGGTATCACATCGCATTCATACTGGTGTCACGCCATAATGTAAAAATAAAGATCAAAGTTTCAATAAATTGATTAGATACGAAATAACTTCCTATATTTTGTAACAACTTATCACTACATATGGGAATGGGAAATATTCCGATCCATAGGGTGGCCAAATGATGTATCAAAGTACATTACAGTTCTTGTGTTCAAAACATTATTTTCTATCTCTATTATTAAAGGAGCTAAATTGACACACTATTTGGTCACCTTGTATAAAGATAAAGTCGTTCTACGTCTAGACTATTTTGTCGTAAAGAATGTCTAATAAATTTTCCTTGGATGAGAAATGTTTATGAAATAATTGCACAAATAAAAATATTCCAGTAGAATTAAATTTTTATTGTCGTATAATAGCCAATTTGCTAACTTTAATTAATATTGATTGATTGACAGTGATAATAATATTGTATAATATACCTGTACTATTAAAATTCCTACTATTTAATTAGCATCAAATATTACAAAAATTATAATGACTAGGAAAGTAAACCCCTCAACAACTCAAAACGTTAATGATACTCTAATTACTATATTAAAAAGGTAATTGAAATGTGCTGAAGAAGGTAACTACTTCTACCTACATTTACAAAAAAATTGGTTTATACACTTCAATTGCCAAACTAATCAATAAAAAGCATCACAAAAGGAATAAGAATTTTGTGTAAGAATCAAACTAACCTACATTTATTTCCTGGAAATTATTAAATTGTCTATTTAGCATAAGTGGAGGATTTTAAAATGCTGATATATTATTAGTAAGGTGAAGATGCAGAACTAAAACAAACGTGCAGTGCATTTACACACGGTTAATGTATGCGTATAAATGTAATAAACAATAGACTTATCAACTGGCTCTCATTAAATATTTAAATAATAGCAACCCTAAAACCTTTGAAAGTCCCTTCGAGTCACCAAAGGACTTTAAATTGCAAATAAAAGTCCTTAAATGTTACCGCCCTGTTAATTCAGAAAAGGGACAAAGCAATTACGCAATAAAATCAATGTTCGGGAAAAAATCAACCGATTTCCGACGGGTGAAATTTTTTAAAAAGCTTACGTTAAAAAATGTTTTTAATAGCCATTTTACTGCAAATGTTCGTTAGTAATATGAGAATGAATCGTTAATTGCATGAACTTTGTACATAGATAAGAGCTGTATAAAAAGTTTTAAATTATTTAGCATACCATTAATAGGTACTTCATTAAATTTATTACTCCTATCATTCTCCAGCAGCAGCAGTGTATTGAAAACTACATGCAAGCGTGCAGAATATTTTACTCACATATTATTATTATCCTTTCCCGCCATCTCGAGTATTATACTGAAAAATTAAAATTCACCTTTACACATGTTCGAATTTTAGGATAATTAGGATAATTAGGTATTTTTATACTGAGTATAGATTTTTATAACAAAACAATATGAAATTTAGCAACAGAAGAAAATTCAGAAGTTTTATTAGAAGATTATAAAAAATAGACAAGGCTAAGGTATTATCTTTAGGATTCTCTATCTAAAATAAGCATTCTTTATGTCTAATGTTATAATGTAAATGCAGTATCTTACTCCAATTTTTCTATTTTTTGATAATACCATCAATATTTTCGTGCTTTATCTTATTCTACTAGAAATAGATATTCCCAGCAAGGAAATTCACACTCATAAGTAATAACCCGGAATAACTTCGGTATTTGTGTTTGCGTTATTTTAGCGTTGAAAGAGATATTTAAAAATTACAGTTTTAGCTATTGTAAAAATTAACAAATAGGTTCATCAAACATTGAGAAAACCAAGTAAAAAGAAAGTTGCAAAATAACGGCAATTTGGCCTCTATGCAATTTACATCGACTCAATTGACTGCCTTTGCAACGTTAACTTAACTGAGTAAAACCATTTCACTTTATTCGAGACAAATAGGTAAGTACAGTCTCATCAAAATGAAATTAATACAAAATATCATTAAGTACGCATTTAACTGTAATATTATAATTGTTTACGTCCTACATTCAACACTTATGGGAATATTTTAAATATTGCTAATAAGTAAAAGTACTAAATTAGTACCTAACAGGTTAAACATGTATGTATTTTGCTTAATTAATGAACACATATTAGTGTACAGGATAATAATTTACGCCATTTTTCTTGCATTACAAATCATACTGCAGTTATATTTAGATACATAAACATCATAAATAAATAATACATTATTATTAATAATGAGAGAGATAATAAGTTTAAAAATACCCTATTTTCCAAATGAGTAATTTCCTAATGCCAATGTAAGTAATTCAAGCGCTAAACAGTAAACAATTGCGTAACGCAGCTAAAGATACATCAGCTGTTATTGGCAATGTTTTTCGGTGTTACTGGCAATGAACTTCCTGCAGCAATCAGAAGGCAGAATGAAATGGAATTCAATTTACTAACAAACCGGCGGCCGTGAGACTTGTTGCTCGTCGTGCTCCATTTTTCAAGTTCATTTTATTTGCGTTTTGCAATCGGTTTGGCACGGTCGATTTAACTCAAAATGCGCAGCTAATGTAATGTAAGCCAAATAGAAGCGAGGTCGACGTGGGATGATTTACTCTTGATTACACTACCAGATTATCGAGGATATGAAAAGGAACACTAACCTAGCGCACAGATTTTATTTTAAAGCCCTTTTATTTTTAGATTATAATCCTAAGTATAATGCAGAACGTCACGAGACCTTCAGAAGGTTTTAAAGAGTGTAATTCACTGAATAGTAAATAAAAACAGAATTTATTCGATATTCGTGGAAAATTTGCATAACTCCAAATTATTGGAAAGAAAAGAATATACATACTTATTCTTGTAAAACAAGTTTATTTAATGAGGAATCATTAGAATATTACATGGAGACATTCTTTTGGATTCTCCGATTTAATTTTATGGGTCTTTCAAACGATTGTTGAGGTAGGATCTTCAGTTATTTAACCTTGAATTTAAGAAATTGCTTAAAACATGAATATATTAAAGAAATATTATTTAATATGTATCCATATAAAAAAATAATCTCTATTTAATGTCTTTAGTCTACTAGTAAGGAATAAAATGTATAACATTTAATTTTATGAATGTATCTAAGTTACAAATGGGACATTTAAATCGATAAAGAGACACCTAAAACAATTTACATATAATTTTCCTGCTTACGTTCGACAAGTGTTATCTATGCGAGTCAATTTCGCGTGATAAAATTTAAATAGGTACAATAACAGATAATGGATAAACTGAAGTACAAAGTTTAACAGGTGATTTAAAATAATCTCATTAACATATCGCTGGTCATCATAATGATAATGATGTTTTTTGGTGAACGAAGAGTCATCTCTAAAGTGTTCTAGTTCTAAATATCTATCAAAAGTACTTATCAGAGTACAATTATGTATGAATAAACAAATTGCGCACAGGTAAGTGTGTAACACCTATACCTGTTATAAAGTAGAATAATTGAATACATAATGACAACAAAATCGTATTTCAAAGGTGAAAACGATAACAAAACAACAGAGTACTATAATGGTACCTATTGTATTTTCAAAAGTGCAAAGGTAAAAGAGTAATTGCTCAGCTGATTAGATTGATAAGAATACGTTCACACTTGATTAATTTAAAACGTGTACTTTAAACTTTTAAAATATTACTGTTTCGTTATACTATAATTAACAGATTATCTCTTTGATAAATATTGTTAATCTGACAGTTACATTAAATTTTTGTGTAAATTCGACCAACATTTTTGTTTAAAAAACAATCATAATCCAGACATTGTTAATAAAAATGATATTGTGAACACCTTGCGCCATAAATATAAACTTTTTAAACAATATTATCGCCGTTATCTGCATCTGCAATTTGTAAAAGCAAGCTTTGTATACTTACAATTTAGCTTAGAATCACGTACGATATTTTTTAACAAAGGTAAACTTTATTTCTTGTAGAAATTATAGTTGCGCTGATTAGTGATATTAAACAAATTTACAATTAAAATGATTCAATAACAGTTGGTGCAGTATCTACTAGGGTCTTGGGAACCCAACTCAAACTGAATGAGTTTCCATGCATGCAGTTATCAAATCGAGAAAAATGCCAAATTGCAGATAAGTTCCTTTACATAATGCGCTCGTAAATTGGAGTTAAAAAATTGTCCTCTTGAAATAATAAGCCAATTATATTCGATTATCTAATAATTCGAAGCGATAAATTCACGACGCACATATTGAACTTGAGACCTCCATCATCCCCCAAATAATTGATGCACTTAGAAAATATTATCAAACAATTTCGACGAGACCAAAGGAAATTTCTCATTTAGGATATCATTCCAGTTAAGACGTCCGAAGTCCAAAGGTTGGTGTTACAGTTTAAACTTAATGAGACAGTTCTAAATTATTGTAACACGTATGTAAACGGTGTGGGCTGGAAGTATAGACGGTGTGTAACTTTTTTTTCAATTTTTTACGCCGAAAAGCGTTCGCCCGCCCGGAGATTAACAATCCTTCAACGGTGGCACGTGAGGTTATCAAAACAAAATTTTTATTGTACATAAACGCGACATCCACATAGTGGGGTTTTGAAAGGATATTAATTTTTTCAGCACAGATTGTGATGAGGAAATGTCGCTGAGAAGAATAGGAAACTCATTGCGTCTTTCAAAATTGATTAATTTAATAAGTCAACGATTATTTATGCATGTGGTATAATTATCATTGCACGCACTTAAATAGTTCGATAACAATAAAAAAATTGCAACGATCAAGCGATGAATACGTGATACAACAGTTGTACTTAGGAGTAAAGTACCTTTGTTGAAACGAAAGGAAAATACCTAATCATGAATTACTTTGGACCTGTTAACAATAAGAGCTAAAAATAAATGTACCATTATCGTATTATTATTTTTATATTTTGCAATCACTTTAAATATGTATTTTGCGACTTGCGGAAATAAGGAATAGGAAATTTATATGATAAATCCTTGTAAATACGTTATATATGAACGTAGCCATATTGTGAAATATTACTCATAATTGGAAATATTAAAATATATTCACATTACATATTTGCTTTTAAAATTAACCAAAACATATCTTTAACATAACATGTAAACGTAGGTAAGAGTAACCGTAATTCCCGATATGTAATTTCTATTCCGAAAACAATGCATATTTAACGAAAAAAGAAATCACTTTTATGGACAATAAATATTCATTTTTTAGTTCCATTCATTCGAAATACACTTGTTATTCTGTTTACTGAATAACATTTTCTAATCGATTGAAGGATTTTTGCTATTTTTATCAATCACAAACGAGGGAGAAATCGTGGGTGAAATAAATATTTGAAGAATAGTACTATGTAAGAACTGAGATAATTACTCCAAACCATTATTGCCATATTTAGGCAATACTTATAGGTACTTGAAAAAAAAAATGATAATAAGAAAGTTACGGCCTTTAACCAAAGGGCAAATAGTCCAAATCCTTGAACATTTACACCTTAAACAAACGTACTTTGATGGTTGATTATCCACCATATTTAAGTTAGGTAATAAAAAGTTATATAACATTATTTCAACAACACTGACTCATTCCCAAATTTTGGATTTTCCACTTTTATTTTTTAGCAATAAAGACATTGGATTACTGACCTTAATTCTTAAGAATAGGGTATTAGTGATACTTAATTCAATACCCTTTTTTGTCGAGTACATGCAATCAATCAAGATAGTTAAATGCATTTCAAATATAACTTTCAACATTACTTGAAACCTAAATCCAATTCATAATTAATTACCTACAATGAATGGTGAATGTGTAGCATATTTTAAAAGTATGAATCATACCATTTTTGTTTGGGAAAGTGTTTGTATTATAATGAACTTTACTGCCTTATATTATTTCCTAATTACATTGAGTTTTATATATGTCGTAAAAAGAATTATATTTTTATTTGATTATTTAAATAACTTGAAAACACTTCAAACAAAAAAATAGCAAATAAGGTTATTTAATCAGACAAATTTTGGATAATATAGCATACAAAGTTCAATGAATTTGAATCGAATAAAAATAAAAAAGAATCTATTTTTAAAAGCAAATATAACCTTTATTTGTAAATATTTACAATGGCCCCAAAACATATAGCCCTAACTTTTATTCAATTACTAATTGGAGTGATTAGAGGCTAATACAATAGAATTATTTGTATGAGACAAAATTATAACCAATATAATTTGTATTAAGAAGAATATTGTCACAATTAATCCGTATGCAACATTTGCATTTGACCAGTTGACATTTTAATACCGGACGAACATAACCTATCACAACTTATACGTCAAATTAAATATTGTAAACGAAATAAATCAAAACCTAAATATTTATGAATTAAAAAAAACATACATTACGAATTAATTACGAAAAAATAAACACCCAATTAAACAGTTTGGATTAAATTGCAATTAAAGGTTATCGATAGGGAGAAAAATTCGTACTCACCAGTTGATTCGTACTTGAAGCACTTCTATACTGATAACGAGATTTTTCTTTATCGGAATTTTTAAAGTCCCGCACGGCGTGAATCCATACACACTTTCGTAAATAATCGCGATGGAAATTCGCGTGGATTGGATGGCGGATCGGTAAAAATATGTGAAGTTATACCGTATTTTTGGACAGAACGTCTCGCTGTCTCGTGGATGGCCAATCGCAGACGAAGTTCTTTAGGAGGGAGAGTGGCGTGATGTTGTACGTCACCATGTGCTACAGAACCGGATCAATATTTTCCTGTATTTTATTTTTCTTCGTTCGGACGTGTTGTCATGTCGCTAAACGGTCTGGGGATCATTCAGGGCGCTAAAGCGATTCCGATTTTATTCAACATGTGTTAATGTTTATATTCGTAAGAACAAAAACATTGGTAATTGTCAGTGACAGCTGGCGTTGTTGCCGGTTAGAACTGTCACGTCTCGGCAGAATTTGAATATTGCGTTATTTTGGTTGCATAACTAGCAGATAAAAAATTAATTAAATTTTTTTTATTAGTATCCGTTCCAGGAAATTTTTCAATACACATTTTGATACACCAATTCGTTTTACAATAAATCGAGACAATCAAATTAACTTGAACCACAATATTATAAATTACACTTTATTGATAATAAATTTAATTAAACAAAATTATCTCTTTGAAAAATTGGAATTCATATGTCGAGTCGATCTCTGAATATTATTTAAGTTTGATCTGATCTTCGTTGCGACATCTTTAATGTTATTCTGGCTTTTGGTAAGCTCCCTGTGCACAAAGTTCGAATCAAACTCTTCGATTTTGGCCTCAGATTGTTTATTGTCCAGCCGGTGCTTCTTCAAATTGTCGCTTCTTTCTTTGTCTCTTTCCACAGCGTCTGACATCATTTGCATTCTTAATTCTTCCTTTTCTTTTTCGCTTAATTTTTTGTTAGATTTCTTTGCTACATTTACAGGTTTCGATTGCTCAGAGATTTTGGGTTTTATAACTCTAGGAGGAGAAGTTGGTTTTTTTAGTGATATTTTTGTACCATCAGTTCGTACTAAACCAAAGGATTCTTTTTTAACGACGTATTCGTCATTATCGCTGTCATAATAGGAATATTGTTGGACATTAGTGATGTTGGTTTCAGTCTCTTGTGGTTTATTTGAATCCCTCAGTTTTCTTAGCTTCTCTAATATTAAATTATCCAAATCTTCATCTTTTTTGTTAGATTTCGGTATTTCTTTTTCTTCGTCACTGCTATTACTGTTGTAGTTCCTTCGTTTACTTTTGTAGTCATTTGCCTTGTATTTCTCACTGGAATTTCTCCTTCTACTTTCATATTTTTTATTTTTAGAATCTTTCCTTCTGGTTTCAGAATTATCACTGCTGTCAGAACTATCCCTTCTTTTATTTGATCGGCTGTATGTCTTCCTATCCCTATCATACTTTTTATGGCTATTTGATTGTATTTTTGACCCATATCTGCCCCTATTATCATCACTGCTATTGGAGCTATCTCTCTTTCTCCGGCGTTCTCTTGATGTACTTCTCCTTGTTCTTTTTGCTTCATAATAATTATCCTTTCTTCGTTCGTTGTAATCTTTATTCTCTTTTTTTCGATTATATTCTTTTGAAGCATTTCTTTTTAGTGATTTTTTATCATTAAATTTCTCATCTTCCGATTCGTTACTGCTGCTACTTGATTGGTTATGCTTCTTGGACTTCTTTTTGATATTTTCTTCTTCACTGTCGCTACTTTTTCCTGCTAAAATATCATTAAGATCCTCCTGAGATAATTTATCTTTCAACTGATTAAATTTATGCATTAAGATAATATCTAAATGATTATCTTTTTCTTCCTTTTGGTTGTGCTTCAACAGATTTTTGGAAGTAGACTTTCCCTTCAGTTTTTTTAATTTTTCTGCAATTTTCCTCTCTAATTCATCTTCAGAATCGTGCTTTTTCTTTTTTTGCTTCTTACTCTTCTTTTTGTTTTCTTGAGTTTTCATTGCCTCTTGCAATTTTTTCAACTGGATTGGATTTTGAAGGAATTGCCTTCTTGCCTCTTCCTCTTGCCTTTTAATGGCCACCAAAGGATCTTCTTGTAGTTTAGCAGAAAGGTCGACCTAAAATTTGACAATTAAATATTTAGGACAAAAATGTATCAAATTATCTTATTACCTGCTCCTCATGGACGATTTTATTGTAATCTCTTATCGAAGGTGGAATACATTCATGTTCTACGTGATTTTTGGGAGGCACTAGGCCTAATTTCTTTTCTTTTTCTTCATTGGTTAATTGCTCAAACGTTTTATCCACAGATTTGCCTAGTAAATATTCCTCTCTGTCCACTTGGCTATGTGCTCCCTAAATAAGAAGCAATAAATATAACGTTAAATAAGTTTTCAAATATACGAAATGTACCTTATACATCCAATCCAATTTGTCATTGTTACTGTTGATACTCATTTTAACGTTTTTAAATGTGAATTACAATGTTTAAACACTTTTAAATAAGGTTTTCATTCGATAAATTCATCGAAAATCAACGTTTTTCCAACATATATCTACGAATCCACCTGTTTGACTTTTGACATGACAGACACTCCAAATGACAAATGTCAAGAAAAACATTTCGTTGTTAACTTCACTCTGGATATCTTCTAAATTTCTACATTTAAATTATTTCTTAAGGTTTTAAGTACAAATTAAATTAATATTAGTATTCCGTTTCTTTAATTATTTTCTAAATAATAAAAATATACAATCATCTATCGTAAACAATAAATTATTAGATTTGAAGTGGTTGACTGGTTGTATGTAGTAGAAACAGCACGTTTTTGACAGGTTGTAAAGAAGAAGAAAAACTCTACAAAATAAGAAACGTCAAAATGTCTATTGTTTGGAATTAAAGAAGTTCAAATTATTTTATATTACTAGATTAATTTAAGAAATTGAATGAATCATAATAAAATTCAGGATCAGCGTGACGTTGATTTAAGTAAAAAATTGAGCTGGTTACTTCGACATGGAGCTGTGAAGGAAGGTATTTACATGAAGAGCGATGGTTACATATTAGTAAAAGACATACTCAAACACGATTCTTTAAAAGGAAAATATAATTTAGCAGACGTCGAGAGATTAGTAAACAGTAACAATAAACAAAGATTTAGCCTTAGGGGTGTTGGAGACTTATTGGAAATATGTGCCAATCAAGGACATACGATTAGAGTAAGTCAATTATTGTTGTTCGTTTTGCCTGTATTTATGAATTACATATTTAGGGATTGGAAGATTTAAATTTAAAACCTATCACCGATCCTAAAACAAACGTCATTCATGGGACATACTTCAAAAATTGGAAGAACATTCAAAAGACAGGTATAAATCGTATGCAAAGAAATCACATTCATTTCGCAAGCGGACTGCCCAACGATAACCAAGTAATAAGTGGCATTCGCCCAGACGCAGAAGTTTTCATCTATATTAATTTGGAAGCGGCTCTTGCTGACGATTTGAAATTTTACGAATCGGTTAATAAAGTAATTTTAAGTCCCGGAGATAACAATGGAACGATACTACCTAAGTACTTTTTGAAAGTCGTAGACAGATCTGGTAATAATCTGTTGCAAAACTAATTAGAAGCATCTTAAAATGGAGAAAACGAAGCACAATGACAATGTAAAATGCGATATATGTAACATAGAAATATGTAGTGGTACTCTTCAGCAACATATCGAAGGACAACGCCACAAAAGGAATGCTGATGCTGTGGAGCATCGAAGGAGAGCTGAAGAAAAGTGTGGAATTTTTGTAACCGGTTCGTAAATGTCCATCTCGTCAATAAATTGCTTTATTTATTTACGTAATTTGCAGGTTATCCTCTTACCATAAGTCAGGATGAGTTAGTAACGTATTTCTCAAAATTCGGAAGCATAGTATGGACATATTTTGCCAAAAATTATTCGTTTATTGACTTTTCCGATCCTGCTGTGGTTAGAAATATAATGCAGACCGTCCATAAATTACATGGGAAACATTTGACTATTGATTACAGAAAACCAAAGCCGTTAAGTGAGTGTTTTTGCAAAAAAAGTACAATGATAGTTACATTTATATTTTTTGTAGAGTTAAAGCCGGACCTAAATTTCGAAGATACCGAGGCAACATTTGAAAGTCTAAAAACCGCAGATAATTTTCAACAGCAGCTTTACATACTTACTGAGTATTTACAGGGTAGTACAAACAAGTCTAAATGCAATATTATTTGCAATGATTTTCGAAGGATTCTCAGGGCTTTTTTTCCACTTTGCACCATTTATCCATTCGGCTCTTCTTACACTGGCTTAAATATATGCAATAGTGACATAGATATCTATATCAGTGGTTTAAGGAAGGAGGGAGAGGACGATTTGCAATACCTTCAAAAGTTAAAGTCGCTTTTGAACAAATCCAATTGCTTTAGCCACGTTATAGTCATAGGTAACTTGAAATTAATTTAGTTTTTTGTTCAATTTTAGTTTTATTTAGAATTCCTGATTTTGTTTTAGGCCAAGCAAAAATACCGATATTAAAATGCATACATACAGCAACTAACACAAGTTGCGATATTAATGTCAGAAATTTATTAGGAGTGTGCAATAGCCGCCTTATTAGTTATTACATGTCGATGAATCCGAAAATAAAAGAAATAATGTTGATAATCAAATACTGGGCCAAAATTCACAAAATAACTGGACAAAATTGCTACTTCACCAATTACTCCATTTGCTTGATGATTATCTTTTTCTTGCAATCGTAAGTTCTTAAATTTAACATTTGCTTTGTGAATTATTTTAAATTACTTATTTATTTGCAGTGCCCCATACAAGCTTCCTACGGTGAAACTGCTGCAAAGCGATTCCATATTCGACATTATTCAAGAAGGATGGAACGGCGGTTTTAAACCATTGCTGGTTGATAATATAGAATTAAAAGCAGTCTCATCAATAAACTTGCTACGCGATTTCTTCTCCTTCTACGCCTCCTTCGATTACAACACCTACATAATATGCCCGTATTTGGGCGAGCCGGTCAAGAAAGAGCTCTTCGAAGATCCCAACAATCCACCAGAAGATTTCAAAGCTTACAAAGAGATCGTGAGCGCAAACAAGTGCAAACCGTTGAAAATCAACGCCACCATATGCATACAAGACCCGTTCGAGCACTCGAGAAACACCACACCAATCGTAACGAAAATTACTCTAAATAACTTCATGATGTACAGCTGCCACGCTCGACAACTGTGCGAAGCCGGAGAATATCAGCTGTTGTACAAACTGTTCACGGGATCCCCGCGCAACGCCCAGATAGAGAAGGTAATGACGAAAAAACTCACCCAGTTCGGCGTGAACATGTCCTTAAACACGACGTATTTGAGGCGAAAGTTGAACGAAACCGATACGGCAGTAACGAAGGCGCTCAAGGACTTGTGGTTCGAGTCGGTTAAGGATTTCACGCTGATAATGCTTCGGGATTTCCTGAAGTTTAGCGTGGACGAAAACGGGGGGCAGTCCGAGAGCAAGCTGACGAAAACCGACGATCAGACGGACATCCATTGCGGCGAGAAGTACCACGTAGCGGCGTTGAAGTGCTCGGCTAAGCTGAATTTGTGGGGCTCGCGTAAGGCCGCTTTGAAGGCCTTCGATAAGACGTACAAGAGTTTGATCGAACGAGAGACGGAGGTTACGAAGCAATTGGAGGAGATGTATAAGGACATTGATCCGCAGGTGAACGTGATCGAATTCGAAATCATTCTGAAGAAGAGTTACGAGCCCGCTCAGGTTACGTTTATGGTGAAGTGCTTGTATTCGTACAAAAAGACGTTCAATGATTTTTGCTCGTTCTTCGCTAATAAGTTCGGCGTTTGGTTCGAAGAATACGAGAACGAATTGAATAGTGATAGTTAATTTAAATTCGAATTTGTGGTCCTTTATACAGGGTGTCTATGAGAATGGAGCACTATTCTGATAGGACATCCGGTATACCTGCGACCCTTATTGAAAATTGTGTTAAATTAATTTCTCGCGTATTTTACATTTCTTGAATCTCTACTTTTTTGCGCTATGAAGGTGCTATACATGTCACATCACCCTATTACTTTTAAACCTGTAAATATTCATAGATTTTTATTTTTTATTTGATTTTACCAGGAATTTACGAGTGTTTGAAGTGTTCATCTTTGAATTCATCGCATTAGATTTGTTCCATCAAAAACCTTAAACTGTTTGAACAGTTAATTTGTTGGAACAAAGATATGGACTTTTATATCTACTTTATACCTCATATATCTTTTATGATATAAATTTGTTGTTAATTATTTGTTGAAAAAAGGGAGAAAGGAGGATACATTTATTTGAAACCTGCTCTCTTATTGTAATGCTAGAAAGATTGGAGGGATATGTAGTAATATAATTAAAGTATTCAACTGGTATGCCTCGAAATGAAATCTTTTATTTTTTCCTATATAGTTCTATCATTTTAGAGATAGAAGAATTCATTTTAATTACCTATAAGAAAATGAATCTTTGCCTTTAGAATGGTTTCCTTATTTTAAGGGATAAATTGAATTGATTTGAAAAGATACACCAGATATATTTTTAATTATACAATTTATTAATCAAAACTTAATTTTTAATTTGGTAATTGACCCAGGACCGGCACTCTTCGCATAAGTACCGGCCCTTGATACTATGTAAATTATCTTTATTTTGTATTAGAAAAAATAAAAATCTAACGAGGAGAGTTGATATTTTTGCACTGTTCGAAACGCGATTTTCTTGAGCCAGTTTCGTTTAAAAAATTACCATTCGAAACAGATTTTTATCTCCAATTTTAAAAATTTACAGTTTAATCTACTATTTTTTATCCGCCCCTACGAATCGTGTAATTCGATCATTCAAAGTACACAACTAGTCTTGCGCTCCGCATTCTCGGCGGGGTACCCGCACAAGCACTGTTTACCGCCCAATCCGTTAGGCAGGCATATGTGGTCCGTTGGACATTGGTTCTTGAAGTACTCGCACACGTTCGCCAACGGCGGGCACTTATTCGGTACCGCCACCAGCTCGAATAGCCTATTTCCCGTTCCTCCCAGCGGCACCGGGAGCGGCGGCAGCTTCTTCAACGTGTACTTCTCCACTCGCTCAATTTTTTTCCTAAAAACATTTCAGACGCTCAGAATATACAGGGTCTTTCAACTAAAACTCAAGTTTATGCTGATGCAGTTATTATGTGTTATATCAATTTAGCTTCTCTGGAGAAAGGTTTGTAACTTGATACTCACGTAATCCAATCCGACCAATAAAATTCCCTATCAGTTACAGCAAGTCCGAAGGGATAGGTCAAGTTAGCAGCTACGGTTTGCTTGCGTCTATTATCGATGTGGACGCATTCGACCTTCTTGGTGCCCGCGTCGGCGAAGCACAAGTGCTCCGTTTCGAAGTCGATGGTCAAAGAATTCGGCAGAGAAACGTCCGGAGCGCTCAAGAATATCTGCCTGTCGGTACCGTCCGCGTTCGCCCACTCTATCTTCGGCTGCTTTCGATTCCAGTCGGTCCAGAAGATTTTGCCCCGCTGCGGGTGCACGGCTATGCCTCGGGGATTCACCAAGTCGGTGTTGAAGAGGGTCCTTCGCAGCTTGGACTCGATGTTAGCCACTTCGATGGTGTCCAGAGTGGAGTCAGTCCAGTAAATGTTGCGCGAGATCCAGTCGATCGATAGGCCTTCCGGCGAGCCGATGTCTGGAAGTCATCACTAAATTACTCGAGTGCACGTTGGTGCAACTTAACTTACTTTGGGTGACGAAATCGCTCTTGTCAGTACCGTTAAGGAGCGAGCTCCTGATGGCTCTGCCGCTGATGTCGCTCCAGTACACTCTCCCTTCCAGGCAATCCACGTCTAGACCAACAGCTGTTTGGAAAGCCTTCGCTTGGATGGGTTTCCTGGACTGCGATTGCTTGGGGTTCAAAGGCACCCTTAACGTGGCCATGCCTTGGTTGAGGAGAAGGTAATTGCCTTCGTGGCGGGATATTTCTTTGCACGTGGAACCGTTGCCGATGAAGCCCGGGTTGCATTGGCACCGGAAATTTCTGCTGGCGTCTGCAATTATAACAATAACAATTTTATTGATTAAAAAAACGTAGTGATGTTACCTGTAACACATCTGGCTTGGTTGGAGCACATCGTCGGGTCGGTATGGCAGTTTCTTTCCGCGTAGCACAGGAAACCATCCCCGAAGAATCCTTCCCTGCATATGCACTTGTAACCGAGATCCTCTTCGATGTACTTGCAAACGGCGTGCACCCCGCAATTGTTCAATGTATCGCAGCCCACCACTTTCTCCCTGCATTCCGTGATGCCGTCGCCCACGTAGCCTGGCTTGCATTGGCAGTAGTACGTTTGGTACTCGTCGTCGTAGAGGCAATCGGCGTTCTCCACGCATTTTCCTCCGCCGCAGGAATCCGAAACAATAACGCATTGGTTTTGGGAATCGCGCACGTACCCTGCGAAACACCCGCTTGAGCTAGATGCGCAATTTCTTCGATGCAAACTTACCCTCTTTGCAGATGCACTCGTATCTCTGCGACTGCGTTATCAGGCACTCTTCCGTCGGCGTGCAGTCTTGGTTTGAAGTGCAGCTGGCTGTGAAATGAAATTTTGTGAAAATTTGTAAGTTGTTGATAGCATTACTTACCAATAATGGTGCAACTGTAGCCGTCTCCTGTGAAACCGGGGTTGCAAACGCACGTCGATTTACCCAGATTTTCGTCGTACGAACAAGTCGCTTGCTGATGGCAGTTATCCACTTTGGTGCAGGATATTATTTCCACCTCGCAGTTATACCCGTTTCCTTCCAATCCGTCGTTGCACACGCATTCGTACTCGTGCAAGTACTCGTTGTAGAGGCACGAGGCGTTCGGGTGGCAATTATTTATCACTTCGCAACCTTCTGCAATGATTGAGGAATTAAAGAAGTTGAATCTCTATAAGCAACATCAACTGCACAAATAATATACTGTACCTTGAACGTATCTCTCAGTGGTTGGTAAAGCGGTCTCGTTAGCTGAAGCGTTACTGTCGAGCAGGCAGTACGGACTGTCGCCTTCCATAACGTATCCTGGGGGGCAATAGCAACCATCGTTCGTGCAAATTTGCAAAATTTCCTGACCTACAACACCCCACCATTATTTTCGAAACTACTTGCACAATTAATCTTTCACTCACGTGGCGGCTCCGTGTCTTCAAACCCATTAGTAGTAGTAGTGGGTAAGGTTGTAGTGGGAACAGCTTGACACCTGTAACCATCGCCTGCATAACCCGGGAGGCAACTGCAACTGTACAGGCCAGTTTCCGGATTTATGGAGCAATATCCGTACGGCGAGCAGTTATTAGCTATGTGGCAACTATGGTCTAGCATTGGCGTACAATATTGACCATCTCCTACAAAAGAAACTCACAGAGTAAGACATGATCCTCCCAAAGTTTAATAAATTCGAGTACCATTACCTTTGAATCCAGCTTGGCACTTGCAGCTGGCGATGCCGTTGCTCTCGACGCACTCGGAGTTCTCGTTGCAAGTGATGTTCTGGCAGGACCTGGCCTTGTCGCAAACGTGCCCGTTGCCCTCGTAGCCGGGGTTGCAGGCGCAGCTGTAGCTGCCGACGAGGTTGGCGCAGCGCGCGTTGTAGTCGCATTCGTGCTGGCCGTTCAGGCACTCGTCGATGTCCGCGCAAACGGTGCTGTTGCCGTCGTACTGGCTTTGGTAGCCCGGATTGCACACGCACCTGTAGGACTCGTTGTCGACGACGCAGGCGCTGTTCGGGGCGCACCTGGACCGGCCGATTTCGCAGGGATCATAATCTGTTGATTACAGAATTGAATATATTGCGAATTCTGGTATTATTTGGGATGATCAGAAGCAAAGTGGATCAATTCTATCTAAGTATTTTCTAAAGGTATGCTTGAGGTTTGTTGCAAATTAATGGTGTATGTTTCCAGAGGCAAAGTGAACATAGTAAGTGCAGTTCAAGATATTTATTTGTAACAGTAGATATATCGGGTCAAAGTTGATGTAGTCCAGTAAATTCTGGTTTAAAATTACTTGTTGCTTATTGAATTATGAAATGAGCAATGACCTATGTTACACAGGGATCATAATCTGTTGAGTAGATAATTGAATACTGCGATTTCTGGTATTATTTGGGGTGATCAGAAGCAAAGTGGATCAATTCTATCTAAGTATTTTCTAAAGGTATGCTTGAGGTTTGTTGCAAATTAATGGTGTATGTTTCCAGAGGCAAAGTGAACATAGTAAGTGCAGTTCAAGATATTTATTTGTAACAGTAGATATATCGGGTCAAAGTTGATGTAGTCCAGTAAATTCTGGTTTAAAATTACTTGTTGCTTATTGAATTATGAAATGAGCAATAACCTATGTTACACAGGGATCATAATCTGTTGAGTAGATAATTGAATACTGCGAACTCTGGTATTACTTGGGGTGATCAAAAGCATCAAAGTGGATCAATCTACCTAAATAATTTCTGAAGGTATGCTTGAGGTTTGTTGCAAATTAATGGTGTATTTTTCCAGAGGCAAAGTGAACATAGTAAGTCCAGTTCAAGATATTCATTTGTAACAGTAGATATATCGGGTCAAAGTTGATGGAGTCCAGTAAATTCTGGTTTAAAATTACTTGTTGCTTATTGAATTATGAAATGAGCAATAACCTATGTTACACAGGGATCATAATCTGTTGAGTAGATAATTGAATACTGCGAACTCTGGTATTACTTGGGGTGATCAAAAGCATCAAAGTGGATCAATCTACCTAAATAATTTCTGAAAGTATGCTTGAGGTTTGTTGCGAATTAATGGTGTATGTTTCCAGAGGCAAAGTGAACATAGTAAGTCCAGTTCAAGATATTTATTTGTAACAGTAGATATATCGGGTCAAAGTTGATGGAGTCCAGTAAATTCTGGTTTAAAATTACTTGTTGCTTATTGAATTATGAAATGAGCAATAACCTATGTTACACAGGGATCATAATCTGTTGAGTAGATAATTGAATACTGCGAACTCTGGTATTACTTGGGGTGATCAAAAGCATCAAAGTGGATCAATCTACCTAAATAATTTCTGAAAGTATGCTTGAGGTTTGTTGCGAATTAATGGTGTATGTTTCCAGAGGCAAAGTGAACATAGTAAGTCCAGTTCAAGATATTCATTTGTAACAGTAGATATATCGGGTCAAAGTTGATGGAGTCCAGTAAATTCTGGTTTAAAATTACTTGTTGCTTATTGAATTATGAAATGAGCAATAACCTATGTTACACAGGGATCATAATCTGTTGAGTAGATAATTGAATACTGCGAACTCTGGTATTACTTGGGGTGATCAAAAGCATCAAAGTGGATCAATCTACCTAAATAATTTCTGAAAGTATGCTTGAGGTTTGTTGCGAATTAATGGTGTATGTTTCCAGAGGCAAAGTGAACATAGTAAGTCCAGTTCAAGATATTTATTTGTAACAGTAGATATATCGGGTCAAAGTTGATGGAGTCCAGTAAATTCTGGTTTAAAATTACTTGTTGCTTATTGAATTATGAAATGAGCAATGACCTATGTTACACAGGGATCATAATCTGTTGAGTAGATAATTGAATACTGCGATTTCTGGTATTATTTGGGGTGATCAGAAGCAAAGTGGATCAATTCTATCTAAGTATTTTCTGAAGGTATGCTTGAAGTTTGTTGCAAATTAATGGTGTATGTTTCCAGAGGCAAAGTGAACATAGTAAGTGCAGTTCAAAATATTTATTTGTAACAGTAGATATATCGGGTCAAAGTTGATGAAGTCCAGTAAATCCTGGTTTAAAATTACTTGTTGTTCAATGTTATTGAATTATGAAATGACCACAATGACCTATGTTAAAGTTATTCTACTTCAAAATTACCATCTAAATTTTAACCTTGTTTTTTAATAACACTAATTTAGGAACTCAATCCACTTTGCTGGATAATAATTGCCTGCTTACCGCCGAATGGAGTGATCTTGTTGCTCAAGCCAAACCTGATGATCTGCTCTCTGCTTTCGTAACTGATAAAGTTTTTGCCCACTTTGAGTTTCCACGTTTCCCCTACTGATATGTTGCTGGATTTGCAGTAGTCGAATACGAAGGATTGGTCGACGGAATATGTGAGTGTTTTCTCCTCTCCATTCGGATTAAGAACGCGAAGGACCCTCTGGGAGGTCATTTGTATTATTCCTGGACCCGTTCGGGTGTAATCCTCTTGGTACTCGTCGATGTTTACCTAAAATATACGCCGGTTCTTACACGTTTCTTAGGCTACTTTCACGTTACTCATACTCTAGATTCAGCTGGTAATAAAGGAATATCACCCTGTATGTCCGCCTCGAATCTCAGTTGATCGAACACATCCAAACCTAAATACTTCTGGGTTATCCTTATCATTTGGTTGGTGTTGTGGAACTTCAGCGTGATGGAATTGTTGAAGACGCCTCCGGTTACCTGATAACTGAATTCGTGTGTTAATTAAGAAGATTTGTTGAATTTGTAGACGGTGTTTTACCCGTTGACGGCGCCTCTGAGTGGCTTTGCGAATAAGTAACCGATCACTCCGCCTAAAATCTGCATCGATTGTATGTCGAAACCAATGGATTCCGGTATCTTGGAGACGGCCGTGTAGGCTCTACCATCGGACATTACTATGTATGATTGCAAATCGAGATTGTCCAGTTTTTCCCCGTTGATTTTTCCGTTTACTTTTCCGTTCACTCTCAGTGGTACATCTAAAAAGAGCAAGAATGAATTTTCATTAGTGTTATTATAAACTTGTGTTACCTTTTTTTACGCAATGTTTGCCATTTCCGTAGTATTTGGGGTGGCATTCGCAGCAAAAACCTTCATCGTAATCTATACACTTGGCATGAATGTGGCAGGTGGTTTTTGCCCCTGCACAAGAATCACTGGGCATGTCTGGCTTGTTGCCTGAAAATTAGCTTTTTACTCACATTGAACATATTTTGTAAACCTAAAGAGACTTACTGAATCCAGCATCAGGCTCCACTATTTCCAATTGATCTATTCTATAGACGAATTGTCCTTCCAAACCAATGTTGGACCACCTAATCAGAAATTTGATTTTAAATTGAGGTAAATTCTATAAAATCATGCACATTTACCTGTTTATGTTTTTAATTTGTTCCGAACCGGAGCCCGGCAAGGAGAACACTTTACCTTCAGGAGAAATGATGCCAGCTTGTGCGCGAGCGTCTGGCAAACCAGACTCATCGCCAGTTCCCTGGATCCATTGTATCCCGTTTTCCGGATACAAGAACTCCACGTAAGATTGTTCACCGTCCGTCGAAATTACTACTTGGTACGTATTTAGTTTGTCTACCCCATTGTTGAAATACCCCACTCCTGAAAGCACACAAACAAATAGAAGAGTCTCCAAAATTTGGTGTACTAGTAGAGTTACCTTGCCAAGTTACGATGAACAGCGACGTTGCTTGGAAGTCTGCGAAGTTCAGGAAGGATTCGTGGATATTTTCGGTTGCTCTCTGGATTAATCCGGGATGTTCGGTTTCATAGTAGGACACCTGTCCGGCCATTCTGGTGTCCACGTTCGAATAAAACGGTGCTATGATTGGGTAGTCCAAAGGGAATTCGATGTTTATGAATTGGGGTATGTCCGTTTGGAAGGACAAAATTCCGTTAGTGTTCACCTAAAATGCGAATTTGGGGGATTTTTAAGAGATTTAGGTGAAGGTGTAAGGTCAAATTATGAGGATAAAATTCTCAGAACAATCGTCAACATAAGAAAATTGAGCCACTCGACTATATTCATATTTTTACAAATTTTAGTGCTTCAGGGTAATTAAACAAATATTGTCAAAACATGCACAGATACTGTTTTGTTTTATTCTTTATACATTTTAATCACAAATGTTTCCCAACATATTTCACAATTAGTCAATAATTATCTCAAATGGCAAACATGTCATATCGAACATGGTTTATTCTTGTTTTATTGGCGTGTTTAGAGTTGAAACCGTCATTAAATTATCTCTAAATTAATACAAACACTGAAATAACTATTAATGACTAATTAATCTAATAATTATATCTGTTTATAAGGTTGTTGAACTTTATTTTCATTCAGAATGTAAACGAAGGAAAACGTGCAGATGCATCGTAAAAACTGTTGGAAATTCTCACATTTGTATCATGAGTAATTTTAATGGGAAAGTTTTTCCAGGGTTTTCTTTTTTTTTCATAACTTATAACTACAAAAATCGTTAAAATAATGGAAGAAAATTATAAGTTTATGAAACAATGTGTTGTTAAAAATTAATAAAACAGTGAAAATAGCTGTTAAATATCTTCAATTTATCTTGAAAAATGAGTTAGAACTTACTGAAAAATGTATTTTATAGACATTTTTGTAAAAAAAGAATTTATAAACTACTGCCAATCAATTACAATTATTGTTTTAAAGGCATGAAAAAATTTCAAAAATATCACCCTAAATTGACCAAAAATCTCTAAAATTCAGCTAAAAATCCTAAATTCCAAAAACTTTAAAATTACCATATAGAATTTGGAAAAAAAAATTACAAAAACAATTAAGTCATCCAAATAGATCCCAAAAACATTCCTTGCAAAGCAAGCGAAAACCAACTAAAATTCTAACGAAAACCAAAAGATTTATGAACAAAAATAACTCACATAAATAGTATCATAAGTATTGCCAAAAAATACGATGGGCTCCTTGAGCTTGACCGCCCTGCTGGAGACGTCATCCCCCCGGGGCAGGGCGACCGCTTCGGGCACGTTGTACTCGTAAAGGAGCCCTTCGGGCAAACCCACGACCACACCGATCACCCACGATACCAGCAAACAGAGCACTTCCCTCAGAAGCAGCCGCATCCTCTTCGATACGCCTGGAACGCTGGGCCCAACACAGCCGACTGCTGAATGGAGGAGGTCTATCTTCGAGAAACGGGTGTAATATCTGGGGTCACGGGTCAATTTAATAAGTTTGTAGTCAATATGTTTATCGCTATCGGGGCATCGAAGAGGAACGCGAGAATACTTTAAACCGGGATGTCCACCGACGTTATTGACTTAGATAAGTGATTTACTCGTTGTATTTATAGCGAATATCGCTTTAATGTGTTTGCTTGATTTTACGAAATTCGAAAACACCAATTTCTTATTATATGGTAATTTGATTTTTGTCTTCTTTAAACATTTCCGACCAGTGCGAGCACCTTTTTACATTAGTAGATACTCCTTTGAAAGGCAATTTTTTTTCATTATTAAAGTTGCTTCCAATTTTTTGTATGTTCTTGAGGTTGTTTCTAATTTACTGGATGAATATGGAGCAAAATAAAAAAACCTATACTTTTGAAAAATATTTTTGATTTTGTATACCTAAAATCGCTCTTGCCCCAGATGATGGGCCTGTGAGATCTAGCTGTGATAAATATACCTACCCAAATCTACATATTGGCCCGTATTCAGCGCCTCATTTTAAAGTTAAATCCATGTTTAACGAGCGCCTTTAACTTGACAGTTCTACATTGCTGTTATGAAGTAACTAATCACATTTTTTACGTTAAAGTCGCTCGCTAAACATGGGTTTAACGTTAAAATGGGGCGTTGAATTCGGGCCTGAATTTTATTTGGTAAAAAAATGAAACACCTTATGAAGACATACTATGCCTGCTACAGCTATTTATTTTTGACTAGGCGTGTTTTTATTAAACTCATTACACAAAACACGAAATGAATTCCATAAAAAATAAATACAAATCACCGAATCAGGACGAACAGAATCGTATGTACATAAATTCAAATAAAAAAATAAAGCTCGTGCTACGTAATTTTAAAAATTTCTCCACTAAAGTCCACCTAATAAAATTGATCTACTGGACGTGTCACCTGGTTCTCGCTAGGTTTTTTATATACTTTAAGGCGTTCGCTTTCAAATGATCCGGCGGTCCCAAAGCATAAGGTGGTTTGGGGTTCGTTTTTACGTAATATATTCCCCTCGCTCTGAAATCGAACAAACATAATTTATTTCTAACAACAATCTTAGGACAAACTTACTTATGAGTGACATGCTCGCCCATGAGCACGTATTCGTTGTCTTCCGGAGTGCACCAGCCTATCATGAAGCTCAGGAGGGTAGGGCAAGGATAAGCCCAGAATCCTTTTCTGGATACTATAGATTCTATGAAATATGGCGTCACTTTCGTGTGATCACAGGCTAAAGTATCTGAAAAAAGTGCAAAGAAAACGGTACAATAAAAATCTTCAATACTGAAGATGGTAACGTACTGAAAATTGTGTCACTTCGGCACCCCGGCTGACTAGAACCTCCGTTAATGTAGAAATCTGCGTGTCCTGAAGGGCCCCATTGGCCCAAAACGCCTGCTCCTGTGTGAAGGACATCCACGAAATGGGCGTCAGTGGGATCCAGGTCCCTGGAATTGTTGGAACCCATGTAGAAAAATATCGTCGGATCCAAACCTAAAAATCATTTATGATATTAAAATACAATAGTTGATCGCCAATTAATCATTGTTTTGCGCAAATATTTATTTTCAATTGGCAATTGAGGTGCGAACAGTTTATGAAAATTAAAAATTTCATTGTTCTTTTATTCTCGGGTAATGGAAATTAAAAATTTAATTACGGACGGTAGGAAAGTGTTTATTTAATTGGAAAATCTTCGAACACCCTCGCAAAAAAAATGTTTTATAAAGGTTCGCAATTTTTATTTTTACTTATTGTTAGTTTGATTTGGTTTGTTTGCTGCTTACAAGATGCTCCGATTGTTAGGAATTTTCGTCTTATTTATTGCTTTCGCAAATGCTGCAAGGCAGGTTATATTGTTGCAACCAAATCCGGTAGGTACCTAATAATTTACTTATACAGATACGAGTATATTGGAATTTTCCAAATTCTAAATCAAATAACATTTGATATAGTTATCTCGCTGTATAGTTTCCAAAGTCAGTTTAAAATTGCGTTTTCGGTTTCATTGATTATTAGATATATTATTTTTTTATTGTCAATAATATTTTTAGGAACTAACATTATTCAACAAGCAATTGCCCATGCCCAATGTAATGGATGGAATTCGTTTAAGGCAAATGGACGATATAATAGGTCTAGGTGGACAAGGTATCGTTGAAATGCCTAGATATGGATAAGAAGCAATATAAATGTATGCAAAATGAATTTAATAAAATTCATCCACTTTAATTGTTATATACCTACACTATTTTTTATACGACCCAGAGAAAGTTGATTTTGGTAACAAGATTGATCAATATTTTCAAAAAACCTATATGTTCATCAGGTATGTTATTAATAGATTAATTCAGCTATATCACCAGACTTTCTTTGGTAAGTTGATTAGACAAATTAACTTTGTACATACGTAATAACTCAAATCAAATTACATTAGCTGTATAAATATATCGAGATGTCACCTTCCAGGAAGCGATTATGTAAATTAAATTTTCGCCGATTTTCGCAGTTTTCTCCTAATTCGCTAATGTGTAATGAACGTGGCGATTTGCGTTAATCAAACAAGAAATAGCAGGTGTAGATAAAGAGGTATGTAAGTACTTGTGTTGGTAATTACATTTGATTATTACAAGAGCAAATAGGTGAAAGTGGAGCGTTTATTCTAATTCTTCCCGGCTCGGAAACGGGCGATTACGATAATTTTTAGTTACAATAAGAATTCTCTTACGCGTTATGCATTGTTTCCTTGCAAAAGTGTTTGTGCAAGAAGAAAATTTACTAGAATTAGTGCCAAAAACAAAAATCCTACTCATCCATCTTCTATCTAAAAATATCAAGTACCTACACTTCAACTAGTATAACTGGAAACGCGAGAGTACATGCGCTGATTACGTTCACAGTTTTTCCTCTCGCACTGTACCTACCACCTTTCCAGGAAGGAAATCTTGATGTAAAGGAGTCAAGAAAAGGAAGTTGAGGGTTCATAAAAATAGTAAAATTAATCTGTTTTTACCTGTAATTCGTCCGATTTTGCCGTGTTTATTAGGATTCAAGTAATTTGCTACCAAACCGCCGATGTGCGCTCCTATACTGTAGCCAATTAGATGGAGATCATCAGCCTTCACTCCTCGAGGATGGCGGGATAAGTAATCTATTAATTGAGCTATACATTTGGCGCAAAACCTCGGAGCCCAAGCCATTTGCTAAAAAAATAGGTAGACTTTAATATATTAAAGTGTATAACTTTGAGTCTGCATTGAGTGAACATTCTACTACTACATTCTACTACATTCTCTCTACTTTGAGTGAACATTGAAGGTATTCAGTCCATCAGGATATTGTTGTCTTGAGAATGAATTTTACTGATCTGGGAATCATATCGCACTCAATTATAATGCATACTTATTTTTATTTGTATTTTACTAATGACTCTAATTAATTAAGCCAATTCAGTAAGAGCGGCCTTAATTGTGCATTTATTGCATTACATAAGAGTAAAAGGTCGTTTACCTCTCTTTATCGAATAATTTATAACTTAATCCAGTTTAGTATAATAATTTATGTAAACAACAAATTCCACAAATAAACATGTTTCGTTTTGTTCGAAACATGCTATCAATAATTAATTTTTTTACAATAAATTATAATTATCAGTTAATTTTTGTTTCGATGTTTCTAAATTTAGTTGATTATGTATACAAAGTTTATAAAATATAAAAGTAATTTTCGAAATTATTATTGGTTAATATTAAAATATGCTTAATCTCATTAAAAAACCTATCCAAATATAGAATAATGCATTTAGTAAGAGATACATAATATAGTGCTTTATTAAATGTATATGTATGTATGTAGATTACAATGGTGCAAATCTTGTTAGGTAAAGTTATTAATAATTGATAGGTACTTTCAATACCTCCTACGCCTTAACCGTAGTTAATTATTTCAGTATGAAAAAATTCCCGGTAATTTAGAATTTCAAATCGTCTCTGGTGAAGCAATGACTTGCAATAATGGTACCTCCGGGCTAAACTATAATTAATTGCATATGTAGGTTTCGTTTTTGTATACATATATTTATTACAAAATGCAATATTTAGGTCGTATTGTTTTGTCGCGTGTCTCGAAGAATTCTGAATGGTCATTATTGCGTTTGTTGGGAACTCTGTAAACGACTAGTTAAGCCATTAAGCGCTTACTAAATAATTCGTATTAATTAATTTTGAAATAGTATAAGCAATAAATCGAGTAAATAGTGATTAGCATAGAAATGAAAGGATGGTTTGAGTGCATTAAAAAATACTAATGGGTGGAGTAAATATAAATGCAACAATCAAATCCCATGATCAAAATTGAAAATAATAATTATTAACTAGAATAGCTTGGTAACTACAGAGGTACTTTCCAAAATTCCTATAATATTATCAACCTGGAAAACCTTAGGAACTAAAATAGGCAACAAGCTTATTAAATGAAAATTTGGACATACCTTAAGGCACGGTTCTTTGACGAGTGTCCCGTAATCAACTATAATAACGTTGTAATTTCCTCTGTAAAAATATGCGTCCCTCATATCAGTGCTGGGTGCATACATTCTGCCTCCGCCGAAGCCATGGATCACTACCTTCGTGGGATACGCTCTGTTAAATTGGGTATTAAACAGAGATTCTTCTTTAGTCGTATCGATGAGCTCGGGGTTTTGCTGAGTTCGCCTACGACGAATTATAACAATTCATTAGGTAGTTAATTAAAAAGCAATTAATTTAAATTCTTAGTTCTTAAAAATGTATCATTTCTTATGAATAAATACATTTTAAAGAACTTTTTTAGAGTTAATCAAGTGATTGAAGAGACGAAAAGTTTGTAACCTACATTAATAATTTTTAAATTATACCAAAAATTTAACAATTATTTTCCGCTCCATTAGTCGATATAGAAGATGGGAAGTTCTTATTTTAAATGGATTAAGCCCAAACCAGATTTTTTTGTGTTGGCTTTCTCTTTAATGTATTTTGTTGATAATAAAGAAATTTTACGGCGCGTTTGTGTGATTTTACAGACCACAGAAGAGTTTCTTATCTTTTCGAGTGTATGTAAATATGCTGTGGACAAAATTATCGCTTGCTTTCATTAAAACGACAACGCTCTGGTGATATTCCCAAAGCGCGAGAAAATTGAACCGAATATCATTTAGAGATATCATAAAAAATATATTTGTAAACTTCAGTAATTGCCTAGGAATTTCTGTCAAATCAGTCATTAAAAATAGTTTCAAAATATTGAATTGACCATTACAAATCACCATTACAATACATATTTTTTAAATTAAATTTAAGTCAAAAATTATCAAAAAAGCTTTATAAATCCACTAGCAAAAGCATCAATGTTAAATTTTAAAACTAACTCCAATGTATTTCCTCACATTCCCACTCTTTCCTCTATATTGTATAATATGGATTAAAGACAATTACATTGCCCATTTAAAATTTGATCAAATATTGCAAATATACTTAATTTAACGACATAGGTATTCCGTCCATACGCTTGCACCTTGACATTATCTACTCATTCCTAATCTTAACGTTACTTATTGTATAAAATTACCATTCTTGAATTGCTTCACTTTTAGTTAAGTATGGTCATCAAACTTTGTACTTGTCGTCAATCAAGGCCGCACTTCTGATACATTAACACATTCGCATATGTTTATACCCCAGAATTGAATTTAATTGTAATTGCTATTAAATAAGAATTAACTATTACTATAATTCAAAAGTGAGTATCTAGGTAGATTGATGGTATCGGTATAGTATTTTTTAAAGTAGCGACAGCATTGAATATATCTTATGGGCGAATTTCAATTGGAAAAAAACCTACTTTCGATTGAAACTGAACCAACAATAGTCTATTAAAAACAGTAATTTGTCGACGATATTAATGTGAATTTGAATGCATTAGTTGTTTCATATGTACATTGGCAAGTAACTTCAACCGTTACATTATTAATTAAAATATTTATTACTTTCCCCGACCGAGCCAGTACTGCGTTACACTCAGTGGCAGTCCTGAATAATCCTTTAAATTTTGCAATCATATCAAATTCTGTAAATATTATTGTTCTAATAAAGTTCTGAACAGTTCTGATGTTTTTCAAGCATGCGTAAATGCATTTGAAGTGAAGTTTCCGAACAGTTCAGTATCTTTGTTTTGTTATAGTAGATATAAAGTTTTCTTTTACCTGTAACAATGAACAATAAAATAAAGGGTTCCGATTAAAATGATATTGTGCATCGGTTTTATTCACGGTGAAATCCATAAATATTATTCAAAATTATGCATCTAGGTTGGGTGTACACACAATTTATAAATATTACAATGCATAAAAATTTACCTTGTATACAGAAAAAATTGTATTTGCTTGTGGGGGCACCTGTACGGTTTCGGAATACAGGAAGTCGTGTTGAATAAATCCGATATAGATTCGGGTTCTTTTTTTCGACTTTTTGATTGCTGCGCTGATATACCTGAAAAAAATAGAAATATCATCAAGTGCTGGAAGAGAAGATATAACTTTTTTGAATTTTATTAGTATTAGTAGTCGATTTATTCAAGGTATATTTAAATGTGAATCAAAAACGACCCCCCCGCGCATTTTTTCCCTTAAAACTTATAAGAATATCCTTTTTTCTGCTATTAATAGTAGAGTTAATAATAATAATAAGTTGTTGTTATTGTAAACAAGTATGTTAAATTGGTAATCTGATAAGGCATCTTTGCTTTTGGAGAAAGCACAAAAAATCTAGCCCACCTTTCTAAATTTCTGCACAAACTTGAATATGCATCTACAGCCTTCATCAGGTACAAAATTTTTTTGAATAAATTTTTTATTATCATTAACTTATACTTAAGTTTTTAATTTTTTTAAAAGATGATTTATCAATAAAAGATTGGAAAATTTTTATTCATTAAATCGAATAACTTATCTGCATATTTATAGAAGTTTAAAGTATTTAATGCAAATGCATTATCTTTCCGCGAAATCGCAAGTAAACGTAAATAATGTTGAAACTATAATATAAGTGAAATTGAGATAAAACATGATTATAAATCAAATTTATTATTACAAGAATATTATACTCCAAGTTTCTATTAATCATTTGATCAAATTCTCCTCCTTTTATTCTAACAAAAATTAGTTTTTTATTATTATATGTATAAGGCACCACTTACCAGTGATAACGAAATTAATTAAATACAAATAACAGCAAAGGAACGCGACGCTTTCCCGTCGAAAAAAATCGCATTTATCTCTACGCATTTTTTATATGCTACCAATAGCGCCAATAGAACAATTTCGTTTGAAAACGAAAACGGTCTCGATAGTGAAAGTCAGCATAGACAAAACGCGTCATGCGACGAAGAATGTCCGATTAAAACTGCGCCGGCCATCGAGTTACCAATACAGTTCCTTTAACTTTTTCTTGAGCCTTCACCTTTTACCTCGATCGACATGTGCTGTTCACTCTCGCTCTTTAAAAACCCAATCTACTGGGTGTCCAGAAGTCCAGAGTCAGAGTCCAGAGTCATCCCAATATTTTCTCATTTTCAAATACATCTTTATGTTTAATTGTACAAATTGCGAACTTGATTACCCGGTATATTGAAGCAGTTTCACAATGATATACTCCGGCTCGTTTATGAATAGACTATAGTCGATGGATTAATGAAGAAATACGCTTTTCAGATTACTATTTTTTTTATTATAAAAAATACGGAATAACACATCAATGTCACTCGAATTTTTCAGTATGTTACAGAAATTTCATAAAAGTTTATCATTGATAATTATTGTAATTCATATTGCACAGGCTTAAAAAATTCACAAAATCGTCGTTTAATTATATTTACATAAACCAAACGAAAAAAAATATTCACTAATGAAAATAATTGTTTATTTAAAAATAGTAATAATATAATTCACTTCATACTTCACCATGCTTGCAATTAATATTTACATTTTCTAATATTCTACGTTTTGTTTCTAAAGAAAATTCATCGTTTGTTACACAATAACTGCTATATTTATAATTTACAAAATAAAACGCAAACTTTTATACATTATAAAAATTAAGAGTTCAATGTTCAACATAATTAGAGGAAATTTAAAAATTTTTATAAAAAAGTAAAATATTTTACTTCAAAGTGTTAAAAAAATGACGAAATGATGAAAAATTCATTTTTATTCCAGATAATTTACTGCAATAAACCTAACACATAAATACCACAAAAAGTTGCAAATACACACACAAAAATTTATTGCAGTTATTTCCAATCAATTCTAAAAGAACTCCAATTGCTCGTTAAATTGATGACAAATTTTCAATCCACATTAATAAATTTAAACTTAATTTTACTATTATAAATACAAATAAAAGTCAAACCCTTCAGTCTCTAAGCTAAACATTTGAACGGAAAAGACAGTAATAATTTCCATATCGCAATCAATAACCAATCTTTAAAGTTGCAAATTAAATACAAGCGTACTATTCATCGAAAATTGAATGTCATATTTTAGTCCCTGCGAGTAATTTATCAATATTGACCTGACTCAAACCGACCTCTATATGCTTCATGTGCACCTCGACGTTACTTTGGAATATAGATTGATTGATCGGACTCAACTTTCTTTTAATTTGCTCCATCGTGCCCTGCAATATTTGCAATTCATAAGCATAATTCTCTGTCTCAGACATCGACTTGACTTGCAACAAAAGTGCCGTCAAGTCCGTGATTAAATCTAAAATGGAGGGATTCTCGCAGGGATCTTTATCCGAAGCTATGATGGAATTGTGTTTGTCCACAATATCCTTAGCCTCCTCCCTGCACTTCTCCCTCAAAAGCGAGGGAGTGAGCATAGCTGCCACGCTGGGCTCGGGAGCTATCTGTTGGCAGTAATTCTGCATCTCGTCCAAATACTTTTGAAGATCGAAATTCAATTTCTCCAGATCAATGAGAATGCTGGCGTATTTCCTTTCGAAATCCTCGGGTATATCGTCTTCATAAGAAATAAATTTCTCCGCTTCGGAGTTCAGGTCTTTCAAGATTTTGATCTTGAGCTTCTTGACATTGAGAATTTTTGTTACTAAAACCATCCGTTCGAGGAGCTTAGATGGGTAACCGCCTATTTTACCTTCTTCGCTTTTCTCTAAATAAGGCGGTGTGTTTAGCAAGGAAACCGATAGCAAAGGATCTTTCCTCATTTTGAAATTGTTTATAACAGGACTTTTCAGGACCGGGGAAAATTGAATTGCGTTCCTGGGCCTGAACTTAGCTTGAAAGCTCGTTATGGAAATTGTTTCGGGTGCTTCGTTCGATAAAACCTCATAATCGGGCACCGAATAAGTACCTAACCCAGCTCTTTCGAATGTTATACGATAAGTGTTGTTCGATGTGTCTACAGCATCGATACTCCCTGTAAACAAACCGTCTTGAGGTTTCCTCAACCTAGCAGTCACTTTCGTTCCAATTACCAATTGCATCGGTACTTCGGGTGGCAAGTCTTTGAAGCTCGTCATATCGGTGGCTTTCCTTTGCTGCAGAGCCCTTATTTTCTTCCTCTTCTTCTCCAGTTCTAGTCGTTCTTCGTTGAAGAACGCCTGCGAACATCTTCGAGGTTTTCCCATCATTCTACGTATTTTAGTCCACTCGACTCTGGTTAATTCTCTAGTTTTCAAGTCCGGAAACGACTCTTTCAGGCAAATTGTGAAATCGTTTTCGCCATCAAACAAGCATCTGTCGATGTTGCTGTAGAACCACTCGTAGCACACCCATTTGTGGGCTTTCGGTAATTTGAGTAGATTTCGTAGTCTCATTCCTATTTTTTGGCCAATTTTCCTATCGGGAGAGTTCAGTGGAGGAGGCGATGGCTCCCTAACCTTCTCTTTCGATGGGGTTTTTTTAGGACTAGGTCTGTAATCGTTTTTTTCCGTTTTCACTTTGACTGGAGTGTGCCTTTTGTTCGGTGTAGTTTTGTGTTTCTTGGCCACTCGATGATGGGGAGTATTAACTATGTCGTCGTCGAAAAATAGGCGATTTTTCTTTCTGATTCTAGCGGGCATGCCTCTGGCGTTCAGAACGGGCGGGGGCTGAGTGGGGGTTGGCTTTGGGGGCATCTGAGTACCAACTCTTTGCAAACCTAGGGCAGCTGGGCCTAAAGTAGGCAAGTCCTCCTCGAATTCCATGTCCTCCTCGTCCACTTCCTTCTTTATTGTTACGTTTTCGTTAGTCATCGTGAAAATGAGTTGAGACTCCTGCTGAAAATTAAACCAAAAATTATACCAACTCAATATCACAACCAGCGAATAATACCAATTATTCAACTATATACCCGCTAATACTAATGGAAATACGCTCAATGAAACGCAATTTGCGTATTTAAAAACGAATACAAAAAATTCAATTTTAAAAAATTTTGAATTTGTAACACCATTTTCAAATTCAAACCAGGTTCATTTTAAATTAGGAGAATATAAGGCGCAGAGAGCATAACTTACTTTTGTATATTAGTTATTTTGAACTACTATATAGCAAATTCGACTTAAAACCGTTTTCAATTTAAATAACGACCCATTTTAGCACGAATAAGTTATCTTAATTTTTGTAAATAACCACTTTCCACAGAGTCGCCATATTGACGTTAATCAAGGCGCGATGCGCATAACCCAACCGATGAATGGTTGAAAAATATCAAAAAATTTACTAAATCGTGTGCCCAAATGTTATAGTTTTCTAAAATTTTCTCTTTTACTGCACGTCTTAGGTAAATAATTTCCCTTGAAAAAGCTTTACAATAAATACAAAATTTAAATTTAAAGTCTGACAAGTAATTTTTACGCATGCCAGGGCATCCAACTTTAAAACGAAAAAGCGTAGTAGTTTCACTTGAAAATTTTAAATTCCAAAATATTGCTCCTTTTTTAAGATTGCCACATTTATGAATTAGTATAAAAGTAAATTTAACTAAATCATTACTTGTAGCTTTACATATGATAGTAACATTTAAGATATTTATTAAAATGTATAAATCTAGTACAACAAGAATCTACAAACGAACGCACAAATTTTAACGGAAATTAAAAAATGCCTATCAAAAGTTCTATGCGTCAACGTCAACTGTCAAGAACTGTCAGTTGCAGCCCTTTTCCCTTTTCAATTTGACAGTCAGTAAAACGTTTTGGCGGATTTTTTATTGCTAAAAGGTTTTACACATTTCATGGAATTATTGTAAGTTAATTCCAGCTGCTATTGGCACGCAATTCCAACTGAGAATTACGCTACGATTGCGGCTCGTCTCACAGTTCTGTACCCACGTCCAAAGTAGTTTAATGGCATCAAAGCGAGGTGCTGCTAGTGATTTGAACCACGATAACTGGAACCAGGAGGACGAACCCGAAGACTCGGGAACGTTTAAGAGGGCATCAGAGGAGTCTTTGAAAGGGCGCGTCATAAAGGCTGCTCGAAGACGAAATCCCATTTCATCCATAACGGTAAGACTCTTAACTCTGTTTCAAACCTGTTTAAATGATGCCTTTTAGTAATTGATTAATGACTGAAACTTGTGGTTTTAGGGCAATGCTGATGGAAGTGAGAAGAAAAGTGCCTTTACAGGATTCAGTGGTTTCGGCAAAGACACCCCTACTTCGTCGGCATTTTCGTTTTTATCGAATTTAGGAAGTTCCAATACGCCTCCGAAAGTTAACGGAGTTGAAGAGAAATCAAAATCGGACATAGCCTCATTTAAATTTAGTAGTAACGTTGTTCGTAGTGATTCCAAAGTCGGCTGTTCCCAATTGGATAATTTGAATTCCAATACAAATAATTCGATTAAATCGAGCGATTACTATTCAAAGTTAAAAGGACTGAATCAGAGCGTTTCGAACTGGATAAAGAAGCACGTGGACGCGAATCCATTAATAAGTTTACAGCCTATTTTTAAGGATTATGAGAAATATTTCAACGAATTAGAGAATGAAAAGGATTCCAAGCAGGATGCGGGGAAATCGGATAGTAATAATGTTTCTTTTATGAGCTCGTTTGTGTTCAAACCCACTACTAGTATCCCCGATAGCACCACCGAAAAAACCCAGCCAGAGAACAAAAAACCTCCAGAGGCCCCGCTTAAAAATTCAGAATCAGCCAGTCCTAAATTTTCATTCGGGCCTTCTGCTACGTCTGCTTCAGCCACTCCTTCTTTTAGCTTTGGAACTTCAAGTCCTAATCCAGCTGGGATGTTTTCCTTTGGTAAATTTAATTTATAGACAACCTACTTACGACTTAATTTATTTCATTCTTACATCTGTTGCAGGGAAAGCAACAAATAATAGTACATCGGCGGCAGTGACAACTCCATCGTTTTCATTCGAAGCCAAATCTAATCCGACTACAACTTTCAGCAATCCAGCTCCCTTTACTTTCGGTAACGCAGCCACTAAACCTGCTAATGATGAGGAAAATAAAGACGCTGATGAGGAGGACGAGCCTCCAAAGAACGATTTTACGCCGGTAATTGAGGAAGATCACATTTACATGATAAGGTGCAAAGTTTTCGTTAAGAAAGACAACCAATTCGGGGATAGAGGAGTAGGAAATTTGTTTTTAAAGCCGATTAAAGATAGTGAAAAAGTCCAGCTGATTGTACGGGCCGATACTAAGCTAGGAAACATAGTATTAAATCTGATTCTATCGGAAAGCATACCAACGAAGAGATTGGGCAACAAAGATGTTATGTTGGTGTGCGTACCCACGCCTAGCACAGCTCCTCCGCCAGTTCCTGTTTTGTTGAGAGTGAAAAGCACCGAACAAGCCGATGAATTACTGCAAACTCTCGAAAAGCACAAAAAATAGTTGTTATATATTTTAACTTTTTATGTTTGTCTTTATTAAGGTCAAAATAGAAGAAATATTGTTTTTTATTTGGTAGTTTTATTTTCATAACTGGATTCCTAAAGGTCAATTATGTTATTAATAAGCTCTTCTAAAAATATAACTGATGGGAAAAATGTACGGAGTAATCCTTTGCAAAACCAATACAGGGTGGACCATTCAAGTAATAATAACATATCCTGAAAATATTTTCAATTTCTATGTTGAGCAGGTAGCTTGGCTGGAATTTGGCAATTGTTTGACATATATTACTCCGCCTCATTTATGAATAGACTATAATTATTCAAGCTTAACGGAACACCATGTACAATAAAAAAATTAGCAATTTTCATTCCAAGTTTATGCAACCCAATATTCAATTTTAACAAAACATCGATACGAAATACACAAATAAATTTCAATTTCACTACAAACAGTACGCTTGTATTACTGTTTTCACATTTTACAAGCCACAAAATATAACTTTAATGATCTAATAAAATTGAATCCAGCAAATTGCATTGCAGTCGAGAAACATTTTCATAAAATTCACTTGAATAGTGTAACCGATTAGCGAAAGAAACTTAGCCGTATACCTAGCGCTTAAGACAAGAAGTGAAAGTCTTGGATGTCATTGAGACCGACCCGAGTCCGAAAGTATTCCTCACTCGACTAGCAAGCGCATTTTTATCGAAGAAATCGTTAAATGTACGTCAGAAATGTGCAGTTAAAAGTCGACTGTTAAAAATAAAACATGAATGTTTTCGTTGATATATCAAAGCTCTTTTTATTAATTAGTGTAGTTCTTATTAACGAATCTAACGGTAAGTTAAATATGCTTCTGTTGCCATCGATCGTTGAACTCTCCCAGAAATACCTCAAGGTTTCCGTATTGTTTCCGAGAAAATTAAATATTTAGCTTTGTGTTTTAACCCAATGTATTAACAAAACTTACATTTGTCCCTACATGTAATTTACATATAATAAGTAATTAAATAAAAAGGCCCCTTAGGTACCTCTAGGATCTGTACACCTATGGAGATATTTCATCACACTTATTTTTATATTTTACTTATTGTGGTTATATCTATCTACCTGATGAGTTATTTTTTAAACTACTTTATTTTCAACATTCTCATTACCTGCAATATACAGGTTGTCTCATATATGTATGCAAGTAAAAATTCATGTATAGAATCTTCCGCATTTAATAAGCTGTTTTTGTTGGCTATTTGTAGGTTTGCAAAGATGTTTGATGTGCCGATCGCGAGGAGAATTGGGAAGTTGCAAAGATCCCTTCACTGCGAACATTACTTTGATTGAAAACAAACAAGAAATCGGCATTGAAACAGTACCGTGCGCGTCCGGTTGGTGCGGGAAGATTGTGGAGAGTGAAGATGCTTCTAAAGAAGGTTGATTTTTTTGCAATTACAGGATAAATATAGTTATTTTATTAATTTATTTGCGATATTTCAGAGTACGGCGTGGCCACACAGAGAATTTGCCTGCAAAGAGGACCATCCGATAGCGAGGATAGGTGTGCTTACACCAAATGGAACTACAAGAGGGTGTTGATGTGCTTTTGTAAAGGCGACTTGTGCAATGCTTCCAGTAAAATCCGGTCGAATTTATCGTTGATCCTATTACCATTTATTATAACTCTGCTAAGACTGATACGATAAGTAAAGAGAATGTTGTAAAATTAAGTTTTTTCATGAACTCCTGCATTCCTAAACGCAGAAACTATTAAACATTTTCTACAGCAATTTTTAAATTTCAGATTCAAAGAATTCTTCAAAAAAATCTTTTAGCAAACCAAGTTCAAAAAAAAACGAAAGAATAAACTAAAAACATATAATTACACATATCTAATAGTATTTATACATTTATCATTAACATCATCCTTATTCAGAAGATATACAAAAATAACAATTAAAAAACACCTACAAATTTATTTAAATGATCCACCGAACAATGGGCGTTCGAAGGGATGCCCCACCCTTAAGGAACCCAAATTATTTAAAGGCAATTCGTTGAGTTTTCTGTTCTCCTGATTCTCCAACAGGAGCTTCGTGTGCGGTATGTCCTCGAAAAATAGCTGAACATTATAAATATGATGGCCCGCCAGCGGCTTGTGACTCGCCTCCTGAATAAACGATCCCTGATGATGGTCGAGGTTGAGCAAATCTGCAAAAGAAAATATTTCCCCAATATTTCCTACAAAAAAATTAGTTAATACATCGCATATATAGGCAAAAAATTGATTGATTGACAAATGTGGAATTAAGAATAAGCAAATTTAAAAAGAATTCCATTGGAAACTCTACCGATATTTTGATGGATCTGTTGTGGAGCTCCTAAGTCGAACGAATAAGGAAATTTGTAGTATTTAAAAAGATCGTTGTTCCAATCGGTATTAAAGAGGTAATCTAAACCGGTTCCATAACTTCTGGCTGGTCTCTGGGCTGGTATCGTAGCTGGTCTTGTGCTTTTGGTGGTTTCTACAAGCAATTCTGGCTGTAAAAGCGTGGGAAGCATCCCACTAAATGTTGGGGCGGCTCTGGTAGCATCGGTGAAAAACGTTATCAGAATTATATACACCAACTTCTAAAAATAATTAGGTATTTTTAATCAACTTGAAGTACTCAATAAAAATTACAATTTCATTTAGTGGTTTGAGAATATGAGTCCAATAAAATTAGGACTTGATTATAAGCATGCTGGTATTCGTATTTTAAAGAGGCTACGAATTGTTACGAATAATTAGAAAAACTCAAATATATACAAGTTTAAATACCAAGTTATTTGCAAAATATAATAGTATCTAGATATCTTTAACTGACAACAATTTTTCTCACTTCTCCATGAGTTATCGTACCTACTTCTATCGCAAATGATAGCATCTTTAATTTAATTACTTACTTATCTAATGATCAACCTACTAATGTATACAAAAGAGATCAACTTATTCCTATAAAAGTCACATTAAAGTGTTTCCTAACGGTGAAAGGAAATTCCAATTAAGTACCTAATATTTTTTTTGAAAATTAGCCAATATCTTAACAATAAATTTTTCAAATAGCGGTCTATCATCAAGATACCAATAGGTACACTACTAAAAGATAAAAATATATTTGAAGATTTCTAATTTTTTTGCAGAAATCAAATAGGCAAGTAACACTAAGTGCTTTTTTCTATTTAGCAGATGTTCTGCTAATAAATGATCCTTTGATTAAGCCCTCATATTTAACAAGTTTCATACGTTTATTGAATAAAAGTCGCTGATTTTTTAATGTTCACTCAAATCGCTTTCAAATTTTTAATCGACAATAATTAAGGAGCATTATTAATCGGAGGCGGATTTTTTAATGTCGATTTCATTTAGCAATCAGCAAGAGCGTTACTCGATGGGACTTTCCCCATCATGCAGAATTTTTCCTTTAATTCTGCTCATTAGACTAAATTAGCATGCAATTAAAGCGTCTCGTTTTTCAATGCTAATAGGCGCAAAGCACTAATCATTAATTAATTTTTTTTATGGAACAATAAGTTCGCCGATATTTTCAAGGTTTATACCAAATAATACGATCTTTATTATGATTTTCAAAGGCATGATAAAGCTTTAAAGTTAATACAGCTAGGTACATACAATAATAATATGAGACTACGCTTGGACTTAATATAAAATAAGCTTTTGTTATTTAGAGTTGAAAAGCTGAACAAACAATTTGTAGATGAATTTAAAAAGTTTTTCAAAAGTACCTTATAATATTTTGAATAAACAAGTGGATAATAATAAATTTATACTTTAAAAAATACCTTTGTACCTAATTTTCGTGGTATAAATATGGGAATAGGTATAGGAAATATTTTATGTTTAGATTTGCTTATATAAAATTAAATTTGGCAAAATTTTAGTTTGTTATTTTTTACTCCGAGAATTCATTGAGTAAAGCTGAGAAAATTATAATTGTTCTAAATTTTGTACTTTAAAATCAAATAATCTGAATCCCTTATAGGCACAAATAACAGAAATAACAAAATAACCATTCTTATTGAAATGTTAGAAATGGAGAACAATTTGAGATGAAACAAATATGTACCTATTCAAAATTCTAAATGAAAATAATAAGTACAATAATAGAACAACATTTTCTGTACCTAAAAAATGATAGTGTCCAAAAATTATATTTTTTCAGATCTCAATATCAAGATCTCTCAAGATCTCTTTTTATATCAAGTACTTTACAAGTAGATATCTTTTAATAACCCTCCGCATAGGAATTATATATATCTTATACCTACATATATGTATTAACTAGTATGAACTAAAGTTCTAGTTCGATTAGCTTTACTTACCATTTTGAATAAATCACATTAACTTTAGTATGTCTAGAGGCGATAAAAGAATAGCAGCAAACAAAAATAAATCGATCGGCGCTGCAATAAGTAGTAACACCGTTCGTGACTTCTTCACTCCAATTTATATCCCACCATAAAGTCGCTTATTGGAGGCGATATAATTACACGAGATTAGTTGGATCACTCAAATAACACTAAATCATTTACACCACACGGTGAGAGTGAATAGGTATATAAAAAAATATTGTTGCTTTTTAATAAATTATTTCTGTCCATATATTCCTTATGTAAAGGATCCTTTAATTAATCCATTTAATCCTTTCTCATGTACAGAATTACCTTGGTATCTTATAGGTATAATAAATTTGAGCTTTGTAATACCTACTTACCTAGTTCAATTAACTTCTTCAGGGGTAATTTGGAGCAATACAAGCGCAGTTTTGTATCTAAAACTTTTTTAGTAACACCCCGTGTATCTTTCATCATTTATGTTAGAAATAATATAAGTCCAGTTTATTTGCTTTGTTATTCCATCTACTTTAGCGTGTATCTGTTATGGAGGATTATAAAAGGAATAGTAAAAGAAAAGGAGCTGTGCATTAAATTTATGCATAGAGGTATAAAGAGAAACAAACAAAAAATAATAAAATTGTATTTATTATAAATAATGTATAAAAATTGAAATTAACTGTAATTCCTAACTAAACTACAATTTCTATTTAACGCAACCGATTGTTTAATGAAATTTAAGTACCTACTTCAAATAAATACAAAACAAAACTACTTCATTTGACCGCTCAAAAAATCCCTCGCATTTACCTATTTATATACAATTCCGTAATCAGATGGACGTCTCGTGTATAATAATTTTACCAGCGATCAAAAGTACGAATCCACTACCTCATCATCGTTCCCATCCGGCGTTCATTTCCTCACGTTATCCGGCACGTAATTGTCCTTGCCGGGGATCCCCGAGCCGCTGGCGTCGTCCAACCAGGGGTACTGATTGGGGCAATCGTTGCAAGTCTCCAGGTACCTGGTGTCCGTGAAGTTGATCTCGGGCCGCTTGAACGCCAGCGCGCACTTGTTGGGGATCTTGCACGGCTTCGGGGGCAAGTTGTCGCGCTTCTTGCAGTCCCACGGCTCGTAGTTCCTGATCTGGCCCAACGGCTTGGGGTCCGTCATCCACGTCAGCGCCTGGGTCACCGTTACAAACCAAACGTCAGATCTAAAAAACATATTTTTGATCGCGAGCTCTTGTAATGTAATTAATTTAGTGGCCACTAACAATGTTTGCGTCCAGTTCAAGAACTTGTGCAGGCCCTGCTCGAGTTCCTTTATGGAGAACCAGTTGGTGTGGAAGGGCATCATGTAGGGCGCCCTGTTCTGGTCGTAGTACCTGAGGAAGTCCTCCTGGAGCCACTGGAAGACCTCGTCTGCGTCGTGGTTGTGGAGGACGCATTGGTCCAGGTAGGGGCAGTGGCCGCCCTCGAAGTCTTCCACGTAGTGGGTGTTCATAGGAACTTCCCAAACACCTGCGCAAATTTATGGGGTACAAAATTTCCAGCAAAAAATGGAAATGCTTGGGGTAATTAATTACCTGGAAAGGATTTTGTGGGGCACGTGCCAGATTTGCATTCGTGTGGAATTTTGTAATCCAAAGTGTACGGCCAAACTGGTATAGGTAGAGCGGGAGCACCGATAGAACTGTCGTATATGTACCCGAATTCTTCAAGCACCTAGTAAAGAAAATATGAATGTATTTTAAAGTGAATAAATGTTAAAAAATATAGAATAACTCACTTTGTATTGAGTATTGCGTCCGGGTTTCAAAAAAGGTGCTCTCATTCCTACAACATCACTCTTAGATATGTTAGAGAGGTGCTTAAGTATATCCCTCATTCCCACCATTTCTCCTACCCATTCTTCGTACCCTTTATTTTCCAAACCAGTTTGTAGCCTGAAAAATTACATATTTATTATTAATTTATACACCTGAAATTATGTATAGTATAGGTATTGGGAAATGGTGTACAGCTTCTTAGGGAACATGATGGTCACAAGTATTGCATTCTGTCCTATAGTTACAAATGGAGATCTACCTGGTGATCAAATCTTATCCTTTGATACATGATCTTCTAATGATAAAATATATAGTAAAAAGATTAAGAGTACATACGATATAGTTTCAGTGGCGACTTCGTGGCCCTCGCTGGCCAACTCTTGTATCATGTGATAGTTGCTGTACTCGTGCGATATGAAGAACGTCCCTTTGATGTCGCAGCCGTTGGGATTTTGGCGTTTGTTGTTGAGCACTTTCCTGTAGTGATCGTAGTTGTTCAAATTTACTGCCCCGTCGAACGTTAGCATTATCATCTGAGGAGTCTGAAGGGTATGAAAGATTAGTTTTGTGTCGTGAGATTTGCGGGTTTCTATAACTCACATCTTCCGGGTCCAAGCCGCCGGGGATGAGAGTGCCGTCTTTGGAGCAAAAGCAGTAGGGTAAACTGCATTTTTCGTGATTGCATTTTGTAGCTAGGTCTGTTGGTTCTTCGGTGACGGGGGCTGGTGCTAAAAATGCGGTGTTTGAAAATTGGTGCTAATTTATGATATTGGAAGCTTACTTGAGGCTAGGGGTCCGCATCTAGCTTCGTTTTTGAACGTGCAAAATTTGGAAATATCGTCAAAATATAGTCCTGATGGGCATCTGTTCACGTAAGGAAATCCGTCCACACACTGAAAATTATCCAAAGTTTTAGGTACTTACATGATTTAATTGTAATGCAGATATAATTTTGAGATGGAATTAAACCTTGTGGTGTAGGTTTTAGGTATATAAAAAGTTTGAGCTGGTTTCCTATAGGTCTTAAAATACAAAATAAAGGATTTAAAATGCCTAGATTTTTTGGGTACAGTTAGGCAGGTATTTAAATTTGGAATATTTCTCGTTAAAAACCAACAAGAGGAAGAGAATTTGCATAAAATGTTTTGCGAAATTCGAAGAAACGGACTAGCTTATAGCGAACCACCTTGGAATATATTAGCCTATTAGGTACATTGTTGGCAATTATTGCATATTTATAAATAACAATTTATATTATAATAACAGGTATCGTGGTGTGAGATGTAGATTAGATTACTGTTGCATATTTTCATCATGCTTATTACAAACAGCTGAATATCTGTTTAGTTATGATTAAGAAACTAATACAGTTTTTCCTGTACATATCTACTGTTGCTTTGTATAGAAATTTGTATTGTAGAAGCTTCTTTCAGAAATCTAAAATAAACTGAGGGCAATTGTTCTAAATTTATTTTCCTACCTGATAGAATCTTTTGCATGTTGCAGGATCCGCGTAGTTTCCATTGCCGGTGCTGTGGGGACATTCAAAATCGCCGTGCTTTTTGTCGTCTCCATCGGTTTTTCTTTGGCTTCTAACTGGAAATTACTATGAATAAATCAATTTAAACTATACAAAAACACTCAGTTCTCATCAATTTTTTAGAAAAAGCAGCAATCATTCATACATTTGCATACAAATGATAATCTACCCGATTCTATTAGACTTTTAATTCTCGCTCATGATGCAAGTTAATTTTATAGATAGAAAATGATGCCCGTAAATTTCCAATTTGCTCTAAATTGTATAAAAAAGTAGACCGCGTCTGTTGATTTAGTTTCTTGTAAAGGTATGCAAAGAAGAATATATACCTGACAAATTAATGATTATTATGTGATTTCTTCTCCATATGCGAGTATTTCTGCGAATTCACGAACACGCCGTACTCTCTATTTTCTCTCAGCAAATAAAAACACTTTCTGAAACTTTTCTTTTAAAGTTACATATACCTATATCTGTATCTAATGCATTACTTATACAGAATACTCTATAGTATATCAAATTATCTGTGTACTTACACGAAGATAAGATTTTCATAAAGACTCATAATTTTGCAATAAATGACTGACTGGGTAGTTTTGTAATTTTTGTACTTTTTAAGCTTTTATTACAAAAATCTATCATGCACATGTGTAAATATTAATAACAAGAGTGCTAAGCTAATATTGGTAGGTGTCAATGAGCCAATCAATTAACGCATCGAAATATGAAAGTTAAAAGAAATACGAACATATACACAATAGTCGGAGTTATCAAAATCGCACCATCGGTTTTACTTTCTACAATAACCTCGATTTATTTAAGATAATAAAGGCGGCATGGCAAAGACGACCTCACACGTTTTCGGGGTCGCACAATTTCATTTTTGATGATATTGTTTTTGGTAGAAAGCGAAAATAAACTCTCGAAAAGTATCAAAATCCTCCAAAAAACAACAATTTATTACTAGAAATCTATTTTTATGAAACGCATAACTTCTCCTTTTAAATGAAGCAAACTATAAAGAGAGGAAATTGTAAGAAAGAAGTCAGAAATAAAATATTCGAACCTCTTCAGGCGTTAGATTTTATTTTATTTTATTTAATGAAGGCTCATATATAAGTAAGTTCGTGAGACTTTTCGCTTCATGTAATTATCCTTAGGTAGGTAGTCTTTATTTACAAGTCGTAAATAGTTGAGTAGGTACTTGAGCATTACATAACTGTAACTGAATATTATTGAATATTGTTCAACACTTGCGAATAACTTATTTCCCAGGTGCTGCTGTTCGTTTGTGATGTGGAATATCAGAACGTTTTAATTTAGAATAAACCTCCAGAAATGAGAAATAGAAATTTCAACATCTTTCATTTTGATTTCCATTCAAACAAATATTAGATACTGATTTCGAATATACAGAATGTTTTGAGCGATTTTTAACAATTACTTATTCCTAATTTATTTAAAAGGACATAATTTTTAATGTAGTATTCACGAATTAATTAGAGTGCAAAATGAACATGATGAAGTATGGATATCTGGTTATTGAAAGTACTACAGTAGAAAAGTTCACCAAAATTAAAAGCATAAAACTCACAATATAAAGTAGCTTATGATCATTTAATCAGGTGATAAAATATTGAAAAATCTCTTTCTTCCTATTAAAATATTTACATTTGCCTACTTTCCTTTTCTATAAGTTTAGAATATCTAAAATCTAGATAAACAACGATAAACTTAGTAAAACTATGAATGCACTCAGAGAAATTGGAAACAGGAGAAATCACTTTTTTAATATAAATTCCTACTTACATACACATACCAAAACCTTATGGTAAAGTTGTAAAACTTTTAAATATACCTATTATAGTTGCTTATTTGAGCGAGATTTTAGTTAATAATAGGACATTGACTCACAACACTTTCCATTTCCTGTAGCGAATTCATTCAAACAACGAAACCACGAATGATTTTTTCGAAAATTACTCTTATTTTTCGAATGCACTTCTGCGACGGTGGCATTTCCATCGACTCACCTATATTATTGGCGAAACACCACACGAATACGACGAGAATCGGTACAAACCGTCCATGAATCGTAGCCATATTCTATCCAGAAGAACTATATGCAATCACTGACCACGAATTGAAACAACTACAATTACACTACTTTCTTCTTCTTCTTCTACAGGCTTCTGTTGCCTTCCTTGTTGGTCACTTTATTGGTTGCGAGACTTTCTTCGCCATATCTATGGGTCAAGGAGATATACCGGTTTCTACAGGGCGTTCGTTTTACAATTCTCCAACGCTCCAACGTTTATTGGCTGTTTGAAATTTCGAGCACGTTACTACATTTTATTGAAATGCCAAATATTTTTTACGAGTTAGCACAGTGGATTTAAAATAAAAATTACACTCAGGTGCAAAAAAAATCGAACCAGGGGTTCATTATTTTATTAATATATAATAAAATTTATAGAATAAAATAAATTTTCATTTCTACAACACTTTATTCATTGTTATTCATTTTTTTGGCTTGCTCTTAATACCAATTCAAAAGTTAAAATTAGAACATTTCCTTTCTGAATGAAAATTAAGTACAGAATTAAAACTCATTCTTTTTTAATAGAATTAATAACAGGAATTTAATTATAGATGAATATTTTGCAAAGATATACAGTAATTTGTAGGGAGCTATTTGGAGGAATTTGAATCTCAAACGAGTGTAAATTCTTAATGTATTTTTATTTAATAATAAATCAATAATTCTATTTACTTATAGATATACATAAAATTATTATACTGGACGGATTCGATTTAACAAAATAAAGTATTTCAATCGCTTCTTGATAAATCGTGAAACAAAGAATCTAAAGTCCAAATATCTGAGCAAGCTTGAACTTCCTTCTCGGGATACAATCTGCTTGTTAATATAGTGAGATCAACGTTACTTAAATTTCCAATATTCGTTTGCTCGGTTTTTAAAGTATTAAGCTGGCTGTCCAATTCCTTGTAAGTCGACTTATTTACCGAAGCACTGAAATAAAAAATAAATGTTAATCCAAAAATCTTCACAGAACAAGTTTAGTCAATTAGAAAACATTTGCTAAAAATAATATAGATTTCATTACAAGTATGATAAAATTTGAAGCAAATTTATAACTTACACAGGTTTGATATCTGGCATATTCAAGTTATCATCTTGAATGTCATCTACGTCAGGTATGATGGGAATATCATCGTCTTCATTCTTTTTCTCTTTTTGAAACCTTTCCCTAAAAATATTAATATCATACATAGAACATTGCATGAATAGAATGAATTAACGAACTTACAATTCAATCATATTTGATCCTGAATTCGATCTGTAAAAAGGAATATAATTAATTCGAAGATTTTTTTTAAAACAGAGGAAAATTATTAATAATGCAAGTATATTTATGAAATATTTCCAACCTGCTGGATTTTGGCAATTCTTCACTCCACAAACTAGTTTTTCGACTCTTCATGAGTATGTCTTCAAGTTCTTTCGGAGACTCAACAGTTTTTTCTTCATCTTCTAAGGGTTTGTTTGATCTCCTTCCTTGTTTTGGTAATGACTAATTTAAAGTTGGCATAAATAATAATGATAGCATGTAATGATTAGAAATAAATTACCTTCTTGCCCACTAATAAGTCAATATCTTCGTCCCACTGCATTTTATAAGATTTTTAATAATTTTATTCTATTGCAATTGTGTTTGTTACCATAGCAACTCGGCATCTGTCATTACTGTCAAAATAGAAAAGACGTCTTCTTTTTGTACACGAAATAAGACAATGAGAGTATTCAGCAAAAAAATGACAAGTGACAGACAGTAAATGAATTTATTTTTCTTTTTCAAAAATTAAGTATTTTTCGTTTCAAATAATACGTAGCGTTCATTTTTAAAATTTTCGTTCCTTCTTTGAACCTATTATTTCTAATTCAGTACAGTACCCTTCTTTTTTGTTGAAGTTACATTATGAACAAGGTTGTCAAGTCATCCAAAATTTCCTTGGATTATACAACATGGTACATCACATTTCTTAAATGATCTCAAAAAAAAATCATACACGTGTAATTCAGACAATTGTGACGAAGACCAACCTTGGATATGTTAAAATTGAAAGTATCTTTTACTCTCCAAAGTTATTTATCGATCACAATACCGCCCTTTGAATATTTTTGGTAAAAACTTCCACCTGGTAACGGCAACACTGCGTCCCTGACTTACATGGCAGGTGCGCGAACTTCTGTCTACTATCTGTCAGAAAAAAAAACAAAGAAAGAAATGTAATACGACAAATACGACATGGCTGGGTTTCGGGATATAGACAAAGCATTATTCCCTATAAAAAGCATCAACACAGTCGTACAACTATTCAGAAATCAGTTAGAAAGCCCCTCGGAGCCCGATCTCGCGCTGCTTTCAATCGTAGCTGGCGTAATTGAAAATTCCTTAACTAGCCGGTCGAATACCGCGCTTCAAGTATGCGAGCCAGTCGAACAAAACAATCTGCCCGTTCTCGAGCTCAAGACAGTGGAAATATTATATAATAAATTCCGGAGTGTTATGCTGAATGCCGTCGAAGCCAACAAGCCGAAAGGATTCGCCACCAGAGAACTCGTTAAAAAGGTATCTGACGTTATTTGGAACTCTTTAACCCGAAGCTACTATAAGGTAAGAAAATGTTTATTACTATAAAAATTAAATTGGTATTAATTAATTCGTTAAGTATTATATTTTTGTTTAACTACATACTTTAAATTTGGGAAAATTTATTTGCTGTATTGATTAGTATTGTTTGTTTACTAAGCCAACTAAGCAAATATTTAGTTTATATTTTATTCAAACTTGCTTTATGTTCATGTAATGTACAATTTACATTTTTTTTAATTCAACTAGAAACCTAGGTTTAATCGAATTGTATCAATTTGTTTGCTCGTTATAATTTGAATATTATTACATATTAGATTTATTATAATACCCAATTTTATTATATCTAATACAAACAGATTAATACTACATTGTAAATCAACATTGGGAGCTTTATTCGGGTTAATATTAAGGCTGGGTTATCAAATCGATCCATTTATAAATCCTCCCCGATCAACAACATAATGAAAAAAACCCTCAGCAACACTACATTATAGATAAAATTAATCAATTTGCAGGACAGAGCGCATTTACAAAGCCTCTACAGCTTTCTAAGCGGCAACAAGTTGGATTGCTTCGGAGTGGCCTTCGCAGTAGTGGCAGGTTGTCAATGCCTCGGTTTCAACGACGTGCATTTAGCGCTCTCGGAGGACCACGCTTGGGTGATATTTGGCGAGAACGGAACGGAGACGGCCGAGGTAACTTGGCACGGCAAGGGAAACGAGGACAAAAGGGGCCAAGAGATCGGCAAAGGCGTATCGGCTAGATCCTGGCTGTACGTTAATAACAAACCGGTGGTTTGTACCAGACACATGGAAGTTGCTGCTTTGGTATCGGCCATTAATCCTTCGTTAAATTCGACTCACGATGCTTACGAAGTGGCTTTGCTGCAGCAGGAGCTGCTGTGGCTGTTGTATGAGTTGGGGCATTTGAAGAAGTACCCGATGGCCATTGGGAATTTGGGAGATTTGGAGGAAATTTCCGCCACGGAAGGAAAAGTGCCATGTAAAGTTTTATTCGAAGAAGCGGTTTTCTCGGCCAGGAATTATTATAACAACCAGCACGTCTATCCCTACACGTACCAAGGGGGCTACTTCTACAGAAATAAAATGTACGAGGAAGCTTTCGAGAGCTGGGCTAACGCAAGCAACGTTATCCGAATGTGAGTTGGAAATAAAACAATATATCCGAATAAAACGCACCCAACTAATATGAATTTTAGGTACAATTATTCCAGGGACGACGAGGAGATCTACAAAGAATTCTTGGAAATCGCAAATGAACTCATACCTCATATAATGAAAATCGAAAGCTCAGGGTTTAGTGCTAATACGATATTGAAGAAGCCGAAATGTTTCGCTGATTTGCTTCGTTTCTACGACGGAATTTGTCAATGGGAGGAAGGCAGCGCTACGCCTGTCTTGCATATAGGGTGGGCCAAACCTCTTGTACTCACAATATCAAAGTTTGATGCAGATGTTAGAGCTCAGGTAATTCATACTTAGTCGATTTTTCAGTTCTCCCTTTGCATTGAACTCTCTTGATAAAAACACTATTTATTCTCATTATTAATTTTACAGGTAAACATAGTCTGTGATAAGTCTGAAGAAAACATGTTAATGAAGAAAAACGGTACATATTTTAATAATAATAATAATTACGACAAAGAAAACGGAACGACCAGTAACGAATTTTCTGGACCTCCCAGCGTCAAAAATTCGAACGACAAAGATAATTCACCGTTTCATCCGAGCATTGAAGCATTGACAGCAGCCTGCTCAGAAAAAATACTGAATCCTGAATATTTATTGCAAGGTGATGGATCACCTTTTGTAGGTAAACACATTTTCTATTTCTTTAAACAATACTACATTTGCTCCACACAAGATTAGTATCGAATATACAGGGTGTTTCATTGCAATTTTGTTATAGGTGGAGATTATCCGGAACGCCCCTCTAATTCTTCGGAAAAAGAGGAAAAACGCAACGGCGGGGCGAGTACATCGAAAGAAGAAACTTTCGAGTGCCCGTCATCGTCTAACGGAGAAGGTAATCAGGTCGAGACGAAGCCGCTGGTGATATTGCGCAGTCAAAAGATGAAGCAATTGAAGGATTTGCTGTTGGCCGAAAAGCTGAACACGCAGGCCATTTCGTTACATCTGACTGCTCAGTCCCAAGTGCAGGTAGGCAAGAAGGGTCGCGGTGATAATTGCGGGGATAATTTACGGCCTAAGAGGACGCGCAGGGAATAAGAATTAAGAAGAGATTCGAGCAACTAATGTACTTAATGTAGTTGTAATTTTACTGTTGAGTTTTGGATTTATTCGATTTAGTTTTTTAATTTTTTGTTTGATCTGTATGGACTATCGATATTTAATTACTTAATTTGTATATCGGAGGTTTCTAGGCTTGTACCCGGTGATTTAATGACTGTGATACAAAATATTTGTTGTTGGGTGAATATGTTATTCTATAATAAATTGTAAGAATGGGTAGATCTCGGTTTGGGTCCCAACACGATCTTGAGCGAATTTTATTTTTTATACTATCTATATTTTATTCTCTGAAATTGTGGAGGTGGGAAATTTTGTACATAAATTGTTTGTCCTATCATTTAAGGCTATTTTGATTTTTATCTGTCAATTGCAGTATAATTCTCAATACAAATTCAAATAATAAAGGCTTAGATGATGAACAGTAACTTTTAAAGAAAGTTTTTGCGACACTTTGAAAAATTGTACAATTTAATTTTGCTGTACATGTTCTATTTTTAAATGCAAATTAAGTAATAAATATCGATAAGTTATTTACTAAAGATAATTAAAGAAATGCTGGGTTTTTCCGACAATAAAGGGACATAATTTTTACATATTATGTCGTTGGGTTTATTGTCGTTGGGTACAAATAAAAAATAATGCAGGGCATTAAATTAATTATTACAATTCCTGTTATATAAAACAATAGCAAATTTCACTATCATATCTTTGTTTTGAAATTTTTGAGCAAATAATTTATTAAATTTTAAAAATATAATAAATAATTATAATTTTGATGTACCACCCTATATGAACAAACAGCTATAAGAATTAAAAAATTACTGGTATTTTGAAAAATTGTTATAGCTTTTAACTGAATATTTTAACCACTTCAATATTATTATCCTATACTTGCCATTTTAGCTTTTATCGTCCACAAATTTGAATTTTATTGTTAATATGAACAGTATTATTTGTTTTTAGAACTGACAATTTTTTAAATATGTATATTTATTTTACGTAATACGAACCCGGTGAATTTTGTAAGAAATACTACAAATATTCTTTTCAGTATGATTTTTTCTATAATTGGACACTTTAATTATTACAGTGACACAAGAAATATGTATAAAGAAAATACCTAATAAAATTAATCAACTTATTAATTAAGTATGTCTGTTTAGTGAATATTTGTAGAATTTCGTTAAGTTAGTTTCGTTTTATTAATTGTTGCACTTTACACGATTTTTGCAATATTTTTAAGCAACACTTATACACAAACACTGCATAAACGCTTCTAATGCTTCGATAGAATATTTAGAAGATGTTCGTTTTTTCTTCACTTTAGTTGTTAGTTATATTTGTTATTACATTCCTGTTGTGATTAGATCACAGATAAGTCTTAAGTCGTTAATGCATTCTGATGCATATAAATGTTTTATCATATATACTTAGCAGAAGCTTACAAGAAACTAAATGCATGGTTAATTCATCTGAATCTATTGATTCATTTTGATAAGGAATAGATGATTGTTAAAAAATTGTCTACTTTCTGTTATTTGCAGTATAATTTGATTTTCACGTAATTTTTGTTTCTTGTAAACTTACTGTTACCAGCAAAGTTCATATCAAAACTAAATTTTTATTGCATTTTGCTTCGAAAAAAAGAGTAATCAATAATAATTTTAGTTTTGATATCAAAATTTTCGTTAATTGATCTGAAACATAAAGGAACTTTGTGATTTTTATTTCTTTTATTTATTGTCGCTTATGTGTTAAGTATCTAAGGTTTGAAGGAATACAAGTAGGAACTTGTGATTTAGAATTTATTAGATTTAAAATGTAATAGTAAGACGAACTTAATAATGTCTATATTATTTCGTCGCGAATATTGTTGGAGTTAAGGAACAGTTTTTTAATCGCAACTAAATGCTGGTTAATAAATTGTCTTTAGATTCACAATATTTTGTCGAATCAAATTGTACTGTATATAATTTTATTCGTAACATCACATACTTGAATTATAAATAATTCCTAATGAACCTATACTAGCTATAAGTCGCTGTTACCTCAATAATGTCCCTTAGCAATCACTTTAATAACTTACAGCATTATGTATCAATTCGTGCAATTTTTTATATAATCACATGCTGATTGTTAAACAACGAAAACATTAATAATAATGGAATTAATACCTCTATAGTATGTATGTCCACTTTCTTCACTAAAACTAGTAATCTCATTAACTGTAAAGTAAGGGTTTGTATTCTAAAAACGAACTATTATTTCAATGGGTATTGTTACATTATTGATAATTTTTCGTTAGTTAATTTTCATAATTTTACACAGGGTCATAATATTCAATACGTTGTAGTAATAATTTTTAATGCAAGCCACACAAGTTTAGCCTGTTTTAGGATTATATTTTAAAGTGAATCGTCCATATTTTTTTATACAATCAGCATTTTACAATATTTACTTAAAATCAAAAGTGTAAAATGTACCTATATTGCTTATTTATAGTACAATATGGTGGGTTGAAGTGTAATTAGTACACTTGCCATAAAGATGTCCAAGAAACGATTTCTAAATGATGCCAGAGATTCGTTTAATAATCGACTTTGCGCTGTTGATTAATCGATGTTTATTTAATAAAAAGATGTTTTGGAGCTTGCAAATCGGATTTTTGGTCATCTACAGGTTAAATGAAATCTTCTAGAAACAGAAAACTTAATATTTAGGTGTAAGAAATAATTTAATGTAACAAAAACGCTTCAAAGTTGATTTTATTTTTGTATTCGGAGATTAGACAATATTAATATTGTAAGTCGTAAATGATTTTGAACTTTCAAGTTAAATTATAGATGGAACCGAATGTGGTAAAATATCAAAATGGATTTTGATGATGTATAATCAAAAATATTAATAGTCGACAATTTTTGTGTATAATTCTTTTGACAGAGACACTCGTGAGTTCATCAATTCATTAAAAATATTAACAAAACAACAAATTTGATACAGATATGTTTATTGAAATTAGTTTTTCAGGTACTTCCTAAATTCAAACATAAGCATAGCTAATTTTCAAAATTTTATTGCACATCCGTTAGTTTTTTTTGGATTTGTTGTTTTGTTTAATATTTTAAATTGTATTTTAAGGCAAAAATTCGAAGTCATTGTAGTCTGTGATGATAAGGGTGACTAATGTATTTATTATAATTATAGTAGAGATGTATTAGGTATTATTAATACATGTATTTTTCTAACACAAAAATTATGAGAATCTTCCATTTTATTTGTTGACGTTGTATTATTATGAGAAGTTTAACTTTGAAGTTTGGAAATGATTGTATAAGTATTGTTATATTTGGTAGGTTTCTCTTACAGAAAAATCGTATGCTACCTTTAGAATTGTTCTAATCATTTATTACGTGTATACAGGTAGAATTCTACTTACATGTATTTTCACCCACTATCAATAATAAATAAGCGAATTATTTGGACAAAGTGTTTTTTTTATAACATCAACTTAGTAATACCAGTAACACACTGATACGCTTTAATACATACCTTTATTATTATAAATAACACAATAATAAAATGAATGAAATCTTTAAATCCAAAAAACAATTTATTATAACATATACTAATTATTTATTTACAGCGACTAATTACGAATTGGTGTCCATGGTTCCAAGATGTCTTTGTACTGTTTCCTATCTAAAATTCACAAAAAAAATATGTTTATTATGTGTTAAAAATAAAAGTAGTCTAAATACATGTGACATTAATAAATAAACAAATACTAATATTAGTAATAACTTTTGTTCGGGTTGTAAAAAAATGTAAATTATTAACAATCTACTGCATTTAATTTAATAAACAAGGTTCTTATCTTTTCATTTTGACGTTACCCAAACTTACCGAAGGGAGGAAAGTCTTCAGGATGAAGTTCTACATAGTGTCTTAAAACAGCGTCTCTCTCGGCGTAATATTCATTCCTGTAATTATCAATTAGCTTTAAAGCTCCTGCCATAATTGCGGTAACTGCTATGTGCCTTTGGATACCTGAAAATAACTCAAATTCAGTAATTATATAATGACTATTGCAGGTTATGTTTACCGCTGAACATCGGTCGCCTGGTTATATAATTAGCACCAACTACTCCGAAGAATCCCATAAAACCACCAGCAATGGGCAAGTAATATTTAGAAAGTAAAGGTTCTTCGGGGACAGGCCCCGACAGTAATTCTAAAGGGCTTTTCGCTGGTTTAGGTCCAGTCGCCATTTTTTAATTTGAAATGATTGACACTTTTGACATTGACATAGTGACAGCTGACTGTACCTGTAAAATGTTGCCAAGTGATAAACGAATATCTAAAAATTAACGAAGGAATAATCTATTATTACTTATATTGTATAATATTTTGACGAAAAAAAAATCGTTTATTACTCAACTTTGCCTTATAGTACGAATTAGAAACTTTTAAAATCAATGAATTGTTTTTATTATAAGCACATGACAACACCGTCACATTAATTTGACGTTGGCGCGATGACGTCACAGCGTCGCGTTAATCGAATTGTCAATTATTTCTGGTCTTGGTGAAAATATTTTCGGTTAATTTATTTGCAATTTAATCATACTTCTGAATGAGTTAAGTGGATCAACAAGATGCGTTTATTAACTTATTTTAAGTGACGTCAAGATATGGTTAAAATAACCGAAAGCAATCAATCCCAATTAAATTCAGGATATGAGGATTGTTGATTGTGGTTATGTTTGACTTCAAAATTTTTTGGCTGCTGTGTTTTTCTTTGTACATTTTGCCGAGCCTATCAGACGAGGATAAAAGAGAAAATGAATTGGCAGAGGAATTATGTATCCTTTTAATAAATGCGTTATAATTAGTGTGAGTCTAAGAAGAAATCTCTTAATCTTTTACTCAGTTTAAGAGAACTCAACAAATTATTCTTTAGTCCTTAGTAATTTAATATATATTTTCTTGACTAAAATAATTTAGATAAAAAGTTATTTAAGCAGCAACGTATTCAGCAATTATCGGCAATAAAGAATTTCCAAAAGTCTTCGAGTTATGAAAAACAATACCAAATGATTACGTTAATGGCAGAGCGGATTTTTGATAACATTTTAGAAAGTAGAGTATTAATCGAGGCTTCCCCTTTCATACCGGGTGTATCAGATTTTCCTACAGACGTCGAAATCAGAGACGCCTTGTCGAATATTTTAGAGAATACCGCTTTGTTCTCGGATATCGTGTTACGATTTCCCGAAATTTCAGCTTCTTTGCTACGCCAAAACAACAGCTGGGATTTAGTGCTGCAGTGGGGCATAGCGTTTTGTGATCAAATGAAGTACCTTTTAGATGCTAGTACTATAAAATTATTAAAACTCGTTAATCAGGAATTGAATTATGTAGATCGTGATCCTAACTATACAAATCCTTACAAAAAGCCTCCTACCAAAACGGAAGAGAAACTTGAAAGCAAGCAGAAGAAAAAGAAAGTTATCAAAAAGGGACCAAAGCTATCTAATCATTATGAATTATGATTGTAAGTTCGTTAAAATAAAATTATTCCATTTAGTCATAAATTAAATACTAGTCAATAAATTCACAATCTGTGTGTTTGTTTCTAACGTCTTATAAATAAAAAAGCAAATATAAATTACTTACAAAAATATTTTATTTTATAAAAAAGAATTTTTTAACAATACGATCAGTCTCAATATAAATAACATGTAAATAATGGAACAATTTACGTGACAAAATAATAAAAACATACTGTAATTAATTACTTAGAAGGCGCTTTAAGCGATCCAGCATTATCGATATCAATACAAATAGGATTCTTAATTTTCTCAATAAACTTCAATATTTCATTAATCTTATCCTCAGTGGTATGCTGGGACATCAGGAGCTCGTCTTGCTGGCTCTTTTGATCCTTCAGAGATATGGTGAGTTGCGAGTGCTTGTCTTGGAGTTGAGTCAATTCGGCCGTCAAAAACTGCTTCTTCTCCTCGAGAATTTTCTTCTCATTCAATTTTTCTAAAAGAGATGATCATGAACTGAAGTTAACCTAGATACGAAAAGCACTGTCGTAATACAAAGTATCATCGAATCGGTAAGAAACTACATCAGATAAACGGAAATACCCTAACCTGATAGTTCCGCCGAAGTTATGTAGGACACGGTCATTCCAGAAGGCACGTTCAATGAGCCGATAGTTCTCGTCTCTTTGCCGATGCATTTCGGGCATTGCCGAGGAGTTTGGATTAAAGGGCGATTGTGACAACTTATGTGAAAACTGCTGGTGCACACTTCACAAGTCGTAAGAGCTCCTACAAAAAAAATATTTAAAGAGGTATCACTCTGTATAGGGCACTTTCAAAATGTAATGATACTACCAAAGTAATAGTAATCCCACTTTTGACTCACCCGATTGCTTACACATCACGCAAGCCTTGTTATCCGAGCTCGAACTATCCGATGGGCTCACCCTTTCGATGATGAGCCCGCTGGGAAGATTAGGAATCACCGGGAAGGAGCCGAACGGCAGCTTATTCAGCGCCGCGTTGTTGCCGCTTTGGTCCGCCCTGGGGCTTTTCAGCGCCGCCGAAGAGGCCGAAGTCGTCGGCAACGGCGAGGTCCGCTCCTGTTTCTTCTTCACCGACTGGCGCGTATGAGGAGGCGACGTGGGCGATATCAAGAACGAGTTGCGTTTACGCTTCTGTAAAAGCGTTCATAGTCAATTCGAAGGATTGGCAGGCAGTTCGATCGAACTCAAATGAATAAGTATCGGTTGTATTACTGAGCTTAAACTACACTCGGGCGCAAAAGTTTAACGTTAATGAAAAATGGAGAATAATGAATCCCTGGTTCGAATGAATTTATAAATGAAAAAGGGGATTAGCTATTATTTTATAGTTAATAAGCAATGGATAGTTTGAGCTCGTTTGGAGACAACCTGTATGCCCACTGCACAAATAAAATGGATAAGCAATACATACATTGTTGGTCAAAATATCCCAACCTTTGTTTCCATATAAGAAATGAGGGTTGGCGGTGCTTCTTCGCTTTCGCTCGGCTCGTTTGTTCTGCATCTCCTTGTAGGCCTCGTGGGTGGCCAGGCAGAAGTAGTTGAGGAATTCCAGTTGGGAGATGTCTTGAGGATCGACGGGATTAACGGCCGGGTGTTCGGGAGACGAGTGCACGGAGAGATTTTCCGTAGAATCATCGGAGAATGATGTAGCAGAGGCTGATCGCACGACTCTGTAAAATATAGGTAGGTACTTTGTATTGTTTATAACAGTAGGGGGAATGAATAGTCTTACATGTTCTGCTTTCTGGCCCGTCCCAAAGCGTTCGTGAGATTGAATCTTTTTTCTTCTAGCCCATTTTTGATCAAGTTACTTTTTATGGATTTCTGGTAGGCTTTGTATTCGTCTCTGAGCCGCTCTAGCAAGTTTTTCTGAAAGAATTTAAAAGCACGTGATTGAAGACATAATAGTAATTCTAGAATATAATACACTGAGGTGCAATAAAATTCGAACGAATTTTTTACCTGCTCAAGACCAATTCCTATAATGTCTTCTTCGGCTTTGTTGACTTCTTTTTGCAAATCCACATTCTGAAACAGATTCGATTAAACTTTTATATTGTAATTATAGAGGATACTCCGAATACACCGAAGTTTAATATTTTCCGGGCCCATTTGCCCATGATTCGTATATCTTAAAATAATATAAAGAAATAAATTGACTTACATAAGGATCTAATCCCAACTTAGCCAGGCAATTCTGAAAAACAAAAAAAATATATTGGTCAAATTGTTCAACTGAAAAACTAAATACTCATCCTCTACGTATTTGTATTACGAAAGTGAAATTAACTGCAATCTCATTGTGTTATAATAATACCAAATAATATAAAAAAATTTAATTAATTAACGAGTTCACTAAAAAGTAAAGTTGAGGTAATTGACATAGTTTGTACAATTTTAATAAAAATGTTAATATGACATGTCATATTAAAGTTGCAGGTCGTGAAAGTTTGATGTTAATTAGGGATATAAATATCTCAAGAACCAAAAGTAATATGCTCCTGAAGTCCGTACAATGTGATTGTAATTTTTACAAAGCTAATAAATAGCACAATGACGCAAGCGATGTAATATATAAATATATATAAATTAATAGGAAAAAAATGTTCCATGCAACGAGATGCGAAAATATGAAATGCAGGTGACAGAAAATGTTTGGTAATTCGCAAAGTTGTGAAAATTACATAAGATTGTACTTGGGGGTTTTTAAATATCGTATCGATATAAAAATTGAGCAATTCTTACCTGATGGTTACAAATTGCGGTTTTCAATTGAACTTGGTTTAATTCGATGTCGCATTTTAATTCTTTCGTTACTTCCATCCCGTTCATTCTTCAAAAACTTGGTTTTCCAACTATCGATTAAAGTAATACTTCTACAACTAAACTATCATTCGTCCACCTTTATCATTTGTTTTGTTCTTCCTATCCTCATTCATCAGTTTTTGGAGTTTTCCTCTATTTTCTTATTGGTTGATATTGATAGTCTATAATTACACTAATGTGCGAGCACGAGCAAAGGTCTTTTGTTTGCAATGTTGACAAATTGTTCAGATCATAATTCTGTATTTAATTTCGTAAAAATACATTGCATATTAAATGTGTTTTAAAAAACATCAATTTGAAATATAAAACACTAAAATTAACAAGACATTTATTTTCAAAAGATTTTTTTTATAAATTACTAAAACTTTTAAAATGGCAACGTTGAAAGTTGGAAAGCGTGTTGTTCGAGCTAATGTGCCCATTAACGGTAACTAACACTACAATTTTGGCCAGACTGTTTTATTGGCGGGACAATTTAAAATTTCAAATATGTTGAAATTTTTAATATACACAGCGAGACAGAAAAACAACCTGTAAACTCACATACAAAATTTGTAGCAAAATTTATAAGCTATAAGAGCTCCTAGAGTCCTAGAGCAAACCTTTTCCGAGAATCGATATTAATGTCAATAAAAATACTCAACTTTAACAATTTGTTATTAATCAATAAGAATAAAAATGCAATCAATTAAAATTTTATGCAATCATCAGAAAGTTTAATGCTTAATTTAATAAACAATTACAAATAATTATTATGTTCATTTGTATCACTAACATTTATCATTAATAATTAAGAAAAATAGGTAAAACACTTGTATAAATTGAAAAAGTAATTTAGCATTATTTCATATAATTATGGCATCTTGGTGGTAAGATTTGGAACAACTCACTTAGCTTTTAGTACTTTGATACAATTTAGTATCATTGTCTCCTCACTATTATTGAAAATTGCAAAGATAGATCCTAAAAACAATACAACTATTAAAATAACAATAAATTGCAATAATTGTCTAAAACATAAAATGATTAATTTTTAAAAAAATTAACATATAATCTGAGAATGATAAATTCTAAGTGCATACCGCCATAGACTAAAACTTCAGAATTCTCCTGAATTTGTATAACTTCATTTCCATTTATAAATAAACCACTTCCATAGATAACAGAAAACCACTGAAAATTAAAAAGTTATAATAATTGCAAAAGATAAGTCAACTGAATAATTAATAGGAGCTTTACAGATCTACCTTAAAATTTTTATTACTTACCATATCATGCTTTTGGTCTAGAATGCAAGTTTCCTTTGATTTGTTGGGCGGTATTTTTAAATGGATAATCGAACATTTATCTGTAGAAATCGAGCTAACGGCATACGACCAATCACCTCCGTCGTCCTGTATATATTGCGGGGGACCCCTATCAAATCCTAAAAGAAAATAAAAATAATCTTGCAGATGTAACACAATAAACAATTTTCCAATTTAAAGTAAAATTAAGAGAACCATTTCAAACACATCTATTATTTAGATTCTTACTTATTCTCTGGATTTGTCCTTTGTCATCAATTGTGTCTATGAACCCGCACTTGGTTGTTTCACAAGTTGAATTAATTTCGTTGGTGGATGTAGCAGAATCGAAATGGTTTTCTTTATTAATTTCTTCATTGTTCCTGCAAACCAAAAAAGTCTTGGTACTTTTCAATAAATTACTACAATTTAGTGATTAACCTTCTTGAATATTCAATTGTTGAAAGTTTTGCACCTAATGATTCAACTCGGTTCTTTGATGGTGGCCTTCCTCTTTTCTTTTTTACTACTACAAAAATCAAATTAAAATTTAAAATAAAGACTTGAAATTGGTAAAATACAAAAATTAAATTTAACAATTAAAATTATTTCTTAGTAATATACCTGGACTGGTTTCACCAAGTTTAGATGGTCCAGGCTTGCTTTCGCAATTTGAATTAGTTCTGTAGGAACCTATAGCAGAATCGCTGTTGTTTTCTTTATCAGTTTCTCCATTAATCCTGCAAACGAAACAAATTATTTAAATTTTTAACAAATTATTACAACTTAGTTATTGACCTTTTTGCATTTTTATTTTTAGAAGATTTTGTTGATACTGATTTAACAGAATTCTTAGATGGCCTCCCCCTTTTCTTTTTAACTACTATTTCTAAAAAAACACTTAAATTTAATATACTACGATAAATCCAAAAACACAATTAAATTTATTAAAATCCCAAAATTAATTTAAAATATAGAAGTGTGGATATAAATGAAATCAAACGCTAGTTTAGTACTTATCCTGAAATCCATCTTTTAGATGGATAATTAAAATTGTTTCTTTTTAATATACCTGGACTTGTATCATCAAGTATGGACGGTCCTCCAACTTTACTTTTTCTTTTCTTTTTACTTTCTTTATTGGTTTTAATTGAAATTTCTGTAGCATCAACCTCCAAAACTGAAAACAAAAACTGAAATTCTGAAATCTAAGGTGTACCTAGTATTGCAAAAGTCACAATAAATGCCCATCTTATATTAAATAAAAATAACTCATATTTAGAAGCTATGGGGTGTCAAAGTTAGAATGCTGACTAATTCTATCTCTTTAGTAAGCGGTAGCTCTTTGTTACATATTTAATGTGACGTTCTTTATACATATTATTACTTACTAGCTGTAAGAAAAGAACCTTTTTTAGAACGCAAATTTTCATTCGGCTGTTTTAGTTTCCTTACAGACCCTTCAGTATTAATACCTTCATCAGCTCCATTTTCACACCTATCATCGGTTTCATCACGGACAATTGCTGCAACTTTTTTTTTATAGAATTCTTTCGATTTCTCAACTATGATCAGATCTTTGGAAGGCACTGTTGGCCTGGTTGACCTGATGTTAATCTCAGACAAACAATTAATGGCCTTCTCCAATTTGCTCATTTTTCTTTTATCAATTCTCTTAGAAGTTTTCATTCCTTCTGCAACTTTCTTATCTATTTTATGGTCTACATTTGCTTTACTGTCTTTCTCCACAATTGTACTAAATTCATCATTATCTCCATTGAAGTTATTTCTATCGAAGCCACAAGCTTCTGTTGCAGTACTGCACAAAAAATCAAGCTTTTTTGAGCATTTTGAGGTAGAAGATTTCGTCGATGAAGCCGATTTCTTGCTCATAATCTGAAAGTATATTGATAATGTGACTTAGGAGTTCAAGGAAATTAAGTAATCCTTAAATTCACGTCGCCAATAGTACTATATTAATATACTATAGTAGGCGACGCCAGCTCAAGGATAACCTGATATTATCTCAGGTTGATAATCGTTAATATTTAGTTATAATCTAAAAAAATTAGTTCTCAAACCTTTGTGTTGACTTCACCAGCATAAAATAATTTTTTTATTCTATTCATCAAACATCCACCATCAGTCCATCACCCAACACATTAAAATAAAACAAACAAATCGCATACATAAATCGCATTGTTCAAATTAAAACGGATTTTTTCATGGGTACCAACTGAAGTACGTTCAGACTTGTTGACTACTAAATATTCATAATTATTTGAATATGACTTTCTAAAAATAGTAAATAATCAGAAATAGTACAAAACAAATATTGGAATTATTTTAAAAATCGGGCTGCATTTCCTTAGAAATTTTCTGCAAGAAATCGGACCGCAAAAAGTGCAACAAGTGTCAGGTCAGTCAGTACTGTCAGTTCTGTTACCTGTCAGCTGTCATTATTACGCGGTTTTTTTGGAGAGATAACTCTTTTTTGATTTAAAATACTTTCTTTTTCTCTCGAAGACACGTATCAAATTGACAAAGATAAGCCAAACAATAAGGCCTTCGAATTTACGAACTGCGAAAAATCGAATCTGTAACTGAAAAACAATTTTGTTCGCGCGTCTAATAACTCCAAAAACTCTTTTCTGAATTTTCTGATTTTGTCACTTGTCATTTGTCGGCGTTTGTATGTGATTGTGGATAATGTGGATTGTGTTGGTTTAAATAATTTCCAATATCTGGATGTGGTAAATAATAACGTTTGAAAATACCAGTTAGATTTCACTATGGAACTTTCTGGAGAGCCCTGCTATTTCTGCATTAATACAAGGACTATCTCAGCTCCCAGTATTAACATTTGTAAACAACTAAAACAGATCTTTAGCGATTCTAACATCGAAATAATTCAGGTATTTACTTATAGATTACATTTCTACATTATTATATTTCGTTACATATCTGTAATGAATCGTATGTACAGTTCTTCAACTTTTAATTTTCCAGTTTGGGGAGTTGGAAGAGCCGAAAATTTGCCCTGTGTGTTATCACAAATTGAAGATATTGAGCACCATCCAAGAAAACATATCGAATTCAAAATGTAATAACAATGACGGGTGTACTTTGTGTAGCTCCTCAGATGAACTATTTGATGGTTCTCAGTGGAAATTCTTTAAAAAGATTTGTTCAGATTTCAAGCAATTGACCACTAGCTCAAGTACAAGAATCTGTTCGGCTTGTATATATTTTCTCGATGTGAGAAGTTCTTTCAAAGAAAAATTGTCATCTGCACATGTAAGTATCCAAATCAATATTTAATCTATAGTAAATAATGTATTATAGATAAAAAAGAATACATTTTCAATTATATAAATTATTCCATTAAATATTATTTTTTTCTTCAGCCTAATTTAATGAACAAAAAGGAAGATTGGGAAAATGGAATTAAACCGAAAAATATAACAATCGATAAGAAACGCAAAGAAACTGATTTAAAACTGAAACTTTTGAAATATGAAAAAGAATTGGTTTTACCAAAGTCGGTTTTAAATGATACAAAGTTCACGAATCAAGTCCTTATTGTTAGATTGGAGAAAAATGGCTGTGCTAACAAAACTCTTTGTACACCCAACGATCGAATGAAATACACTAGTGAGGCCTCACCTCATACTTCGTTAAAGGTAAACCCATCGCCAAAAATTAAGCCTTTTTTTAAAATACGATTAAAGGCTATTAAAAAAAGGCTATTAAAAAAGGCACACAAAGATACACATTCTAAAGATAAAAAAAATGCAATTAAGATTTTGCAGAATATACAACTAACTACTCCAAAAAAGCAATTACTCGTTAAATTAGTTCCATTAAAGTTGCCATTACAAAGTGATGTACCAATAGAAAATGGACTGGAAAGCGGCAATCATGAAAACACTAAAACTGATGATGATGAAATTGCTGAAATTAGTGATGAAGAAGTGACACTAAAAATAGTTCATGATTTGAGTACTAGTAGTCAAGATACTGATGATGATGAGAAAGTCCAAACTAAGAGTGATGATACTGACGAAATTGAAGAAATTGGATCCAAAAAGGACGAAGAAATGGAGACCAAAGATTTAGTTAGTAACGAATTGGAAACGAGGGAAATTTCAGAATGTACTGAAAAGAACAATGATGCAGATGCAAGTACGAGTAAACAAAAATTGTCGATATGTTTAGAAAGTATGGAACAACAAATTACCAATAAAGATGTTAGTATGGCTGAAACATTAAATACTTCTACTGAAACTTTAGATCTAACAGAGAATAACGGTGAAGTTCAAGTTTCGGATAAAAATACTGAAGATGATAGTAATGAAGTATCTACAGAAAAGAAAAATGAGGAAGACTTGGATAACGAGAAACGAGTTCTTGACGAAAACGACTCGATTGAAACAGTAATCACAGAAAATACTGTTATAGAAAATGAAGAATATAACACAAAAGAAGCTAGACAAAATAATGATGAGGCAAAGGATCTGGAAACCGAAGAAAATGTAGAAACGAGTGATGCAGAACCAACTACTGAAGAATACGATGCTACTCCAAAAAACCAAATAAGCGACAAAGATGATACCGAAAAATGTGTTTTAATAACTGAAGACGACGTAAAAGATACCAATACCGATGATGAAGAACCCATAGAATGTTTGGAAGACGAATGCCCACTATTAGAAGTCAATACACCAACAATCAACAAAAAAAGCAGCAATGCAAAAATGAATAATAGTTTAGACTCTGATTCAAATGAAATATTTGAATCTACCGAAATTACAAGCTTACTCCAAAAATATAGTCCCAAAAAAGCAGAACATACAGATAGCGCTGAGATAGCGAAACCTACTAATTCTAGTAATAAAGAAATGATAATTGAAGATGCTATTGAAAAGCAATCCGAACTTGCAAAAACTTCTATCCAACATGATAACGAAGAAGTAGATGATAAAGTTGAAAAAAACCCTGATGATAAGGTCACTTCAGGTAAAGATACTAGTAAATTATTTGAGTAAATGGAGAACTTAAGCTCCCAATATTTTTACGATTTGTCAGCTGTGTAGTAAAAATAGTTTATCCCTTTTTTTCTCTTTTAGAAATGACTCAAGCTTTTACGATATCAAGCGATAGTGAAGATAGTGAAAATGATGAATCCAAAACTAAAGAGACTTCAAGTTTGGGTAATAAAAGTAAGGATGAATTTTATACTTTAATTTGAAATGTTTTTACAAATATTACGATTCTTTATACCTCTTTTATTTACATTTTAACAGAAAACTTAATTTCTTTATAGATTGTCTGGAATTAACCGAAACCTCCATTATCAAAAACAAAAATGAATCAACAGAGAATATCGAAAATAATATTAAAGATGGCAAAAATTATAAAAACAAATCTGAAATTAAGAATAGAATGGATGCCATTGTAGGTAAGAATTAATTTAGTTTTTTGATTTTTTTACTGTGTCGTGTCATATAATAAATCGACTATTTCTTGTTTTTGGAGTAAACTTTTATCTGCTATTGCATTACTTATTCTTTCTTGTGCTTTGTACTAATCATAAGTTTCAGCTTGCCTATCATTACTAATTTAACCTATCCTTCAAGCTCGAGCATAACGATTCTTTGGGAAGAACACTAGTACATGAAATAATAATGAACTTTTCTATTTATTTCTATTCACAGATACAAATGATAAATATTCCGTAGATGAGATTGAAAAAAAGTTGGCTTCGTTTGAGAGTGACGATGGAATATCAAAAAATAAGGACAACAAAGACGAGGAAGAGTCGAATAAGAGAAAACGCGAAGAGGATGACTTTGAACCTTTCTCATCGCCTTTAAAGAAAAAGAAAAAAGTTACGTTTGGCGAAGATTCAATTTGCATCTTAGACGACCAGTTATAATTTTTTCAATCAAATGTTTCTTGAGTTTCTAGACTTCTAATTATAGTTTAATTTGTAATATGTAGTAGTTATATTTCAAACAGGTTTTTTTGAAATATTTCAATCAAAAATACTTAGTCTATATACTTATTATTAATAATTGTTTACGAGTTTTTGAAATCAACTGTAAAAAGCATCCTCATAATTGCATAATTTCATTAAATGAATTTTCAGTTGATGGTCTAATTGTTAGTAAGAAAATACTAGTGTTTAAGTCAAATTTTTCTTATTTTTTTAAATTTTTTGCTGCATTCATTGTATTAATCAATATATTTGCGTTTGTTTGTTTAGATGAAATATATAATGTTCAGAAATTGCTCCCCGATGAGATTAACATCACAACTCAAAAATTCACAAATTTAGGTTTGTAAAGTTAACTTTTATATAGTTCATGTTTAGGCTATATAAAACAATTAATTGTGACATTATTCTGGCCGGGGCGCGAAATGTTAAATCTGTTATATAAATGGAAAGGATAAATCGTGAATTATTATACACAAATTCTTCTATAATTGATAGTTTATTGTAAATCATAATAACTTTACATACTACAATTGTGAGGCCACCTTGGAAAAGGTATTACATCTTTAATATTCGTTATGCCAGTCAAAAATAACAAATACCTCTCGAAACCCAAACCATATCCACCGGTTGGGACTCCTCCAAATTTTCTTAGATCAAAATACCATTTTAGCTCGTCTGCGCCATTTGGCATATTTTCTCCTAACTTATTCAAATCGTTTTCACGTAAACTCCCTCCAACCACTTCTCCAACACCAGGAACGAGTAAATCTAATGCTTGCACCTAGAAAATTTATGAATAATCATACAGATCTATTAAAATTAAAAGGAGCACAAGTACTTTTGATTTATCACCAGGACATTCTCTCATGTAAAACGGTTTGATATTTTTGGGCCAATTAATTATGAATACAGGAACATTTCCGCAATGATGCACTAAAAACAATTCGTTCTCTTTGGAAATGCTATCGATCGGATTATATTCCTTTCCTTCTTTTCTTAAAATATTTTCAGCTTCTTCGTGTGTTAATACAATGAATTTTTTATCCATCCAGCTAAAATCTCGTTTATTTTCATTGTTTAGGTTCATAATATCACTGTCGTTAGTATCCAGAAGCATTTTTGTTACGTTCTTAACCAGGTCCTCTATACAAACAACCAAATCTTCGAGGTTTTCCAGAAAGGCAATTTCCGCTTCCAACATGTAAAATTCAGCTAAATGTAACCTACTTCTCGAGTTTTCAGCCCTAAATATTGGTCCCAAGTTATAAACTTTTGTTAATGCGTGAGCTGCAGCTTCCAAGTGCAGTTGGCCTGACACCGTTAAAAAAGTTTTCCCATCGAAGAAAGCTTCTTCTGGGGACTGCCCTAAAACATTTATATCAAGCTACCTACGCTCATTTATAATCGGCGACTTTATACCTTCTTTTTTCATTGATTTTATCAGCTTTTCATTATCGGGAATCACTTGAAAAATCTCTCCTGCTCCTTCGCAATCATTCGAAGTCAAAACGGGGGTATGAATGTTAACGTAACCTTGGCTGGTTAAATAATTGTGGAAATGAAATTGAGTGGAACTTCTAATTCTTAACAACGATGAGAACTTACTAGTCCTCGGCCTAAAATGTAGATGTTGCCTTATGTATTCAGAAGCATACTCTTTTTTGGGTGCAAATGGATAGCCGTCAGTAACAATGCAGTCGCTGTAAATTAATATTTCTTGCGCATGTAGTTCTTTTTGTCCTCTAGGCGAAAGCTGAACTACTCCGGAACTACTGATAGATGCTCCTGTTGTTAAATTTTTAGGAACTAATTTCGAATCGATAATTATTTGTAGCTTTTGATTAGTTGAACCGTCGCTAATATCTATGAACACGTTATCTTTTTGCTTCCTTAAAGACCTTATCCAACCCTAAAAGTATTCGAAAGTGCATTTTTATTTCGTTTATAACTGGATTGTATAAATTTAACCTTTGCGTTAATTTTATCTCCAACGTTGGTACTTCCTAAAATTGAATTAACGCTCAATTGTGAAATTTTCCTCTTGAAATTGTTTATAAAAGGCTTATGAAAAAGTTTGAAATTCATATTTTTAAACATTTTTAAAAGTGGGGTTATGATCATGTCAATGTCAAAATCGTCTACTTATAAGTTGGTGTATGCGTATTTAGTAAGAGGCCATGCAACAAGAAGTAGAAATTACTAATATTTTAAATAAAATTTATCACAAATTCTCGTTTATTCTTTCATAACGTTATGTTATCATCATTTACCATTGTTTTATTTAACCTTTCGCCCTTTCGATCATTCTGTAAGTATGACAACAAAAATGAATCGAATATGTTTCCAATTTATTAGGAAATACTCACAAAATAGTAACAAGTTAATTATTTACGAGCAATTAACTGGAGAAAGAAAAGGAATCTCATTGATTGGATTTAACAGACCAAAGCAGAGGAATGCATTGAGCAAGGAATTAGTTGAAAACTTAAATCAAATTGTGGATCAAGTGGCTTGTGATGATTCCAACAGGGTTGTCGTTTTGCACAGTTTGGTTGTGAAGACTTTTTGTTCAGGTAATGAAAAAGTTAATTATTATGCAATGTTTATTATTTGATTGTTTATGTTATCATAATACGAGTACTCTGTGTTTAGGAGCGGATTTGAAAGAACGACTGGAGATGGACCAACAAGAAGTACACCATTTTGTAAAAAAATTAAGAGGACTATCGCATAAAATTTACAGCCTTCCAGTACCTGTCATAGCCGCTATTGATGGAGTAGCTTTAGGTAATTTTTTATGTTCATGTTCATGAAAGGATCAGTAAACTCATTTCAACATTTTCAGGTGGTGGTTTAGAATTGGCTCTATCGTCTGACATTCGTGTGGCTGCAGACAATGTGAAACTAGGCCTGGTCGAAACGAAACTGGCTATTATACCAGGCGCGGGCGGTACGCAATTTCTTCCACGTATAATAAATCCGTCTATAGCCAAAGAATTGATATACACTGCGTCCATTTTTGGTGGAAAGGAGGCGGAAAAAATGGGCTTAATAAACCATCTTGTAGAGCAAAATGGGGATTATAACGCTGCGTTTTTGAAGTCATTAGAGATTGCTCAACGGATTTTACCGAATGGACCAGTGGCTGTTAAAATGGCCAAACAAGCCATAAATAAAGGTCTACAAGTCGACATCGGCGAAGGTTTGGCTTTGGAGGAAGTGTGTTACTCAAAGGTAATCCCTACGAATGACAGGTTAGAGGGTTTAAATGCATTTAGCGAAAAAAGGACACCTGTTTACAGGGGATCGTAATGTTTTAAAAAAACTCAACTTTATTAAAAACAAATTTTTATTAGATATTTCAATATTAGAACCATATATCTTTAATAAGAACGTATTTTTATATATTTATATATAATTTATGTTTTCTTAAAACAAATTTTTAATATTTACATATAATACAAAAACACAAAAATCAAGAAGTCGATTTAAGAGATAAATATATCCAACTAATATAGTTGAAATGACACTAGTAAAAAAATATAAAAATTATGATTCAGCGAATTTACACAAGTTTTGAACATTAAAAACTGTACAGCGTGAACATAATAGTTTTTCATAAATTGAACACCGTGTGTGTGTAGCATATCATTGTAAATACAAATTTCAATTTGAGAATTTTTTTGTCATTTCGAGATGTACATTTTTGAGATTAACATTAAATTTCTCTAATACTATGCGATTTTTCCTAATTTTTAAACTCTATCAATAGCTGCACCACAATAGCATCTTGGACAAATATGTAAATAACGAAAATATATATTTAAATTCGAGCATTTTTGCAACAATCAATGCATGTGACGGATTTTTCATTGATTACAGTAAATGAAGGCACATTTTGATTTTCAAGTTTAGTACAGACGTAAACTTTAAAATTGTTTATCCTATTATACTTATCAATAACACGAAGGCCAAGTAAATTGTACCTCAAAGATCATTAAAATTTGGACAAACGTTACTTTAGTAATGATATAGTCCCTAAGGTCTACAGGGAATACATTTGTCCCAAATTTATTGATTGCAAATATGCTTACAAACATTTTATAAAATGATAGGTAATTTTTTTTATTACGGATTATCTTACATTTTTAAATAAGCTAAATCATTTATATACATCAATAAAACAATTATACGATTTATAGAAGTAAGATAGTCCATAAATACGATCAGATCTGAAGGCACAACATCACAGAATAATAACATTGATAAAAAAGGTTCTTTGATTATTGCATTATGATCAACAATTAATAAATGTGACAGAATATAGTATAAAATGCATGGCTTTCAAAAACACAACATAAAATGTCTAATAGGAATATAATATTGGATACAACAATACAAAATATGAGTAATTTAGTTACAGCCAACTTTGGTACGGCACAAGCATCGGAGATTTTTAATGCGAAATTGCTACATATTATTTTTGATAACTCTAAATTGGACATTTTTAATTTTATTGTCTACTAATATAGTAACTAGCATTAAATATTTAACATACAAACTACGTGTGGCACACTCCTCCAGATTATGGAACAACTTATTGACAATTTTACAATAATTTTACATGCTATGTACAATACAATTCATTTCAAAATATTTCCCGAAAAATTAATTTATATTTCGACGCTAATCACTGAAATCGTTAAATATCTTAAAACGAATTCAAACTTATTACGGTTACTTTGAATAAATATTAAACTTCAACGCCTAATACTCTGTCGACGACGTAATCGTACCTTTTTTCTGAGTTGTTTTTCTCATCTATGTTATCCAATCCGTTCTCTTGAATTTCGTCACTAACTAAACATTTCTCATCTGATTTATCTTCAATCGACGAACGTTTTAACGTATTGTTGGTTGAATGGCACTCGTCGTGGGAAGGAAGAAAAGGTACGTTGGAGTCTGAACGAGTGAAAAATGCCATTTTCTCCCTGTAAAGATTATTAATAGACGTTGTAATACGTATAAAATCGTCAGTTATTTAAGTACACACAGCGGAAAATTTAAAGGTGTGTGTATTTAGTACAAAGCGTTACTTACTGGAAGGAAATAACGTCGGGTTTCCCATTACCCGCTTTGGACTTTCTCAATTTGTAAATATCCTTAGATACTTTTTTCAACATTTTCTCCACCTTCTTCTCTTCTAAGCTCTTAGTCGCTCGACAGCTCTCAGCCTGGGCCATGAGATTCTGAAACTGCTTGTCTTCCAACAGATAGGCGGTCAGTTCAGTATCTCCCTGTTCCTAAAAATAGGAAAAAAATTAAATATACAATAATGTAAAGGAACAATATGACAGTACCTTCGCCGTTTCCAGTCTTTCTTTCAACTCTCTCAACCTCGACAATTCGGACGTGAGCTTCTCCAGCCGCGTATGTTGGGCTTGAAGATCCAGCTCCAGATCGATGGACGTTCGAGCCGTGGTGGGATGATGGCTCTGGGATTTAGTAACGGAAAGAGTCGTAACGCTACCGCCCGGCCTTCGGAAACGCAGGGACCTCCGTTCAACTGCATGCCTTTCGAACGGCTTGCCTCCTCTCCGGTACAAAGGCATCGCGCTGTCGCTGTCGCTTCGGTTCAACTTGCAAATGTACTGGTTCTTGGACACGTGAGGGCTAGGCGAAAACGTTTGAGATCTGGAAATGAACGCGCGTTTTAGTAGAGTATAGGTGAATTTTTAGGGGAATGTACCTCTTTATAGCGCCTCTGTCTTCGACTACAGCGCCCGGCTTGGCGGCTTGCAGCCTCTTCTGCTTGGCTTGTTCGGGGTGGAAAGCGCACTCGGTGTTCGTCTGCTTGTCGGAATACTCGGGTTCGTCGTCGACGACGTGCTCCGGAACGACGTCCAATTTCTCGTTGGGCCTGAACTCCACCGTGATGCCTTCCTCGTCGCACTCGTCGTCCTCCAGCTCCGCGTCCGAATCCTCCGAGTCGTAGCGCTGCGAGTTTTTGAAGCAATCGTACAGCTCCTCGAAGTTCAAATTCAACGCCGGCGGGAACACGGTCTCCTGGTTCCTGGTCAACGTCGACGTTTGCGACGATATTATCGTGGAGTCGTCGGAGCTTTCCTCTTTGGCCGTTTGCTTGTCGTCGGACCGTTCGCGAACCGATATTTCGGACTCTTGCTTCGAATGAGTCAAACTCGACGTGGTTTCTTCTTGGAGAGACAAGATGTTGTACCACTTTTGGGAGACGTTGTGAGCGTTGAAGTCCGCTAAGCTGACTTGTGCGCAACCCTGGAATAATAACGAACATATTATTAATAATTAATCTTGTGGTATTCGTTGGGAATGACATGTTGAAAGGGAGTACTTACCACACATTTGTCCTGTTGTTCAATGATTTTGTTCCATATATTCACTTGGAGAGTCTTAGTAAATAATTTATTGACAGGTACTGGAATATTAAAGGCGTCGGCGAATGTCGCCTTTTTCAAATCTTTCACACTTTTTGTACAAAATACCGATGGATGCGTTGAAGCCGCTGGCAGCAGGGCAATTTTTACATATCTGCAAATAAATAGAATAAATAGTTTCTCCTCAAAAAAAATCGTAAAAAAACCGAATACTTACACTTCTGAATTGTTGGGAATCAACAGAGCACTCAAATTCCTCGCCTTCTCTATAATTACATTGAGCATACTTTCAGTCGTGATATATTTAAGTTTAATTTGTACTTGTGCGGTTTCTACGTCGACGTCGGCGGCGAAACCGAGCGACGCTCTCTTGCGATTCGACGCCTCGAAGACGCCCGAATCGCCGGCGACCGATTCGTCGCTGACGGCGGCCGACACCGAGCGCGTGTTCGTACCGGACGAGGACGTCCTGGACAGCGCCGCCCCCTGCAGCATGTCGTCGTGGTCCAGCGCCGGCGAGGTCTCCGATATGGGCGATAGCGGCGGATCGCCGGAGCTCTCGTACGAGTAGCGGCACGGCCTGCCCAGGCCGGAGCCCTGCGACATGTTGCTGGCCTGCGCCTCCAGCAGGTCCGTCAGAGGCGACAGGCTGGGGAACGAACTCCTCTGCTGGTACTCCACGCTCGCTATCGACGGCGTAGAGAGCCTCAATTCGACTAAACGTTCGTCCAGTTGCTTCCTGTCTCGTTTCGCTTGATCGTAGGCGGGCGGCGGTACTATGTTCGGAAGATTTTCGTACATCGGGGATACCGGAGGCGATACGGAAGACAGTGAACTCCTCGGAGATAAGGACGGTTGCGATCGACTGGGCGACCCTAATTGTGTGGTACTATCACTATTCTTTAATAACCTTTCGACGCGTTTATGCAAGTCCGCCATATCGATCGGTTTTTCTATGTTATTTGTACTTATGCATTGGGGGCCTCCGTAAATGTCTGTAAAACTTAAACCGGAACTTAGCGATCCTTTACTACTCGTTGTGGATAAGGAGCCTAGACTAGAACTACTACTAACTGACAATGTACTAGCTGAAAGGGTTTTCAATTGGGATTCCAGCTGGGTCATTTGTCTTAAACCGTCCTTTAGTTGCTGAAGCAGAAGTTGTTTTTCCTCGTGTAATCTCAGTCTGTCGGCGATGGCTCGATTGGAAATTTCTAAAGCTTTGTTCAAGTCCTCTTCTAACCGTTTGCACTCGAGTTGAATTCCGCTCATTTCCTCTTTAGATCGCATGCGAGGCGTTATGCTCCTGAGCTCTCTCAGCAGCTGTTCCTTCTCTTGGAACAGCAACAATCTATCCTTATCGGATTCCACCTGGCCCGGTTGCACCTTTTCTTCGAGATCGGCCAATTTCTGTTGGATGTTTTGTACTTTTTTCCTCGCCTCGTCGTATTCTAGCCTCATCTTAGCCATCTCCGCCAGTCTCGTTCCTATAGGTACTAATTCGCACGACAGATCAGTTTGGGACGCCGTGCTGAGTTTCTCTTGAGGTAAGCTAAGGGTGGAAATGTCCGGCGAACTTTCGGACAACTGTAGCCTAGTCAAGTCGTCTTTTAGCTTCGCCAACGACTGCATCAGGTCCGCCTTTTCTTTCTCCCCGGAAGATAAGGATTTTTGGATGTTGCGTAACTCCACCATAATGGCTTGGGCTTCTGATATGTTGTAATACGTCCCCTGTCGTTTGCTCAGTTTTTGTTCCACGCTGCAAACGCATTGCAAATAAATAAATTTAAAGTTTAATAAATAAATTCTGATCACTCACTTTGTTAATGTTTCGACGCCCCTTTCTGTATAATTCATTTCGTTCCTAATTTGTTCTAACTCCGACTTCAACCTGGATACTCGGTTTTTGGCCAAAGCTACGTCGGATTTTAAGAGGTCAGGATCGTATTTTGTACTAACACTACTACTGGATGAGCATACTGAAAATAAATTTACCATAATTGTTACAAGAATTCCGAATTTTAGCTCAGTGAACAGTATTACTATAATAGTACTCTTAAAACAAGAAAGAATGTTTATAATTTAGGAAAATCTATGGTACCTATTTTTATTCATTTAATTCCTTTATATCTGTGGATTGGTACAAGAAGTGCATATTTGGAATAAATATGCCAAAGTAATAATAAAAAATGTGTTAGTAGAATTAATGAAGGGAAAATTATAAAATTACAATATTATAAATGTCTGTCATTTATTACCTATTTAAAAGTGAATTTATTTAACTTTAAAAGCGAATACATATCTCAATTTCACGTAACTGACATATTACGCACTTCTTGTACCAAGCCACAGATATATTACCAAAAAGAAAATGTACTTACAGCTTGTTCTAGATGTAGTGAGGTTCGTTAGGGCGTTATTAAGGTGATTGTATTCATCCTGAGCTAGAAGAAGCCTCTGAGTTTTAACTTGATAAATATCTTTTTTGGCCTGAAAGAAAAAAAAACATGTTAATAATCGAATTTAAGTAAAAAATATAATTATTGGGCCCTTTTTTTAATTGTCTTTGTTTAGAGAGTAACTATACTCTGAAGTTTATCAAAAAAAAACGATAAGATTATACATTACAAAAATTTAAAAAATGCACTTTATCTGAACTTTTCAACCTCGAACGCACTTGCCAAGAAAACCTTAATCAATTAAATACCATCACCAGAACCAATAACAATCACAAAATTTCCAATAACAAAAACCGCAGCATTTTCTCAAACAAACTTACAGGAATTTCTTGTATTTGCACGGCCCGCCGCCCGGCGCCGTTGCCGTACCCCACGTTCAACACCTGCACGTCCCCCCTGCGAGTCGCGCCCACCACACACGACGGCGGCAGCGTGCGAAACAGGCGAAAGGCGGCCGGAGGCGGCGCGATCCTCGACCCGCCGTTGCCCAAGTACTCGGGCGGCAGTGTTTGGACGTGCAAAGGCCGAGCGGCAGCCGCCTGGCCCGCCGATATATAGCACAAGGGCCACATCGCGACTAACCCAAGTTCCTCTCCCTGTGGGCCTTCCAGTGCTCTCTTTAGTGTAAGGCCCGGTTCGAGGCACAGCGGCGGACCCGGGGTCACGGCGAGATGGTGGAAAAAATTATTCGGATGCCGTTTCCAGCCAGCGACGGGCAGTCGCGTGCCGCAAATCGCGTATTTATATCTACTATTATTACTTGCTTAGACTAGTATTGGAAGTACAACTATGGATAAAGAAGAGTTGTAAATTAGGTGTGGAACCTTTAAATTTGTACTAAACTATTGATTGAATGTTTGAACAATCTATTATTGAAAGAGGGTAGAAGCAAAGTTTTAAAAAAATTGTTTACTTCGAATAAAATGATAGATGATCAATTCGTTCAATTGAACGTAATTCCTTCGATAAGTTAATAACGAAATAAAATTGTTCGTCGAATCGCAATGAGGATTTCGCTCGATTTGTTGTTACTGGAAATTACCATATTTATATTGCAAAAATCAAGAATGTGCACGATCTGAAATATTTTCCAGTTTAATTTCTTTATCATTAGCATTTTAATCGCTCGAATTTTTCGCTGATTCGCGACCTCGGTTCGATTTTATCGGCGGATTTTTATGCATATCGTAGCGCGATTGAACGCGTTATCTGCTTTATCGGAAATCCCGCCGCTGATAACAGAACGGCCGCGATTCACCCGTTTCTGTTATCCGAAAAATATTTTTATTTTTCGAGTACCACCGGGTCGCCGCCCCTGTGAAATGGCGGCCTTGGGTCGTCCTTCGCACCCTAATAATACCGGGCCGGCGTGGCCCGACCGTGGGCCCATCATGCCACACTATAATTTCCGTGTGCATTCCAGAGGTCACGCGGGACGGGACCCGAACGGAATGAACAAGTTATCAGAGGCGTAGATTAGCCGAAGGATCGCCAGGAATTTTATTCCGAAAATGCATCCCCATTTCACGAAGGATACGTGTTAAAAATCATCGCAGATTTGGATAATTTGGATAATCTACAGGAATTTATTACTTAACACCTTTAAGTATAGCCAATATAAATAGTAGAAATACAAGTACAATTAGGACTTTTTGAGACCAATAATAAAAATAAACTTCATCTAAATATACAAAAAGATTGTTGTAATAACTACAATATAACTATCTAAATACTTTCGTACATTATTCAACTGTTGTAATTTCGTATTGCTTTTTTTTATGTGAGTCCATTTGACCCTTTGTTGAGTTGTGGAGGGACGCCGCTGGGGCGAATGAAGAAGAAGTAAAAGAGAAGGACGACAGCGAGTTCGTAGCCTGGAGCCGCACATTGTTTCAAAAAGCCAGCTTGATGGCTCTTCAGAGGACGGACACATAGAAGGGATACCTATCAATTCCTCACATTCTTCGATAATTTATAAGAGTAATTTCAAGGTTTATTTTTTGTTCGTTTGGTATGTTTTTCTTCTAAGGATAGAAGTTTGAAATTTAGCTATTCCGCGTGCCGTATGTGGATGTTATCTTGCATTATTGAGGTAGTGTAAGTTAAAATTATGAAAAAAAAATCGTTGAACAATAGATTATAAGTTAATAATTAGATAATATAGGCAAATGATAAAAGTCTTGTTAGAAATAGGACCATTTTTCATCAAGATATTGAAGGTATATAGAAAAATTTGTCATATGGCAAAAATATTAATAAATAAGAAGACACTAGGGTAAGTATTCAAAATTGAAAAATAAATTCTATAAAAAGAACTAAACAATATTTATAGACCTAATCACTTTAGACACAAAATAAGCAAGTTCAAATTTGACGAATCGCCACCTCTCAAAATAAAGTTACACAAACAAATCCAGAGCACGGCGCATTCCATAGACATTTGAAAAAAAAAACTAATTTCGCCCAAAAAATAGGATACATCGACGAGCATCTGCGCTTATGTATATTGCAAAAATTTATCGACCATCTGCTCGCCACGATTTTTTTAAATCGGTCGAATTGACGATTCCCGCGACATTCTTGACATAACCGCGGTCCAAGATTCAAGTATCTGGTCGGTTTGAAAGATAGAATCTTTAGCCACATACCTCGGTACGAATTAAGTGAATACACGGTGTTTCGAATTCGATGTGCCACCGTCGCCCCGAAAATTAAGCTACCCCATCAAATCGATCTACTTAAAATTTTTCGCGAATTAACGATTTATTAAAATGTATATTTAATACTACAAAAATTCGTTAATTGAATGATATTTTTGGTATATAATATAAGAAAAAAGGAGGCAATGCAATATTGAATTGTTCTGTGAAAAATAATAAGACATTTTAAACGAAATTTCTGCCTCACCGTAAGCTTGTAAAAAATAAGAGGCTACCTATATGAGAATAAAATCTCCATTTTCCTCTTTATTGCTGACCATATACCCCCGTGTTGCATTCTTTACGTTCCTAGCGAGTCGTGATTGTAAAATGAAAATTTTAAAAGTGAAGAAAGATGGAAGAATGCGAGATATTTACGGTCAAAGACGTATCTACGATTTTATTCCAAAAGGAAGAAATAACATGGATTAAATTTTATAAAAAAATAATTAATCTCTAGTAAACTAAATTAAGCAATGTTATTAAAACATTTGGCATATACTTAGATATTAATTATGTATCAAACATATTTAGGTATTCATTGTTTGGTATACAAACAATTTTTTTAAACATCTGTGAACAGTGCACAGTGCGAATATTCAACACGGTCTATTCCAGCCCGAGCTCAAATATTTGCTTCCATAAAGTGCGGGCAAATACGCCTATTTGCCTTTTTCACGGGCCGACGCTGCTCCGTGCATTCCCATAAACCCATCTTAGCGTGCTTTGAATGGGATACATTATGTATAATTTGCGGAATGGAATGCAACACTCTTCATCAGACCAAACCGAAAATAAAATAATAGGTAACATTGGAAAGTTCAAAGGGCAACGCAATGTTTTTCAGGACTTTTTTTACGAAACGAGCGCTTCGTGAGGCGTCAGGAATTTTAAGTACGAAATTTAAGCGATTCGCAACCCGTGATTTTTTGAGGATAATTCGACCAACATTTTTTATGCTATATATGATATTTACAAATGATAATATAGCATTCCTAAAAAAGGCTTAAATATCCCAGTTGTTGTCTTTTCAAATTCTATACAATAACTTTGTGTATGGACTAAAATATTCATTATATCAATTATTCCACAACTTCTACAATATTCTAGTAAAAGTGAAACTTGTGTCTGTTGTATTGGTAGGTAATAATTAATTCTTTTTCCAATAAAATTGCTAATCTGTGTATCCTCGATGTATGAGTAAACAGTTAGACATGAGTAATTAAAGTAATTAACACAGACAATTGAAAGTAATTTCCTTAAAAAACACTCCCATTAGCTTTGTCGTTAAACATTTCTCTAATGGCAAAATCGTTCCAGTAGTCCGGCTGCAAAGTGTGAACGATGTCAAACATGAATAATCGCGATGGTATTCCGTTATGATTGCGACTGAGGTGTTATATTTGTTTGTCGATATAAAAAAATAATTATTGTTAAAAGCAGATGCGGCCGAATCATCGCGGTTTCCGTGACTAATCCTGTTTGCGATGCGCCAGTTCGGTTCCCGATAGGATTCGAAATACAATTTTCGCGGATGCCTCGCAATTGAAAAGACGCAAATCATCATTATCAATTAAGATTCATCCTTGAATAATGGTATAATAACAATGCAGTCATCGCGAAGATATTTCGTTGCCGCAGGTCCGAAAACAGTGTCAAACCGTTTAAAAAACTACTCGGGTCGGTTGTTTTTTCGTCAGTTGTTCCGACCAAAGACAATTTTGATGATCTTCGAATTCTATTAGACAGGTCTGTCAGGTGTGCCTGCCCAGGGTCGTGTTATTTACAGAAAAATGCTCCAACTTTTGAAACTACATTAAAATATTTGGTCTGGTTCTTTGCCTCTCTTTAGTCCTTCAATTCTATTATCTATATCCCCCCTATGTAACTATTATTGTATATGACCTGGAGGGGTCATCAATCGATGTTATTGTAACATAAGTAGAGGTAAATTAGAGAGGTTATTTACAAATTTTCTTTGATAAAAAGACTTTTAACAAATTTCCCAGTAGCAATAACTTGCAATTGGCTTTTGAACCTCAAAGGCCATTACAGCATCATCAAACAAACCTCCAGAAGTTCTCCAAGTATTAAAAAATGCAATTTCGTATAATTTACCAGACGCATTCCACCAATTACGAATAAACATTCGGCCCATAAAACTTTTTACGATAATAAAAACGATTTGTTTTCTAGCAACTGAGTAGGTAAACATCAAAGAACATTCACGCGAGACATACTATCGTCGTCTGCCTAAAAAACTTTATAGGTATACCGAAGCATTAGTTAAAGGTATAAAGGGGAACGAACAGAGGAGTGGATGCGGAGGTATATAAAAGATAGAGGATATGATTTTGGGTGATGGACAATTGCACAAAAAAATTGTTAATTTAAAGTACCAAGTAATGATTTTTTTTCAATGAGAAACTATCCAAGGGATGGTAAAATCAAAGACCATACAATTAAGACAAAACATCTAGAAAAACAAAACCTATAGCTGGCCTATTCACATGAATAATAGTACACTGCGTAGGTAACCAAGTAAAAAACCAAATTCCCTCGAGGATAAAACTTAGTCGGGGGGGAAAAAAGCAGACTACTTATCTCTTTCGAGTCCAGAGCAAGAGAATATGCGAGGCATTCTCGAGCTTACCCACAGAGAGATCTGATAAGTAAACTGATACAGGGGAACGGAACAATGACTCAAGGAATTGCTGAAACTACCTACTCCTCGGCCGGAGCACCGGCGCGATAGCTTCATCCGAAGGAAGGATTAACTCGAAGCGCGATCTCGCCGGTGGAATCGATACGCGCCGAGCAGCGTGCGTTGCAACAGCTACCTGTGTTACGCCGCACGATCTCAGCGGGGCTCCGCATACCGCCGATCTCGCACGATCTCGTACGAAGGCGCATTCCTCGCATGCCTTTCACTATTCATTCAATTCATTTGGGTATGTTATACGCCGTAGATGGCCGTTTTTATACAGTGCCCGCTAAAATGTCCTTAAACAAGGTTACGGCGACGAAATTGAACGCGACCGAATCGTCCAGTAAGAATTTTTATTGCGACGGTCGAGAGCTCCGAAGACCGATTCCCGTACTCTATTTCTGGCCTCGAGAACTACCAGTAATTGTTATTAATAACGTTTATTAATCGTAAAATTCTATTGCGGCATGTACGTTTCATTTTAAGATGATCGAAAACTTCAAAGGGAAGAGTCCAATGTCCTACCGATCTAATTTTAACATTCATAGGTAGCTAATATTGCTAAAGATATTTATAAAAATAAGAAAATACTTTTGTAGAGGGTTATAGTGCATGACTGCATACGCATAACCTCGCCAGGTTAGAGGCTAAGAATGTTGTAACTTTAATGTGAATCCATGGGGGAATTGAAGGCAACTAGGTAGCTGACGAACTAGCCAGGAAGAGGGTCATTAAGCAACCTGAAAGACAGATCTTTTGAATGCCATTTTCCGAAGGAAAACGAGATCTAAACCAACTCCTGGAAAGGAAGCACCTCATTATTCGATGGAGAGAAACAACCAGCTGAACTCTGGTCCATGGACCATCACAATCTGAGCAAAGTACTCGGATTACTCACGGACCATGTAGCATTCAGAGCACACCTATACAGACTCAAAATAGTAGAGCAGACTACATGCCCTCTATGCGAGGAGGCTGAAGAGGTCAGCATAGATATATTATGCTACTGTCCAGCACTATCTACATGCAAGTAAAAAACCTGGGGAAGAATGTTCCTAGATCCCAAAGATCTAGATACAACAAAGGCATTGGAACTCCTAAGGTTTACAATCATTGATGGCCTATGGCAGAAACAATGACCTTACATCAGTGGGGAAACTATAGAGGATTACCGCTGCAGCCCTATTACTCCTAAGGGTTTAAAAAAGTGTTGCAAAAATGCAAATGCAAATCTCATATGTTATAAGCATTCATTTCAATAATTTACCAAGCCCTTCATGACCTTTTCACCTTCTTCATTTTCGTCTTACTACTAGTCTTAATTATGGTAGAGTAGATAATTATACATGTTTATGCAAAAATTATTATCTTAATGCTATTTCTAATAGTTGAAGAACAATAGGTATTTCAGAAATGGTTCACATTTGCAGAGGTACTTGCCGTTTTCCGATTCGTTAATGCTAAAGTTTCAACACAGTTTCAAGCTCTGGTTTACGTACGTTTAACCTCCGGTTAGCCCGTTACAATGGCGATTGGGTAAAAAATGGAAAACGTTTCATCAATTTATCTAAAAAGTTTCAATGATCCGAGCGTACGGTAAGGAGATTATCTTTTATGAATTTTAACATTCCATAGCGGATGGAATTTCGATGATATCGATGTTGGATCTCCCGACTTTTATATTTTACACACTGGGACGTTGTATTATGTGAGCTATGAAATTTAATCTGAGGTTTATAGATGATATAAGTGTCTAGGCCGATCACCGATCAGAGAAATATTTAAGGAATGCGATTTATTTACGATAAAAGCATCACAATTTTACCTCCACATAATGGTTCTAATACGGGAAAAAACGCCTATAGGAAATTCGATAGTCGAGTTTTAACGAGATCAATAAATTTAGAATCCTATTAAATTTGAATATTTTTTATGATGTAGAGTATAATTAAATTTTAATATTTCCTATCATACACATGCAATAATTTTGCAAACATTTATACCTAATGTATCTGCCTAGTTTACGATTGGACGGTTTACATAATTCGTTACATAACTAATTAGTTTTTCGTTTAAAACGGCCAGAATTTTCGATATATACCTACAATTTCTTCCGAAATTAGCTTTAGTCATTCGGAAATCATTTCTAATTAGAGATCTATTTTGATTGAGGCGTTCGTTAACGATAAGTAATGGCTATCCATTCAATGCCATACACCGTGAATGGGCTCACTAAAAATGGTCAACAAATTATGTAAAGGCCAAGCAGATACTTGTCATGCAGTGGGCGAAAAAGAAAAAAAATATGTAGAAGAAAAAAAGCCGTTTTTATTTCACATCACAACCTCGACATTCCTAAGCGGTGGCTCGTGCCCGCATGGACGGTCTCAGCACTGACCTCACATGCCTTTAGTGCTTTGTTGCCAAATTGCCTTGTATTTTACGCCGCTATAGTTTGTTACACGTATTGATAAGGTATGAAATTGAGCGAAATCCTCGCACCTTCTTCCTACAAACTTTTCATTGCGGCTACCACAAGACACACCAAACTATAAATCTTGCAATATCTAAGTACTCGAATAGATTTATTTCAAATTTAGAGCAACCGTTTACATTTTGGGGGAAAGCTGCCCTAGATATGTACTCATTAATACCCTAAATATTCCCGGAGACTCCAAAGAATTCGCCCGCATACCATCCTTATAACTAATAACACTGCATACCGCAGATTCCTCATTTTAAAGTAATGGTACCAAGGGAAAGCTTGAAATTTCAATAAGCAACGAACCCAGGAATCCAACAAGGAAATCCTGCTACTTTCTACTTTATTCGCCAATTTTTTTACCTAAACATAAGTATTCATTTTTAAATTAAAAATACTGTACTCGTACAGTGCATTAAATTAAATTTCTACTGCACACTGCACTGTCTGAAATATATGATAAAACATTAACTGGTAGCAGATGTGCGTATAATAAATAATTCCCCCAAAAAAGGCACTCGCAGCTGGATAAACAATCAGATCGTTCTTTATTTTCCCTTTATATTAACGAACACACATGGTATATGAACTTATGGGCGTCTTTTTGTTTTAGCAATGAAGAGCTCGCACAATTTTCGTCTTATTAACATTTTTGTAACACCAGTGGTTAGGAACATTTGCAATTGAAATATTATTTATATATTACCGAAGAGATTAGCATGACTTCCTTTTGCGCAACACAAATTAATTCATATGTATACCTAGTACAATAATTTTAAATGGTAGATTTGCATTTCAAAATGTTCTGTAGGTACAGATAACGTTTCTAAAGGCTTTTATACGATATGTATTAGAAATTTATTGAAAGGGGATTTTTCTACACTATATAATAGAATAAATAACATAATAGAAACCACCCATTCAGCGACACACGGACTAATGGTATTAATTGATGACACAGTGCGATTACGAAAAAGTGAAAGCAATTAATGGTTAAATTATGAACCGGGTTCACGAGGTCATAATTTACTATCAAAATATTTCTGTCTTCTAGTATGTTATTGCTCAATTTATTACATATTTCAATTAACACATACAAGGATTTAATGAGGTATCAATATTTGTTAACTAATATCTCTTTTATTGTTAAAAGTGTGTAATTTTCGTTTACGATGTAATCGAAAACGATAAGGTTCTTTTTTAGGAAATCTATTTAATAGGAACCTATTAATGTATTTATCCACTTCAATAAATTATAAGTAATCTACCGATCATTCAGATTATCGAGAATATGACTGATAAAAATACACACATTTCATTTGAGTCAATCACAGAAATAACCTTTTATTTAATCACGACAACTTTAATAAGTATTCGAATAAAGTATGTAATATGTTAGGTGAAATATTAATATGTTTTTGTTCCATTGATGATGATTTAAATAAACTATGCAGAATGCGATTCAACTCGATCACGAAATGAAAAAAAAATAGTTACAATGAATTACTGATTGATCTATAGTAATGAATGAATTAAAATGTATTAGTCATAGAAAAATGGTTGATTGCATTCCTTTAAATAGAAGTTTATTTAAATACGGTCATTCTAATTTCTATCTTATAGTCAATGAATTATTAGTAATTAATTCCACAATGAATTTAGCAAAATTTAAATTTAACCGCTCATATATCGTTTATCGTTTTATTTTAGTTTTGTAATATGTTTGCATTACATTTTAATTTATTAATGGAAATACGTTTTAAATTTTATTTTCAATAAAAGTGCTTAACAGTTTACATAATTTATAAATAAAGCCCACGTATATCTATGCAAATTGCTAATTACAATCCGATTTTTTTGCGAAAAAAATCGAGTGGAACTAACTGTACCAGGATTTTTAAGTTTCCTAACTTGAAATTAAAAACGAAGTGGGTGTTAGAATATTCATGTTTTAATAAAAACCTATTTTGGTGGCCATTAATTCTGCCATAAAAATTCATTAACGAAGTTTTTTATTTAGAAATTAATTTTACTCATATTTAGAATAGTTGAAAGGAAAAGAATCTAAATTACCATATATTATGACAAAAACTTATCACTTAACGTAAACGTAGGTATAATAAAATATTAAAAAGATTATAAATTAGAGATGTAAGGGGGCCATGTATGGTGGACTTTTAGAACCTATCCACTTGTCTCCATTTTTGTTATTTATATAGAAGAGTTGATTATGACTTAATTTACCAACTTAATAATCACGTTTTCTTGGTAAATCAAAATTGCATGCTATTATCAAAAATATCAAATTAAACTTACTTCTAAAACATCTTGAGCAGTAATGAGGTAATCTCTTAACATGGCTTCCTGAATTGCCCTCCATTCTTGCCTTGGATCTTCTAATTGTGTTGCTTCTGCAAAAAATATTGAATTTGTACCACATCACTGAATTAAATTAACTAGCATTTCTATAAAGTATTAAGTTTAAGATGCTAAAACTAAAAAATACAGTTGTAAGCCTTCACACTGATTTGATACTTTATGGATAGGAACATGTTTGAGTGTGAAGATCTATTTCTTGATTTTCAGTTAAATCAGCCCTCTACTTTGCTTCATGTATTTTCATAAAGTAATCTGTTAGGAACTAAATTTCCTTGGTATGTTCAGGGAATTATGGTTGTGGTTTTAGAATATGCGTAAAAAATAATTGGATTTACTTACGATTTACATGATCTATATAATAGGGACCAATATGGCCATCGAAAGCTTCTTCCCATCCTAAAGGTAATTCGTTTCCTATACAATCCGCAAACGTTTGTGGTTTGGTATATCTGAAATAAAGAACAACCGATTTAATAAAATTTTGAAATCCATTAGTTTTGCTAATTTTTAATCACCGTTAATTATTTAAGATATGAAACGCCGGTTTCCCAAGATTTCGCGTCAGATGTTCGAAACGCCGATAAAAAAAACTAAACGATTGTTGAATGAGTTCGGAAAGAGTTTGTGTACATAATATTTTATTCAAATTCGAAAGAAAAAATACATTAAATAAAATATATTGGTCATCAACTTTTAGTCATTCATTATCAAAGTAACCATTAAAAAACACATTCATCTCGGAAGCATTATTTTATTTGAGGTCAAATAGACATCGACAAGCGACAACTGTAATCGTTTAATAACGCGCTCTTATGTGCTTTGTTAATGTCGAGAACCACTTTTACACATTTAATTTTGTCAGGTGGAAAGTAGGAGCCGAAATATTGTAATTAATTAAATTTATTTTAATGAGCGCCCATCCACACGTTGTAGTTGAATTCAACTTAAATTAATAACTAATGCAAATATTCCATGCTTTTTTTTAAATTTAATCCTTATCCAGCACTGAATCAATTTAGTATATGGAGTTTGGAAATATCTGGTTTTCACAATACGCCGAAAGACAATCCAATTTAATGTAACCCCGTGCTGAGCGTTGGATTTGCAATTCAATAAAATTCGATTTTATCATTATGATAGGAAAGCAGCACACATGCCTGCCATTAATTTGCGAGTCTTCTTATTCGCGAAAGCGTTCCCTCAATCTAGGCCAAATATCGATGGGGTACGTCCGTAAAAATAGAAATGTTATTCAATTTTGACGCGTTTCATGATATAAGTCGATTTTTTTCGCAGAATGGCTAGTATTAGTCAGAGTTCGAAGATTATGCTTCCATTATAAATACTATCACCTATAGGTGAAACCACATCTATGATTAAGCACGCTCAGACATTCCGTTCGGCTGAATAATATAATTATTTCCTTTTAAATTGTTACAACAATACAAATTTATTTATGTTAAATTTTAATTTGATTGGTCCTATTAGTTCCGAATTGGTTTTAATGAACTTGAGCCAACATGTACGAACTATATGATGTAAAAATTACTTTCACACACTTTTTAAAATAAATTAATTATAAGCGTCGGCAATTAAAAAGACATTACAAGCTACCTACGTTGCTGTAGCAATCCCACAACTTGAAATCACTCAATTTAAAGATTTTTGACTCGAGCAACACGTTAATAAGGTGATTATTAATCGATCAGTAATTACACAGATATTAAAAAAATTAATGCAATTAATTAGACACGGCTTCATTTTTTACTAGCAGGTACTTGCCAAAAAAACTAACAAGTTGACAGTTGCTTCCGTAGAAAGGGGCGACCTAGAAAAAAGTTCAGCATTCGCTTCTCTTTAAATTAACTCGAATGATTTTGAAAATTTCAATAAGTATAGGAATAATATAGGAAAATTGGAGAACTTTTGCAACATTATCCAGAAATTATTACTCTTTGCGGACTTAGTATTTAACGTGTATCTGTTTAGAACGAAATGTTTACTTTTTATTTAAAAGTCCTGTCTAAAAATAATCCATTATAAATATTTTTAAACCAAACAGTTATTCAAATAGGTGTATAAAGATACATTTTTAGAAAAGGAATCTAAAAACAGTTATTTGAATATAAAATTAGAGCCAACTTGTTAATAGTATAGTATCTATCATTTTACGAATAATTACCACTTTTCCAAACTACATAGCTGTTTAGATAATTTCGCGCCAATTAATTTTTATTATATTCCTATTATTTATTACGAAATTGCCATGTCATTTAATCGGCATGGAAATAACTGCATTAATGAAATCAAATCCCCTCTGGTATTTCTATATGGTCGTCGCGTCGTCGACGAAAATGGAATACAAAATCATCGGCAGCACTCCTTTTCCTCCTTTAGGGCTGACGTTCATTAATAAAAATGATTCTATTACACGCAAACCACGTGTACATTAAACTGGCTATTTCCAGGGTTAGTTTTAGCCCGATAAAATACAATACTATGCACTGAAAACTTAATATTAATTGAGCTTTAGATGTGTACATATGCTACAAGAAAACTGAGAACTATAAAGGATACATTCTATGTTCAAATGCATACTTTTAATAAACTTTGTTTGACCATTTCTTCTTCAATTTGTCTATGGTTTCAGCGATTTGGATCTGTTGTTTTACTTACATTGTACGATTTAAATTCTTATTTTGCAGTCGTTTTAATGCAAATTTTGCCCATATAATCTTCTAAAAAGTGCCCTGAATCATTAAATTGGTTTCGATGGACGATAAAACGTTAAGCCGATCCTGCATATTGCTGCTCTTGAATTGCAATAGAAGAAGAAGTAAGAGAAGATGGAGAGGAATGAACTTGCATGCTGTTTGCAATTATCTGCCGCATTATTTTTAAAAGTTAATGATGGTAAACCTTCAATGTCTCGGGATATTTTTAAACCTGATTTTTATTATGTGTACATTGATGTAGAATTCTGCGAAAATTGCAAAAAGTCCGCCAATTAAACTGTTTATCCGTCTTATGCCATGTTTTTAATTCAACCTTTACATTTGAAGTAAAAGTCGAAAAAACGTAAAATGAATTAATTGATTCCATAAAGTAAGGACTATATGAGGAATTTCATTAGCTCCGAAACAAAAATTATCGACTGATTTTGTTCGCTATTTTGAACATTTTTTATCAAATCCTTTTACCAAATTTAATTTACTACAAACCGTATACCTAAGTATAAACTTTTAAAGTTTTATACAGCTTTCCATAATGTAACGTACATAATATATGGATGTAAATGCTCTTGTAACGGTGTTTACAAGTGTTACGCACCTTTACTTCACCTTCTTGCATTGTTTTTATAATATGTACTGCGTTTCATTCTTATACTTAATCCGGTATTTATTTATTGCATCAGAATAAATACCGTCGAAAAATCAATTAGTATCGCAACCGTTAAAAATTTGTTAAAAACAATGAGGCTAAAAAAATAAGAATTGTTCAATTAACGACATATCTCCACCGTGTCACATTGCAAATAGTTTCAATTTAAGAATGAAAATCGCCCAAATAAACTTCACTAATTTATTCTAAATATATCACAAAAGCAAATTCGGTTGGCCTGTTAGCAGTAGGTACAACAGCAAAAATGATTATGCATGGACCTCGTACAAATATGTAAATTTTAATAATTCGATAATTTTGCGCCTCGCCTTTTGTGTAATACATTCCAAATAAGTGAAAATATATAATTTAAATGACATAATGGACTCACGATTGGCTACTTTAATATTGCAATTAGTCCATTTGAATAAATTTAAAGGTGTTAATGTACCGCTTAATAGTTTATGTAATAACGCAACGAAAATTTTAAATCACCTCTTCAGAGTTTGAGAGGTTATTCAAAGATTGTACCGGGCGTGGCCGATTAAATCGCCAATTAAATTGATAACATTGTCATTTTTAGACTTATCGATCAGATAATTTCAATTAGTCTAACGAAACAAATCCGAATAGGATATTTTAACGTACGTTTGGATCAGCGACATTTAAAATAGTTGAAAAAGTATGCAGAGTATATAAAAAGCGCATTTTTCCGAGAAACCACATTCGACATCCAGAAATAAAATTGTGCGTGAATTATGTCTTGACCACGCATTCGCAACGATGTAGGTTCAGTGTTGCAGACAAAATAGAATATTCATAATAGACAGTTTGGCGTCTTCGAATCACGTCATGCCAAAAAACTATTTCTGGTAAATAATATGTGCATAAATATTTGATCTAATCCAATCGTACATGCGTTTGAATTAAAGACGACTATTGTGAACTTGGGTGATGAATTCGAATTTCAACGATTAGATGTATAACATGGAATTTGAATACTAAAAATATCTTTATTAGTTATAATTAAAATAATTTTAAATAGAATTTTAGAATTTCGTGCCAATATTTCAAGATCGTTTAAGATAAGATTGTAATGATTGTACTTCTGTATGTATAAAGTAGTTTGTATATAGGTTTATAAATTTAAATTTGTAATCACTTCCTAAGTTTGATATTATGTGCTTCTTTTTTAAAACACTGAAGATAATTCAATTTATAAACAAACAACTCGTGCATTTGATAATACGAAATGCGTCAAACAAGACTGATATGCGGTTGTAATATCAAAGTTCATGAAAAAAAAAAACAAACATTCAACAATAATTTATCTTATCCATCCGCAATAGCGCGAAATCGAAAAATTAAATGTAGAATATTAAAATATCTATTTTTAGGGCAATTAAAAAACATTGATGTATCACGCTTGACCTGTCGCATTAATGTGGAACTCGATGAACTAAAATCGTAATTTCCGGTAAACTCGGTTCGACGAATTCCATCTTCCCAAAAAACGTTCCGAAGTCAAATTGTGCGTAAGCCGTAGTGGCGATTTATCCGGCGGTTATTAAAATTAGGAATGCGGCGTTGCGAAAAATCCGAGTTACGAAATTCCGATGGCCAAAACGGTGCTCGCGACTCGCGACTATTTCGGAGTCAAAACAGGAAAGCATAGCATCTAGATGTGCTGCTAGAAAATGGTAATCGGCCAACATTCATCGACCTCGCCTTTGGAATTTTGCCGCCGCGTTATGTTGTTATAGTAGGAGGTCGACTTGAACCGAGGAATGTTAATTATCGTAAAAAATTACAACGCTACTATCATCCGACTATCATATATTAATACTTTCTCTTGACGGAGTTAAAATCCAACTCTAGTTTATAGTTGGTTTTATTACAATTGCATTTTCGCGCTACTAAACACTTAAAGGGTGTCCCAAAATTAACGCAAGATTTGAATTAAACAAAAAAAAACCCAGTTTCTTATAGTCTTTAGAGTTTTTATTTTTTTATTGAATCATAAAGCACATAGGATAGGGTTATTTATGGAATAAGACATCAGGCAAATGGCCTCCACGGCTTTGCTGGCACATACACACTCTTTTGTCAAAATTTTCCATGATCATTCTACAAAAATGCGGCTGAATTTCATTGATTCATACTCCTGTAATGCACGGGTTGTGAGCTTGTTGATATAGACCATTGGTTTCAAATAACCCCATTAAAAACCCAATGGTGTTACCTAAATCACAAGATCTGGAAGGCCAATTCTGATCACCAAAACGACAGAGTACAAGACCATCAGGCCTCGTGAAGTAATTGAATTGTTTTACGAGTTGTATGGCATGTGGCACAGTCTTGTTGAAACCACATATTAATCCCAATAATATCTTGTCCACAACGCCGAATTGGTATTTCCAACTAATCCAATTTCCCTGAATTTTTCAATCAACTTTTTCAAATTAAAACAATATTCCGATCATATTTTGTATGAAATTTTCGAACAGCGACCGCCAAACTTTCAATATTTTTAAAATATTGTTCAAGTTATTGTTTTATTGTTCTTTTTCATTGTTTTTCAAATATTGTTAATGAAAACACGTATAATGCTCCATTTTTACAAACCCTAAACTGTTCAAGCCATCAAATTGTTAATTTTTCCGGTTTGTCAACAATTTACTGCACAATGGCGGCAAATTCAAATCATGCGTTAATTTTGGGACACGCTTTATTTGAACTCATATTTTCGTCCCAATTTTTTATAATTATATTACGAAATTATTACTCTGTATAATCAACTATATATTCGATATTTTCAAATTCACTCATGCAAATAGCGTTTGCCAAATAAACGTTAAAGCTACGCACCTACTTCCACAATGGTTTTTGACTAAATTCGGCACACCGGCTTTAAAAAAGCGCCATAAAATTTGTTTTACGCCGCTGGAAATTTGGTATTACTGTCGGCTATAAAAATATGTAGATATTAAACATGATTTTTCAACAGTTTTGACGTCGCTCTAAATTATATTAAAAGTAAAATGGTCCGCAATTACCGCTTAACTGTATTTCATGGTAGGTAATAAAATATTTAAATAAATGCCCCCCATTCAAAAATGTTTGAAAAGCGTTAAATCCATTCTCGAAAATTTAATAGCACCTAATAAAACTTTTGGTTATATACAGGGTATTTCTAAAGATATAATGGAAATATGTAAAAGAATGTGTTATTTGAAATAATGTCAGAGAGATAAATGGCTTTCTTAGATAATGTAATTGACTCTCTGTTGGATATATTAATTACTTTTAGGTGGATTGAGAATTTGAATTATTCTCTTGGGTAAAGAAAGGACTCTTTTAATAAATAAGTTTTAATTAATGATGTTCCAATAATAAAAGCATTTTTGAATAAAGTTTTCTAATATTATCCCCATTATTATTACATTGTTTAACACTGGCCTGTGACAATTAACAGCCTAACAATTTATTAAGTATAATTAACGGCGAGTACTCGTGTTTGACTTTCTGCTTTACTTGTTTTTTTTGTGTAAAATATACCTAATTACATTCCGTCTAACTTAAGTACATTGGCACCGACTAATGGAGCATATAAAAGTAACATCTAGATAATTAATTTAAACCATAAAACAAGCAATTTACAGCGTTGAATTGTAACAAAATTTTGACCTAGTTTGATTAGGAATGTTTTTAAAATTCGTACAAATCTAATCGGCTTACATGCCAGGCTATCACTAATCAGTAAATAGTACATGCAAAAACGAGTTGAAAATCGCACAAATAATAATTCTGCTAATAAAACGAACAACAGTCGAACGTTGTTACAATTTAGAATTAATCAGTCGAATGATTGTCCCGATTACTCATTTGACGAAGCGATGTGCATTAAATGAATTCAGCCTTTTTCTTCGGGGGGCTCCACGTTTTTGTTTTTAGCGCTCGATTCGCGCTCATCCGTTTCGTGAAAACGCGAATTCAACAACACTGAAAATTTCACAAGATCCTTAATTTGCATTTCATCTGGTGACGCAAAACGTATTCACGGAAAGATTGTAAATATTTTTAGACACAACAATCTAATATTTATCTTTTCGTTTGCGCATATTTTCAACCAGGCGGCAGCACGCTCACTCATGTTTTTGAATATTAAATATCTAAACAGATATTTTATTTTATTAAGCAGGCCTTTTAAATTGCAATTGTATTCAGGAATTTATTGCATTACGCACGCTAGACGGAATTCGTTCTATCGCTTTGGAGGTGTTTCGGCTCTATTTAGAGCGAAATATGTAAATGTTTGAGTAAACTTTTACAATGAATTCTTGGGTAGGTTTGGAATGTTAATTAGAATATACCTATTTGTGTCAGTACCTTTTCGATTGGGATTCAACCGAAGATGTACAATATTAGGGTGGCGATGGGGAAATTGCATCTTTTTGATAATGAAAATGTAATTCTAAAAATGTCTTTCAACTTTTTACCAGCAAAGAGATAGTAGGTACGATGGAATGTGACTATTCCTACCTGTCTCTGGGGTCAATCCACGTAGTTTTCTTGGAAATGTGGTCAATGAAATAAATTTTCCCGTCATAATCTCGTCCGAAATCCCAACCGTCGGGCAAAGGGATTTCACCATTACGTTTTCTCGGCATAATTCACGAATAAATCCATTCAATCCACTTTAACTAGCACACACAACACTGACTACGCCGCCATGTTGAATACCACATTATCAACTTTGCGATGTTGCCTATCTGTCTTAACCTAACTTCGAATCTAAATCATTTAAAACGATTTGTTTATAAAGAATTTGACTCGTACCAATTCAATGCCAAATTTTTATGAAAATTCTGCAAATACTTGTTAAAGTTATTAAAATTCTTTAGTGATTTTATGTTTGCATGGTTGGGTAACTTGTCACTTGGTATTTTTAAAAATTGTAAAATTTAAAAATGTAGAATTTGAAAATGCGAGTGCGAAAAATTGAATGAATGTTATTTCTTTACTAATTAGCCATCTTACGAACATTAAAAGCAATTTAAAAATATATTATAAAATCGAAAATTTTGAAATTTTTTGACAATGTTATCTAAAAAAAATAAAAAGGTCACTAGATCCACAAAATAAGCAAATTACAACAAACTCTTTTTCCATCAAAAATCAAAACATCTCTAAATAAAAATAGGTGTTGCCAATGTTACCCTTATTATCTATTCTTCAATATTTTTTATATTCCTCTTTTAAACTTGCTTAATTTTTTGCAAGTGGCACAAAAATATATCTTTAATTAAAAATGAATTTAATAGGTATCACAAAAGGAAATAACATGTCATTATTAATACACAAAAAACAAATACAGGGTTTTCGGTGTTCAAGTTGACCAGTTCTAATAAACAGTAAAGTTCATATTCATAAGATCAAGATTCCTATGATTTCCATAAAATTCGTAAACATTTTGAAAAATGTCACAATTGACAACACTGTCGCTATCTTGACGTAAAGACATTGGACCAATGGAGTGGTCTTAGCCTCGAGTAAGGATTAAGGAATGCGACTATTATACTATAATCTACATCGTACTTACTAAAGTTAAAGGAATTCACAGTTATATACCAAATATCAAATTCATCCCAAGAACATTGAAGCTAAATATCCTTATATCCTATCCGCATCGGTAATTATATTGGAATCATGGCAGTAGGTAGTGTGGGTACTAAATCTCCAATAGTTTGAGTAATTTACAATAAAAAGTACGGAATGTTGTTTACATTTGATTTTTTTTAAATCACTTAGTGACTTCTTTTTTAAGGGATTCAACACTGTATATTTGTGGTTTGGCACTACTGACAAAATTGACAGTTGTGTACTAAGTTGACAGAATTTTAAATATTTATTTTAATTCAAACCCAAAAAGATATTAAAATGTTAAATTAGATTATTTTCACAGCAGGTATTTAAAATTGGTGAAAAATTTATTTCTACGACTTGAAAAAAATGTTAATAATATATCTACAACATGAATAAAATTACTTTATTAAAATTGATTGCATAAAATGCACATGTAAAAATAAATTTCATTTCTACAATAATACGTTTATAAATTAAATTGAGCCTCTAATTGCTTTTTGGTATCCAACGGACCAGTGACTTTGTGTCCCACGACTCTCTTATCATTATAAATTTCATAATCGTTGCCGCCCTTGTCAGTCTTGTCTCCAAAAAAGTGAATTTCATCAAAGCCTTCTGCTTCTAAGAAATTTAAACAGTAGGTTTTGTCCCAACCATTAGGAAACACATCGAAACTGATTTGCCCACCGATACTGTATGTCAGACCTAAGTCTGAAAATTCTTTCCTTAGGTTGGTGATCATGGTTTTTCTCACTTCGTGTTTCTTATCGTACAATTCAAATTGGTCTCTTTCTTGCTGGGAACAGGATCTTCCTATCGGTGATATGTTCAGCATGCCCGTTCGGAATTCGATGAAAGTGCCTCTTTTCACAGGTAACTTGATTGTGGATAAATAAGCCAGCGCGTAGTTAATTAACCCTTGCAATTTGTCTTCTCCTACATGCTTTTGGATGCTTTGCCTACCTACTTCGACGCCTTTTTTGAATTGCAGCAGTCCGTTTTCCGGGAAAACGTAATCGAAAGCTTTTACGACATCGTCGCCTTTCATTTGCTCCGCAATTTTTTTAAAGTCAGATCCACCCACTAACCCTATGGAGCACTTTGGTTTCAATTTTTCCAACAAAAAGGTATACAGATCATCTTCGATGATGTTTCTTGGCTTAGTCAACGTTCCATCGACATCAAATAGACACAATATTTTCTTGTTTTCGCACTCAGACATTATTCGGCTTACAAATAACAAATAATTGTGGTAATGAGACTACGTGTAATTAAAAATCACTTCTAAAACTATAAGTACACAGCCGTAAATGATGAAATTTCGCCGATAAATTATGATTAATTGCGCTTAGTTTGGATTTATTTTGGTTATGTGTTCAGCCAATACCAAACTAACAGGTGGTTATCGTTAACAACAATTAATTTTATTTACTTTTGATTAAAAGTTTACGATTCACAAATTTGTTGTGTTGTTAAAATTCTACGCTGTTAAAAGTCAATATTTTGTGGCCCTTTACTTTTTTTGTATAGAGCTAGTGCATAATTGGGCCTGTTGCTTTGTAGCACAAATGAAATTTGAAAAATTAAATAATTATTCTTTTTGTAAATGAGTTTATAAAGGGTTGATAATTTTAGATAGACTACGGTATTAAACATAACCAATTGAAGAACCAAGTTCATTAGGATCGAATAGAAATCACTATAAATGACTACTAAACGAAAGTAATACCATAAAAAACAGATAAAACATTTATTATAAATAAATAAATATCTTCACTTTAGACAAAAATATGTATAAGTAAAATGAATCAATTAAATTAATACAAGATATGAAGAGTATTACAAAGTTTTGAATTGAAAAAATAGTCTATCTTTTTCACACAGCCAAGAAGCTTCCATAAAGTTCTTTAACTTGTAGAAATCTTCATAAATAGTTTGTTTGATATATTTGACTATATTTAAATAAATTTTCTACGCTTATTAGTAGGCCTAACATTTCAATATTTTTAAAAAATGTGATTGTGATGAATGCCTCAATTTTTTAGTAGTAGTAGTAGTACGTATTTTTTGGCACATATTTAAACATGCAAAATATCTTAAATGTGTCTATTCATCGCTAAAAACCTGAAATGTTTACTTAAATACTGAAAATTACTTAATTTATACTATTGTAACGAAACAAATTATTTCTTTTACCATTGAAGAATTATATCTAATACTAACAAAATTTAATGTATGCATTATAGTTTGTGATGATGCATTAAAGCTTCCAAGAAACCTAATTATTGAACGAGATATGTCTAAAAACAATGGAGTCTTCTACAATAAGATAATGAATTTTGTTCTTAAATGTACCATATTTACCTTATAGGTAAATTTTATTTCGTACTTGTTAGGATTAGGTAAGTGCACCTTACGCTTAAGTTTTCTTACATCAATTCTCTTAAGATTTAACATATTTTGCAATTTTTAAGTTTACGTGTACCATTTGTTTTAGTAGAAAAGATCAAAATTTATAGAAAACTGTCATGTAATGTACACTTTAGGGCTAATTCCACCACTCATTCTTAAAATTTAAGTCTTACTTTAAATTATTTAAATAACACATAAAACACGTTAGGTGAGCAGTGCAATTGACCCTAACGTAATGCTTTTTTTAATAAAAATTGTCTTACGTAGTCTTTTAAGATTTTACAAATCACGAATAGATTTCTTAACAAATAATAATCAAATAAAATCAATATTTATCAATGAATTTTACCATTCCTAAGTCAAGCGTACGAGGTCTTCAAGTTTTACCTCCAATAGAAGAGCAATAATTTATGTGCTTATTTCTAGAGAAAAGTCCTAATTTGTTACACTTTACAACAATAACTGTTCTATATTACTTGTACTGTGTGAGAAAATTTACATATGTACCATTGATGCCAAATTCAATCTGACGCATTGGACAATTCCTAACATAGTTATAAATACATCAAGAGAGCGTAATGAACACCTTCCTAATTCTATTGAAATTAATGCATATCTATTTTTAATCATACGAATTACCTCAAGGTTAGAAACTAACTTGGAAAGATTTAAAAAACGAAAACAGGTGAATAGTAGATGAAGTTATGGTGGCAATTTATGTGAATAATGAAATAAACTCGAATAAATTCCTATAAATTGCTTTCCTAAATCAGTTTGGTCGATTTTAAAAACTTCTGTCCTTCACTCAAACTTTAAAACAAACCGATCCCAAAAAGTGTTCAAATATTAGAAACAGCAAATGTGTCAGAAATCGCACTTCAAACAATGACATCAAAGTACAAGAATATTATCAATTTATAAATTCGTGGTTTTAGATATCTTTTACAAATCAATTAAATCTTACTTAATTACGACATTAGACTTTGATCAAATTTAATTCGTCTAATTACTCCCTTTCAAGCGAATGATAGTTGTGATTGAATCAATTTTCCTAAATTAGTTCTGATATGTGATCAAAAACCGTTAAAATTAAGCTAAGTAAAACTAAATATCACAAAGCAGGTACGTCATCCGAGGTATTTGTGAATAATTCGGTGTAAATGGGACAATATGGACTGGCTGGCCCACCCCAAGACCAACCGTTCGGTATAGCAAGGTGTATCAGACCTTGCTTAACAATACCATTAAATCCAGTTAATTGCTTCTGAGCCCTGGCGTTGTGCAGAATATTCGTCGTATGGCAATTTGATCCAAGCAAGGGTGGATTGATGAAGTTTGTGCGGGAATTTTGTGAGAATATTGGCTTTAGGTTGCCAATATTGAAATGATCATCTGAAAACAAATAAATTTATTAGATTAACAAAAAACTCAATAGTTTGGCTTTTTCTATTGAATAGTTCAATAAATAATTTAGTTGTTAAATACCTATTAGTACATCCACATTGGTATAATCGATAAAAACCATAAGCAAGTCACTTTCAGATGTAAGCTCTTTGAATTTCTGACTCAACACATCAACATTTGTACTATTATTCAGGGATAAATTAACTAACTGCAAATTAGAATTTCCTACTCTAAACGTGGCAACTAATGCCTCGCATTCCTTTTTCGTGTCAGTGGGACCTTCGCTTAGTGATAAAAGATCAATAGCTGTACCTTAAACAAAAAAAAAACCTGGTAATTTAAATAATACATTTTCAATACCACTTGAACGTCTGGATAGATATGAGTATTGTTTCAAGTAGACTAAAGCACTTAAATACCTCCATCGGAATCATATATAAATCCTAATTTCGAATTGTGCACATCCAACATGCAAAAATTCCAATTGTAATGATTGTTTTTACTCCATTCTTTTACTCTTTGCAATTTCGGATTGTTTAATTCATCACAAATTATTCTAAGCGCTGTTACATTTAATACATCTTGAACAGCTATTATGGAAAACCTAAAATCGTTTAAAAAAATAATAAAATGCTTCATCAATTTAAACAATGTATAATCCTCCTTAAAATATTGAGATTAGAATGGCAGGATGTACATTGTATAATAAAAAAAGCTTACCCATTTTCCAAAATAGTCCTACAAACTATTTCTTTAACACCTAAATTCCCTGCCTTTTCGTAGGAAAATTCGTGCAAATTCCACGAAGCGATCCTGATAGCGGGCTCATCGTTCCTCGTGTAATTGAAGATTTCTCTGATGATCGGTCGAGGAGAATAGGTAGAGAGCAGTTCAAATATATCTATGGCGTTCGAATTGCTGAGACCGTTTCGAATCGGCAGCTTCTGAGGAGCCCCATTAGTTCTTAGGGTTTGCGTGGGCATGGTGTAGCCATTTGTCAAAATGTTCGGCCTGTTTTCATCGATATCTGAGGACTCTTCTTCATCTTCTGTGGTCAAATAACGGGTGATGGTGGCCAAACGAACGTAGTCTATGCATTTTACTTTTATCAAGTCGTCTATCTGGGAAATAATAAAATACATTCAGATTGAAAGCTGTTTTTTAAGGGCTCAATTATGTGCTTTATTGATTTAATATGATATTGATTGATTATTAATTATAGGTACTATTTTTTATCTAGAACAGATACGTCATTTATTTTTATAGTTTTACTAGACTATCTTGAAAAGATGCAATTTGTTATCTGTTCAAATATTGGTTTGGTACAATAATTGTATTACAAAATTTTGTTAACACAGCGATAAAAATTTGATAATTTTTATTGACCAAAATTTCCGGAATTGAGCTATTTTAGGGTTTATCTATAGAATTAATATCAGTGTTTGGAAATCAAACATTAAACAATAAAACAGGTAACAAAAACGAGAAAAAAAGAAATAAAAATACTTTATGACATCATATACTATTTTCTCATTTACCATGAACTGAAACAGTATAATATTCTCTATTATCTTAATTTGTTCAAAGTATCTGTAAAATTTTATTATTAGCAACATAATTTATCATATAAAAAATCAAACCGTAATGTAACTCGTATGAAGCCTTTGTGTGACCTCACAAACAAATCTAGTAATTACTCACAAAGAGGAAATATAAAAATATATATGCAAGGAAATCAACACACAATACTAAAAAAATTAAAATGTAAATTAATTTTTCATTACAATACAAAGGTGATATGAGAAAAACTATGTGTAAGGATATCCATTTGTAATTCTTGTGAAGTACTTATAAGTTATAAAGTATTATAAAATTATTATTGCCAAAAGTTTCTTGGTTGTGGTTTAAAAAATAATTAATCTGTGGTCATTCAAAATCACAATTTTTTAAAACGAAGATTAGTAGTACTTTTTAGCAAAGTTATTTGATAATGTCAGCGATGAGACTGATGAGTTTCAGCATAAAAATTTACTTATTCATGAACACAATCATGGTTTCAAAAGTGTTGATAATATTTTTAGAGATTAACAAATTAGGTGTGATTGAAATTTAAAATAACCCATAATCTTGAAGGAGGCAAATAAAAAAACTATATAATACCAGTAAACAGTTTGATTTAAAGTATTCTATATATGTACCTAATTAATTTGTTTTAAAACTAATTGTATTTATACTAACTACAGAAAAATATATATTTTTTAATTATTTATGAGACTTGACATGTGATTTTTTAATATTGACATTGACCTGGTAATTCAAAGCTCAAACTGCATTACCTAATACTTGTTATTGCAATTATATGCTAAATTACAATTAGAATAAATGCGTGCAACAATGCGAATTCAATCTAGACGATTATTAATTACCTGCTTAAATTTTCCTTTCTTTGTTCTATAATGTAAAATCGCCGCTGCTACTTCTTGTGTAATTCCATTAACAGTTTGAAGTTCAAAAACACTGGCTTTATTTATGTTTATGAGTTTGTTAGATTTCAATGTTAATCTAGATTCTGAACTTCTGAGACTATCGTAACTCTGCGCTCTTGATGAAGTATAACTTTGACTTCTTCTCGAAGATACACAAATTTCCGGTCGTAATTTTTGCAATTTATCTGCTCCTATACCTCTAACAACGGCTAAATCTTCTACTTTACGGAACCTACCGATTGCTTTCCTGTGTTCCACTATACTTCTTGCTATTTCTCTGTTAACTCCATCCAATGTCATTAATTCTTCTTCACTGGCTATATTTATATTTAATCTATCTATTTTATCATCGCTTTCATTGATAGTGAACGTGTGACTTAACGTATTGCTCTTCGAGGATTTCTTTGAAAACGACCGCAGAGATTTTCTTCTCCCTTTGGGCAAGCTCGAATTCTGTCCCATGTTGAAAACCATTAGCACAAATTCAACTACCTTCAATCGATGACGGACTATTACTAAACCGCTGCGATTTGGTATCTCATTATTGTGGATAAAATCTCATTTCAATTCAAAGTACAAGGTGCAATTTTGAATTACATTGGGACAGAAAATTATAAACCAAACTCGGAACTTATTTAGTCTGACCTTAACTTATGATGATACCTTCTACAACGACATTAGCTATTAATAAATATTATGTCGCGCATGTTGGAAATAAGCCTATAAATTACATTTCTTAAATAAATTCATTTTCATGGAAAATATTGGCAGGTGTCACATTAGATATGTCAATAACATATGTTTTCTTCTCCTGTCATAATAACGGCCTCAGTAGATGTGGTCATTGAGATATTCATAAGGACCAATTTCACAGAAATTTGTAAATAAGTATTTCAATAAATGATACAAATTAAAATAAGAATTAAATATTTCTAGTTTTAATTAATTGTTGAAAGCAAATCTATTTGTTATATAAAATATTAACCTAATTAAAAAGAAGAAATTGAAATTTTTATGGTGACAGTGACAGTGACATTTCAAGTGACACGTGACACATACGTGTCTGTCGCAGTTGAAAAAATAAAAATCAAAAACATTTACAGCTGAGCTAATCCAATTTTTGAACAGTTGTGAATTGGAATCCAAATTTTCCCGTTGCTCGAAAATGGAGACGTCAGATAGTGAGTGCTTCGAAAGTGCGGATGAAGAATTGTATTCAGACAATGAAGATGTGGCGAAAAGTCCACAAATACAACCAGAAAAACACATCAATCTTATTGAGAGAAAATTATCAAATACAAGTATTTCTGAAGGCAGTACAGTTAAACACAGGGTTTGTGATAATATCGAAATCGATTCTGATGTGAAGGATGATTTGAAAAATGAAATAGATCCAATGGCTGACAATACACAAATAAATAAAGAAAAAATTGATGAAGTTGGTCATATACATAGTGATACAATAAAGAAGGAAAAGAACGATAACATGTTATTAAAAGAGCATGAGAAGTTAGAAAAAACCAACATTGAAAGTTTATCACGATCAAATCAGCAAAAAGGTACAGAATCTAATTCCAAAGATTTAAAAGATGAACCCATTCGAACATCACTAGATCTGGAAGAAAATATGTGGGATACTGAAGATATCGATAATTTAATACCCAATAATGACAAAACAAATCAAAACATTAAATTCGATAATAATAAGCAACAACCAAAAACTGTTGAAATCAAAAAAATAAATGAAGTAAATTGTAACACCTTAATCAACAAACAACATAATAAAAATGAAGAACCAAAATCTCAACATAATATTGAAGATGACAGTAATTTAAAAGCCACACTTGATGATTCAGCATTGGATTCAAATGAAGAAAATATGTGGGATGATAATGAAGAGTGGAATTCATTCTCTACCACTAAAAAAGATCCAGAAACTATTACGCAGCCAATTATTGATAAAAGTGATACCAATACAGCTAAAAATATAGGTACTAAAAACACAAAGGATGACAATATGTGGGACGGTTGGGAAACCGATGATTGGGAAACATTAGAAAAAAACGAAACTTCTCAAAAGGACGAAACTAAACCAGAAACCTCTTGGTCAGGCTGGGGCAATTGGGGAGTTTCCTCCATACTAACTACAGCCACTCAGGGTGTCTCGACCATAACCAATCAAGTATCCCAGAGCTTTACCACTGTTTTAGAAACAGGCATAGGCATTCCAGATCCTAAAGAACTAGCCAAACAGGACAGATTCATAGAAGAACATATAAGCGAATCGGAGAGTAACAAGGGCAATTTGGGTTTCGGATTCGGAAACTTCTCCAACATAGTTTCCGGTGTATCCCATTTAACGAAATTCGTCGAAAATACTGGCACTAAAGTCATAACCGGAGGTTTGGACACCTTGGAAACTATCGGAAAGAAAACTATGGAAGTTTTGCAAGAGGGTGATCCTGGATTAAAAAATAAACGAGCCCTTTTAAAATTAGATAAAGAAAAACCAACGCTTTCTCAGATGTTGAGAGAAGCCAAAGAAAGATCTGAAACAGATAACCAAATATTGAAGGAAGAAAATTATAAGAAAAAAATTAACTACGAGACTCTCTTTGATGACTATCATGGACTGGTGCATTTAGAGGCTCTTGAGATGCTTTCAAAACAATGTGATATTAAATTACAGGTAATTACCAACTTGTTAAACTTTTAATTTGTTTATTAATTATATAATACTTTTGCAGACCTTGAGTGACAATTGCACTGGAAAAGAATACCAAGACCTTCAAGAAACAATGGACCAAATCAAAGAGCTGTGTGAACTTCCTGACGAGGAGGACGAAGAAGTGTTGCTTTTTAGTGATATCAAAGAAAAGATTCAAACTGCTGTTAATGATATCAAAGTAAACATAACGTATGATAAACTGTTCTCAACATGCGAAGAGAGCGAAAATTGGCTGAACACCCTCAAATTAGATTTTTGCGATGAAACTGACATTCATCGTGAAGCCTTACAGGTTCTAGCACAAATTACGGCCATTGCTGTCGAGCAGTTCCACAAATGCGGAGAATTGTTGCTTATTAAGGAACAAAGAAGTACAGCTGATGAAGCAGACAGCTTAGTCCAGTAAGAATCATTTATTTATATATAAATTATTTACCAGAGTACGAAATTTTTTTATTTTTTGTAGGTTGACAATGGCAGTGACATCCCTAATAAGTTTAGTGGCTGCGAATTTTTCCAAAAAGTTGAATGCCAGGTTAACTGAAACTGAGAATAAGGATTCAATAAGTGAATTAATTACTAATGTCTTCTATGAGGTATCTAAAATATTTATTTCGCTTTACCAGTTCTCCTCAAGTCTTTTCCATTTATTAGTATTTGTTAGTCAATACATAATATAATAATGAAAAATTGTAATAATTTTGTTACTCTACTAATAACTTGTTTTATTTTTAGGCTTCAAATAGCAGCTCATACGTTCAAGATGCTTTCCAACTATTGATACCGGTCTTGCAAGTTGGAGCCATCTAGTAACATCACTATTTATGTTTATAGGAATTTTCAAAAATATTTAATACGTTGTATTTTGTATAGTTTATTTATGTTTTTAATATAGATTTATTAAGACTCAAGGTTTGCTTAACACCTAGCTAAATTTTATGAACAAAAAAGCAATGATAAATAATAATAGCAGCTCAATTCAGTGGAAGGATAGTGATAATTTTCAGTCGTAAATTACTAGTAAAGCACAAACAATTAAAATTATCAGTTTGTGATAAACACCAATTAGCCCTTTGCGAGCATTCGTAGGCAAAAGCACCTACCCAGAATTAGTAAATAACTCGCTTAGTATTCACGAATTGATCGCCACCTAAGTCCTAAAGAATTAACGAGAACATGTCCCTTCTGTTTTCCTGGGCGCGTTTACTTCTGCTAGCAAGTGCGCTAGCGTGCCTGGAAGCGAAGAGGATAAAACTAAATATTTTGCCACCATTTGTGCGGAAAATAATAAGCCAGAAAGTCAACCATATTCTAGAAGTGGCAGGCGAGAACAGCCAATGCGCGAGGGACGTGAAAACCGTCTTGAATGAAGCACTGCATATGAGACAATGGGCAGTAGAAAGTAAGCAAATTGTTCGATCTCGGCGGGTTTGCTTCTATTAATTTACCATTTCTTCAGTGTTTGATGCCACTGCAAAGCCGCCGAACGGCCTTATCGATGGAAATATTTTCATGCACGGAAATTTCGATCAATGTTTAAACATCGAAAATAATGCCAAAGGACATACCATTCGCGGACAATACTGTACAGTGTTCCTCACGAGCAGTAAATCTGCACAAAACATCTTACCTTTTACGGACGCTTCTGGTGTAAATATTTCCAAAAATATAATATATTTTTTATAAATTAAACCTATACAATTAATTTTTAGTTATCCAATTTTATCGACATAAAAACCAGCAATCAAACATTGGATTTATTGAGGTCCTTTAAAGTTAGTTATGGCGTTTGTGTTCCCGATTCTTGTACTATAGGTAATATTCAGAAATTGTGGGATTACGTTGAACATGCTTTCGGGTTTCCCTTGCACCTTAACTTCGTCAACGAGATGTGCAGCACTAAATCCAGCAAAATTGAACCATTAGCTATCGATACATACGTGTAGTAAGTTTTTAATTTTTTGTTACCTGCTGAGGTAACATACCCTTGATTTTTTATATAATTTTAGTTATGCTTTCGGTTTGTATGCCGCATTTTTGCTGCTAATTACCGGATATGACATTATCTTTCATCGAAATAGTAAAAGTAAGTAATAACATTTCGCTACGTTTCAGCATTTGCTTTTTAAGAGAAAGTGATAAATGACATTAAAAATTAAAGCAATAATATAACGTTTAGATCAAGAGGACGATAATTTCTGGATTTCTTTTTCCGTTTACACGAATGCCAAAAAGTTATTTCGAATCAACGATGAGCAAGAAGGACTTGATTATCTTTCCGCAATAAGTGGCATAAAAGTCTTGAGCATGTTGTGGGTTCTTTATGGGCACAGAGTTGTATTAAATGTTTTGACAGGAATTACTAATTTTACCTACATGCTAAAGGTACGTTTTTAACTTATAATTCTTAAGTTACAAGTCCAAGCTTTTGCCATCTTCTTCATTATCTCATCTTATCAATAATGACATGGACTTGTCCCTGATTGAATGACCCTGTTAGTTAAGGCCCGATAGTAGGATGAACAAGAGCATAAAACAGTCAAGATTCAATAATTAATTACAGATCTACAATAATAAATTTAAATAATAATCTATTATTCTACAGTTTTTATTCACCCTTTCTCTCTGTGGCGTTATAGTTTGCTGATGCACTATGGCATAATTATTTAAGCACTAGAAAAGTATGAATATTTTGTAAATTTGAGACAGTTCCCTCCACAATTATCCTTTGATAAGGACGCGACGGGCTGTAAAATATTAATAAATTTTACCTAGACGGAATAAGGAAACAAATACAAAATTATTATATATTTACCTGATAATTCTAAAGCTTCACGTGCAGTGAATATTTCAATGGCCTCGATCGTTAATAATTTAAAGATTTGCTATATTTTCAGTGGAAAACTCAGCTGTTCACTGCATTTACTCTTAGCGCATCGTTCGCAGTTGATACATTTTTAATGTTGAGCGGTCTACTGTTGTCCTATGGAATTTTGAGCTACAAAAAAATGTTACCGAAAATGAAAAAAATTCCTATCGTGCCGCTTTATTTGTATAGATTCTTGAGGTAAATGAAACTTATATAATTCGTTTATAAGTTTAATGTTAATGCTATTTTAGATTGAGCCCAGCTCTATTGGCTTTAATCCTGTTCAATGTCAGCATTTTTAAGAACCTAAATTCCGGACCCATATGGAATCTGCAAGCCACAAAAACCGTTCGAGTTTGTTCAAAGTTGTGGCTCCCCTCGCTGTTTTTCATGAATAATCTAGTAGACGTTAGCTATCAGGTACAAACAAATTGCTCCTGTTATTTAATATTTAAATTTATCCAATTTTAGTGCATTGATCACGCTTGGTATCTAGCCGTGGATTCTCAGTTGTATTTTATTTCTCCTATTGTTTTGAGCGGTTTATTGACTTACCCTACGAGAACTCTACTCGCATGTATCGGAGTGTGCCTGATATCCGCTGTATACACGTTTGTTATCACCATGAAGAATAGCTACGGAGCAATATATTTCGAGTAAGATGTTAATTTTATTACTATTTTATTATTAATAGTAAGCAGTATTAGACATGTAGGTACTGTTCGCTGTACAGTCATAATATAATGATTGTTGTTTATTGACTCCTTTGTGCTTTATTACTAGCTGGTGAGTATCCATGTGAGTGTTCTCTATGATGAATCATAAATTTTAATGCGCGTAATTTACAATTACTACGAAAGATTCTAATGGGATTTCAGTGCACCTCCTCTGTAATAATTAGGATATTTCGAGGCGAATCGAATTCTCTCCTGTAAAGTGGCGCAGTCGAAAGAGTTCCCCTTTAATGAAAAATTGACGGCATCGGGAAACTGTTGACGCAGTTCTTCAGAACTCGGCGGAATGATTTATTTCTTTTTATACTAGCATAATCTCTTTTTGCCTAAAAATTTATTAGACACTTGTTCTTGGCAGGGGGAACCAGGAATACCTCAATAATATCTACATTTCAACGGTGGTTAGAATGCCTCCTTGGTTCATCGGCATAATTTCCGGTTATATTATTTACAATTACAGGAACAGAAGATTAAATAAGGTAAAAGTAAATAACTACAATTAATTAATTAATCGTATTGTTTGCATTGAATTTTAGATTGTGAACTATTTGTGTTGGTTTAGTTCTATGTCTGTCATAGCCGGTTTAATAATGGTTCATTTGGTGTTCGTAAAAAGTAATGAATACAGTGCTGTCAATTCGGCTTTGTACAACTCCATGGCGAGGCAATTGTGGTCTATAGCCGTTGCGGTTTTGCTTTTTCTTTGCACTGTTAATCGAGAAGGTACGGCAAATTTTTATCATTATTAGGTCGTTGTTTCCGCATTGTTATCGATATTATCACTTCATGTTTTTTACACAAAATATTCTTTTGGCTCTTGTATATACCTATGTATATGTGGCGCTATTTGGAAATATCGTTTGATTTATTTTAATTTCCAGGTATAATGAACACGTTTTTATCATTGCCATTATTCAGAGTTGTTGTGAGGATGTCATATAGCGTTTACTTGACGCAAGAACTCCTGTTGCATTACATTATAATGGGAAAAAAGCAATCAGATTATTTTTCTGATTTAACGAATGTGAGTATCTGATTACTAACAGATATAGCACTTAGTAATTATCAACATAATATGAGAAAACTGCATTCAAATAAATTATTCATGTGATTTTTAGATTCACCAGTTCCTAGGTGACCTTATTCTGGTTCTTCTATTGGCAAGCGTTTGGTGTTTGGCCTTCGAATCGCCGTTTATAGTTATCGGTAGATATTTCTTTAAAAAAGGTAATTACTAATAATTCATAATGTTGTGGAATTTCATGAGTTTATTCCAGGCCAGTCTCAGTTGTTGAAACAGAAGGAGAAAAAGGGTAAAAAACACAAGAGCCTTAAAACTAACGAGAATTATTTAGTTTGTGTGTATAAGTACCAGAAAGAAGGGGATCTTAAACGCAAGAAATTGTTGTAGTTTGCTCTATTAAAGTTTTTTTTCAATGGATTATAATTATATCGTTGATTATACAGTTTTAGTAATCTTGAGTTTAGCGTTTATTTTTGGCAACGGCAGTGCAGTCGAACTTTTACCATTTTACCTGTACCTGACTCAACAAACCACAAGGACAACCGACCCAGAATTTCTACCTGCAATGATCTCATAATATTTTATTACTTATCAGCGTTTTTTTCCATATTTTCGAACCGCTTGGTTACTTTCACGTCCCAGTTAAAACAACTATCCCCCTTATCAATTTTTTACACCTCTGGTACAAAGAACTAATCATATTTTATTAACCTAGCTAAAGATAAAACATCACAAGCAGGATGATAAACAGTAGATTACTTAGCGAAAGTAAAATTATGTTTCAGCGGTGTTGCCCATATCTGCTAAAAACTTTAAAAATATCCGATTTTTTGTACCTACTTTTTCGAGTTTTTTTTGTTAACGACCAACAAAGCACTTGTTGGAATTTTCGTAGTCACAATAAAAATAAATAAGAGAAAAGCCGAAGGATTATCATAAACTTTTGTAGGTAGAAGGACGTAAATGATCAAAAGACCTGCTGGGTACCTATTCTATGATAAGGGAGTTGAGGTAAGGTGAGAATATTTTTTTGTTTACTTCCGAAAACTTGGAGGGAAATTCTCGGATAATCCAACTTATTCAAAAGGTTTTTGGGGAATTATTGTAAACCAGTAAAATTCTTTAATAACAATCCCTTGAAGTAGGAAAATAAACCTTTTTTTTTATACAGAAATAATAAAGACTTTTTGTTCTATTTCGAAATATTTCCTTACGGTTACTCCGAAATTTAGAGTCATTTCTCACGCATTATCTGAGGCTCCCCTCGAACCCTCCTAAATCTCCCTTGATGATAATTGTGGTTTCCCTTAAGGACGCTCCCATGCCTCGAATCTCGTCCCTTAAGGATTCCTCAAGTGTGAGTTCTCAAAGAAGGTTAATAAATAGGAACATTACATTAGTCTTCAAGTTAATGAGTTTCTAAAAAAATTAGTTTCTTTGATCTTCACCACGTTGTAGGGCGGAAATGTATTCGGAAAAAGGTGTTTGGTTAATTAGTTTTTTGACTTTAATTCTAGCGCTTTGAGTCGTTTAAACAATTCGCCAAGCATGTAACGGATTCATCGCTTTAACGGTAGATAACGTCTACCTTTAAAGCGATTAAATACTCGCGGATCTGAAGACCATTCCTAAATGCATAATCCCATCCATTATCATTCGACTCACACGAGCCGGATAAGTTCCCGACGTAGCGCGGCCGTTTGGCAACGGCGCGAGCACCGCGACTCGCCGCTCGCACTCGCCGACTCGTTTCAAGTTTAGTAGGAATTTCTCAAACTCGAACTCAGTCCGACACGTATACGAACGGCGGTAAGCGGAGAGCGTCGAATTCAGCGCGCACCCACCTGTTTTTTCGAGTGGCGCATTCCCGATCGCTTCGGCTTTTCGAGTAAAGTTTTCCCGGACCGCGAGCTGGTGGAAAAAGTGCCGGAAAAGTGGCGGTTTTTCGAAGGAAACGCGGCACCGTATTATTTTCGTCGTGGAAGTGACTGCTTTCTCTGCGGGCGCAAAACTGGTTTTCGACTCGAAGACGATGAGAAATATCGAGACTTTGTTGCTGGTCTTCGGATTGACGCAAGGTGGGTTGGTGGAATTGGATTTAAAAAAAACGCACCCAACTTTATTCAAAATCATACATTTTCCAGTGCTTCATAAAACCGGTTAACCGCTTGAAAAAAGCATTGAACTCACTCAAATCCCGCTCAAGACGCAGCGCGCTTCTTCCATTTCCATCTTCATAAAACAAACTAAATTCTATCCCATATTATTTTCAAAAACAAATTCGTTAAGTAATCAAACTGTAGGTGCACGTAATGCACGATTCTGATTCATACCCAGTAGGTAGGATGTTGTCGTTTGAAAAGAAGACCCTGACATACGCTGTTAATTGGTGAATGACCTCAAACTGTGCTTGATTTATGAAAATATCGTGTGCTGAACCGAAAATAAAGCACCTAGGTAGTTTCCATGTAGAGATTGCTCTTTCGGGAGCTAGGAAACGGAAACTTGGCTAAGTCAAATAGACAAAAGAAGCTTTTAAGGAACAGTAATTAAAATTTTGAAAACTTTTAATTGCCGCGTAATGGGTCGCATATTTACCACCTTGGGGGATTTGCGCGGATAAAGTTGGTGGAATTTTTGAAGTTTGTATTTAACAACGTTCTGTGTTGGTTGTGAAAAGTTCCCGACGTTCAAAACGTATTTGTATATCGGGTTTATTAAAGTGTAGGTGGCTTTCATAAACGAGTTTTCGAATTTAAAAGTTCGGTTTTTTAACTTTTAGGCAATATAAGCTGCTCTGCATAAATTAGGAAAATCGCGAAACGATTCAACTAAACCTTATCCTGCCTAATACTTTTGAAAAATCAATTTTCGTTTTCACAGAAAATGTTTTCTTGTTTTTATACATTGAAAGGAAATATTGGCATCACATAAAATTGCATTTTCGATTAAACCAGCTTTCTTATTTCTTTATATAAGTAGGTACTTTGATGGATTTATTAGAATAAGCTCATTACTTTTTGCAAATATCAAATAATTAAACGGAAATTGAACCCCTCAGGAAGTTTATTTTTACAAAGCTTAACTTTTTGTAGAGAAGCTAAATATTTTTGCCTCTACATTTTCTGCAATTTCCCGACTATCTTATAAATATTCTGATGCATGGTTTAAATTTTTATAACGAAGATGAGCGCCCATTAAAGTAAGAAATATGTAGCTGAGTCGAGTGTTCTTTCGGAAAATGTTTTGTTTGTTTTTTTATTTAGGCGAGTATATTGGAGATGAAAAGGCTGAGTTGAGATCTCATTGCGCTTTCAAGTTCTCTAAATAATCACGTATTATTAATTGTTGAAATTGCGTTTCGTGATACTTCATCGTTTTTATCTTATCAACAACAACAAACACTGAAAATAGAAATATTAGAATACTGAGAATTTTTTTTTGTAATCTAATAAACTATCTAAAGTTTGTGTCGTTAGAAATTTTTCTGATGATAAATAACACTTTATAATAAATGAATACATGATACTTAAATGTCCAAATAATAATATATGGTTATATAAATGCTCAATAAATCAATGGTTTTGTATAATCGTATCAAAATGTTTAGATAGTTACAATCTTAATTTAGGTACTTATTAAAATGGAATCATGTGTAATACACGTTTGTTCCTTATTGACTCAGGAATTAACAGATAATTAAAAATATGATGAATATCGGAAAAAGTCACAACCGTATCGAATTTCAATATTTTCCTTCAGATCTTAAACTTTCATAGAAATATTAAAAAGACACAGACATTTCGTTGGAAACACCTCGTTACGTTGCATCGTGTAACAAAATCTCCAACCATAGAATCAGCAGAAATGATTTAGTGATATTTGCTCTTAGTGAATCAAGGCTATACGTCTCGGTGTTATCTCGCAATCCTCATTCTCAAAGAAAGGGATTGTCGTGCGATAAATAAAAATCACGATTTCGCATTCACGACCCGTTCGCGTCTTAAATATGAGAAAGAATAGAAGAAGGAGTGTGGTTTACAAGACGAGGTATATTGTTGTTTTTTGTTCGGCGTTGCCAGTCGATTCCAAGCCATAACGATTCCGATGTGAAAATAGCATTCTGATGGAACTTACTCTCTTCTCTCCGCATGTGGGTGTTTTCTTTATTACACCTGCGCTTCGGTTTCTTTCCATTTCTAGTATCGAAAGACCTCTTTTTTTATTCCGCTAAATTGATTGCGAATCATTGCTGCTTAACATGGAAGGCCCATTAGTTTGCAAACTTTTATCGATTAAGATATTTTAGGCTCTTTGTTGCGTTTAGTGCTTGCTTTCGTTCTCGCGCTTCGACCTATACCTCGAATAACTTCAAAACGAAACGAAAAATTGGCCATAGAAAGTAACGAAATTGTAGGAAACACTAGACCAACAGGAATAGCTGGAGACAGAATCGCGCAGATCACGTTTGCGGTTATTTCTATCGCACTGTAAGTACTTATTTTTGCATAATACAAGTACTTAGGTGTTTGTTTAATTAGTTGAATTTGCTCGGTGGCTTTTTACAACGGTTTACCCAGATTTTTTTACAAAGGTATTCGGACGAGTAAACGTGCCCTCAAAGAATTTTAAATAAGATCAAAAGTGAGAGTGAGCTTTTTATAGTCGAAAAGGGCGGCGACGAGGAGCAGGGATCCTGTTCATTATCAACAAAAAAACCCGTTGTTTTTTAATGAAGGAATTGTACGACGCCAAAAAAGCAATCCGGAGTTTTTTCATTTTCTGCAAATCGTATTTTCCGAATTCCTTTCGTTCGCCGATTGCCATTCAGCACCGCGATACTTGACTTCGGGATCGTTTTAATTGGAATTCAAAGGTCAACAGCGCGAAATTAGCCGCTGCAGGATCTTTAATATACTCCTACTATGACGACATTCTTAATGTATTCATGAGTGTATATGCATGTAGGTGTGGACAGATTCATCATACATTTTATAATAGACACATTTTTATTATCTCCTTACATATTTACTCTACCTACATTATTATAAAATTAAACAATTCTCCATGCTTTGTTGCCATAATTGAATGATACTTTATCAGTGTTGTTACTATCTTTAACATTTTTCTAGTTAAAATATAGACCATATTGCCTCAAATCAAACTATTCAATACACGAGATATCCTTATCTGATCACGATTAGATAACTCCGAATCGAAATTGTACCAAACAAAATGCACCTACAGGTAAACACATACATGCGATAAAGTTTAAATTTCCACATCTAGGGGAATTGACACGTGTCAAAGACCCTCGTATCTCCGAGTAACAGGTGCACGGCTTTGAAATCGAACAATGACGCTTTCAACCGTCTCGTCTGAGGTAAGATGCCTGCAAAGGTATATCCATCTACCTGTCTTCCTAGACTCTTCGTAAATAGGGCTGGTCGCTTTATGGGTTCTAAATGATCCCAGACTTTTAATTTTAATGCCATTGTTGGCTTCTTGGAATATTTAAATAGGTGGTTCTAGCAAATATACTTTATACAAGGCCTCAGTGTAGTCCTCTTGGTACGTCTGCTTTAGGGAGTTAGCTAGGCTTTTACTTAAATAGGCTTTTATGAGTGTCTAATAGGACAAGTTTGGTTAAATAGTTAAACTGGGAACATGGAGAAGTATTCAAATTTCGATTATTTTTAACTGGTGATTAATTTTAGTAATGATGTGGAATTATTAGTAAAATGTGGAGAATTCAATTAAACGGTTAGTCAATAATTATATTTTTAAATTGGTCATGATCGATCCGTTAATAAAACAATAAAAACCCGAGATTCCCACCAGTAAAAAACTTGTTAAAATTAAGAAACGAACAAACGTAAACTTTTTCTTTTTTAAACTTCAGTTTTCTTTTCTGGATACCGGAGAAAGCGGAGCGGTTTGCATATTTTTTGCACGTTTAGTCCGCAAACCTACGCCATTTTATCACGATAATTTATCGTTATTCGATTTCGCGAATTGTTACGAATGAGTGGAGACAAGATTAACAGGTACAACAAGCTAAACTGGCATTGTTCAAGTTCATGTCTATTGTCGCAAACGGTTCTTTAAATGCTTCCGTTGACCTCGAAATCGTAATTGTGCTACAAATTTTTTTTTGTTTACAGACTGTTAAAATACTTGTTATTTCATACTTTCTTCAGATTGTCGATGGTTCTACCGATTAATCCCGGCGAAATACAAAACCCCGACCGTTACATTTTTCGATGTCTTTGTTTTATGCCGGGCTGTTTGCACCATTTACACGGAAGTGGAGCGCATAAAATTATGAACTCCACTGGTATAAAAATCGGAAGTTGGTTTAATTGCAATTAAGTTTACGGAAAGGTAGCCCGACTAATCATATGTTGGGTTTTATCTTCATTTATACAATTTTCCTGTAGTTTCAAAATTTTTGAGCAGACGCTATTTAAACGATTGGAATTTAGGAAATTAGAAGTAGGAGTAACTTTGTTGAATTTAAATAATTGATGAGACAGACACACAGTGTTAAATACGCAGACTAAATTTTCTAATAAATTACATAGAATTTGTACATAATAGAATCGGGTAAAGTGGGTTTTTATGATTCATAATTTTATTAGATGCCATTATTATTCACTTAGCATTAAATCGTCGGCAAAACATCGATGATTAAAAGAAAATTTTCTAACGAATAGAAATGAATCAGTACATTTTCAGTGTCTATTTTCATGATTCACTGGTTTTAGGAATACTCGATTATTATAATCAACACATTCGTGAAATTTAAATTCCATACTCATTTTTGAGATGTGGTTAACCAACATTTGATAACATTTTTAATGCATCAGCTATCGAAATTATATTTCTTTCGAGACAATATAATCACTATGCTTCGCTAATTATAGGGTAATTCAATTTTTCAATATGGTTTTTAAACTAACAGGCGTTACCGTAATATTATGGGACATGGAGCCTAATTATCAATCAGCAATTACCACTAAATACAATTATGGCTTGTGTATTAATTACACCAGCACTAAGCCCTTATTTTATCGGTTTCGATAAACAAGTACCGACCATTAAACTAACGAAGAGGTCAAATATAAACAAATACAAAAATTTCATTATGTTTATTCATCTAGACAGCATCCATTTTATTGCGGTCGCTTTATTTTAGCCATGTGTTTTAATTTGTGCGCTAAGTGCTTTCTAAATTAAATGAAAATTTCACATGTGTAAATGGTGGAGCAACTGAAACAGTATAAATTAGATTAGAGTCATTTAAAAAGAGTGATTTCGCTTCAAACGTGACGCGCAATGATTTAGATTATTTTCAATTATGTGTGTCCCTCTGCGCTCGCATTAACACGGGTCTAATTAAAATAAATTTTGGTTTACCACAAAATTTTATTTTCACAAATTTTCTACTTTTTATGCATCAGGCTTGTTGCTGCCGCAGAAAATATGATTTATAATAAGCAGGTAGATGCGCCTTATTTTTAATAGTCCCTATTGTCCTTCGTATTCCATTACTTCGTTCTTCCTGTCCTTGTTATTGCCTGGTGCATATTTCACTCTGCGTTTGTACAATATCACGATTTGAATTCAATTTAATTAAAATAGAAAAAGCTACAGATTGGAATAATAGACTTTTACATTGCAACCAAGATGAAATAATGAGAAAATAATAAAAAAATTGCACAGGGAGACTTCGTAATTGTTTTCGAGATCAAGCACTTATCACGACGCCGTAAAGCCCAACGAAAATAAAAACAATATTAAAATCCATAAAAAAGCAATTAATTTTAATTTAGTTAGCACAATGGATTCTGGTTTTATTATTCATTGGGTTTTACGTTAAAATAATTTATTACCTCCATAATCAAACCGATTAAATGCGAAAAATTGTTATATTGCAGCCTTTCACGCAATATGTATATGTGTTTATCTGGGGATAATTCTCGCTTCTTTTTTAAGGTCCGCAAGGAATTTGAATTTCGTGACTGCAATAAACAGGGGGCTTTTTTTGGCGTAAAATAACCACTTAGTGTAAAAAAACGTGAAGGGGGATTTGAAATAACCGGTTACCTATTCCTAGGAAATATTATTTCCGGTCAAACCATATGTTAATTACTAACGTATACAAAGTAACACTGCGTGGTTTTCACCTTTTTCTAGTCCGTTTTATTTTTAAATTTCAATTTTTAAAGACTTATATACCCAGGAAAGTTATGGCCTATTATATTCTTTAGATACCTACTTATTAACAACGTTAATGATGTAGAAAATATTCCGTCGTGTGAAATAATCGAGTGCATTGAATTAGTGGGATTTTTTCCGACTGTTACATGCACAAAGAGAATAAAAATGTTTTCAATATTCAATGTTTGTTACCGTTATTACGCGAATAAAATGTTTTCGATTTATTTTTTACCCTTCATTGCAATAACGAGTACAACAGGTGGGTTAATAAAAATGTAGGATGGGTTGAAAACATATTTTTTAGTGCGTGTCGCTTAACCACAGATATTAATAAAAGAAAAATCAACTTCCCGCATATGACTTCATCACATTAGTAAAATAATCCCATAAATTTGAATAGAAAAGTTTATCTTTTATAGTTGCCTTGCATTGTCCAATTACTCGTAAATAAATTAGTACATAACGAGTTACCTAATTGTTTGTTGATTTAAAATTAAGTAACATCATACTGGGTGATTTCTATATAATAATTTTAAACTTGTACTAGACATTTAACTTTGATAATCACCTCTTTAATACTACAAAATAAATAAACTAAGAGCTTTAATAATTTCCTATATTAAATAAAACGAAAAACAGTACAGAGTATAAAGTGTTAGACGAATTTACTCCTTCTAAATGAGTTTTTATACGAGGTCTTTCAACCGCATAACCACCGAACCTCATCGGCCAGAACCAGTATACGCGAACAAAACCCACAAAAAAATGCATATAAAAGGAAACAGCCGTAACACCTGACGTGACACGAAGGGTTGACCTTCCTGTGCGTGTTTTCGCCTAGGGTTGGCTCCAGTCGCCCCTACTTTAAATATCATTAATATTAATGATTAGAAAAATTAATTTACTTAGCGGCCAACTGCAGGCGACACCTTGGGGTTTGCGTCCTATTTATATAATTAAATCGAGGGCGTAAAACAGTTCCGTGTTTAGATGAAATGAGGATAGTATCTTTCGTTACATATTGCATTTAATTATATGCATTTTTAATCAAAAGTAGTGCATGTTAAGGTCGCTAGGTTTATTGTTTATTGAAGTTGGTAACGAGGAAAATACAGGTAAGCGCAAATTTGTTTGCATTATGGTCAATTCAATGAGTTGAACAAAGATTATATTAAAATATCAGTGGTTAGAGTGAGAAAATTGCAATTCCATAATATCATCAAGCATTTAAATATATTAGTCCCTATTCAACGCTTTTTTAATGTTAGAGACACGGGACTGATTACATTTTTATTATGGAGTGAGTATGGACATTGTTTTTTATGTTTATCGACGGCTTAGAGCCTCTCTAAACGATTGATTAACATTAAAAAGGGACGCTCAATACGGTCCATTACCTGTACATAATGTGTAAACATGTTTTTCCTTCAAAGTTAATTTATGTATACTATATACGTACATTTTTGTTTAGTATTTAACTCGGCGAAATTGAACCTATTACTTCATCGGTAGAAACTGGTTTAATTAACCTTTAAGTATTATTTACACATTTTCTTTACCTATCAATCGTAAATATGTACTTATTTTTTTCTCGTCACAATTTGCTTCATTTTCTTCGCTCCAGAGTAGTTATTTTCGCTTGAAGCAGTGGGTAAATAATAGAAAAAAAATACTTTCTACGTGGCCTCTGCGAGCCATAAACAATCAATTAAGTGATAAAGAAAATATTTGTATTTGTATCACGGTTAGTTAGTTGTGCAAGAGAAACGAATTAAAAACTCAATTTTATTTCAAATTTTATTGTTGCTGCTTTGATTAAATAAGTTTTTAGACTACATTGTGTTTTAATATTATGAATTCTAGACGGGTAATAAAGGAAATATTTCTTGAAATTTCATTATGTATCCAATTATTTTTAACTGAATCTTTTTTCTTCGGTTCCTCGTGCATTTAATCAAAATTAAAAAACCTAACCGTTTCTTCACTTATAAGTGTGTGTTTTCAAGCCAGCGGAGTAATTTTATATAATCAATTTCGTCTTCAAATTAAACTGAAATTATAACGATAAATCGGCAAATTTTTATAACCCGTTCTGAAACCGCAAAATCTCTTTAACTATCCAGTTTGTCAATTAAAATTTTTTCCCTAAAACGTCGAATTCGATCTCAACAGCAACCTTTTATTACAAAAAATTACAATTTACATACCGCGCATGAAATTCGCCATTACCGTTAACTTGTCGGGCTTCGTAGAAGCGCGTTCGCACCGACAATTAGTAGTTAACAGTACAAAAAAAGCACGACAGACGATCCGTTATGTTTGTGGAAGGTGATATATGCAGTTGGCTTAATAATAATTACTTCGGAGACACACGAATATATTGTTGCATTCGATAATTGCGTGTGACACGTTTTATTCCTCTTCTGATAGTCTGCTGCGAGTCGATAGTGGCTTCTTTTATTTACGTATACGAGCATTAAAAGTAAATGATTGCGGACGAGATCGGTTTTATTACTCGGATGTCTTCTCGTCTTTCATCAATTTTTATAGCAACAGTCTGCTTCATGTGTAAAGACGCGTGTTAGTTTTCTCGCTGAGCCGTAATAAAATTCTAAAATTTTGTCATAGGTTTTTTCTAGTTGATGTAAAAGTGCATCGTTTATTAAAGAGCTATCAAATTCTACACGTTTATTTGAGTTTATAAAAATCTTCTCCTTCTTCTTCGCTTCAAGTATTGGGCCTTTTTTTTATTTGTATTTTGCCTATATTTTATTGTAAAATATAAACTAAAATTACCTTTTTATAAATTGCAAATTTGTAATTTTTTGCTTGTAGATACATTTTCCTTTCTATTTCTTCGCTGTTCATTCATTGATCTAGGACGTCGACTGTTAGCTGGAAACGTGAATGGTACAATTACCGATAGTTAACATTAATTAATAACAGTCTACAATTAGATATGAAATCATGGCATACTTTTAACAAAGACCATGGCAAAATTTAACTTAACCCAAATAGAAAAATGTGGCTGCTAAAGGTCGACTGCATGTTGTGCGAACATTTGTTATAGAACTTTTCATTTATGACGGAAATTATTTTTAAACGTGAATAATAATCGTTTAATGTGATGTAATTTAGTCTGCATGTACTGGAATACTTGTATTATGACTTATTTTATAAAATGTATGTTTAATTGTGATATGGGAAAATTCTCGTTGAAAAATTATTATTAAAAATTAATCGGTGCTACACTCACATTGTAAAATCTAATTGTAGGTTAACTAAATAGTTATTCATAAATTGATAATTTCACTGATAAGGAGTGGTACGAGGTTCAACAAATGACCCGATACTTGAGCGAAATAAAATGCAGTTGAAAATTTTATTTTCAAATATGGAACATTTAAACAACTATAACTTCCTCCTGTTCGAGATTTATTAAGGCGTTGCGTCCTACATTAATACATAAAATATTAAATAAATCGTTTGTCTGCACTCTAAAGAAGTAGCTTGCGGTTTACAACCGGAAAAGAAAATATTAGGCTCGCTTGACTTGGTACCGTAAAATAGAATCAACCTATACTGCAAATCTTTCATGTTGCAATATTTCATTTTGCATTTATAAACCCATAATTGGTTTATATTCCAGTTATCTACTTTCTGTTTCTTCATTTAAAATTCTAGACAGTTACGTATAATGGTCTACTTTATTATTTCGAGGCATATAGACAGTCATAATACAAATAAAATTACTTTTCTCACGCAACTTTAAGCGGTAATAATACTGGCGATTCTATGAAATTAAAATTTGATTTTGAGCTTGTTTCCAACCTTTTGCAGGGACTGGCCGAGTTAGCTGTAAATTTAAAAATTCTGCTTACAGTGTAATTTAAATAACTGTAGACATGACCTGCGCTACTTTGCTTACAATCCACTACTCTTGTCTACAGCTATCACTTCAGTTCTGTACTTGCACTAAAATGCATCAAATTTACGAATAAAATAATGCATTAATCTACTGCATTATTATTATTATTACACTCCCATATTCAACACAATTCGATAAAATCATTCTGATGCAACGATGCAATCTTGGCACGTTTGTAGAAACGACAGTTGAGTTAGTAATGCCGTATCCTTGAGGATTTTCATTAAACGTGATTCGCTAATAGTTGCGAATTGTTTATAACGCGAAGTCCAACTAAATAGAAAATTCATGCTTCGCATGAACCGCGTTGACTCATCGCCGTTTTATTCGCTCGGAGGTTCATTGGAACAAAATAAAAAAAATCCGTCATACTTACAGTTACCATGAGAAACGTATAATAATGCATGAGAGATATCGTTTTATTGTTAACTAACCGACTAGTAAAACAATGGTAATTATAACGTAACGCGGATAAAACTTTCGTTTTTCTATAGAAATTTAAATTTCGAATTAGCATTTTTCGTTCTGGTCAGTTTTTAATCAACGCTCACCTAACGCAATTTAATTAAACATAATGTGATCGCGCTGAAGATTTAAACTTTTGAGTAAAGTCCGGCTGCATGGCAAAATTTGCGCTGTTTAATTTCAGGTAGTTTTAATTAAACATTTTCACTCTTACGTTCATAAGAGTTAATATGTATTTTACTACAACCCTTAGCAATTGTAACAAAGCGACTGATGATTTTTTGAATTGAAATTAAATTTCGAGCTGTGCGTTAAGTTCCTTTCTAAAGTAACCCGCTTAAAATATCTGACGATTTTAACGAACGCACCGAGTCCAGCGCAGCAAAAAAATATTAAAATATCTTGCTAATTGTTCCCATGCAAATTTGTTTCTTTTCCCGCTATTCGTCGTGTGTGCACACGCAGGCATAAAAAAAACGGGAAAACGTGGTGTATCTTTTTATAGTTGGATTAGCATAAAATTATTAAATCCCGGCCTGGAGCATCGGCTGCAGCGACTGAGCAACAACGAACGTGTTATATGGAACGGACAAAAAACCGGCATTTGAATAATTCTTTTATAAGCAAATTGCTAGTTCATGTAATGGAGTCTCGACTTCCTAAACCCAATTCGGAATTTTTAATGAAACGTTAAAATGATTTAATTTGGAATTATTCACAACGCTGGTGCGTATTTACTATATTAACTTATTTCATTTTTTTGTAGAAAATAACAGGGGTTGTTTATTTAATGTTATTGTAGTTGAAATAAATACAACAATGTATAGAAAAATACTCATTTTCTGTGCAAATACTCACCAGTAATATCCAATAATGTCATGCAAAGTATACGATAAAATAACAATTTTAAAGATGCTAAACAGATTAGTAAGGGCTCAGCTTCCCTTAACTTCACATCTGACCAAAGGGTAGCTAATTTTAGGGCATATAAGATTGTTTTTAACCGGATTCAATAAATTTTCTCAGTACCCAGTATAGCTCAAAACAACAAGTCAATTCGGCAAGGACCGGCCAGGGTTAAAACTTCCCCCGAACCCAAAGTATCCAATTAAATTGACGTCAAAACCAAATGTTTATTGTTTATCTAAAAACCGAAACCGATAGAATTTGTTTAAATGCGGCCCGAAGTTCTGCGGGAGTCGAATGCGGAGACCAACTTGTAACATTAGTCAGCGGGTTGTCATAGAGGAACGGCTGTTAGGGCTTCAAAAGTGAAGTTCGCGGGGCCGACAACCCTTTTGTACTAGCTGGAGGAAAGCTCAGTGACAGTGCGGTTTGTAGAACAAATAGCGCGAACTCGTATCAGATGATTTTAGAATTTTCTGCTTCCCGACCACCACCGCATCTGTTTGATACGGCCCGTTTCGCGTGCTAATATTTAATATTACATTTGTTTGTATAATAAAAAAAATCTTTAGGGATTTTCACCGGAGCTTTGCTGTTTGTTAATTTATATATATTTTTTTGTTGCAGGTACGTTTCATGCATAATACACAACATACTGATGTAAGCCGTTAGAGAAAACATGTACGTAAATTATTTAATCATACTCACACTACAGAGGCCATTAAAATAATATGAGTAGCAAAAGGTAATATTACACTCATTATGTAGAGCCATATCTAGATTATTTTCATTAAAAGCATGTTTTTAATATCAATATATAATGAAATCCGAATTCACAGATACTATCATCATTTTATAGATATTTTCGACAATTTTACATTTACTAGAGCGTTCAAATTAATTATTTTTTTGCGTTAATTAAGTAATTAAACACATACTATATGTGTGTATCATTTTGATGCAACGAGGAAAAGAACGCCATTTGTTGCATAATTATTGAGTAACCGTTTAAATTATGGTGCTTTAATTTATTTCCTCACCATTTACATTCACTTAACAGCACGTATCGTTCATTGTTTATTAGGCGATGAAGTCTTTATAATCGCAAATTTATAAGGGAAAAATCATTGTTGATGTTTATACCACCAACACATTTCGCGTTGTTTTCGTCATTTCCAATTACACCGAGCATAAGACGCGAGTAAAAACTTATTAGCCGGGAAACGCTTTTCGCCAAAATGCATACATCGTTTTCCCGTGCTTCCCAACAAATTAATTAACACAAGACGCACGTATACGGAATTCGTCTTAATTGTTCGAGATTGTGCAAAGTATTTCCGTCGAGATGTTATACAAAATTGCGAAGTTTAATTTGAGGTTTTGCATACACTACGAAATTATATTAATTAAAACGAAATGCTCCAACGCAACTCGGGGTATACGGTTTACGTGTTGAATGAATTTTTGCTCTAACGAGCGCCGTCGAAAGAATCTATGCTGTACCGAGAGCAGGTAAATGTTGAATTTGTATTTAATTTCATATTCAGTATGTATTTATTAACAAATTTCAAGTTAGTTCAAGCTTTAAATGTTATGCGTTGAAGTGTAGAATTAAATATCTCCTGGAATAGCAGGAATATAATTATTTAGCGGTTCAAAATGTCTTCACAAATGCGATTTGCAAATCTCTTCCCTACCATTTTACATTACAGTTTTTTAATAGAAATATACTGTAAATGAATTAAAAAGTTTAAGGGGTCAATTAAATTATTGTTTATCATTTATTAAAAACCATCCCTCGTATATTAAAAATTAAATAAACAAAGCCGGCTTTGATCATTTCTTTGCGTAAACAGTCCAAGTTTGCCTAATGGCAGCAAAAAATACGTAGCGTTGAGCTAAAAGCAACACCTCTTTCACTTCCGAATGCTAACTGTTGGATAAACAAAATAACCGGAAAACGCGGCAGTAAAAGAACAGTTAGAGCATTGAATAACAGAGAACAATCTTTAGGTTAGTAAAGTTAAAAACAAAAATAGCAATTTCCTGCTTCGGCGAAAATCTTTGAAAGGTTTCAGGAGTCCGGGCGAAGTGTGTTTCCTTGTAGTGAAAGCGCCGTCTGCAGTTTTAAAGGAGCTCCGAACGATCGGATCAATGTTCCCATAGTTTTTTCTATGATAATTTTACCATGTCCTTTTCCTTTTCGCAAAACTTTGAGTATATCTAATCTAAATACCAAAGCTTCTTATATGGAATATTCTTATGCAGCTTAGGAATAATGCTGGTAAAATGTATGCTACATTTTGATTGTGCATGAATTTTTCTGATTTATTGAATTTGGTTATTATTTTTTGGTCATTTAGATGATTTTTTTCATGTGAAAGTTGATCTCACCCACCATTTTTTAAACCTGCACCAAATTGTGGAAAATTACTCAAATATTTGCATTTCAAAAATCAATCGCATTTAATATTGACCTATTACTGCAACAAAATTTATTAGTAAATCAACGCATATTGCTTTAGTAATCCAAACAGAAAATCTCATTTGTCGACATCTTTTAACATTTAATCCCGCTCCAAACATAAAATCCACATGCGGCCCGCGCAAAAAATTATATTTCATCGACGTATCCTATTATTTCCGTTCCAAATTTTCCCTTATCCTGGATAAAAAAAACGCCACGAAATTTTGTTATCCATTTTTCCATTTCTGTCCATTATCATCTCCCATCTAGCGCCTTCGTGTGACATTGACGCATGGCCACCTCCGACTCAATCAGAGTTATCGGTATGCCATTAATAAAACAGATTAGAGCATTTAGCCATGATGTTCACCTGTTATTATCGCACAAGGGCGGCCGGGTGTTCGAAGATTAGTGGTTTCGGTGAATAATAGATGAAGCGGTTGTTCATCCTGATGTAATGGAGAGCGCACCGTGTAAATGGATAAATACAAATTCCAATTGGGTAGGCGCAAGGGTAAAATACGCACTCTACTCAAAGGGAAAATATTTTAAGCAATTCCCTACCTGCAAGATGGAGACTGCTATTTTTGTCGTTCATCAATAATCAAGACAGGCAGCAGGCACGAACTGGTATCAAAGGGCAAGGGATCGAGATGGATGGAAGAAATTCGAAGAGGTTTATGTCCAGGAGAGGATGGTAAAAGGCTGCTGAAGAAGAGAAGAAGAAGAGGTGAATTGGAAGGCGAGGTACTATTGAGTGGCCAGCAAGGTCTCCAGATCTTACACCGCTGGATTTCTTTTTTATGGGGACATAGTAAAAGTAAGGTTTACATTCAAAAATCAAACAACATAGCGTACCTACAGGAAAAGATAAGAAATCAATAAATGTTGCATAATGTAAGAGAGGAAATTTATCACAGACTGGCATGTTGCCAACAAGTGAATTTTGATCAATTGATCAACGTTGAAAATAAAATAAACTTTAAAATTACCTTTTATATTTGGTTTGTTTTTATGCATTTTATGCGTACTAGAAACTAAAAATTGATAGGTACACTGGATTATGCAAGCTTTGCAATGAAGGATCCTGAGCTATAGGATTTTATTTGAAAAAAAAACATGTTAAAGGTGGCTTCAGCTACTCGCGAAGGGCTATACAGGGTGTTTTGTAAATTGATATACTTCTTTTTCAACTGTGTATGAATCTCTTAATTCTAAGCAACTTTTTCAAATAAACTTTTTGAATATTATGAATAACAAAGAAGATAGAAAATTTTATAATTTCGAATATTTTCCAATACATACCTGCTTTATTAAATAAGAAATTTATTTATGACAGTCATCTGTCAAAAAAATGCCGAAAAATAAATAAATTTCGTATTTAATGAAGCAGATACGTATTGGGAAATATTCGAAATTCAAAAAAAAGGTAATCTTTGTTTTTCAGAATATTAAAAAAGTTTATTTGAAAAAGTAGCTTAGAATTAAGAGATTCATACACAGTTGAAAAAGAAGTATCAACTTACAATACACCCTGTATTATTCACATCCATTGCAAAAATTAGAAAAATACATAACTAAGGAATTTTTAGAAAAATTATTCATTTCCTCGTTAGCGAATTTATTCCATAAACTCTACACCCAGTATATATTAAATATAACGGTCCTCTAATACTTAATAAAAACATCGTGCACCCTGAACCGATAGACGCACGTAAACTCCTTCTTCCCGTGATTGGACAACACGCGCAGCTCCACGTACTCGTACCCCGCGTGCCCGTCGACGGGGAACGTCTGCACCGGCCGCCCGTCGATGTCGTATCGAAACACCCCCAGCAGCGCGCCGGAGTCCTCGCCGTCCGGGTCGGCCAGCCCGTACACCTCGAAGTCCTTGGGGGCGCTGCTCCTGTCCGCCAGCACCCGCACGTGGTCGACGCTCACCGCGCGGACCGCGATCCTCTTGCCCAGCTTCAGCCGGACGCGGCCGCTGCTGCCGGCGAACGCGAAGCAGCTGCCGGGCAGATTGCCCGGCCGCAGCAGGTTCTCCGGGTTGGACAAGACGTTGATGCTGACGAGATTGAAGAACGTGAGCGTTTTGTTGATGGGGTAGGGCGCGGTGTCGGGCGTGGAGTGCACGGAGCCCCTGGCGTACGAGGCGGCGTAATCGAACAGACCGATTTTGTCCGAATCGTACACGTCCAGCGCCTCGTTCAGCTTCTTCTGGAAGGCCGATTCCTGCGAGTGGTAGATTTTGGTGTAGAGCTCTTCGAGGTGCTCCCGCCACACGTCCGTTTGGTCGATTTTCTCTTTCAAGTGCTGGATTTCCTTCCTGAATTCCGCGAGGGAATTAGGGTGATCCGGCGCTTTGTTTTCTGGCTCGTAATAATGGAGCTTGCTCCACGATTCGATGTAACTCCTGCCGGCGATTTCGTAATAGTACATACCAGAGAGGCAGATTATCACCGATATTAACACCGCTGTTAGGTTGATGCAGGTGTTGGAGCAGGATTCCTGTCTCCTGGCCATCTGAGAGTTCAAACACCGGCACGGGTGGAGGAAATCGACCGGATCCACATCCATCGCGTGCCTTAATATCTATTAAATTGTTGCATAAGTTGTACGAATAATATGATTGCTTTGTCTATAAACTGCCAAATTATTAAAGTCACAATTGATACTTCCAAAAAATCTCAAAATATGTCAAACGAGTTAGACTTTTAGAATGATAATTGGACAGCTAATAATGTCTTTGTTGTTGGTATTTTTGTGCCCCATTCATAGCTTTCAATTTAAATGAATTCAATAATTTTAAACTGTTTTCCTTTGTGACCCAATTTCGCTACAGTTAAATGAGAAAATCCGAATGCACTGTAAAAATGTTCAATACAAAACACAACATCTGGCAGCATTACTGTGTTCTTTTGACGTGAAAATTTAACCTCATATACGATTTTTCATTAAACCACAAACGCCAAAGATTTACGGAGCCAGCCGTCGCGTAAAAGGGATAATAATCATATAACATGAATAAAAGTGATCTAAAAAAGGATCTTTTTTCCCTTCAAGTTTGAATCGCTTACGTCTTTGTTTCTTTCATTATTTTTATGATTAAAAGCCTACGGTATCGCGCAGAAAAAAGCTGTACAAGCGAAGTTATCGTCATTGGGAAATTAATTGAAAAACCCTTCTTAAATATACAATCCATTCGGTTCTCCTAACAGAGGGTGGAAGAGACATCAGGCACAAGTGTATCTAAAGCGCAATTCGAGATCGCATCAATTTAAGGAAAACTGCTGTGAAAAGATTTGTTAAAGGTTAACTGGTAACCCGGAAGGTATTTTTCTAATTATTAAAAGATAATTAAGTGGGAAATTAAATGAAAAATGGAGCCATAGAAATCAGAGCGATTTGTTGATTTGTAGTAATTTATTTTTCAGAAGAGAAATGCATGATTTTTTTATTATAAACCGGCAGTAAAATGCACTTTGATTAACTTGAATAAAATACGCCGTTTTTATGTTAGTAATTTCGGTTATAAAATGTATCTTCTGGATTTTCCGTTTACGACATGTAACTTGCAAACTGGTAATAAAAATGGCAGCATGTGGTTTAACGACAGTATTTTTAATTCATTATAATTACCTACATAAAACAGGAAAAACGCATCAATTATTTTTTTGAAATTTTCCCAACGTCTTTTCATTTTTGCCATTTTGTTGAAACTATTCGTATACAAATTAATTTACCTAACTTGATATCTTATTTCCTCACCCGATTCGCCATAGACTTATTCCGTACGCAATTAAAGTAATCTCTAGTAATTGTATAACAATCCCATTTCCTATTTAATTAATTGTGCCGGATTTGTCCCATTCCTGAAATTGAATTTTTCCTACCGAATTCTCATTTTAATTTCGAAATTTTACGCTGACGATTTTCTCTTAATTGGAAGCGCCGAATGGACGGACGGAAAAAATAATCGAAACGGTTATTCCTTTATTAACGAAATTTCGCTACGTTTAATTTACCCGTCCATCGCTATTACTGATTGATATTGATATGTAACTTATCTAATTGTTTCAGGGTTATTTTCCTAATCGGAGATAAAATTGTAACATCAGGGAATATTCGAGTATGCTTTTGCTGGGAATGTTTTTTACGTTTTCTCGCTACATTTTCATTGTGTATTCTGTCCTCCAGTCATTTTTCTTAGTTTAATCTTGCTGTAATTTCTTTAAAGCATTTAGATTTGGAATATTAAATAACCAGTAGAGAAAAAACCGTCGGGCTTTCTCCGGGGAACGTTTTTAATCCATTAAATTTGCACAATGCGTATTCAGAATCCGGTCCACTTCTCCCGAGAATTCGCTTAATTTCGAATTGTTACAACTTTAATTCCTCCTAATAACTCCCAATCCGCGCTGACACGCCGGATAATGAGACTTAAATTCAAAATAGTTAGGGTTTGGCCGCCGCAAAAAAAACAGGAGCTTATCCTCACTTTTAATTAAGTTTTGCGAGTAACTTTGTTTAATTAGAAGTGTCAAATGTGCCGTAAACCGGAGAGGATTAAAGTAAACATGAAGGAAAAAACTCGCGTTCGGTTAAACAAAGATAAACTTTTAGTTTGGAGTCGAAAAATCTCGACGAGTTGCCGTAGTGTTAAATCTTGTTAAGTGTATAAGTATGGCGTTAAATGTGTTTTTTGGGGCAGCGCAGATATAATGTGCTTAATTAGTTTTGGGATATTTTACAACTTTATTTTGTTCTAGTTTAAGTTATAGAGATAGTTGGACCATTTGCTAATTATGCTTTGTTCTAAAATGACTCGCGTAGCGAGCCATTTATTTATTTAATACTAAATCAGATTTGATCTAATTTTGGACCATCAATTATGTCAAGGTTTTCTGTTGTCCACAGGCTAATAAAAAACTGAGATGAATAGATGTTCTTAGTATGTTGTGGGTCTAAAAGTTCGAACTTAATAGCCCGACACGAAGAGACCATCCAATCTTCTACCTCGCTATTGTATTTATATTTTTAAAATATCTGTTTGAGCCGCCATCATCCGAAACCATATCATCTAGTCGAGTTTCTAGTCCATTTGAGTACTATTATGTAAGTTCTAGTTTATAGTCCATCGATGGAAAGGAATAAAAAACGAGCACGTAGACCTTCGTTGACCCCTTTCTGCGTTCCTAACGTTGTTTTGAATTACGTTAAGGCATTTCAGGCAGTGGCGTAGACGCCCGGAACAATGAGCTGCGATTTAAACGATTTTTTTGAGTTGGGTTTTTGCTCCCGTAACCAGCGGCGTGTCGCACGTCTGATTATCGATTTTAATGGATAAATATTTGCTTATTTCCGTTCGGTCGGTTTTTGTGTACAATTTGTGTCCACCGAGTTGAAGTTTAATTGATGTATAACTGTTTTGGTCGAGTTTAGTTTCACCTAGATGCGCTTCGAAGTTACTGCTACCGAATTAATTTAATAACATTTCGATCGTGATTGATTATAATGGTTCGTCATGGTGCTTCGTCCGCAAGTTTTGGTGACATTTCCAATTACTTTACCGTTGACAACTATTTCAACAACAAATTTATATTACAATGTACCTGTTTTGTGGGTATCTGTTGTGCAGTCTTTCTTTCTCTATTCAATTTAATTTACCTGCATAATTGAACGCAATTTTTTTACCAGGCATTTAATGCTTCTAGATAAATGACGTGACCAGCACCCACTTATAAACAGTGTTTGTTATTTTTATTTGTATACCTACTAATACATTTCGTGGCGTCCATTTCGATTTTTTTTCATCCGGCTAACAACCCGGTTTCTTTCTTCCTTTAGGTACGCTGACTTGTCTACCGGAGCGTAACTTCTGAATAGTAACTGGAGGAATTCAGGTAGAATAAATAGTTAATGTATATCCTCCGCCTCGGCTAATAAGTAGCTTCTGAAATTTTTTGAACTGTCGGTATATAAAAACGGTAAAATCGAGTTGTTTTAGTACAGAAGGCTAAGCGGGTTTGATTGGGTTTTTAGGAGCACCTCTATTTTCCTGAAGATTTAATGAGATTGTTGTTCTATAGAAATATTTCGTTCTATCTGATAATAATAAGTAAAGAGCGGAGTATATGCAAAAAATTGTTAATATATAGGCTTATGCAACGATTTATTTAAAAATATGCAGTAATTTTCAGAAAAATATCAAATATATGCATTGATTTTCAAAAAAATATCAAAATTGTGCAATAATTTTCAAAAAAATATCAAAAATTTGCATTGATTTTCAAGAAAATAACAAAAATATTCAATGATTTTCAAAAAAATGTTAAAAATATGCAGTGATTTTTAAGAAAATATCAAAAATGTGTAGTGATTTACGAAAATATCAAAAATGTGCAGTGATTTTCAAAAAAAAATTCTAAAATATGCAGATTTTCAAAAAAAAATCAAAAATTTGCTTTGATTTTCAAAAAAATGTCAAAAACATGCAGTGATTTTTGAAAAAATATCAAAAATTTGCAATTATTAAAAAAAAAAATAAAAAATACGCAGTTATTTTCAAAAAATAATCAAATTTATACAATAATTTTCAAAAAAATATATAAAAAATTTGCGTTGATTTTCAAGAAAATATATATCAAAAATAATCAATGATTTTTAAAAAAATATCAAAAATGTGCAATAATATTCAAAAAAACATCACAAATTTGAATTGATTTTCAAAAAAATATCAAAATTATGCAAAATCACCTGAACTATGGAAAAAAGTTTTATACCTAAGATATTGTAAATTCTTTCCTATAATAAATTCAATTTTAAGTAAATTTTATCATTTCAAATTGTATGTAAAATGATTAAAATTGAAAGGATAAACAAAAAGTAGTAAGTACATAAATACATATATTGAACAAACCATATAAACAAATAAAAAATTACAATTCACCATGATAATGAATGAATCAATTTCATTGATGAAAATTAACTTTTATAGTTACTAGATATCAATTATTTACTCATCTCTGCAACCGGGTCACCTAATCGAGTATACAGTACATTTTCCATTAATAAAAAACCCACCATGAACTCGGCCGTGTACAGCGCAATTTTATTTATCGCAAGGCGAAATCGATGCGGACACCTTATGACAATTTTTATTACACGGCTCCATTTGATATTAGCAATTTTTATCAGGCGTTTTTTATTGATTTATCGGCGCTTACCACTGGCTAATAAGTACGTAATAATTTTTACGGTTTCGCAGCTGGAAAATTGAACTCGTAAAACACACCCTGAAGAAATGCTCCGGCGGGTTTATAGCACGGGAATTGACACTAAACGCTGCGTTTGAAAATGCAATATTTCGGGCGGCGAGATTCACTCGGCGGACTCGCCGCTCGAAATTACATTTTAATCATCGCAATCACTTAAACTGTTTGCTAGTAAAATTTCAATTTCCCTGGGATAATGTTATAAGGCCGCTGTCATTGTGCGTTTCTTATTATAACCTCCAAGTTGCAACAACGGGACAATGTAATCGAGTGGGAATATTTTCAAACAGTACGGTAATTGTTGCTAATGACCTACACTCAATAACGCAATTTATACGAGTCAATCATCGAGTGGACTTCAGGAAATGGCCATAAAAATTAATGGCACGATATGGCATAAAATCTGAAATAATCATATTTCTCTTATTTAGATATCAATTTATTTGTTCAAACATTTTTTATACCTATTGTATTTGTGTCAATTGTATCTATCAATAACTGGAGTTGACTGTACTATAATACCTATTTAATGATGAATTTAACGATGTCTATGTTTATGGGAAAACTGAATGGAATGGTATAAAATGTTATATTTTCGTTCTTTCAGAAATTTTCTATTAAATGGAACAAGCACTACATGGCAAGGATTACTTCTTTAATAACCTATTAAAGTTTGATACTGGTAATTTTATAAGTAGAGCTTTTTTTTAATACATTTGCTATTTTTTGTTATATATTTCCATCCCTTCGGTTAAAAAGCACGAACGTCCTTTGTTTTCTTGTTGGTGATTAGCATATTTTTCCAGTAGAAAGGAAAAAGGACATTAAAATTTCCGTAATTTCGACTTATCTCAAATAATAAAGTATCGCAATTCCACGTTTTGCCGGCATCCCGAACGAAATTAAGGTCCTATCCCTGTCCAATAAGGGCGGCAAGGGTTCCCCCAAACTTCATGTATAAATTTGTAAACAGAACGAACAAAAAGCGACAAAGGGCCCGGCGTTAAATAGGTTAACAACTGTCGTTAGCGAATTACGATTTGCCGCGAGCAAAAAATTAATTTATATTTCGTAGTTTTTAACCCGAAATTTCGCCTCGTAATCGCCGAAACGCGAGGATTTGTTATTTTTACCACTGGCTGAAATCGATGGGAAAAAATGTCTTTTTTTAAAGGCCAAAAGTTAGGTACTTAAAATATCATCAGAGAATTTTTGGAGCAAAATGCCTACAATTTTTTGTATGAATATTTTTACTATTAATAAAAATTACTTACGCTTTCTTCAACAAAGCATCATGCCATGATAGATAAAAAGTTAAATTATAAGAGAGTACAATTAAAGCGACTTATTAACAACAAGGGTAAAATTACAGCAATCGAGTAATTCTAATAAAGCCATTGAAGTGTTTAAAATTCTATTTGTTCCTGCACATTCGATGCGAACGTAGACAAGGGAAAATATTTTATTAACGGTTGAAAAGGGTTCACAATTTACTCAACAACTAATGAGATCCCTATCTCGTTTTTGTGGCCATAGATCGGATGGAAAGGGATAAGGGATAGACATAGATGATATAGGGCCCTAATGATGTCCCTTTACGTACAGGAATGTAATGCAATTACCAAATTCTTCAGCAAATATCCAGAATTAACTTAGATTTTATACTTTCATTAAGTTTATTAATAGGCAAGCTTATTCGATACATTTTAAATTTCAATTAAATAGAGTTTTTCTTACTAGAACAGTTTATGTAGGTGAAATAAATATGCTTTCTTCGTGTTTTTTCTCCGGGCAATTACACTCGTTCCATGCGCGTCCGTCCTTCAACCGAATAAAAAAATTTTCTCGGGTACTTTGGAGAGTCGAGAACACGTTTTCGAGAGACAATGGTGTTTGTGAGAACTCCTGCAGCCATCGTGGATTACGAGCACGAAACATACGCTAACACAAAATAAAATAATCGGGTCAATTTACAGCTGTTTACCGTCTGTCGTCCGTCGATTCGAAACTCTGTACTGATAGAGCCGGACAATATGCGGAATAATGGATTCAATTTTCATGCGGCAAGTTGGGCGGTAAATAAATCAATTTCGAGTTTGGTTTCATAAAAATATGCTAAAAGGTTATAATGGAAATGTGTATAAACGAATTGCTCGCTCAACGCTGTTTGAGGTAAACATGTCTTTTGTATTGAGCGTTATTTAGCTACAGGGAGGACAAATAAATCCTGAAGTATAAATAAAGCTTTTTAATAAAAGTTGCTCCTCTTACTGCGGTCATATTCGGTACTTTTTCAAAGGGCCGTGGGGTAATTTTAATCTCGCATTCTCGTCCTGCAAAACCGAGCAAATAAAGAATAACAGAGACGAATGCGGTTATAATCTTATACGGTGCTGCGTTGGAGTCTATTTTTAAATAATTCCCTAACCAAATACGAACGGTCGGCGCAGCTAGGTTTAAATAAAAGATGAGCAGCGAAATTTACATGCTCCCACTCGCTGACATTATCGTTACTTCTGCCTGCTCCTATTATAACCGGGATAAATAATTCCGGGGGTGAAGTATTTTTCGTACTTGGTGATTAGTTGGACGGAATGGGTAATTTTTTTGGGAATCCGGCCCTTTCTTTTGCGCGTACTATACACAATCGTTAGCCCTTGATTTATCGGATTGACATTTGGTAAATTGCCCATAAAATATGGAGGGCGACCGGCGGTTGAAAGCAATTACTTCGATTCAAAATTTGTTGTAATTTTTGATTTAGTTTCATGCCGAATAATAGCCCGTATTTTCGAAAAATATGTACTTTTTGTCGAAGCGTATTGAAAATAAATTCAAAACTCGGGTTATAGTACAATTTGTTTGCGGTAGAAATGTTTTGTACCAAATTAAAATGAAAATTTTTTCATGAATCTTATGCCCGCTTTTACTGTCTTTAGGTATTTCTTTCCTAAGGTAGGAAGTACTTAAATCGAATTTCACCAACAAAGAAATCCCGTACTAAGAAATACACAGATAAAAATTTTATTTTTATATGTATTTTTCTGCATACTTTTGCATGTTTTATTGCCTAATTTTGACGTGTACCTAAACCGAATAAGTGGACATCATAACTGAAATAAGTAGAGAAAAAAGAAGAGAAATTAGGTAAATATACACCCAAATTTTATAACTAATATTTAATAAATACTCCAATATAAGTTACCTCTCATAAAGAGCACCCAGTATATAACCTACATAAAATAAATTAATTTTATCAACTTCCACTATATACAAATATTAAAAAAATATTTACAATGAATTCTCGAGCTGAAAAATGTCTGTCAATATTTGACTATGAATATTTAATATCAATTTGAATTATCTATATTTTCAATTTCATCTGGTGCAGCTCGCATGTTTTTTAAATAACAACAAAAATTTTTTAAATTATCAACAAATAATACTATAAAATCTACTAATCTCAAGTGAGATTTTTATCTAAAGCCTGCTAAAGATGAAAAGCATGGTTAAGTATTTCCTAAAGGCTTTAGGGAAGCCCAGTGAGCTGTCCTAACTTTAGGTACATTCTATCACCTTTAAGTATTACTTAGAGCATGGTGAAACTCAAATTGTACTTAGGACGTCCTAAATCCGGATTGAGTATTACCTAATTTTAAGAATTGGTTAGTGAAATCGGGCATTATTATGTTAACGTAAATTCTAGAAAAGCCTTAAAAGCATTGAAAATCGTTCAAAAATTCATATAAAACCGTAAAACAATCTCAATCTCAAGAAAATCTAAATAATATCTCAATCTTAATCCCGTTTAAATCGAATAAATAATACCCCTTTGTGTCTCTTAAGCATCGGATTCTCAAACTTTAACACCCCTGCAGCATTCCTCATCATTCGTACATGCACAAAACAAATTGCACGTTTCAAAGAGAACGCGTAATTGGAATTAATTTCAGCAAAATATTAAACGATCTGCCCTATCTAACTCGAAACATATCGTTAAATCGAAAAACAAAAGTCGACGCGCCTCGACAAATGAATTGTCGTCGTCGCGACGCCAGCATATCATAGTCGCTCTTCGCGTACGTTCCCTCCGCAGTGGTGTCCCGTTAATTATTTTTAATGAGAACGACGCAAAAACGAGACGTCTCGACGCGATGAGTTTTAATGACGATAAAGGCAGCGAAAAAGGGATATTCGAAATTTTTAGTTCGCACGGCCATCGACTTTGCCCGTGTAATTAGCGAACTGAAAGGGCCCCGTCTAATTGGTTGGCTAAGCGAAACGCGGCCGAACTTAACTTTTAGCAACAATGGAATAGCGGGATTATTATCAAGCGCCCGCGGGCGTCTCTAATTCGAGATGTGCAGATGATCAGCTTGCAGGTAATGATGTATAGTGTTTTCCACAACAGCCAATTTAACGCTTGCAGCTAGAATAGCTAACTTTTATCCAACGCTTGCCGAACGAAAAGAAATTGATTCTACAGTAAGTGATAAATCCCATCGCAAAGTTAATTTTCCGTTAGATTGGATTTTATTTTCTTTAATTTACACTAGGATTTCCGGAGAAACTGAATACCGAGACGAGTGGCAAATAAACAACCTTTTAAAGTTGTTTAATTCAGTTTCTTTTAACTCATTAGTTATATTGTGATGTATACGAATACGTAGAATAAAAGGAATCGACCCCGGCCAGTCGGGGGTTATAGATCCTCTCGGTACACGGATTTGAAATTGTATATGTAACGTACGATATAACGAAGTTAACCTCCCGGAAATATTTAGCACACCGCGGGGAGCTCTAAAACGAGACAAGAATATAATCTCGGAGTGTTGGACCACCGGCTCCGGAAGAAGATTACCTCGAGAACTGTGTGTGGAAAGTCGAGAGTGCAGTTTTTTTTTCTAACTCGTAAAACAATTTACTAACGTACTTATTTCAAGCGGGTTTATTTAAAAACAATTTGATCCCCAAAGTAGTTAGCACTATGAAAGTTATGGGTGAGCAGTTATTTAGTTTCTACTGGCAATTTTAGATGTTTAGAAAAAGTATATTCGAATTTTGATAGGTGGCTTAAAGTTATAGTTAAAGTTAAAGTTTATTCATTATTTTGGAACATATTTTGAGCCCAAAAATAAGTAATAATTCAATAGCTTTTTTAGCAATTTTTGTTTTCACCATTTTGTTCAATTGTGGTTCTGCGTTGAACCGAGTTTAATTGTAAATTTGTGTTGTAAGTATGTCAGTCCCTATTGATCTGTGGTTCAGAGAGAAGTTTACGTAAACAATTCAAAATAATTCACAATAATTCAAAATAATTCAAAATAATTCAAAATAATTCAAAATAATTCAAAATAATTCAAAATAATTCAAAAAATAAGCGAAATATCAAAAGTGATATCAAAATAGAATCAAGTCTATAAATTTTGGCATGTGACATTATATTTCAGTGCAACCAATGTGCCTGAACAGAGTTCAACCAAACTAATGTTGATCTTGCACTCTACAACAAAAACCACAAATTGAACTCGGTTCAAAGTTTCTCGCAGTTTATCTGAAATAACGTTCATGTATAACCGGGCATTAGTGAAACTTCCACAATTCTTCGTTATTAAAATTAACTTTTTAAGCTTCTTTTTTAACACCTTAATGTCTTTATAAATCTATTTTTTCGTCATGAAAATTTGCTTTAAAAAAGCTCTGAATTATTCTACGTTTTCATTTAATTCAACCAATAAAATAATTCTTAAATACCATTTCTGAAAAAATGACCACTTATTCTTGCAATGAAAAGAAAAAATCCTGAAGTAACCAACCTTCAACTTTCTAAAACTATTTTAAACCCTTAACAAAACTTTCAAAACACTTATAAAATAAAAAAGCCCAATGCCAGAAACATCTAAATTCACTAAGCACCGACTTCTCCCCAAAAATTTTTACCTGGAATTACCTTCCTGTCTAGTTCACTGCTTCATTCAATTAATTATCGCTTACTTTATTGCAACGTTTCCACGCTTTATTCGTTCCGAACCGACTCGGGGAATTATCCCGTTAAGCTTTCGCACGACAACAACGACCGGAATACCTCGTAACAGTTCGCAAAGAACACCAAACAATTCCGAGTCAAATCGACTAGTTAGAAAGTTATATCGATAGACGACGTTACCAAGCATCAAACTAATCGTGTTACTAAGATTTCGGAAACGAAATGAAATTGGATTTAATTATAAGTTCTTGAGACGCCCGGCATTGCGAGATAATAGGTCGAGCAAGCTGCACTACATTTCAATGTAGATTTGGGCGGTATTGAAAGAGAATATGCTAATTTTTTTACTGTATTTCCTAAATAGAAGGATCAGAAATAGAGTTTTGTTAATAAAATGTGATCGTAGAAGCTCGAATCTCGGGTGAAACATATAATTACGAACTTCGAATCTTCGAATAATTGCTCGTGTATTTATCTTTGAAACTTAAAGGCCAATTATATCTACGCTGAGCTTATACAATACATCATCATGGTGATTTAACCGAATCAGCTAAATAAACTTCTAATTAACACTAAATTTAGCTCCTTTTTTTTAATTAGTTGAGTTAATTATATTTTTTGTGATAATAAAGCGTTGGAAAGTAATGTAAGATGTGCGTGAAGAAAACAAGCTAAAAAAATACAAAACCTGAGAGGGCTAATCTTTTAATCAAGTTAGTGTATTTGCTTTATCTCCCGATCAATTCGTTCGCCTTTAGAACGGTCCTTGGGCCTTTTTTTACTACTGCAGAAAATGATTTTCCACTTCAATTATACGGCAATCTCTTAATGAATCCGACGCTCCTCCGACGCCTAATTATATAGCGGAGTTTCCTTCAATAAAAACGGAAAAATATGGAAGCAACCGGAGATTAAAACCTGAGCATTCTGATTATATTCGGCGTTTTTTTCAAGCCGCATAGAACCGTTCGGATTGGTCGAAGTAAATAAACCTCGCGGGAAAATAAAATAAAATTTATTAGAGGTGTAAATAGGGATTTTTCAATTTCTTGCATCTCTGCAATAATCCCCATAGAACTTTCTTATGTTGCGAATTAAGTGTAAAATGAAGTCGAAGTGATTGAAAAGTGGTCGAAAGTTTTTCTCATATTGAATCGGTAATTGATTGAGTAGGTACGTTTTACGGAAGATCCATTAAGGCTCGTCACTCAAGAACATTTTAATTAATCTTGAAGAAAAAGTTATTCGAATTTCGCTGCATACCTATATGAACTCAAATTTTGTCAGAGCTCAATGTAAATTAACAAGTATTTAAAATTTATTTGTTGGGATTTTTACTTGTATGTTTTTTCCCAAAAGAAGTACGTTAAAAGCGAGCTTTACATTACGAATTTTATGTGTGCAAAATATCTAAAAAAATTTGAATATCCATCGCCTTTAGAAGAAATTAATGGTCCTTAATTTGAATTCTAATAATGGGTGGTTTTATGTAAAACTACCTAGTTTCAAAGCTGGCCAAGCTTAAACCATGAAGTCACTAGCATTTGAATAATAAACATATATATCATTTGCATCGCTTTGATGTTATTCGCGGCGGATTTTAGTTGTTAAAATGCAAAGAAAATTACTAAATTATGCGCCCTGTATGCAAAGCTTCGAGGAAAAATATTCGCGCGAAGAAAACGCTTCTCACCATTATTCCCTTATTTCTAAATAATATCAAAAATCATTCGCTCTCCTGGAGTTGTGCGAAAAAACCGAAGTTTATTTACAAATAGACAACTTTTGATTCGAGCCAAAGCAAATATTTGTCAGCCGAATATTCCTTTTCAACACCTAAAATATACAAAGTCCGAATATCATTTCCAATAACATTTCCTTCGGAGCGGAACAGACGTATTCGAAGGCTGATAATGTCGGGGCGAAATATCCGAAAAAGGAAAACAAAGAAACGGCGGAGCTCCCGAATAAAATGGATGAAAAGTTTCATTTTATCTTATAGATAAAGGAAAATATTATATATGATATTATATAAACTTGCGTATAACTTTTTGCCCCGGCTGTCCATTTTTCCAGTAGCAACGAAATTTGAACGGTTCGCTGGCTAAACGCCGGAGCATGAAAATGTCTTACAAGTTTGTAAATAAAATTATCTGCGTCCTGTTGATATTATAGCAAACATTAAAAAATAATAAAAAACTTCCCTCAAACGTATTTGTTTTGCACCTAATTACAAAGTTATGCGATAGCAGGAAAAACCAAACAGAAAGTAGCAATCTTGAAGTTACTTTAGCACAATCAGTCACTAATCGGATTCCGGGTTTCCCTTCCAAAAAGTTTTTGTTATCTCCTTAAACATGGGATTATCAGAATCTTCATAGCACCATTTTGTTTTCCCTCAACAGTACTTATAGTTGGAGTCTTCTTTATTACATGAGGGGCTGTGTATAATTGAAAATCTTTGAAAACTAATATTAGTAACATTGATGATTTGAAATTAAGTGGATCTGTATTTATCTAATTGTAGTGCTTTTTTTACTCAAATTCGCTTTTCTAATTTAGCTAATGATCAGTATCTAATGTTAACATTATTTTTTCCAGGTACGTTGATACAAATGCTGAATGCAACGTTAAGCAAGAAGATTCGGTAAGAATTTAAATGAAATCGAGTACGTTTTGTCGATTTGAATTAGAATTGGAAGAGGATCATTAAACTGATTTGACTCGGAGTTCCGTCTGAATTACAATCGTCTCTAACTGAATTTTTTAATAAAAAACTACTCTTGTTTGTTGAAATAATTTCCGCAAAATCGATCCGGCATTTATAAATCAATCGGGTATTCTATTTTAATTCAAGTGGAAATCCCCATTTTCGCTTAAGTACCGCCGTTTAGCAAAGCCAATTTCGGTTAATTAATTAAATATTGACAACGGAGCATTTAAGATTATTAATTAATATTGCAGTCGCCCTCCGCTGTGTAGTAGGGCATTAAGAATTTTCTTTTATTAATGGCTTCGACTCGTTGGCTAAATGGTTATATTGTTTTCCAAAGGGAGTTTTCATATATATTTCACCGTGAATGGAATAAAGCTTGAACGTATAATTTATCTGTGGGTTACGGCAGCGAAGACGACGATAAAATATGATGTACAATTTATGCTGTGCACGAAAAATCTCAACTATTTCTTTCCACAACATGGAGCAAGACCTAAAAAATTCCGGGCAGTATGTAATTGAGTATTCCGCATTTGCTTTGTGGAATGTTTAACATATAAGTGTATCACGAAAAGCTCCAAAAATTACAAAAATAACCAAAGAATTACCAAATAAAAATTAATTTTTGAAAAAATATTCCTAGCAAGCAGGTTACATTTATATCTACAGATAAATTATGAAGTGAAGTGGACATTATTCTTACTAAAACTCCAAAAACAGCAATTAAATTCGCGAAGCATTCGTCAAGCCCCCTTTTGGCAATAAACTAAAGTGGCTTATAAAATTCTCTGCGGCCAGAAATTACATTTAATAATTTCATTTCTAGCGCCGTACGTAACGCGCAATTATCCCTTACGTGATACTGCTGCTTACGTGCCGAATTTATGACACTTGCCTTGTCTCCAATTCCACTAGCCATAATCAAGAAGGGTGGCCGACCGGAGGAATTTACGTCTCCTAATCCAGAAAAGAATCAGGGAAACACAGGAGGAAAACGGTTTGTTTTCTTTGAAAAAGAAAGAAGGTGAACGAACTGACGTGACTGGAATACTTTTGGGTCGTTTAATTTATTAAACTATTTGGAATTGTATCAAGACAAACATTTTTGGCGCTTATATGTTGCTTGATGTTGATTTAATTACTAGCAGGGGGTCACTAGATATTGGGGGGACACTGGAATTCTTGTACATTAGTAGATAATTATTTTGATAGTTTAAGTTTGAAGGAAAATAGCAGATTTCCTTTCTTTTACAGAGGGTTTTTGGGGGGTATAATTTTCTATTTTTTTAAGGTTTTTTTTTGAGGAAATACAAATTTATCTATTCATTATCTATTCATGATTTTTAGATGAGTTTCCTTGACTTATTGTTAGTTTTATAATGGTGCTTTTACATTTGGTGATTATTTCATGAATACATTATTCTTCTTATTATTCTTTCTATTATTAATATTATTATTTATTTTTCGTGATTTTATACTTGGAAAAAAACTTTATTTTAAAATTATAAAAAAAATTTCAAAAAACAATTAGTTAATAAAAAAATAGATATTTTTTCACATATTTCAAAAATGACTTAATTGCTTCATTATCTTCTTTATCTCTCATAACTTAGCAACCCTTAACAAAAGCCTTTGAATCATTGAATTAAAACAAACTGGAAAACTCGATAGATAAATAAAAAACATCACAAATCGGGATCCAAGCCGAGAAAAACTCAATTTCCATTCATTCGCTAATTTCTCCTCGCATTTTTCCCGTCGATTCCAATTAAAACTCCCAAAGTAATTGATGTTTAAATTCATTCGGGCCGCCCTTTCTTTTAGAAACAACATCGGACTTTCTTCGGCACTCTAAAGCAAACGTGGGCAAAAACCCGAACTCCAGACAATGTCCCCGAAGGACTAAAGCTCCGCGAGTTGATCTGCGGCGGAAAAGCGGCCGGAAAAAGTCAAAGGAGTATAATCAGATCGTCTGATAGCTGACAGTGGCCAAATCTCGAGATTAATTGCGCCCTGTCTCCCAAAGAAAAGTAGGTGGTCAGAGAAAAAATGTTTTACATAAGATTGATTAATATTTCGGCGAGGGTTTTTAGTTCGACGGTTGGTAATAGAGTTGGCGAATACGGTTTTTCTTGGAGAAGGGAAGTTTTTTGTAGGGAAGTTTTATCAACTATAGCGCTTATATTGGTACCTAAATTTATCTTAGGCTTCAAAAAAAATTGTATAAATGTGGATATTGATGTAATCTGATTTATTTTGAAAATCCACAATTTTTCTGGAGCTGCGAGCACTGCGAAAAATAAAAGGAACGAATCAATTTCTTAATACGTACGGCGCTTTTCTAAACAAAAGTCACGCTTCAAGGAAAATCAGCCGCAGGATACGCTTTTTCTTAATAATAACTTTACAGATCACATTTCGCTACAAAACATCTATTTGTCTTTCCTTTATGACGACAAAAATCGCTTCGGAACAAACCCTCTGCCGTTCTGTTCCCGTCCATAAATCTCAATTTTCCGCGATCATTTTTTCCGATTTCCGTCTCGTTTTTCTCGGCTCGTAAATTCCCCCGGTCAGCTGCATGTTTATACTAGATTACACTGGCGCCGCATTAAAAATTGTTATGGCAGCGTCTTGCAGAAAATATGACAGGATCAATCTTCTCTCACTTTTTATCGCCTGTGCGGGGTGCTAAAATTGAGAAAATAACTAGTCTGGACACCACTGGATTCGCTAATTAAATTACAAGTCTCGACAGCAAAAAGTAAACCATCTAATAACATTTTTTTGGGTTAATTTCTTGGCGGTTCTGGTATTGAGAGATTCGCAATAAGGGCTCTTAATGGCGAGTTTTGCGAAAGCAAAAACCAACCCTTAACATATGTCTCGCGCGAAGGGGATTAATCAGCTGGCGATTACGCGGCCAGAATGATTAATTTCGTGAAATAAACCGTGTTGAGCAGGCCATTACGGTCAGTGCAGAAAGTAATTGTCTGCAGTCTGAATTTTGACGAATTGTAATTGCTTTTAAGAACAAAATACTGGGTTTTTAAAATATATTTTTCACGCGCTTCTTCGGAGTTATTCTAATGTAATATTGCGAACATTGCAAATAGAAGAGACGTGCCTGATTATATTCACACGTCCTGCATTTTGTCAATGCGAGTTTCATGAACTTTTCGAAAATTGAATTTCGCGATATTCTTGAAAAATCCGTTAAACTTTTCGAATGTATTAGTCCATTTTCCACTTTTCTCTCTATTCTAGAACAACTCGTATTTCGAATTCATTACACAACAATGAAAATCTCGCCTCCATAGCCCGAAAATCCTCTTTATTTTTCCTTTTCAAATCCGGCTCTTGATAAATTTGACGACGTGCCTTCAATAGTATTTTCGGCTCACGGTTCGAGACTGAGACTAAATTTTTGTAAAGCCGCGTTTCTCTTTTTTATTATGTACCTTGCTCCGGATTTTTTCACTAACAAAGGGGATCTTGTGCGAAAATTTCAACCGTTACTTAATCAAAAATGAGGGACACCCAGTACAACCCAACGAGCTTTTTTCTTCAACAGAAGTCAAGTAGTTTGGGTAGCATAAAAATCAAAGTTTGTAGGATTTTTTTTAATCAGCCCAACTCAACTAATTGCCAGTTTAATAGGTTCTTTTATCCGATTTCTGTTGTACCAAGGAACAGTAATAAATTAGCCAGGCTGTCCACGAATTAGCTATTGCACAATATCGATTGATCCCGCTTGGAAATGACTCCCAGCAATTTATTTCTTCGAATTTGATTGTGCCCTCGCATACATACAATCTATTCATCCATTTAGGTGTAGCCTGCTCCGAATTCTGCGCGAGTCCTCGCCGAGTGTTGCATGATTGATTCTGGAAAATTTTCTTCGGTAACGACCGAGCTCCGTACGTGTTTCATTAATCTGCGGCATCCTAGATAAATAGCGGCTCAAAATGAATTAACACGGTTTAGCGGTGCACCAACTGAAAATAATTGAGAGGTTCTGGGGCTGAAGGGATATCGCGGGCGTATCCTTTGAGATATGTTTCAGTTTCTTGGCCGAAATCCGCCTCACAGTAATTGGAGGATGTGCCGTTTAAGTGACTTAAGCCGGAGTTAAATTCGTTCAATTTTCCGTTTCGACGGTATTAAATTGGAATTTAAAGAATAAAGGTCGCTTTAAATGAATTACATAGCGATTAGTTCCTACACAATTCGATGCTACTACAACAATGGTACGTTCAACTGCTGTAATGTATTAATAAATTCAAACTGCATCGAGTTTTTTTCCTGCAGTAAATCAAAGTAAATGATACAGAAAAGTAGTGCGTTTTGTACCTATAAAGCTAACATATTTTTTGCTTAAACGACTTCTCCGCTGGTTCAAGCCTGCAAGTGATTCTGCAAAGAATGGAGACATTTCCGTAATGAAATATAAATTTGCGGGTAGTGCTAGACCATTTTGCATGGCCTTCAACTAGGTTAACTCACCAATCCAATCCCAAGGAAGACAAATGATGTAGTACACGCAATCTGACACGTGTCATATCCAGAACAACTTGTGCAATTCGCTTTGAACTACTTACACCCAAGTTACGTTCGTCGCTATCCGGCTCACAGGTAAAAGGGAATTGAGGATTTATGGTCCTATACCTACCGCCACTCGCTATCATGCTTATGGCTGGGAGCAAACATAAAATATGTATAAAACAACCCGGTACACACCGGTGCAGATCGGAGCGGCGCAGAGTAGTGTAGAAAGGGAGTAATTGTGACAAGTGTTCGCGCTTCCTAAAATACTCTAATGGATGTTCGGCGGTAATTCTCAGCTGTAAACGTGTGTGCATATACGAAGCGTGGAAAATTATATGGTTATCTTGGAGTGAACCATTTTGTGCGGATTTGCGGGTTTACACGTTGAGCGTATTATAAAATTTCGAACACGTTCATGTACTCTTTAAAAACACGTTGAAAAAACTTTATGATCACATATATCTTGCTTGTTTATTGCTCAATAATGTACTGGGATCTACTGTTGAATTTTATTGTTTCGATTTTGTATCAAATTCATTAGATATTTTTTGCAGGTAGGTTTTTCTTTGAATAAAGTTAAGGCGACGGTGAGAATTTTAATTAACTTGAGTAGGTAGCCTCTTCTCCGCCAAATTAAAATGTATATCACTAGAGTAATTTAATTTAAAATTCTTACTGAATTATAAATAGGTAAGTAGATACCTGAATAAATACAAAATGTTCCTCCGAAAATAAGAAATATTCTGCCGTTTATACAAATTGCCGCAGGAATCTAATATTGTAAATATTTTATACGATTACACGAGGGGATTAAAGTGATTATAATGGAATACTTTTAATATTGCAGTAATTTCTGAGACTTGAAATTGCAAGTACACTATTAACTTTATTTAAGGACCTAGTTTCGAAGAGATTTCGTTCGAACATTATTACTTATTCAACTAGTTGGTAGAGTTTAGATTTTATTAGATAAATAAGATTTGGTTCACTGGTTGATTGGAGCAGAAAGTATATTACTAGTTTCCTCTAATACTCTTAAAACATGCGCACTGAATAACGGGCAAACCACTGAAAATACACGGTTCACGAAAAATCGCTTCGTTTATTTTATTTCCTAAATTTACTCTCCGATCGCAGACAATCAATATCACGAAAAAGACAACGAGTTTCCTCCGCGGGTCGAGAGTTATCACCTCGTTTGACTTAAAACCCCATCGTAAATTTTTAAAAAATAGGTCTTTATATACGAACGCTCAGAAAATAAAAGCGGGCATTTCTCTCTCTGCACATCCCCTGCCCTTCCTTTCCCATTCTAAAGGCAATAAACGCGACATTATCCTGAGCCCTCGTTCTATAAAATATTCATAAACACAGGCCAAAGAAGTTTGAATAAATTAGGCGTTCTTCTTCTATTTTCTGTATACTCCCTTTGACAGGTTGTTTTTAAGATTATTACGTTGATTTAGTATAGTGGCGGTGCCGGTTTTATTCGAGAAAAATTACGAGTATACAAAGGTGAAAAGTCGTTATGTTTCGATTAGGAATTTAATTATAAGTTTTGAAATGACAACGTGACAACACCGCTATATATTTCACCGGATTAATGTGAACGTATTAGCGTAGTAAAGAGCTAGAATAAATGACATTCAAGATGCAATCCTTTATACTTTCGATCATTATAAATCCATTTACTGTCCTACTTTGATGGAATATTATTTCTCATCTCGCCCAGGACGACGCCACGTTCCTGCCGCGCTCTTGTACGGGTGTTTTAGCGCTTTTTCGCAGCAATCGCAGTTAATAGCAGCGGCGCTCGGAAGCGTTGTACATTGTTTTAAAATGCCACCCGTAACGTCTTTTTTTATTAACATTACGAGCGGTTGCGCGATTCAATAACGCATCGAAACCGTGACGATTTATCATTACAATTCGTTTTAAACGCGACAAGCGTTTCCCGGATTGCCGCTAATTTATGGGCAACATTATCGACTTCCAGATGCCGCAGCATTTCGGCCGTTTGTGCTGAATATTTAATTCCGGTTGGTACTCTCGCTGGCGGACTATATGAATAACTAAATTCGATGTAACCTCAAGTATACATTTTTTTTAGTAGTAAATATCATAACTCATAATTTCCATACAAGCAATACAAATCTGTCTGTTCGCACATAATGATGTTATTCGATTTTGTTTTCTGAAACGTAAAAGGCCAATTTTTTGTCTTTTGCCAAAATAATGTGATAAATCGCCCATAATATTGCACCATTACTGTTCATAAGATAAGAAAATTACCTTTTACGAGTAGGAAATCTCAAGTATAACAATGAAGAAGATTATAAATGCATATAGTTTGCAAGAAATGAAGGATTATATTGCAAGGGTAGTAGATTTTCTCATCAAAAGTGATCCACAGAATATTATTTGATTGGTTTTTTGGCACTTTTAATCTTGTTTTCCTAGACGTAAAAGGCCAAAGTTTTGTCCTGATATTTAAGTAAGATTAGAAACTTTTTTCATTATAAAATTTGAGCAAAACATATAAAACTGGACTTAGGATGAATGCCCATAATGTTCCACTATTCATAAGAAAATCCACTACCTTTACCAAGTGGAAAATCTCAAGTATTGTAATGAAGAAAATTGTATGTGCTTGTATAGTTTGCAGGAAATAAAGGATTATAGTATAGTAAGGCCCAGTTGTAGATGCATATTTAAACTGTGGTTATGTTTTCCAGGAATTTTCCAGTTAAATTTGTAGTTAAACTCGGTTCAACGCAGAACCACAGTTGAGCTAAGCATCTACAACCTGACCTAAGGCCACAGGGCATTTTCTAGTCAAAAAGTGATCCACAGATATTTGATTGACACGTTTATTCTTGTTTTCTAAATATTAAGTCCATATCAAAGAACCTTTATCTGAAATATCCGACATCTACAGAAATTGAATTAAAATACATTAAAATTTAAAACAAACAAAACCACGGCAATCAAATCATCCGCATCCGCATCCAAACCTAATTAGTTATTCGAAATCACGGAATCGGAATCGAGAAACGAAAAACCTTGGGACCAGCAACTCCGCCGGCGAAAACAAGCAAAATCGGAGCGGCCGCGTTTCCAGAAAACGCCATTCGGATATCCATCGCATGATTTAAGGGAGCGTATTTATTTGAACAGTGCCCTAGGGCGGCCGGGGAGGAGAGCGTCATTGTTGATTCCAACGGGTAGCAAATGACATGCAACTGAATACTTGCACGTACGTAGGAAAACAAACAATTTTAAAACGCGATTGATTCGGGAAATCGTGTTAGTATCTGAGTATCGACGCGTGATGCTTTTTCATTTTCTTTATTGGATTTACGCGAAAAGCGTTCCGGAACGTGAGAACGTCGATATTGGGAGTCGTGTTGGAAGGATCGGGGCTAGGATTTCGGTGTTTAATTAATTATTATACATTTTGTTTACAGTGTCCCGTACGAATCTTTGTTTACCCGATTTTTTATCACCAATTCCCGAAATTCTCGCCACCCTTATATTACAAACATCGATGTTTACACCTAAAACAAAAATCATGTTGTTGCCTAAAATTAAAAAACAATATCGCCGCATTTTCATGATTTTAGAGACATCTCGCTAATTAACTCTAAGGATAAGCGTTTCGCTTCATTAACGGACAAACTGGAGGATGTTGTTAGAAAGAAAGTTGGAAAAGGTTTTCTCGCGAAATAAAATTACCGGAGGCAATATGCTAATGCAAACTTTACTGACGTTGAAAGCTGGCTGCTCTTACATTGTTACTTGACAACTGATAACGCTGTTTGCAAAGTAAAAACCGAATTTTTATTTCGAGAGCAGGAGGAAAATAAGCGCAAATCAACCAAAATTTTACCAAATGGATTCGCATTAATTTTTTGATGGATTTATACGTTTTTTTACTGTAAAAAGTTTTAAGTAATTTATGTGGTTTTAAAAAAAAATCTTTACTTTTAGAATACTTTATTTTGAATAATATACAGGGTGTTGCAAAAAGGTGCATACTCCTTAAACATCATTAAAAAATCGCAATTTCGGTTAAAAATACATAGAATCCAAATACCTACACACCATCTAATTTTATTATTTAAAAAAAATCAATCAACATTACGAAAAAAAATATCTTCATAAATCATAAAAAAACCCTGTACAAATTGACGAAAAATTATACAAAACATATCACTAAAAAAACTCCATCAATCCCGAAAAATCCCTTAAATAGTTGACTGGAAAAATGCATGGAATCCTTTAAAAAGTGTCCCTTAACCAAGCAAGGAAAAATAGCGATCCCTCTTTATACGTACAGGAACATAATTGTTCGGTCCAGATTCTTTTTATGAGAGACAAAGAAGCCAATTTCCAGCTCGCGTTAATCCCTAGCCCGCTCCTCTATTCTATGAGCTTCGCTCATTCGATAATCTCTTCATTAATTCCGAGTCCTCCTCCTCTTAACTTCTAGTCCAGTTAGCTTTAGTTTTTCGCACTTAGGAGCATACATGGTAATTAAAAAGTACGGCGTTGTTTAGACTGCGCGAAACAAGTTATAAAATTTTTATAAAGTTACGCCGTAAAATGTAATAGCTAGTGATCCGGCTATTGCTTGTTACTTTTAAGAGAACATAAATGCTAGTTTTAAACTTGTACATAAAATTTTTAACCAAAATTTCCATTTATTTTCCGCAATAAACCGTAAAACGCAGCAAAATGAACACTATAAGCGTAATAATAATTCGACTTTATGTGTGAACATTCGCCAAGTTCATAAAGGCGAAGAAAATAATAATAATCCGAAAAATAATAACTAGAAAGTCCAAGGAAGTTGTTAAAGTTAAAAATACAAAAGATACTTAATAAACAAGCCTAATAAGTTAATATCCACACGCTTCTTAAATTTATTTGTATTGAAATCTCTAATTTCTAATTAAAAAAATTCGAGGACTTTATTAGTGCAAGTAAACCAGAAAAAGAGTAGAAATCGAAGTTCCACCAAGAAATCACTTTTCGACTGAACTAAAAATGTTCCCAACTTTACTTTTCGATTGAAGTAAATTAGTTCGCAGCTCGAAGGAACTCTCTATTAAGTTTTAGCATAAATGTGACCAATTTCGAGTTGCAATTCTGCGAGGCAAACTGAACTTTTCGAACTTCCCGGAGTTCCCTACAAAGCCTAAGGACATTAAAATCTACCTGACGTTGAAGTCATCATCACAGCAGAAGTTACAATAATTAACGGAATTAGCGCATACATAGCGTTAAAATAAGATGTTTAATTTCTATTCTATTTTAGAATATATCCTATTTTAAAAACAATCGCTAGTAAACGAGAAAAGGAGCCTTCTAGTGCTCTCCTGTGGATCCCTTTTCGAGTTGACATTCCCGCAGAAGATTTGATTAGCATGAGAAGCTGCTCCTTGCAATCGGTGGCAGGGAAAAGAAACCGCAACAGGAAAGTTTCGCAGACACAATGGTGCACTCATCATTTATTAAGGAGCACTTAGAGTATCGGATCAATTTCTACCCGTTCGTTGTCGGGATGTTTGCAAGATGCACGAAAAAATTTATTTGTTTTGTTGTGTACATCTGGTGTAGAATTATCATCTAATGGAAAGTAAATAAAGTGGACAATCACATAAGAGATGTGGTTAGAGATAACCAGATAAAATTTTTGACCAATCAATTTAATATGAATGTTACAAATCTGAATAATTTATCTCAATTCATGCGAAAGTTTCCGGTTAGCGAGATTTCCTTTAAAAAATTCGTTCTGTTTTCCAATCGTCTTCATTTTCCTTTTGTCCCAATGGCATAAACTTCCCAACTTTTCAGCTCGCAACAAAAACCGTAATATGAGAACCACCAGCGATCATTTTCAGCGTCTACATGGCATTCAAACTCGCCCGATTCTTTTCAAAATAAAAAAACTTGGAGAAATTTATTAATCCGAAGTCTTATATAGCGCGTTTAATAAAATATTTAGCTACGTGAGTTCCGTCTGAACGTCTTGCGAGAGATTTAATACTGGCGAATTTTTGTTGTTTCTGTTTTTATCTTTATTTTTGTTGGCGTAAAATGTGTCTGAGGAAACAGGGATTACTTTCCGAATCTGTGTTCCCGCTAAATAAATCTCCAAGGTAAGATATCTAGGCGCAGATTATTTTCAAATCGGTATTGTATCCTTTCCTTGATTAACTATAATACTCCCGGTGTTGGTAACATGATTAAAGTTTCTGACACTCTTTTGGCTCGTAAATAATTCAGTCTAATCGGATCGAAACGAACCCATTATCATCGCGTAATAAGCCCGAAACAGCTGTCTACCGCACATATTGGTTCAGCCAGTCTCCTCGAAGACGCTTCCACCGAAGCCACACGCATTAAGTATGTGCAAATCAATTAAATTTACAGTAAAGCTGTCGAGGTAAGACAAACTACAAACGGATTTAATTCCTTTTGCTACAGGCGAGCATCGGTCTCGCTCCAAACCCCTCGTTATCCTTTTCGTTTGGATATTTGCTTTTAATTAGTTTATTTCTTGCATTTGAAGATGTGCGCAATAACTATATTATTGATGACTCGCAGAAAGGTTGGAAAGGGCGCTAACGCCAAAGTTTGTTTTTTGTCGTTATAACTCAAAAACGGTTGAAAAGAGAATAACCCCTTATATGTCATATTATAGAGAAAAACATTCTCTACAACTTTCGAAGAATAAAATTTTTTTCGAAATCGCATCTTTTTTCGAGACATTGCCGAAATTGCGAAAAAGAAAATTTATTTTTCCTATAACTCCGGTAAATAAGATTTCCTGGATATGCGGTTTGCGTGAGGTGATTGGTAATATAGTAAAGAATATTTTAGGAAATTTCAAAGAAAATCGTCGGAAGATTTTCGGAGAAAAATCCGAAAAACCCCAAAAATACCCTAAAAATCCGGTTTTTCACCAGGAAGGAAAAGTTTCTGGGTTTCGAAATGTCAATTTTCCGATAGATCTCGTCGAGTTACGTAGGATGGCGTTTTTTCCGCGAAGATTTTCCTTCGCGTTCTAATTATGTCGGTTTCAGTTGTATATGACTCGCGAAAAGGTTGGAAAGGGGTCTTCGACCAATTCGGGCCTCGCTCGCTGCGCGAGCTCGACTGGACAGTTGGGTGCACTGATATTATTGATGATTCTTCTCTTGAAAAAAAATCAAAATCCGGATGTATCTCGAAGACAGCTAGCGTGTAGTATGTTATGCACCCTTCGCGGTTTAGGCAGGTAACCCATGCTGCACCTATGGAGCCCCTAACGGGCTCGTGAACATCGCGAACAACCGCAAGCCGGGGTAGTAATGCTTTCCACATTTGCCGCAACGTCACCTTCTCGACCGCCCTAATAAAGACGTCGCTAGTTCGGGGAAATTAAGCTTAGAAAAACAAACACCGATGTTCTCCGCGTCTTTCGCAAGTTTCTTTAACGCCAAGCGAAACTTCTGGCGTAATTTAATTAAATTCGGTATGTGCCGGAGTGCGGCTGGCTGTACAATGAAACTCATCATTTATTAAGAAGCACTTAGATGGCGATTTCCTGGCGTGTAAAAACGACGATTTACAATTTAGAGCGCCAGTTGCTTATAAGTCGCCGGGTTTAAATTGTATTCGGCGCGGTGCGGGGAATATAAATTCGGAGGATTCGATTTAGGAGTTGACGGGGTTAACGCCGCAAAGGGATGCTTTGTTTACACGCGGAGTATCGCTGGATGTTTGGACTGGTATTTAATACCAGGCGAATTAATATACAGGAGTAACAGTACTTGTTTGACTATTAAGTTGTGGGTTTATTAGAAATTTGCGCCGAGCTAAGGGGTGTTTTTTGATGCTTCTTCTAAAAGGGGTGCTAATTCAGTGTTATACGATGCCCGATGATGGAGAATTATTCCGGAATAGAGAAATCCTCGTGTAATTACACGATGGCGTGTACCGCATTGTGCATTGAATTTCTTGACTGGCGAGTTAGGAACAATACGCGCTGTTCCATAACGTATTTATTCCAGTTTGTTGGGAAATTTTAACGATAGTTTAATAGGCTTTAACGGTATTTTTAAAAAGTCGTTACCAAAATGAGTGGCTCGCTTTGTAACACTGGCGATGCGCCAAATTTCGTCGAAATTCCATAAAAAGGCGCGAATTAATTGATAAACCAGCAGCTCGTTTAATTTTAACTTCGATACATGCACTCCATTATTGACAAAATTGATTACTTTACGTTATTATTTGCACCTAAGGCTACCTACTCGTACAATGTTCTAATCGATGAGTTATTAAAAATACTTTAAAATTCAATAAGCAAGATGATTATGAAGAACCGGACTACAATTCCCAAACGAATAGCCCGCCGAAATTAACGATGTAAATCGTTATGATCATTAATATCCACCGTCGTGATGCCATTTCAACGTATGTATGCGATAATAGCGGGTCCGAATTTAATTATAGCGGCTCCGCTATTGTCTAATTACTGCGAAGATTTACTTACCTATTACCAGTTTTATATGTGCCCCACCGTTTTACGGAAGCTGCCGCCTCATTTTCCATTTTATTCGTTCCTGTTTTGTTTTAATGGCGAAAATCGATAGCGAAAAACGTAAATCATTTTGGAATTTTAATTGAGTACGAAGGTAGAAAATAAATTCCAGTCTATTATTTAGAGAATGCGAACCGGGTTAAAAACTTTTCATATACGGGAGGTTGTTACCTACTAACCATTTACTAGCGTTTATTTTATAAAGGGAGGTATGCCTGAAATGAATAGTTTATGAAATATGTTTCTAGTAGTGTTCCAATAAATGTTTTATTAGTGTGTAATTTTTTGCTATCAAATAAACCAATTTTATTGGCGAAGAATCAACGAAATACTACCTAGAGCAACAGAATTTGTTTACGAACGAACTTGAGCGAAGTTTGAGTGTTTTTTTTTTAGTCGGAAGCTTCAGAGCGGGTTCGTGATTGACGATTTTCGTTTTAGAAGGAGACGCTAAAAAATTTATCGCTTTAAACTATCAGTAGTTGGTCCGGCCTTTTTGAGCCAATTTATTTTCAGTCAGTCGGGATATAGTACAAATGCTTTCCACTTAGATGTGGATTACGTTGCGAGATTGCTTGCATAGCCGCGCACGAATATTGAAATGCCAATTTTAAGAAATATGTCTTCGAAATAATACTCCTGTCCTCAAAATTTTGTGATATATGGTCGGTTTTCCTGGGTTTATGGGTCAAATATCGCTTCTCCATATAGCAGAAATGATTTAATGAAATCAAAATTTTAATTTATTTGCAAAAATCCACCAAAACTTTCTGTGATTTTACAACATTCGATATATCTTGCAATATTTATATTGCATCTAATAGCGACTCACCTTATATTTTTGCCGTTTAGCACAAAGTTCTATTATTCTCAGACATCTTACTCTTCGTTTGTAGGATCTCCTCGAATACATTTTGTGCTTCGGAACTTTTCAAGTATAAGCACGTATTGTGCATTATTCGAGTATAATTTTTACCATTCCTCCTCCTATCATTCGGCATTCAAAATCAATCCTCTTACGGGGGTTGTTTCCCTAAAACGTCAACGTGTACAGCCAAGACAAATTTTATCTCCGAAAATACCTACCTTCCCGTAAAGCGGACTTTGGAACAGGGATAAATCCGATCTCATCAAGCCCAAATCGGAAGTGTATACAAATAGCTCAATAACAGAAGAAAGGATACAAATTTACTAGAAGGAGCAAGAAAGAATAGAGGGAATTTAATGCTGGACGGATATTTCGATTATATTTTCAGAGAAGCTGATGGTAAATTTTATGCTTGATACCTACATAAAATTTTGTGTAATGGGGGAATTTCAGTATAGGTGTAAAATAAAATGTACAGTTAATTATACAATATTCACAATTTTACTTAAAAGCTTACCAACTCACCTAAGCTCATAAATGGTGCAAGAACTTTAAATTCGAATGTAGTAAACTGAACAAGCTCTCGCTCGCGCCGCGAGCTTGATAGTTTTTCATCATCAGCGAATTCATCCCGGAATGTAATCGAATACATCCCTTTCGCGCCGATCGTAAATATCGAATCGAATACAGAAATGGCATTCCCGTATTCCACTTTAATCATCTTCGAATTTCGAATAAACCCGAAGCATTACAATAACGCCTTCCATAAAAGAACGCAAAATTAAATACAGATCCGCTTGTGTTTCACTACAAATGAAAATTCACTACCTGCTGCTCGGGATTTTCCGGTAATACGGGCTTTTTATAGATATTGGAATTGCAAAGCAGGTCTCTTATCCAAAAGCACAATGCTTTTGCCGCGTCTTCGCAAACCGAATCCGAATACAAGCGGAGACGTGTAAATGAAAAGAAATATAAATTGAAACGATTTGGCCACTTTCCAAATAAAATTAATCAAGCGAGTACACTGTCATGAGAATAATTCTAGACGCGACCTGCGCGAACTTGAAGAAATTTTTTTATTACTAGAAAGTTTATAATATCTACTATTTTTTATTATAAATCTGTGTGTAACCATTTTTCGAATTTAAGCAATTCTATAAATTTGTCAATTCTATTATACCCTCTCCATATTCATCGCCCCTATGGTCGCGCGTCCTCAAATTCAATTAGCGTCATTTCAAGCTCGATTTTTCATTTTTCCCGGCGCCACTACCTAATGAACGAAAAATCCTGCTCTATAATATTCCGAAATTATTTCCTTCGGCCGTAAAAATTCCGATCGGGATCATTCCATCATCGCGAGCCGTTTTATATTAGAAAATCTCTTTATTAATTGGTTTAAGGTTAAAACTCGGGAGATGATAATAGGGGCTCGCGAGGACCTCATAAGAGCAATTAGAAGTGAAGGGTTCCTTGAGAGCTTTCGTATCGCGCTAATGGCACGAACGCCCGGCTTTCTTGCGCTCTCGCCCGAATAGCAAAAACATATCGAAGATACTTTTTCTTATTGCGCATCAGTCGTGAGAGCCGAGGAATTTATTGTGCGCAATTATTTATGTCGGAGAGATTTGTTTCGTTTAAAGTGCTGTTTAGAGCAGCAAGCCTGTATTTTACATTTAATAGATAGAAAAGGATTAATTGCGACAAAATAATTGGAGACGTAGCCATGCAATAAAAGTTGCGCAGGTTATGTCTCTAGCTATGCTTGTCGAAGTATAGGCAAATGGTTAAGAGATTTTAAAAATTGTATGTGATGTTTTTTTTGTGTTTCTGGATCGGGAACACCTTTAGATTTAAATAATAATTCGCAGAGCTGGAATATATCGAAAGCGGAGCAACGGAATTGAATATTAATTTTACGGAAATCAAATGAAAATTCTTGTTCGAGGTTCGTGACGCGTTTATATGTGACACGATTCTGATCCAAACAGCAAACATACTTAGAACGAAAAAGCGGATTTAATGGGAAAAATTCCTTGGATTTTACTGCGCCAGTAACGTATAATTTCAGTTCGTCGAAATTTAGAAAAGGCGCGCTTCCGATACAAAGAGCGTTCTTCAATAGTGATGGGTTCGTGATAGAAATAGTCGTTATTTGAATGCTAATTACGTGTTGTAAACCTGTTGGATTTGATTTCGAAAGTTTTCACTTTTCTGTAGGTTAGTATTTAATTTTTACAAATCGGAAATTGTAGATTATTAAATTAATTCAAGAATTAAATTTCCCATGCGAGCAATGTTAATTATCTAAAACGTGATTTTTATTTATGATTTCTGACACCCACTGTAAGAAATTCATTAATGAATTAAAAATTTCCTTAATATGACTAGGTGGGAACTTATTCATTAGTAAAGTAACAAATTGTTTATGGGATAAATTCCTAAATTAAGTTAACTCTCTAATTAACGCCTACATAAATTACTGAAATTTAAATTCATTACAAAAATGAGATATATTTGCTTGCGTTCTTTGAGGACGCGTTTGACCTCGCCGTATAATTTTATTAAATTTAAAGCATTTGCTTTTTACAGAGCGCCCAACGGAGCAGTTATTAAATTTCCACCAAGTGTATATTTCATTTTTATTTACTAGTGTAACAGTATTATAATAAAGTACCTACAAAAATTTTCTCTAAATTATCACAGCAAAAGTACAAACTGAATATAACAGCGTTTTTAGTAGCAATTTAATTATTACTCGATAATAGTCTAAATTGTTATAATTATAAATTTTTCTTCAACCAATCCCATTTAATTTGTAATTTTCATCGATTTCATAGTAATTTCCCGTAATAACTTCACAGACGACTGGCTGTTTCTGAACTTTGTAATAACAAACAAATCGATTTTCTAAAATAATCGAATAGTAAATTCCAACTCGACAAACATTATAAAATCGAAACGAGGCCCGGAAGTTTTTAGCTTATTTGATCGATCATTGAGCGAGCCCTTCCAAATTATTTTTCGAACTAGAAACTGCGCTCACATCCATTTAAAACCCCGATAACAAACGTAGACTAAGTAGAAGTTAACACAGTTTTCCATTAATTTACGTCGAGAACCTGGAGAAAATACGCGAAGTAAAACTTTTTCGATGCCATAAAACTTCGGGGGAATCTATTAATAACGTGTTCCAGGCCGCTTCGACAAAATATTAAAATTTCGACTTTGTGCCGAAGTTGATGAATCGGGAAACCACAGGGAGAAAACCTTATCGCGAAGTGACGCCGAAAACTGTACAGCACCGTAATCGCCCAAATTGTACCTACCTAAATTATATTTCAATATACTTGTCTATTTATTATAAAATATCTAAAAATGGGTTCTTGATGAGTACATGCATTGCTTACAAGTTTCTATTAGGCACTAAATTTTTTTGAAAATTTTGTGAAAGTATCTAATTTTCAATATAAATTCCATTTATATCTTGACCATTTAATTTCTGTCATCAATCTAAATCGCATGAGTAAGCACTTGTAGAGTTGATAATAATCAAATATACAACCTTTAACTTTCTAGCGATAGAAACTTGATATTTTTTTCTCTTGTAATATTAAATGGATCTGTTTTCTTTTGAATGGAGGTAGAGAAGCGATCATATTTTAACCGTTCGAATAAAACGTCAATGTAACTGACCTCAAAAAGCAGTAAATCGTTTTCTTTTCTAATTGGCAATCTGAACCTGCACAAAGCTCGGCCATTTAAATCCCTTTCAGCATGAATTACAATCTCTGCGAAATAATAACCTTCAGAGCGCTCCATACGACGGGAACGAGGGAAAGCCTTCCTTTTTACATCCTTTTCGAGTTATTAAATTCTTATTATTTCTTAGCAGAACTCGAAAGTGCAATAAATATTTGCAGTTGCTTTCTCGATTTCAGTAGTACCGTCACGTTTCCTCGTTTTATTATTGTGTTCGAAACGCGAATTTTTGGAGTAGATGTAAATGAATTGTGTTGCTACTATAACGCAATAACTCATTTCCTACGTTCATCGTATGCATTTCAACGACGCACTAAAGGTGCAAGCAATGCGAGAAAGCTCTAAAAAGGTTGAATATCAAACAAATAGCCAACTTAGCTTGGCATGAATATAAATATCATGTGTACGGTTCAACTAAAATAGCTGAAGACGTGACTGATGCTGCACATATCTGATGTTGTTTCGACTCCGTCTCTGATACGTTCATGGGCATCCAATATCCTTTCTTCACATTTCGAACGTGTTCTTATTAGTGACATTTACGGCTGGCAAACAAGCTCCTACTTCCATAAATATCCGCTATTTTCGACAATATCCTTGCACTGATCAAGCAGCCCATATACAAACAAACAAATCACTTACTTAAATTGCGACGCTCTGCTCTATCCGTATCCGATATTATTCATTGGACTCAAAATGGATAAAGTTTCCGAAATATTAGATTTATCTGTCGCGGAAAAAGTTTTGAATTGCAGAAGACCTAACCTCAAATTGTCTTATCTGGGAATACTGCAGTCTAAGAGTGGGTATAAACTATTCCCTGACAAAGATCTTGTTATTTCACCGATGCTTTAGTGGCTGGGGAAACGGTGTGATTCATAGCTATTGCCGGATGTATCGATTGTTGTGTATAATTAACAAAATTGAGGCTACTAGCCGTAATATACTGGAAAAAGAAGTTGTATTAGTAAACAAATTTAATGCTGAAACTCTAGTTACCCACTACATAAAATTTGTACTGGTTATAATAATGCATAATATCGATTTAATATTGGGTTCGTTCGATAAATTATGCATTGCGTTAATTAATATTACCACTCTGGTAACAAATGTTCGTAGCCAAATATCGGGTTTCAAAATATTCAAGTTTCGCGAAAGCTTCAAAGTAAAAACGGCTGATCTAATAAAGGCGATTTTTTCTCTCGTATGCTTCACTATAGTCCCCTCGACAACAATTAATGAGTAAACTTAATTCCGAATCCAATTATATTGCCATTAAAACTGCTATTTTCCGCGCAAAATTGCATTTGGGTTTAAAAGGATTTCCATATTATAACTTCACAATTCCCCAAAAGTGATATTTTATCCTCTACGCCTTTAGTCTCGATGGTACGATGCGCTGAAAACTGTTTTGCTAATTGCTTTGCATGTGCGCGAGCTTAATCCATCATATGCATACGGTTGAATTGAAAAGAAACCCTTTGTTAGAATGTAAACAGGCAAGATTTTTTACAGCGCGATTAATTTTGTATTTTGCGAGCCTATGGTGATTTTATAGAGCGCCCACGCAACACTAAAAACAGTGTAAAAGCTCGTCCGAAGGCATCTGTATCAAACCCTGGAAATAATATAAAATTAATCGAATTCAATTCAATAAATGTCGCAGTATATCCCATCAACTACCGCCGGGACTACTTCAGTCGGGTCGGTATCGTACGTGTTCCGCATTCAAAATAATTTTCGAATCGGCTTTTTTTTATTTCTCTGCATTGTATTTAACACAGTTCAGTGATATCAACGGGCCTACGGATGCGAGCTTTTGTCTAAACGCTCACTATTGTTTTTCGCTTTATTATTTTCTTTGAAGAGCTACTAGTTTGGAAGTTCCAACGATAAATGTAGTTCATATTGATTATGGTTCAATTGATAATTTTTGCATTGGTGTGTAAATGCTTCATTTCTACTAAAAAACTGATACCTCTACAAGAATCATTCTTTAACATATATCACTAAAAAAAGCTTTATTAACGATTTTTTTTATTTTTCAGGTGAGTTTCTTACTAAATTACCACAATTCTCTTTGTAAGTATAATAGACATTAGTACTTTATTTTTGCCATTAGATAAATACCATAGGTACTAGTAAATTTTATTAATGACCACAGTCAATTAATACATTGAAGTAATTTACATTTAAATTTTATTTGCAACTATTTTAATATCTAGTAATACTAGCCAAAATTTAATTAAGAAATGCCGCAAAATGTCAACATCTATTCACCGGAATATTCGTATTCTTGGAACTTTAATTAATGCAGTTAAAAAATGAACCTCTTAGAAAAACTTTTAATAATTTAATACTCTGTACAGAAACGGAGAAGCAGAGGGGAAAAAATTAAAATTTAATTTTCCTTCGGTTATTTTAATATAAATTGATGGCCGAGTCGGTTGCATTACTGGCGATTCTTGACAATTTTTCTGTTTTTTATCAACGTTATTAAAGCGCGTCAGAAATTGCTCGAGAGATATAATCAGTTTTTTCTTTAATTAAAATTTAATTTAGCCCCGGAAACCCCAAAACCGGAAACGGAATTCAAGCGAATTGAAGAAAGGAAAATTTTGAAATGTTAGTTCAATAAGTAGTTAGAGGCTTGGTTGTTATTAAAAAAATATGAATATTACTGGGAGAATTTCCTCCTTAATCAAGATTTATTATTGAATGCAAAATGAAACGAATTTTTATAATTTAAGGCACTTCATTAACTGGCCTAATTGAACAGGATGAGACGTGGAAAAATATTAAAAGCATAAATTTCATTCGGCTCTTTTTAATTGAAATTAATTATCTAGGACGGCCGAAAACTTTGGGTTTTTTAACAATCGTTCGGTTTTTTATCCGCTCTGTTAAAATACGTTGAAATTTTCACCGAAGAAATTAATTAGTTTTAACTCACCAATTTCTTTTTCTTTCAGTCGAATGAAAATTCATCTAAAAATTATGAGATGATTAATTTTTTCAGTACATCTTTCGCTTATTGACGAGAGTCTGAATTCTGATAGTTTCCTTAAGGGTAATTATATTATCCTATTAAATTAATTTGGATTTCTATATCGAAAACGTTTAGTCAGCTAATCGAGATGAAGAAGGTGCTCGATTCTCGAGATTACCCCATTTGTCTCCACTCTAACCGTGTTTATATACGTGAAATAAAGATGGAAGAACTTTCAGAACTATTGGTTTATTTAATTCCGAGAATGGAAAACTAATTTCATCGTAAATGACCGGGATTTCGAAGGATAAGAAAAACGAATCGGAAGAGGAAAATTGGGAAAAACCTATGACCGGTTTAAATCTAACTAAACATTTCGTTGAATTGTGACGAACCCGCCTGTACGGAATATCGTCTGACTAAGATATGTATAAGTTTATGTTCCGGAATTTCCGGTGACTTTTCCTTAACTCGATAAAGTAAAATACTTGAAAGAGCATCCGATCGAGCATCCATTTTCCAGTTTGCTCTTCGTAAGCAAGTTAGACGGGCACCTACGTCTTCAAGAATGGGAATTTATTTTTCTTTCGGTACGGCGCTGGTAGGACGTGGCCGTGTCGAGGGAATTATTTTCGGTATCTTAATCTACACTAGTCTAGTGGGGTAACGAGCATAATCGATTCGTCTCTATGTATATTAATTGACTACTATGCATGTGATAACACCATCGCAAAATGTCATTACGATATAATCGATCTGCCTATCACCAGCTTTTCTCATCATCCCTTGATTTATACCCACTTCAAATCGCGTTTTCCGGAATACCAACATAAAGCCGGATTAATCCGAAGAGATAAATACTATAGTGGAAAATTACGTTTGCACATAGCGGTAATGACGTTAATGATGCATACTTACAGTTCATTAGTAAACGGCAATATGTGTGGTAATTAGATTGCCAGGAAATAGGAAATAAAAACGATTTTTATTTCGGGAGATGAAGATGATTGTAGAAGATGAACAATATTGTATGTAATTAGATAATACAATTTAATTACAGGCTGTTCCTTAATGACAAGTTAATATTCTTATTAACACCCTGTACATCTCAAAAGTTCAAACGTTTTGGACATAGATTCATATGAAGTTTTTTCCTTAAAATGAGTCCAAGAATCACCCCCTTAAATATTAGCATTTGATCAAGGAACACTCGGTATTTATGTTTCTATATTTCATATTTAATTTTGCTTATAAAATCCTATTATTTATGTAACAAAACCATTAATGGGATATAATGCTATGAACGAAGATTGGTAGAAACAAAACTTTTGCCACATGGGTTTTTTAAATTCCATTTTTCTCGAGATACATTATATTAGGCATAAGCGGTGGTATAAATTGCGCGCAATCCGGTTCCGGAGTTGCTTAAAAGGCGATATATCGTCGAAGTTTCGCAGATACCAAGGAACTTACGGATAATGCTTGTCAAGAACACCTCTTCCCAACTTTGGGTAAAAGACCATAAACAATATGTCCCGGTACAACTAATTTATTGCAGTTTACGTATTGCGTTTTCCGGTACAAAGTGACGTAAAATGGAATCCGTGTCGTTTCTACAACGGTAAACGTTACATTTTGTCGTACAATTTTGTTTTATTGAACGGGAAATTTGTTATTAATGAAATATGTATTACTCGCATATGCATTTCATAAATCAATGAAGCGAATGTAATTTTAATTGGTTACCTATACGTACTATTAAATATTGTTAAATTTCGGAATAAATTGGTTCTTTGAAGATTAAAATCCGGCAACGTTTATACGGAGTTTTTTTTTTCGAATTTCAGCCGGGAAATAGAGCATGAGAATTCTTAACGCTGTATACATAAGAGAGGATTTTGTGGGGTGAATGCATTATATCCTCGTCGAGATTATTGAATTATCTTCTCAATTTTCCGTGCTGTCAAAGAAATAACGTTTTTTTCGAAATTGGTTAATTCAGTTTATCTGCCATCGTTCTAAAGGAATGTATAAATTTTATGTACACGGATTACAAAGCGATTGTAGAAGTCTTAAGGAAAGTAAAATGAGATTAAATTTTAAGAGACATTGAGAAAAGAATTAGCGATTTCATTCATAAAGAAAAATTTTAGTGATGACGAATATTTTGTGTAGGTATATGAAAATTCCTAAACCCAAATTGGGAATTTGCTCCAAAAATGCAAATGCAATTTAATGAAAAAAGTTGAAATCTACAAGTGCGATTTATATTTTCGCCGAGAAGAGATCCCAAGGAGCCACTCTGAGCCACTTTGATATTCAAATTTTTATGTTCAGTGTCTTTCGGTTGAAAGAGAGTAGGTTTTTCCATTTGGCAACCGTCTAACCGCCAATAAAATTGTCAAAGAGGTGGGAATAACAAAGACATTTCGAAATTTCATTCAATCAACGTCACTTACCTGTAGCTAATTGATTTACTAATTACGCGTAAAATTTTTATTAGGAAATAATATTGAAGAAAAATCGTTGAAACTGATCAATTTCTTTGTAATAGAATGATCCGGGCAAGGGGGAATGAACGCCTCGAGAAGACACCTTCCGAGTTTTTTATGGCGCATCGCTAAAAGGAAAACAATAGAAAGATTTCACCGTAAAAAAGTAAATTTAGTAACTGAAGGTTTCGGTGTAATAAAAGAAGTATAAAAACTCCTATAAAAAGGCAGCAAATAAATTCGGAAAAGTGCGTGACTTAAATAACCTAAATTGAAAATGCTTATCCAAGGATTACGCCGTATGAATGATGAAAATCTAAACGTTCGATTATTTTCCATTACATTTCATTCGATTAATGACCCGTCGCTTCAACGCCGACGTCTATTCTTCCATTACAGCAGGGAATAATAATACTCATTGAATGGAATTAGTAAGAAAAATTTTTAATTTAAAAAAACGCGATACCATCCATAATCCCTATTGCCTGGTTGCCAGAATATCTCGTCTAGTCGCCCTGAAAAATTAGAATTTCCTTTTTTACTTGTTCCGCGTCTTTTGTTTCAAGTCGCGATTGCCCGGGAGCAAAGTGCAATTTATAAAAAGCATAAAAAGGACTGGTGTCTGATTCGAGAAAAAAAAAGGCAAATTGGGCGGCCCTTTTTTATCTTGGAAATTCCATTTGCGTTATAAATTAATCGAAAATGAGTAGTAGGATTGTTTCAGTTCGCTCAACAATAAAATGCCTCTTCCTTCCATCCAGAAACTTTTCTGGATGTTCGATTTTATTTTCAAATTATTTGATTTTGAGATAAAACTGTATATCTAATTATCTAAGATGCATTTATCAACCTTCGAGAGTAATTTACATGCTGAAGAAAGTCAATTATTTTACCAATAGAACCATTCATCTTCCTACAAAAATCATTTATCACTAACAGAGTAATTTATTTATTTGTATAGGTACTTAAAAGAATTAATTCTAATTTATCAATATAAAAAGACCATTTTTCTGCTCGAGAGGATATTTGTAATAAACAATTTGTAAATGACAAAAAATTTAAAATTGGAATTTCCCTTTTGCATCCGAATATCGCACCGCAGAATAAAATATAATGTCGCGAACAACCTAACATCAAAGAACACCGAGGGGTAATTAAAATTATTTCAACTCAATTTTACTATACGGCGGAAAAAAGCGAATGGAATCCGCAACTTGTCTGTAGGTATTGTTAGAAAATAATGAACATGTCTGACAAAAAATTGGATGTTCCGGCTCGGTAAAAACACATTCGCCGGGGAGATATAAAAGGGAATTACACCGTACCATAAACAATTTTTTGGGGGACCATTTTCCCAAAGGTTCGCTGGAAACTTCGAGCACGTTACATCTTTTTACAATCCGACGACGTTATATTTCCGTTTTAAATTTTCAATTCCCCAATTCATCCGAGCGCTGTTGATACATATCTTTCCCGATTCGATTTTTCCTTTTGAATAAATTATTTTCCTTATACAGCTATCGGAAAAATATAGATAATATTAACTGCAGTAGTGTATTTCATATTAAAATTTTAATTACTTAAAAATTTGCTTTCCTGGATTATTCCGCAACCAAGGAATCCCGAAAATAAAAACCTTAGATTCGAAGGGCAAACAATGTAGCCAGGATGCTCCGTTAAAACAGCGCTGCAAAAACAACTCCGGCAACCCTTAGCTCATCACGCACCCAATTACGCTGCTCAAATTTGAACTCGAATTTGATTTTCTGCTTTCGTCAACTACAGCTTGTATGTACACAGTAATTTTCAAGATGGAAATCGCTCGCTCCGTGCGGATGGGGTAGTTTACTTGTTAGCCGAAACTTCCTTTATGAGGAGAATCTCTCGACCTAAAATGGAATTAGGGGAAACAACGCGATCAAAAATGGCGAACCCGATTAGATTTACATATTGCGCTAATTAATTAAGTCGGTGCGAAACTAAACGAGGAAAATTAGTTGAGCGGAAATTTAAGTATCTACAAAAATCAATAGGAGGTCGAGGATAAAGATGTAAAAATTTTATCTAAAAATGTAGATATTTTTATTTGGAAACTTTTCATGTAATGCAAAATATGGGTTATAAACAGTAAAGTGCAGGAAATGTTTTGAAGAGTGCACCGAATATGCAACTTGGTACTAAATCGAAAGCTGCTAAAAAATGTTAATTTTATGCAGTCCGGCCGTATTTAGCAAGTTTCTAGTAAATTTCAAAACTTGAGAGGTAATATGTGAATTTATAATGTAAACAACGAATATAAAAAACTTTTATAAAGCGCCGCCAAGCAAAATTTCTGTGCACAAACTCGTTGATTAATTCAAAAAGTTTGATCCGGTAATTTTTTTATAAAGACTTGGGCTTAAAACATCGCGGCCCAATCAGCCGGTTTTTCAATTATTATTTTTACTTTCGCATAATCCGATTCTGTTTGGTCGCCATTAAATTGATTTTAAATCGAATCATTCAAATTGATTGTCGTTTAAATCAAAAAGTATAAGCCGGGATTAACTGTTTCAAATTCGAATGCAGACATCCCTACGTATACAAGATGAGAACTTTTGAAAATAGAGCGCGCATCATTTCATGTTAATTCGCTTTTGAGTCGCATTATAGTTTTTGAAATTGGGTAAACAAAAGACTAACATAAAGCCGGTTACGCAAGATTAATTAAAATAAAAACTGCAACCGACAAACTACAATCATACGTGGGGTACAGGAGGTAGCAAAGCGCTGCGAATTTCGAACTAATTAGCGACGTTTTCATTTGCCTGAGCCCTTTTTAGAACTCCTGAATGATTAAAAGGTTTAGAGTTTCTGTGTCATTACCTGTGAAACTCTATTACCATGCAAACTAGGTTAGTTGTAATCCCTACAAAAAGGATTCATGTATTTTACTTATTGAACACATTAAATTAGTTACGATCGTATATACTTTTGTTTGTTATATGCAAATATTATCGCAGTTTTAGTATCAATAACACTGAAATTAATATTAATCCTCTACAATAATCTACTCAAATGAAAGTAATACCCGATAAAAAACTCATCAAAATAATTTTTCTGTCTTTACACAATCACTCTAATTCCGAGCTTTGTAATTTTCTAGCTCGCTTTAAAGCGTTGGCGGGAGTTTCCCGGCAAAAAAATCTCGCAAATAGAACGCAAAAGGCATCAAGCGAACGACTTGTGTTCGCGAGCCTTGCAAACTGACAAAGAAAAACAAAAACTTTTCACGGCGTTATGTTAAAGACAATGTAATTGTAATAGCAATCTTTCGTGTTACTGCTATTAGGCTAAAATGTGAAGAAGTCATGTTATGATAAAAGTTCTTCTACTTTGTAACCTAACGAAACAACTGTAATACAATTTATATGATAAGTTGCATACTAAACTAAATGTAAATTTATCGTATACTACTTTAAGGAATCTTTGATGACTTAGCGGCTCAATTATCTCATAACCGGCTTATGCAATTAATTTTTTTGCAAATCTTCTGGGCAATAAGTCATTACCAGAGGGTTAGCTGTGGAGTAATTTCAAGGGGATAAGCCAAACAGGATTCACTCTGCTGTTTGTTCCTTCCCCTTTTGAAGTCTACCTTCTTCGCGAATATGACACATTTCCCGCGCAGTTTGCCCGTTACAAGGCAATTAAGAGAAAACAAAACATCGAGGAAACTGTACCGCAGACGAGAGATAAATAAAAGGGCAGGGAGGTGGGATTATTGGAGCGCAAAGGATAATTACCTACCCTATAAATTCGAGAACGAAACTTGGATTTCGGAAGTTGTGAGTGAGGTGTATTAAATTATTGAATTATAAGATAAACATAATTAATTAAATCAAAATTTGGTAACTCACAGGTTAATTAAATTAAATTATTTGTGTATTACGGTGTGATGTAATTTAATATTTTTTTGGAGCAGCCTCATGGCACTCATTATTAAACGGATGATAATTATAATTTTAAATAATTACCCTTTACGCTCTAACGAGCTCACACCGACTCTTCTATTTACCTCTCGTTTGTTTCTGCTGTTTTGTTTCATCCTACTTGCACTCTAAAGCGCAAACTGCACCGGGAAATTCATCTCGTATTTTACAAAGAAAATGATCTCCGAAATTAATAAATTGTATTAAAAATTAGATATGTATACCGTCACTGGTAAATATTTTGCTTTATTTTTACACCGAAAATGTACTTGAAATGCATTTAAATTTAAGCAAAAACGTCTCCTCTTCGGGATTATATGTAATGTAATAGAATAGTTCTCGTTTTTGGGACGTTGGAATATTTTATTTCGCCGAAATGCTATAGTCGCAACTTCTTATATTTTCCACTTTAGTTTTCAAAAGTTTCGGAGTTTTTAATTTGCAGAAACAATGCGACGACGGGTCACCAAACGGCGGAATGCGCCAAAGTGGAAATTCTAGACAGTCGAAACGAATTCCACGCAAGTTTGTTGGTACAAACACGCTAGTTTTCAGCAATGTACTTTATTTTAGAGGACGCTAATTGAATTATTGATGTTCGCGAATATTACATAAATTTTGGATCGTTCATGTTTTTGTAATAACGTTTTGTCGGTTTCCACGAGGCAATTTCACGCGGTCTAGAGGCGGATTAAGCGATAAAGGCGAGAACAGATGAGCTGTTTGAAGTAATTATTGATCTAGCCTCTTTGGAAATATTTGCTCATTAGGTACGTCCTTTATTTTTTTTTAGAAACTACAATGTTTGCTGTCGAATATACTGAACTGAGAATTTCTGATAAATTTCCTCTATCTTTCCCATTACAGCTTTCATAAAACAACCAGTAAAGTTTTTTACTATTTATTATATTACTGGTGCACATATACATAGTCCTAGGTATTTTAAAATAAAAGTTCTGATTTTTCATATTGCATTTTTAATGGCTTAATAAAATTTTGCCCCGCTAGCGATATTGAAAATGTAAATTTCAGTTCTTCAGAATAAATCCACTTATATTTATTTGGCATGAAACAAAAGATGCCCTCAGGGTACGTTAATATTACAACGGCTTGATAAAAGATTAAAAGGGTAATACAGTAAATTTATACAGGCTTTTAGAAAACTTATTATATAATCTTTTCGATTCCGTTCTTCTAATAGAAGTTTTTTTTCTCAAATTTGTTTTTGACTTGATAATTAAAGCATTGTTAACAAACCATCCATTTTTTTCTCTTTTTCTTTGGTTGATGATTTCTTATGAAAGAGTTTATAAAAACTTGAAATAGACCATTATAAAATATTATTTCCTGCCATCCAAGATCCCTTTGCCAGAAACAACATTTTCCTTTCCTGCAACGTTTGTCTTCGAATGAACCCCAGACCGGCGTAGAAAGTGTTGAATAACCCTAATAGAAACTCACTTAACAAATCCAATTTCATTGAATACGTGGCGAGAATTGGAAACGACCAAGAATACGCCAGAAATCAGAGGTTAAAGATACTTTAAATCAGTTTCGGCGACTCTGACTGCAGTGAAATTGAAATAATGGGAATCAAATTGCGTTTATCTGCCTAATAAAAATTACCAATGTTCTGATATAATGGATCATTTACATGTTGAATTATTAGAGTAGTTGTCTACTATCTATTTTTTATGAACCTACTTATTATATTAGAGGTTTTCATCTACTGTTTTTGACTTTTATTTGTTTCAACTTTTTATTGCTTGAAACTTGATATTGACATTTTCTAAGACTTCTTTATTAGCTACTCTTTTGAGTTATTAATAGTAAATAACTTACTCTTAACTCTGATACAGTTTTTAATGCTAATTTATTAAGGAATGTAGATATCCTTTGGAAAGTCAATTTTGTTTTACCAAAAATTCATCCTGTATTCCACATGCATGTATAATAAAAATGAAATATTCCATTCACCGTATTGGCGGATATCTCAGGTGCGGATAGTTGCAAGCAATGTAAATTTTTTCTGGTTGATTTCGCTTTTCGGAGGCGGAAGGCGCCGTTTGAATTGAAATTTTCCACTAACTGAATATGATTGAAGCTGATTCGAAAAGCATCTTTGATATACGAAACTGCGCGAGGGCCGCTACCTCGAAAATATGCAGCCCGATCACTCTCGTTTCCAATTACTTGTGTCAATAAATGTATAGAGAAATCCGGATTTTATTGAACGATTAAAATTGTTCTATAACTAAGCAATTTTAATTGTTTGTTAAGCAAAGAATTTACTTTTCGGTTGTAAATTCATCGAACCATTCTTTGTAGGTTACCTAAATGCAAAAAAAAATTCAAAAACCCATAAAATACAGCTCTCTTTGCAATTTGTGTTAATAGCTTCTAATTTAGAAATATCGCTTTCAGCTGCTGCAAAACGAAATAATACAATTAAGCTCCTAAAATAGCTTTTCCGGTTTCTATCACACAATCATAGGATTTATTAGCGTGTGTATTTTACGTCTACGTTTCTCATACTCGTATATATTCGACACGAATATAAATGAACGCATTTCTATTTAAAAAAATCCCATTACTTTCATCAAATTTATTGCTATACTATATATTTTTTCTTATAAATCGAATTAGAAACGCTATTCGATACATTCCAAGTTTCAATCAAATATCTCTTGTAGAAATATATAGCTAATATACAATTGTCTTTCGCTATTCGGTAGAATTGCGAAGCGGTGTTTCGACTTTCCAGATCATTAGCCGCAAGGGTAAGGGCTCTCAGGGACCTTTCTCTTAAATTATGCGCTTCTGGATGCTACCTGAAAGCCGTAATCGTCATAAACGTGTATAAATCCCGGATAGTCGTTATTTGAGTTCATTCCGAGCAACAAATTACCGAACGGAGGAGACGATATACTTGCTGATAGGTGAAAACGGGAAATGGGATGATAAACGAGGGGCGAGGTTTTTGTTTTAGTTTCACTTACGAAGGCGAAACGCGGCAATTTAATTTATTATGGATATTCCCGCGAATTTAAATTAATACGAAATTACTCGCATTTACATAGTCGCATTTAGTTTCATGAAATGTTATTACTATTCCATATATTCACTCTCTTCGACAAAGAGAGGCTAGTAGAGTGGTCTCGTCACGTAGGAAGAATATCATACATGTCGAAATAATTTCTGCTTTTATACAATAATGTAAAATTCAATTGAACAGTGTAAATCATACCAAATCATCATCAATTTTATTTTAGTAGGTTACAAACAAGGATTGGTTTGTATGACTTTATTTTTGTCGCAATGCAATTAAATACTGTACCCAGCTACTTTAATTAACAGTAAATTACCTTTCTTATTAGATTCTATAATACTTGGATTAAAATTATGCGATTGGAAAGTTCAGAGACTTACATATAAGAACTATTAAAACTACTAAAGTAAAAGGCAATAAAATACTAAATATGTTTCAACAAATAAATGGTGGTGTATGTTTGAATTGGGTGTATTTATGTATAGTATTCAGTACTTAGCACCACATATTAGTAACCATCGTTAGTGCGGCTAACCGGACAGTTAATGCCATCAACCACTTAGCTTGGCTCGTAAATAACTTGGCGACATAACGAATTTCCCTTTGACATCTTCTGCCGGCCCCGCAACCGAATCGCACATCACGGTGGCTACTTGACGAATGCGTTCGACCGGGCTTTAATATAAACGGCTGCATTAGCGTGAGACCAGCTCAAAGGGGCAATGAATCACCGGAGCGGACCGGAACTTGCTAACTCCCTAACTCCGTGGAGGAAATGAAGCGCAAGATGTGGAGACGGCAGTCGTCATGTGGAAAATCAGTTGGAGCAAATAAAACTTTAATATATCTTTCTGGTGATACTTATTGAGCAGGTTGGGGCGCGATTCCCGCTTATGGATAGGAAATTTGAATATATGCTAAGACGGATATAGAAATTTATATGGAAGGTAAAGTTCGCCGCTTATGCAGAACGTGTAGCGTATCAATGATATATTTCACTAAAAATATACGTATTAATATCGGTGGGAGCCTCCGAATTTCATATATATGCTAATAAAAGTTCTTCCTATAATTTTACATTTCTTATCTAGTGTTTATTTTTATAACCTTATTTTTTTCTAAATTTTATGGACAAACATACATAATTCTTTTTTATGGAATATTTGTATTTATTTATATTTTTTGTTTCAGGTATGTACTTATTCGAATGTTGTGTGGTAGGTAAGTTTTTGAAATAAGAAAAATGTGGGCATAAAATATCCATTTTATAACTACATAGGTAAGTGAAGCAACAGTAAAATATACCTATTGCTTGCAAAGGAGCAAAATAATTAGTTGCTTGCCGTCCTAGATTTAATGTAACTTCATAAACTCTCATTATCGTAATCGCTGCAGTTGGAATAACAGTGATTTAAGGCTTAATTCATAACATTCTTTCGCGGAGAAATGTCTTTTCTAAAGAAAAAACGCAGCTAAATTTAATTAGTGACCTTTGTTTGACGTGACTTGTAGGCTCACAAATTCCATGCAATTTAATTTAATTGGCCAATTATTCACAAAAAAAACCAAGTACCTGATGCCTATTAACTTTCTGTTGGTATGCTAAGTTATCCTAAAACGTTGTATAATTTTGTATAACTGTTCATCTCTTTGCTCTATTTAAACAATGTTCATCATCAGCATACCTGAATTAACTATATTAAAAGTGCGGTTAATAAACATACTGCATTGGAGAATTACTTTAATTATTTCGTTCGCCTCAAAAGCCCAATCATCCGAACGAATGATCAGATTAAATATGTGGCCTCATCCCCTTCCTATTAATACGTACGCTCTATTCCAGCAAGATAAATTCCCGAAATTCCTATCTGTTATGACCGCGGAATTGCCAGGTGATTTTCAGCGGTTATTCCAAACACGGGAATCCTTTCGCCCAAGCATTTAGTTTAGCTCTATCGATGTCATAATTAATCGCCTGCATTTTCTACGGGAACACAGATATTCGCTCGTTCGAATTTTATTTCGGAATTACATAGCGCATTGATTCGTATCGCGCACACAGGCCCGAATTTGCATGCGAAATTATTTATTCTCCAAGCGTATTTTATGGCCGGCTAAACTGTGTTGATTCGGTACGAAAATAAAATTACAAGGTACTCGATTTCGATATCTGGAGGAGCAATGGTCTGTTAAACGCTGAATTTACACCCGGGCTCTATCTATACCTTCGCAGGCACGACGGTATCCTAATAACAAGCGGAAAATGACAGTAATCTCTTCCGTTCGGTTAAATTTCGCCAGTTCGTTTGATAATCAAAATTATTTATGAATTCATAAATTTTATTCATTATTCGATTTACACGAACGTTTTATTGCTTGAACTGCGATCGAATCGCGGCATAATCAATGGTATAAATAAAACGTAAAAAATTGCATTTATGCAATGACGGGCAATATTGTTGATGTTGTGTAAGTTAAACCATGCGGATATTTTTGTAAACGATATAATTTGAACGTTGTATAAATTAATTGCGCCATTAATGGCGCAGAGCTAGACATATGGAATATTTTTGTATTAAAAAATTGTAATTTTGTGGGCATAAATCAATGAGCTCAATAACCTTTTTTACACAATAATATGAAAACCAGGTTTTCCTCAATATAGGTAGGTTGTTTGTGTAGGAGGCAATAAAGCCAATAACCCTTAATCAGCGGTATTAAAGAAACTCTCAAGGAAATTCAATAGGGAAGCCACAAAAGGCGAAAGAAACGAGTCAACAGCACAGCGAATTCGTTTTAAATCTGTTTTCTGGGTTGATACCATTGTAGTATATTCCACCTGACGTTATAAATAAGGCGATTACCTACATGATTCTTTACAATTACAAGCTTTTTGAGCCACATTTGCAAAGGGATTAATTAAAAGTAGTCATACATGCAATGGGTGTAAATGACATTTTAATTTGCTTTGTTAGCGACTAAGCGACTCTATGATTGAGCATTTAATTTTCCAAAGGGAACAAAGCAGAAAATACCATGTTACAGAACATATCAATTTTATGTTGGTTTTTATTTATAGAAGAACGCAATAAAAATACAAAACTTTTCTGATACCATCAACCAAAGAAAAATATGTATAACAAGACATAAATTCTCGCAAAACTGAATAGATATGAGAAATTTATCGCCTAGTATTCATGAAATATATCACTCATAAACTTCGATGTGCCTTTATACTAACTTATTTTTACATTTCGATTTCGCTCCAATTACGAATCGTACGTTTTGCTTTTTATTCATTTTCTATGCCCGCTTAATCAAATTTATCACATATTATCCATCGATTTTTCAGAAATTAATTAATAACAAAAGAAAAATTAATTAAACAAACATACAGACCTTTGTATAGTATATGATTCTCATATCTACTAGTTATTATTTATAAACTATAATACAGAAAATATTAGTTCCTACACTCAACTACTTAACATAAATCTGCAATGAATATACCTACCATCAGTAGGTATGAATTAATTGAATTGTCCGTACTCCTCTATTATATTAAAATTTCCTCTTTGTACTCCAGACGTCAATAACCCGTCCGTGCTAGTATAAACATAGGAAACAAATTATGTTTGGCCAGCAATCCAATAAACTGGTAAACAGAATTTTAATTAACTCTTGAAAACTTTTTTCGAAGCAAAAACAACCGACTTAATCCATCTCAACGAATTAGCTGTTGACTGAAAGCCAATCGGAAAAGTCGATCAATCAAAAGTTACCGTATTTGGATACAAAGTCGCTGATGGGGTTTTCGTTAGGAAGGAAAATCTCGAGAGTTTCCGGCGATATAGTCATTTCAATTCATCATTTAACAATTTTATCAATTGTAATATCCAATAATTGATTAAAGACTATACGTATCTATCTGGGAAGATTAATAATTGATAAGATAATTTGTATGCTATCTTTATAGGACTGATACCATAATATGCTTGTTTTGAAAAACAATTTGTCCTTTACAATTTACATTTCTCATAATAAATTGGTTTAGTTTCTTATTGGAAAAGGCAAAAAATAGCCTCCTTGGGCGAAATTAAAAAGAGATTTGGGTAAATGGCGAAAACTTATCCTTTCAGGGATCCGGGCTATGTTTTTTTATTTTTCCATCGACTACTTTCCGAAGTTAAAGTTTTCTAACCTTATTGATTTCTCCTGCAAGCCCTATACTATAAAGTTGGGAATTTAGCTTAGGCAGACTTTTATTAAGTTGTTGCAAATCAGAGTTGGCAGATTCTAAAGTAAGTTGTAAATTTTATGGAAGATTAAGGTCAGAATGAATGACTGTTGCTCGCTGAAAGCTTAATTTTAGTTAGAAGGTGCTATATTTTAAAAAAGTTTTCAATTAAACAACGAAGCTCGTTCGAAATTATTTAATATCGAATTTACAAGATATCTGCGGCATGTGCGTTCATATTAACACCACAAATGCTCGGATTTCTTCGTAATTTGAAGTAACCTGCTTCTCCCCATTGTGTACCCCATGAATTTTTGATGTTCCAGTAATCAGTACCGTTAGCAGTACCGTAACCTACAATAAGTACCCCGTGGTTTAGTCTATTTAAATCGTTTGGGCACCTTTCGTAATCATCATATACTCCTCCTTTGTAGTGTCTAATTAGAGGATTGGCGTATATATCACCATTTACTGGACCCATACTGGCTGAAATAACATCAAATGAATTTAGTAAACCTATGATAAACCAATATATATTATATTTACCTAGTGAATATTGAATGGCTTCATCTATCGCTGGATATCTATTATATCCATCCATTCTAACAACACTTTCCGCCGAAGTTGCTGTAGTATTGCAAGAATCACTTTTGCCCGTGAAAGGATAGGCACTTGCTGTACGAAGTCCTTTATCTCTTACATAAAGAAATGATGCAAATGCTTCCCCTGCAACACAACCAACATTTCCGTATATCCCACTACAATCAAGTAACTCCTGAGCGCTAAGTTGGACACTCTTGTTATGTTTGATGAACAATAGGGCACTGAGGGCATCGGCCTGGAATTTAATTTGCGCATATATTGACGATTTATGGAAGTAAAAATTGATGACTTACGCTAGAAACGGCGTATCCAGCGAAACAATCTCCTTGGTCAACTACAGGCGGGAGGGCTCCTGCTGCCTGCCAATCGACAGATTCCGGTAGCGGTGCGGAAGTCGTGGTGGAGGGTTGGAAGACTTTTTTGTTTATCTTTTCGTTTTTGGTTTTGGGAACTTTGGGAAACATGGAGATGAATTCGTCGTCTGTGATGTCGCTGAATTTGGTAATGCCCATGTAATACATCGTTTCACCTTTTTCGTATCTCGAATTGTGTTGCTGGATCAACAGCAAATTGTCTTGGAAAATTTCGAACCGGCGCTTTTCTTCTTCATAGCTAGTGTAAGCTTTGCCATGGTTTTCCTAATTAAATTACGGGAATTATCGATAATTTTTATATTATTTAAAATTTTGTTATCTTACTTTAAATGCAATCCACTCCTGCTCTACCGAAAGACTTTGAGTTGCTGCAATTACCGTTGCTAATAATAATATTAGTTTCATGATTTATTTTTTGCTCGTGATATTCTCTTCACAAAAAATTAATTTCTTTGGCAATGACAACTTATTTAACTGAATATATTGATGGTTTTTATCAGCACTTGAATGATACTAATTATTATCAGTACTTCATGACAGGACATTACGGTTATTTTTATTAAAAATCTTGTCTTTTGTGCTATATTTAATTTACCTATCTACTGCTGATGCCCATCTTTAAATACTTGTTTTTCAATGTTTTGAATAGGGATTTTTTTTCTTAAAACGACCTAACGAATCACCCGCTGAAGTATCGTACCGTAGTTAGGAAACACCCTGTATATATAGCATAAATTTGCAGAATTAATTCTATCAAAGAGACTGTTAGGTCAAGTTTAATTAAAGCGATTTAATTATAGGAGATCTCGTGTTTGCGTCCTAATAGATAGGCAAAAAGTAAATTGTATCTAGTGCAATTGAGTCGTTGATTTCAACAAGGAACAGGTGTAATTAGAAATGTTGAAGAATGTAATCTTTTAGCAGGTGAAATGGCTATAGTAATTACGCGGATAGAAGTTGAAAATTACATTTTCGTGCTTAAGCCGTTTGTTACGGTGAAATATATTGCTCTAAGGAAAATAATTTCCCCGGCACCTCTTTATTAACGTGCGGCCTGCTTGAATTGAATAATTTTATTAGTGCGTTTCACTTTACACGAATTTATTCAGTTTTAACATTGTTGCGGATTGTTATTGTTAATAGTAATGCTTTTGGTAATTTATATTTATTTTATGTTCAATGATTTCAAACTAGGTAAATAATTATAATAACATAAAACTAGACTAATTATGGATTACTGGAAATTAAAAATTTGTATCGTAAATGTAGTAGGTAAATTCTGTAAAAATTCGAGTACATTTAATTTTGAAAATTCAAAAGTTTTCCGTATTCAAATTTAAATACAATTCACTTGCAGGCACATATAATTACGCGATTTTATAGATATGCGTGAGCGAATTCAATTGCAAATTCAACAAATTAAAAAAAACGAGTAACTAAAACAACTTCACCTACAGCATCAGGGAAAACAAATGAACAGTCAATAACGTGCATCGCGTTGCATCCATAGCCATCATTTTATTTATTCACCCTGTTTACAAATTTAAATTGAATATTTTAAGCGTCAGTTGGCGTTTCCATGATAAATACATTTTTCCAGTTAGCCTTATCAGCATACCGGGCTCGGGCATCGGCGAGTCCTGACAATATTCCAGTTCGTGTTTCTGATCAATTGGAAAATTAATAAATTGTATACGGCTATGAATTGACAGATTTATATGTCAATTTTACCAATTTATGTTCTACAACGATCTGCTGCTGTAATAATGGGGGGTTTAGCTAAATTTGTGTTTTAATACAGCTTTTTGGTAGAGGTATTGTATAACTGCAGTTCCTCTTTAAGTTGGTTATGTTTGTTAGCTCTTCACTTATCAAAAGAAAAGAATATATTTACACATAATTGCACCTACATCCTTAATTAGTATTTACTCTCCTTCTTTAAAATAAGTAACTAATATCAAAAATATCCTTAACAAAAACATTATTATTAGTTATAGGTACTTTAATTATGATGCTGTAAACCCTAAACTGTCTAAACTAAATATAACCATATCAAGTTATGAGGGAACTAGTTCGACCGATAACTAATAACTAATAAACTTTCCTTCGATTTTAACCTTTTCTACAGCAACTGAAAGGGTAATATTTTACATCTCGTCCTGAATATTGGAAAACGTCCTATAACTTGCTTATAAACACCTTTTAATTTATTTTTTAAGACGATTTATTTCGTCTATGATTCTAATCTTTATACGCAAATAAATTCCGAGTGAGCCTTAAGATATTCCAAGGAAAATGCTAGATATGAAAGAAGTGGCCCAAAAACAGTGAGAATGATTGATGCACTACCTTTCTTCACGTCCTACGGGAGCAACCTTTAGAGGATATTTATCTCGTCCGGCGCGGTGAGAAGCATCAGCCTGCTACAGATAAGATATTAGTAGCTGTTTTGGCACCAAGTAGGGGTTTCCAAATAGACAATGAGAAATGACATTAGCAACTGGATGTTCGAATTATATCAAATAAGTTAAAAAATTACAACCTTTCCTACAATTCATTAAATAAGAAGATATACCCAAATTGGTAGGTATTAATTTCATAATAAATAAATTTGAAGGGTTCGTTTCGTCGGAAATTCGCGTTAAATCGAATGAATAGGCCCGGATCTGCATATCCACAGGGGCATTGAATGCGCACGTGTCATCGACAACTAACGTGCGATGATGTACGTTCATGTACTATTGATAGCCCTAAATATCGGTAATTAGCAGGTTGGTTTGCGAACGTATGTACACTGTCATGACAAAGCCGCCTCTTTATGATCGCTTCATAAGGAATGTCGCCATTGGCATTTCATTGGTTTCGGGAACTTCCATTGAAATTTATCACGTAAACTCCATTTGTATTGCAGCCCGTACGTTTTCATCAAAGAGGTATATTGGACGGGGAATATTCGGTTTTTCGTCGCATCCATTTGGCTAATTGATATTTTGCTGCTAAATTGTATCGAGTTACAAAGAAAAACGAACTACGCTGTTTTCTTTTCAAGACTTCTACAAATAATGAAAGAGTAAATAGGAAATTTTCTGAAAGAAAAAAGCTGCAAATAGAATCTTTTTTAATTGCATTTACATAAAGGCAACAATGTAAATTTATTATTGAAGTAGAATTGCTAATAAACTTCGCTTTATCAATTTTATTAGAAGATAACGTTGCTAGAAATAGTCTCATCTATTTTACCGGAAACTGGATATAACAAGAAATTCAGAAACTAATTTCAGTTTAAAACCTCTTAAATCGAAATCGCCCTAAATCAATTCTCCAACCTTCTCGGATAATCCTCGGTGCATTTATTCCCCACCGCGCAAATCTCAACAGATTCTTCGAATCCGAAAAGTACAACTCGAGCACAAATATATATGCTAACTTGTAATAGAAAATAAAAGTCCATAGGCGAGCGAAAAGTGCCCTGCGAAATTTTGTATCGTTCGATGGAAGTTTTCGCCCGCATGGCTCTCTAACAGGTAACCAGTTTAGTAGTTCCGTGGGTAAATATGATGGCGTGTAATTCGCGAACTACGCGATTCTCCAATTTACTCCGCATGAGCAAACTCCAGCAGTAAATTCTTCTGCGAGAGTTTGGAGTTGCAGCTTCTTGAGACTTCCCGTTGTAACGAACGTTTTATGAAGCTAATTTTATGTATGTAATTGGTTCGTATAGTTTATTGGCAAGCATCCAGTAGTAAGTACAAAGACACGCAGATACTCTGTTGCACTTGCATGTTTTTGAAAACACCCTATTTTGTAACATTTTTCTTCTTTAATATTCTTCTACACATGTTCATGAAGAGGTTTGAGTGTGTAAAACAATATAACTTTAATTCCTAACACTTGCAGAATTTTTAGGCGAAGATTACTCTAGTTTTCCATAATTGAATGGTTCAAAGTTGAAGTAGACAAAGTCCATAATATTTTGATAGTTCCTGGATGATATTCTTGAAAGGTCATAATTTTCATTGCTGTATTGAACCAATTAATCGTTGACAAACAACTTCAAACCTTCAGCATAACTCATATTCATCACCATACATGGACTTGGTGCATATCAGCTTTGAACCCCTCAGTTAAAGAGAAGCGTGCTTAATAATGCATCACCGCAATAATTCCTCATTCTACTGAAAGTGGTCGCGTTAAAATATTTCGATATGAAATACCTCGAATGTTTGCATAATTCGAAATTGACCCAATCGCATTGGCTTGTCTGCCTCAGCAACGAATTCCGCCTAAATACTTTGTAGACTGGCTGTTTCTGCACGGTACGCTGCCTCTCTGCCCGAAAAAAAAGACAATTTATTCGCCAGGAAATGCAATTTGCCGGGAAACCGGCTGCTCTCGGCATTTTCCGATAGATACAAAAAAGTCGAAAAAAGTGCATTTGAAATACATAACTGTGGCTGCGACGCGACGCGTAGTTTTGACAGCAGCGCGGCGCCGAAAAAACGAGAAATAAAATAAGGTGTACGGGCGCGGACATGTTCGGAGTGATGAGGTGTCAAGAAAATAAAATAAACAGATAAAAAGGGGATATTGAATGTGATGCGAAATGCATTAATAAAAATTTGCATGAAATAGGTGCATTATAACGTAATGGAATAATCTAAAATTCCTTACCTTCCAAAAACTCCATCGCCATTGTTACAGTCTGGGTACTAATGTAATTTGAAATTTAGTTCGTGTAATAGCAGATATTTCGTTAGTGAAAGGTTGATGAAGGACTCGGCATTCCTTTATGGTTATGGCGACATTATGAGGGTTAAGTGAATTGTATGAACAGTCATGTGATAAGACCCAACCCGTGCGCTGTAAAAGCCCTTTTAACGGGATATTTGTTTTCGATACAGGATGTAAATATATGGCCGGGCAGTAGACGAAGGCAAATATAAGAAGGAAAATAGAAAAAGTCGGGCTGACCGATAATAAAGTTTTTTTCCCCGGTCCTGTTTTCTTTGCGTTACTGTATAAATATGAAAAATCTGAACTGTTATTTCAGTTATTTCCGAGAATTGTGTGCGATTCCACATCTGAATTTTATTCAGTCCAGTGTAATAGAAATTTTATACAAATATGAATTTAAAATTTCCCTCCTTGAACCCTCATGATTTTTTACTGCGCACCTAATTCTGATAAAAATCTGATTTACCCCAATCGAATCCCTCCCATATAGGAAAATAAAAATTTCGGGATGAACGTAGGAGGTGAACGTGCTCCAAAACTAAGAGCCCCTATTGAGAAATTCGGGAATATCCTACATTTATTTCATTCTGCATCGCATTCTACGTCTACTCAGGTAGAATATCATCACAGAGGGAGCCTCCTTATATTGAAAATAACAAGCGAAAGGGTTTTTTTAAAAGAGAATATCCTCTTCCAGGAGAGCTTAAAAGGGTGAAAGGGACAAAACGGGAATCCAATGACACACTAAAAGGCCATGAGAGTACGGAAGAATATGGGGTGTAAGAAATCTTTTTCCGGTAATCACATCTTGGCTGGCGCAGGGTATAGAATTTCCAATATCGAATACGACTGTAGGCAGCAGTAAAATAAGGAATCGAATTTATACACCTACCAATATGCATTTATAGTCTGTATTTTATGAAAAACCAAACTAAACTCCAGCGCTGTTTATTTTACATTATTTCGTTAAACCCGATATTCTAAAATATTAGTTCAGGGTAGATATTTGTCGACGTTCACCGAAGTAATCTAAGTAAATTCCCAAATGTTTTTCTCAACATTGAGAGTATCACAAGTTTCGCTTTGTTCTATTGCAGCCTCTAATCCAGCTGTACTACAACAAAACGTGTATATAAAGTTGGTTCTCTCGGGTCGCAATGCGATGCATCGCACTAATCCAAATAATAAAGATGAATAATGGAAGCGTTTTATTGTTTACATAGCACAAGGATATTTGTCAACAAGAAAGTTACGTGCCTAAAAACGTGCTCGGCGTTGTAAAACTGTCAGGTCTAATTGACAAATGCTCCATATATTCGGTAAGGAACTTGTTTCAATAACCATTGTTTTGAGTTGGAGTAAATCATTCGGGTATTGTACGCATTTGGATGTGGATATGCACTTTACAGGTATAAAAGATTCCGATTTTGTATTCCGATTTGTCTTATTCAAATTCAACAATTAGATAGGTACTATTTCACGACTGCCATGAATTTATTGATTCATTGATATTCAATAGTTTCGTCAATCAAATTGTCAATTTTACCGTTCTCCTCTCCATTAAGAAGTAGCCGGTTATTTCGGAAGATGCCGGCGTATCCTTTAATTATAATTCAAATGGCCGAAGGATCGGGTTAACGTTAGATTTACGATCAGCGCCGTAAAATTCGCATGGCCCCGTGACCCCCAACGGGCGAAACGTCTAGTCAATAATTTAAGAAAGAAAATGCAGAGGATCGCATAAAACGCGAACTACTATTATTAGAAAATTCGAGTCACGGCGAAGCAACAACCCTTGCACGTGGTGTCGTCAAATTCGGTGAAGTTATTAATTTTTATCGGAAGCTGCGATCATTTTTATTCCCGTCGCAACTGTTACACTTCTTTCACTATTAAAGTTTCTCGCGAAAGTCATTTATCAAAACGCCGCGCAAGGAACCGGAAAGTCCAATACAACGTTGATGACTTACAAGTTATTGTTTGTAAAATGGGAATATATAGGGTGTTTCCGAACTTGGGGTACAATTTTTAATGATGAAGTGACAACGGGTCATCTTAGCCAATTATGTTATTATTTAATCAAAACCGTCAAGAAAAATATTTATCAAAAATTAATTAAAAATGTAAAAATAAATTTAAGAAATACCGTCCTGCATAACAATTGCAGTCGCTCTCGACTCGCGCGGTACGATCGAACTCACCGTAAAATTAGAATCGACAAAATCACAACAAAATAATAATTGATTAATTAATATCTCATTCAAATTTATTTATTAGGACCTTTATTTTATCCATATGGTCTCTAAATTTTTAGAATCATGGATAAATTATAAAATTAACCCGGGTTTTCCAAATAATAAAAGAAAAAACATTCAACTCAAAAGAAATATTAGCTCACCTATTTTGTTGTAGAAAAATGGCTTGAAATTCATAGTAATTATTCAAACTTATCACCGTCTTATTGTAAGTACATACACACCAACTTGTTAAACTGTGAAGAACACTAAGAACTAACTAAACTGATAAGAACACGAAGAACAAACTAAACTTAGAAGAACACCTAATAATATCAAATAAATCACTAAAAAAACAGTATAAAAAAATCTATTTGACCGCGAGGTTAACAACCCTACAATACAATACGCACTAGAAAGCAATAGGCTACGTTTTTCGAAATGAGGCGCGCGGAGGGTGAAATTTGCTCGTCCTAGCATCGGTTTTTGAAACCGATCAGCTGACTATCGCGGCCAGGGTTGCATTCGCTCTTTGATTTTTTTTATAATGGCTCTATTTTGTTTATAATACATTTTTAGAAAAACGAAATCTGCGAATCGGTTTCAAATTACGCGAACTACCACCCCTAGAAAATTGTCTCCCAAGTTCGGAAACACCCTGTATACTGAGCGTTTTTACCTAAAAGAATAGCTTTAATTCATCCAACATTCGACGAATTTGATTTGATTAAAACGATGTTAACAAAATCCATTTAATTCCCAAACAAAAACATTCCAATAGATCTCATTATAAATTCTTATTATCGACAAAATTGCATTTCAATACCAACACCACAGGTCTGAATAATTAACGCGGCGCATTAAAATCGTTCCGATAAATCTGACAGACGTTATTGCGTGCATTTTGATTCAATTTCCGTAGCGTTTAAACCCGACCGCGTAAGTGGAATAAATCGCAACGCAAACTTTTACGTTTACGTTACCGTCAGAAGACGAAGATTGAATATTGCGCTCGTTAAATTGTGACAGGAATAACAAAATAGATGCCGGGAGTTTGGGGAATTCGAATCAGCATAGTAAATTGAATTCGACGCTTGTTTTAATGATGCTCTTATACTCATCGCATTACCGACAGCTTTATTAATGGATGTTTAAAAACCTCAAGAAATTGTGTGAAAATTATTAATCAATCAAAATAATGAAGATATACATAAGTACAAACAATAATAGTACAAAATATCTAAGTACAGAACAATAAGAATTGTGTTAACGTATGTGTTAACAGCGTATACGTGCAAATTTACGTTATAGGGTCAATTAATTAGAGCTAGGTGTATCTAATGATATTTCGTTATTAAAGCGCAAACCAAATTATTTTTCAACAGTGAATAAACGTCGGCGGGATTTGTCGGTTTTTTGCCCGAAATGAAATCCTTTTAATGAATTTTATATTTGGTGTAATTGCGTCGGCGGCGTCCAGCGGGCGTAACTGATATTAGTACAAACAGTTTAACAGCGGACTAGCCCTTCATACGAACCTAATTAAATAACATCCGACCATACGAACTCTAACAATATTTATAACTCGCGTGATCCGCGTCGACCATTTTGACATGTCATTTTAATTAACAATGTTGATTAATTTATTTGCATTTACGTGCAAAATGAAGAATTATTTATTAAATATACCGCTGAAAATTCCGCGCCGGATTGGAGTTGAATATTGTTAATTTTCGAATTCATTTGTACCGACCGAATTGATGAAGAATTTTTTTTTCGAATTTCGGTTGCATTAGTCCACGAGTGGTGAAGGGGATTATTCGTTATTAATATTACTAATATTTATTTATAATGTAAAGAGTTACATGCTGCATATTTTATAATTTGTATTAATTGGAATGAATGTAGTAAATTAATTCGAATAAGTATTTTTTTATTCATTTTATTGTATTTATTTTCATTCATTTTTGTTATTTTACTCTTATTATACCTGTCATTTGAAGTGATACAAAAATAATATGTAGGTACATAGGTAATTTAATTGAGTATGATTTTTTATAAAGTATCTTTTTAAATATTTTTTTACAAAAATATTATTTTTGTTGCAGTGTGGGGAGCACAGGTTGATGTTCAACCCAAGGAGCTCTTGGTACTACCGGGTCAAAATGCTTCTTTTCTCTGCAGAGTAGGAGTACCTTTGCAGTACTGCCGCGCGGAACTTCCGAACCATCAAAGCTTCAATTTAAATAAACAGCTATCAGTAGTCGAAGGAGTAAGTTATTATTTATGTAATTATTGTATCATTATGTATATTTTAAGTTTATTCGAATTATGAGAGCTGAAATATTTATTTGTTCAATCGGTAAACATTAATTTTTTAGATATTATAAATTCTCCCTATTTTTGAAAAGGAACTATTACTGTTATGCAAATACGCCTACATAAATCAGTGTTTTTTTCGCTAATAAAAAGAGATTCATAGTGGTAGAATAGTGACAATAGATTTATCTAATTCAGCGAATAAATGTCGACCATTTTTATACGTACTACCTACGCGTTGTAATATCACAAAAGAATATTTATGTGTAATTTAATCAATATAAACTGCTTTTTTCCATCAGCTTCACCAACATTCATCCAACAAATTGGAACATAAAATAATAATGTTTTTAATCCAACACCCACGATTGAATTTCATCAACTGTTACCAGTTATATTATTCATAATTATTTTCATTAATCAATCAGGCACTCTAATTAATACATTTAATCGATTTATTCCAGATTTCCTATTACGGACAGGGCATCGAAGCTGGACAATGCGGCGTTCACATTCTCTACGCTGAAGAAAAGCACAACGGTGCCATCAAATGCACCCTTGGAATACCAAGTGAAACCGCCGAATCCGTTGGTGTTATGAATTTGATTGTAGCAAGTAAGTTTCTCATTATAAGCATCAACGAGCGACGATCCGGCTACCAACTGTCCGGTCGAGCTCGCGCAGCGAGCGAGACCCTTCGAACCCTTTCCAACCTTTCCGCGAGTCTCATTATAAGCATCAATCTGAATGTTCGAAAAATTAAAAGAATGCTTCATAGATCACACCTGTAGAAATTGTACATATTTTAATGTTTGTTACAAACTTGCAGAGGCTCCAAAGATGCCAGAACTGGATTTGAGCAGAGGAACTGATTCATTGAGAGTATACAAAATTAATGACTACTTGGAAGCGTCTTGTTTGGTTAGAGATGGTCGACCGGTTGCAAATATCAGTTGGTTTATAGGTACGTTTATTAACACAACTAATTACAGTATTAGAGTAACATTTCTGCTTGTATAGACGACGAACAAATCAACGAAGCCAGTCTCAAGATGGCCACCGTAATAGAAATTGCAAAGGAGAGACTACAATCGAAAGTGCAGAACCTATCCAGGATATTACAGCCTTCAGACAACGGAAGATACTTGAGATGCGTCGCCTATCATCCCGCTTATCCCGGGGGATACGCCGAAACCAAGAGGCAATTAGATGTAAAATGTAAGTCGCCTATAAATATTTTTATATCTTCTTCATCATACTCGGTTTTTTGTTTTACAGTTGCGCCTTTGCCGATTGCTGAACCACTGGACAAATTCGGTTACCAGGTGGGTAGGGTAGGAAATATCAGCGTTATAATAGAGGCGAATCCCAAGCCGAAGATAGAATGGACAATCGGCGGTCAGAAAATCCGGGAGGGATCCACTGATAATACCGGCAGAATCGAGGCGGAAGCCATTAAAGATTTAGTAAGCGCCGACAGTAATGTAAGAGGATCTTTAACTGTGGCTGATTGATTTCAGGGAAGAGGGAAATATGAGGCGAATTTGAGGCTGGCGGCTATAACGAAACAAGATACTGAAGTCGATTACAGATTGACCGCCTACAACGACCAAGGATCGCAGGAATACAGGATTAAAATTTCCACCAATCCCGAACCTGAAGGTAAATTTAACACATTTCATTCTCCCCATATTTAGTTGCTGTTTTTCTTTCAATCATTTTGCCGGTGTTTTGTGTATTTATCGCGAAAAATGCACTTCAATCACTTTTAATAGTTTCTACCCCATTTTCATGCTGCTCCGAAGGTATCCAGAAGTTTTTTAGACAGAGAATTTACGGTGAGTAGTGGCCAATTGGAAAGAACTCACAGAAACTGGTTTCTCTTAGTAAATTAATCCAACACTGACTATCATTTAATCAAAAAATCAACTGTTACATCCTTTCGAAATATAATTGTAATTTTGATGTTAGGTGTGGAGCTGGGAGTGGGAGCCATCATCGGAGTAGTTGTAGTCGTATTACTGGCTGTGCTGATTGCGTCCATTTTAATCTTCGCCAAATTAACCGGAAGGTGGTGCTTCAACGGTGAGTACAAACTTGAATGTTCAAAACTGTCAATGTTGAATGCATATTTTTCAATGCTAGATATATACATAGTTCTGTGTCTGTGTTATTAGCTGAACGACGCGGAGTGTTAGAGTCAAAGTACTTATATCCTTAAATTTTATTGAAAATTTGCAACAAGTTTCTGCTCGTACTGGTGGATTATACTAATTTGGTTTAAATTAAATTTCTGTTGTTTAATGTTTTGGTCATGTTTCAAATTAAGTTGGTGCAGTCCACTCTAAATGCTCGTTTATTTAAATGTGTTTCTTATGCTAATGTTCATTTTGCGTATTAAATTATTATTAAGTAGGAATTCAAAATATTTGCCGGTTTATGGTTCGCTTTCCACGTTTTAATACCTTACTTACTAACAAAAAGAAAATTTGCCTACAATTAAATTGAGATCATGTGTAAACTGGGCACTATCAGAGACTTTTAATCCTACTTATTTTTCAAAGCTTGTTGGATTTTAGTGATCAGTTTACAGTCGACTGGAATGGAATTTGTGGAGATGTGGTCATTAAATTCCAAAAGAAATTGGTAGGAATATCATATTTCGTAGATGAAATAATTAGTGAAAATTATATTTTTAATGCACAACTATTATTTAAATACACTTAAAAGTGAATACGTTAACCCTGCCAATTTCTTTATCGAGTCGATGTACTTGCAGAGAAACATAGCTTAGTAGTAGAATAGATCCTGCTTTTAAATGTATATTTATAGTACTCCTTTTTATGATAAATAAAAGCTAATATCGAAGAAAATTCGCTGTGGTAAGTTACTGTGATGTTCTAGTAAGCATGCGCTGTCTCTTCAATTGTTGATTTTGGATTTATGGATGCATGATTACATGCTGCATTTTAAAGTTACCTGTACTAGGATTTGTGTCAGTTAAAAAACTTTTAATGTATGTGTAAATATGCAAAAATACTCGATGCAAACTCTGATGCAAAGTAATATTCTATCTCGAATTATCAAGCAACGAAAGTAAATCATGATTCATTATATTGATTACAATAGACTTATTTTAAACTGCTTTGCTTGTGAATGTCTTCCTATTTTTATTCGATTTTTTTTCAATGCATGTAACCCAAATCTGCCACCCCAAACAGTAAATACATGAAAAGATTTCTTACATATTCCTCTCGAGTCAATCATATTTTGTTATCATCCTCGAAACATATGATCGAGTTTATCCAATCCGAATATTCAGTGACTCTTAATATCCGAATTTAATTTCAAAAGGCGGAGAAAGTGTGAAATTGGCTGAAATCAATTTCACCATCTTTCGAAGAAGATTTTTTATGATCTATCGGATGTTATCCCCAGCTTCCTCAAAAAAATCCAAGCGGTTAGAAAGAATATAAATGGAATAACCCGAAGAGGGAGAAACTCCCTCTCGCGCCGTTTAATCAACTTTTCCTCGCCCTTGAAACGTCGATATAATTCTAAATTTGTTACCGCTCATTTCGAGCAATTCTCTCTACTTGCGTAATTTTCTTTTGATATTTAGAACCCCCCATTTATCAAACACCTTTCTGAAATAATGAATATTGATATTTAATACCGCAAAGCTACTAATTTCTGTATTCGAGATTTACTAGTATTAAACGACGGGGTTTGTCGAGTTATTTTAAATGTTAAAGAGAGGTGTAAAAGTTGCTCGATTTGTTTATTCTTAGAGATGAAAACCACCTTCATATTAGCTTTTACTTGTTATAGGGGGAGCAACGGTGATTGACTACACAACCGGTGAAAACGGCCAGCCACCCCTGCACGATGGGGTGTCCGGAGACGGAGTGGACAATCCCCATCACCAAGTGTCCAACGAATATATAAACGGCAATGATTTGCCCATAAAAAAGGACGAAAAGATCAACACAGCGGTTTAATAACGTTAGTTTTAGCATGTTTATAAAACTTGAAAATCAAAAAATTAATCGTAGGTTATTTCGAGTTTTACTTTTGAGAATTTATGAGGGATTCGACGTGATTTTCAGTTAGGTATTAGATTATTCCTGTTTGTTTTGTAATTCTCGAGGAAAATATAGTGTATCGGTGTAGACAGTTCAATTCGGAGCGAATTGTAAAGCTTTCCAAAACGTTTGCGTTATCTTTTTTCGATGAAAAGTTGCGCGTTTCAACACTGTACTATTTTTGGAAGTTTTTTTGATAAGGGGTGTTTAACAAAAAGGGCGCGATCACGTTAATGTTAGTTATTACTTTTATTGTGTTATTCAACGCAAATCTCACTTGAACTGTGAAGTTAAAAATATTGTTTTTTGTTAATTTTTGTGAAACACCCGTTTTATAACAATGTTAAAGGCGATTTTCTAGCAACAACGATCAATTACTGTTGATGGTGGTACATTGGAATTATTGTTTATTATTATTAGATATCATTATTATTATTACCGACATTTAGCTCATAGATTTTTATTAATTAAAGTATTTCAAAAACTATAATATACAAGCATCATACTATTGAATAAGTAGGTTACTGTAAGCAGTTTAGATGTATTGTATTATAATTTAAGGAAATAAGGAAACTATTTTTAGAATTGAATTCGAAATATGGCAATTTGTTGAGAATAATTATGGCATCAAAAATGAAATACTCATTTTATTGGTATTTCTAGATTTTATTCGTCCACATAAAGAATAAACTTTAATATAAAATAAATGGATGAGTTGTTTTTCTATTAAAATTAGCAAATGAATTAGGTATTAAATTTTTATATTAAAATTATTTTCTTGAAGTTATATATCTAAAATTGAAATATATTTACCTGCAACTAAATTAACTAGAAGAAGCACGTAGTTAGAATTTCTGCATGTCGTAAAATCACTTTATGCGTACATTAATTGACTGTGAATTTCTGTTTTTTTTTCAGATTTGCGAAAAATCGATTCATTTTTACGTTAGGAGATCAATTAGAATATTTTTTCGGGGCATATTTCGGATCCAAATTCATAACATAGTTAATTTCCATAAAACTAAAATTTAAAGATTTCTCTTTTAAGTATGAAAATGACTGAATATTTTTTAAAAAGGTTGTCTACTACTCATATATAGAATATATGTGTAAATATTTTATTGTGTCTAATTACTAACCGTTAATAAAAAGTTGACAATTTGGAAAAACAATTATAAATGACCAAAAGATATTTTGTAAAAACGGGTTAACTTTCTACTTATATTTGAATAAAGCTGGGCCAAAAATAAATTAATTTACAAAAAAATAATATTAACTCCATAATTCTCTATTGTGCTCTCTAAAATTAATTTTATTTGATTAATTATGATAAAATTAACCCCCATCTTCAATCTATAAAAAATCCAAATTGCCAATTTAATATTTTATTGAATTTATTTTTTCATTTTTTATCAAATTAAAAGAAGTACCATAAATTTATTATGTAGTTTAATTAACGCAGTACGATAGAAATTAATCAACATCTCATTTCGTTTTAAGTGAAAATGTACCTTTAACTACTGTATAGTATTTATTAGTTACGATAACAGTTATTTAAGGCTAAAATACTCAATATTTTTATATGATTTACTTTTTTGTATAGACCTTTATTATTTATATACTCTCGAAGAACTTTATTGAAGATATACTGCCATAAGTAATCGTTTAATAATAAAGAGCTAGTTTTTAAGTAATAGTTTCTCTTCAGTTTTCCTGCCAATTGTTAGTAAATTCGAGAAAATTCACCAAAGATTCAACGAAGTATTAACAAAGGATTGATCTGAGAAATAAACTCAGATATTAAGACTTGTATTTTGAAACTAACACTTTTTAAATGAACTAATCTACCACCTCTGTAATTTCTAAATAGAAATTTGTTTATACTAGTTTTATATGGCTTTGCATACAAAGCCCATATTTCATAATATTTTGTATAAACTAATTTATATTTAGAGATATTGGAGATGCTAACTTCACTTATAGCTCACGTTATTTACCAAATTTAATCTTTACTAATATTTGGCCGGCTCTGTTCTCTCGGGATTTGATTAACGGGAATTGCTGCACATTCCAATTAATATAACTTTTTAATGAAAACAAAAATGTGATCCGTAACATGGCAACTACTGATTAATTGTGTATGTTTTACAATAAGGACAATAAATGTCGATAATGTTATCGTTTGGATTAGTATTTTTCGTTCGTTGGGGATCTAATGGCGCTAAATAGTAAATGCAACTAAATTAATATTCTGTTACAAAAAAATAATGTTAACAATTATACATTAAAGTTACAAATAATAACCCGGTTTCCAGTGCATGATTATTTTTTTAATTAATAATTTATAATGAAAGATTTTTACAAATACTATTATAATTTGCACATAGTTGCATTTAATGATTACGCTCTAATTATGGATTCTGAACAGTGGAATTGCATTTTAATTTATAATTTCTTGAAGTAGTGTTAAGTTTGTATTTTACTTATCGAAATTGTAATATACGTTCTATGAGAAAACTTGGTTTTTCTTCAATGTCTAACGTAATAACTCTATCAATGTTGTATTTTATATATCTAATAATTGATTCTTTTTAACGGAGATCTGAATATTTTTCTTTTATTATATTATGGAGGTACTTAAATAGGTCAGATATAAATTAATGTAAAATTTTGTATGTTACATGTTCTTGAAAATATTTAGTATAAATTGGACAAATCAATTATAACTTGTTTTATAAATAAAGCTATTGATTGAACAACAGTTTTATTACTCTGTATATCTAGCATTGAAATATATCGTTGATTTTAATGCAGAAACTGCATGTTAAATTTATGATAAGAGCACTTTACAGATAACATTGTTACATTACAGGTGGAAGTGATACTCGGCATATTGGAGAATCGTAAGTAAATTTTTATCAATCATTTGATCACCCAAAAAACAATAATGTTGTATAAAACAATAGAACACTTCAAAGTTTGGTTTTTCCTACGCTATCACAGATTTTTTCTGTATGAAAATTGCCCCAAAAAAAGTTTATCTTCCTTCCAGCAGCGATACAGAGAGCGCGGACGTGAGGCCGAAGCAATCGAAATCCCCCATAAAGCTGACCATGCTCTTCAAGAACAAGAAGGATCAGGTGTCCCCGGAAGGCGAGCCCGAGCCGCGGGCCGCTCCGGGCGACGAGGGCAAGCACCCGAAGTCGCCGTTCCCGGAGGGCGACGAGAGGGCCCTGGTCTACGCGGAGCTGGATCTCGTCAGGGCCGACATGGTGCCCGTGGTGAAGAACGACGACGAGAAGACGGAGTACGCGGAGATCGTGTACACGCAGAACGAGGACTCGCCAACGAAATGAGCGATTCCCATTAACTTTTATTCTTTAATTATTCAGCGAATAGTGAGAAACGATGTGCTCGTACAACGGCGGTATGCTTCCAACTTTTATCCAGTATTTTTTATATTACTGGTGTATTCTTTATTTAAATAGTATTATCACAACTTCTGTTACATTACTTTCGAAGTGTGAAAGTAATTTTAGGATTTAATGATGTTGAGGCGTACTGGCTTTACTCTAACGTGACTTAAGCTATGTAACTGCGCTTTTTTTAAGATGCATTTTTTATTGATGATTATTTGTTAACTAACGCTGATATGTGGTGCTTTTAAGTAGTGCTTTATTATCAGAAATGTTTTATAATTGGATAATAAATGTGTCTATTCACTTCGTACAAATTCTAGATGTTAGTGATCATCGTTTTGATTAATTTTTTAAATTATTATTTTGATTGGAAGGGGTATGATTTTTAATTATAATTTTGATGGTGGACGTTAATTAAAATCCAAAAATACTTCTAGGAGTACAAAATATTCTAAAATAAGTATGTTATCTAATAGGCCTGTTGAGTTTAGGTATTTATAATCCTTAAAAAGAGCTCAATTCATAACAGTTTTAAGGGAGGGAGCATGAACTTTTCACTAACTTTTTTTTGGAAATTACACAATTTTGTCTAGTTTTTTGGAAGAGCAAAAATTAATGTGCCATGTAAAGTGAAATTTCGATTAGAAAATATTAATTCAAGATACTTTAATATGTAGATGCTATAGTCTATTCATAAATGAGGTGGAAGCTCATTATTATAAAAATTAAACTTATTTATATGCTCTGCTCCCAATCCAGATAAGACCAGTTCAATAATAAACTTGTGCACTATACACTTTTCTATTAAACACTAGTTTGTTGTACTGGTCAAACACTCATTGGAAACAAAGCAATTTTTTTAATTTCCGTAATTATTACTTGGATTGACCATTTTCCAAGAAGAACCACTGTATAAAAATAGGTTTAATTGTTTTTTTATCTCTCTAATTTGTTTTTATGGTGTATTTTAAATTTTATACTTTTATAATACTCTTTATAGTATGTAATTTTGTAAATTTTATACAGATCTGATTGAAAATATGAAACATTTATTAATATGTTTTACAGGAAGCATCGAATTAATAGTTACAAAAATGTACCTATATCTATATATTTTTATTGAAATGTGAAAATTTACGAAGGTTAATTAAATGTTTTTCGATGTTTTCAAGGCATATTTACTTCTTTTACATATAAGAATATTATATAATAAATGCACTTAATGCCTTAATAAAATATTCGTCCAAATGTTTTAGACTAATTATATTTAAGAGCATGTAATTTTTATATTATGAAAATCAAATTGTATTGTATTTAACGTTTTATAATTTGCTATTTCGACCAAATAAATAAAAATACAACTTTTATCATTATTTACTTGTCATAACGTTGCCTTAATAATATTTTAAATAATACTATGAAGGCTGAAATTAGTAAAAAATGCTTGATAAATTATTCGGAGTACTCATACTAAAAAATTTTTACTTTATTCTAAAACAATAAGACAGTATTGTTGTAAGCATTTTTAAGAACCCTTTCCTCAATGTTGATTAAAATAGCAGTTTAACTTTTTTCGCTGAACGAAAAAAATTAACATTAATAAAAGCTCTTGTATGGAACAACGCCATCGTAACAAATAGAGTGAATACATTATTTCTATTTTATATTATATACTGATATCTAGTTGACTTTTGCAAATGAAAACGAGTAGCAATAAAATAATATTGACAAGTACATTTCAATAATTGTATTTTTTTTAATTAGTGTCCGGGTATCGGTTTCAACTCCTTTATTTGTCTGATTAAGTATGCCTTTTCGTCGTTAAATTGTTCGTCTTCGGCTCGATCCGTATGGAATTTTATCAGAAATTCTACGAGTTTTTCTTGATTACGTAATAAAATATCTAATATAGGCTTCGGTTTATTAGGATTGGCCACAAATACCTAAAAAAGTACAGAAAATAAATATCGAATATTATGCAATATGTAATTATCAGTTTTTATGTTTACTACAGATTCCCTTTTATGTATGCATCTACTTGCTTTATGGTTTCTATTATGCACTGTTTATCAGAATATATTCTTTCTATAAAAGTTTTCTCCATGCTATCTTGTTACATAAATTTCAGAAACGCAATAACCTCATCAGCTGCATATAATTATATAAATTTTAATGTCTTATGGCCAACGGTTCACAATTGCTACTACACTTTATTAATTCTAAGGAATTTAAGTCAAAAATAGCACAAAAGGAAAAAAAGTACATTCTACTGATAAAGGAATAAGTAAATAAACTTTAACAAGTTAACTTGGGTATTGTTCTTGATTAATAGCAAGAAATCAATTTGGTATTAAGCTTTGGCAAAAATTAAGTATCAGCTGATATACATTTTATAAAAGATCCTAAAAGTGTAAAAGTGCAATATTCTATTAATAAAATTTAATTTAGCATTCAGCTAGTTCTTATTTTTGTCCCCTAATCCCTCTCTTCTTATGAAGTTTTTATTATTACTTTAAAGAGCAAGGTGATTTTTAAAGGCATAAAATGGCTTGATTACATCACATTACCTTAAAAACGTGGAAAGCTTCGAACTGAATATTCCTTGATCTTTCTTTAAGCATATTCATCATTAATTTCAGATTGTCAGGATTGGAAATATACCTGGTCATAACCTAAAATAAAATAGGATAAGTATACATTTAACATTTACTCATTTATTAACCTTGAGTAGATGTAGAGAATTAGTAAACAGTAGTTCAGCCTAATCATAATTACAATATTCAAACATCAACTCTATGATCATTTTATTTGTCAATTCGACTGTACATTTAAATTTAGAATTTTCACTCGATGTAAGCTTTTAAAGTTTAGATACTTAATTAATAATTTTTGTATCATTTTATGAAGTAATTTTTGTAAATCCTTTAAAACTAAACTGATAATATACATGAATTTAAAACAAGATACTCTCCAAAAGTTTTCTACTAACAATATTTAATATTTCATTGAATTGTAAACAAGGATTATCGACGCTGATAAATTTTGTCAATATTCATTAATAATTAAGATTAAGCTATCTACCTAATAGTTTCCATAGGATCATTTTTAATAAAAGATCGCATTTCATTATCGTGTGATCGCGATAAGACGTTTTAAAATATATAAATGGGACTCACTGTGAAATTATGTCTATCGAGTAGTAATTCGCCAAGAAGCTTCAAACTCTGACGTCGAGTCACGTAATTCTCGGAATTCAAAAGTCTCTGATAGTGACTAAAAACTTTATCGTAGTTGGTTTCTAAGAAATCAGCGCATAAAATTTTGTGTCTGGTCAACAGCTCCTGCAAAAGACACTCGTTATTCACGTACATTAGCAATTAATAAGCCTAATAATTACCTTAAAGGTGGAGAATGCGTCTGAAGCGATATCGAACGTGGAGACTTCGACATAACGAAAAAAGTTATAAAAGTCCTCAGAATACAGCATTATTTTGGCCAGTGCTTCGTATCTAGCGCACTCGCGTAACATGGTTCCGCAATTTAGGGCTATCTCCTGATGCTCATAACTGAAATAAAAATACAAAATTGAAGTATTATTGATCAATGCATCGCTTTCTAAAATAGAGAAAATAATTGTGGGTTGCATCTAGATTTACCATTGCAGTCAAGATGTTGCATCATCAAGTTCAAAGAACAATGAACCTTCAACTACTTGCAATTAATATTTGTAATATAAACAAAGCGAAACTAAGAATCAATAATTACATAAAGAGCATTTCTTACGAAACTAGCCTCCTTTAAAATGATTAGAAATTTCATATGTAATAAGAAAGCATGAAAGGTAGAGAAATATCCTCCAAAAATCAATGATTGATGAAAACTTTGCGAATAATTTGGAATTGATACATTTTAGAAACTACAAAGAACAATGAGAGATTATTATCATGAATAACCAGTCACACTTAGAATGATTAAAAATCTTAAACTTGTTTGATAAATCACGAATAAAAATCTCACTTCGAGGCTCTTCCTAAAACTCAAAGGAAACTAGATACGATTAAATTATATATTAAAATGTAGTAAGGTAATCTGAAAGCGTGTAATAAATGTATAATAAATTATACGAACCCAGTCATTAGTGTAAATAAAATTTCAGGCTTTGTACAAATGTACTCTACTGTAGGCGATCTGGTACCGATTTGTCTTCTTAATATATTATTAAATACTTGTGCTACATCTTTCTTCCCTTCGAAGTCGATCCTGTTGAGGTTTTGGATTAGTAGTAGCAATAGATTGCTATTGTAGAGTTCTTGAGCTAGTTGGGCTACTATGATGTCTGCTTGGGGCTCCGCATCAGAAGTGCCGTACAGCATATTCTTGATCAGGACAAGATTCTTCGATACATCCTCCTGCGCCTTCTCAGCTTTCTTATCGCCTTTCTCGAGGGAATTTACTGCTTCTTTGAGAGCTTTCACAACATCTGCTGGTCCTTTCTGAGACTTACCAAATAGAGGCATGTTATATGATTCAAGTAAAGCTACGAAGGACGTGATTTATCAGGAGACAGAACGTGTATCAAACAATAACTAATAACGAAATGGAACACCTTGTTTAAATTTTTCAAATGGCTAAAGATATTACTTCACTCATTACAGAAAAATCTTATTGAAATCGAAATAGCACTTGAAGAACACTCGTCTGACATTAGTACTAATTTTCCATGGAAAAGAGTAAATGCTCTCAGGAATAACTCACGAAGTTACATTTATTTAATGTTTTTGAGTTTTCACTATGACAAATATTCAGCTGTCTTCTTTCTTCTATTATTTTATTTTAGAAGTTATTCGGCTACTTTACTCGACATAGCTGTCGGCTGTCAAAATATGAGTCACGTAATCTACGCAATCGCACTCGGTTTGGTAGTGGCTACTGTTTCGCTAACGGATATTTGAAAAATTTACCCCTAAAATTTTCTCCACATTTTGAAAAAGTGTGAATAATTAATAAAAGAAAAATTACTTGTCCACTCTAAAAAACTTGTCTGTATTATGTGAGCATCACATGATTTCTCCAAATAATAAAACTAAAAATTACCTGATAGGTAGGCAACCATTTTTTCATCGTTTTGTTGAAAAGGCATTATTCAATACTTTTTCATTATATCATTGGAAAATTCAACTTACAATTAGCAGGATTTACTAATGAGTTATGAGTTACAATCACCATATAAAATTAATTACGTATCATAATAGGTAACTTTAATTCCATATCTATCATCGGTCACTTCGCCAGAAGAAGTGAATTTTCGCTTCAGCTCCCGGGACAAACTTTTGTCAGGCTGCAATTTTCCATTAATGCCTTGATGCCAGTTAACTTTCTTGCTCCTGCTCACACTCGGTCCCAGATTTTGACTACTCATGGTGTTTAACGAAGTAGTCCAATTCGATGGTGGTATAATAGTTGATGAATTCTTCGCCATTTGAGTAACAAAACTTTTAGAGTTTTCAGGCGAATCATCTTGTACTAAAAAAAACAACCAATCAACCATGATTGATATAATAAGTACAATGAAAAGAATAGTAAAAGAGAACATTATAAAAGAACTTACATGAAATTTTTGCCATGTACAGTTGATTAGTTAAAGAAGAAAGCTTGTCTTTAACAGATTTGAAATGAATCTGCTGGGAATATTTCTTTTCTAAAGGTTTCGCCTGCTTATTAATCGAATATAAATCATCAACTTCATAAAAATACATTGGGGTCTGAATAATGTTGTTATTTATAAAGTTAAACGTAGTTAACGTACAAAATAGAAGTACCGAAACAGAGCATATTACAACCAACCAGCTTTTCCAACCCAATGCTGGAATTAAATTAAATATTACACAACTTCAATAATCATAAAAACGGGAGATCAAAGAACATTCCAAAGCTCTAACCTTTACAAATCTCCTGATCTTCATCGTATTTGTATCTTACTCCGCAATTAAAGTCCGCGTTACATTCTAAGCTTTTCTGTATACAAGTAGTCTCGTTTCCTACTAAACAAGACAATTTCCCCACATCTTCACATCTCGATGATTTACTGGAGAGTAAATTTGCGGCTGTTATAACAACTTTAATGTCGAATATTGTCGGGTGCTTTTTTAAATTGAAGAATATAGTAATGTTTTTGACGAGCTTGTTATGAAGATACAATTTATTTCTAATGTGTTCGCAAATACTAGTTTCGATTTCATCTTTCTACTAAAATAAATAAACGTAAAAAGAAGTTATGGTATAATTATTTATCTTTTTGGATTCCAGAAATTCCCGTCCAGCTTAAACTAGGATTTCGGGAGTAATAAATAAGTAATAATTAATTTAAATTCTAATATACCACAATGATTTCGCCTGGGCCACAGTTGATCCCATCTCCTAAAAATTCTAAAACCATTATGAGTCCAATGTCGTAAAAATAACTAAACACGTTGAATTGGCAGTGGGGACTTTCCCTCTTGGACGACAAATAAATGACTAAACTATAAATTTCACCTCTGTCGGTGGGCAAAAAGAGATTTTTAGTAGCGTTACCAATGCAGGCGGATCGGAAATCTGTAAATTACAAACTGTACGGGTATCTAGAACAAAATGTGCGATATTTCTTAGTTGACTTACCTAAAATACGCCGTTGTAAAAATGATGTACAACCAACATTTACGAAAAATAAAAATATTACTGTGAAAAACCTTGTCATGTAACATTATTTTTTATTGTTATATTTAACAAATGTGTCAAAAATGACAAAGCGCTATTTTTTCGTAAAGATGCCTAAAAAGTTTAAGATTAATTTTATAATTTTGTTAAGTATTTCTTTGTGAGAGAAAATTGTGCTAAAAATTATTAAATAATAAATTAGTCAATTATTAATGTTTGTAAAATTGTTATCCTTGAAAAATTTGTATAAATAGCTGTAAATAAAAAATGTGTAAACATACCTTTGTGTTTATTAATAACTATTTTCCATTTTAAACTTCGTTGATCCGTTAATTCTTTAATCGGAGACTCTTCTGATACATTATCTAACTAAAACACAATTATCATTACTTACTGCACAATCATAATTTTTCATTTGTTAAATTTGCTTTGACTTACATCTGAAACAAAGAGAACTCGAATCAAATTTGAAACAGGTACAATTATTTAACACAAACGGGGTGATAATTATGGATATTTTAAAACCTATAATAAATTAAATTAACCTACTAGTTTCAGTAGCTCTTGCTGTGTCTAGTGTTTTTCTTGAGGCTTGCAATAATTTAGATATACTTTTTCGGTTACTTTTAAAGTGCACATCATTCACTGATGATTTTGTATCATCTGTAGTTAAACCTTTCACATTGCTTCTGCCTAAAAGTAAACTTAAAATTACAAAATTTCGTAAAATTAGCAAACTTACCTACCTAAAAAGTTACAAATCGTATCTTTATTATCTAAACTAGTATCAGAAACGCTGCGCATTAAATTTAACCTATTTTTGCGCATTGAAGCCAGCGCATGCTGTGGCTTAGCCACTTTCAATGCATCTATGGTTTTCTGAATCTCCGCTGGGATTGCCTTCAAATCTTTTCTCATAGTAGTACTAACCTCTTCCACTGGCTTGGAAACATCTGGCGCAACCTTTCTGGAAAAAAGCCATTAGCAATCAATGTAATACAATATCGACCAGTACCTGCAATTTAGGGTGCTCAATTCGTTGCACTTGTCCAGGAGGCAACAATATTTTCTTCAAAATGAAATCGTCTTTGAATTTATCTCTAACCGCGCAATTGTACTGCATCGGCTTGCACAGAGGCTCCTTAGGACAAGCGCAGCAATCTACCATTTTCTCAGGCAACTCCTTCGGCGCGCAGCAATCCCCCGCCGACAACGTGGACTCCACGATGGGCCCCACGCAAACCTCATTGGGCACCTTGACGGCCAGCGTGGCCATGTCTTTGCCGCAAGGTTTCGCCGTTTGCGTCATTCTTATCGACTTCTTGTTCAAGCAAACTTTAGGAGCTCTCGTTATCGCCAGGTTCTCGATCACGTATTCGTACTCCACGCCTTCCAGACAGCATTTCGGCTTCTCCTTCTTTTTGCTTTTGCACGGCTTGCCCGGAGCGGGACAGCAACACAACAGTAAACGTGGACAACAAGCCATCGATGTCGAACAGAGCAAAAGAGTTCTGTTGTCAAATTTGAAGCTTGAATTTTGTATAGTTTTTTGGAAGTGGTGTACAGGATGTTCTGTGGTATATTTCAATGGTATGTTATACCGGATAAGAGCTGAGAGATTAATTGGAAGAATGTCTATAGACCGTCCTTTATGCATGACGGTAACTAAGGTGATATTGACTAGCAGTGACTTTTTATTCCAGCTCGTAATGAAGGCAGTTTTATCAATTGTGCCTTATTTCGAAGAAGTTTTCGCTTTCAACACATACAATCTTTAAATATGACAGGAATTCCTAAACTACCAGGTTATAGCTTCACGGATCCAACTGTAAGTATTTCCAAAGGTTTTTCCAATTTCCAATGGTCTGTTTTTCTGGCATTAGATTCAAAAATTTCACGTTTCCCAAACGTTCAACTTATGCAATGGGTACAGAGTGGCTAGAACGAACTATTGCGGTATAGGCGGTACTGAATTAGCTGCGAATTCGGCCAGATTTATTCAAACGAAAGACACTTGTAGTTACGATCCAACCCTAACGTACGGTCGGCCAAAAATTAATAAAGCGCCACAGTTTCTGCCCCATTTCGCCCTGTACACCAACAAATGTCTGTGCTTTGATGCGTTTTTCAAGCAAGGAATTCTCGATTCGCCCGTCGAGCACTACAGGGTTAGAAGAGTTCGAATTATATATTATTTAGAGGATGATACTATAGCCGTTTTCGAACCAACTCGAAGAGTATGTAACTCAGGGCATTGAAGAGAGTTTGGGAATTTTAAAAATGTTATTTTTAGGATAGTGGTATCAGACAAGGTAATATTGTGAGAAGAGGTCGGATTCCAAAGAGCAATTTAGGCGAAGTTTGGCACTGGAAAGACTTAAATGTTGGTAAAGACATATCTCTTCAAGGAATTGTTTTTCATACTGTAAACTGTGACAATTGGACCAGAGTAAGTGAACTATTTTTAACTAACAATTTTTGGATTATAACATTTATATATATTATAATTAATAAACATTAAATGGCTATTTTTAAGGAATACATGGCTTCCCAAGGGTTAGTTATGAACGATCCAGAAGAAATGCCTGAGGATCCATATCTGTTCACAAGAGAGAACAAGTCGAAACCGCACTTTATAAAAACGAAATCATGTAATGACAAATTAAGAAAATTTCTGGAATACGATGGAAAAATTCTTACGTAAATATGAAAATAATTATTCATCACTTCCAACATTATAGCAATAAAAAAGTAGAGTGTAGATTGTAAGCACTGTAAAGTCCTGAACTAACTTACGTTCGAGTTAAATTCATTAACACTTTATTCATGTTAATTATATGTAACTAACTCGAAAGGTGTAAAAAAATACTCGATAATTAAAATAATTCACTATAGCCTTACAATATTATAAGAATCATAATTAATTATAAGATTTTTTTTAGTAGAAAACTGCTAATTGTATGAAAAAAGTACATATTTAAATAGCTTCAATTTTTTCAATTATATAAAAGTTAAAACAATTTATCCTCGGTTTTTTTAAATTTGTATATTGCAATTGGCAATTTTAATTATAGTTTGTTACTCTGTTAATAAAAAAATGTTACATTGACGCATTATAGATTCAAAGCAGCTTGGGACGACAGAGAAAATGAGTACGGGGACCTGATGAAATATGAATTTTTATATTTCCTATCCGACGACACAGTTTCAGTTAGGGAAATCCATCAGCCAAACGACGGCAGGGATCCCTACTGCATGTTACTAAGACGAGTCAAATTGCCCAAGGTGCTTGCACAACTTATAAATTAAAAACTTGTGAGAATATTCTTTTAAATCCCACAGCGCTACAACGACACTCCGAGCACTTACCCCGCCATTTATCTAGAAATGACCGACGCGGAAGTAACTCAATATTATCACCCCCTCGATTTTCAAATAGGCGAGACTATTTTCGTCCTCGGTCGCGACATGTTGCTCTACGATTGCGATCAATTTACCAGAGATTATTACCAAAGAGCTTTGGGTATCACGCAGAAACCACCACTGGATATTTCAGGTAAAACCAAGCTGAATGGGCATTGAATGTATAATCATTTTTTTTCAAATTTTAGAACCGCTACCTCCTCCAGCACCAAAGCAAATGCCGCCTCACAACGGCGTTGGTTCCTTGGAAGATTCCTTCCAAAGCACTCTATCGTTTATTGTTAAACCGTACAGGAAGAACATCACACAAAGCAGGCTGAATGCTAACAAATACATGACGTAGGTTATTGTTTGCAATATTTTTGTAATTATACATTATTTAATTAACGGTAGATATGAGATGGTAATGGATGCTGTACACCCAGAAGACACCATCCGGCGATTCGTAATGAAATATTCCCTAGGAGACGGGACTTGCAAAATTCGCGAACCCCCGATTAAAAATTCTGGAATAATGGGCGGAATGTATTTGAGACCTACGATGTTGGTGAAACCATGTCCGTTAAAGACTCATTACAGCGACCTTATGCAGGATAATTTTGAACTAATTTCCAGGTTCTGATCGTTTGAATCCGGATTACTACACGCCCGTAGACTTCTACATTGGAGCCACCATAACGGTATACAATCAAAGATTCAAAATCATCGGAGCGGACCTCTACGTTTACCGATACATGGAGGCTAACCCAGACAAGTTCCCCGCGGAAGTAATCGAAAACATGAGGAACTACATGTTCCACAAAGGATACTTGAAGTACGATGTAGACGATAAAATTAAGGAGATCGTTGAGCACGAAAATCGTTGGGACGCGAACGCTGGTTAGTACCTCCTGCTACTATCAAGTATTAATATATTAAGTATTTAATGAATAGGTATAGAAAAACTGAAAACTGTACAGCAGGAATTGAAAGAATGCGAGGATAAATTGAACGTACAAGCCGATCCCGCGAAGGATAAAGAAGTGAGAGATCGAATTTACGCGGAGTACGAAGACACCATGGTACACGACAAACCATTCCCGCCTTACGGCATCAAACCCTACGGCAAAGAATGCCCGTACTCCATTTACTCTGGAGAACCCCACTCAACCGTATGCCGAGAAGACGAAGCAGGTAACGTCCTTCTTTAGGCAACAATCCTCCCTTTCTCAGAGTTAATGGTAAACCTACGCTCTAATGTAAAAACCTAATTACTGTATAATGGCTTGCAGTGGAATATTCTTCGTTCACGCCCAAGCACATCGAGACGCCCGAAGAGGCTAGAGCCAAGTACTACGGGCAGGTACTGAAGGATCAGCACAAAATTTGCGACGGTTCCAAGCCGATCGAGTGCATACCGCCGCCGCCGCTGGGCCCGCCGGCGGAGGTGGTCCCGCCGAAGCCGAAGCCTATTATGACCAGCGAGCCGGACGTGCCGCCTCCTCTGTGCAAGACGAAGCAAGTGAGGTTTTCGGATGAGGTGAAAGATAGGTGCACTATAGACCGGTACGACCTGTGCGATTTGAAGCGTAAGATTAATCTGGCTGGTTGCACGGATTATGAGAGGGAGTGCATTCCTCCTCCTGTTGAAAAACACTAAGATAAAACGGATACGAAGGTTTTTTTTTAGATTTTTTTTACGAAAATAAATTATAGCATTAATGTATGTAAGTGTTTTATTATAGTAACGTTTCAGGAGTTAAATAGGTAAACTATTTTTATATTTTATCTATTTATATTGTAGATATAACTGTGCATTGATGTTGAACTTTGAATGACCATTGTGCTTTTTTAAAATTAAATACTTGAAAATGCACTATAGATAATAGTGATGTAAATGAAAGTCCTATACACCAAACTAACAGATAAATATTATACACTAAAAAAAAATAAGTATTTCTCTCTAAGTAAAACCACTTAAGCTATATTCAAGAAAATTATACATCATACATATGAATTTTACAAAAAAATTGAAAGGTCATCAATTTATCTTTATTGTTAATTATTAATAATTACATTTAAATGACCCGCCTATGGATTTTATCTCTATCAATGCAGCCAGTATACCTACACTTATCTATTAATATATTTAAACGAAAATGTGTTAGTACCAGATCATTTAGGTACATATGCACATTCCGCAAAAATGAGTGTCGTTATTGCCATTATTTTTGCATTAATTTTGTGTTACTTTGGATATATTTCCTACAAGAATTACCAATTTAAACAAATTTTATCCTGGATGCCCACTGTACCTGGATGGCCTGTTGTAGGAAATGCTTTGGAGTTTGGAGACAGTACAAGTAAGTGTTGAAGACGAAATAGATTTCACTTACAACAATTATCAGTTAAAAAATATTAGTTTATTGAAACAATAATCTGGTAATTGAACTTACATTATGAGTGAAAATTTATTAACAGGAGAGCTTTTTTATGATTGTCATCAGAATTTTGTACTTCTTAATCTTAATTACAGGGCTTCTATCAGATATAAATAGACTGATACCAAAAAAAGAAAAATTTGTATTTTTGACTTTTTTGGACGTACCGAACATCTTTACCACAAATGAAGACTTTGTTGAATTCATACTTAGCAGTCAAAACGTCTTATCTAAATCTACCGATTACAGATTCATTAAAAAATGGCTTGGGACTGGATTACTAACAAGTGATGGTATGTACGCGCATTTTATTGCATAGAGTGTTCATTTTGATAAAGAGATTTTGATTAAATAAATTACAGGTGTAAAATGGAAACCGAGAAGGCGTATTACCACTCCAGCATTTCACTTTTCAATTTTGGAAGACTTTGTGGACGTGTTTGAATCTAATGGGAAAATTCTGGTGAATAAATTGAAGAATTTCGTTGACCAAAGCAGCATTGATATCTACCCTTTTATTACCTTATATGCCCTAGACGTAATATGCGGTAAGTATTGGTTTTTAACCTTCAAACCCTTTTTTGATTCCCTTTTCTTATTAATGAATAAAAATGGGAGATTGGCACTCTGCCCCTAATTGTTCCCCATCAATCAAATATTAATTCTATTATAAATATTGGTTGATTATTAGGTAGATAGATGACTTGCTAGTAATAAAGTTGATATAGTGGTGTCGTTGATAAAAGTTTTTTTATTGAGACTTATTTATTTAATTATAGTTAAGTGTTTTGTATTGTATAACTAGATTTATTATAAAAATGTGTACCTATTATTTCTCTAAATGATTGATATATTGATTTTTATCAATTATCAGAATTGTGCAGATTTGTTCATCTGTAATGAACTTATTCATATATTTTACACTCTTTCCAGAGCAATTTTATCAATGAGTACACCCCTAAAATATCTCCACAACACTGTATTTTTTACAAACACCTTATTGCCACCATTTTTATTACAACAAAGTGTTATGAGAGACTTTATAAAATATAATTTTAATTTCTTCTAGAAACCGCGATGGGTGTTCAGTTCCATGCACAGGACAACGAGTATTCGGAATACGTGAAAAACGTCAAGCTAATGTGTAAAATTGGCATCATTCGCTCCACTTCTGTGGTGAAAAATTTCGACTTGCTCTACCCTCTAACGTTGGATTATTGGCGAGAGCGAAGTGCTTTGAAGCAATTGCACGGCGTCACCAATTCCGTGATCGTCGAAAGAAAGAAAAAAATGGATGGCAATATTGTACCAACCGTGGACGAGTTCGGCAGGAAGAAAAGAATGGCCTTTTTGAATATATTATTGAATTCTACTGTTAATGGCAGCCCGTTGAGTCAGGAGGATATCAGAGAGGAAGTGGATACGTTCATGTTTGAGGTAAGTTTGTTTTAATTTCGTCATTGCGACATTTGCTTCTTCTACAACTACGTCAATTTATGTTTATGTTCGATTTCTTTCCGGCAATGGTAATGATAATGAATAAAAAATTCAATAACAGATACGCAACTAAATTTAAATAATTGTAGTAGTTTATTTTAATAAAATTTATACATGATAATTCATTTCAGGGACACGACACAACTGCATCTGCAATGACTTTCTGCATGTATTTCATAGCTAATCATCCCGATGTCCAAGTAAGTAACGATAAAAATGGAATTAACTGATTGACAAAAGTAAAGACTAAGGTCTGTAGTTAGTTCATGTTTAAAGCTTTCTAGACTTGATATTTTAGTATTGAATAATTTCTTTATTAGAAACGTGTTATGGAAGAACAAAGAGACATATTCGGCGATGAAATTTTGCGAGACAGTAAAATCAGCGATCTGCAGCAAATGAAGTACTTAGAATGCGTTATTAAGGAAACATTGAGACTTTGCCCGTCAGTTCCGATGTATGGTAGACATACTACTCAAGACATGATTTACAATGGTTATTATTGGTTGAAATAGTAGTAGGTAATTGTATGATAATAAGTATTTCGTTTGCAGGTAATATCATCCCGAAAGGGTTAAATATTGTTATTTATGCGTACGGCATGCTTCATGATCCGGATTATTTTCCTGATCCGGAGAAATTCGATCCCAGCAGGTTTGAGAATGTCGATGGAAAGGTGCCGTTTAGGTACCTGCCGTTTAGTGCAGGACCAAGAAACTGCATAGGTAAGATTAATGATAGTTGTGGCAGTGGACATATTTAGTGTTTTGATCATTTTTAATGTTTTTATTTTTAGGACAAAAATTCGCTATGTTGGAAATGAAATCAACAATTTCACAGTTGGTGAGAAATTTCGAAATTTTCCCAGCTATTCCAGAACACAAGTTAATATTGGTTCCTGAGGCTGTACTAAAATCAGCAAATGGAGTGCGAATTAGAGTAAAACCTAGAAAGCATTAACAGAAGCAAAACAGTATTTTATAATTTGTTTTCAAAATTATATTTATTTTGTTACTTACATATGATATTTTCTTTTTCCTTATTTCAAGGCGTGATTTTTATTTTTTCATGTAAATTAAAGAAATTAAAATAATTATAAAGAAAGTGTTAAATCATGTTCAGCACATATTTTGCAGTTTTACAATGTCCTTGGAAATTTTATCCTTAGTTTTTTACCTGCTACATGAATGGAAAAATGAAGTTATCATCATTCAGAAATTTTATACGCAAATAATCGAGCTATTAACAGTACAAATTTTATCGCACTTTTGTCATACTTTGCATATTAATGAAGCAGTAAATTTTCATTTTCAAATAAGTATTAAACGACCAGTTATAAAATGTAAAATTATTAATTTTTTCCACAACCATGGAATGTCAACAAAGTAGAGAGGCCGTCGATTATGTAAGTTCAGAAAAACCACTTTGGCATTTTAATCAAATCGATAAGTTCAATAGGATAAATCGTTTGTTCCGAGAAATTAGAATAATAATTTATGCGTTTAATTACACAATATTGCATTGCATGTGGGAAGTCCGATAAGGACTAACGATGCACATTAAAATTTGTTAATTCTTAATTATCTTCAACTCGAATTTAAAAAATGATAACCAGAAATAATACAAATTATTTCAACAGAATACATACATGCATGTAGTACAATTAATTATTAAAGTACTTGCAGGTACCTACTTAAATTTAGGTAGGTATATATCTATAGAAGATGGTGAAATTTTCACTGTCCTCCTGTAGAGCTCACACGACCGTTCCATAATGAAGCTTAACTAAATAGTTGTGATCAAAATGTAAAATAGCGTAACTTACAATAGCATGAATTTTTTTTAAATAGTTGAAACATTTGCAGGATAGCACTCCTAGTTTCTGTTCAGCCGATTTCAATGGAGCTGCGTCTTTTGAATGTTAACTCTTTGTCGGACAATGTGATTTATTAATTGCATACTAAGTAACTGTATTTGAGCTTATAAAAGTGGATGAAGCGCAATTGTCAATATTCACGCGAGTTCCAAATTATCGCAACGCGTCTGTTTCGTTTTTCCCGGCATTTTTACTTTGCAGTCATGTATTAATGAAATCGCCACATTTTATTATTTGTATAAAAACTTAAATCGTTCTAAAATTAGAGTGCTTCAGGTATGATGGACTCGGCATATTATATTTTTTATGAATAGGTATGTAATTATAATTTTTATTCCTCATATTATAGTGATAAAAGTTGCGAAATTAATAAAAATATAATTTATTTTTACTTTATTTTTGGTAAATTAAGTAGTATCTAAATGTGATTTATTTATATCGCCGTAAGATTAGGCGCAACATTATTGCATTTAAAATTATGTAATCTAATAATCGCACAATATCCACATAAACCGACATATTTACTGGTGTTTTAAATCATTAAAATAACGCAAATATAATTCGTAATGAAAAAGTACCTAGAGTTTATAATTTCTTAGAATATAATTTACTTAAAAATATTGGCTTTGCGCAATTACGATTACTAATGGGTAATTTTTAAGAGTTTTCATAGTTGAGTTATGTATAAATTGGCATAAGTAAATATTATTGTTCGCTTGCACTTTGCATGATCAATAACGTCTTTATTTTACTAAAACCGCATTATATCTCATAAAATACGCAGTTATATACGCAGTGAATTGTTTCGGTTGGCTTTCAAGAACAGCATATTCGGGTAATTTCTTGATCTAATTTATTTATTTTTAATATCTTTTATGTAATTGTTTTGTTCAAATAATTTAATAAAACAGATAAACGAAGTAATTTACGAAGAACCCTCGTATTTTGTTGATAATATTATCACAATAATCGATTGTATTACCTACAATTCAAAACATCTGTCTAAACTATAGGTATTTTTCGGGCTGATGTAGTCTACTTAAGATAACGCTGATAAATTTGAAGGAGTGCGAATATTGATGGTTAAGATAGAAAACTTGCTTACTATGGTTTGGCTGTCAAACCGCAAAACATGGATTCCAATAAAAGAAACGAAAAAGAAAAGAACCCAAGAGTCAAAGCTTCGATTCTATCTTTGATTACATTTTTGTAAGTACATTCTTTAAACTTAATTTATATTACACAATAAATTAATATAATAGAGATAACAAACCGTTTTTGATGTTTGATAATAAATTTGAGATTTTGCCATAAAAATTTTAGCTACACGTTCAGGTTATTCAGAAAAGGCAGAAAGAAGACTCTCGAAGATGAAGACATTTACGAAATCCCTGCATGGTTATCTTCTGAGAAACTGGGCAATGAACTTGAAGACACCTGGCTGGCACAAAAAAAGACTAGTGAGAATCCCTCATTGGCCACTGCAATATTTAAATCCTTTGGCAAAGGATTCCTGTTGCTAGGTGTAGTACAATTAGCGATTAAAACAGTAATAATGTAAGTATCACAACTTTTGATAAAATAGTTAAATAATTAAAATATTTGCAGATTTATTAAACCTAAAGCCTTAAGTAAGGTAGTAGCCTATTTTGAGCCAGACCAAAAGGAAATATCTAACAACGATTTATACACATACGCCGCCATATTAATTGGCTTAAATATATTCGGTACAATCTATAATCACAATTTTCAACAATTTCAAACGGAAATGGTGATCAGAGTAAATATTTTCAAACCCACACCTCTACTGCATAATCAAGATTATTTTTCTAGGTGAGGACCGCAGTATCCGCACTAATTTTCAGGAAAGCTTTGAAATTGGATCCTCACACTCTTTCAAACATCACTATGGGAAAAATAGTGACCCTAATCACCAAAGACGTGCTGGCTTTCGACAACGCCTTGGGATTCTTAAACGACATGTGGATAGGTGTGATACACATCACAGCAATCACTTACATCATTTACAAAAAAATCGGTGGATCAGTGTTTGGAGGAATCGGATTTTACTTGATTATAATCCCGTTGCAAAGTAAGCACAAATTTTTGACTTGAGAGAAAAAGTAATAGAAAAATGGACATATTTTTTAGTATTTGTTGGAAGGCGAGTCAGCGCAAAGAGAACCTTAGCAGCGAAAAAGACTGACGACAGATTACAATTAACCGCTGTGACTATAAAAAATATGAAAACTATTAAAATGTACAGTTGGGAGAATTTCTTCCACAAAAAATTGGACGAACTCAGGAAGTAAGTTGTACATAATTAACTCAGAAATACATATAATGAATTTTTTTTCAGATCTGAAATCAGTTACCTAACCCCTGTATACTACCTAAAAGCAGTAGTATTGATAGTAGCATCAATCTCAGCCAACTTAACGTTCTTTTTAATGGTGATAACGTACATTTGGACTGGCCATTTCACTGACGCTGAAACCATATATTACATACAAGACTGCTATGCGAGTCTAAAATCGTACATTCAGGTGTCCATACCGATAGGAATAGCCCAATGCTCCGATTTGCACGCCTCCCTCAAGAGAATAACCGACTTCCTGATGGCCGACGAGCTGACTAACCAAAGAACCGACGCCCCTCTGCCGCGCGTAGTCATGAAGAACGTGTCCAGCTCAATCAACGACACGCAAGTGTTGAAAGACGTGTCGCTGCAAGTGGAAAAGGGGATTCTGTTGATAACAGGCAACATGGGCAGCGGCAAGAGCTCCATCATCAAAACCTTGCTGGGGGAGTGCCAAATCACCGGCGGCCAGATGGTGCTGGACGGCACCGTCTCGTACGCGTCCGAGGAGCCCTGGCTGTTCCCGAGCACCATCAGACAGAACATCCTCTTCGGCCAGGCGTACAACGAGCAAAGGTACAACGAGGTGCTCGAGGCTTGCGCTTTGACAGTGGATATCAACAAGCTGGAAAAGGGCGATCTGACCATGGTGGGCGATAGAGGCATCAACTTCAGCAAGGGCCAGCAAGCGAGGATTAATCTCGCTAGGGCTGTGTACAGAAAGAGTGACATTTACTTAATAGATGATTGCCTGTCGTCTCTGGATAGTAGGGTGAATGGATATGTCTTCAAAAAGTGCATACTGGAGTTTCTTCAAGGTAATATAATAATAATTCCTGACATTCTCGTACATGAAGTATCTTCATTTTCTTTTTAGATAAAATTGTGATATTGGTGACAAACAACATCAACCACGCAAAATTAACCTACGGAAAGCACGTTCTTTACGTGGACAGCGGCAGAACTTTATCCCTGGACGAGCAGAAGAAAGGATTAGACAAACGCATAACCTATTACATAGACGACATCGATTTGAATTACTTCAATGACGATACGGACCTCAACAAAGAGGAAATCATCGATGAAGCCGACGAGTCTACGGAACTAATACAAAAGAAGCAGAACGTCGAGAAGCAGCTCTATCACGAGAACAAAGAATCTGGCAAAGTTAAATTAGGAGTTTACTTGAGGTACTACAAGTACGCCGGAGGAATCATAATGTTAGTGATATTGGCTGTGATATTTATCGTTACACAGGCAGTGTTTTCGTTTTCGGAAAAAGCTCTAAGCTGGTGGTAAGCTCACTTCCTTAAATTTAATAACGTAAACTTTGTTGCAGTTTGTAAAACGAATATTTCTAGGGTTAACAACGAGCCAATAGTCACTAACCTGATACAGAATAACCAAACCAACACAACGCAATACCACGAAGCTATTGGGAAACGGAATTATCTTGTCAACGTCTATTCGGGGACGATTATAGCCACTCTTGTTCTAATGATCATTAGAGTGTACCTCAATTTCTACTTCTCCCTTCGGGCGTCCAAGAACGTCCACAAAAAGATGGCCAACTCAGTCGTTAATGCTTACATGACTTTCTTCGATAAGCATTTGGTGGGGAACATTATCAACAGGTTTTCCAAAGATATGGGCACAATGGACGAGGTCATACCGACAAATACGTACGAAATATTCAGGGTAAGTCTAATCAGTTCAAAAAAAACAGGATTAACGGTTTGATTTTAGAACACATTGGCTTTCATGGGGATTTTATATCTTATAGTGTCTGTTAACACGATATTTATTATCCCAACGATATTTTTAATCATCAAACTGTTGCTGATCCGGCGGTTCTACATACCGACTGGGAGAGGCGTTAAACGATTAGAAGCTTCTTGTAAGTATATGTTCCATAATTCAATCTTTTCAAAGCGTTTCATGCAGCTTACAATGTGTACTTATTTCCAGCCAGAAGTCCAATGATAGGCTACTTAAACGCCGCTTTGGAAGGCTTGCCGGTCGTAAGAGCCTACGACAAGCAATCTTTGCTTATAACCGAATTCGATAAGCATCAAGATCACTTCACATCGGCTTCATACATGGTGACCTGTACTGGAAGATTTTTCTCTTTCAATTTAGATATGGTATCGACTATGTTCTCAGCTGCTGTCATAATTAAGTTTGTTTTCTTTAAAGGTGTAGTTGGAAATAATTTATTTAGTATTTATTGCAATAATCGTATTTTTCTAGATTCTAAAGCTGGTGATGTGGGTTTAGCTATTTCACAAGCAATGATGCTAACGGGTCTTGTGCAGTGGTTGTTTAAACATTACACTGACTTGGAGAATAACATGACAGGAGTAGAGAGAATAATGGAATACACAGATATTCAGAAAGAAGATAGAACTAAAGGTACCTAAATTTACAAGTTAAAGCAGTTAATTTTGTGGTTTATTTTCAGGCGAAAAATACCAATCATGGCAAATCAACGGTAAAATAGAGTACAAAAATGTGTCTTTAATATACGACACTACCAAGCAGAGAGTTTTGAAAAATTTGAATTTCGAGATAAAGCCTAAAGAGAGAGTCGGCATTGTTGGTAGGACGGGAGCTGGAAAATCGTCAATAATTTCAACCCTTTTTAGATTATACGATATTCAAGGGAATATATTAATCGACGAAGTAGACACGAAGAGACTCTCTTTGGAATTCTTGAGATCCAGTATGGCGATCATTCCGCAGGATCCAATTTTATTTTCGGGTAAAATACACTCCTATTATTATTGTTTCTATTTTTCTGTATTATTTAATTACAGGTACAATCCGATCAAATTTGGACCCAAAAGGCAACCACGCAGACAAAGAATTGTGGGAAGCTATAGATAAAGTTAATTTGAAAACGTTGTTTTTGAGTTTGGAGGAAACTATTACCGAAAACGGTTCAAACTACAGGTAGTAGTTACTTTTTTATTTTTAATAAAAAATAAATGTAATTTTTACCATTTATCTTCAGCTCTGGCCAACGTCAGCTCATTTGCCTAGCTCGAGCTTTAGTGAGCAAGAATAGAATTATTGTATTAGATGAAGCTACTTCCAATATGGATCCAGAAACGTGCAAATTGATACAAACAACTATTAAACTGAATTTTTCTGGTTGCACAGTCTTGACTATAGCACACCGGTTAAATACTGTAGCAGATTGTGACAGGGTAAATTATTTTTTGGAAACATATTCCTATCACAACAGCATTCACTATGAGAATTTGATTTAATAAATATTATCATTTGCAGGTCATGGTTATAGATCATGGGGAAATCATCGAATTTGATACACCGAGTGCTCTCAAAGCGAATAAAGAAGGTATTTTTTACAAAATGATCCAGCATTCTGGAATACAAGATTAAAAATGTAGTTGTAAAATGATACATACAATTTATAAAATGTAAATATTAAACAATACGTACAAATGTTTGATTTAAAAATAACTTAATGACACTTTTATTAATACAAACTATATTTAGACTATTTCCAAGAAGTAATATCTTCATAACTTAAAATTATACTTAATAGATTTCTTCCAACATTGCTATTATAATATCATAATGATATCAAAATGTGCTAATTTGATGTTCGACTATAGCTAAATATTTTTAATGATCCCACTTTTAATCGACCTTCGCAGAACGATATTTTTTTTTGATAGGCCCGCTTGATTAGCGTACTCTCCTTCAAACTCTCTGTTCTAATGTTACAAAACCGAATCCACTAGGAAGCTAAATTGTTATTTAATTTATTTTTAACGTGCTTTCCGAATACTCGCAACTCTTTATTCGCTGTTTAAATTCCTTGTGATTGTGAATAGATATAGAACAGTAGTGACATTGCCCCGTATTCAGCGCTCCATTTTAAATTTAAAGTCATGTTTACCGAGCGCCTTAAACATGACAGTTCTACATTGTTGTTATGGAGTAACTAAGGACATTGTTTACGTTAAAGTCGATCTCTTAAAATGGGTTTAACGTTAAAATGGGGCGCTGAATACCGACCAATGTCAATAGAAGTGAAGTGCTAAATTTATAATCCACCAAAACGAAAACAGCTGAATCAAGAATAAACGAGCCAAGTGAATCTGGATTTTAGTGATTTTGAAATATTAGGTAAAAAATTGTAATCAGTTTGTTCATGCTCATGTGTAATTTTAATTTTAATGAAATTTTAATGAAATTTTTATGAAATGTGTAATTTTTAATTAAATATACCTTTTTTGAATTTCGTGTAAGTACCTACATAATTTTTATTCTTTGAAAAATTAGGATATACGAGTACTTACATATAATATATTTTATTCAAAAATAGCTAAACTTTCTTATTTGTAGCTAACAACTGAGATTTATTAATATCTGCGAAATATTTAGTAACCTGAACATATTTCGATAACCAGCCTTTTATAATATAATCCGTAACTTCAACTAATTGAACTTGAACTCAATGCTGGGAGTTCTTCTTTCCATGATAATAATAGAACATTCCAGCACATTTCTAAAAAAATGCACCTGCAAATCCTTAACGCTTATTTTTCAACAAAAGTGAAAAGCAAATTTAAATATCTCTAAAATAAATATAAAAAAATACCGACGTGTTATCCTTAAATAAACTTTATTTCACAACACATCAGCATTGATAAGAGACTAAATAATTTAATTATTGTGAAGAAACAACTTACCTAAAAGCATTGCGGAAAAATCGGTGAAGTGAATTTTAAGGTAGGTGAATTTTAAATTTCTAATAGAAACATCATCAAAATAAGCCAAATAGGCAGAGCCATCAAAATAATTATAAACCACATAGATTAAATAAGAACAATTTTTGCTCTTGAAATCATTTGTACTATTATTTTCTTATCACAATTTTTATATACCTTTACATATCTATAATATTTCCCGGAAATATTGTAAACACATTTGTACACGCTCCACACAATTTCTTACTAGTATACCACATCATCATGGTAAATGGAAATAGGACTAGAGACAGCAAAATGCTCGTCTCTCGTCTGTTCATTTAGTATGGTTTAGTTCGCGAACATGAATAGTAGGTACAAAATTTGCTGCCGATTATTAACCAAAAAAAATAACTGACAAAATAGGAAAACTAATGGGTATTGTACTAAAAATTAATCTATGACTAATTGGTCAAATCGCCTGCGAGGATTCTTCACTTCCTTTTCTGATTAAACTTTTAAGGTGATATATTATAACAGTTTTTAACAGTTTTTTAAATTGTGTATACGCTTGTCGGTTGCCACAATCGGTTTAAATTGTTTTGCGCATGAATGGAGTGTTCATTAATGAAAACATTCTATTTAACGACGATAACCCAGTTTACCTTGAATGAATTGGGAATGAATTAATAGTATCGTCTTGAAATCATTATTACCGAATCATGCTTTTAATTTTTTATGTTAATAAAAAAATATTTTTTCCTCCGAATTATTTAACTATGGAATACTGTAAATTACCTTTTACTTACACAACACTACTCGACTTGATAGATAACGTTTAAAATAATTATTTTTAAGTGTATGCTTTAGTAATTACATAAGGACGAGCGGTTCCTACTATAATTCAAATATGATAAAAATCAAATGATATAGACATTTCTAAACATATTTTAGATTAGATAACATTGGTCAATATAGTCGATTTTTAATCGAAAAATTACTATGTGATGGGCTTTTGAGAGGGCCGACAAAATTTTACATTTGCAAAAAGTACAGTAAGTCATTCAAATATATTTATTATTAAACCAATATTGCTAATTTTATTAAACAAATTAACTTAAAAATATAGTGAACTACAGATTAGTACAATGTATGAATGCTAAGTATGTTGTTTCATAATGATAGTGTTTCATAATGAATGTAGTAGTGTAACACGTGTCAAAAATATCCCACGTTTTGAAATTATTTTATGTGTATTTGAACCTAATGTATATCCACTTTGTTTATTAGTTTTCGTTGAATTCTAGCATGTAATGAAGTTATTATAAGATGCTCCAAATTTAGATGATAGGATTATATTTAAACTTTTTAATCTGTTATTGCACAATAACGTAATCTATTTTGATACGATTAATCTATGATTTTCAGATTTGGGTAAGTCGCTATGGAGGAAGATGGAGCAAATCATACACAAAAAAAGTCGAATCCTCGAGAAAGGTCGAATATAATTTCGAATTTATTTTTCTGGTAAAAACGATTATAATCTGTTAATTTCCTATTGACGCTATTCTTACATTTTTAGTTGGTTACTTCCTTATTTCGTGAAAGGGTACAAAAGGGAACTAACCGAAGATGATATGTACAGGCACCGCAAGGATCACGATTCGGGTGATTTGGGACAAGCACTGGAAAGGAGGTGGCTGAAACACTTAAAAAATAACAATAAACCTTCGTTCGCTATTGTATTACTTAAAACATTTATGTGGGAAGTACTATTGTTGAATATTTTGGCCCTCACAACTGAAGCAATAAGGTAAAAACAATTCTATTAACTAACTTTACTTCATCAATTATAACGAAATTACTTTTCAGAATGCTACAGCCCTTTCTCATATCAGCACTTATTAAAACCTACGAGGTCAACACCACACCAGATACTAAAAACTATACCTACTATTACTCGGGGTTAATAGTATGCACCCAATTCATTAATGTCATTTTAGTCCACAAATTCAACCTAGCCATGATGCAAGTGGGCATGAAAGCAAGAGTAGCCTCCTGCTCTGTGATATACAGAAAAGCTCTGAGACTGAGCAAATCGGCTTTAGCCGAAACTACCATTGGCCAGATGGTGAATTTATTGTCCAACGACGTGGGCAGATTCGATCAAGCGGTGCATCATCTTCACCAGTTCTATTTCGGGCCGATACAAACCCTAATCGTGATGTATTTACTCTACGTTAACATGGGGTGGGCTTCCCTGTCTGGTGCTATATTCCTGTTGATGTCGATTCCTTTACAATGTGAGTCGTTTTGTATCTGATTGTGTTGGAATTAATTGGGTAAATATCTTCAGCTTGGCTCGGCAAGAAGACTTCCCAGTTCAGGCTCAGCACGGCTGGAGCAACCGACGAGCGAGTTAGGCTCATGAACGAGATCATTTCTGGAATTCAAGTTATCAAAATGTACACGTGGGAATATCCGTTCGCTAAATTAGTCGAATATGTCCGAATGTAAGTACATATAGCGTAATTATTACTATAACATATTCATTTAACAAATTTTTAGGAAAGAAATGAAATACATCCGGTTTACATCAAGAGTTAGAGCGATATTAATGTCAATGAGTCTCACGCTTACCAGAAGTGCCATAGCAATTTCCATAATCGTTTACTCTCTCACCGGAGAGACGGTTACTGCGACCTATACTTACACAGTAATATCATTCTACGATCTACTATTTTCGTTGACAATGTTCTTCCCGATGGCGGTTTCTCAAGGTTCAGAGATGTACGTGTCTCTAAAAAGGATCCAAAAATTTTTGATGTTCGATGAGCTCACCTTCGGCGACCTGGAAAAAAACAGCTTCATAGAAACAAACCTGATAACGCAGAGTAAGGAAATCGAGCTAAACTCGATGTTGAAAGGAGCCGACGCTACCATTAGAATCAAAAACGCGTCCGCCAAATGGCTGAAATCCCTCCCAGAAAACTGCTTGGAAGAAATCGATTTGAACGTGAAAGCTGGAGAATGCGCTTCGATCGTAGGACCCGTTGGAAGCGGCAAATCCACGTTACTGCACATTATTATGCGCGAATTGGAACTGCAAAGCGGTACAGTCTCCGTCAGAGGAATCATATCTTACGCCTCCCAAGAACCGTGGTTGTTCGGAGGCAGCGTGAGGCAGAACATCCTCTTCGGGCAAAAATTCGAGCAGAAAAAGTACGACGAAGTGATTAGAGTTTGCGCTCTCCAAAGAGATTTCACTCTGTTCCCGCACGGCGATAGAACTTTAGTCGGAGACAGAGGTGTTACTCTAAGCGGAGGCCAAAAGGCCAGGATAAATTTAGCCAGAGCGGTGTACAAAGAAGCAGATATCTACCTCCTGGATGATCCTCTCTCGGCTGTCGACGCTCACGTTGGCAAACAGCTATTCGAGGACTGCATAACCGGATACCTCAGTGATAAAATTGTGATCTTAGTTACTCACCAATTGCAATATTTGAAGAAGATGAAAAAAATATTCCTGATGAAAGACGGCAGGATCGAAGTGTCCGGCTCGTACGCAGATATCAAGAATTCCAACACCGAGTACAGTACTCTTCTGGCTAACATCGAAGAGGAGGAAGAAGAAGTCAGGCGCAAATCCAGGGTGGCCATCGAAAAAGTCGAAGAAGAAGAAGACACCGATGAAATTCAAGTTTTGCAAAGAGAAGGAAAGGGCTCCGGCAAGATATCTGGTCGCGTGTACTTAAGTTACGCCAAGTCCGGTGGAAACGTCGTTAAAGTTATACTGATAGCTATTGTTTTCGGTCTCAGTCAGCTATTTGATAGTTCATCTGAATATTTCGTGACTTTTTGGTAACTAAATTAAATCTTCTTAATCGATTTTCGATTAACATCTGTTGTAAATTTTAGGGTAAACATTCAACAATGGAAATCTCAGCACGGGTCTGGAAATCAAAGCAATGTCACACAAGTCTTATCGGCCAATTCTACCAGTGAACCCGATCCGTTTAGTGATTGGTGGTTAACTCCGGTGTTTACGAGCGAATACGTGACATTATTCTACGCTATAATCGTTTCTCTAGGTGTTATAACAGTATTAACAAGGTCGCTAACATTCTACGCATGGTGTATAACAGCCTCAATTAATCTGCACAATAAAATGTTCGTTAATATCGTATACAGTCCTATGAGATTTTTCAATACAAACCCAACCGGAAGAATTCTGAACAGGTTTTCCAAGGATATTGGACTTATAGACGAACTTTTACCTATGACTTTGTTAGATACCGTGCAGGTACTAAAATACATGTTTTAATCACTATCGAATCGAAGTTGTTCACACGTTTTTCTTTTTAAGATTGGCCTAATTGTGTTCAGTATTTGCATTATTATTGGATCTCTTTCGATATGGATATCGATTCCTACGGTCATAGTCGGTATCATCTTTTATATGATGAGAGTTGTATTTCTCGAAACGAGCAGAGACGTCAAAAGAATTGAATCAGTCAGTAAGTACATTTTTACTTATGCATATAAAGTTATTAATAAAACAATCTTACATTTTAGCCAGAAGTCCAATTTACACCCATCTTTCGGCCTCCCTAATCGGACTGACGACAATAAGGGCATTCAAAGCGCAGGAAATCCTTAAAAAGGAATTCGACAAATATCAGAATTTGCACAGCGCAGCTTTCTTCATGTACCTAGCAGCTAACAGAACGTTCGGTTTCTGGCTGGACTTCGTTTGCGTGGTTTACATAGCTCTGGTCATTCTCTCGTTGCTGTTCCTCAAAGGCGGTTAGTTTCGATATACTTCCCTCTAAAGTAAAATTTATTTTATGTTTATCGTTTAAGAGCAATTCGGAGGTAACATGGGCCTGGCTTTGACGCAAGCCATGGGTCTGACGGGCATGTTCCAGTGGGGCATGAGGCAATGGTCGGAATTGGAAAATCAAATGACGTCCGTGGAAAGAGTTCAGGAATACGCGGACTTGAAGCACGAAGAAGATAGTAAAACGTACGATCCGCCGTCAGATTGGCCACCAAATGGTGAGGTGGAATTCAGGGACATGTCTTTGCAGTATTCCCCAGACGATCCGCCTGTGCTTAAAAACCTCAAATTTTTAATCAACCCGAAAGAAAAAGTTGGTATCGTCGGTCGCACTGGAGCAGGAAAGTCTTCTTTGATCCAGGCTCTGTTTAGATTGACCCACATTGATGGGCATATCTACATAGACGGCGTTGACACGAAATCTATTTCATTGAAGACGCTTCGGTCGAAAATTTCAATCATTCCCCAGGAGCCTGTTTTATTTTCTGGAACGCTCAGGAAGAATCTGGATCCATTCGATGATTTTAAAGATGAGGTAACCTACTTACTGAGGTAACCGCTTGTATCATTAATACAATATTTTTTAGATCCTTTGGAACGCTTTAGAAGAGGTAGAATTGAAGAGTGCTGTTGAAGAATTACCAGCTGGTCTGGAAAGTAAGATGGCAGAAGGTGGTTCCAATTTCAGCGTGGGACAACGACAACTAGTATGCTTAGCTAGAGCTATAATCAGAAACAATAAAATACTTGTACTAGACGAAGCTACTGCCAACGTAGATCCTCATACTGATGGTTTGATACAGACCACAATTAGAACCAAATTTGCCAATTGTACAGTATTGACTATAGCTCATAGACTTCATACTATCATGGATTCCGACAAAGTTTTAGTAATGGATGCTGGAAGAGCTGTGGAATTTGATCACCCTCATACTCTGTTGCAAAACGAGTCGGGAATTTTCTATTCTTTAGTGCAACAAACCGGTAAAGCTACAGCCAAGAATTTGATTGCTGTAGCCGAAAAAAGTTACAAATCAAATTAAATGATAAATGAATGAGGAGAAGTGCGCTTTGGCTTTCGTATTAAGAATGATTCCTATCAAATCGACTGAATTACACATTGGAATTAAACAATAAATAAATTACATAGCATGAATTACACATTGGATGCATCTGTACCAAATAAATATTTAAGGCATTTAACTTTTTCAAATGTGAAAGAAGTATACTGTGATTGTACAATTAATTTTTAATATTAAAATGTTTCATATTCAATGATTAAATATCCTAGTGTTGTAAATAAATGAACCAGTTGTTTATTTTTTATTGTGTGTTCATTAGATGAATAAGTTCTATACCTTTATATTTCATATGTAGATAGTACAAGTAAGCGATTTGATATGATGTTTAAAAAGAATACATTTCTTTTGTATATAAAAGTAGATCAAATCTTTATTTGATTTACCTTGATGAATAAAAACCCCGAGTAAAACGCCTTCGTAATTAAATAATTAAATACTATGGGACAATAGATACAATCTACATATTGGTGCCAATGAAGTGCTAGCCAACATTTTATAAATCTTATCAGGTAAATTAAAAAATAGAGTTAAATAATTTTGAAGAGGTGTGCATATGCATTTGGAACACATTTTATTGCTATTTATAAAGTGCTCGAGAATTAAGTAAATATTGATAAAGTTATTTCCAAAAGACCCTAAACAATTAAGATTTAGATAATTAGCAGAGGTATGTAAGCTATGTAGGATTCATAGCAGAGAAGTATAAAAGTAAAGTTCTATTGCGAAATTTTTTTTATGTTTGCCATGTTTTTAGATTTTGAGAAATTTATATTTTTGCTTGAATTAAATCCTATATTCATATGTAATTAGGGTAATAACCATATTAACGTCCTTTGAATGTTATCTTTATGAGTGTTGTCAATGATATGATATGCGATAGATATCACTATAAAAATATACAGTTACTCAGCATTTATGTAAATGCACTAAAAAGCGAGATGGAAATGTTATGTAACAATTTTACATTTCATTTTGATCACTTCCAAAATTAATTATGAAGTGCAATTATATTGCAGCTTCTGTCATTATCCCTTAACTACAAGTAAACAGCGGAGTTATCCATTAATTAAATTAATTTCCTCATTAGATAGATAGGTATTAAAATCTGATGAAAATCAAATAAAGATTTTACAACGGTTTTTTTATATATACCTTCTCGTTTACCAGATAATAGTAGACAATGGTAGTGTGCAATTGAAGATCTTTTAACAACCTAGATAGAGTTAATTAATAAGTATTACACAACACACTCTTTATTCGTTAAATAGTAATTAAGTTTTAATTTTTTGCTACATAAAAGTACTAAATTATTACGGTGGCAAAAGTGAAGGGAAAGTGAAACATTATGGAGGAAGTAACAGCGAATGTATCACTAAAAAAGACGAACCCTCGAGAGAGAACAAACATCATTTCCAACACATTTTTTTGGTAAGTGCTAAAGGCAAACAAAAAATAGTTTGCAATGAAAACACTTTTCAGTTGGCTTCTTCCATATTTCGTGAAAGGCTACCGAAGGGACCTGACCGAAGATGACATGTACAAGCATCGAGACCAGCACGATTCCGGCATCTTGGGCTCGAAAATCGAAAGAAGATGGATCAAGCACGTCAAAAAGAACAAAAATCCATCGTACCCTCGAGTCTTACTGGGAACCTTCCTCCCTGAAATAGCAGCGTTGAACCTTTTAGCCTTAATTTTCGAGGGGATAAAGTAATAATTCAAAATATAGAAGCACCCGCAATTAATCGTATTAATTTCATTCGCAGAATGATCCAACCGTTTTTAATCAAATGGCTCATTGCAAACTTCGAGACTGGCGCTCCAGACAAAAGAAACGACATCTACTTGTACTCCGGGCTAATTGTATTAGCGCAATTATTGGCCGTTCTTTTGAACCACCGATTCAACCTGGCGATGATGCAAGTGGGAATGAAGCTGAGGATCTCTTCTTGTTCCTTAATATACAGGAAAGCGTTGAAATTGAGCAAATCCTCGTTGGCCGAAACCACCGTAGGGCAAATGGTGAATTTGCTGTCGAACGACGTCGGAAGATTCGATCAAGCGGTCCATCTTCTTCATTACTTTTATTTTGCGCCTATACAAACACTCATTGTTATGTACTTGTTGTATGTAAATGTCGGAGTGGCTTCCTTAGCTGGCGTCGTTTTTCTGTTATTAGGAATTCCCTTTCAATGTAAGTAATGCTTAAATTTTAAGACTGGGTTTAATAATTCATTTTTAGCTTGGCTGGGAAAGAAAACGTCCCAATTCAGACTTAGCACGGCAGGAACGACAGACGAAAGAGTCAGACTCATGAATGAAATTATATCAGGAATTCAGGTTATTAAAATGTATACATGGGAATATCCATTTGCTAAATTAGTCGAATATGCCAGAATGTAAGTTATTCTCATTGTTTGCATAAACTATTAATGTAGGTGTGAATGTTTGTGCTGTAAATTAACACAACAAATAACATCTACATTTTTTATGTCTAGTTTTTTTATGTCTAGATAGACTTTTATAACTATGAAAACATTAATAGTTACTAATTATTATCGAAAATATCTAGACAATATTTAATTATAGATGAATACCTCATTTCTCTAATTGTTACTTTCAGGAAAGAAATGAAGTACATCCGTTTAACATCAAGAGTAAGAGGAATTTTGATGTCAATGGCCTTAACCACAAACAGATGCGCCATTGCACTGTCAATAATAATATACTCTTTAACTGGAAACACTGTGAATGCTACATACACATATACAGTAATATCGTTTTATGAGCTACTGTATACTCTCACCATGTTCTTCCCAGTAGCCGTATCCCAAGGATCGGAAATGTTAATATCCATGAAAAGAATACAAAAGTTTTTAATGTATGATGAACTGCAATCCGATGAGCAGCTAAAGCGCGATAGTTTGATGATGAATGGCAAAGACAGTGAGAAAAAACCGTTGCTGAAAGGACCAGACGCAACGATAAGAATCAAAGATGCGTCTGCTAAATGGCTAAAATCCCTCCCAGAAAACTGCTTGGATGAAATTGATTTGAACATAAAAGGAGGCGAATGCGTCTCAGTTGTAGGACCCGTGGGTAGTGGAAAATCCACGTTGTTGCACATTATCATGCGTGAATTGGAATTGCAAAGCGGTTCTGTATCCGTTAAAGGAACCGTCTCTTACGCCTCCCAAGAACCTTGGTTGTTCGGAGGCAGCGTGAGGCAGAACATCCTCTTCGGGCAAAAGTTCGAGCAGAAAAAATACGAAGAAGTGGTGAGAGTCTGCGCTCTTCACAGAGACTTCTCTCTGTTCCCGCATGGTGATAGAACTTTAGTTGGAGACAGAGGTGTAACATTAAGTGGCGGGCAAAAAGCCAGGATAAATTTAGCCAGAGCTGTGTACAAAGAAGCGGATATCTACCTCCTGGATGATCCTCTCTCGGCTGTAGACGCTCACGTTGGCAAACAGCTATTCGAAGACTGCATAATTGACTATCTTGGCAACAAAATCGTGGTTTTAGTTACTCATCAGCTGCAATATTTAAAAAATGTTAAGACAATTTACCTCATGAAGGACGGTAGAATAGAAGTATCTGGGTCGTACGAGGATTTGAAAAATTCAAAAACCGAATACAGCAACTTGCTAGCTAACATCGAAGAGGAAGAAGAAGCAGTCAGAAGAAAATCTAGACAAATGTCTGAGAAACAAGATGAAGATGAGACTGACAATGAAATTCAAGTTCAAGAAAGGGAAGGAAAGGGCTCCGGAAAAATATCCAACCATGTATACATGAACTACGCCAAATCAGGAGGGCATATAATAAAAGTAGTTCTTATAGCATTCACATTTATTATCAGCCAACTCTTCGAGAGTTGTTGTGAATATTACGTTACTTTTTGGTGAGTTTCGAAATTTTGTAATTACTCAACACCAAACATTCTTTATAGCAACAAATCCGTTTGTTTCCAGGGTAAACATTAACCAATGGGAATTACAAATGGCAGAAAATACATCGTCGAATTCCTCAACTGATGCTTTTAGCAACTGGTTCCTAACACCTGTTTTCACGAGCGATTATGTGACATATTTTTATGCTGTTCTAATTATTCTCCTTGTTGTAACAGTAATAACGCGATCGTTGACGTTCTATGCTTGGTGCATAGAAGCCTCCATGAATTTGCACAACAAGATGTTCGTTAATATCGTGTACAGCCCTATGAGGTTTTTCAATTTAAACCCGACTGGTAGAATTTTGAACAGATTTTCGAAAGATATTGGTCTTATAGACGAGCTTCTGCCGATGACACTTTTAGATACAGTACAGGTAAGAAGTAAACTTTTTTTTGTATTTACTTGCGTCTAATTCGTTATTTTTCGTTTTTAAGATCGGTCTAATTGTATTTAGCATTTGTATCATTATTTCAACCCTTACCGTGTGGGTATCTATTCCTACTATTATAATCGGTATCATCTTTTATGTAATGAGGGTGATATTTCTGAAAACCAGTAGAGATGTCAAAAGAGTTGAGGCCATCAGTAAGTTAGCTTCATAGTTATAGGGAAATGATGTTATATGAACAATTATCATTGCAGCTAGAAGTCCAATTTATACTCATCTTTCGGCGTCATTAAGCGGACTGACAACTATAAGAGCTTTTAAAGCTCAAGAAATACTTAAAGACGAATTCGATAAATACCAGAATCTTCACAGTGCTGCCTTTTTCATGTATATTGCGGTGAATAGAACTTTTGGTTTTTGGTTGGATTTCATCTGTGTAATTTATATTGCTTTGGTTCTTGTCGCTCTGTTATTCCTCAAAAATGGTTCGTTTAAATTTGTTTCTGTTTGGATGGCAATATTAATTTTCTAATTATTTAAGAACAATTTGGAGGGAACATGGGATTAGCTTTGACCCAAGCCATGGCTCTAACTGGCATGTTCCAATGGGGTATGAGACAATGGTCTGAATTAGAAAATCAAATGACCTCAGTGGAGAGAGTCCAAGAATATACTGAATTGAAGCATGAGGAAGATAAATCAACTTTTGAACCGCCACTTAATTGGCCCGCAAATGGTGAAGTAGAATTTAAGGATATGTCATTACAGTATTCTCCCAATGATCCTCCTGTTCTTAAGAACCTGTCATTTTTGATAAAAGCGAAAGAGAAGGTTGGAATTGTGGGTCGAACAGGAGCAGGAAAATCCTCATTGATCCAAGCTTTATTCAGATTGACCAACATTGACGGACATATCTACATAGATGGGATTGATACAAAATCTGTATCGCTTAAAAAACTTAGATCAAATATTTCCATTATTCCTCAAGAACCCGTCTTGTTTTCTGGGACTCTGAGGAAAAACTTAGATCCTTTCGACGAATATAAAGATGAGGTAACTCATACGTTAATTATTTATAAGCATATAAACGAATATAATTTATTTTAGATACTTTGGAACGCTTTAGGCGAAGTAGAATTGAAGAGTGCTGTAGAAGAATTACCAGCAGGTCTGGAAAGTAAGATGGCAGAAGGAGGTTCTAATTTTAGTGTGGGCCAACGACAACTAGTATGCTTAGCTAGAGCTATAATCAGAAACAATAAAATACTTGTACTAGACGAAGCTACAGCCAACGTAGATCCTCATACTGATGGTTTGATACAGACGACAATCAGAACAAAATTTGCCGATTGTACAGTATTAACTATAGCTCATAGACTTCATACTATCATGGATTCCGACAAAGTTTTAGTAATGGATGCTGGAAGAGCTGTGGAATTTGATCATCCACATACTCTACTGCAAAAGGAAAGTGGTATTTTCTACTCATTGGTGCAACAAACCGGTAAAGCTACAGCAAAGAATTTAACAGCAATCGCTGCGAATAGCTTCAATGTAACATTAGATTTAAAAAAATAAAATTGAATTTTACCTCTTAGTGACTGAAATAATTTTTTGTAATAATTATATGCTATACTAAGGATCTCTTAATAAATAGTTATTAATTTATTAATATCTAAAGAGTGAAATATTAACGTTTGATTAATTTATAATTAATTCTTTTAAACTAAACTTCTACTTTCATTAGTATTCCAGATTTTAAATTTGGAAAATATACGTAGTAGTATCTTGTGGTATATGGTAAAAGTCCTCGCTTTTAACCAATCTTGACATTTCATAATATATTAAATAAATTCTTTAATAGTTGTGAGTGCGTTGCTTAAAATGTCTTAACCTTGACCATAACCAATACTTTCTCTAATTAGTCTGTACCTGTGGAGTTAGAAATGTATCTAGAGCAGACAAATAAAAAATAAATAATGCAAGGTAATAAGTATCTATTAATATATAGATATTAATTTTGTCAAATATTCGGCAAAATTATTTAAAAAATGTGATAAATACATTCGATTGCACAACCTTTTATTTTAATTTTTATTTAGGTATAAAAATTATTTAAGTACACGACAAAAAGCAATAGGTATTTACTTACATGCAGGTAAAATATGCAAGAAACAAATGTTTGTGAATATTGAATTATTGGACAAACCTTGTAACGACTATTGTGTTAATATTACACTAACAGTTTAAAATAAATTAACTAATTGCATTAGGTACATTAACATAATAGGTGAATCTTACCTAATTCGCAAACGACAACATAATAGTATACCTAAGTCAAAGAGGGGGACAGCCGTGCAATTTAAACCAATCCAACTTAGGTTCTCATTCATAAGAAATACATAACCAAACGACTTCCGAACTTTGGCGGTAACATGTGAATTATTTCGCATTCACATCGAAGGAATAAAAAAATATCCACATACATTTTCACAATGCGTTTCCTAATTTTCGCCGTTTTGTCGATTTGCGTGATTTGTTCGAACAATTCGGAAAATCGATCGGAAAATTTCAACGTGTTTTCCGCAAACTTATTGAACCAAACAAATGTAAGTGTAGTGAAAAATGCCGCCACTGTTAGTGTTAGTAACGAAATAAAGGGAAAAATTTGCCTAAAGAACATAACAAAGTGTGAAGAAGAAGGTAAGAATAATTTGCAATATTATTTGCTGAATTGGTTTAGGTAATAAAATTGTTATTGCAAAATATTATAAGTATAGTGTGATATGCCGCACATGCAGTATTTTTATTGAGTGCGTAGTTTAATTAATTTGATTAAGACTCGCATACACAAATAATATTTAAATAGTACTGCCCACCCCTACTTTAACCTTCTACATAAAAATTGTATATCATTAGGTATTGATAAGTACTGAGTATTATGTTGGTTGATAAATATAAGAATACTTATTTGAAGAAAATTCGATTAATACCTACGGATCATTTTATTTATTACAATAATTGTTTTAACTAATATGAATTTCATTCAATGGCATTTAAGTACAAACAATCTACAATTTTGAAGATTTGAAGCAAAGAAACTTTGTTTAAAAAACTATAGATATTAATTACTGATATATATTTTGAAGATATATTAACTAATACCATATAATACATTTTGTTTAAGATAATAGTACTATAACAGATAAAAATATAACAAAAATGATTAACAAAAATTTTATTGGAGATATTCGTGAAAATTTTATATTGATGTATAATACAAATTTTCTCACGATCACAGCCCATCCACAAAATAAGTATTCGATTGTAGTAAACTATACTTAGTGAGAATATTTAAAATATTGTCCTAATTCTGTACATTCGTTCTTGAAAGGGGACACAGAACTTATTAGGCAGAACTGCCTTGTACTTTTCAAACAATGAAGATGTTGGTATTAAAATACAATTACAAAGTAGTTCGACTATTAATGATATAAATTATATGCACAATTCGAAGGATGCGTGCATAGTTAATTTATAAAATATTTTCGCGAATTATTTTCATGTGAATTTATTTATTACATTTATTTTTGTAAAATGGTATTAACATTGAATAGTTTTTGTGCGTATCCGGATTAATTTATCATAAGATATTTAAACTTTTGATCAGGTATTCAAATAGGCCGAGATTTTAACACGCGGGCGTTTGATCACGTAGACACTTGCAAATTTTCTTCCCAAGATATCACTGATTTTGTGATCAGATAAATTTATTTGATATTCATTAATTAGGTAAGAAGTTTTATTATTTGTTAGTTAAGCTCGATAAAAAAAATAAATGTTTTTTGGTAAATAGTGTTATGATAAACTATTTTTTAATCTTTACAGGATAATCAATTTGTTATTTAAAACTTTTTGTAACAAACAACAGACTTGCTAATTGCATAATAACACTACTATATCAATCTAAAAGTATTAGCTTTAAAAATTAACACTTTATCCAGCAGTTAATAAATGCATATATTCGAACGATTAGGTGAAGGTGTATGCAGATTTTTTTAACATTTTCCATACCGCCGCGGTACTTTTTCTTCAACGTTACACAAGAACAAGGCTACTATCTATCGAGGAAATGGCCTATTGTAAATGCAATTATTGTGACATTGAGTTCCTATTTGTAATAAACACTTTGTATGCGATAATGTGCATATTATTCAACATTCTAAATGACGTTAAATAGGTGCAATTTACAGAATTTTAATCAGATAAGAAATGAGAAGAGTTCAAAATTAATTTCTTGTTGAATTCTGAACTCATAATTAAATTGTTACAATGATGAGAAAAAAATTAAAATTGCATTTTTTGGCATAACTTTGAGCATAGCAGGTCTTTGAGAAGACAAATTTATAAAGAATACGACAATTTGATGGCACGTGGAAAATGTGTAGGAACTTTTCGTAGATGGCCTTCAAATGAAAACGTTCTTAAAAACGAACTATTGACCGTCGACCTTTAAAATTATAGCGACATAAAAGTTGATTATATTTCAGGAGTTTCTGAAACCGACAAAAGAAAAGAATCGTTTACCTAGAATATAATTTCCAAGTGAAGCTCGGATAGCGCACTGAATACATCCGTTTTTCTTTTAAATTGTTTCGCAAAAAGTTCTTCCAATTCCAACTGTAATTACACTTCAAATCAATTTAAGTTGGGCAATTTTTGTAAAATCATATAAAAAATATTCCGCGAATCTAGGTCATATTGTAGCATTGTGCTGACAAGGTGCTCAAATTACTTATAGGATAGGTAAGCACTAAAACGAGCACTCAAATTTTGTAATTTGTATCATTTAAATAGCAAATACTTTAATACAAGAAGCTCTTTAATCTCATATGAAAAACTACAATCATGAAAATATCACGATTTTTAATTTTATTGATCGTACCTTTAAATCAAATTGTGCAATTAAACAAAATTGTAACTGATATTGTATTTAAATCCTACACCATACCATTAACAGTATAATTATACGCACAAAAAATACCTACCACAAAACGTTCATAAAAAATTACGCAGAGAATTAAACAAATAATTATTAAATCTAAAAATAGTTAAGAATCTCGTTAGAATTCTGAGCACAATAAAAAAACAACTTATTTCCTGCATCAGTAGATAAGTGTATTGAAATAGCTAAGATGACGATGTTTTTATTCATTATACGCAATCAATTATTCAGTAATCAATTAATATACTATATACATCATTCAACTGTAGTTTTCTAATGAGTAATTATGCAATTTAGTTTAATTAAGGATAGAAAAGACTGCAGGTGCTAATTTTATATATTATTGTTTGATGCTCCTTTTTATCTTTAATCCCCATAATTATTATACTGTAACATAAAAAAACCCCATTGAATTAATTCTTCGAAAGAAATGAGTTATAATTTGATGTATGTAAAATAATCCTAGACGTAATTTTAGTTTTAAAAATATTCAGCAAACAGCGAAGCAGAATAAACTTTACAAATGTCCTGTTATGTCCAGTTATGGTTCAAAGTACTTTTTGGGGATCCCCAAACTCGTCTATTTGCTATAATTTTTTGTAAGGTCAATGAAATGAACAAGTTCATGTAACTGTACACGGTCTGAATTATTGAAGTGTTCACATCCACCATGCACAAAACGAATCTCTGATGATCAATTACAGATGAGATTCGCTAAAAAGAAATAATAAATAATCGTGTTAAAGCAACATCATGAAGTTTTCAGGGTTCTTCCTGGTTAAAATTTATCAATTTAGTTTCGTAAATGCTATAATTTAGAATTTTGAAACAATAAATAACACAGAGATATATCAAAGAGAAAATAAAATTCTGCAGTTACCTAAATATATAAAATTTAATAATTCAAAAACTGTTGAACGATGTATAGGTACACTATAATTTAATCAACTGGGATAAATTTTTAAAATGTTGCAGGCCAACTTCGTGGATCTTAAGTATTCTCTTTTACGTGATGCAATTTTATACATCGTTTGTGTATTTCACTTCCAATGTTTTGGTTTGATGAGTTTGACATCCTTTTTCAGTACTTTAGACCCTGCAATGGTAATAAGTACGACTATCATGTAACTAACTACTATAATTTTAATTAGAATCAATTAAGCGTATTTTTGTGGACTAATTTTGTTGGTAATAGCGCATACACATAAAAACCAATTTTACTTAATTTTTACTATTTTATAATTCAATATCCGGATAAGCCGGTTAATAATATTAGAATTACGCAGAAGTTGTAAATATTTTTAAATGCATACAGGTGTCGAAAAATCTTGATGTCCTAGAATTTGAAATAAAGTAAACAAACATTTCATCCAAATGTAATAAAAAATACAACAAAATATAAAATTAAAGCATTTATTTTCGACGAGAATCGCCAAAATACGACGCAATATTAAAATAAAATTATGTTTCCTCTCCACTAGACTATAATATGTGTAATCGACCGATTTATTAGTATAATTATGAACTATTATACAACTTTCTGTATATTTAAAATATACGCAAAGAGTGAAGAATTTATCGTTTTGCGTAATATATGTGACCCTAACATTGGTGTCTCCTAAATTCAACAAATTTTGGTGACCCTGAATATTTATGTATAAATTAATTTTGGGTAGGTACAAATTGAATTAACATAATATTATGACTAGACGATGTCTGCCTTATCTACGCCTAGTTATATTAATAATTTCGTGGATAGCATCATCTAAACACCAAAAAAATATGTTTATTTAGATGTTAATTAGAATTAACTCGAAAGTAGTTAGAAGAGATTTTATCAAAGCATATGAAACTTCCATTATTCTCGAAAATAAATTAATTGGTAGAAATTATGCAAGTGGACGATTTTATATAACTTCAATTTAGACAAAAAAAATGTCCATTATCCAAAGGAAGTGATTTCATTAAGTTAAAACTTTTGCAATCCACCTAATCCTAATATAATTCAGTTTACTTAAGCGCTAAAACAGAAATTTCTTAAATTAGGCGTATATCAAAGCCTGGTGACATTAAAACGCATTCAACTGGATTTGACTGGAAGGAACCGAAACAGTCGTAACCAACGATTATTTCATTAAAAATTGCGTCTTCCTTAATTACTCAGATTTTAATTTAATCAAATGCACGGATGACCTGCAAACGGAAAAATGATAGTACACAATGATAAAATAATACATTAAAAAGGATACTATGTATAGCAATTAGAAGAGAGTAAAAATACAATCGCTATAATTTTTTTGAAAGATTATTTACTAAGTGTAGGTAATGGTAATGAATTAAAAATTAGGTATAATTTTCCACTTTCAATGCACACTTTTTGAATAGCAAAATTGTCTTTAAATGCTACATATACCGTATAAAAAAGCTATTAAAAGTATCTGCTTGAAGTAGTATTGAACTATTAACAAATCATTATATTCAAATTAGAAAATTGCTCAATTACAAAGGCTGAATAATTAATCAATTTCTTTTAATTCATCTGCTGATCTCGACCTTGGCATCAAATTAGTAATCAGTTCAATTGGATTATTAATTCACGATATTATTCACCGGAAGGATTTAGTTCCTTGACATACACGCATAATAACAGAAAAAGTAGGTTTACCTTCTTTTGCATAATTTGTATTTAAGAAGTTCATATCAACTCAAAATAGATCAATTTTAATCAAAAGTCATGAATATAGTTACATACCTAACAGAGTATTTTCTTATAAGCTTGTCCAATCTAACTTTTCTAAAGAAAATATTGTATTGAGGTGAGACATTAAACAATATCTAATCCTGCTTTATGTAATGTTAATTTTTTATTGCTTTGATAATGAATACATCTAAAAGTTCACAAATTAATAATAACTTCAGAGGGAGTAATTTACATAGCCAAATAAAACGCCGACTTGTTTGCCATTTTAAATAATTATTCATATTTTCTAGTCTGATGACTAAAAAACATTAATAATAAATACTTTAATGATGGCTAGGCAGGTAATTGGTAGTTTAAAAATATGGATGGTGTACACAAAATAATAAATCATATTTTTTGTTACATCTTTCTTCTTCTAAAAAATGAAGAGAATTTTGTAATATAGATTTGCTTTATTTTAAACTATCCAATGTCAGGTGTTCCTGACATATTTGATAGATGATATTTAAAAGAAGTTTATTATTTTCAACATCAAAAAGATTTTTTGTAGAAACAAGTTTAAGTACCAATGATGGTACGAAAATGACACATGGTGTATTCAACCAGAATTTAGCTGTCTTTTATCAAAATTTCTTTATGCAAAATGGAACATTCGTTGAATTAATTTTACATGAATATTTTGAAGCTGACTAGAATTTTTTCCGTACGTTTGACGTGATGTGGGTAAAACATTTTTGTAATGCCAGCGGTGGTTTTTACAAAGGTACTCTGTTGAGAGCTGAATTATTTATTACTGAAAAGGTATTTTATTGCGTAAAAGCGACATTTGCATGTCTAAGTACACGTATGCTTATACTGAATACTATTATGGCAGTTTCTGCGAATATTCTTCCAAAATTAAATAAAAAACAGGTACCACGCTATCTCGCGGTACCACGGTACCAAGTTTATGAAGCAGGCAACCCGTATCACATTATGTCAGTATGCATGAAACTAACAGAAACCACAAAAAGTATTTATTATATTTTATTTAAATAATATGTTTCTGTTGCAGATGTAGAATATCGATCTTCCACAGATCGATTTGCTAATTTTCTGTTCTCATCACTTCCACCTTTCGATCTGAGCCAAATAGAAGGTGTATCGAAAGAATGCCGGATTCAGAGCAAACTGTATATAGAGAGTTTGGCAAATTTTCAAATGTGGGCACTACGAAGTACGTCAATTCCTTCTATTCAACAAAATATGGAAAATAATAATTTTTTGTTTGGATTCCAGTGTACGATTCTTCAGCCAAATTCCCATCAGGCGTTCTGAATGGCAATCTAAACCAATTGGGCGACTTCGACATGTGCCTGAGCGCTGTATCTGCAACGCACAACATTCAAGGCCAATATTGTCTGGCTGCTCTAGAAGTTCAAAATCCTCGAAATTCTTATTTATCAGCCCTATACCAATTGATTCATTCCCACAATCACTTCAAGAGTAAATTGGAGGATGTAAGTACCACATTTGTTATATCAACAGCATGTGAATTAATTTTTACTGAATATGGTTACAGCCAGGTCACCGCGTCCCGCGTTTTTCGTCTATAAATTGGGCTTTGTGTGTTCCCAGTGCTTGCAGCCCCAACGACGTCGAATTGAGCTTAAGAAAGACCGTCCAAAATATTTTGGACAGCACCGAAATCGAAGTTCGATACGAAGTTGATCCCACCATGTGCCAGAAGAAGGAAAACAACGCTTATCCTAGATCTATGTTTATTGTATTGTAAGTAAAATCTCCAGAACTTCTCGTAAAACCCTTCAATTAAAATGTCCCCATTTGTCCCATTTTTGGGAAACCCCGCTGAATTAATACAATTTTGCTCAACACTTGCATTCTTGTAGGTTCATATTTGGAATCATCTTAGGGTGGGAAATTATTGCCACACTCTACGATTGTTTTGCAGTCGGAAATAAAAGTGAGTTAATGAATTCTTATATTCCTAATTTTTATCACACCTTTTTTGTCACTTACTCTTTCATTCTAAGTCTCTACAGATAAAATGTGTATGTACTTGCATTCTAGTTTATTTAAAGAAAAATCTTCTGTTGTTTTAGATAAATGGATAATGGCATTTTCGATAAAAGAGAATTTCTTGTCGAGCGTAAAATTGGAGAGGGCTCCATCGGATATCGAGACAGTTCACGGGATTCGTTGCGTTAATGCAATTTTGCTGTTAGTAGCTCATAAATCTATGGCTGCATTTTACCAACCAGCGCCCAACAGAACAGCTTTTATTGAAGTAAGCAAATAAATATCTATCTTATCCATCCAACACCAAATAACTGAAGATTTGCTACTGAAGATTTCTACTATGTGGATTGATAAAATGTTTGTTTCAGTATATCGGAAGGCCGTTTTCAGTGCTCGGTCGAGCCGCTAGTCTCTACACGGATCCGTTCCTAATGATGTCAGGCCTGCTGACTACTTATTCACTGCTCGGAAGATTGAACAAAACGAGGAAACTAAACATTATCGATGAATATCTGAACAGATTGTTCAGATTGGTGCCGACGCTCGGTGCAGTGATAGCCTTTTGTACGTTCATTATGCCGTTTGTGGACAGCGGGCCGATGTGGAATTTGGTGGTCACTCACCATTCCGATATCTGCAAGAAATACTGGTGGAGAAATCTGATGTTCATTCATAACTATTTCGGATTTGGGAATATGGTATGATAAAAATTTATTCGTCAAAATTCTACTAACACCTCGTTTATCATTGTATGTATTTATATTTCAGTGTTTAACGCATACTCACCACTTAGGTATAGACACTCAGTTATTTTTCTCGTCTCCGTTCATGATTTACCTGATCTGGAAGTGGCCCAGGAAAGGATTTTTCACTTTGGTCGGTTTGGCAATCGCAGCAACATTTGCTCGGTTTTTTATCACGTATAAATTGGGTTTGTCAAACTACATACATTTTGGAACGTCGTAAGTGTACAATTAACTTAACTGAAACCATAAATTATTATATTGATGGCTTATTTTTAGAATCCAGCAACTTTTTGATACTGCCGATCGAATGTACATTTTGCCAGCGTATAGATGCACAGTGTACATAATGGGTGTTTTGCTAGGATATGTTTTAAAAAATTACTCTAAGCTTCAATTAACTAAAGTGAGTTCTTATAATAGTGCCGCTAATTTGATTTAAATTTTGTATATATTTTAGGCTCAATTAAGTATTGGCAATACACTAGCATTGTTCTCATTTTGTATTTCATTATTTGGAGCTGCTTTTATGGGTAAAATAGACTATGTGTACAACTCTAGCGATGGTGCTTGGTATGCTGCAGTTTCGCCTATATTATGGTGTTTTTCGTTTGCATGGGTCATACTAACCTGGCAATTAGGCTACAAAAGTAAGTTAAATAGCATTTTTTCCAAGCCAATTTTATTCAAACTGAATTTGATTTCAGATATTGTCGGTACCATTTTATCCAATAAAATATTTTTATTGTGGACTAAAATTTCGTATACAGTTTACCTTGTACAATTTCCTGTGTATTTTTATAACGTGGGAACCACCAAATCTTCCAATGAAATTTCATTTTTGTGGATGATTCTTAGCTTAAGAGAATACATATCGATTTTTGGTAAGTTTATACAACACACAATACGCATTTGACAATTCAAATACCTATAAGCGTGTGGAATTAATTCAAATTATATGTATGTACATAACAGCTAATGTTAAAGTTTCTACATACAATTAATTAACTAATAGTGAAAAATGGAGTTTTCATTTCTATTGCACGCAACAGTGTGATTAATAGATATCTACTATAACTTTTCCATGAAAAATTCCTTACATAAAATTTACCATTGAAAACGTATCTATTAATATATTAAATCATAAACATAATGAATATTTTTGTTGTTTTTTAGGAATAGCGATAGTTTTAACATTAACCTTCGAATTGCCCTTCGTAAAGGTCCGGAACATCTACCTCAAGAGAAAGGACACGAAGAACAATGCCCAACCAGTGAATAATATTAAATATAAGACCAAAAATTTGTGATATTGCCGGGAATGCTTTAATGCTTGTTACTTAAATATAAAAAATATAAAAATTATAGCGTTTTTCATGTATACAATTTTCCAATTAATGCACTTTAATATCTACAAAATCAAGATTATTTAAAAGGCACTTATAATTTATCGATGATATTAAGATGTATGATAAAATAAGCAAATGTAGGTAAATGTAGGTAAACGCAAGCACGTAAACACTCGAGATTAGAAAACACAGTTTACACAAAATTAAATGCCAATAAAGTTTATGGGCTCTATCATATTATATAGTCTATAATTAATAATGTTGCATGCAGATTTATGGCGCGGTATCTGCATGTTTCACAGCAATCAGTAGAAATGCAGAGTATAATTCCATTATTGGAACATCAAATCTGATTTCCTAACTATAACAAAAGTAGAAAATAGATGCGCTATTAAAACTAGAATCAATAATTAGGGCAATGAAAATGAAGAGAAAGGGAGTTAAGTCGCACAAATATCGTGTAAACTATAATCTGTATATATCAAGTACCTGCTTCATCTTTATATTAGATATTTTCATCGATTAGATACTGTTCTAATTTCAGTTAGTTTTTCAACCGATTCCACTGAACGATGCAATCACTGAAACTGATCTTTTTTCTAGCCATTTTGGCTTTCGCAAAATCAAGTCCCACGGACTGCACTGTAAACGACGTCAACGAAATAGAATCGGTATTAAAACAATGTGATAACATAGTAATTAACCAGTTACACGTGCCATCGACTGGAAATTTACCGGTTTTCAATTTAGATGGGAAAAATTTGACGATTAATGGAAAGTTAACCTTCGATGCCAGATTCGAGGATTCGCAAGCTCTGTTGACTTTCACAGGGGAGGATTACACCGTTAAAAATGGACCAGGTAATATTATTAAACGATAAATTGCGCAATGGTGAAAATTTCCTGTCCACTTACAGCTGGTGTCATCGACGGTAACGGCGCTTTATACTGGGACGGTAAGGGCGTTTTAAGCAGTAAAAGAAAACCAGTCCTAATCAAGGTGGAAGAATCGAAAAATGCCAATTTTCAATCCCTACTCGTGAACGATTGTCCTCAAGCTTGCGTCGAAATCAGAAAAAGCAATGACATCGTCATTAACGGCTGGACCATTGATACATCTTCCGGAGATAAAGTAAACCATCCACACTTACACCCTAAAAAATAACTCTAATTCGGCGTATTTTAGAGCGGTTTGGCTGTAGACACTCACGGCATAACAATAAAAAATTCGAGCAACGTTAACATTAAAAACGGCCGGATATTGAACCAAGGCGAGTGCATATCCATCAACCAAGGCCATTCAATCAGGGTGTACAGCATGGATTGCATAGGATCCCAAGGAGCAGTCATTCGGCCTGAATTCACTGAAGCTAACTACATTCGCAACATCAGCTTCGAATACGTTTTCCTCACTAGAACCCAGTCTGGAATCAGAGTCTTGACTTCTCCCAGCCAGCCTGAGGGTACCATCGATGATGTCAATTTCAATGTTATACAAGTTACAGGTATGGTGGAAGTTATGCCAGTTTTTGTGCCATTAATTTGTTGTTTTTAGATACTGAATTTCGCGGTATCGAGATAAGGCAAGATTATGGAAACGAGGGTCGCCCCCTGGGAAACATAAAAATTACTAATTTGAATATAGATACAGTAACAGGTAGGTTTTACTTCAAATATATTTAAAAAAGTGGTCCACTTCCTCTATTTACCGAAATGAATTAGTTCAATAACACTATTAATTCCTTATTTATGGGCACTAAACTTGTTTTATGTCATTTGAAATTTATTTATTTTTTGGTTGCTGATGTTTATTAGGCAACAATATAAAATGGTAACGAACAAATTCTCTATTTTAGGATATATGACCGATAAATACGTCCCAGCAGTCTACATTTATTGCGGTACCGATGGCTGCGCTAATTGGCAATGGTCTAATATCAACATCAAAAAAGCTCAAGTAGAAAATTCGTGCAATTTCATACCGGCTGGCTTTAATTGTTGGTAGGCTACCTACGTTGAATTGAAAATGTGTTGGAAACAAATAAATGAAACATCATCGTATAATTTGCTTATTTACTACAAATTGTAATTGTCCGAACGATAAGTGGTATAGGCAAGAAGCAATCATTCTAATAGGATAAATGGTGTAATTATTATTTACTATCTGTCGCAATTAATGTTTGTTAGGTATCTTATTGCATGTATTTGGGTACGTGCGGTATTAAAAGCGTGACTTTAAAGTGCGATATGGTCTGTAAAATAATTGATGCTTCTTAGGAACTATTCCTATGAGTAAGCGCAAATCTTGAATTGTAGTAATTTAATTGGGCACTTAATGGTTGAATATGGTTATAAAACATACACTAATGTGGAAAATTTTACTTTCGCTCTTATAAATAAACCATAAATTAAGTTTGTATGATAGTACTTACCTATGTACCTATACAAGTTAGGAGTAAAATAATATTTTGTAATCTTACGTAACTCGATAATAAACAATAAACATTATTAGATTAAGTTTAAAATAAATCACCTACAATTTAGGTGCACCGTAACGACATTGCATTTATAAGGCAACGAATATTTTAGGCGTTGTATAATACGTTTATTTTATAGAGCTTCTTCTGAATTTAATTCTAATGCCAATCGATCCATCCAAGCACGTATACACCTTAGTTTAGTTGGGCTAGAAGTTTTTATTGATTGTTTCGTTTCCTAGCAATTTTCTGACTCACACCTTTTCACGACCACATAGGTTTAGCGTTTTACACCGAGTAAAAACAAATGACCTGCAGTCCTTCAAAAATGCCGCGTTGAATGAATATGGTGCATTGAAGCTTGAACAGGAAACAGAAAATTCCATTATATCGGCGTTTTTTTACCAAACGCTCTAGTGTTTACCAAAACGCGAATATGTTCCTCGGACTTTTCGGCATCGTCTTCGTTTTCGCGAATTGTGAATGTGTTTTGCCGGTAGTTAAAGTGGAGAGGGACATTAACATTGCGCTTTTGTTGAATAATTGCAGGCGAAATGACAGCGAAGCGATTCCATTCAACAAGCAATCGCTGGTTTCGACTGCATTGTGGACTATAGAAAGGATTAATTACTTCGAAAGTTTAGCTCCTCTAAAACTAGGACTGCAGGTGTACGAGATATGCACCGAACAGGACGCTTTAAAGTTCTACTTCCAGTTATACGAACACAGAGACAGTTACGTTTTAGGCACTGTTAATGAGAAGAAATTATCCTCGAAGTTGAATAAGTTCACCGATTTACTCGAAATACCGGCTGTTACGGTCACGCATCTGCTCGACGTCTTGATCAAAGCTGCGAATGGGTTTCTGCGGGGAGTTAATTGGACGGAAAACGTGACCGTTTTCGCTCCCGATAAAGCTCTCATGAGCCAATACTTCAAGTTGTCCAAATCCGCTTCGATTTGCGTCAAGGAATGTTATGTTTATGAGTAAGTTCAGAAGGACTACAAGCTTTTAACATCTCTATAGAATTTCTTTGATTCACTCTGTATTTGTAGTAATGCCACTTAAAGTAATGTAATGTAATCTTAGAAACAATGAAAAAAGGGTACAGAGGGCAAAAGATATGTGATAAGGAATTATTTTTTGCAGAACTACATGTAAGAAAATGTACAACAATTCCGAGCCTCTAGTTTTTTTCGGAAACGCTGGACAAATCGAACACTTTATCGAAAACAACGATTTTCAATACACAGAAGATAATCTAAATATTTTATTTGTGCCTCTAGATGGATCTGTTCCTAAAGGTAAATATTCCCATACTTTTTTTAATCACCTGCTCCGACTTCTTTCCTAACCCACCCGTATGTTTGTATCGTGTTTTTGTTTGTATCTACATGTTTATGAATTTATTTGTACCAATTCACTGGATGTCCCTCAACAAAAAAGAAAATATGCACTTGGGGAGAGTAGAGAATATTAGAGATTTTATGATAATACGGTGTTGCATACTGAATATAAATAAAATCCATCAAGTGGTTCAACTTAATGAGATACAAAAGATACTTTCATTAATAACACTTTCTTTGAGTAGTTGCACACCAATAATACTTAAAGAGTACTAAATAATATCTAATAATAAAATAGAAAATTTTAGTACTACTATTTTTAGCTCTAATCTACATACTCTCCTGAAATAATTCTCCAAATTTACAGCCCGCCCTATATAGGTATACTCTTTTTTTTCAGATTTACCATACAACAGCTTCGTGATTTCACCTCAGCACAATCCGGCGGCCAAGGAATACAAAATATCGGAAACGATACTTCCTTCTCCTATATTCCTGTACGTAGCCAGGGCGATCCTAACTCTGACGGAGAACGCCAAGGACTTCATGGAGAAGAACTGCGAGGAGCACATCTACAGCGCGAAGTGCTTGAGAAATAAGTTTCCGAGACGATTGAAACCGGTTATAATGACGACGACGGGCATTTTGGACACGCTGAAGATCGACGAATTGAAGAAATATTTCGTTTATGATATTTATAGAGTCGACAACGACACCGCGACGAAATCGATATTTTTAGAATCGTTGTCCAAAATCTTTTCGTATAATATCTTTTACGACAACCTCACGCTGGTGAATCACAACTTCGACGCGAATTTATCGGATGGGAACTTCGGTGGTAACGACAAATGCGTGAATTACTTTCGCGAAAATCATCTCGACGTCTTCTTCGCCACGTTCGTTAATTTTTCTTTCAGAACGGAGGCTTGGGTGTACGCTTTCCTGTCGTTGTCACTGCTCGGCGTGATCGTTTGCATGTCGATATTAATCTTCCTGCTAGTCAGCATTTGCAGGCGAGATTTGCTGGAGGGAAATCCAGTTTTAACGATATCGTTGCTAGTCGCTGTTACTTTTCTCTTCTGCTCCGTTCTGCCGTTTAGCCTTGAAAGCAACAAGACCATGATGCATTCCTTGTGTCTGATCAAATCATTAAGCATCACGCTGGGTTACGCTATGGTGTTTTCTTTGCTGTTATCACGGTGCATTTTGCTAGCCACCGCTTCCAAAGAGACTGGCTTCATGTCTCACATAGCTGGACCCGTGCAATCGTTCCTCACTTTGTTCATTTTCGGCGTCCAAGTTGCTTTGAGTTTGCAAGTCGTTGGGAAATGCTACGAAGTATTCTACAGTACTTCATTTGTGTACGTAATGAGCTACAACATAATGCTGCTGCTGCTGCTTCTGTGCCTCTGCCCTCTAATATACAAATGCGACAGGAACTACCGCGAAGGGAAATATTTCTGCATCGCTATAGCTCTGGTGGTGATAGCTTGGGCGATATGGTTGTCGTTGTTTCTGTTTCTGGATAATAGCTGGAACGAACCACTTCTTTGCTTTGGGCTCGTGAGCACTGCAGGAGGATTCCTCGGCGCTGTTTTCATTCCCAGGACCTATCTGATGACGATAGCTGCTGCTAGGAACAAAATTACCAGCAATTTGCCCACTATGAGCTCTTCTAACAGCATCATGGACATTTATAGGAGCAACACGCAGGTACAAAATAGATACTCATTAGAAACATTTTTCACCAACAAATAATTGCTTAATTAGAAAGATAACTTTTTGAGATGATGAGCGTATTTTTGGAAATTAACCATTTAGTAGGTATTTTTATTATACCCTTCGGTTATTTATTTACCATAACTCTTCTTAATTAACTGCAAATGGTGTTTTTTCAGTAAATTTTTATTAGTTAAGAGAAAGTTGTGCATGGCTTCTAATTATAGTGTACTTTCTGCATTTAATTTTTTACAATGGATAATGCGAGAGCGGGTCGTTAACCTTGGTCAGTCAAATGAATTATTGACCTCTATTTTTCGAAATAATTGGCGAAATATACATATCTACTAAAGAGGATGTAGTTTTTCGGTTTATTCACAGCGATATCTATGAAAAAAGCGTTAATCAATACAAGAAAAATTAAATAAACATATTATTACGGTAATATGAAACATTCTCATAAATATGCATTTCTGTTAGCTATCCAATAAAGTGCCAAAATATTCTCGAGTATTAGACAAGTTTATATGATGGACTCCATGTCCCATATTAGACACATGAAATGTCTTTATATACCAAAAATTAGTTCCTTTCTTCATCATCTTCTTCTGGCATGTTAGGACCTTCAGTAATAAATTGTGTATATTTTCAGCCAATCTACGACTGCGTCAACGTAGCGGCCATAAATGCTGTGAATGTGGCTAGAGCAGGATTGAATGTCACTTCTCAAACCACGCAACAGCCGGATTTGTATTCCTGTCCTGCGCTGCCTGACGATGAATACTTCGACTTTCGGTGCGATTCGCCTTCGCAAACTGATAAAGTTACGCGATTTTGAAGAGTCCATTTTAGCAAATAAATTGTATAATTTTTGGTACAACTAATTTTGTATTATATACGTAAGACTGATACAGTATGTGCGACGTATCAATTAATTTCGCTAATAATTATCAATTCAAATTTTATTCGAATTAAAGTCATTGCTAATTTAATTGAGCAATAGCAGACGTTCTGATTGTTGATAGCAAAGTAGAATTTAGAACACAAAGTGCACTAGAAGGACGAAATTAACGTTCAAAATAGTATGTACTTAGATTTTAGAATTCGAAGGATGTATCTAATTATTTTTTTCAAATGTAGGTAGGTATTATTACAAATACCTAATTTTAAGAGCTGCTAATTTCTTACAGGACGTGCTCTCTATTTAATTATAATCTCGACTCCAATAGGAGTGTTATTAGTTGATAGGCAGCAAAACCCTGAAGAGAGATTGCACTACACTCTCTATTGATAAGTAGCACTTGGAAATATTATTTATTTTTCGTAAAAATTAATTCAGAATTATTCAGTCAGCAACAATCAATATTAAGCTGACTGTTTAGTACGTTTTAGTATTTCAGTGTTTTAATTCATAAGAAAATATGCTCACACACATAAAGCATATCTATTATTAAAAATACTATATTTTTAGGTGAATATCTATCTAAATATTATACAATACTTCACGTGAATATTACATACTTATGTACTTATTGTAAAATGGAAGTAAATATATTTTCTGTCGTATTTGTTTTAGTATATCAGCAAAATTTGACGAGGAATGCCCACGACTTGGACATCCGGCTTTCCTAATGCAGTTATTATAACCTTACGCAATGCGGTCATCTTAAACGTAAAAGAACAACACGTCGAAGGAGGAGATTAAATTTCTCTTTTTTAATTACATAACATGAACTGATCGAATGAATATAAATTTCGATAAATCTGTAATCAAACTCATAATTGCCTGAAATTATATTAAGGAAGTGCGCAAATAATTTTTATTATAAATTTTTGTACTGTTAGATGAAAGTAGACCACAATTTAGCGAGCCTCTTTAATGGCTAAAAATCCAGTGGCGTCCTCACCCCAACTCTTCAAGAGGTTAAGAATACATTATTCACACAATAATAAATCTGAATTGATCTGAGTTAAATAAGTTCGAAACAACAAAATTGGTCATTTTCTATTAAGCTATAATGCATTTCTAAATTCCCAACACCTTTCCTCCTGTACACTATTCGAATAAAAATTATATTAGAAACTAATTTTATCGCTACTCCTATGCTTACGACGCTGTTCTCAACCTCCTGTAACAGGTCCCATTTCTCCGCGAAACGATCTTTGAATAACTTTCAGTAGAATGTTCATGGACTTTCACATTTCTCGTCGGTTAGTTTCTGGCATCAGCTCGCACAGCAAGCAACAGCAAAATGATCCAATACAATTACGCTACCTACTTGAAATATATAGCTTTCGCTGTGATCACGGTATTGCTGCCGTTTATTTCGCTGATCGCTTTGAAAATCTTCCAAAAATTCAGTGCGGGCAAAGTGAAAAGTTTGGTGTGCTTGGCCGGCAAAACCGCTATCATCACCGGGGCTAGAAGAGGTAACGTGAAATGGTTGAATAAATTGTTGAATAACTGCCTAATTAGATGTATAACAAGCTAGATTGATACAACTTATGTAGATATTTTTGCACCAGTGACATTACTGTTATTACTTACCTTTTCTTTCATCAGGTATCGGTTATGAAACAGCCCTTGCCTTGGCCTCTAGGGGCTGCAGGGTGATTTTAGCAGACAGAAAAGATACAACGAAAACGAAGGCTAGAATAGTAGCCTTGACGAACAACGAGAACATCGAAACGAAAATCCTAGATTTGACATCCCTGCAATCAGTTAGAAAGTTTGCCAAAGAAATCATCGCCACCGAGGAAAGATTAGACATTTTAATCAATAACACGGCCACTCTCAGCAAAGGAAACAAACACACCGATGACGGTTTGCACAGCACAATGCAAGTCAATCATTTCGGACCATTCCTACTAACTCACTTGTTAGCAGGTGGGTGTAAATTGCACTTTGCTTTGCACCTGTTTCGGTTAATGTTACTCATTTGTAGGTTTGTTGAAAAAGTCCGCTCCCAGTCGCATCATTTTCGTCAGCTCAGCGTTGGCGTTTTGCAGTCATTTAACCGTAGATAATCTGAATTACCCCAAAGATCACCCGCTTTCCCTGTTCAGGCAGATCCTGATTTATTCCAATTCTAAATTGGCCAATATTGTGGCCGCGAACGGTTTCGCCGAACGACTGAAAGGTGATGGAGTGACCTGCAATTCGTTGCACCCCGGTATGGTGAACAACGAATTGTTCAGAAAATCCGCTAAATTGGACGGCCTCAAAACCATACCGAGATTGGCCCGTTACATATTTTTGTTCGTGTACGGAAAGGTGCGTGAAAAACACCAGGAATTAATTGGTAAATATGAAAATGTTTCTGATTTTAGAGCGTTGAGCAAGGAGCCCAGACGACCATCCAACTGGCCTTGTCCAATAAGGTGAAAGACTTGACTGGAAAACACTTTTGGGACTGTAGAGTGTTCCCGCAGCCTCCTAAAGCTTGGAACAAGACATTCTGTGATGACATTTGGGAGAAGAGCGAATCTCTGGTTCAACTCAAACCCGAAGAGAAACTATAAGTTTCAAATTTTTTTCTGTAATTCATGCTTTGTTGTTGTACTCATTTTGCTTGTTGTTAGTTAGAATTATAAAAAAAGTTTGAGTTTCTAATTTTGTGGTAATTGATACCTTATTCACAATTTTCTCAGAATGTTTGCTACATAAGTTATTAATTAATACCAATAAAAAAGTGTACCTACTTGCAATAAATAACAAGAAATTTTCAACTAATTAAGTAGGCAATCGGAATCGGGGTTGTGGTAAGTGCGTATATGAACCGATATCATTCCGAAAAATTCCAAATGAAAGCCAATTCAGGTCACGCATTAATTGCTCCTATGATACATTTTTATTTATCTAATTGTTTTGGCCAGTGGTCGCGTTGGCTTCTTGTCGCGACCTTCTTGTCGGCGACCTAGACACCTTGGAAGACCATCCTGTTTTGATTTGTCGTTACATTCTTCAGTGCTGAATTGCGCGCGTTTCGGTAGCAAGCTCGAATTTTAAAATGTTTTGCTAACTGTTCGCACTTGCTTATTTTTACCTGTATTTATATGGTAAGTTTCGTATAATGTCTTACATTAATTTTTTATTTTGGTCATTTTTTTTCTTAAATAAATGCCAAAAGTTCACTTTAATAATTTTTTATAAACTTTCAAATTTAGTCCATTTTTGAATGCTTTAGTATTTTTTAGTCTCGTGACCTATGTACATGAATTCACTTGATGCATTTTAAACCAAACGCCCTTGCATAAAAAGGTCAAAGAAAAACGGTCAATCATAAAGAATATTTCAGGTGAGTGAAATAAATTTCCCAAAATTCTTCGATTTTTATTGTTCAACTTGTATCGTTCCTGAAAGTTTGTTAACACCGTTGTTTTTATTTGTTAAACGAATTGGATACAGCAACGTGTTGTTTTAATTATTTATGCAAATTAGTGCGAATGATGGCTCAAAATATTTCGGTTTCTTTAAAAATTTCACGTTTACTTAATATTTGAATGCATGTTTTAGTATCTATACATCTTTTGTGTTACCATCAATTAGACTTTAAAACTAATCACTTTTAATGATATATGAACATTCAACTCCGAGATCTCTGCAAAGAAATATAAAACAAAGCTCCTAATAATGATACTATTTGTAGGCTTTATGCAACTAAAAAAATATTTTTCAATCTGTCTAAATTAAGCGTGAAGCTTCGTGGTTTGAATAGTTTGAATACAATCATCAAGTAATATCACTTTTCTCGGTAACCATCAATCCCGGCTTAACAATGAGATCTGTATTTTGCCACTGAAATTCGCGACATTGACCTTAACCTTTATAAATTTCAGATCCCACCGCACAAAAAACTAATCCGCCTGTTAATCTCCTTATTGATCTGCCAAATTTAAATACAATTTAATTTACTTTTCATCGGGCATCAAGTTTAACGACCTCAAAATGGCAGCAATTAAATTAATATAAAGCCCCATCAAACCTTGTCAATAAACATTCGATCAAAAGGAGTTGAATAAAAAATTAATCTCCAGTAAAATAAAATTGCGAAACAAGCGTAAAATAATTGCGTATAAAAATTCCAGATTATTAGAAAAATGTCCATTCTTGCGCTTATCGCACTTTCCATGAACCTAGTGCAATTGGCGCTCGGCCATGGAAGGTTAATGGAACCGCCTGCGAGAAATTCGATGTGGCGATACGGGTTCCCAAATCCAGTAAACTACAACGACAACGAGCTCTTCTGCGGCGGATTTACAGGTAAGCACGCTTAAAAATTAGAACCACCAACGATTCCACCATCGAATTTCAGTGCAATGGGAGCAAAACGAAGGCAAATGCGGCATTTGCGGAGATGCTTACCAACTGGGACGTCCCAGACCGCACGAAGCCGGGGGCATTTACGCCAAAGGCATCTTGAGCAGACATTACAGCGTTGGGCAGAATATAGACATCGAAATCGAGCTTACAGCGAATCATTACGGCCGCTTCGAAATCCTACTGTGCCCCAACAACAATCCCAAACAAGAAGCCACGCAAAGTTGCTTCAATAAATTCCCATTGCGCGTCATAGAAACCAAGGGATACAGTTACCAAATTCCTGAAGATGGAAAGAAGAAAGCTATATTTAGGTAAGCTTCTATAACTAAAAATGTACTCGTAGAAATAATCACATTGCAGGTATCAAGTTCAATTACCGCCCTACATAACGTGCACGCAATGTGTTCTCCAGTGGACCTACTACACTGGAAATCAATGGGGTGAATGCAACAATGGCAGTCAAGCTCAAGGTTGTGGTAAATCCGAAACGTTCAGGAATTGCGCTGACGTTGCCATACATTCCAACGCTGGTGGAGCAATTCCTCCGATCTTCGTAGAAACAGTAAACCCCTATCAGTTGTTCTATAAAGATTCTTCCAGGCCTGCTCCTTACAATGTGATTCCGTTGATTGTAAGAGAGCAAGTGTGCGTTCCCAAAGGCTTATACAGGACGATACCGAGCCTTTGGGAATGGTGTCAAACTAATTGCTTGCGTTACCCACCGAATTGTCCAGAAGATATTTGCAAGTGTCCGTAAGTATTTGTATAATTCATGAGCCTATTGGAGTAAGGAATTTATTATTATTATTTGCAGTAATGTCTGTGAAGCTGTCGATGAGCACAAAGGAAGTTTCGAGGCAGATGTACAATGTATGGACGATTGTTTGGTTTATCCGAGGGATAAATGCTCTACCAGTAGGTGCGTTTGTCGTGAAGATTAATGTTTCATCGAGTAGCTATCAAGTTTTGAGACCAAATAAGAAATTATGTTTCTAAAGTGACTCAACCGTGTATATTTGTCTGTTATATTAAGACAATAATTGTAAATACATTACCACGTTTGAAATAAAAAAATAGACTTTTTAATGAGTTTGGAACTTTCATTTGATGCACTTTCCCCTCACCCACAAATAGTAATTTAACGCATTATTTATACACATTGACTGATATATTTATTTACAAAGGTAATGGTTTAATTCAGTTCTCTTTACACGTCTCAACAGCTTAGAACAATATTAAAATTTACAACTATTAGTTATATAAAAATTTAGATAAAATAGATAATAGAGTAACAAATAAATTTTTAGAACTATTATACTCAATAACTACGTTTCATATCACGAGTGTAACTCGAACATATCGAATAGATTGTTTCGGGAATGTCGTGATAAGCGCGCACTTAAAAGGAAATTAAAGAAATGTTATTATAATTATAATATCACTAGCAACTAATTAATAATTTATCAACATCGTTCTATTATGCTAATAGAGCGTTACAGTTGCATTGCACTCAGTGTGACAACAGAATTGGATATAACATCTGTACAATTTCAGGAAACGATTAATGAAGTAAAATAGTTAAATTTGCCATATTAGATTAATTTTATTCCCACACTGCATGCATTCGATTTCGAGTTTTTTTTACATAAATGGTGAACACATGTACAAAAGTACCCTTTTAAATACGAGCGTATTTACTTTCCGCTGTAGTGGCTGCCGATGTGAGATGGCGGCCCTCGAGGCTTCGAATTGTAACTTCTGCTTCCCGGTCTCGAATGCACGATAGCATAATGGTCGCTATGCGATGAAACTGATCTGTTCGAGTTCATGGTGGAACCGCCCGAGGTGTAGCCTTTCGGATGATGAGGAGTACCATTCAAGGAATACCTAGAAATCGTGGATGTGAAAAGGAATCGATAGAAACATTGGATATCTACCTCGATCCGTATTGACTGCCATGCCAGCTCCTGTACGGATCGTAATCCTCGATTATACTGGGTTCTTTTTCGATGATTTCAGTCCTCGCGCAGGCGCAGGTCATTGCGGAGCACAAGAATATGTTAATTATTAACATGAGCAGGAATAGCACGCCGAGCGCTACGCACAACCAGAGCAACCATGAGGGGCGTACTCCACCTGCGAGAGATTATAGAGTAAAAAGTAAAGAAGATTGGAAATGAAGACTATCTAGGAATGTTACCTTCGCCTTCGCAGAGTTCTTGAATTTGCGGCGCGTTCGCCGGATCCACCACGAACACGCTGGTAGCTGCCATAAGGATTCCTTCATCGGTATTGAGCGCTCTGGACTTGGCCACATCCTCCAAGCATGAAGGTTGAATGCAAGCTCCTTTGCAGAGCACAATATCACACTAAAACCAATTTACATTACGATTGATTTCATCGATAAATCAAACATTTCAACGGTACCTGAAAATTTACTTCCGAGCCATCCGGAAACCTGAACATCGATTTCAGAGGAGCGTTTGCAATCCCGTTCTTCGTGTCGTAGTTGAAGGGGCCCAGAAGGGTTTCTTCGTCGAAAGGACACCCCCGTTCGTCCAGAAGCAAAACGCTGTCGTTGAATTTGTTAAACGCTAAGCAATTCTTTACCCTAAAAAATTGTTAGATGAATAAAATGAGCAAAAATTGAGTAATGGTGCTCACCTAAAGCCGTAAGTTCCATCGGGCCTGGAGATCTCCGTTCGCAGCGTATACGGCCGGTGGTAAACGGCTTCTGTTATTTTTCGGTTGTTCTCGATGAGTCGCAGAGATACCAAAGAGGTTTCGTTTCGGGCATTCCTGAAGCCAGCCTTTCCGCATGTGATCACGTAGAATTTATCGTCGGCCAATTCCAGAGTACGGTGGATGCGCACTGCTATTGGAATGGATCGTTCTTCGGTTTTCTATACAAAAAATTATCTTCAGTACATGCATACGTTCCTTGTAAAGGCGTGTGGCAGGCGCAGGATTAAAGGAAGGATCAAAGGAATGCGTTTTAAGAGCTCCAAAGGACTCAAATCTAGAACTTACATCTAGTTTACAATAATCGGTCACAATTCCAAATTAATTTTTGATGTGCATATTATTTATTAAAAGAAAAATCAATTATAACACTCAATAAAAAGTGAGTACTTTTTAAACAACAATGCATTACTACTTTACAATATAAATTAAGCAATTATAGGCGTTCCCATGTATTTCGATATTTCTTACTCGCCTATCTATTTAACATAATTATTGTTGTTACCTATCGAGGTATTTTCGAGTGATATGTTTTAAACTGTAGCCTGCATTATCCTGCATGTATTTTTTTGCCAGATACTTAGGCGCATTGAATGGCTTGCAACATGCGGAATGTCATAATTGCGATTAATCAAAAAATAGAAACGTATAACGATGGTGCGCAAAAGGTGAATGAATGCCCACCGATAGGAGATTTCAAGGAAATGATGGCGATGTGTTAATTTGAATGGTTTCTAATGGTGTTGGTGCATTGAAATTTTACAATTGCTTAATTGAATATATCGTTAGCGGACGATGTAATTAGGTGAATTAATGAACGAGTTTGTTTTATACTTTTTTGGTCTTTTATAAAATTTACAAACGAAATTTAATATCCTGAACAGAATGTTCAATACAAAAGTAACAAGAATTATAAAAGTTAGAGAGAAAATCTCAATAAACTTATGAGCTAATAAATCTTGTCAGATGAATAGTAGTGGGATAAAATTTGTAGCAGGTTTTTTTGTGTTGGAAATTTTTTGAAAAATTGCGAAAAGGGCGAGCTTTTTGGATTTTTTGCATAGCAAACTGAAGCGTTTATAGCGCACCTGCTCTTGACACAAATACTGATTTGTTGGCCAGCCTTGCATGGCTGCGTGAGTGTTTTTACAAAGAAGCGTAACCAAGTAAAATACAACGCGTGATAAATAAAGGAAACCATAAAGACTGCGAGCGGCTAATTTTGTATAACTGGCATCTGAATCTGAAACTATTCGATCCCGTATCATGACTTACTTTGCTTGGAAATAATTTCTTATTCAGGAAAGGTTCGTGTACAAGGTGATTCACTGTCCAAATATAGTTAAACTTATTTAAGCACATGATTGGGGGAAATTTACATAAGGTATTTCCTTTATGTATTCATGTAGGATTATATAAAATATAGAATTTAGACTACTTATTTTGCTTACATTATTTACGAATAATCCGCAATAATCCGGAGATCCAATTTGCGCCCTAAGATTGATGTCCAGACTGGCGTGTTTCGATCCGTCACCGTAGGTCATGCAGGCCGGAGTCCGGAAGTCTCGCGCATGAATTGCTCCGGTAAAGGAATTGTTAAAATTAACCCTTATATTCATGTGGCTTCCTTTGCATGTCGCTGAAACTTGAGGCACGAAATCCGTTTCTATGAGTTGACTCCATGCCTGAAAAATTTAAAAAATTCGTAGTTATTTAAGAACACCAAGTAAGGGATAAGCTATTAGCGATTATCTTTAATTTCCATCATTGCAAGAAAATAAATAATTGTATATTATCAAGCGACTTTCTCACAATAGCGTAATTTTAAACAACATTGCATGAACTTGACTTTTACTCTAGCATTAACCGAGAGTTAAGTTGCTATTTTCTTTGAAAATGTCAACATTCCGTTTTATACCTAACTATCTTTGCTGATTTATAAAAGTTATCATGGGAGAAAATAAATTTATTGCAGCTAATATCAAAATTCAATAAACATACTAGAAAAATAGCTTAATTAAAAATTTAAATATCTACGACTTGTCCACAATCTGTTCTGTGGTTTCTACTAAAAGAACCCGCATATATTCACCCAAGAAGTGATTTACATCATCTATAAGCTGATGCAAAAAAATACATACGAAATAGTTCCGGATTAATATTCAATTTTATTGTCGAAATGGAAAGTTTTTCTTAGCGGCTAAACGGTTATCGTTTTAAATCTCTCATACGCTTTTTATAGTTAACATGCTGTAATATTTGAACAAGATTTATATCATTTATGTGAAAGTGGAACAAAAGCAGCACGATTTAAATATTAATCAATCCTGCAATGGCAATAAAATTGTAGCTTCTTTAAAAATGATGCGTAACTTTATACCAATATGCATCCAATTAGTAAAAAATATGGATGTGTAGATCCTAGTACTCAATATTTATTGCCTATGGAATACTATGGGTTTCTTTTATTGTGTAATAATTTCTTAAAACAATTAATTTATTTTATCAATTATAATATCTCCTTTTTAAATACAATTAGATAATTAGTTTTGAATACTATGATAAGATGACTTAGATATTTAATACCTGCAGGAAAACTGGACAAATGTAAATTTATCAATTACATGACTAAATTTCGCGGAATCTAATGGAAAAATGCCACAGAATTGTTCGACACTTATTCATAAAATCAATTCAACGTAACCATGTTAGCGGGAATGACATCACGTTGTTTACATTGCACGAGATTCGTTTAGCATATTGAGTACCATTTTATGTATTGAAAACATAGCTGTTCTTCGTACTATTCGACAAATACATAACAAATAAATCAGCGAAGGACCAAGGTTTGGACGGTTTTTCTAGTTTGGCATTCAAATTCGTTCCAAGAAAAGGAATAAAAGTTTTTATCGGTTTTTGTGAATTTAACAATAATCAATAGCAAATTGGTATTATCTACACATTACACAATAAAAATACGTGTGTTGTAAGAAAGTAATATAAGTTCTCGCGAAGGCTACAATAAAATTCGGTAGGTGTAGTGGCAATGAAGTAAATGAGGATTTAATGAAGCGATGGGCAATAATATTGTAGAATCGTCATTAAATTCAGCTTTCCACAATGGACAAAGGAAAAGGATTATATTCTTAAAAATTAAATAAGTTACGAAATTTCAAAATTTGTAAAAATTCTTCAGGCTTAGTACTTATAAATAGGAAAATATAAGATACAAATAACTGGCCACATTCACCTCTTTTTAATTATGCGTTTATCCAATATAAAATCTACAAGTTTATCACGAAAAATCACAATATTATCGAACTTTATTCTCGCGTTTATCCTATAAATAAGAGACTTATAACTTCAAACCTACGATCATTCTGGGATTCCTTTGCATTTTAAAACTACGTGGTAGAGACGAAGGACCTCTTTTTATAAATTTTATGTAAGTGTAGGTAGAACAACAACCTTGTGTCACTATTAAAGTGACTTTTGCCATTGTTAGGTGTACGATACAAAACGGTACCTACACGACCATATTACAAACTATGCAGATACCTATATCGTTAAATGTTTGAGATAGATAATGAACTTTACACAAGAAGGCTTATTTGGTTAAAAATTGGATAAAGCTTTTAATAAGCATGGCTAACTGTACCTGGTATCTATCTAATCTTATAACCTAAACTTAATAATTTTGACACTAGGTATAGGAAATAAATTCAAAAACAAGTGAGGTTTTAAGTGCATCCAATTAAAACTAATAAAACAGTACTGACGATGTAAATATTTAAAAATAAAAAATACATATGTTTAACGAACAACTTTAACAACATCGCAGAATAATTCAAGGTACATAAGCAAAGAAAACCAGATGAGGAACTTAATCATGAAAAGTCTTGTTATTTTTTCAAAACACGGAAATGCCTACACGTACGGGCAATGAGAAAACGCTTCGTTGATCATTTTAAATATTATTAAAAATCCATGTTGCTTGAAATTGTCTTATTCACTGACTGTGTTAACAATTGATTATAGTTGCACACTATCTGATTAAAAACGAAGAAAAAGACGGAGTTATCGATAACTCTAGCTGCTGATACGTTCGTAGCCGTACGGAACTTAATGAGAAAATTATGTTTTTCATTTATTTTACGTCTTCGTTAACTGTAAAGTTGAGTCGCTATATCAGGCAATGCAAGCAATATTCGATAATTTCGAAGGTAAGCAAACTCGCTAACTCGCACATTAATAATTAATGACATAATTACAGATATAAGAATTAATTAATTATTGGTTAGTAATAAGTATTTACATGTTTTTGTTGGAGAATCGATTTATCTTAAAATCGAAAGTAGATGCAGCCGTGGATAGCAATTAAAAAAATATATTAAGGTAGGCATCACCTCGATTTACAATAAACAATAAGTTTTATAATAATAGCTGATGAATGTACGTAAGCAGTGAGTATACCCATAGGTAGAATTAAATTATGAAATTTAATTAACCGAAATAAAAATAGAAATTGCTTGTTGAAAGATCGTTCGCAGTTTTAATTATTTAATTAAAAAATTGTATTCTCTTTGATCACGTATAAAAAAGCAAACCGCACATCTCCTTGTCCCAGTTATTGAATGGCGTATATACGACCTAATGCAACACGCCTCTATTCCGTATTTTAATTTTATTTCAACATTTTATCTATAATTAGATATCAAAGGAGAATTACAAACGAATTAAGAAGGAACGAAGAATCACAATAAAAGTTAAATGCACTTTGATAATAATAACATCATATTACAATGGCTGCACTTTGATTTTGACTTTCTACGAAGAGTAAAATAATGAGATAAATAATGTATATAATTATCAAGTTTTACTGGTATGGTGTATAATAACTTTAGAAGCGTTAATTAATGTGCAGCAGGTAATTGAAATCTATTGTGGGCAACTACTCAGAAATTTTTGTTCAATATTATAATTGAATGTAATATGAAGGTATATATTTCATTATTCAATGAGTGCATTCACAAAACTATAATCAATTTAGAAATCTCTAATTGTTCGTTGCTATAATCGGACGTTTTTTTTTCAATCAATTTTGATTGTTTAATTAAATATACAGTTACTTGTCTTACAAATTCTCCAAACAAAAAATATTTAAACCACTAAACCACGATTTCGGGATACCTTTTTACAAAGATTGCATCTTGCATTCAAAATCCTCGATTTCTCTAACTTTTTTTTAATTTTCGTCAGTTACGTAAGTAGAACGAACGTTGCATAGTGTAGCAAAAAAAACTAATCAAAAATAGCAAGGCTCGTTGGTAAAAAGTAATTGTTTAATGAGTAATCATTAAATACCATGGAAGACCACTATAATTATTTGCTTCAATTCAAATATCTATTTTTTCCTTGAATGTAACAGATTGAATAACAGCGAGATAATCAATTGTTCGGAGCACTTGATTCCGATTAAATATTAACGGTTATTCTCTGAATATAGCTTTCACTTTCAACTGTCCATGCCTTGGTATAATCTGTGAGAATTCCGTTTGAGAAAAGTTTAAAACTATATAATTTATACAACCGGATAAATTCATGCTATTAGTAAAGGTTAACGGACAACTACAAGTTCTAAATCAATTGGATATGTTATTAAAAATAAAAATATTATTTAAATCTTAATGTTTTTATTTCCTTCGTTTGAGTACTGCTCTATTTGTTTCAGTTGTTAATTAATTTTCATTCAGCATTAGGTATGCTAAATAAAGATTAACATTTCATTGAGTTTTGTAGAAAAAAAATTAAATATGTGGGAAGTGGATATTTCAACCGCTCCGTTCTTAGAGGTCAGATCACTCTCACTTCGGCCGCTCCTTTTAAGGATTTGAGGTATTGTCAGACTTTACTTAGGTACTCCTTTACGAATGGTTCTTTTACGTAACACTATTTGCATCTGTAAATAAATTAACTCGATTTTTTTACAGATGGCGCGTTGTAGGTATTAAATAAATTTAATACGAAGTAACGTCTGATACGTTTGTGTAACTTTAATGCGATGCCTTTAGGTTCTAAATTTATTAAAATTGAAAGGCGAGCGGAATAACATTAAATATTCCCTAAGGGGGGTAAATGAATCAGTTATTTACAGAGTAACAGGAATAAAAATTGCGGAAGTAACGCCTGCTTTAACTTACTACAAGAAAAATTACAATAACTAATAATTTACAAACATTACACATGTTATTTAGTTGTAAAGATTAACGTTAAAAAATTCCGGTGTTTTGACAACTTTCTAATAACTAGATGTCAGCAAAAGTTGCAAATACCTACTGATTTATTTAAAACAGCTAATTTGCTTAATAACTAAGTATTATCTACATTTTATTGTGATTGCACAAAACAAAATGTAAAAAGTATTTCCGCTATATCGTGTACCTACATTTTATGTTTGTGAAACAAACCACTATGTTTCTACATACGTTTCAAATAGGATAAATTGTAGTAATATTTTTTTATTTGCCTATTATTAATTAATCATAATTTATTAAAAATTGATGTCCATACAACTTTTTATAGGTGTCTTATTCTTTACACATTACATTATTCATTTACTATGTTAATTAATCTAAACAATATTTTAGCATTGCATTAAGATGTTTCATGTTATTCTAGGAAAGGAAATTACAAGGTTTACATACAGCAATGAAGAGTACTAGCATTAGTGTGTCACCTTTGAAATCATGATAAATACACCATATTATAGGTAAGTCGTATTTTCTAGGAGTGTTGAATGCATATTGTATTGATGTCTTTTTAATAGGTGCACCAAAAGATAATAAGTAGTTTACACCTATACCTATTTGAATAAGTAATCATCATCAATTCCTTCCGTTATTTTAGTACTAAATGGAACTGATGGGAAGATGAAAGACCGGTTTTAATTCGATCAAAAAATTATAGATATTATAGGTAAATAATTTTTAATAATTCTAGTTGGTACCTAAATATATCATTAGGTACTACTATTCCTCATTTGCGATTTACATATCCAATGTAAAATTAAATTTTAGCGCTATTTAAGTTGAGCTTATACATATTTTAGGAATTTATTAATTGACATTACCACTCCTTGCATATACATGTATAATACATGTATAATATAGGTAGCTATTGTTGGAATTAAATATGTTGGTACACCTATTTGTTAATAAAATATTATATCTGCTTGATGGACTTTTCAATTCCAAAATTTATGCATAATTTTATACTCTTTGGCATAAATAAGATATCTCCAGATACAATTTATTGCAATCAAATACTTTATATAGTTATCCGCACATTATTTATTTCTATTTCATAAATTTAAGTAGCTATAATAAATCTAATATAAGATGTAGACAATAAAAAAACAAGTCGCATTTGTTAATATGAATACGTAATGTTTTAAATATAAATAAAAATCTACTCACCAATTTTATCCATTCCATTAACAAAAGAATGAAAAAAATCCTTAACTGGTTACTTTTAGCCAACATTTTGAGGATATTTAAAAGGATAACACTAACTATTCACTTTAAAAACTAAACACATGTTATATAAACAGTAAAATATGAATTCAAATTACGTTTCTAGTGTCCGCACGAGAAATGCTAACCTGAGGAATGTTACTAATGATGAAAGTCTAACTGAGTTTGTTGCCTATGCGCTCGTTGAAATCTACGGAAAATAGTTTTGATTCCATATGGTCGAGAGTTGAGTGTGGTTGAGTTGTTAAATAGCGCGGCGTTGCCAGGTCACCAAATAAAATATAGAACTCTACTGTCTTAGCGATTGTATTTGAATTCTCCAATGAATAAACTCATTAAAGCGTAATTTTTCTTAGCATGTTTTAAATAGTGAAATTAAAAATTGCCTCCCGTTTTCATGTAGTGTATTGGATTAGATTTACACATTTATTTTACGCATTTGTCTCAAATGCTTTATTTAAATATTCAATTTTTATTTCTAAGAGTAGCTAAGGAAGGAAAACAACTAATGAAAAATTTTTTACAGTTTTACTAATAAAATAACAATTACTTAATTTTTTTAAATTTAAGGTTTTGCTCTGGCACCAAATATAGAAGATCCCACTCTTACATTCGTACTCCCTAGTTCGATCTAAAACATAATTTTATTTTATTATTAATTTTAAAAGTCTCATCAAATATAAATGTATTTTACATAGGTGACTATAGAATTAATACAGTATATTGAAAATAACATATTGCATATTGAAACTAAAGTAATTCGTTTTAAAAAGTGAACTCACTGCATGCTCAAAATCATCGGACATCCCCATTGATAATTCAACATTTTTCCAATTAATTGCCAACTCTCGGCATAGATCTTCCCGGCATTTTTTCAAGCAAATAAAATCTGGATTGGGTCCATTAGATAGATCGTATCCAAATTTTCCTATGGTCATTAAACCGGCTAATTCCAGGTTATTGCAATCGTTTAGTACGAATTTAGCAACATCTACAACTTCCGATGGAGATATACCACTCTTTTCTGAAAATATATGTCTTATTTAAGAATACAAACATCAATATCTAATATACAAACCTTCTTCGTTACTCGTATTGACTTGCAACATGATTTTTAACTTTGAATCAGATTGCCTGTACTTTTCCCAATTTTTATTAATAGTAGATGCCAATTTTTGGGAATCCACAGTTTCGATCATGTAAATATTTGGTAGACAAAGAACTTTATTCACTTTATTAGACTGAAGGTGGCCTATGTAATGCCACTTGATATCGGCACAATTCGTCAATATAATTGCATTTCGCGACTTTTCCTCCAATTCTTGCACGTAGTTTTCACCGAAGTGCCTTTGGCCTTCTTCATAAGCAGCCACTATTAAATTGGCCGGCTTAGTTTTACTTACGGCTACTAGTCTGGGCTTCACATCTTGAAGCTCCTGCAAATTACAACAGTAATGTAACAGAGATTTATAGGAAGTTTTTAGCACATTCAAACGGTAAGTATAATAAAAAAATGTAAAGTACAAGTAACAATATTTTTGAATTGTGTTTTAGTTTAATATATTTAAAGTAGTGCTAATGATCATGCCAGGACTGATTGGTATAACTCTAATAAAGGATTTATTTAATAAGATCTTAAGTAAGTGATAACTTTTCTACGAGTAAATAATATATGAACACTTACAGAACTTCTTTTACTGCATGCTGCTTGTATTTTATTTAATACGGCTTTTAATCCGTGTTTAATATCCCCTTCAGTCATTTTTCTGAGGATTTGTGCGGAATTGAAGCTCATTAATGGGGACTGAAAAGAAAAGAGTAGCCACTTTCCCAAGTTATGTTCTTACCAATTCTTACTAAGGGTATTTAGTTATTTTGTTAGAAATTCAATTTTCCATACGTATACGCAGTTACCCTGATAAGAAATATACGAATAAGTAATCTGTTGTTCTTAAAAATAATAAAATTTGTCAAATAACAAATAGATTAAAATCAAAAATAAATCTTCTTTTTCATTTACATTGAAGATAATTTTTGTCTTCTTTTTTTATATTTTTTTCATGACTTATACCGTGTTATTATTTGGCCAGTATATATTCCAGAATAGAATGAATTTTTATGTTCCATGATAACGCGTCAGTACTGTCAATTGTCAATTGTCACCTCCTTGTCATTTCACATTTGTCATAAGTTTGTAACGTTTTTCTGGACATAAATGAATTTGATTTTAAACCGTGAAAACTTGAACAGATAAATACTGAATGTTTGTGTGTTTTTAAGGTTTTGCTTTCGTTTTCTTTGTAGACTTTTTGTGCTTTTATTCGTTATATCTTAAAGAATTCATTCTTGATAACGATGGCTACTAAATTAAGTTTATCATATTTAACGGCCAGGGATCCCAGTATCTTGGCTTTCAATAGATATAATATTCCAAATACACAATTAACCTTCACTTCCAAAATGGATAGTACTTTCACAGTTAGTTCTACAATTATTGAGGTAAGTACTGAGCTATGGTTTATTCGTACATTTTTGAATTTAAATGATTAATGGCTACACATTTTTTTAACCGAACGTTATACCAACTCCGACATTTATTTTAGGAGGAACATGTCAATGTGTATCTAAAAATTAGAAGTGATGTTGAGTTTAATGATGATAATTACGAAGTAGATAACAAGAACTTCATTGTTAAAAAAATGCACAATCTATCGATGGTAAAAAACGTTTATAACTTCTCCAACATATTTCATAAAACCCAAACCCAGGAGGAAATATTTAACAGCGTCGTCAAGCCGAAAATACTGGATTTCTTAAATGGAAAAAATTACTCATTATTTACTTATGGAGCTTCGGGTTCAGGTAAGTTTCAAGTAATCTTAGCTTAACATATTCATACTGTACATACAGAGTGCTAATTAATGTATCACAGACTTATAAGAGTATCTAATAATATGTTTTTATTTTTTAGGAAAAACTTATACCATTGTCGGGTCACCTGAAACCCCCGGCATAATACCCAGATCTTTAGATTACACTTTTCGCTCGATTGCCCAATTAATTCATGAACCTACAGTGATGCCTTTGCCAAATGGAACTACAGTTTTGATAAATGATGCTATCAGTAAAGAAATGGATTCCCTCAAGAACTTTATAACATTGAGCACATCGCAAATCAACGACAAGGATTTATACAAGTACAATCTATAGTATATTTATAACATGTTATTAACTTGGTATTTTTGCAGGCAAATGCAGTGTCGCTTAAGCAGTGAATCTACATGCAATGTTACTTTTGAAAAAGGAACTAATGTTTCTATATGGGTCTCATTTGTAGAGATTTATAACGAGTTCATCTACGATTTGATATCGAAGGAAAAAGATAAAAGATTAAAGTTGGGATCAACAGGCAGCGATACTTTCGTTAAAGATCTAACACAGGTTAACGTTAGATCAGCTTCGGAAGCTTTTATGATTTTACAATATGGGCTAAATAAGATAAATTACGCGAAAACCAATGTTAATTTGCAATCTAGTAGATCACACTGTATATTTACACTTAAATTAGTCCAAACTACAAAAAATAATCGCCATGTTATCATAAATAAAATGAATTTTTGTGATTTAGCTGGATCTGAAAGGTTAAAGAAAACATTAAATAGAGGAAGTAGATTGAAGGAATCAAACAACATCAACACTTCTTTGTTGGTTTTAGGTGAGTAAAGAAAGTTGTTGTCAATTGTATTTAGTTAATGAATTGCCCTAATAATTATAGCAGGCTTATATTACAAGACTATGTATAAGACATTCTTTATATTAATAAAAGTCATTAATGTTAATTTTTTGACAGGAAAATGTGTGGATATTGTAAGGAACAACCAAAATAAACAGGAAAACAAATTAATACCGTTCCGGGAGTCTAAGCTGACCCAAATTTTTCAAAAAGCCCTCATGGGAAGTGAACAAATGGCTATAATAATTAATATAAATCCTTCGAGTGAAATGCTGTATGAAACGCAATGCACATTAAAGTTCTCAGCTATAGCTAAGAGCATAGTTATTCAGGAACAAATTCCTGAAATAAATATTAAGAAAAATAGGTCACTAAGGAAATCATTGGAAGGATCCGAAGACAGTAAGTGGTTTGAATTGTTTTAATTTAATCTAAATTCATTTAATTTTTATAATTCAAGGTAATACATTAAACGGTCAAATTGAAGAATCCTTGCCCTATAGACTGCTAAATATAAGATTCAATGACATTAAAAATAGTCACGAAGACCTCCAAAAGAAATACGATGATCTTAGAGTAAAGTATGAAGATTTACGACATAAACTTAACAATGAAGTGATGGAATTATCCAAGGTTGATGATTTGGTGAATATGGAGAAAGCTCAAGTTGTTGAAAATTATTCTGATGTACTTGAAAGTGAACAGAAAAGGCACATAGAAACAGTATCTAAGTAAGTAAATGATAATTTGGCTATTAGGAAAGCCAAATATTCTTTAAACACAATTTATATCTTTACCCACAAGTTCCCTAAAGCTAATCTTAGTACAGACGACACACTAAATTGTCTGTTTTTGATTTTTTCAATGCTTTATAGGTAATACATTAGTTTATTTTAATTCACTTCTGGTTTATGATAGTTTATTTCATGTTATATTTTAGGCTAGTTGAAGAATATGAAGACAAGCTATCCCGGTACGAAAATATTTTTAGCACTTTTACCAATACCAAATACTCTCCTGGACGACCATCGGTAGTATACATCAGCGACAGTTCAGATGATTCCGATTTTTTTGAAGAATATGCCACTGAGGATTTAATTCGAATAATTAAAAAATATAAAAGGTCCGCTGAGGTATATAAATGTAAAGCAGAAAAAATGGAAATGTAAGTCCAATAATTATGTAATGTATTTTATAATTTAAACAATCTAACTGTAACTCACTAACATTACTTAGCGTGGCAACTTGTTTTTCTTCAATTTGATTTTTTTTAGGTACAAAGAACTCTATTGTAAGGTCCACACAGAAATCATTAAACTTGAGGAAAGCTGTGATGATGTCTCTTTTTGCGATTAACGTGCTTTAATTTATGTTGTGTGTATATAATCCAGTTTTATATTTTAAGACTGAAAGATAGTGATGTAAACACTTTTCAAGATTTTTGTATATCAGTTTTTTTTGTTCTTAATTGTTCTCGACATTATCAAATTTAAAATAACCTTTATCCTTTTAGCGCTGTAGTTATAACACATTTTTATAGTGGCATGCCAAATATATCTTGCCATATATATCTTTTAATTTTTGAAATTTTGTAATCCCAATTATTCCGTTATAAAACCAATCTTTACATTCCTTCTTATATTTCTAAAGGTAAAATTGGGGGTCTAATAATTGTCAAAAATTTTAAATGAATAGGTATAGTTTACACCAGAGTAGGCTTTTAAAAATAAAAATTGTTTTCACAGGTTAATTACCTGTGCGTTTACAAGAAAACTTGAAGTTTTCTCTTATACAAGTTAATTAAATCAAGTACATACCTATAGTAGTATTTATAAACATAATGGTCCGTATTCAGCGACCCTCTTTAACGTTAATCATTCGTTTATAGAGAATTTTTAAGTAGTTGATAAACGTAAACAATGTCCTTAGTAACTTCATAACAACAATGTACAAATGTCAAGTTAGTAACGCGTCATTAACTTAAAAAGAAACACTGATTACGAATTCATGTCTGTTGCAGTGAGACATTGGGCAAAATGTAATTGTGGTTGCATAATGACTGCAGTGAATACAACTTATATTTTTTCAAAATATCCTAGCGTTTATTATTTATTTGCTACTAAAATTATTTAAGTAATACAGCCATTACAATAAAATGTTTTTGTAAGTTCCTTCTTTAAATCTACCTTATTGTACATAATGTAATAAGTATGATTATCCTGGTGTGCGTTTTTCGAAATCCGTAAAGAAGTTGTAAATTTAATTTGAATTAAATATTAACAAACGAAAGTATGAACCTGTGAAAAGCGTATTTCAAACATTTTTTTTATTAAAAATAGGGAATATTTTTTTTGTAAATCAAACTCGTCGTCAATTCTGGAATTGAAAATTTAAATAATTAAAATCAAATGAACTGAAACCTCGAGAGCCATTTAAACCATCAATCGTCTGGAAAGTTTTGATCCGTTAAATAAGGCTTCGCCTCGTCCATAAAATGCACTTAATTTGTAAAATAAGGATGTCAGTCAAAAGTTAAACAAAAAGTTTTATATCGAAATGCATGTCCATTATTTCGTTGACGACTTTTCTCCCATGAATAAATCATTAGCGTCCTATGTGTCATATTTATTGAAAAGTTTTAATAGCTAGCGAAGTTCGACCGACGATACCCCTTTTCAAAACTTATTCGTTTCCCGGTGACAGCCGTAATTTGATTTTAAAACTAAAACGTAGTGAATATGGTAATTAAATTTATGCCTATCTATGGTCCCCATATTGTTTATGTTCAAGAAAGTAACTGAACATTTACCTTTTAGATCTATTCAAATTTTTTGAGGAAGCCAAAAAACACATGGTAAAAGATTTTTAAGCTGACCTTTAAGACATACAGGGTGAATTTATTCCAGTCAAAGTCTCCACCTATAATGAACAAAAAATATATTTTAAAAAACTCAGCATTAGCTCGTGATTAGAAACTGATCAGTCATAATCAGCTATCACTCATATTTGACTGATCTTTTTATCTCACAAGTTCTAAAATTTCTGGGAAAAAAAACCGAGAAAAAATCGTTCCCCTCTTTTATGCGGACTCACAATAGCGAACCGTCATCGGCTGTATAGACATAGACGAAAAAGGATACGCTAGGATGCTGCCGAAAGGTAACAACTTTTTTGTCCTTTATAAACGAGAAACAAGAAAATAATGAAGTGGTTCGCTGGATATACATTGTGTGCGTGCAGTTCGTTGCGATTGTAGGAAAAGAATGTTAGATAGGTATTGCGTTTACTGGAGGGTTATAGAATACTGTCTGAGAATTTTCAATTTTTCTATATTGCTCCATCCGATTCGAAAAGTTTAATAACTAGATATATGTAGTGAGCCAAAGATAAGGCAATGTAAGTTACACCTTCTCATAGAAAAAATCAATACAAGTACATTTTCTAATAGAACAATTTGCCTTTTATACAAGTTTAGTTTAACATCTTTCGGTACACACTAAACTTATTTATTTTCAATCTTCTAGTACCTAGCTACATCTTAGATATACATATTAGAATTCCTACATTTATGTTTTTTAGAGAAACATTTCTATACCTATACCCACATGGTAACAAATAAAAGTTTCTTTATCTCATACATGTAGGTATTCCCATTTTGAGATTACTCTAGTGACATCTCTGACACATTACAAAACACTTAATTGACTGTATGTTTTTTTGTCGCATTAAACGTGATTTCTAACAAAAATGTGTCAAAAGGCCATGTAATGTTCGAACCCTCGCATCTTTATTTTATCTCGTTAGGTAGGTGCATAAATTTTGGACCCCTCTGTTGCGACTAATGCTATTTTACTACCTTTGATAGTTAAATGTAACGTAAATTAAAGAAGGGTCGTTTGCCGCGGTGGAAAAAAATGGATATCCATCATTTGTACAATAAAAATTTTACAGCTATTTAGTTTTTGGAAAACACGCTAAATATTGAAGTTATTTTATGTTAATTAGTTATAAAATTATAAATCGTGTAGTGTTTGTTCGCATGGTACTCATCTCGATAGTTCTGCTGTTCTTTGAAAATTCGGAATTTTCACAAAGGATTTCAATAAAAGTTGTTTTTTGTTTGGGACGTTTGATGGGCAATTTCTGTCTTCAGAAATAAAAAAATAAAATAATTTTATTTCACTTTAACGCACTTTTCGATAAACTTGGAGAAATTTTCCTAAATTTTCTTAAACTCTACATTCATCCAGATTTTTTTCCAGAAGTTTTTTCCATAAGTTTTTTCATGATGCAATTTCATGTACTCATAAACAACACTTCCAGACTCTACTTTGTATACCAATACCACCTGACTACCTGATGTCATTTATGTTAATCTCCTTACCTTCTGAATCTCCCCTATTACATTATTTTTTGCATATACAACAGTGTTGCATATCTACACTTCTGCTTGAAATATCGTAATATTTTCGCTTAGTGCATCACTATTAACCTGAAGACATTGAATACCAATGAAGGCAATGAAGGCATTAATGGTATCTATTGAAGACATTCAATATACTGAAGACTTTAGACATTAAAGAAATTGATGACATTAGGACGATATTTTAGAGCTATTCTTATCTTCCACGGTGTTTTATTATTCTCAATTGATTTTTTTCGTCTCTAAATACCTAGTTAGTTTCTGTCCTTTTCGATGCTACAATTAAATTATCTTGACATGATAATATATTCAAGTTAAATTATTTTTTATGTTTTCGTCAATAACTGCCATATGATTTTTAATTAAAATGATAATATTTTGTTGAAATATTTATAAAATACAAGACTAGCCTATTGCTCATGTGGTAAACTTAGACCTTGTTAATAACCCCTTTCATTGGAAATATAGTTCAATAACATCATTATTACCTACTGATATTAAAAAAATTGAAACAAATATTGTAATACGAATTAATATACATAGTAAAAAGTTGATAAAGTGAGATTTGTAACAATTGACCAAAGGAAAAAAAAACCCGAGGATGCGATATCGGTCATGTTTCTTGTCTCTCCGTATCGTTATACCTTTATGAACTCTGCACAGACGGTTGCCTGGAGACTAAACCCCGTGAAGTGTAAACACTTCCCCTCTGTGGAAGGGACCCCATAGAGGCGGCGTGACCGTTCCTACGACCAATGGATAGCACTACAGTTATGATGTCACATTTCAATTAGAACTTAGGAGTGCCAATGGCGCGCGCAGAACATAGAGGGGAATGTAGGGTGGGAGAGATTGGACGGCGAGACTACCAGTTTCTCAATCTAGACACAGTCAGTAATACAAACAGGGTCGCGTGCGTGCTGTCTGATATGCATAACGAATCAAAACTGAGCATAAGCAAGCATTTTGTTCTGATTCGCGTCGTCGCGCGATAATCCTCAACAGAAACAAATTAGTGTTTAAATAATTTAAGAGTGCGTGGATTTGATGTTGAAAAAGTGACAAAAACAGTGCAAAGTGTACAAACACGAGGACAGTGTGGACGAGAGGCCCTTGCAGGGCATGGCGGCCACCACATATCTTCCGGCCAGCAGTGCAGTTACGACGGATCTGGAAGGGAACGTCGTTGGAATGAATATTGTTGGAGGCTACCATTCCAGCGCCTCACCGAGGTCAGCAGCCGACGCGAACGAGATGAAATACCTGCCGCAACACCATCACAACCACCACCATCACATGGCGAGCTCGCCCTCGCCCAGCGGACACACGGCCGTATCGTTATCGGCCAATCCGTGGGTGAGTCTGCAGCCCGGCACCGATCCGTGGACGGCCTCGATGGGGATGCACCACGCTCACCATCACCACCACCAGGACGTCAAGCCGTTGACCCAGCCGGCCGACATGATGCACCACCAGAGGCAGCAGCAGCAGAGCATGGGATCGCCGCACGGCTGGCACGGGCCCGTTTCCTCGGCCCATTACAATCCAGGAGGTGCCGGCTCGCCGCTACAACAGTACCACGCCGCCATGAACGGCATGCTGGCCCATCACCAAGCGGCGCCGCAGCTGCACCATCCCCTACATAGAGATATGCAAAGTCCCCATCATCCCCAGCATTCGGATAGAGACGTCGGCGGAGGTGAAGAAGATACGCCTACTAGCGATGACTTAGAAGCGTTTGCTAAGCAATTTAAACAACGTCGTATAAAATTAGGATTCACGCAAGCGGACGTCGGTCTAGCATTAGGAACACTTTATGGTAATGTCTTCTCGCAGACGACAATATGTAGGTTCGAGGCTTTGCAGCTTAGTTTCAAAAATATGTGCAAATTAAAACCCCTCCTTCAGAAATGGCTGGAAGAAGCCGACTCGACGACGGGCTCGTCTACGTCCATAGATAAAATAGCGGCCCAAGGGAGGAAGCGGAAAAAACGCACTAGCATAGAAGTATCGGTAAAAGGTGCGCTGGAGCAGCACTTCCACAAACAGCCAAAACCCTCTGCTCAAGAAATATCATCGTTGGCTGATAGCTTACAATTAGAAAAAGAAGTCGTCCGGGTGTGGTTTTGCAATAGGAGGCAGAAAGAGAAGCGAATGACGCCTCCGAACACGTTAGGCGGTGACATGATGGACGGTATGCCTCCGGGCAGCCACATGCACCCCAGTTACGGTCACCATCAGGACATGCACGGATCTCCTATGGGCCAGCATTCGCATTCCCATAGCCCGCCTATGTTATCTCCCCAAAGTATGGGCCACCAGTTGACGGCCCACTAGCATCCGGCCCACTGGGCCTCTCTACTTCACAACAGTGACAACGGCTAGTGATAATATCTTTTAAGATGCGCTCGTCGCCGGTTTCCGTCGGCTTTTAAAACTTTCTTCACGCTACCTCAAAGCCATGGCTGGATTCTGATGTCCTACTTCCAAGTCGTTGAGGAGGGTCCCAGTGGAATTATGCATTGGACGACTAGACTGTTATTATAAATTATACACTGTACAGTGAGAGTGAGTACCTTTAGACTAGAAAAGGATCGCGGTTGTTCTGTCTTTTTGGTCGTATCCATTACGAAATCAATCAATCCATCCATCCCGATATTGACTTAATACTCATATAATAGATGCAATCACTTAAATATCACCAATTTTATTCATATAATTTTCTCAGTATCTAAATACTCTCTTAAGATTTCAAATTGATTAAGTTCATAAGGTACGATCTTTTCTTATTAATGGACATAGATGGTACCTATGATAAAATTAAGATTTATTAGAGCGTACACTTACCGAAGAGAAAATACAATTGAAAATTCTTATTTAATTATTGAAACATTAGATAATTTTCTTAATATCTCTATCTATTAAAATTTACTTGATGAATTAAAATTTGTACCTATTACAAACTTTGAAGGAAATTTATTATTTTAATCAAAAAGTTACACGTATTATATTTTTCTTTGCCAGTAAAACTATAGAGATATTATTTTGAAGTACAAAAAAAATTAACCAGAAGTGAGCTAACTCCTATAAAATAATTCTGATTTTGGAGTATAGAAAAATATTTTAATTCGTTATTTAACAGCTCTAAATACTGTATGATCGAAGTTTGAACTATTCATCTTCATCAACACATATTTAGAGTTTGATATCGATCAATAAGATTTTAATTGTTAAATTTTAGAAATATTTAGTTGATCTATTTTACTTTTATTTTAATGGTTGTTTTGTTATTATTTATTATGAAATGTTTAAAAAATTTTAATTGTTAATACACTAGGTGTATCAGAATATATTTTCTATGGAAAATTCAATGCTTACCTTGAAAATGAAAGATTAACTTTGAATGAAGATGTTTTTAAAGCATTTTTGCATAGTTTTTCTTACTATTGCATTCAATCAAAATACCTATTTTTTTAATTTTATAATAAAATGAACCAACTTTTTATTTTTTAAATAATAAAATGGTTTACACTATACGTTTTTATTATATGTGTTTAGTTATTTATTTTATTCAGAAATTTCAAAGCTATAGGTACATAAATCTTTACTAGACTAATTTAGCTAAACGTATTTTCAATTTAATTAATCTCTTCAAAGCATTCAATTTATCTAAAAATGATCTTAATCAAATATTTTGTATAAATTAATTTCTCTCGACTATTTAAAAAATAGATTAATTTTAAATTTCTTTCGCTAATTATTGTGCAAGAAATGTTTTTAGAAATCTCGGAAAATTATGTTGACTAATTTTTAATGTTCTTCTCAACTTGGTTATAATGCATTTTGTAGCTACATACTTTTGGAAATTGCAGATTTTTTTTATAGAACAATATTTTTTAAACCTACGTATTATCAATTTACAAGTACCAATAACAATATTACAAAATAATTGCTTATGATTTTAATGGAAGATTCAACTCAAATTATATCATGAAAATAACTAGTTTTGATCTTGTGCTTATTGATTATACCTAGGTATTTGAAATAAAGCAAAAATAGGTATTTAAGTGTTGTCGAAAATATGATTTTTAAGAGTGAAATAAAGTAATTTTTGATTGATTTCGCTCGGAAAGACCCGTCTGTAAATTTTGTTGTAAATAAAAGAGTGATAAAGTTGCCCAAAACGAGTAGCTAATGTATTATAATTATAGGTAAAAAGCTGCTACGTTGTACATAAAGATTTTAACTACCGGTCCAACAATAGAAGAATCGTGATTTATACCTTAAAAACACACCGAAATGGTTGACGATAAAACAAATTAATATTATAAGTTTTTAATGTACAGAATGTCTCCTGTTGTTCTTATGTTGTTATTATTTTGGTTCGAGTGTCGTACAGTTAAATAATTAATTTTTCTACAATCCGTACTGTAGTTATTGAAAAAAAAATTATGAAAAAATAATCAAGGATTTATTTCATGTGTATATTAATTATTATAATAATTATATCGTTGTACGGTGTGAAATTAAATCGATTTCGTTTTTATGACTGTCTTATGATTTCTCCAAACACCTCATTAACCCGAGTTTTGAGGTGACGAAAATCGAACGAAGCAATTGGTTGCGATGAGTTTTCGGTTTTTGGTTTCGATTTTAAATATTTTCAAAAACCGCGAGTGTGTTGAAGAAATTCGAAAAAACCGCAAATGAAAGCCTGTATAACCGATCAGCCATTATACGTTTGGAAATTTTTTAAAATTTTACATAAAAAGGTTTTTATGCCATGAGATGGTAATTATCTTTTTTACTACAATTTCTTGGTGTTATGATAAATTTTGTGTTGTTATACGACACGTTTTTTAGAGGATAGATTAGTTTAATAATCTAATAATTTTTTGAAAACTATATAATTTATATAAATTTTATCATTTTCAAAAAGTTTATTTTGTTTTTTAGAATTTATTAGATACATTTTTATTTATTAGTTCAATTTTTATTTTGTTCCCTTTCATATTTTTGTGTGATTTTGAACATTCTTTAACACTACAAAACTGATTGAAAACAATACACGTTGCTCTCCATAAAATGGTAAGACACACTAAAAGAATCTCAATAAAATTTCTTTTTAAAATTCAAAATCATAAAACCGGTTTAATTAAAAAATTACAAGCTTTATAAATGTGTACATACATATTTATAAAATAAAATGGCTAATAAATTATGACTCCATTAAATTAAAAGCGCTTCCTAAACATTTTATTGGGTGCAGCCGTATTAATTTTTCGAACGTAGTTGTAACGTATAAAACGATGTAGTAATTGATGGTATTACGACAGTATATGCTAGTAATAAAATCGCAACTAATTGTTTGATATACAGATAGTCTACCGTAGGCCCTTCATAAATTAATTTTTTCACAAACGTTTTAAATGTTTTCCTAATCAATTTTTTTTTATATTTATTATTCGCTAAAGTGGCCATTTACAGTAGACATCCTATGACTTATAATAATCACATTCATCTGATGGTAACTGTAACACTATATACCTACGTGTATATTTTATATTTTTAAATAAAATGTGATAATATAAAAACTATTATTAAATTATAATTTTTGTCAGTTGTAATACATTTGGAACTTGAATGATACTTGTCTTATTTCGGAATTGTATTGTAAAATTTTAAAATGTAATATATACTCTGTTAATATTGATTATTTAATTTTGATCATTTAAATCGCACCCAAAAATCTGTCCAGACTCCAATAATTTTTCAAAATTTTGATTAATCATCTCACTGAAGACTTCAAACAAGTAATAACCATTGTGCAATTTATGTTTGAATTGAGAAATATTTCAAACAGTAACTTCACAATTTTTCTAATATAAATATTAGAATTTAACTTCTACACAAGTATCTTCAGCTTTAGTAGGTATTCTTATAATAAATTTAATACAAATAAATGTATACAACATTAAATTTAGTACGCATTAATCATCCGAAAAGCAATAAATCTTTACCATCGAATCATGAACAAAACCTCGCTTCAATTCATGCTAATTATATTGGTTTCACAACTATTTGAGTAAACGCTACCATCTCAATTATTTATGCAAATAAAACCGCAACTGTCAAATAACGTATAAACAGAATGAATGTGATTATTACCTTAATGTTTCTATATTTTCGTCACCTTTAACAAAGTTGCTGCGAAGAAAATCGTTTGAGCACGAGTTGGTATGTATCGGACATTATTTATTATTATTGGAATAGCTTCGATTAAAAATGTGGATATCCTGTTCGAATAAGGAGCAGTTGAATTGATCTGTGGATAATATTTTTGTTTAGTTGTAATTTTGTTGATTCATTTGAATTTGAATTGAGCAAACTACAACTTCTAGGAAACCCTTCTATATCCTTGCCTGTTTAGGTAGTATTTTTAGCTATTATTGTAGGTAAACTTTAGTTTTACAGTAAAAGCGTAATTAAAGTTAGGAACAATAGGCGATAATTAATTTATTCTAATGAAATATATATTGTTTCGGTGTTTCTTTGTTAACACGTTGCCCTTGCTCATTGGTAAAGAGCAATTTAAATTTTTTTATCAGCGTTTACTAGACAATTTGGGAAAGTTTTATTTTCATAAAATTCGAGCGAGTCAGTTAAATAGCATATATATTAGTGAAAATAAAAACAATGCGTTTTAGTCTATCACGTAATTTATTTCCAATTCTACTGGATGTACTGGAACGAACTTATTCATGCTGGTAGGTAAACTACCTATACTTGTTGCTTTATTACAAGTATGCGGTTTGAAGAGGACAGGTTTATTGGATTATTTGGCAGATAATTAATATTGTCGAAGTCGTAAAAGAACAGCTGGTGTTCTCCTTTGATATGTGTGTAGTGTGGTTACTCCGTGACGAAAAAAACACTTACCCGCATTTCGTTTATTCGACGTTTACCAGTCGCTTCTTATTGAAAAAACTAAGTGTGAAAATTACAGAGGGAAATTATTGACTTGGATTTTTAACCATTTTATCACAGCGTTGAGTATCATAAAATTACTACCTACCAATATTGTTATACTGTGTAAAATTATTCACCACATTTTAAATTTTTTTCTAAAATAATGTGTTGCATTATTAACCTATTATTTTCATTTGAAAGCTATAAGAAACATATTTCTATTATTATATTAATAAAGTAACTACCGTACCTTGACACACTATTATAGTTTTTCAGTAAAATAAAATATTGTACTACTAACTCTTAGAATGATACTTACATAAATTGGAATAATTTCTAGCACCCCCTATCGTATACATTTGAATATAAAGATGCTATACAAACAGTCTGATGCGTGCGATGTGATTGATAACGGGTAATGAAATAAGAAAAAGCTCGATTGTATCCGGATATATTCGAATAGTACAAGCAGAAGTAACAAATTAATCTGTCATTTGATTCGAATGTTCCTCTTGAATTTTGACAAATTACGAACATTTTCGAATTGGAAAGTGAGCCCACATTTTGTAGGCATTCGTTGTGGGAAATATTTTACGAACTTTTCGAATTGATTAATCGCCTATTTATATTTGCCTAATAGTTTTCCGTATACAGTTTTATCAAATTTCATTTGATATTTTCGGTATATACCAGAAATCATTGGCGTAACTGAAAGATCTATAATTTACCGCTTATGTTTAGTTTTTTTGAATCTTGATAATTTTGAATTAGCTGGTGAGTTTCTTTGTGCTTTTAAGAAATAGATAAAGTATTGGAATTGTTATCATTATTCCCACGACTTATCCAAATAGTTCCACTTATTTTATCATTAATTTTGGTTTTAATGCATTTTACAGCAATTTTTGGTCAAATTTAGAGATAACAAAGGATATCTCTAAATAACATGTTCAGTTGGGAAAAACAAGTAATTTGATTGCATCAAGAATATTACATAGGTATTGATATTGTTTTCATAATATCTACAATTAATTTAAACTATACAAAAAATATATAAGCCCTAATTGATATAGTAATATCTACTAATAATGAAAAAATTAATTGGGTAAAATAAAAGTGTACGGTAATTATTCACCTGCTCCTTGATATACTTCAGCACAGTTATATAGCTAATAAAATGTATAACATCATATTAAACTCTCATATACCGGCAATTTACAAGGTGCACTTCCCAGTTCGAAACAATTAAAACATACTGAAATAGCGGGCATTCCGCAATTTAGATAACGTGTCACCTTGTCTTAGACCACCTTGTTACCAGCGCATTTCTTTATTTACTCATTTTACAAACATTGCGTGTTTCAAATAAGGTCCGATGGCATCGCAAGCATTTCGCCCCGTGTAATTGCCGAATCGGTATGTAAAAAAAAGGAAAATAAAAGAACATTTTCGAGCATAAACTCTAAAACTCGCACACCTGGATGTTTAATAAACCTGCACCAGGTGAAACCACCCGGTTTTGCTTTTGCTTCTGCCCCAGTTTCCTTGTTATGATTTTTGTTGGAGTTCCTTTATTCTATTCTTCGGCGCTAATACCTTTAGCAAACGCTACAAATATTTACTTTAATGATGGAATTTGATCTTTTTAGTGGCACTATACCACTGTACTATTCATTTTTACTTTCATGTAATTTTGCTTCTCATAATATTTTTTAAATGTAGTAATTTAATAGATAGTAAGTAGATACTTTTGATAGTTTCCTTAATTTTGTGGGAAAAAGTTGTGCTGTAAAAAATTTGTAAAAAGCTTGTTCAAATATCTTCGGTTTACCGAAAATCGTTAAGATTTAATCGAGCTAGTTGAAATACCTATGAAATCAAAACATCTAGATAAATTGAAAGCACAGATAGGTGACGTAATAAAAATTACCTAATAGATAGCAGGTTAATCAGTCCTCTGTAAAACGCAGAGTAGTACTCCAGGATATTCTGATTATATTTGCCCAACACTTTTGATCACTTCATATCGAATTACGAAGGATATCAAGATTATCAAGACAGTAAAATTAGTTTTGATGTAGGTAACTAAAAAATGTAATGTGTTCATTTTTTTTAATTGTTCTCCTTTTATTGATATGTTAATTTAGGTGAAAAAAATACAAACTTTCGGCAACTTTCTCATCGTATAAGCTTCCGAAATTCGATCCGGTACTGGCACGTACTGGGTGGATAACTTACGGCACCCAGCCGATTTTGCATGACCTGATAAGCAACGAGCGTAATCTCCATGCGTCCACCTGATGGTTTGTTTTCTTAGATCATGCTTAATAATAACGAGAGATAACTACCTGAGTTACAAGACTTTACGTCGTTCGGTCGGTTATTTCAAAAAAACGCGATGGATCGCTTTCTCACGACTGTGTATTTTCGGAGTCAAAGTTTGCGGGTACAATATACCGTGTGTTTTGAAAATCGGAGAAATTCACTTTCACCGTTATTTGGAGCGCAAAACGCCTAATTAGCAACGCACCTTAAGATGAAACTAATACCAGCACAAACGAGTAGGCAAACACAAAACCAAAAGCCGACAGCTCAAAGAGGTAAATCCCATTATTCTCCCGGAGTTGGCATATTTCACGTATTTCTGAAATTGGACGTTAAAGTTTTCTCCTCCATGGTGATTTTCAGGTAAATTTCGTCCCTATCAATGGTCGTATCTGTGGATAATCGCCTTCCAACACACTTTGAGCTCGTCCCGAATCTCATGAGACTCTTTAGATTCTGACAGTGGGAGAATGGCAAAAATCGCCGAAAAGATATCGATCAGTTTTTAAAATGATAAATTGTGACTAGTATCCATAATTTAGTAATCTTGATTGAAGGGCGTTTTTTCCAAGACATTTTTGAAATACCTATTAATCTAAAATATAAGCTATAATATTTCAACATAAATATATGTACTCAAAGTAACCATATTTACAAATACATATTTCTAATCAATACGAAGATCGATACATTTTCTAAACCTAAATTACTCCTTTTAATCCATGATTTATTTTTAAACCAGCATCTGCGGCAGGTGGATAACCAGTGATGAAGTAAGTTTTTATACTAGAGGGATACTTAATGATTGTAATGCAGTATATTTTCCACGAATAAGAAATATTATTGCACTTACATCATCGTTACCTAAATTGCTTAATTTTTTTTAAAATCATTAACATTATTTTGTTAAATTTTAAAGGATTACAAATAAAGCACCAATAAATTCCCCAAATAAAGCTATTCAACCAATTTTGTTATAATATCCCCCAACTCAGCTATACACTTACAAATCAATAAGAAAATAATAGGTAATCAAAAAATATTGCTCGATCTTCAAAATCCGGCTCGATCTTTCGTGAAGCATTGTGTCTTTTTTTGCCATAAAAATCCCCTATTAAAAATTTAGGTAGGTAATCAGCATTCCCCAAAAAATAATTCTCTAAAAATAAAAACCGATATAATCATAACTCTCTATCGTGCAGAGGACGCCCGACGAGAGTCTCGCCCTAGAAAGATGATTTTTAGAAAGAATTTAAATATATTTCGAGCATCGCTTTTGAGTTTCACTGATACGTATCGGCTTCTTTACGAAATCTCGTTATTATCGCCCCGAGCTCGGGTCGGACTCTGCGATCCTCTTAACGTTAACACACACCTCAAATAAAAGAAAGAGTGAGAAAGGTCCGAACTATTCCTGGAAGGTTAACAAATGACGTATCTTAATGTTGTTTTGTGTGTGTGGACTCGAAACAAAAATAAAGGAAAGAGGAACATCTTCGCAGTGGCGTAGTTTCCAATCAAAAATCATCTCATCCCTTCCCTCATCGCTGATAATATCATCACAATTTCATCTACTAAAGGGTTGTTTTTGGTACTTTTTGCTACACTCTCTAAAACCCCCTAAAAATATCTACTGCACAAGTTTTAATGCGATGATAAATTTTCAATTTTTTTTGGTAAATTCTTATTTTACAATTCGTGCCGGCGCTGCTCTTACCTAGTTATTTTAGCGTCGCGTTTATATGTGGCAAGGCTGTAAGGGGTTTTTTGTCTTGCATTTAACGATCAATGGATAGAGAATTTAAGCTATTGGTTACGAGAAGAATGGTTTGTTTATTTAACTGGGATTATCCAAAGAACGTATGACAATAGATGTGACACGGGAGGGCAAGGGCACCGTTCGTCTGTCGAGATTGTTCGATGCAATCTGCCTTTACGTATTTTTGTGGAATAATAGTAATTTGACGGTTCTGCTGATAAGGTTGATAAAAAACGAGGCATTGTTGGTAGAATAGTTTTAGTACAATTGGTGCCTTTTCTTGTGCGCTTTATTCAATTTGAAAGTGCCTGCATTCGTGTTCTGAACGAATTTATAAAAATAGAAAACTTCTGCGTTATGTTAAAAAATTGTACGGCGATATCCCCGGTACACCCGGTATATTTTGGAATGATCCTGAAGACGATTGAGAAGGTCTGTAAATTCAGGGTTTAAAGTATTGTGTTAAAGAATGCAAAATAATAAGATTGACTCGATGTTCTTTTGAGATATGTCTATGGGAAAACACTTTCGTTTGAAGAAATGTTGATGGAATAATTGTCGGTTTGAGTGCTTAGATAATTGCGGGGAACTGTTTGATTATTCAAATTTAGTCTATTGTAGATATTATCGCATTAAGAGATTGTAATCTTTGCCGATGTTATGCGGTTTTTTATAACAAATTCGATTCAGAAATTTAGTTAGAATTTATGCCTTCCAGAAGTGTAGATTTTACTATTTTAAATGTCTCATAAATGTTTAATTTATTTAACAGGGAAGTAATAAAATATTTTTTCATGTTTTTCTTATGATGACGTTAGCGATTATTCAAAAATAATTCGATTGTTTCCATCATATTAACAAATTTGATTATTTTTTGATCTTCAGTTTTCTGAAATCGTATTAATTATTTTAATGTCAAACATTTTTGTATTCAAATGAAGTTTTTATAGTTGCTTATAGAGTTATTAATAATTGGAAATGTAGGTAAACGTGGTAATAAAAACGTTTAAAATACCTTAAGAATTTGCATTGAAAATATCCTTAAAGAAATTTGAAAATTAAGGAAAACATTCTTTGAGTCTATTATACTTCTCAAATTTTTTTTATCATGTTAAAGCTCATATTTTATTGTTATCAACATTACGAATTGTACTGTATTCCATTAGAAATACGACTTCTAACCAGTTTCTATGTTGAGATACAACCATAATGAAATTTTCTAAACTCTCAACCATAATCATGAACTCTCTGCAAGCAAGTACCACCTACCCGGCACCAGCACGGTACGGATCTGCAACCAAACACATCTCGCATTGTATTGGCTTCGGTGAAATATCCAGTAGCAGTAGTTTAGTTGTAAAACGAGGAAACGCCAATGGCTCATATGAGATATTTTGTTCTTTTGCATTGGAAACAATGCAGAAGCGTTTGCTGCTGTTGGTAGTGTGAGCTATCGCGATTCTGATCACGGCTACCGACCCGTGTCGGTCCCATCTTCTACCCATTCAGTAGTCTGCCAACAATGTAATGGTATTATGCTGAATTATGGGCCCAACCGAAGACCGCCACAATGTTTTTCTTATCGCATGGTACCGTACACAATAGTGGCTCTCCAAGAATCAGTCTCCATATATGCACGAAGTGCAAAGGGTACGTAAAGTTGGAGGTTCTAACTTGTGGGAAACGTTTAGGTACAATGCAAGATATACAATTTGTTGGAAATTCAATACTATTGGGTAGGTATCTAATTGAAGACTTTTCCATTTTCTATATATTTCATGAAGTCTCTATATGTGTTGCCTGTAAAAGCAACAATTATGTGTAAAAGCAGATAGTGCAACAATTGGAAAAAATATTTACAGCAATGTTGCTTTCTATGGAAAGCATGAAACATTGGAAAATACTTGTTTATTAGAATTCTTGGGTCAACTATATTCGTTTTGTATTCATGCCTTTGCTTATTAAGGCGATTGGTTACAGTGCAAACAGAAAGGTAATAAAATAACTGGTGACCCTTAAATTTCGAAGAAAATTTGCCTGGTTTACATGGCTACCTGTTGGGTTTATTTCAAAATATACCTGATTATCTGAAAATAAAAGTATCAGGGAATTCCCACTTTTGTTAGCTTTCACAACAGTGATAACGGTAGATGTAGTATTTTTTTTCAGAATTTAAGCATATGCTAAACATCATACTTTTAAAAATAAATTCATATTTGCAGAAAATGGAGATGACAATTTAAACAAATCAAACGATTTTCTTACTATTCAATTACGTTTTTTGATAATTTTCCAGTTCTTTGAATATCTATTCCATTTCTTACGTATATTTTTTTAATTTATATTGGGTAGAAACAAAATTTTCCTACATACTTTTATTTTCCAACTGAGAGCCGTATGAATTAAATTATGTTTCATTGACACAATGTTTTTTTTTATTATTCTTGGATTTAATTAAGGCTTATTTACACATTTCACCTCAGTTTGCCAGAAATTTTTAATTAATTTTTTTTTGGAAATTTGCTATATTTTTTCCATTTTTAATTATATGTATCTCTTCAACTTAACATAAAACCTTCATTACCGATATAAAATATAGAAATATGAATAAATACTCCATTTTTTTTATCTTAATTGCCTGGAAAATTCGGGACTTTCGCCTGAAAACTTAAAAAACATCCTTAACAATGTGATAGCATAACAAGGTAATAATTATTATTTTTATTTTTAATCACTTTGACGTAAATCTGGTTATCAACTATATAATAAGGTATAGTCTCAAGGATTTTCAATGACATCTGCGATATCAACTAAAAAATGTTTAAATTTATACCAAAAACCCGAGGCAATAATATAAATTTTTGAAACTTTCTGTATAATACAGCGAGTTGTATTCCAAATTAAATCCCTGCAAACCCTTCCGAATCAGGATAAGGATAATGAAGCGAAAATGTACTCGACCATCAGTTACTATCTCAAAGTCGAGCTTTGGCGAAGCTTTAAAGAGCTTCAGCTTCATTTTAAAGAGCTGAACTTGTGAAACTACAATTTAATAAAATCTAACGCGATTTATTTTTACTCTCTACCAGTCTTCCATTGATTGATTAATTTTGCTATAAGAATTTTTCACTTCCAGCTCCAGCACGTGCATCAAGGAACTTCTGCACCGCCAATGAATCGAGCGGTTAGTTAAGGCCTTTCCAAGGACCCACGCGTGTGAAACATGAATTACTTTTCAGAATGATATATGTGTATGTTATGCGAGTCATAAAAACCATAGTTTGTACGTTTGGTTTTTAAATTAACTGAACAAGAGACAATTACCGGACGGCATTATTTTATTCGAAAAACGTAATTACTTTATACACTGAGCCAAAAAAGTACGTGAATATGATTAAATAGTGCGTTGAAATAACAAAAAAGTTCGTTAATTTTAGTCCAACGTATGCGTTTGTTGTTACAACAAAACAATGATTGTTAACCAATAAACAGTTCGTTATGACAACGCTTATATTCGTATATTAACGTACCTTTTATTGAAATTTAATTCATTAACATAACGCACTTTTTCGTTAAATAACGAAAGATGTTCCTTATAATAATGAAAATCTGTTCGTCTTTTCAACTAACCAATTACGTTAATATAATGATTTTATTCGTTAACGAACGAATGGTATTGGTTAATAATATGAAAATGCGTTCATTGATATAATGAACGAAATTCGTTAATACAATGAATTTATTTCGTTAATCAATGATTAATTTTGGTTAATAAATCTGTTCGTTGAATTAATAAATAAAATTAATGAATATTACAATTTATTTGTTATTTAAAATTTTCGTCCAAGCAAATGTCCACATTATATTGTAATACAATAAACTATAACATTTGTTTGGACAAAAATTTTAAATAACAAATAAATTGTAAAATACATCAATTTTATTTTTTAATTGAATTAACAGGAAAACAAAAAAGTTATGATAAGTTATGATAGAAAAGAAATAACAATATGAAGTAAATAAAAAGAATATTTTATTTTTTGAACAAACATTTTTGAAAAAAAAAGAACAAAAAACACAACATCCTAAACATAAATAAGACAGGTAAAGAAATGTCAACTGCCCTTAATATTTTAAAGAATTTGTATTTTGGTATCTTCACAGTAAACATACATTTCTTCTATTTTCAGTGGGTACACAAAGTACCCATGGAGCGCGTATAATAGTAGGCCTATATTGTTGCATCTCGTCCATCTAAAAAATTCAAAACTAATTAGATCCAGAAACAAGTCTTTATAATAATGTTAAATAGTTATGTATCTATAAATATTTACTCACTGGGTTGAATATGAATTGTCTATGTCAGTCACAAGACATTTTATCATTCTCTCAATAGTGGACTCCAATTATCTAGTAAACCATTTTTATTGTCGAACAACGCCATGTTGAAGTCTATTTCTATCTGTAATATGTAAATTTTAAATTTGAAATTAGTTTAAATTACGATAATACGATAATGAATTAAGAAGAAACTTACCAATCGAAATCCAGAAGGGTTAGTTTACATGGGCATGGGCCATTTCTTAAAAACCTTCGACGTATCGGCATAGTCCTTAATATCAACGTACCCATTAGGTTTACTGTTTACTTACTTAAATGCTTTAATTCTTGTGTTCGTATTCACAATATTTTTTACTAGATCACTTACTTATACGCACAATTGCCACAAATTGAAAACGTGAATGATCGTCTCAAACTGCGACTTTCGCGTTGGAGATATTCCCCTTCCTACATTTCTTAAAAGCTTCTTAATAGTTCCCATTCTAGGAAAAAGTAGGTAGTTTTTTTACATTTTTCATTGTTTTAACGAACAGGATACGTTAATACAACGAAATATTTTTCTGGCTCTACTATTTGTTCATTATTGTAATGAATCAGGACGTTAAACAGCGTATACTTTTCGTTAATTTACGTACACCATACGTTAATACAACGAAATTGATACGTCTAATTTTCTACATAACCCAATCCTACATAACTTTTTCAAAAGTAGTTCGTTATTATAAAGAACTCGAACGTTGAACAACGTAGTTCTTCGTTAATCTATGTACAAAATACGTTAATACAACTAAATTATTTTTAATTTTATTGAATAATAGAATTATATGTATTTTTCGTAAAACTACGAACGTTCATTCGTTAGTAGAATGAAAATATACATTAAATTCACAATACAAAATGCATATTAAAATCAACGAACGGTTGTTAGTCGTAATAACGAATTACAACGTTGTTTAACAAAAACAATTTAACGAATTTTTAGTAGTAACAACAAATCTTTCATTGAGCCAACGAAAAATCAGTTAACCAACGATGTTCGTTAATATTACGCACAAAATTTTATTCAGTGTAATATGTTCCATTTTTTAGGGCACTTCGCAGTGAGTTATGGTATGAGATCGCTTATGTGGTGTTTAAGGAACTACCGTATTGATCAGGGTGGTACCAAACTTATTTATTTTCAAACATTTTGAATAAATAATATTGATTTACTTTCAGTAATAATCAATGGTATACTTCTGTATTATTTCTAATAACTTGTAAGTCCACTGAGGTTCTTTCATTTTAATACTGCATTTAATTTGTGGCAATAGAAAGTCAAATCTTTATCCATTAAAGAATTTACAATTAACTTTATTCTTCGTACCTCTTAGACTACATAAGAGCATTTACGTTGCGTTTCAAATATTACTGAATGAATTTGTCCGGTTGATGTTGGTTGTTGTGTTGAAATGATTGATGGAACAGGTGCATTAATCATTCTGGAATTAAATTTTACTTGCCGGTTAAATACTCTAAACCGTAGTAAGTGATCCGCGGCTCACGCTCGGACATTAAAAACGTTTTATTTATAAATTAATTCGTTTTTAAAGGTACTCGAAACTGCTAGGTTCGGTAGTTGCCTAATAAAAAAAATAATGGCGGGTCTAAGGTTAATACTTTGGTAATTTCCTCGCTAATGTATCATACACTATTGCTGTTTGTTGCTAAGGCGAAAAATGTTATGAAAGATACCAATTTATTTTTTAACAATTTATGTTTTACGACCTTTCTACAAACTTTCTTATTCTTTCGAATTTAGTTTGACGTGAAATTGCACAACGATTTCTCTAAGAGATGGGCAGAGCCATATGCACAATAACGAAATGATCTTTTGTACATCTGTTTTTCTTTAATTTATATTTTATAGCAGAGATATAACGACCACCAATAATTTTGATTATGCAAATGATATTCAGATTTTGTCTAAAATTACCTACAAATTTGGTTCTACACCGAGGAAATTTATGATTATTCAAAACTTGATTTTTTTATAAAATTTGGCGATTGGCCTTGCCAAATGACACGTCAAACCCAAATTTCTAATCCAAGAATACCACGTTTTAGGCATAAGAACGAATTCGGGAATATTTAGTAGCTATGCACTAAAATAAATAACCGAGCTGTCAAATATACGTTTATCTTCATTCGAAATTGTAATTGCAAATTTATGCTAATTTAATGCTGTAGTGTTTTATCAGTGAAATTTTTTACATTATTTATGTAAATCGGCATATATTTTCAAAATATTAGATACGAGGTTAATACCGGTACGCAGCCAGTTATCATTTTATCAAATGAGGTTATTTCGAAAAATCGGAAGCTTTCATATTGTTATGGGCCCGTTCAAAATAAAATAAATTCCTTAGTACCTTTTTCACAAAAATATTATTATCTTTGTATCATATACTTTACTTATATCATTTTTAACCGAAAATAGTTCGTAAAGTTGCTGCGTTGTGAAGTTATTCTTCTTTATTCAAGAATTTTGTATTGTAATAGCCTGTTTTGTAGCTATATAAAATATGTTTAGGTAATCTCAAAGGAAGTTATTGGTTAGGTTTTCTTTTAACTGGTAAGTGTGACATCATCGTGTACCTTTTGGTTCAATTACTAACCATAAATTGAATGTTTTTTTATTTAATATAGCTGTATTATTACAGCGATAAAAATAAAGCAATTTTTGCACGAGTCTGGTCGTCAATCAGGCAGTGTCTAGAAACGCGGTGGCGTGAGACAACGATGTACCCGGGAGCTGTTCGTGTATCAAAAGTATCCGTTCCCTTATGAGAGAGCGATTTTTCTCAAGGTAAGGTTGCACCAACCCGCAAGTGCATTTCGATGATCCCGAACGGTTACGTTCACCACATGCACCATTGGCGATTTATCTACTTTTTGCTCTTATTTCTGCGACACGAAGCCAGCCCAATGTAGCATCCAAAAGTTTTCGTCTAGTCTAGCATGAATTTCCATTCTTCTAATTGTCCTCATTCGTATGCGGACTTTTCGTTTCGTTGCTTTAACAACCGGCTCTCAGAAATCAATTCATAATTGTTTCTAATTACACCCGTATGTATAATCTGCTATACCTAAAGGCAACGCGCAATTAATAACAATCAACTAACCGAATAAAATGCGAATTTACATACCAAAGATTTAAAAATTCATAAATTCTCCGTGGCGTAGAGTCAATTACACATTTGATTAGAGGTCTTGTATGCATTATCCGCCGAAATTTTATCACGATTCGCTATCCAGCCGCTTAATTGTGACGGAATTTTCATTTCACGCAATATCGGCCAATTGCGAATATCTTTGCAATTAGAATTTATAATAAGCGCAATCGGCCTGAAAATGTTTTCGATGCGAAATTAGCAAAATATTTGACGGATCCAATCGATGTACCACCTCGGGCCCCGAGGAATTTCGTTAGAAAAAATTTACGTAAATGGGCACTTGCAAAAAACCTAGATAATTTGATCAGCAATTCCTCCACCAGGACCGGATTTTCTACTTAAAAGAAACACTTTAAAAGATGCATAAAATATTAGTCTGTATAAATTAATTGCATAGCAACAATATTTATAAATTTAATTTCTTTTGGTGGATGTTTAAATTGTTTTAAGGGTCTAAATAAATATGTGTGCATTTAGGGAATGCGGCCCTGTTACCAACGAATGTCTGCATGAAAGCAAATTTCAGTATTCCGAAATGCAATCAATAAAAACAGATGCAGAAAAATCGCAACAACGCCAAGATGAGAATTCCTTCTCATACCTCAAGGGTAAGTAGTTATTGTGAATTTTGAGAACAACCACTAACTAGGCCGACGTCGATGGAGCAATTATGTTCGCACGATAAAAAGAGGATCATAAATGATTTGAAATAGAACCTCCTCGATGCAGATTTGCTAAGGATCAAGAAATCAAATTACTTACTCTGGGGCATAAGAATTTTGATAAGTGCTTCATCGTTTGTATAAATTATTGAGCGTTTTTGTGGACGAAATAAAACAGTGTGAATGTAGAGCAAAATGTAGACATAGAAGTATATTAAATATATAAAAAAAACAGCAAATTTTTGTGATTAGTATACCCATTATAATTTAAGGGAATTATTCAACAATTTACACACCCGATATTTTAAAACTTTTAATAATAAGAATTAGTTTGAAATTCGTATTCCAAGAAATCCATAACCCGAACAAAAACCTTATAAATTTGCCAAAGATTATCTCGGGAATCGCATTACACACACATTTTAATAATCATTCATTATAGCGTTATTCCAGTCTAGTCACAACCTCGACGGAAAAAAGCGGCCCACCAAAAACATGGGCCCGAGGCCCTGGGGCCCTGTACCATGCTCCATCTAGTTATTCGTCATCTTTATGACCGCGAATGCGCCCAAAGATTTGTCGGGTCCGCAGCCTTACCACTTTCGACAAACGATAAAAAAAAGACGAAGGAATACACGAAGAAGGTAGCCGTTGAGATATAAACGGAGATAAGCAAAAGTTGGTTCGAGTGAAGTAAGTGATAAAAATTCCGCCAAAACTGAATTATCTGATAAAGGAGTTACGGGCTTTTTCAATCAAACGAGACTAATTTCGGGTACTGAGAAAATTAAAATGGTTAAATTATGCCGGGGAGCTTCTTGCCCGTTTTAAAGTATGAATAATATTAGCGAATTTTTGTAAAGAAAGCACAAAATTAATGAATTGATATGATGGACTTTATCAATAGATATAAAAAATCAACAATTTAAATTTTGTATGGACAAAAACCAACGAACTTTTATAAGAAAATATTCATTACAGATCGATCATCGCTATCATGTAATTACAACAATTATGTAAAATTTTACCATGGAAATTTCACTGACCTATCATTTTTACACCTACGAGTCATTGCAACCTGATAATCGGCGATTAGTTAAATAAATCACCACTAATTTCGCACATAATTGCCGTTTATCAGCGTAATTTTCCGTTATCGGTACGATTTTAATTAATACGTAGCGCTCCGTGAATATGCGAATCGGTATCAATCTGTCCAAATGTGAGCCTAATTATGGAAATTCTTCAAAAAATTATGCTGCGCCCTTGAATTTATAATCGAGCATATTTCACGACTGCTTTACGTTTCGGTCGGCAACAAAAACCTAATAAATATTTCCCATATTTTCTTACCAAAAATTTTATTGCATCCGTAAAATTGCTTAAACCTGCAAATCTGAAAATCTCATGTTTGTTGCATTTCAAAAGTGCACATAGAGTCATAACTAATGTGATAAAGTAGCATTTTTACTGCAGCGTGTATTTTTATTCCCTTCCTTTAGATTTAAGATAAATATTTTAGGTAGGTATCAATCATAAATATGTCCATTAATATATCCATATAAATTTACGTACTTTCTATATACCAGTACTCTTTTGTATACAGGTTAGTGCAAATTTGTTTGCAATGTGGTCAATTCTATGAGTTAAATGATTCAAAATATTATATTAAAATAACAGTAATTAGACCATATAGACCATATCGCATACAAATTTGCACCTTACTGTATACGCCAAAATACAATTATTTCCAAATTACCTAGATATTGTACCTATTAATTATTTTATTGAACAAGTTCAAATATCTCGAATATGAAGGATATGAATTCGCTATCGGTGAAGATAAAGCGCTCGTTCATGCGCTGCAAGTGTTAATTACCTACATGAGTAAGAAGTCGATGAATATTGATTATTGCTACCGATCCTCACGGTGTTATTTTTTCATTTATTAAAAAATGCGAGACATGAAACGTATACCTTATAAGTTATAAGTACCTAGACATATTTAAAAACTACCAGTATTGATTAATGTTATTCTTTGATTGAAAATTAATTAATGATCAGGCGTTTACGATATGATGGTACCATCCGTCAATAATAACAGTAGATGTAAAATTATAAAACATAGCGCAGGTCACGTCTTCAATTATTTCAGTCGATCTGTAACTAAATGGTTAAAATATGTACCCCTTAAAGCTAATTTTTGTATACTGTTCGGGGTGATTACACTACAACAAGCGATATTAAAGTTTACCTGTATATTTACCTGCAAATCGTTTGTTGGAAGTTAAAGTTAGATATACAGAAACTATATTGTTACTCTCTTGCCTATTGCGCTAACCTCGACATGTCACCCACACAAGATATAAATTAGATGTGACTTAATGTTTTCTGCCGTGTAGCCATTGTACTGATGTTAAAATGATACGTATTTATTACACTAGCACCTTTTTGGCTTTTTAGATTTATGCAGATGTAGCGTATATCGCAGCTCTATTTTATCATCCGTTAATTGCGTTTCAAATCCGGTTTTCTTTAATCAATGCTACGTTCTCCCGACTAAATTTTCTGATATTTAGCAAACTTTCGTCGGAAATTATTGAGATAATATAAGTTTGAGATGTAAAGTTTAATTCCTGACAACTTGGATGAGGAAGTAGCGGGAGTTGTACGCTACTCTTCAGTTGTGCAAGTTGTAATTACTTGGGTTTTAAATATAACTTAGAAACTAAAATGCGAGCATCTCAACTGCTGATGGTTATACTTTTCGATCCTAAATAATGTATTAAGATTTTCGTAATTGCAGTGTAAAGTTTTCAACGAAATTTTATTCATCTATCATTTTAAAAGTTGACCTTGATTTCATCGTTGCATAATAGAGACGACAGATTCGAAAGAACAAAAAAACTTGGAAAAATCTCATGTCCGTAGGAACTAAAACTATTGTCTATTTCTGTTCTGGTTTTATTAAAAGAAATCGGTTATAGTTCGAGTTTTATACGGTCCACCTAGAGCAAAAGATATTAGGGGGAAAGGGACAATGGGTCCGGGAGATAAAATAACCGTTGGTCCAGATCCCTACGCGCCGTACACCCTGTTGCATGGGATACTTGCCCCGATGTCCTCCGAAGTCTTTTGAGGGATAAACTCAATTTGTTACATTCAGGCCAACCGTTATACTAAAAATATTACGGGACCGCGACCGGTCCAGTTTCGCTTTTCGATGGAAACGATTGTTCGTTCAGGACCTCCAACAGAAATCTTTGATAATTGAAAATTAAAAGGTTTTCGGCAGTTTTATTTGTGAACTTGTTTTCTTTCATAGCACAAAAGATTTCGGTCGAATACTTTTCTAGTATACTACACAAATGTTGGTACTACTATCTATTATTACATTATATATAACTTTTTTGTGAATATTGTTTGATGGTAAATGTAACTTAAAAAAAAATATTTCTCGTTCGAAATGTGTAAACTTTTCGATGCACTGAATTCGATCGTGAAAAAAGAATGTCTAGCGGCACATTTCGAGAGAAAGATGTTTTATCTACCTCTTGTATCCATCCTATAAAGGTGCGCACCCAGGGATGTGTTCTAAACTCTAGACAAGGTTATTTATTACCACGAAACGAGTGTTTAGTCACCTACAGAGCAAAGTCATTTATTTATATTTTCTACCCTATTATAACTCATTGACGTATAAATTGTAAATTAACGCTGTTGTGTTATTGCTGTTAGTTTTTTACTGGTGCTTAGACGCGGTGCAGTCTGTATAAACATGGATAGATATGTTATCAAAATTTATAGGTTGTTACAATTGTGCTATATCTGTCATATTTTTCTCTACAAATTATTTACAGTTATACTGAAACTTCGAAATAGTATATAGAAACCATTGCGCATGATATTCTCTCGTCTACAGCTATACATGTCGGTCTGTACCTACGTTTCTTATTAATTCAAAACATGACATTTCACGTTGCTGAACAACTTCATCAAGTTCTCAAACGATTTTTCGAAGATGGTAATTTTTTTATTAATCCATTATTCCTTCGCATTGGAATCGGAGCAGGTCCAAGAACTAATATTATACTCATTTAGCGGTTATAATATCGTAAATACGAAACGCTCGGCTCGGAGTTTGGGGATTTTTGTTCCAAACCAATGAATCACAGTAACCAATGATAGGTTAGAGAATATCATGATTTTTTTACGGCTTTTACGGCGTTTAGGAGTCAAAGCCGGAATGCACGCAGTTTCATCGGGTTGTATCGCCTTACACTGAAAAAAATTTATTTCGGCCATTTAATGTTCATTAATTTTAAGGACCTATTAAAATCAGTCAATTAATTTTCGATTCTACATGGAAGTAGAATTAATTATAGGTGTCTTATGAAGGATAATGTTTATTGGAAATGTACTAAGTATCGAAATTTTATTGGTTAGGGCTGGGTCGAAAATAATTGAAATTAGATACCTAGTTAAACAATAATTATATCAATTAATAGTATATAAATTAAACTTCTATATAATATGTAGGTATATAGACAAACAAATTAAGTAGTCTTTATACATGTGCTTAAGAAGGTGCGCCCATAGACTTTATATAAAATATATGTGGTGGCGATAGCTCAAAAAATATTAGAAAAAAATTTTTTCAGTGTGTTTGGTAGACCGAGGTGTCTCGTTGTACCCTCTTTATGGGGCGTAGTTGGTCCGTCATTCACCCTGCGGGTGGCTCTCACAAAACACGCCAGCCACGCACCTGCCGCTCATCCTTATATACTTTTAAATCTCGACTCGACGTCCGAATTTTGCCTGGAAGCGTTTATTCCTCTTCTTTTTCTTCTCCTTCTTCGCTCCAAACTTTTTTTATTCATAGCATACCTACAGATTGGAATTTTTTAAAGATTTTTAAGAAGGCGGCCGCGCTGCTGTTCCGCGATCGTCGCGCCAGATATACTTTACCTTCCATGTTCGGGCGCTAGCATGGGCAGTAGCCAATTTTACGAATATGCGGCCAATACCTACTCCCGATTTTAATTTCGGCGGTTTTTTTTCGCGAGGGAAACTATTTATCGCCTGGAGAAATTTCCCATCAAATACCCGAAAACGACGCTCGTTTTCTTCGACAAATCACAAATATATTTAATTACAACACCGAAATTGGACGACCTATTTTATAGGCTATAAAAGTTTCTAGTTTTTTTTGTGGTGTTTTCTCTTATTAACAGAATTAATTAAAAACCGGGTATTTTATTTGTATTTTAACAATGACAATCTACCTGGAAAATGTATCTTTTTGTTTTCGAACCAGAACAAACTGGTATCTCTGTGGAATTTACATCAATTCCGCTAACAAAACTATAAAATGAAGTTCCCTGTTGTGGTGATTTATTGAACAATAGCTGTCAAAAATCTTGGCTAGGAACGCCCTTGGGTCCATCCGACTTCTCAATGATTAATAGTTATTAAAACGAAGAGAAGCAAAGATGATACAGAAAAACAAGTCGTCACGTTTGTATTTGTTGTGTTTCAGGCCCGGATCATTTGTCTAATTTTGCGCCTTTCCAAAGGATATCAATGAGCGGCCTCTAACGAGTGTATGATTAAATATCGAAACAGCCCGAGTTTTAATCTTACGAAAATTTGACGAGTCGAATAGTTTTCCCATATCCATTACCAGCAATGGAATTTCGGGACACCCAAATAGTCACAATTTAAATTCTTCATTCTTCGTTTAATCAACTGGCCTGATTGCATTCAATAATAATCGACTTTTTTTAATACCGTTTTATAAGCCATAATATCGATGCAGTTCAATATGGGTTCAGTATGTTGTTTGTTAACCATTTATGTATGGCGGACAGTACGCCGTATTTGTCTGAACAATTAAACGACTTCTTTAACGCCATATGTAACATAACCCATCTTGTATAAATATGCATTTTTTGTTCACAAGATTTACTATGTACATCGAGATATACAAGAATATGTTAACTGAATAAAATTGGCACCTAATATTAAACTACATTAGGTACATATTAAGATACCTAAAAGATATTTTGTGTTTACCTAAATGCATTAAATTCGTAATATGTAGGTATATTATCTTATTTTACGAGTGACATTTACGCATTCTGCCTGATGATTTAATAGAAATTTTACCTCTTGATAAAATGTTAATAGCGCATTTGAGACGTTGAAACCGCATTGATTAAAATACTTGGACGTGACTAAAACAATTTTCCGTGATGATAAATTGTAAATCTCTTTCTTTATCGATAAACTAATGATGTGATAACTAAGTATTAATACGAGGGACGTCACGATTTCTTGTCAAAGCGAAGGAAATCCTGTTATTTGAAACTTGCTGGTAATAATGGTTTGAGCAGAAGTGGGTCAACCTGTATGGTTAAAAAAGAAAAGTGTTCGAAGATTTTAGATACCTACACGTATAGAACTATTTTTGAGCCATTGTTAGAATTGTACATATGTGTTAGAAGAAATTGCCTAGGTGTAATAAATAGAAAAATATTTTTTTCTGTGATAAACGGGGTCGCATTTTATCTTAAATATTTAACAAATTCATATTAACTTATTTATAGTAGTCATGCACGCACCTTCAACAAATTATAAAAAAAAAATGTATTTGGCCTTATTGCAAGATCAGATTTTCCTGATTTTTTGATAAAAATTTCCATTTATTTCTCCAACGATTAAATGGGGTTGATTAAACAGTTTTTTGTTGTCTAGAAAATATATCTGCATTGCTTATTTTCCTGTCGATAAATTTCATTTCCATTTAACGACAGGATGCAGGATATTAATAAAATTTTATTTTACCAAAACTGAAGCGTTTCTCCATCTGCATATTTCCTGAATTTTCACTTGTACTATCTAGGAGAAAAAGTACCAATTTATTGATAATGTTATGCTCCCAATTAATTACGTTTATATTTAGACCGTTTACAGATTGTATAACGAAAATTGAAAAAAGCACTTTCTACTACCTAACGGACACTAATGAAGCATTGCATAAGAAAAACACCTATGTACTTTATTAATTATGCTATCTTAATTGATTAGGAGCTTGGTGCGACCGCTTACAAGTCCACTGACCATAGAAAATCGAGCGAAATATTTTATTTTCACCTAACTACTTTCGATATCTAACTAGATGATTTTATTATTATTTTTCTCGATTTTTCTCGATTTTATATGAAGAGAGCGCTAGCCCATATATGAACTTGTAAATACCAATAAATATCTATTAAATAACTGAAGCATAAAGAATCACTGCTAGAAACAAAACCTGAATCCAGACGACCGTCCATATATCTCAATCAATATGTTGTTAAGATTTGATTATTAGATAACAGTCACAAAACATCACACAAATGCTTTTGTTCCCCATAGCGCCCCTATTGTTAGACGTCGATATAATGGTGTTAATTTAATTGAAAACAAGTTGTTAAAAAGTTCGGTGTATTCGAATAAAAAAATCAATAAGCATGTACAATTATTAGGGGTCCTTTAACGCGTATTTGTAACAGAAGTTAAGGGAACATTTTCACGTTAGATTTTTGGTTTTTAGAGCTTAGTAATCGTACTAAATTCAATTAATTTAGCGCTACTGGAAGTACGTGCACAATAGGTACTTACCTAACTTGAAAGGACAACAAATCGTGCGTTAGAGATACCTATTAGAAAATACGGATACCTATATACTTCTGGTGTCAACTACTGTTCGTAGAAATACCATTCGCTCCGCTTATCTTCCACGTTTCAACTTGTCTAGCTGTCAACATTTTTTTGAAGGGTATTCACCCCGAACCGAAAGTGCCAACCGACCGGCCAGCCCGGAGCTAAGCAGGATCAGTCGAGACCGACGTTTAAAAAAATAACAACTCGACCGGGATGTTTGACTATTAGAAGCTTCAGCAGCCCGTTGAATTATAGCAGCGCCAGCTCTCGCCATTCCGAATTCTTCTGCGTTATTGTTCTCAGCTCAAATATTACAACCACAAGAATATTTTATGCATGAATAAGAACACTAAACAATTTTCCAATATCTACAAGCCCTTGTAAGTTTGATTATAATTATGTACAATTCGAGTGAAATAATAAAAGATTGCATTAAGTAGTATTTTTTCTACAGCGCGTATAACCTTGGCAGCTTCAGCTATTCCTATCGATAAAGCTAATTAATTATAAATAGGCTGTTTAATGTACGCTAAATTGATTCTGGCGCCAAAAAAACGGTAACAAAGTACTTTATTACGTGAATATTACTTAATTAAATTAAACGACAAACGATTTACATAAACGCAACTTCTCTTTAAGTAGATATAATATTTACGTCATGACAAATACGTAGACTTTTTGCAGAGATAGTGCAATGCTAATTTAATCTTCAATGGAGCAAAATAAATATCTGCACTTAATGGAACGCACGGTTTTAGTTCAGAATTTCGTAACGGATATGGGGAAATATACCTAATTGAATCTACATTATCCCGTAATCGCTTGGAATCTGATTTATGCTATTGGTGTCTATAATTCGACGTTTTTCGTAAATGTAAGATGTAGTTCGTCTTTATCAGATAACTCGTTAGAATTAATTCGGTCGTAAAATAAACTAATACTAATAACGGACTGGTTCCGTACGCAAGCGAAGTATTAAGTATCTATCTATATATCACGTAAATTCGAGGGACACTTCGATTGCCAAATAACTAAACAGCCTTCTATGGACGAGATCGTAACGGTTCTACATTTTTTTCAAAGAAACTAGTCAAGTTGGTTATTTTTACGATGCCGATGTCACTATACATTAGATTGGAAACTCGTTTCGGATCTTTTCGATTAAAACAACGATTTTCGTAAACCGAATTCGAATCTACAGGCTGTCCTAACGTCAGCGATGCCTGCGGTCACCGATAAAAGTTACACGTACGCTGCTTATGTTAACTTACCTATCGGTTGGAATTGTTGCGAAGGAGCTGAATTGCAAATGAACCGCAACCGCACTTTTTTAGTGCGTCATTTGATTATTCACAATTATGATCTAAAATTAGCAAAATTTGTAAATATGCATATAAAATACGCTTGAATATTTTAATTTTATCCACATGCACTATTCTCCATATTTTCAGCCATACAACTCGACACTTCTTCAGTTATAAAAGTATTGAAAATCACGACAAAATCCAACAATTAGACATATTCTCATACGTTCATTATCCCTCATATTTATTAGACTCTAAGCTGATTTTACTTTTTGGTCCTTTTCATCTCGAATCGGGCTCGAACAATAGAAATTATAGGTATACGTGCACATGAGCCCGGCATTCATTGAAGCGAGCATGTTTGACCAAACGACTGTTTAGTTTTTTTTACATTCAAAAGAAACCGATGCGATGTCTCTGACACATATCTGTGAGTCAGCTTTCTTTCATACGTTCATTGAATACGTGCACCAAGTGCCTCTGTTGGTAACATCTTGTAATCTGAAATTTTCACTGCGCACGGGCGTAGAAACTGAAAAACCAGTTTCCACTTTTCTAATGCTTCCCCAATCAGCCATCTACACGAAACTACAAAGTTTAGTTAAAATACATATTATATCAATTAATATATTGATCTAATCTAATGAATTAACTTTTGTTACAGCACTGGCCGCTAATTACCGAGTAGTTAGACTAGTTTGGCGTGATTTTGTCGTCGACAATTTTTTTCAATTCGCTCAAGGCAGATATCCCTCTCATTCGTACGGGATCTTGGATTTTTGCGGCTGATTTTAATTGGATCTGGTTAGATGGGCGCGAGGAAATATAAATACGTTTTAGAAGTGACATGTTAAAAATCGAATCGGAAGCTGCGAGTTAATAATATCGAGGTAATCAGCAGAGGAGTAATGATGTCTCCCATTTTGGTCTGGTAGTTATTGCTTGGGAAATAAAAAATGCGGCGTTTACGGCTCTGGTGGAAGCATTGGGTAACGGATTGGTGTTTTTTAAGATTAATTAAATTAAGCGATCAGTCGAGTAAGAAAATTTGTTGTGAGCTTGTAAGAGGCCTAGGAGAATTGATGGTTCAGTAAAAAATGTCAATGATCTGTAGTAATTAGCCTTTAAAACAGATTAAAAGTCACCTGGAATGGATTTCGCAATGTCCCAACTCCCGAAAAGTTTCATTTCACCCGATCCCAACGGATCGCGGCGCTCCTGAATTAAATACCTCCAATCCATTTCTTTCCATCTTACCATTTATCTTGGAGAAATTATAAATTCTTCATTGAACGCGACCAGTGACGGATCGACCCATTTCGATGACCTTTTTTTTAACTTACTGGTATAAAGTACAAGGTAAATTCTAGCATATGAAGGAAAATTCTTAATTAGTTTATAAAAATGCAGGTTTTTAAGCCGTATACAAATTATTTGAAAATTTTTAATTTTTGAAATACCTTATTACAATTATTTATTTAAATGAAACTTTACATTTCTTAGAGGTTTCATTGAAAACTGATCAATTTAAATTTCACTTAAAACACTACTTTAAAAAATTAAAGAAAGTAAAATAAAATTTAGTTTAATTAAAATATTTTTTTTGGTTATTGTAAAAAAATTAAAATCCAGATGGTCAATTATGATCTAAAGGCGATGAGCTAGTTCATTTCGAGTCGATTGAGATTTTTTATTGCGCCATTCCGGTCCTGAATAGAAAGGAGACAAACGTTCTAAGGTTTTTCCAAGAGTGACAAGAACAGCGACTACTTGTTCTTACATTCCGAACACGTACGCCTTATTTCTCCGATAATATTTGACCAGGTAATCATCGACGTACATCGCGCACTCTCTTTCTTTCATAATGAATCGTCGCTCCGGAGACGTAGGTCATAAATTATTTCGCTTAGTTTGTTTCCAGTAGCAATAGCTCTTAGCAAATAAAACTGGTTGACCAAGGGACTATTTATGTGATATAATACCCCGAGGTAAATATATTTTTTTGGTAAACTGGATTCACATGTACAGTAATGGTAAAATATTTATCCCTTGAAGCTCATGCCAATCAGTAATCAACGTCGGCAATTTCGCTCTAAGTAATTACAAGAGGACTACAGGCTGTAATTTTGTGTTTTCTTCATATCGCTTCTTACTGGAATTACTTTTCCACGCCTATTATTAATGCTACGAATTTGAATAATTTCGTGTGGGGTTCCAGAGTTTTCGCTATTACTGATTTATTGCGCCGGACGTACTGCTCTTGTATATGCAAAAACTTTTTCATTTATTTTATATACCATTCTTACTTAAGGGACACTCATGTTAATTAGTCTATAACATTACATTTCCTAAACAATTTCCCCCTTTACAATTCTTCCTGAATTATCTAACAAAAAAAGCCTATATTAAAAGAAATTAATGTCTTGCCTATCGCATTCTGTTGTAAATAATATTAGGCATTTAAATAAAAAAATGGATCACTTTTACTGATTTCATTAGTATAATTAGCCGTACGTTATGCAGACGTTGACACACAAACTATATCGAATGAAAATTAAATACAAAGTTAATAATGATTACTACTATACTATTTAGTGGTACTTGTCTAGACAACTATGCTGATTTAAATACAATGCCTAAAAAATATGTAAATAAATACTAATAGGATATAAAGCTTGGAAAAGAAGATTTATTGTTAGTAATAAAAAAAATAATTAACACATTTGGTTTGATATTAAACAATTCAATTAAATAAATTATGGAACGAAACTACGCTGAATTTTAATATTTTTACAGGACGTTACAGTTACCCATTAATCTATAATCTATACGATTGCTTAAAATAATTTCGTTGATTTTAGAATCAAAAATTATATTTGTATCCTTTTAAGTAACTGACTTTTGAAATTAACTAATTACTCTCTTAAATAGGGGGAAGCTCTAATAATATTGTATTTCCCTTTTGCTTTTGATTTAATTTCAAGAAACTCTATTTTTAATATAAAAGTATCTGGAGGTATAATTATAATAATTAACTTAATAGGAGGTAATTTACATACGAATACTTCCAATAATCATAAATTGTATAAACTATTTCCTAATTGTAAGCAAATTTAATTACTATATTTTCAAATAAATTGTGCTAATAGTAAATTAGTCGCATATTTATTATTCTGAATGTCCATTTTGAACCAAATATAGTGCATTGGAAATTTATAAATAATTATGCTTAATGGAAACTAATAATTAGTCAAATGAGTTAATTTTATTGAATTAGTAGATGCAGGTAGGTTTGTTTGTAAAGATCGACATAATTGAACTCATTAATGAAATAATGATGGAATTTAACGTATAAAATATAAATTATTACGATTGTTACCTTCAACTTTTTATGCGAGATTGATATTTCATTTTAAAACTGGAATATTTGGGGAGTTAATTGAATTTTGATCATTGCGAATCTGGTACCGCCTAGGAGAGAGCTTTAAAAACACAAATTCCCATTCCACCAGCTCCCATTTTAACAGCAATCGTTTTTGTATTACACAAATCAGAACAACAATGGGAGCCGCATAAATGCGTATTACCCTCAGAATTTTTTCCGCGAATTTCATCGAACCGGATTCAATTGCTCGCCTATTTGTATTCGTCAAGTGCAACTTTGCTTCTACTTTTCTCGGCTCATTCATTATTCATTGGCCGGCATTGATTTTCGCCGATTTGTGTGTTTGCCCGTCGATCGTAAACTGCTCTTTTAATTTTTGTTCGACATCCGAGATTTCTATTTTTTGCGAGCATTTCTGTCGTATCAACAGGTCCTGGCAATTAACGAGCGAACTGTAACTTTACTCTGCTTATTTAAGTTTATAGTAGTGATACATTCGGTAGATATCGCTTTGAAATTAATGCTGGAATTGGTGGCAACAGTTTTGTACTTGAGGCATGAATTAATGAATTATCGAATCAGACGTGTAGGCAATATAACAGTTATTTTTTTATAAAAAGTGAAATTGGATGAAATATTATCATTGGGTAGAAAAAACACAAACAGCCATATAATTTAGTCGCTTTAACTGGAGCAACAGATTCACACTCTTGTCTTTTTAATATTTATGTTAGCCACACACTGGGAGGAATAGTTTTATCGAGGCTCGCTAACTATAAATGTCTAATTTCTATTTCTCGATTATTCAATACTGACAGTAATATATTTAATATGTGTAGTGATGAATGCTGAGAGCGAAATTTATAGATCATAAACGCTTAAAAATTTACATAAACGAATTTAAAAAGAAAGTATTTTATTTGAAGTTCTGGATAAGGCCCCGAAGCGACTTGAAATGCATCGGTGTGACTATAAATAAAGAAATATGGGTGGATTCTGTTATATATCGTGGGAATTCGATAAGAGAAATTTCAAAAAATTGCTCAAACTTCGTTTTTTATTCTATTTTCCTATTTAATTTCAAAACTCGTTCAGAGAGGAACTGAACTGTAAAAGATATATCAATCGATTTTGTTAAAATTTCCTCGACATAACTTGCGTGATTTAATTGCCCGATTTGATCCACACATCCCGGCAAGTAAATATCGACATAGAATTCGAGCTCTGCATTTGGAAATACACTCAATAAGGAATTTTTATATTCGAGATCTATGACAAAATCTCACCATATTTCACTATATTTACGAGTTGTTCGCAGTAGGACACACATTCTCCAAAATCTTAAAAAGAAATCCAAATTAACACGTGTCTGACCTCTGAGCACCATGCCGACAAGGTGACATTTTTACAGTGGCGTGCGTCCCGAAAGGTCAGGCCGCCATCAGGAATTGTTATCAGCTTTTACCGCTTTACGTCCGAAACAAATCCCAGGAAATTACCACAATCAACGCACACGGGAATTCATAAACGTTGTCGCCCAATCGTTAGATTCATAAAACCGGCATCGATATCGCACGTCGCTGATGGTTTTTATCTCCGATGTGTCGATGTTCATGCAATTTTCCATTTCCAACCTGTTTTTTTTCCTTTCAGCTTCATATATTATTGATTTGTATTTATCGAAACGCAATAAAACTTTGATATCCTTCCTGGTCAATATAAAATATAATTTATGCGCTCCTGCCAAAAAGTTAACAACTTTTTTTAGATAAAACCTCTTCGATTTTCGTGGTTTGGTAACAGTTACATTTTTGTTCTCGACAGTTATTGTCCATTATTTTTTATAGCATTTAAAGAGGTACACGTGAAATTTAATTCTGAAATTGGGAGTTTCTTAAGGTCTAACGGAACGTGATACTTAATCACTTCGTTCTTTATGTGTAAAATTCAATAGGGCTCGTAAATTTTATCTCATTAATTTTGAATCTGGTAGTATACAGAGTCCATATAAATGTTTTAGATAAGATGTAGGATGTAGATAAGTATAAAGAGGAATAAAAAAGTGTAGTGTGTGTGTCAGTTTTCAATGGGATTCAAGGTTTTTTGGGACACTTTTGAATGAGGAAAACTACCGTAATTTGAAAAGTACTAAAATTTCGACACTATAGGTACACACATACAAAAACGAGCATAATATATATAGAAGCAATAAACGGAGTGTTTTAGAAAAGTGTGTTAAGTGTTCTCTAGTCAAACCATAACGACTTCACACTAAAACTTTTTTTACGAAGAAATCGTAAGCTCAATTGAAAAGGTCAACGACAAAAAAATACTTTGAGACAATAAACAATAGAACATTAAAGTATTCTCGAGGCAGGCACAGAGTGCACAGGTGCGAGTCGGCGGCTTGGTGACATTCTTCGTCAATACCGGAAGTGGACCAACAATGGCCGATACGTGCAGTTGCATTTACGTTCTGGGCTGCCCGCCCCCTTCTGCTCGGGCCTCGACCATCCCCGTCCATACAACGCGAATACGTGGACGTGCATAAATCATTTTAAAAAAACGTACGAATAATAACGCATGACTGACTGACTAACGTTTCGCCTAAATAGAAAAATTAGGCTCCAATCGGTTAGGGTTGGCGACGGCACACTATTAGTTCGTTCACCCCGTTTTCGTCACTCATTTTCATTTTCCTTTCTATTTTCCTTATTTACTTATATGACAATGAAATATTTTTGGGAAATAATACTAAACTATCACCGATCCAAATCATCACTGACTCAAAAATTAATATTCTCAAATAATTTCCCTGTTGGGGGATGCTTTATGGGTGAAATATAATTTGGCACCATCGGTATTAGTTATTAAAATATATGTAACTTTATATGCTTACTCAATTGAACAAATATACAAGGCTGCTTCTGTTTATTGTTACCTGGTTAATAAATACAGAACCCTGCCGTAAGCATAAGTTACCAACAGGTAGGGTGAGAAACATATGTAAACAGTAGTAAAACTTCCTAGTGTTGATGGTTACATAAATATAAAATTAGTAAGTATAATTATTCGAGATTTAACTAAGCAAAACATCATTTAAATCTTATACCTGGGAAATTTGGCATAAATTTCGACAGTGGGTTTTTGATGCCTTCTATTCTGTATTCAATATACTTTTAGGCGTATTGTTTTACAACAAAATTACGTTTTTAAAGGTGGCATTCTTTAGCAAGGTTTTGTCAAACACCCTTACCATCACTTTCATGATCAAATGCCAACGATATTGGAGACCGATAAATTTAACGACTCGATTGTATAAATGTTACAAAACTTCTCTTCACGAACGATAATTATAGTTTTTTATGTCTTCTAAAGCGCTTTTTTATGAATAAATTAATTTATTTTGATACCTACTACTTGTTGCTTACACGCCTGTAAAATTTCAGAGTAATTTGATACGCCAGGTGAATACATTAACTTAGCTAAATATTTATTCTAGTATTTTATAATCGGTATTAATATTATTAATGAAACTGGTCGAGATGCATCAGGTTACTTACCAATAATGTACGTTAACAAAATGTGTGCAAATCGTATACATCAAATATTTTTAATTTTTTGAGGTAAGTAAAATTGTACTTTAATTACAAAAGATTTTATCTTGAGAAAACCAGCAATATTAATGTTTATTAGTACAACGAAAACATATCATTTTCTAAAATACGAAAAATATTTTCTTGCGGTTCCTAATGTTTGCTCTTAATTCCGGTGAGTAAACCCCACAATTTCGAAATATGTTATCTTCTATAATTTAAACTAACCTCTATACTTTACTAATAAGATACAACCCTTTTAAGCATCTACGACAAGAGCCGAGTTCGCCAATAGTCCTTCATTAAAAATCCTTTCCGACGGTCGCTCCGCTAATTTGAAGTGCTTTTTTGGTGTTTTAGGCTACGAGTTCAAAACTTTTAATTTGGTACTCGAAATAGACGAGGCGCCGTTTCCGAAAGAGAGCCGTTAGGGCACAGGTGAACCCAGTACTGGATTTCATTTATTTACTTACCTAATATTCAACTGCTATATTAAGTAATATATAGTACTATCTTTTCGAAAATAATTATACTGAAACATGAACTTGGAAAGTTATTCAACTTTGCATATGTGATAGATATTTGTGTAAAACAAAGTTTCATATGTGTATAGGAATAGGTTCGAGAAGTTTACATAATACGGACCTGTTTCCACCGAAGCTGGATGTAAAATATAGTGCCTTACATCACATTATAACATTAATGTTCCTTTAAATGGGTTTTCATATGTTCCAGCTAGGATTGTACCGTTTAAACGTGACCTAAAATTTATGTTAATTTGCTTTGAAAATTACACCCAAACTTGAATAGTTCATAAGAGGTTTGTGTTTAAGAGTCTCTAACTTTTTTTTAACTGTCTATTTATGTGCATTGTTCAGGTATGTTATTTGGACAATTATTAAGTGCGGTCCTCAATTAGGTACTTTTTGAAATTTAAGTTTGTTATTAGAAGGGGCGAAAATAGAAAATAGGGTAAAAAATTCCAAACATATTTTGAAAATTTGGATATTTAAATTAATTATAGCTCATTTAAATTTCCTAATTTTACTCTCATGTAAAAATCTTGACAAAATTTCTACTATTTGCTTAACATTTGTCTCAACTGTAAACGACTATAAAATTGTTATAATAACCCTAAAGTGTATTTAATATCAGGAAATAGTGGCTATCTATGGTAAGGCAAATAGACTAGTAAAAATAAATATTTACCGAATATCTACATAACAAACAGTGGGCGTTCATGTATAATAGAACGAAGAAAAATGGCATTGAATTTGACCCAGTATTCACGACAAAGGACACCTACTGCACGTCGCCCGATGGCCACAGACACCATCTAAGTACACTTTCAAGCGTTTCATTATTTTTAATTTCAGCCTAAGTTTTTCCTGTGCGCGATTGTGCGATTAATGTCAACACTTTGTGGGTGTTCGGTTATATTGGCAATTGCAAAATGCTATTTTAATCATGTGTTAATGACAATTAGAACATGATAAAAACACCAAGGTAAATACTGAAAGTATAAAAGCCACACAATTCTTCCAAAAGCTTCATACAAAAATAGTAACTTACGAGGTTCCACGCCGTTCAACTTCTTAAATTATTATCCATCAAATTTACGAGCTACAGGTTTTTAACTAACGATGTACAATCCACTAATAGGCCATCTATTGAGACAATACTCAGGGTGTGTCGCTGTGACACATAATACTTTTTACCGTTTTTTCATTGGTTGTAATTTAGGCTGCTTTGATCTACACGCACACCTTCCTAGTTTGGAAGAATGTTACGTAAGACCCGACTTTGTGATATTTGATATATCTCGACGATGGAGCTGATAGTGTACTCCCGACGAAAATACCGGAATATAACTCGAATTATCCGCAGAACCGTATTATAAATTTAAGATAATGTGCCTGCAACATAAGAATTTTACTATAATAGTATAATAATAATACTATAAAACTAAAAAAAATATTATTTCTACACCCTGTATCTCATTAAGTATGTATCTTTGAGGATATGGTTTAATATTTTCAAGTGTACTAGCATCTCTGAAGTTTATAGGTATGGCTATGGGATACCTATAGTAAGTAGAGTATTGAATGATGGGTCAAGAAAGAAACTCTTACCTGCTTTGAACATATTGAATGAACTAATTATAATTTTTCGTGTATGTAGATAATTCGTTTTATGTAATACTTTTGAATCAATGAGAATTTAGCTCATTGGTTTAGCCTCAGAAATTCCATATAGAGTTTTAGATATCACCAGTAAATACTTAGGGAAACCCATTAGAATTTCTGATTAGGAAAAACCAAGGGAAATCCAAGCAGGATCGACTCGCGATCACGTTATATGGAAAACACCCTTTATATAATCGAAACAGGTTTTTGCAATGCGAGAGCAAAAAAAATAACTGATAAACATCACATTCCACGAACAGCTTAATAAGATTTAGTATAACTATAAAATGAAATAACATTTATAGTCGTTTTTATATAACAAATGTGAAAAACAAAAAAATCAAGTAAATATTTTCATGCCAGCTAATAGGTACATTTCCAAAGCGGTTTGAAGTAAAGACAAGGTCATTTAGATAGTTATTGATTATCTTATATAATTTCTAGGTCAGCAAGATTACACGCGTCTTAGAACGTTTCATTTTATTATATTTACTTCTTGATCTTCGATAGTTACGCTATAATGATAGTCCAATCAATCTAATATCGCTATACTCGTATTGGGTATGGTTTTACAGAACAAAATTAATTTTTCAATAAGTCTTAGTTGAATCATTATGGAGATTACATAACTCGATTAATTTTAAATGTAATTAAATAAATATAAATGTCATAGGTATGTAGGTATTAAAATGTTCAACTTTAAAGTTGAGTAGATAAATTATTGTTAAATTAGCGTTATTTTATATTGTTTAAATTTATTTTTAAGTTTGCTCTATAAAAAAACAAAATTATAGGCACGTTAAAACTCGTTAATTAACAAGTCATTAATTTTTTTCTAAAAAATAAATAAGTACCTATTAACGCGTGAAAGTTTATTTATTTTTTTATCCTAACTAATGGCTATTATTTTGGAACTACTTCAATTTACTCGTGTATAATTGTCTAAGTAATTTCAATAATTTTTTGAAAATTTGAGGAAATCAAATATGGAGGAAAACAATTACGCAATATTGTATATCTAAGACAAAATTGACTGCACTATACAAACTTAATGAAAGCAAACTACGCGATATAATTCTTACATGGACGATTAAGGATTATTTATTGATCTAAAATGATTCAGGTGAAGATGACTGTTTACGTTGGAGGATAATCTTTATGTCTACTATAAAATATTTTTATTGGCGTATTATTTCACGGAAAATGATGTTAAAATACTGTTACACGCATAGAAGCGAACGACGCGTATTATTAACACTCTCTCTAATAGTTGGCAAATAACCAACAAGTATTTTTATTGGATTTACCGCATTTACGATTAGACGCAAAGAACAATGAAAAGTAAAAAGATTATTTCTTGTTGTGTTTTAGAGGGCATTACAGATGAAGACGTTACTATAAAAAAGCGCAACAGAATATCTATAATATAGAGTTTTTCGTAAAATTACGTATAAATAGCGTCACGCTATTTTGCGCTACGTTAAATAAAGTTTCGTTATCTGCTCGATTTTTGTTAGTATTTGTAATTGATTGTTTAATTACTTATAAGGGTAGATATGGCAAATAAAATCCACAATATAATAAAGGAAAAAGTGGTATTTTCGTTCGGTATTTAATTGAAATTAATCAAGTTTAGTATCCGATAACGAATTAAACGAAGAGGTGCCTCGGATGCTTGTCCCCTTTCGCTGCTTTCCCGCCCGTGGAAAATTCAATGCGTTCCCCACGCGATGGTCGCTCCTCTATCTCCAGGGATAGATAAATACTAACGAGATATCTTCCCATTGCTATCAGCCCTTCCTTATCGCACTTTTAATTTGTTTCCCGGTTATACCTACGATACGTAGTGATGTAGTTGCGCCGCTTTTTCAATTTCATGTGAAAACGCATTTTTATTGTTTTAATTATAATCCGGAAGATTACACCCGGCTAGAGAATTGCTAGCTCGTTTTGATTAATGCCCTATCTCAAACATTATAACGATATGCATAATTTTGTGTATTAATTCTTACAATATTTAGATAAAATAATATTCGCTATATCCAATAAACCAAACTTTCTGTATACGGGTTGAATATGTGCATGACAAATTTAACCAAATTTAACTACCTATAAGTTTTCTAGTCCGTATAAATAAAAATGCGCAAATATTTAATAATGCTATTTGAACGCTCAATTATCGATATAATTCTTGCCAATCATCACAACGTATAACATGCAATAACAGTTCCTTCAGAGCATCCTGTTTGAAAAAAAAAAGATTCTCCATGTATTTCTTTAGGATAAATGTCGCCGATGAAAATCGAGCGTCGCTCATTACTGCTGGTTTGACATTGAAACTAGCGCAAATCGTTCGCTAATTACCGGCTAGCTGATAGTAATTAATCCATGGATAAACAATTAAAATTGAAAAATTATCTAGTTCTAAACGAAGTCGCTCTCGGTATGTTTATCACCAATAAATGCATATAATTGGTTAGGAAGTATACTATATAAGACACGCCGGTTTGTGTTATTGAAGGCAGTACAGCATCAGGAAAATAAAAACTTCTAATTTCTAAAAAATAAAGCTTTATCAATGCTGTGAGGCCAATTATCCCTGCGAGTACTTGATAAAACGAGGTTTATTAAATATTTTTCAGATATGCCACTTCAAATTTGCATATATTCATAAGCGATCTTGTTTTTTAACACCAACCTCAAACCGATGTTTAAAAAACACGAATTCGACTAAATATTTGCGGAGACAAAAATGATTTTAATTGCAAATTCGTATTCGTTTTAATAGCTAAAGCATACAGTCTATGCTCTTGGCGATATTTAGATCTAATAAACATGCAATTAATAAGATCCAATCTAGATATATCCACGTTCACAAGGAAGTGTACCTGTGTGCCAATTAATTTTCGAAATGATTTATTTGTTGTCTCGTGTGAATTCGAGTTTTCCAACGAGAAAATCGACACGAAAACGGCCGAGCGACCGCTAACTTTAATGAACGCAATGATTGATTTCTGTCCTGATGGCTAACTGTATTGCTGAACTTACCGGCTTTGAGAAAACCCATTTATACGTGCACTATTTTATTGCAATTCGATTGAAATTTGTTCCTAATAATTGTTTCTAATGAGTTATGTGGTAGGTAAACGTACTGAGTAGGTATATAGTTTTATTTAAAAAAAGTATGCAGCATACAATAATGAAAATGCAATAAAAAAATGCGTGTTTGAAATTGATCGTGGCTTTTATAATGATCGATTTTAATTCGCGATGCGTTTGCTATTTTTTTTAAGTCGCCCACTTAAAAATTCAGTCGCGTCATCGGGAAGAAGAGAGGTGGGTACCCAAACACAAAACCCTATGGGTGCGCCTAAGCTCACACCTTAATTTTTTACTAGTGGGAAACGTCCAGTCTTCGACGATTATTCGGAAAATACTGGAGTAAATACCGACACGAATATGGGAAAATTGGTATATCCCTATATTATACTCTAGTTATTTAACATAAATTCTATATTCGTCAATGAACACGTTCATTCATTCATCGGTTCGTTCTCTTCATCAAACGTTCCAAAAAAAGTAATCTGAAATTCTAATTAACTGGCATTCTTTAGTATATGCCTCCACTTGTTATCAAGTGGCGCTATGTTAAAAATTATGTAAATCGTATAGGAAACTTGCGCCCAGGACCCTCTTGTCTAATTTAAATAGAGACCTGCTATTATTATTGTAATTAAATTCAAATTTCGCAGTTAATTGCAGGTATGCTTTTATGTCGGAAACGTTTTGTGGTTTATTCAACAAGTTTACACACATTATGCGTGGCTACTGACTGACTTGTATTGATTTCTTTTGTCCGATACATCTGCCTTTTTTTTCTACGAGGGGTGCAGAATAAATCCGTCTGTATTCGAGATTTTACTCTTCGAGGAACATTTCTTTATAGAAAATTAATTAGTAACGAATACGAGAAATCGCCACGTTTAGTAAAAATAATACAAGCATATTAAATATCAAATAAAACAATGGAGCTATAAGCAAAACCAATATGATCGTGTGTGGCCAAATTTCTATGTTTACCGATATTTGTAAGTGGGTAATTTTTTTTACTGTGCAAATATTAAGTGCGGTGTAAATTTTAGTGATTACTTGCCAAAATAAACAATAACAATTGCATATTTGCGTGAGCAATTAGAACCAATATCTAACAATTTTATAATTACATTTTTTCCAGAGTTAGTACCAATTCACAATGTCGCTCGTAGAACGGCAATTTGAGTCAATAAATTTTGAGACGCCGCTTTATTTCACAGTGCAATGATTTGATGCCAGTGGCTTGGGAATAAAAGGGAGGTAGAATGTATGCAGAAGCAATTAAGAAATTTAGCACAGCGAGCTAATTGACTCTTGTTATACAGGTACAGGACGTTTCCTAAAAATCTTGTTAATGTTGAATAGTTGGTGTTAATAAGTTTCATGCAATTTCTTTTACTACAGTTATCTGCAGTTTAAATCGTAGAACAATACTCGTCAAATGCTTGTGATTCTTAGATTTTTTTCATGAAAAGAAAAAACTTGTAGATGTTACAAAATGCAATATGTCCAAAGTTTTTTAGCCAGTTTTTTAGCGCAATACATTTCCTCCAATATGCACGAATTCTAAAGGATTAATTGATTAAGCGTGGAATTTTTACGACCGATTGAATCGATGTGTCATGTTGCCATGTTTGTGTGGATTTGGCTATACGTGGTTTCGATACACGCTTACGTATGTGTGATTTCCCTCTGTCCATATCCGACGGATACCTGATGATGTTAAGTCGATGAAACGCTATCGCGAAATATACAGAGTGCTAAATTCAATTCGTAATTAAACAACAAAGTAACCCAATTCATCAATTCTTTGTATAGAGATTTAATTTCACATTGAAATTGAGTTATAATAAAGGTAAAAAGGTATAGGTTTTGTAGGTACAAATATCAACATTGGTATAGTGCAACACCCTGTAATATACAGTTTAATCTAAGTAGGTATGTAAGGAGTGTCCATCACGTATTTGGTGACATTGCGGGGAGTTTCAGGACACAAAGTTTCACACCGTGCATAATAAATACATCACGCACTTAGTAGCCGCGATGCGCGTCCGAAGGTCGCCAATAAATAACATTCTTCTTCAAATGGACGATAATATACGCTGGCAAAAGTGTCGAAGAATCCACCAACGTTCAATTCGGCCGATTAGGTTTTTACTCGGTTAGAGGAATCGATTCGAAGCTGGTGCTGCAAGAACGAAATCCAATCGAAGAATGTTTCAGGCTAATAAATCTACCTCATCTTGCGTAACGTTTTATTTCGTTGACATAATTATAATCCTGCTTAATTGATTGAAATTTGAAGGACGCTTTGTGTAGTTTATGACTGCAACATTTTAATGACTTCTATGGACTACTAATAATTATAAGTATAGGTTTACAAAATTAATTTTTCAACCCATTACATGCATTATATTTTATAGTTACATACACACATACATTTATTTACAGCAGTTTTAATACAAAAAAAATATAAGCGTACCTTTAGGAGTGGGTATATGAGAAATTGCTTCACGATATACTCGATTTTTTGCGATAAAAAGAGCACATTATTTGATTCTCAAAATAGCAGGCTCTTTATGTACTTTTAAAAGTGTTAAAGAGCAGTCATCCGATTTCGGTTCGAAACTTCTTTTACAATTACGCCTAAAATGTCGCCTGAAACGTACTTGCAAAACCTATACGTGAAAATTACGAGCCGCAGAAAAACATCGGGAATGTTAATTGATTCTTAAAAGTTCTTTTTGTAGACACAAGTGCAAAAGTGTTAAAATGAGACTGTACGTAGAGGTACACACACCATTTAGTTAATATTTGGATAACTTGTAGGTAATAATTGATAGATTGAAATTACTGTTTGTACTAGCACCTAATTAACCCAACTTATGTCTACTTATTGTGAATTTAGTTCAATTATATATTGTTTATGGTTAAATATTTGCATATGTAGGCAAAATAAACCCTATTAATTACAAGTAAAATGACTTCATGCTTATAACTTAATTACAATGTGCAGACTTGGAAATATGCAATAACGATATGTTATAATTATATCTTGGGACTGATCGGAATTTTTGCAACAATATCAATAAGAACTAATGACAAATAATTGAAATAATTGTAAATTGAAGGCAAGATATGCTAAGAGACAGGTATATTTTTCTTATAAATACGCTTTATACAATAAAAGTGAATTATAGGTATTACATATTATAAAACTACTACTAGATTGTTAACGAAGAAAAAAAAATCAAACGCAATTAAACTGCATGTTTCAAACGTATGTTTTTTAACAGGTGTGATTATAATTGATGTAATTTTGAGTTCAGGAACATAAAAATGATATGTGTGATAAACTAAAAGTAGACTGATGTATCTACGCGTCCCGCCACTGAGATATAAAGACATGGGTGTGTCACACCTTACCTGGTCCATCCACATAATCAATTGAAGGTTTTCAATACGAGCGTGGGCCCGGAGAATATGCACAAAAAATAATCCGTCTTATGCCATCACACCTGCATTTTTATCGAAAATACTATCCATCCTCAGAGTGCATCAGTCTTCTCCTTCTCCTTTGAGGATATCGTCGCTCGACAAATGCCTAGTGTATCTCATACACCTTTATGAAGTGTGAAGTATTCGGTCTATACATGTATTAAATTATAAGTACTCAGAAAATTACCTATTCATTCATTGTGTTTCGTCGCCGAGGGTGTGACCGTATTCGATTCCGCCGAGTTTGGAAGCATTATCAATGAATTCAAAAGATAATTCTTATAGATGTTCGTATTGATAATGCCGGGAGGTCAGGATGGAGCGTTCAAACGAAAAATGTTGCTCCGAGAGTTCAACGAACTTTTTATCTAAATTTAAATCTGCAACTGGTATTGGTTTCGTATCTACGAGCTACTGAGATATGATTCTATGAAATTGAATTAATTTTCTAGCATTTTCGAACACTTTTTATTTGCTCTGATTATTGTCTATAAGTCCGTTCCGGATGAAATACGACCCACTAAAAATTATGTAAATACCTTTAGGTATGCTTATAATATTCGGTTGCCCGTTGTCTTATTTGAATGTTTTCGGAGTCTGCTATTATCATTTTAATTAATTCAAATTTTGCACTTAATTGACAGGTAGGCAAACGCGCGTTCTGATCGTGCTAGGATCAACAGGTGAGATTTTCATTGAAATTCCTATTGATTCCGCTTACCCCTGTTTACGAGGGTCAGTCGCATTGTTCTCTAATTATTATTGTCATGGTAATTATTAAATACCTCTTAGCGTTTACACTAGGACAACAGGTAAGTACGTATATCGTTATTTTATTCTCTAAACTTGTATTAGGCGAGTACACTTATGAATAAATTCGGTAAATTTTGGCAGATGCACCTAATTACCTGAATTAGGATATTTGCAATAGGATGCGAAACTGAGGTGCTAAAAATTGCATACTACTTTCACAAAAAAGAGGAGATTCGAAAAGAAAAATCGGATTTTATTTTACCCACCTGGCTAATAAGATAAACTAATAAAAACTTAATGCATCTTAAATAGTTTTATTGCCGAAATTATTACAGTAGAGCCACATAGGCGTTTAAAATATTTTTTAATAAATTCGAACTCAATAAATGATACGTGTGGAGCAAATTATAAACTCATTCATTGGATAATTAATGAATAAATTTATAATCAATTTAATGAAATGTTGACCAAACTGTATCATTTTGACATACAATTATTTACCGACTTTTATTTTTTATGGAATTCATTTAAATTATTCTTTTACTGAGGAATTGATGTTATTTGGTAGTCACCATTAAAGTGAGCAATGTATCCTAGGGATTCTTCATTACTCTTGTTTATAACCCGCCACTGTTGTGTGGCCCGACACCCATTAATCTTTCACTCAGAATTGTGTGAGGAACTGTGTCGAACAGTAAAGTACTTTCCTGATTAACATAGTTTAACATAAGCGTGCTCCGCGGTGTTAATATATTCTGTCTGTTATTAAACGCCACATACCTAATACCGATTATTGTTTATGTACATATATTTGGGTATTCATAAGTTGTCATGAATTAAACACATTAGATCTGATTATTATTTAATATTCTAATGATAGCTTTTCATTCGAATTTATTTTACGATCATTGATATATTGACGTTAATAAGATCTCGAATTAATCTATCTCGCCGATTCCGGAATACTCGCTCAAACCGCTCGAGTTTGTTCGCGGAGCGTAAAGGAATTTTGCAATTCGCGTTCGCGGGATTGTACTACATGCAGATGATTTAATGATCGTTTTGCGTATATTATAATCTCGATTGAACTCGAGCCCTCTAATTGCGAGAAACAATTTATAAGATTCGCTTACTTAAAAATTAAAAGCAAACGAAATAAGCGGCATAAACATTTTAATTTTCACCGATACTTTCCATAACTGACTAACCGTTAAATATCAATTTAATGCGTTGTTATTCCAAGTTTAATCAGCGTCGCGTTTTGAAATTAATTAAGAACCGCAAATACCTTTGCCATTATGCTCGCATGCTCAACACGATATAGAAAAAACGGCGATCAATCAACGCTTTATTACATTATTAAAAAAATCACACTCTCGCAAAGGAAATTAGGAGCTTGATTAATCTGTTGGGAACCTTCCCCGATCGACTTAAGGTCGAACCTGACATTGCATGTATGTTACAATTATTATAATAATTTTTGATTAATCAGTGAGCGCCAACACTTCGACTGATCTGTCGAATATAAATCTCAAAACAATAATTATTAAAATTTCCTTGACACACCTTAGCATTCGTTGTAATTAGCCATATACGCCGGGAGTGAAACGATTAAAAATATTTGCTGAAATAAATTTTTAACCGTAATGTCGTCTTAGCAGTTTAGTCGCGGTTGAAATATTACGTATTTTGCGTTACATTAATCGTTAAAATGCTAGATTAATATTGGCGAAGTTCCTTAAGCGCGTTATCTAATAATGGTAATCAAGGAACAGGAGAGCCGAATTATATCGCTCTGCTAATGCAGCTTCGAGATGTAATGAAGTGGAAAATATAGGTGAGCATTTAGAGGGTATAATGCAGCTTCCAGGTGCGGCGCCATTAATGTTTGCGACTGTGTCTATAGCGAATTATTCCGCTACTCAAGCTGTTGGTTGAGCATTTGCACTGTTTAGATTGTATCGAATAGAGTAACATGTTACTATGGTTGATGAGAATTCTAATTGCACTATGTAAAGGACATATGTTGGTACACATCAGCGTACTATTGTTACAATGCACTTTGATGTTTTGAAATTTGACGAGAATTTGCAATTTTTTTATTGTATTTACCGAATTTTTACAGATGCATGGGTTCAATAAATTTATAAGGTTACTTGTGTTCCCTATCAAGTGCAGAACCAAAAAAATAATATATTTTAATGTATTCACAGAGATCTATTGTATTGTTACTAACATGATAAATCTATGTTAATTTATGCGTAATAATTTGCATGATTAGTTCAATTACTGAAAACTTGTCATAATTGCATTAACCACATATTAATAAAATCGTAGAACAAAAAATAATATTTGTTTGTTAGATAACGGTAAATTTTACAGTTCGTCTTTAATTAGGAAGCTCAAGAAAAAATAACCGTTTTTTTTTAATACTATCGAACCCTTTTATTGGACCCTATGAGAAAAATCGCAATCTATTCAAATACAAGCGATGCATAATAAAGGTACCGAATTTGCATCTCTGGGAACATCCTAAAATCATTTGTGTTTTCCAGGTATCAAGTAGTTCCCAGGTAATTTTCAAACGGAATTAAATCTCTCTTCCATCTTCCTGTACCAGCATCAAAAGTCTGCGGATAGTAAAGGATTACATAACTTCAGGTATACGCATCCTTCACTGTCAACTAGATGTGAAAAAAGGCTCGCATTAGGAAGTATTTTTTACCTACCTGCTTAATCATATGCGAATTTATGCAGAGTACCTGCATGAATGTTAAGTGTAAAAGACACCTATTTAAATGGTTAACCCCCTGTGCACCTTCCCTTTCTGAATCCATTAGGATTAGAAAATTTCCCTCTCTACACCACTTCCTATTTTAAAATATTGGTTGTGTGTAATGTGACAAAGGGATCAAAATAAATAAAATGCAGGGCGGAAGGGTTGGATCAACCCTCCACGTGGGTACCTGACCGAATTTTGAATCGAATAATCGAAGCTGCTGATAGTTATTATGCATATTCGATTTTGCCTATTTGAATATACCTGAGATCCTGTGTTCCCTTATGAGAAAATGTAAATTAATTCCATGCGACCAAATATACAAGCGGTCTTATTTGCTGGTACACTGGCCGTAATTATTCAGTTTGGACCGCTGTGGGGGTTTCAAAATTTGAGACATTTTTCCGTTTAGATTAAATAAATGTTATCGAAAGAGTTGGGGTTGCAATTTTAGAGATTTAATACGTTATAGAAATATTTGTAACGAATTTTTCGAACGTTAGACTTTGATTGTTAAGATTTTTAACGTACATTTCTACTACCCTTCTCTGAAATATGTAAAATCCTGAAAATTTTTTGACAATATGTAGCATAATACCTAATCAAAATTATTTGTGTGTACCTCATGTATAGGTAAATAAATTTATAGGACTTGATAAAATTGTTATATCAAAATTCACTAATCCAATTTATAATAGAGAACAATACTTATAATTGCATGAACAAATTGTATTTATTTCCAGCAAAAAATAGGATTGTTTCACATTAATTCGATCATTTATTGCCTCGACTTTGTTACCATTAAATGAAATTTAGCAGCCGATTCTATTTAAATATTCCGAAATAACTTGGCGGAATAACTTAATTGACTTAATTATTGTTGAATAATAGTTGATACATTGATTGATAGATGTATCAGAATAAGTTTTTTTTTTCACTGACACTACTTTTCTAGCACTTAGCGACCAATTAAACTGTCACGAACTCTGCCTAACGAGGTAAGGCCTTTCCATCGGTTATTATTTGTATGCAATTTATGAGATCTTGTAGTTAAGTGAAAATTTCAATTGAACAATTAATCGAGCAAATTTATGTATGATATCTACTTGTTTTTTCGCTTGTTAGTTTGATATATTCGAAAGTTAGAGAATTTGGATACGCGTTAAATTTATTTAAATGTTTATTGCGCATACATTTATTATAGCCATAAATTCTCATAATCGTTAGCGAGCATATCTGTTATGTGGATTAATTTAGACACTATTCTCAAATTGACCTTCAGGTAAATATGTGACTTATGACTGTTGCATAAATTATCAGTTTCATCTGATTTTCTATTAAGATGTTCTTTTATTTTTGATATTTCTTTGCTTGAACAAATTAATCCCAATTTTTAGGTGATGGGTTTAGAGTTTGATAATAAATATTTGTACCAAATTATTGCATTACAACATACGCTGGTGTACTAAGAATAGAATGTAAGGCAAATTGGAAGATACCTACAATTAAATAATCAAATAAATAATTGCGTTGAAAACGAATGAGCAATCGAGTCCGTTACTGAACCTTGAATGATTCAACAGAAAATAAAAAAAACCGTCGACTCGGAAAAGAATAATAGCGATGTCCCACGTAGTTCCCGTCGGTTACGCCCCTGTTAGTCGGAGTCCAAAGTGAGGCCAGGCGAGCAGGCAGGCAGCCTGCTGCGAAGGCGAGGTACGAGGTACGATAGGTAAAGTTAAAGAAAAAGTGAAGGCGTCCAAACCTGTTGGACGGGTGTGAAGACGCGTGGGTCGACTCCTAGTGCTCGCTCGTTCGCTGGCTCGCTGCTCTGAGTATCCTCCGAGGAGACAGGTTGATAGGGTCTGCGGAAATCGGCCACCAAGAGAACCTCACACGACATCGCCCAAGGACGATGAACTGTACATTTTCTTAGGTGCCGCTCGAAGAAATTTTTATATTAGATCGTTAAATTCTCTTTCACATAAAAAAGCGTTACCCGCTATTAATTGCGGTTCGCAATAGCTCCATTTAACTATAATTAACTTCTTGTGTTATTACATCGGTACGTCATACTAAACTTAACATTATATACCCTACTTGGATCCCAACGAAATCCACCCATTTAGTTATTGCAATGGATAGAAAATTTCGACACTTCATGAGAGGTTTTTAACTTCGCCCTCAAATGATCAAATGTTTTGATGTGACCCAGATCATCTGCGGAGCCGGCGAAATTGTAAGAAATCGCCGATACCCGAAATCGGGGCACGTACTCGAGACATACCGACGTTCTCATCACAGTTCAATGGGATTTATCAAGGGGGCTTTGTTGCCTCGCAATAAGTGTGACCTCAGATTGTGGGGTAAAATTTTGATACAAAAGATCGCGCAGGTAGCCGTTGCGAAGGAAAAAAGTATCCAAATACAACCATGAGATCCCCGCGTTGTGAGCATTACGTCGCGCAAGAACGTATCCGCAGGAGAATTATCGGGGATTCCAACTTTTACCCAGAAATTAATTTAGAAATACCAAAGACTTATTGATTACAGGCTCAAAAAAAGTTTTGTTATATGTATTACCTAATTTATCTAAAATCAGTCCTTTCCTAAGGACATTTTTAATGCATCTTATTGGTAAATAAAAATAGGTTTTTGAAACAACTAATTTTTTTGCATAAAATTGTAAAGCATCTACACAAACTTCAAACTATTGACAAATTGATAAATATTCGATTTGATATTTTAAAATGAGGATTTTCCCTGCGACGCCACTGTCGAATGCGACAGTCGGATGTAATACCTAACAATGAGCGATTGAAAAAGGAGCACTAAAAGGATATTTAGGATTTTATAGTAGTTGTACGTGTGTACTAAATGCGTAAGGACAACTAGAGAATGAAATTGAAAGTATCGAATGCGAGGCAATGCTTTTAATCCTGGAGAATAAAGGGAATGTTTTGGATGATTTGCTTTCAAACTGTACAAAACGTTGCGAATTTACCGTGTGGTCTCTTCGTTGACATCCCTCTAAAATTGTCTTCTATATCTGCACTGTCTTTAGCAAGAAACTCATCCAATTATCAAAAATATTATCAAATTGACACTTAATTATCCATTAATTACTTTGTCCCTTAGACCATTTTGATGAGAATAATATATGTATAATGAAAGTAATGAGTATGAGGCGCATTTCATTCGCGCAGATCACGTCTTCAGTAACTCCTATCTTACTGTATTTCGCAAATAAATATCTTCAATTTGAAATGGTTGTTTAGATTAGAATCTGCTATTGCTTTTAAATGTGTCTCTTTTTTACGATTGGAAGAATCACGATTTCTTTCGTTTGTACAAAAATGAAACCAACCCATAGATATCATTGCCGCATTTTCTCGGAACGCCGTTCATCAGTGGGAGTCGAACAAATGTTCAGGAATACTTCAAGGATGAGAACGGAGGAAGTGTCGAAATATACTATCGTCGATAGCACCGGCATGATTCACACTTACAATTAGGTCGAAAGCGCTCAATTAATTGCTCCTCTCCATGTAGACACGGCTCGTAATTCTTTCTCATTGTTATTGAAAACCTTACAACACCAAACCATAATTATACTGAAGGATTGGCACGAAAAATAACACACCTATACGCCTCGTTCCCCGGGAATTGCACTCTTTATCAATTCCACTTTGATATTATTATTAGGTGTGTTGTACTACGCTCATTCATTCCCCGTCTGTATATTTATGATCGTTGTGTTCCAAACAAAAAAAAGGACAACAGAAATTAAACACTCTCGCAGAGGAAAGTCTTCTCTTATGAATGGCTCGAAAATATGTGTGGGGTAATCAGGGATTGTTACAATAAATGTTTTATTAAAAAAAAATTACCCGCATCACCCGTACTATTTTTCTACCAGCTAAAAATCAATTTAGCTTAAGATAAATAAAGAATTTGTCAAGTGTCGTTAATTCGCTCCGTTTGCAGGAAATATCTTATTAGAGTAATTGCAAATACATACTGTATATCCATTCGAAATTGATAGCATGTAATCGTTGCGATTTCGCCAGACATGCTTCGTCAAGCAGTCGCCGCCTCGAGCGAGTTACTTTTCAAAAAATACGAAAATACAACTTGGAAGATCGCAGAAATTATTATCTGGTATTTATGTTATAGTATCAATTTCATTTGTTAACAATTTAACGCTATTTCATAACTAAATTACCTTTGCTTGTAGTGTTTAATGTCCCACTAACTCCTTCTGTAATTATTCCTATAATAGAATGTTATTATATTAGAAAATAATTGTCTTTAATTAATAGAGTAGATACAATAAAAAATAAATATATAGCTAGTTTTTAATGATGAAATTAATACAGTTTTTGCTGTTACACATAACACAACTAGCGTGATCTGTCGTGAGTTTCTTCCTATACTTACCTTTGGTCTATTTTTTGATCCCCTTGTATCTCACCCCTTGTTGCATTTACGCAATTTTCTACCTGGGATACTTATCATGAGATGTCACTATCTAAGTCTCGAAGTTATGCGACCACATACACATTTTTTGGCTGAAGAACTTTCTGACACAAGTCCCTAATGGAATGAGTAAATGATGGAATCGACAACAATCAGGTAAGTTTAATAAAGAGCTTTAATTGTAGGACGACTTCCGAATCTACTTTCTCAAAGTAGTTCGTTAATGAAAATAAAAACGTTTCGTTTTGGATCTCTTAAGATCACTTCCACCTGATGCCGATTCGAGAAGGTGGTAAATCGGTCTGACAGCTAAAGTGCACGGATCCATCACTTGAATTAGTTCTATATTTTGCTGAATCATCACCAAAAAACCAACTAATTGAGTTTGAAAAATCGACGAAACAATTCACTTCTCCTACTCGCTGTTTGGTTTTTATTAGAAATATTTTTGGGATAAAATTTGAAGAATCTGGACGCGCCTATTTTGTGCTAAAAAGTAGTATTCAGGAAGTGTTTAAATATAGCTCACTTTACTACAGAATTTGTAAACATATGTTAGGTATTTATTTACGAAGAAAGAAATACATATTAATACGTTACTAGAATACTAAACCAAACATGCATTAATAAGTTTTTAAGTAGAATCGTCGATAATTGGGATTTTGTAACTTTAACAAGATATCTGTAAAATGCAGGCATGTAATCATCCTGTCAGTATCCGCATTTTTAAAAATTGTTTTGTTAAATTTAACTTTATAAGGAAACTGAACATTTAATTTTCAACTCTGTTTCGATCAAAATGTGTTAATAATTAACTTGAATTATAATAATCATTTGTTGAAAGTTAAGTCATCTCACGGTAGCGAGGAAGTTATTTTCAAGATAATAATAGCGCCGATACCACCAGCCTATAATTTCATTACTTTGTGCTCTTTTTAAAATAAAATTGTCAACGATTTTATAATTATTCAGGAAATTAATTTACAACATTTACGTTTTTTTCGCGTTCAAAATATCCCCTCTTCTAATCTTGAGCGAAATAAAAACGAGGCATAAAATTAATATGCGATAAGTTATGCGGCGTTCGCCTGCAGAAAGTTTCGCGAAATAAATCGTCTGGCCGTTGCCGATTAAAAGAAATACAAAAAAAAACAGGATTGCAAACATATTAACAAAAATTTTCAAGGAACTACTAATTTACCTGTGTGATTCGATCGGCCCTGTTTATGTTTGAGCTGGAGAAAGAATCGGTGGAATCAGGTCCTCATTCGTTATGAGCAGTTGACGTGCGACATGCAAGAACAGCCCCGCTTGTCCGCTAAGGAATGCTACCGTTCGATATTTATGGCCCATCTAGAATACATCCTATACCATCGATATAAGATAAATTGATACCTTTAAAAAATAATGAATCTTTGTTCGGTCGATAAAACAAAAGAGTTCTATCCGATGCCGGTATAAGAGGATTTTTTTCTTTTCTTACATTCATTCATGCTTTGCTTTGGAGACCTAAATAGGAGTTTTTTCGAAACCATTATAAAAAACCTGAAAAGGCAGCGAGATATAGCGCATATAGTCGTTTCTTTTTAATTTAATTGATAGCATCTACGTTGGCTCGATTAGGATAATTAGACGATTGGAGAGCATTAATAAAATTGGTGAATATTACTTCTGGAACGAACTCGAATAATAAAAATTTCAACCATAACAACTTCATTTTCAAATACCGAAGTTAACACCCGTGTTTTTAACTTTTATACCTCCTCCTGAAATCGCCGGGCAATTTGTTCAGCAAATTACTTTTTATTTATACAACCGCACATAAAATGATATTGTGTAATTAAGAGTCTTTTATCTTAAGATCGTGAACGGTTACGTCCCATATAAACATAAAAGCCCATATCAATCAGATATTTAAGCAAAGTGTATATACTTTGACGGTCGTTAATTTCGTAGGAAGCCGTAGTCGTAAAGTAACTTCTGACGTATATGCCTTCCCTGTAACTTGTTTTTGCCGTAAATTGGATTCGGGACCCAGATATATTGTAATAACAAAAATTTTTAATTCGGGAACGCTCCAATAACACAAACACCCCGCTAGCGATTATCTAGGAATGGGAAAAAAAAGTTGATTGCCCGAAAAATTGCGGTCGGGTTAAGTGGAGATTGGTAGGTAAAAAAATTAATTTCCCGAAGTATGCCAAACACGCTGACGCCCCTCAATTAGCATTAACGCGCACATATTTTAATTTGGTGGAGGATATTTTAATTTCGAGAGAGGATTGTAAGTTGAATCTAGATTACAGGGTACGTAGGTAGCAATAACAAGCCGAACCAAGAGGAACGGAATCAAGAGAGAGAGTACGTAAGAACTATTGACCATCGAACAGTTGAGAGAGTTGCTATCAAAATTAGGCCAGTATTTTCAAATATATTTGCCCATTTTATTATAGTGAATTGAAAATAGTCTACAGGAAGGTTTTAAATAAGGGTTAGTAGTAGGCAAATGGAGTTAAATATGAAAATACTGAAGTATAGACTAGATGTAAATAGGATTCACACCTTTAAGTATCGCCAATTAATAAACACCCTGTATGTAGAAGTTTTATACAGGCAAGTGCAAATTTGTACTTAAAATGGTTTATGGGTCCAACAAAGACAACTGCCATTAGTCTCATATAAAAGACAAAGAAAGAGTGTTATTGTGGGATTGCAACTTTCTCATACTAACCCACTGTTACTTTAATATAATCTTCTAACTCATCTAATTGTCCATATTAATGCCGTATTGACCTGTCTACCATTAGTGGTGATATTGAGTTTGTAAGCATTAGGATTCTGATTTCTTCTCTAGTTTAACCTCTGGTAATGGTTTCATGGATTCATCTGGATAGCCCTTCAATTAGTAGTTTAGTCATGGTATGGTGAATTTTTAATCGGGTAATCCCGGCCTAAACGATCGAGAAAGAATAAAGGAGAGAAGAGAAGAGAAGAGAGCAGAGCGCGGCCTTTCAGGCTGAAAGCAGCCAACATCACCGGTGGTAATAAGTGATATCAGTAGCCGGTGCGTCTAATGACCGGTCGCTGTATATCCAAAACAACAAAACAAACCGAGCACTGCATTTATCGGATCAGGGTGGGCGTGTGCACAGTAGCCGCTCGGTAGCCGGTAGCCGCGATGCGACTGCGACGTATACACACACACACACTCTGTGTACGCGTTCGGAATTCCAAATTTGAATTTTCAAAACCCCGGTCGCTCCTGCTCCTCGGAAGATGCTGCTCCGCTCGTCTGTCGATGATGATGGCTACGCCACCGTCGCCGGATACCCTAATGGTTTACACGTGATCTGGAATCTGGAATACAATGCTCGATGCCGTTTTTGTACTTTCGGTATTCGAATGTCGATGCACGAATTGCCCTAATGGGAACGTTTCGGCATTTTAAATGGTTCATATTAAAAAATAATCGGAATGTAATTATCAGGTGGATTCGCGTTCGGTTTAGAAAAATATTAATTCTTTCCTATAATGTCCTATAAATATACAATTATTTATCGAAAAGGCCTTTTGCACATGAGCAATTTTTAAATTGCTAAATATTGCTGAATAAAAAACTATCAAATCAAATTTATAGATTGCCAGCTAATGGGTAATTTAAAAAAATAATAGCTTCTCTCCCCAAAATTCCTATACACAAAATCGATTATTTTCACAACAATTAGGTAGCCAATAAGAAAAAAACTAGTTATAAGTAAACTATATTTTACATATAGTACTATTATTTAAGTAATCCTAAACGATTCTAATAGCATTAAAGGTGTCTGCACGTACTTCTACTTGCTTTTTTTCTTATTTTTACCATTGAGAAGAGCAATTCGGTTACCTGCATGGGCGCTATGCGATGTCCCGTAAGCATGGGCGCTGAAACCATCAAGAAATCCGGTTATAATACCTTAGGCAACACATATCACTTATATTATCTAACCAGTTTGACAATTTTGTGGACCATTTAAATTTTTTCTCTTTTTATTAGTTATATCGGTTCGACTCTGCATGCGGACACTTTAATGAAAGAAGTGGGATTACATTTTGTGGCGAGCACAAATATAATGGTTTCTTTCGAAATTTATTCGAATCCTGTTTTTTTCCTGATTTTTCTCACAATTAAATTTTAGAGTTATTTTTTTCAAAAAATGTAAGTACTCCTACTTCTTGACCATGCATTGTGCAGCTCGTTATAACTGATACACTATATTGAACCACTCAGATACAGTGGGTACTTATACGTAACGTTAATTTTATGGGTAAAAAGAACAAAACTGAACTGGATTCTTTATTTTTAGATTTACGTACGCCCATTAGTAAATTCATAAAAGACATTACACGTCTGTTTATTCGTCCGTCTTATAATAAAGACCCTCCCAGTAATGACTAGACAGTTTCACTGACGAATCATATTTCTTCGAGTAATTGACGAATAATGATCAAAAGCTAATGCAAGCAAACGATATTGCTGTTACCCAAAATACATACCTACACCGAGTCTTTTCTCTTATGAGCTTCTGCAGGGTAAAATATTAATTATAGCTTTTATTAAAAAATCGTAAATTAATTTTAACATGCAATACATAAATAAAACAGAAAAAATTTCTGTTTCAAGTAAAACCTCCTGGTCTGCATAATAGGACACACCATAATGTTACGCAATATTTCAACTATTCATAACCCACATATACCATTAAGGAATACCTTATTATATGGAAATATTGTAGCATCACAAAAAAAGGAAGAATTTCTATTAAAGAAACTAATGAACAACTTGTCCGCAGTATTTAATCGCACGGCAGTTTCCGTGAAAACAGCATGTGCTACCATTTCTCTAATTATCATAGACCGGTATGATATAGTTCGATTAGATCACCAACCCTCATCGTAATGTTAACTACTACACGGTAGGCATATTGGCGTGCATTTTTAATAATAAATAGTAAATTAGAGATCTGCCGGTAGGTAACGCCTGCGTAAGAAATGCTACTATTATTTTAACTAATTATGATACACACCGGCAAAATTACTCATTACATTAATTTAACGCTGAATTGATAGTACAGGAGAATTTAATCTTTTATTATAAAGAGCTTAACAATCAAGTCTTTATGTATATTTATACACCTATTATGAAATTATGTTATAACAAATTGTATAATTTATTAAGGAAATGCCAATTTGTTGAATATATTGTTGTAGGTGTTTATGTTAAACAAATTTATACTATACTCAAATCGAGTAAATGCTTAATTATTAATTATAAAGCTTGAGTAACTCACCAATCACTTGTATCATTAGTTCTATGAAAATCTATCTAGTACAAAATTGAGATAATAATTTTATCAGGTTATAAATTTACTGCGCATGAACTGAACTATAAGAAAACCGATAAATTGTCGAACAATGTGCTAGCAGTAACGCCCGTAAGAAAACTGTAGCAGAAATTATGTAACGATTTTTTATTTCCTTCGCAAAGGATATGGGGCATTATATCGCAGCTGTCTAACTTCTAATTGGAATATAAAATTCTTTCTAAGACGAAGCTTATGAGCCATAAGGGCTCGCAGTTGCATATCAATGACCCAGATACGATGCGCTCTAGACATGCCGGTATTTGAATAATGCCCAAGAATGCGTGCAATTAAAAACCAATACGAAACGATGACTATTTATTTTATACTTTAACAGCTAATTCGAAAAAATTGATAGTTAATTGAGGAGGAAATGGGCGATCAACGTTGGATATGGGGCAATTATTTATACTTGTATACCATTGCATGATGCGTGTGTTGAAATAAATGTGCAATTAATTTCAGTTATATTTCTGCTATATTTTGTAAACATTCGCGATCATTGAAAAAAATCAACTCCTAATGCGGCTTAAAAAATTCAGCAACACCTCATAAATCATCGCAGAAGAAATAAATAATGCCTACGACAATATAATTGAAGTTAGATAATACCAGTGAAAATAAATGGGTAGGTATTTATCCTAGCCGTTATGTATCGTTTTCATGGCACAAGAAATTATCGTTGTGTTACTATAACCCCGCGGGTTAGCGTGTAACCGCATTTACGTAACACTTACGCATCCGGGACATAATCCTGTCAGCCGGAATATTGAGTTTTCTCGTTTTATAAATAATAATTTTAATTGAGTCTTACTTCGAGCGGGTAGATCGTAAAAAATGAGAGTTTATCTCCAACATTGATTTTGACAGTGGCGACAAATTTAGTACAAACAGGCCGCCATGTTTACGAGACAGGCCCCATAAACAACGGACAACTGGATGGGGCAGCGCCCCGTTGTCGCGTGAGCTAAACACATCTCTAAAGTTATCGCCAAGATTAAATAACTTTACATGTAAAATTAACTTCACAATAAAATGAGCCGTTCGTTCTGTGAACAAGCTTTCGACCGCGCTGCGGATGTATCTGGGTATTCATAAAGTATCTCGCGGTTTTTGGCCAAAATACAATGACCTTATTAAAAAAAAAACACTTTATTCAACTTACTTACTAAATACATGAACCACGTTTTAATTCACACTTTCCATCATCATATAATCCCTAAGACTAAAATTATCCTACAACTTTTAATTGTACGTATATTTGCTGAAAAAAATTCGTCTCCCTGGCGTTTTTTAATTAGAGCCGAAATAAATTTTTTGAAACATGTGGCCCAGATGTAGCAATAGCTCTTAATCAGCGAAAATAGTAGGCCTTAAAAGTGAGCGCATTTTATTACCGAAGGGGCTGAGCGGAGGATTGCAATAAAATTAAGACTAAAAAGGGTTGTAGGATGTTTAAAGTAAGATGTTAGGCCGATTTTGCCCCACTGACTCGCTAATTGCTAGCGAGTTAAATGCTACACAGTAAATCGGCAAATCTTCAAAATTTCGGGTTTATTAAGACGAGGCATTCCCTTGAAGAATTTCGTCTCCTCGAGATAAGTACAACTTTAAAGCTCTACTGGTATACTTAAAAGATTACGATTATTTTAGTTTAAATAAGTTTTCATATGAAACGAAAACACGCACGAGATTAAAACAAAAACTTATTCATTACCCCCCGTAGCAATTTTCTTCTGCAGTATTATACGAAATAATCTGGAATCTGTGAATTATCCTACAATAATTTTGAACCGACTTCTCTTCATTATTGGAAGCACAAGCTCATAAAGTAAGTGAGAACTGATTAGAGAAGGTAACACTGTAGCCATACGCTGATGACCGTCTCACTAATTAACGTAAACAGCTATCTAAGCCGGCTTTTCCTTATCTTTGCTGATATCTTTTGATGAATGAACATGCGCAGTGTCTGGTCTCATTAAGACACCAACTTGGGTAGCACGATCTCCGCATGCTACCTGGGACGAAATACATGTTCTTGCTTTTTTCACAAAAAGAACTGAAATTATTCTGTTGGAAACCCATAGCAAAAGCAATTATACGTAGGTACGCATTAAATGAGTTTTTCTCATTCGAAAATTTATATAGCGTAACAGAAACGGTTAGATTTAATTGCCGGCACAGCTTCTAAATAACCGATGGGTGAAAAAATACTAAATACAAGCGATAACAGTAGTCGATCTCAACGACAACAACCAACCGCACAGTTATTAAACAATTGGCGCCATTAATATCCATGAAACAATAGAATTAATAGGTACGTTATTATCGTTTATCAAATATAAATCTGGGCAAAAGCAACACTTTGTCTTTACCTACTGCAACACGTACATAGGCGTACCATTCTTTTATGACTTCAACATTCAAATTAACCCAACTCTTGATGGAATGAATAATCAAATTTCAATACAAAATCTACTATATGATAACAAAAAAGATATTGACCCCCGTGAGAAACAGATAGGATACGTCAGTGATTCCAGGGCTTATCAAAACTAGATCTGGACGAGGCAACAACTAACACTCAGTCGAGTCGCAGTCGTGGTAAAGAAACAAACGTTACTTGTAATATGCACCCTACAGCAACAGTCACTTATTACTTTAACTGCAAATCAAGTACGTTCCGATCGGACATCTTAAGGCACCATTATTAGTAGACTTATACATGTTAACGATAACATCGATAATTCTCATTTGGTATGTTTGAATTACAGTTCCCACACATTACACGGCAGCTCCGTGCAGACACGACATCGATATCGATAATCAACGATCTTAATTTAATAGTACGCTTGATCCCTGACCGTCCATCCAAGATGCCGTGTTCGTGGAAATCTTTCCACTGTTTTGGCGGTGGTCTAATATTTTTTTAGAGATCGTACCGTCCAGTAACGTCATTACAACGGGTAATTTATTGAGATTTGCAGATAAAGAATAGAAACACCAGCTTACTAGCTGTAGACAGTACCCTTTCCTACCCTTTATATGATGACTATATCATTTAGCTAGTATGAGAAATTTCCTCGATTAATTATACAAATTTCCAGTTGTATTATCTTCTTTATGTATAGGGAAAGAACTGTACAGAGCAGTTTTCGGGAAAATTCCAGCTAGCGTCCATAAAGCGTCCCTTAAAAGGCAGCCGCCGGTTTCTAATCGCGACAAGAGGAAAGGTCACGTTCCGAGACGGGCCATTGAGTGGCTGGATTAACCGAGCGCAAAACGGTGGGCGATGAGCAAAAATTCAGTACGTTTTCTCCAATTACGAGGAATTTAAATACAAACATAACTCGCGTGATCCGGCGGGATTTCTTCTCGACTCGCTCATTAATTGCTTTTAATGTGTTGATTCCAAGTTGGCGCTGCGGAAAAGGATTAGAGAAAGTTGGAAGTTCGGCGGTCTTATCTCGGCGAAGTTTTCGTTGTCCCGGGAGTTTAATGGCTCTGGAATGAAACAAACCCTACATTTATGTAAACTTATGTTCATACAGTACCTACAATAATGTACATGCATGTACCAAGTAGATAATCCTATATAAGCTAATAATTTATTCAATACTATATACTGGATAATGTTATGCTCGATTTCACCAGCTACTTCTTTAAATTAGAAAACTGATTTGGGATGTCCTAAGTACAATTTGCGTTTCACTATGCTCTAAGTAATATTTAAAGGTGATTGGAAATGCCTAAACTTAGGACAGCTCACTTGGCTTGCCTAAGAATTTAGGAAATACTTAACCATACTTTTCATCTTTAGCAGACTTTAGATGACAATCTCACTTGAGATTAGTAGAATTTATAGTATTATTAGCAAATTAAAAGTTAAAATAAAATAACTCCTTAAAAATTCCCATTAACTTTAACTGTGATATAAAAATTTTATTGGCGATTGAATGTAAAGATTCAATATGTCACGCTATTGGTTTCTTTCACGATTCCAAATTGATAAAATTGCCGGTGATATTTTATTCGCGCGGAATAAAAAATTACCCTTATTCTAACAAAAAAGGATCTAACAAAGTGTCGGTCATCGATGTAAATCAATTGGAAGGGCGAGCCGGACAAATAATCTGTCTTATTTGTCAGGATAATGTGGAAATAAGGGTCTGGAAAAGGAGAAAAAACTGACCATACGAAAGCTGCACGCTTTTTTCGCGGTGTTCACCCTTCTTTAGTGTTTTTGCCGCTGTTATCAAGGGTTCATTTAAAAAAAGCTCCATGCGTTTTATTGATAGTTCAGTTATTTTTGTGAAACATGCCCGGGTTTAAATTTGATATCAATTGAACCTATATAATTAGAAAAAACATTCTTTAAGAGCTTCGTGGTTTTTATTACATTTTTAATCTTCCTTTTACTTTCGCCATGGCAATGACATTTTACTCGATTAGACTCAGTTTATGGAGCACTGTACTCCTCTCAGACGCAATAGCTTAATTAGTCGCTATCGTATCTTCTTTACAGTTACAACCCTTCGCTAAGAAATGCACCAGAGGCGTCACATTTTTAATTAAAAAAATAATAAATTCATTTTCATCAACCAAAATCAAAAAGCAATTGTAGAATTTAAATATTTGAAGAACGCCTGACAACATTACAAAGTGTTTCAAGATAATTTATAAGTGTGTAATTTAGAAATAATTGCAAGTATATAGATTATTCGAGAGTTAAGTACCCCTGCCTGTCGTTTCACGGTTTAACGCTCTTAATAAATAGTTCGTAATTCGCTAAAGGCTAGCATCTAGGAACGACTCTGGCGTGGAAAACAGGACCTGACGCAAAAGTCAAACAGTAGCAGAACCTGGTTTACCCACGCATATCCCGTCTCAGAGCGAAGCTGGCGAACGAGCGCAGCGGTTTCTCGAAGATCGCCACTCGCAATCATCGCCCTACATGACCGTTCACTGAACACTCATGTTCTCGCGCAAAAGATAAACCAATAAAAATAATCGGCCGATGAGAATTTATGCAACTTCGCCACGGCTGCCTCCTTACTTACTTACATCTTAATGCTCTTAAAACTCACTAATTGACAATTAAGGTCCGGATTCTTTCTTTATATATGGCCTCTTTAGGGCCCGATAGGTTGGCGAATTAGTGGGAGAGGAGAAATATATGATTCCGATATTTAAACGAGCAATTACGCCTCTACGAAGGATTACAAAAAACAATACTAAATTAAGCGCCTTGCTTATAGGCAACCCTTTATACTCGGGTGTTATGTTGGTTGCATCTTCAATTTTCTAAGGATTCTTTGGCCATCGATAATCCACTCCACGTTTAAACACACCCTGTATGTCTACACGACAAAAGTTAACGTTTTAATTCGAACAAACCAACCAAAGAATCGACGTCTCTCGAATGAACTCCCTGAATTATTTTCTAATAGATGCGATAGAGGCGATACTCTCGAGATATAATTCAGTTGTCACTTGAATAAATGATCTCTGTAGAAGGTAAAACATCTCTTAACAAATAAGTTAACGAGCATGCATCCGGTGATAATCCATCTAGTAGTCGGTGACATACGAAACATCATAGGCGGCTGAGGAGCGTTGCGCGCGGGCAGGTGGATTTTTTTTACCGGAGCCACCGTAAAAAGTACAGCGGCGTTTGTCTCATCGATATTATCAGTTGATATCGGGCTGGTCAATTATAGGTCATGCGGTTCCGCGGCCAGAACTACCGGAGGAATTATTATTATTACCCGACGGGTGGCTGCGACTCTGAATGCATACGGGGACTTTTAACGGCTTTTATTCCAGGAAGTAAATTTTCGATAGAATTAATTTACGGCTACTTTAATGCGACATAATGGTTGGGATGATGAGTTATTTGCTGGCGCGAAATTGTTATCTTCCACATTTATTTCGACAACATTCCTGCTACATTGGAGACACGTTCTGGCTTTATCTATTTGCTCTATACAGGGTGTTCCTTCAAAAATATGCTAAAATTCATGAAGAGACTCATGAAGTTTTTTCCTTAAAATGGGTTCAACAATCACCCCCTTTAGCATGTCATTAAGGAACACCCTGTATACTAGTTGGAACAAAACCCCAAGATTAATAATTTTGCTAAATTATTTTTCACCTAAACGGCTCTCTTTAATACCATCCAAGTAATGTTGAATTAAATTTTTAAAACTTCTACTTACAATTGCAAGTACCTACCTCGTTGAAATTAAATATCTTCATCGAGACGAAGAGAAATAAATCTATAGGTGATCAATTCACACTAACCATTATGATAGTGAAAAAACTCGTGTAAAATGTGAAAACATTATCCAGAAACGTTATCGATGAGCCTAAATGAAATTGCTCCAATAAAAGATCCATTAATGCCATATACTGCGAGCAACGACCAATGAATTTAGATTTATTCAAAAGCATTCGGATCGAGGTGTGCACCATTTTATAGTTAAGACATCAATTAGTTTTTATCATTTGTAACTTTTGATTTAATAGTTTGAAAAGTATGCAAATGTAAAACGTTTGCGCTCGACTCGATTGCACTTTAGTCATGCTTGTTATTTGGATGTGTTGAATGTTTAACGAGACAATAAAAGTTCACTTTATTAATTTATTTTATGGAAAGCGCAATCATAATGAAGCTTTTAAATTATTTTATGAGTTATTAATGGAGCCGCTTCGGAATTTATTGTGTGATTTGTAAGTGATGGCACACTTATCCGGCTACAGGAGTCACGGAATTGTAATTTATTACGAATTTTTCGAATCTGTCATATAATTTCTAAACTTGTGCAGTTATTACTGCATAAATTAAATTATAAATAATTATTATATAGTTTAAGTAGGTATCGTTTAGAGCTGGTAATTCATTAATTTCTTAATTAAATGAGTTTATACACGTGCCATATTTACTTAACTTTGAAGTTCGCGCAGGCCACGTCTACAGCTATTACTGTCGATCTGTATATTAATAAGTAGATATCTACAATTTTTAAGATGATTTGAATTAATCGTAATCTTAAATTAAATTTCTCATAAATTATATTAAAAAAAACAAAATTTAAAAAATTATGTACATATTGGTAAACATTTTATAATTCCATAAAATTATCGTCAATAACCTGGAAACTGCGTTTATGTTTTCTTAATTTTTTCGTCTTATTTCTTGTATAATCACGCTCCGAATCACGTACCCACCTATCAATTAAAATGTAAATAAATATGGAAATTCAGACTAACAGCAAAAGCAGTAGCAGCTATTAAATAATGTTTACGTTTCACTTAAGCGATCGGCATGAAATTCGAAAAATTCTAATTTATTCAAAATACAAAATTATAGCATTCGATAAACCAATAATTTCTCACCTTTTTATTAAGGAAATAATTATATTAGCTGTAGCGCCGTTTTCTGCAATACTGGTGCTTAATAATTATAATCTCGCATGGTAACGACAGTAGCAGTTCAATTTATATCCTACTAATATGGAATTCGTAGTATTGGCGATGATATAAAATAATTTTTTGCGAATAAATATAAAATTTTATTAATTTAGGAATTATAAAGCGAGTAAAATGTTAAGTATGATCTTGACCTTACGCGAGTAATATTTACCATCAAGAATATAAAGATTCTGTTTTAATTGATAATAAATGTTGTAAATAAAAATATAATAAATTATATCTATTAATATGAGGTTAAGTAACAAACTTTTATATTCTTGGAAACACACCTTTAAAAAACATCCGTAAAAAAACAAAATAATTTTTCAAGACCGCTTCAATTCTTTTGTAATAATACAGTATACTTCCAAGATCAAGGATTCATGTTGTAAGCATATTTCGAACGTTATGTTAAACAGTCGATCGTATCAAAATGTGACCTCTCGACCTGCTCACCACCTCCTGCCGCGCAGATAGCCTTTCACAAACTTGTTTTACGTCTAGTAGTCGTCCTAACAGTCCTCCTAGTACCTAATGAAATTTTTAACGCCAACCTCCGATACTACACCGACTTTATACTAAAACAAACAGAGTGGATAACATCCAATTTTATATTTAAAGTATTTAATAAATATTCATCAAAAAGCATTTAAAATTGAAATTATCAGCGTTCATTCATAACCGCTGGTACTCAAACTCATTCATCTTCTCACCGAGAAAAGAATAGGTATTTATTATCCCGGAGTCGTTACTTTTACTATCACTAGTCTCACAAATTCAATGCGTTGTCTGGTGTGCTGCGTACCGGCCATTTATGTAAATTTCGTTTATTTGTTGAACTCGATGATGAAGCAGTTAGGTGATCACTTACGCGCTTCGGATTCGTTTCCATTTCGTATGTCCCACGATTAATGCAATTAATTAAATTATTAATTAGAGTGTAGATGCGTATATTTGAAATTCTATACCTGGTAATGTAAAAATTTACAATTTTATGTAAAAAGAGGGTTTCGTTGTACTCAATTATGTACCTGGTATACAAATCGAATCATCATTAAGTTGAAACGGCGCAAATTACTGCACAACAATTCGCCACTCCTTGTCGTGAATCATAAATAATGATTGCAAAAAATCCAAGTGTTATTATAGAAAAAGTTTATAATTATTGGCTTTTTTTTTCTAAGTAATTACCGCTTGGAAAATTTAGAAGTGCATAGGTACCGAATGAACGCAAGCCACTATAAATAGTTCTTGATATAATCATATGCTTTTATCTACGATTGAAAATTTTATCTGCCTTTGCATATAAAGCGCAATGATTAAATCAATGCCTTAGTACTTGGTATTTGCATGTTTTGGGTCAAATATTAGAGAAAATGAAAGTTGATAGTTATGGGAAAAATTCAATGACCCGGAGTCATCTTCTTTATGCGTTTCTCGGAGAAGGTTTGGTCATTTTTACACCTGTCCTGATGTATTATACTATTGCTCTAATAACCCAATGTTATGTTAAGCACTTATCACTAATAGTACAAGAAAAACTAAATACCCAGAATTTGTTCAGTATATTTGAACAGGGTCTTTACAACACAAGATTCTAGCGGATTTCTCTTCTATCGTATATAAAAAGAAGTCGTCTCGGGTGGAGAATCGCCCGCCTACAAGAATGCCACAATGTAAGTACGCTTCGCGAAAGCGCCAAGTTAGATAAGCCGGAGTTCTTACTTCTAATTTTTTAATTAAAAAGTACCTTGACGGAACAGGTTTGCGTTACGGAGTGGTTAGGGGGACAGGTGTTTTAAAGCGCTATTAGCGACCCGAAAATATCTGATAGTGAATCTTCACGGCGTTCAGGTCCGTATTTCCGGTCCACACGGCCACTTCCTATCGCGGCCATATCTTAATGACCACTTTGAACGACTCGCTTTTCAACTAAAGGTGCACTCTTGTCGTTATGGCTTAATAAATCATTGGGAGCACTGACACTTTTGTTTCAACAGTTGTATTTGCTTTTTTGGTCGTTCGTTGTATTTTTTTATTGAAATTTATACCTACACAAATTCCTATTTGTTTATTGATAGTAAGCTTGAAGTTCGTCTAATAAAATTTGAACCAGATTCCTGAAAATGAGTGTTTTTTTACTACCGATATTAACGAACCGTTTCGTGTGAAACGTTTAAACCGTTTCGAAAAATTATTGTGTAATCACATTCGTTATTTATTTGTTTTTATTAACATTCGAAACGATGTTCGTAACGACGAAGAGGACGTAGGCTGTTTGGTTTGTAGTTGGTGCGAGTATATAAAGTATAAAAGCGTGTTCTGGTCTTCTGCTTCCTCCTTATTAAAAATTCGGAGTAATTTTGTGGCCAAGGTCGACACGACTATATTTTAGTAACTTTATTATCCTATCCTATTTACACCTGGGAATTTAAATAAAAAAGTATATTAGCGCTATTTCGTTCGGCGCATGCACGATGCAATTTTGAGGTATTATATCCACTATATTGACACTCTAATTACAGCAGAGAATGCAGCCAATTTTATCTAAATACTTGTAAAATAGTAAATAAGTCAGAATGTACACAATAATAAAATTATAATATAAACAATAATATACGAGTATTCTGTAAGTATGTACTATGTCTGTGTTTGTTTTTAAATAACACAATTAATGGATTAGCATAAAAATACTGGCTGTTGCCCACTCACCTATTGTTTATGCTATGCGTTGACGGGATTTCCACGAGTTTTCTTGATAGGTAGTAAATGACTTTGACAAATGTCGTTCGATAATTACTTATCTTTTTATAAGTAAATATGCAAATCGTTTAGCATACTCGTTTACAGACGTTCGTAAATTGCAAAGTAGTTTTAATTGTATCACCGTTGCTCCAGCAGGATTTATTCAATTTGCATTTTTTTCAAATTGTAATGCTCATCGCGTTTTAATCGAGCAATCGAAAAAATGTTTCTATTAGTTACCGTTTAATAAAAACAAAATAATTCTGGCGGATGAGTAAATAAATCATGCATTGACAGCTACACAGCATATTTATGTATTAAGTATGTTAGAAATGTTTTGAAGTTCCACAACGCTCGGCCGGAATGCGAGAAAACTCGACAGAAAAGAAATCTTGCCTACAGATACATCTCTATGGACAATGTTTAAATGTTCGTTTGTCAAAGGTGTTTACACGGACCGGGGCTCGATGTTTCGATGCCTATCATCCATTTGGTACCTACGACGTTAGCGAACTAGTAAAAAAAATGTTCAAATGGAATGTAGTGGTTGCGTAACCATTTCCACACATCCATGTGCCCACGTAAACAATGACATAGAATTGTCGAGGAAAACTGGTTATGGAGCACCGAGTGGCCTTATTCTACTCGACCTCCGATCCGATCGCTATACAGATGGTCGCGACCCGACTGCACTAATCCGACGGATTTAAATCTATTTCTCATTAGCCCGTTAATTTATTTACATCTCTCCCGACTAGCTACCTAATAACTAATTTTATTGCGGGTAATCTACATAAATACATCAGCTATATACATCACTAAACGGTTTGACAATATGAACTAATTCAAAACATCTAATTTTTTATTCAATTTTATTGACGACTATAAATGAGTGCATATATTAAAAGTTTTAGTAATAGAATAAAAATCTAAACACCTGGATTTTATGTCTTTTTAGTTTAAGTTGGCTTCTTCTTTGGTACGGAACTTGTTCATATAATTGAGAAACTAAATACAGTAAATCCAATAATAAAGTGTTTACTATGGATCGCTTCATTAGCACGCGATCCATCAGTATACGCTTCTTCTATTTTTAGATTTAGGTTACTCATATAATTGATGCACTCTGATCCAAGTTGATCCAAGTCTCAAATGCACCTATTTACTTCGGTATATTACACGCACAGCGGGTTTTTCACGATGAAAACCCCCATTTATCTCCACGGTTTGAGCCGCACGCCGTCAACAATTAACAAACGTGTGAATGTGAAAAGCATAAAAAGTGCAAGCAGCTGTTTCTTCCACAGTACGGCAACGGACAATTCATTCTGTTACATTAGATTTCAAGTCAGTTGTACATTTTCTGAAAGTGCACCTGTCTTAAGGTCAACGTTTTTTCGATGGATTTATTTTCCGAAACTTCCTTTCAACGAACATGATTGGCCGTAATGATAATGCTAAATGTAAGGGATCATCCTTATACCGTCGTGACTCGCATGTTTTTAGAGCTAATTTAAAATTTATTATTCCGAAAAGTGAATTTGATTACCTAGTTTCCTCTACAATGATTTACTGAATTTATATTTCTCCATGTCTTCTAAAGTAATTAACATATGTGCATATTAATGCTGAGATTAACGCTAAGAATAGTGCAAAAGGTTCGTGCCGGGATATGGCATTCTCTTCCCCGTAAACACCTTTCTATACACTGCGAGTGCCAGTCCTCTGCACACGATTACATCACCTTTGGCGACAAATTCAAACTGCAGCTCTAAAGATTTTTATTTAGTGGCACTTAATCTTATTAATTTCCTTATAACCGCTAATTATTATTATTGGTTGAGTTTCAATAAATGTATCAAGGAGAAAATTCATAGGCGTTACTTGAATTAATGACCACTAACTATAATTGGTAGGTAATACTAATCTATTAATTGTAATAATAATGCGGAATTGAAGAATTTATGTTTTCGATGGTTTTTCTATTAATTCCTGCTCTAATTGGTTAGAGAAATTTATTAACTAATAGTATGTGCTCGGTCCATTTTGGTTATTTATTTCAAATGGAGTGACGAATAAATTACAAACGTCCATTCAAATAATTAAAGCGATCATTCTCGATAAGCCATCTCGTGCTTTCCACAGTTACTCATGGCTCTGTCTTTTGTGGTTTCTTTATAAAATAAACACGGCCACTGAAAAGTAAATACTATCATTATGATAATGGATATCAAATAATTTGACCGCCTACTCGTAAAGAGAAGCAGTCGCGTTGTACTTTACAAAAAAAAAGTTTAACCACAAACTAGTTTAATGGAGCAGGTGTGGATTAGGTGTATTTACAAAAAAAGAATCGAAAATATTATGTAAATTAATTTGTAATAAAAAAAGTGTTAATGTATTGCAATGGTTTTAGAAGTTCATTAACTTCATTTTCGTCTAAAATTATTGTAATTGCCATAAAAATAGTTTATTTCAATAAAATATATGAAAATATGCATTTAATTGAGACAATCCTGTTGCGTAACGATAACATATAACATTTGTGGGAAAATTCATGACGGTTACCTATTGGTAATACTGAGAATAAAGAAAATATCTACTAATAGGTAATTCCAGTGATATTTGTTTATACTTTCCATGTTATTCCGACATTCGCGGTTTTGAATTATGCAGTGAAGGTATATATTTAGCTATATTTACGTAAGTACAATAACCCATTCTTGAAATACTAACGCATTTTTCGGAAAACACTAGACTAATAAAATTCGAGCTTTATTTTACTTTGCAGGCGTAATTTTGAGTGTATGGCAAAAAATAGTCTGCATTGTTAGAAACAATAATTTATTACAACAATTTCTCGTAATTTAGATTTCAGGGATAAAAATAATGTGACCTAAATTATTAACATTCGATGGAACATTTAGGTTATTCAATCGCGCGTTAGTTAATCTATTTACTTATGTAAAATAAATTGATCATCAAGCGTGGTCGTCTGGTCAAAAATTGAGATAAAAGAGTCAATTATCATAATTATTAATTATTAATTTTCTAATGATCACTTTAAACCGAGCCATTTGAATAAAAATTAATCTTTATTACAGGCGTATTTGCATATTTGTATTGATTTATTTTACTCGCCTGATCAGAATTATGTAGTCATTTCTCTATTGGTTAATTTAAATATTTCGAATAGTAGCGACGAATAATTTAAAAAAATCGCAATTAAAAATGACCTGCAGGCATTGTTAGGGAACATATAGTTTCTTAAATATGTACATTAAATGCGTATTTTTTATTCTGAAACCTACCTTTGACATTAGCGGAGCGTGTTCGTTTATTGTTTTATTATTCTTGCACCTAAAGGTATAATTTGAGGAATTTTTTAATGGAAATTAAATTAGTAGGTATCAATTAAGTTTGTAATTCATTTGATTTACTAATTTTTGATAAATATTTTGATTTAATAGAGGAAAATTGTAGAGGACAAATAAGAAATGCAATAACCTGTATACTGTTATTATTTTCATAACTGTGGCTAATTTCGTGAGATATTGGATTTCTTATATCGGATATTTTCCTGTTATGAATAAAAATGCTATTGTAATATTTTGTTGTAAGGACTGAGATTTGTGACATCTCGTAAATACAAGCTCACAGCCTTGTAAAAAAAGCAAACAACAACAGCGTTATTTATATTTATTTGTTTAAGGAGAATTTTGCTAGCAATATATCGTAGGATTTAACTACCGTATTCAACAATTGACAACGGCAATGCGTATATTGCAGACTCTCCGATGAATTCTGTGAAGTTTATACGTGAGTTATTTGGATAATATCCCAGCGATAAAAATAGCGTTAGTTAGATAATAAGTAGGATAAGATGGCAAGTGGAAGATGTATGTTGCAGGAAGGCCTTCATCAGCCAAGGTCTACACGATCCGCCTCCGGCTACGAAGAGCAGTTAACATTCACCTCTAGATCTTGTCAATATTTTAAATAATATTAGAAAATAATCCGTCCCAACTGAGCGGCAAACGACCACGTATTTCGTCTTATTTTATTTTTTTATTTATTTTTATTACGTCAGTAGCTTGTCGCTCGTTTTAATGGGACATTTTCACAGAGACATCTGTTGGTTCAACACCGGCCAATTCCTCCTTAGATTACCGATTTTAATAGCTTTTTTATAAAAATTATCGAACGCATTTTTCATCGGAATCATTAGATGGAATCATTTAATAGGGATTAGAGCCGGGCACACGTATTCCAATGATTTGGTCATAATTCCCCTTCATCCTGTCGTTTCCCTTCGATTTTTATATTTGGTAGTCCTGGTGATGCCTACACATTGATATTTTAAAATCGAATTTTTAAACCGTTATTTTTACATTAATGCAAATTTTATACCTACAGCTATTTCATCTGGTTTATTCACAATTTTAAGAACAATTTGATTCCACATATAGGTGTTTTTCACTTGAAATTCATAACATTAACAAATTGTAATTATTGTGAATAAAACAATTTTGTATAAAGGAAATAATATATAATTTAATGAATATCTATTAAATAAGAAACATATATCACTTTTCGTGTCATCATTTCTACTAGAAGTGTTCCCTCTCAATTCGAACATGCCATTGCTCACTGTCAATCGGAGTCGACTCCGGCTCCCCCGGATCATATTGGTTATGGTCCTAACACCCGATATTGTCATATCACTGCTGATTTATGTAATTGTATCGACTTTTCTTGCGTCCTTTTCCCGAAATAATACGGCGGCCTACCGTCTGCCACTCTTGGTTTTTCTCTGATTGATGATCTGATACATTTCACTCGGTAATCTGGTTTATGAACGGTCAACAACTCAGCGTTTCTTCGGCGGAGGGTTCGGGATTATCGGTTTGTTTGTTTTATCAATTAATTCCGTCTATCATTAACCGCCTAAAAGGAAATTTATGTATCTACTCGGATTTAATAAGTAAAATTTTGCGGTATGGATATTTTGGGAATCCGCTCGGTCTCATACCGAAAATATTTAATATTTCATTACTCCAGCAGGACGTACACTACTTACGGAGGAATTTCTTCTAATTGAATGAAATAGTCTGTCTCGAAGTAATAAAGTCGTATCTCAACATCAAATTAGAGTAATTTCAACCCTTCCTTCGGCGACCGAGGAATGTGCATTGTCATTTTATGCGGAAGGGTTATTTTGTTGGACCGCAACTGCGGCTCGTAGATATGTAGCTGTGTTTTTTTGGAAAATAAAGTTTAATGTTATTTTGAAATTGTTTGTTTGTTAAATAAGATACTCAGGGTAATGTATACATTGTAGAAAATTGTAAATTTCTCGATATATAGGCTTAATTTTCCGCTACATTAATTTCTAACTATAAATAGTATGAAATCTGTTAGATATAAAAAACGATAAATTATCACCGAATTTCTTTTTAGAAAAGGTCCGCAATCGCATCGAACTTTTTCTTCAAAGTTCCTGTTATACTGGCATTCTGACACAAAAATTTGCATTTTTCCGCAGTTTTTCAAACGACATTTGGTCATTGGAAAGAACCACATATTTCAGATAGATATATAAAAAAACACGACAAATGTGCGGTAATTTTTACCGTTACGATATATAATTTACCTGCCGCGAAGAGCTGGATTCGTAAAGGTCACTACTAAACTGGCCACAGGAATAAAATTTGACCCGAGAGGAGTGAAAGTTGAAGATTTAATATGTATTTATTGCCACCTAATGTCACATATGTTGTCGACGCCTTCTGGCATAACGATTTTCGAATTTTCATATCAAAGTAATCAGTGACGGTGTATTTGGGTATTTAATCTAATTCAAAAATCGCAACCCTCCCCCAAAGTATGTACCTACACATTCATTTTATTCATTGCTAGAACTTGGAAACATTCCTCGATTGATTTCTATATGGCATTAAAAGTTATGCAACCAAACTTGCACATGTGGTATTAATAAAGCAAAAATCTCAACACAGTAGCGTATACAACTTTGAGGTGATAAAAAATAATATTCAACATTTTTTTGTGGATTTAATTCGGATAAAATTAACCAATTTGATTTCCCATTGGGGCGCCACTGGAGCAGATATATTGAAATGTTCCGTTTAATGGGCGCGACAGAGGAAAAATGGCTTCGGTAATGTAATTAATTAGATAATGAAGTGTTTTTAGATGTATCGCAAAGGAAATCTCTCAAAACTATTTAAATTGATTTGGTTTTTCTCCGATAAATTCTAAATGGTCAAGTCGCGTTTAGAAAACTTATTCTCGCCCATTTATTGGGTATTTATCCGTTATCTATTTGACCGGTCCTTTTTTGTACACTCTTCGTTTATGCATAGGCGTTATTAATTTATTCAACGTGGATTTTACTAGGTCTCCTTATGGATGCACAATGCATCAAGATATCGGATGAAAAATATTTCTCTGCTCCAGGTTCACGGGAGCAGTTCACCAATTTCCTGATGTACTTTTAATATTGGATGACAATGGTCCCCCGTTGGCGATAAAATTCCTCATAAACCGCCCGAAAGAAGAAGCGCTCTCTGCGAAGAGTAATACTATAATTGCTTTACGTGTTGTACATACAAATTTAATATACAAACTGAAAGATTTAGTTGCTCTTTGACGTGAAGTTGAAGAAAACCATTTTTAAAATCTCGAGGGTGGATGGCCTCCGGCCGCCGCTTAGAAAGTATGAATTAAACGGTTAATAAATCAGTTGCATAAACTGCAAGCGAAAGTCATTAAGTATCCTAGTGACAGTCCTAACGATTTGATAAAGAAGTGCCAGAAAGGGTTGAATTCGGAACGTAGCCTAAGGCATCGGAGCGTACATTGCATTGGGGTGGCAAAGGGTTATTTCAATACCAGTACGCTTTATAAATTTCTCTTTAGGCTTAATTAGGGTGAAAATTGCTTCTTTCGGGATTAACGGTATTTTTCTGTCGAACGTCTTTTTAGCAACAATAAAAACATTAATTCGGCTAATTTGCTTGAAGGGGCATATATTAGAAAATATTATGTCATATATCACAAATAGATACCTAATTATTGTATTTTTATTGTATTGGCAATTTAATAAAAAACATTTTTTAACATACAGTCAAACCGATATTTTAATTGCTTAATTGCAGTCTCGATAATTTATTATGCATATTACAACTCCACGTTTTAAAAATAAGGAAAATAACAAATATAAATAACGGGGTAATTGGAAAATTATTTTGAATGAATATCAGTAAATCGGATTTTCGATCGAATAAATCACGAGCAAAATAGTGATCACCTAACCGGTTAAAAGCAAAAATAATGACATTAAAAATAATTTAATAGAGACAAGTTACATTCAAGTACCCGCTATTGATTTATAAAATAATTGCCAATTTAACGATTGTGTAATAAATAATTACGGATTAATGGGATAAATGCAGCTACTTGTGACGCAGTTGATAATATAATTGAGGAATTGTAAAATTTATGGCTGTAAATGTATCTTTAGCTCCATCTTAATTCTATAAATTTTCTCACGCGGAATTTAAACTACGAAACAATGCGTCATTACAGATTTCGAATGCTGCGGCTTACGTACAAAAAAATTAAATTAATTAAAGTTTACAAGGAGATTAAATTTGTTCAATACTTAATTTGCCGCATATCGAGCTTCATTTTGATGAGGCCTTTTTCATCCTACCTTGATCTAAAAAGTAGCTAATTTGCGTCTTTTGTTATAAAAAACATTATCTAATTAGTCGATTTTAGAATATGATGGAGTGATTAAACATACGGAAACTCTTCTCTCTTAATTTTAGTATGAATATTCATTTTAAAAGTTTTTATACTTCACCTAACGATACGCCATAATCTTACCTCGAGATCGCGGAAACGCCGGCGAAAAGACAGATAAACTTAAAAAACCACCGTAATAAATAAAAAAGGATTTCATTTTATGGTACAGGAACCGCTCGTTAGTGTGTTGTTTTCTGTTTAATTACCATGACGAAATTTAAAACTTAGGCAATTCAGTTATATCAATAAATAAATAAAAGGCCGAATTCTCCGTTAGGCCGATATCAGAACTCGAATTTCGACAGATCCGGTTTCAGGATAATAGCCAAGGTCAGTGCCTTTAAGAGTACATCATTTGTATTTTTTGTGTAAATTTAACTAATCAAGTACCTTTACGCTTAGCTTAATTTGTATAAAGTGTATGGACGCTGTTGTACGAAAAAAATATCCAAAAAAAAGAAACCGATCCTGGATTTCGCTAGCTCAGAACGGCCCAAATGGTCGTTCACATGGTTCAAGGAGATCCACACAAAGTTGTTCGTTTCATAATACGAAATTTATCGAGATACTAAAATCTGAAGAATCTCGTTTTTTCAATATTTGTACAAGCAGTGCTATAATATTTACTGACCACTGTCAATACACTACTGTCAATATTAAATTTGTTCTTCAGTGTTAGCTTTTGCCCGTCATTTGAAGAAGAGACTTCACAACAGATTATGTAAACTACCTTCGCTGGGTTGTGTGTAGGGCTCGTTCGCCCAAACACATGGTGGGTTTAGATATTTTTATTAGTGAATGTTTTAATTTATCAATTAATTATTAGTGTGGTAATTCCCTTAAAAATTAGGAAATAAACCATTCAAAAATAAAAGCGATTTCTATACCGAATTATTCGAGCACGTAACGCAACGTCCTCATGATGGATTATTTGTGTCCTGAAAATCAATGCGGCATTTTCAGTTTTTGAAGTTGCGTTTGGCGTGGAAAGCAAAAGAACTGAATGTTTCTCCAAATATGTTTCTCCGTCTTGATGGTATTGATCCCGTTCCGGTCTATCCTGCACCCTCCTGCCGCCTGTTGTGTCCTGCATACCAATTGCCTGCTATTTTTTCTTCCCTTCTTCTATTGACGGCTGGCGCAGCACTGCGGCCCGCTTGGGATCGCCGCTGCGACCGAAACGAATAAACACACTTTCCAATAAAATTTTGAAGCGGAAAACAAGTGTTGAATATTATAGAATTTGCTTGAAAAAATTGTTGCAATTCAAATTATAAAGTGTAGGGGAGGAATATTAATTTTTTTAACCAGTTGTTAGGATCTAAGGGTGATGTGTATGAGATTGAATTGGGGAATTGGAATGTAAATTTTGGGATAGCCTTAGAGATTTGTGAACCACAAGGAGACCACGCGGTGTTCGTTCCGCCGCCTTTCTGAATAAAAAAAATACCAATAGTAAGTTGGAGAGAGAGCGCCCGATACAATTGCCCCTTAATGACTTTTTGTGTACTTCATACGGCGCTTTCGAATGAAAAAATGACGCCGGAATTCTGATACTTTATGCCCGTTCACCCTTATACTTCCCGTCGAAGCGGAAGTCTCGACAAAACTTCGAGGTCAATGAATAAATTTCATTTTAAAATGTTCGGCGATATGTCTTTGTTGTCCCGCAGCGGGAGGACTGCAAAATAAAACGATGGCAGGAGAATAATTCGGGTAACGCGAGGTCAAAGTTTGATCGCAATAACAGGAATTCGGGAATCCAGCACGTGTTTATTTTTGACTGTTGGATTTAAAACTGGAATAATATTTTTGTTTTCTGGATACAGGATTTTTTTAGTGCCATACCCAATTTCTGAATCGAGTATTCTTTACCAAAACTTGTTGTTAATTTCAGGTAAAATAATCATTAATTGGCTGTTTTTGATTTTTTTTTTCTACACTAACAATTTCATATCTTGTTTATTAATTCTTATTACTTGCAATAAATAATCACCTGTTTCTGTTATTGCGCTATATTATCGTTCGAATAATCACATTAAAAATAACACTGCCTGGTGAAGTAAGTTATAGTCGTACGTGTCAAATTATGTATGACCGAAGGGTTTTTCTAGGAGTGTTTAAGTAATTTTCCAGATATGTAATTTACCGGCATTATCTCAATAATTTGAGTAATTTCTGCTGATGTATAAATACAAATGCGTGTCGGTACGTGCCACGTTCATTAGATACTTACTCAATTGCCGCAAAGGTGAACCTAAATGTTTAACTAAAATGGATCAGAATGAATTAGATATAACAATATTTTTAATCTTATTCTTTTTTCTACAAAATACTGATGCTTCAGTTATGAATTAATTACTTACCTATAGTTTTTTGTATAAAAATGTGAAATTGTTCTGATAGTTTTTCGTAGAGTTTAAGAAGCAGTGTAATGAATATGTAACAGACAGTTTTAGATTTTGCATAAAAAAATGTATGCAAAACAGCACTAAACATTAAATAACAGTAAATATGCAAGTGGATTTGTTAAGTACGACCCTGTTGCTGAATAGCATTCACCACGTGTGGCATTGTGAATGAACGTGGGATAAGTATTGGGTGCGCGCGACTTATGCCTCATTGTTGTCGTCCAGAGTTTTATTTGTGTTCGAATAAATTATGGAATAATCTTCATTCAGTACCAACATTATCGAATTTTGGTTGTTAACGCAGCAATTTCAATGACATATTGTTGTTAGTCGTTTTTTTCGTCGTCCGGCCATATTGAAAAGGGAAAGTCTATCTGTACCAAACTCAAAGTAGGATTGAGATTTATTGCTCTGGTTTCATTCAAAAGCTGCATTGGCGTTTCGCAACGCTGCATTTGTATTCTCAAAAAATTTTAACTGGTTCATAAGTTGCAAATAAGCTGTTGAAGAAAACGAAGGAGGAAGAGAAGTTGAATATACAAAGATAAATGAGGTTTAGGTTTTATTTGCACAAAAATTAAAATTGTGGATTCACCAGGCTTTCACAGGTAGAATATAACAAAAAATAATTTCATCGATGCACCTTCTGTAACAACTTCATGGAGCAGTTATTAATAAGCACTGGCCTTTCTGACTATAAAGGTAGTCTGACCGTAAAAGACATGGAAGCGTTATAGAAAATTTATTATATCGATAATTATGGACTTGGAGACGGACATTTTAGTCGAAAACACTCGGTACAACTTCATAACGTAACCAAACCGAACCATCGAGGCACTATAGAGGACATCAGCGCTTGCGGCAAACATTTGTTCTGCATTCCTGAAAACCCGTCTCGCTGATATACTATTCATTACTTTATGCTAAAAAATAACGTAACAAAATAAATATGAATTTTATTACGATTAAGGTAACTAGGCGCAATAACGTCAAATAGATTTAAGGAAGTTCAGTTAACATATTATTATCGCTGCGCTTCTCCAATAAATATGGCACAGGTATCTTTTCTTTGTTATCTAACGGTGTTTAGTTTACAAGACTAGAATTCTAGCAATTTAAAAAACAAACTTTTAAACGTAAATAATATCCCCAGCAAATTGAATTAAGTAGATCCCTAAATGAACGAGCTGAAGTGGAGTCCTTGCGTTAGAGCAACCCCGCTAGAAATAGGTAAAAGGAAGAAGAAATAACGTATCGCAGGAAGGGAAAAAAAGCCGATGGTTGCGCTGGCGTGCGGACGTGATGCGATCTCAGAAATATTTTATCGAATTGCGAATAAATCAATGTACATCGAACCGTCACAGATATGCCAGTTTATTACTCCCTGCCCGCCTGTCAGGCCTGATAAATTCTCACAGAAATTGGGACAGTTTATCAAAAAGAATGGCAGGGTATGTACGGTCGCGTTTCTGCGGCTCCGCCGAGGTATGTAAGAAATGACTGATATTTTTTTATGCATCCCAGCAAAAATTCGATGATTTTAATTGCTTTTTCAACGATTTACTGCTTACTAAATTGTTTTGTCCCCTACACCTTTTAATCTACTTTTTAGTACTAATGATTGCCTACCTTTCAGGTGCAAGTGACCAAAAAGTTTCCACCTGTACAAAAAGTAATTTCTATTAAGTAATGCTCATTTTTCGACTCCGTCTCTGTTTATTAGCATTACCCTCCTGCCGTTCCTGCTATCGTAATCAAGATATATCCGACGACCTTGCAGCTCTTGCTTGAGATATGGCTCCAGGAACGTGTGTATATGTGTCGGATATCCATTATTTACGATTTATATACCGTTTTCTGTTATTGCTCGAGGTTGGTCGCTCAAGTAGTCGCGTTGAGAAGCACGGAAGGGCGACATTCAATTGTATTTGTGTATGTCGTAAACGTCACTTTTCCGGCTTTCGTAAATGCAGAGGGAAAATTATTGAAAAGCTCTAAATTATAAGTCACGTACAGCAGAATGTAACTCAAAAAAATTCACTACAAGTATTTTTTTAAATGGCTCATATTATTTTTTTATGGAACTATACTACTAATAACTCATCCTTAAACAGCCACAAAACCAACAGTTGTTTGTTCGTATTTTTTTTAAATTTCTTATTTTTCTTTTAATTCCGGGCAATAAATCAACCACCTATCATTCCTTTGTTTACACGTCAAAAGAAGAATCAATCACGGCCGAAATGATGAATTGATTACTAAGATAGGCCACATAGGAAATTAACGAACCGTGTGATATCCGAAAATAAAGCTCGCTCTCTCAGAGGCGTTTTCGATAGTTTGTTGCTGGAATTTTCTACAAAATCTCCATTAATACGTATTTAATTAGATTTACTTTTGACTGACTGTATATCGAGAACAAAGGCTTAAAAATGAAACTAAAAGATTAAAAATTAGAAAGGATTCGCTAAGTAATTTTTTATGAGATTTCTAATAAATATTTAAAGTCTTCTTAAAATACATTTGAAATTAAATTGCATTGAATTTGTCAGTCATTAAATATTAACGTTGAAATTAACATAGGTTATTTTAAATGAGATTTTTGAAAAATTGTTATAAAAATCGAACTACGCCATTGCATCGAAGTAGAAAAAAAAAACGAAAACGAAACCGCCGAAACAAATTGATAAAAAGCTAACTCCATTGAAAAGGAACATGAATGAGGGTATTTAGTCAACAAAATAATAATTAAATCGGACACAATGGTCAGAAGGCGTGTAACAATTGGTCTTAATCGTGTGGCAATACACGTGCCACGATTACCTGTCAAATTTTATGCAAAGTCATCATTCACAACAGGGCGTCCGACTCGGGCTCTGTGCCTTATTTTCATACATTGGTTTTCAATGGCCATATATACGTCTAGTTGTTTAACGAGTGGGCGATCGACGGCCAGCAAATACTTACACACATAAAAATTATTTACTAATTGTCCCCTAATGGTATCCAGACAATATAAAAATTTCGACAATTTTACACATTGATCCAGAAGATCTGGACTCAAGAAGATCAGAAAGCTCCAGAATCACTCTCCAAATTTTTTCTTCTCCATCTTTAAAGACTTTTGCATAAAACTAGGACATTGATAACTGATTACCACTTGTAATTTATTCGATAAATATTTTTTGTAAAAGAATTTCGGTGCGGCTAATGCTGGAGGTATCGAGGAATACATGATTTAATGTAATATTCTCCACATATACTGACTGTCCACCCATTCGAGTAAACGAAAAAAATTAAATTGAAATGCCAATATTACCAGTCGAATGCCTCGCGACGGAATTTACTGCCGGTACCTATACGATGTTTAAACAATAATATTTCTTTTCTGACACAACTAATGGGTTTTTTAAGATCGTTAAATTAGAGGAAGAGGTGTCTGCAGGGAATGAAGCCACTAAAAAGATTTCAATTAAAACGTTACTGTACACTCATAAAAATGAGGTCTTGTGGCCAGTGCCTAAACGTTAAACGCGAAATTAACTGCAGGCGTATTTTAATCTCCATCAGTTATCTAAAAAATCATTAGTCTTTTTTTAGGTTGACTGCAACCTCTCATTATGCCATCCAGCACAAAAGGCATCCGGGCGCTTTCCCTTTTCCGATGACTTTCCAAATAAATAAAGGCAAGCCAAATTTACTTGCCAAACATCCATACACTTCATGTTCCCATTTTTCTCGCGTCATGAAATTTCTTTTTACTGTCGTTGTATAATGTGCACTTCTTTCTGCTCTATTGATCACCGACTTGCTCTTCTACTTGACAATCATTTATCATGCATTTAATTTTCACCCTGCATTTACTTTAATCTTCCCTACCACGGAGATCTCCTGCACTGCCGTTAACCGTCCCCCTTCTCATTTTCTAGGTATTTTACTATCTATCGATTTCGAATAAAAATTCACAAACGGCGAAATTTAATTAGAATTTCTCTAATTTTATTTATATTCGAACGTTTCGAGTTCGGTTTTTGTCCGTCATTATAAAGCAACATCAGTGATTTTTCGGTATTCACGATCGTAGATACTGACTTTGATTGTTCCAAATGAATATTAATTAACTTCATTTGACGCTATTGTTCTAATTTCTAACAACCTTGCCCTCTAAAGGCGAAAAGTCAGAACTCATTATGCCGGCCGTATCCTGGCATTCAAACATTTCCCAAACAAATAAATCGTCGCCACCAGGAAATGATATGCGACTTCAATCATAATTAAAATACGTATTGTGCGACGATAACAAAAGACATGCTCGCCCGTTTTCCTAATATAACGCAGAAGAATAGAGGTCACATTCAACAGCACTTTTAGTTGTGAACTGGAAGTTGTAATAACTGATAGAAAAATATATAATTCATTTTATTACAGCCGGAATCTAGCTTATATCAACCATGTGGAAACTGTTGAGATTATTTCTGACCATATTAGTATTAATTTCAGATTGTTTTCACCCTCTGATCAATTTATTTGCCCTTCTTTCATTGGAAAACGATCAATTAACGAAACCATTCGCCGAATTCTCTCGTACGAGGACTTAACGCGTGACCTGTGATCGTTCAACTGGAAAAATTTGATTGCTCGTGAATTGTTTTATGTAAATAATGAGTGTAGGTATAATAAGGGCGGTGTTTCCATTGTTCCATCAAGTGTCATAGATGCTGCATTGAAGAATTAAATGGACTATTTTCTCCAAAAAAACCACCCTAATAATGATCATTACCTCTCGTTTATGTGTGATGCACTTGAACTCGAATTTTCGAATCATTGAAAATACCTTATAATGGCTTCTCGTGCTGGAGTATTCTTAAAATTCGAAGTATGCACCTTGGAAATTCGAAAAGTCTGAACCGCCATAAATCTTTTGTAAGGGTCGAGAAAAACGGACAGGAGAAAAGAGAATGATGGGCCTTTATCTTGGGAGTGTCAATGATTGTGTAAACAACACGGAGGGATGACTTTTCAAGACGCAAGGGCGAGTGCAAATGGAATTCCGAACATCAGTTTATTACGCTCCGGTCTCGGCGTGACCCTTGGTCAATCCCCTAATGACGTTACATCTTTCCATATTGATAACTGGAGGCCGATAATAATTTCTTGTTACATTCATTTCACATAATTTATAAGCGCGATGGGGAAGGAACCGTGGCCGAGGATGCGATTTGGGTGGATTTTTTTTATAAATAATAAATCTATAGTTACGTTGAAAATATTTACAAGCGATCTACTAGCAGCTAACTATAAATATTCTTCAAATTCGTATTCGAAATTGTGCTTTTCGGACAGTGCGTGATTTATGGTTAAACATAATCAAAATATGCAACGTTATTTATTCGTCTGAGACCGTTATTAAATTCAGTGAACTCGCTCTGTTCGAGGCAACAACTTTAGAAACAAAAGTGTGGAACACATAAATTATCAGCGGTATTCATTCTCGCAAGACTGGCGGGAAATTAAATATCAAAGTCTTCGAGCAATTTTCCGGTCACTATCTCACCCTCGTCTCTGAAAAAAATGTAATTTAAATGTCCCTAACCGAAAGTCATCTGCACTCTGAAAACAGGACTTAAGGAAGGTCATCTGTATATCTTCCCCCGTCGCACCGAGACATACTTAAGGGTCCGTCGGATAGATTTCCCTAAGTATATGTGGAAATGAAGAGAGGGTCTCTTTTCTTTTTTTTACATGCGTCTGAGCGGATACTGTGACTTTAAATAACCCCCGATAGATACACTCCGTTGGGTTTTCTCCTCGCCTTTGTATTTTTTTATAGCCGTTTAATGGGAAATATTCGTTAAGTTCGGGGTCGAGGAGAAGTTGCTTGTTGAAATTCAATAATCTGGAACTTCTCAATGGCTCGGCGGATGCTCTTATCCCAAAATCTGTCACTACAATTACTAATAAAAAATATGAAATAAAATAGTTAATTTCTCTCGAGAAAATTTTACTCGATTTATCACTGCTATTTTAAACGACAAACGATTTTTTTTAAACCCGGTAACCCATTTTTTTAATTAATTTCCTCAGCTTGACCTTTTTTTTGTACAAATAACTCATAATTCTTACTCGCTTTATCGCCAACGGCAGATCAAAAATATCGCTGAAAGTAATTTACTTCGCCTCCCGTCAGGTAGGAGTCCTTTAGAAAGAATGAGCAATATATTTTATTTGAGTGCATCCAATATCGTTTGCTAGTGATAACATCTTCGCTTTGCCAAGATAACGAAAAACCCGGCTACGCCATTCAATAGCTGTCGAGATATGACCAAATTGCATTAGCTCTGTCAATCTTTTCCTATATATACACTGCTAGAAAACACTTTCCCTTATAACTTGGTAAATATTGGAGAATAGTAAGAAACATAATTCATATTTTTTTATGTGTATAGTAGGCGAAATTAGAAGATTGGCGGTGTTGCCGCGAGCATCCCCTGGGAGCATGGTCACGCGGAACGGGTTGAGACGGGCGAAGTAGATAAAATAATCCAAAACTGAGATTATGCGAACGTGCGGTGAATATAAATGATGGTCTGATTGATCGACGAGCAAGTGTGTTGACGTCCGCCCGAGAGCCGAACGGGGGTTGACTCGGCCCTAACTAACTCACCCCCTTCGCCGGTACCCAGTTAATTCATAACTCTAATAATACGGTCGTGATGGCGGTGTTTTAGGCGCTGCACTCGCCCGAATTGTATTATTAAGAGCCAACGTGTGTGCTTAAATACTCCGGATGAGTATTGAACATTTCACGATTTCCTGGGCTTATTGAAAGCTCCGTTGTTTTATAAAGTAATTGGCGTTTCAACAGTAAAATTGCCGTGCTTTTTTATTGGAAAGTAAAAGAAAATACGAGCACCAAATCGGATTGAGAATTGCCTCGCAAAAGACTTTTCTTTCGGGTGATCTTTCACCCCAATTTGTCGCCGAGCTCGACGATCCGCCTTTACCACACTGGACACGGTCCAGAGCCCGAGACTATTACACTAATAGCCTTATTGTTGGGGAAAGAACGACTTTAAAACGTTCCTTTTTACCCTACTAAATTCTTGATTGTTCTGACATTGTGTTCTAGACAATTGCCTTCCAGAAAACGATTGTCATGAATCAAACGCTGCTCCGTCATTTCCTTTTATTCACCGATTTTTTCGCTGGTGTTGTTTCCATGCAGTCGGAATTTTGTCAATGGAGAAGACCACGACTTTTTTTTAATTTTTTTTTCAAAACCATGTGTTCTAAGAAGGCGCGTAATGAAATTTTTATTTTTTTCTGTGGCCAAATAAGGCCGCAATTAATTTTTAAAGTTTGAAAAACGTCACACAATCGTCATACAGTTTGCTCCAATTCAAGCGAGAGTTGCAAAGAGAAGTCACATTTAGCAAGTTTGCCACGTTTCCTATTACTCTTCTATACTCCGCAAAATGTGCGTTTTTTGTCTATTTATTGCAATTAACATTTTCTGATTTATCGGTTTTATCCATTACATAATGGATAATTCGATATATTAATATAGAAATAACATCTGCATCTGTATAAATTGTAACCGATTTTCGTGTTAAAAACACAAATAATGGTCCTGAAAAATTTATTTGGCAACATTCTTGTCAACTTCAATACTATCAGTAAAGTGTTTTGTGCCAAAATGCAATTCGTTTAATTTGTTTTGTGCATTTTTCAGAAAAATCTGACAAATGACAGTTTGATTTTTGTTCGTTTGTGTATTCTTTGTTACTGCGTTCGAAAATTCATATTATTTATATACAACAAGACGTGAGTGGTTTATGATTGGTTGATGATTTATGAGTCGGAACACGAAATTTTTAAATTTCGAAGGGCTATAACTTTTTAATTATAACACCTTTTGAGCAACTGAAAACGGTTTTGAGCTCTAATAAATCATTTCTAATCGTATATTTTGTCGAAATCCGCATATCTCACATCGTGGTCTTCTCCATTAAGAAGTTATGTTTTCGCAAATGGCACAACAAAAGACGATTTTTGCGTTGAAAGCGTCTTACCAAGAACTTCAACTTAATAGATGGGAGGTCTAAACAGATTCTAAATTTTGCTGGAAGCGCCAAGAACCACCAAACTATTAATAGACACACTACCATTATACAAAGCTTTCGAAAGTTCAGAAACAATGAATTTATTCATTACTCTTCGAAATAGTAATAGATTTAGTAATAGATACGTAGGTATAAAAAATGTCTATCAAGCGAAATCAACCAGCAAATTGGTTAATCGAAAACCACGGCCATTGGTGAATAAATAAACAATCTTGAGGACGGATCGGTGGAGTAACATTTGCCGCTGACATCAACACTAACAATTAACGAAGGCTGGATGACAGGAGGCTCCGCGAGCGGCTGGCAGGAGGCGGCAGGAGCACCGCGGAAATATACCGCAGGATCGTTGTAGAAGGCGAACCCTACGGCCCACGGCCTGCTGTAACATCTGGCTCGACACACAAGTTGGGGGATTGTTTGAGGTTTGCGGATACGAGTGTGTGTGCGTCTCTGTCGTTGTCGCTTCGCGTCGCATGTGCTGCCGCCTCCGCCGCTCGAGCGTGCGGGGGGCGCGGGCGGCGCGTAGACACCGCGAATAAGGATCATATTAAATTTTTAATAAAATTTCCGAAATATTGCGGCCGGATTCCCCGTTCGTACTATTTCGTTTTATGGCTCTGATTCTACGCGTTTAATAAGAGCCCCAAATGCGCGCGTATTATGTTTTATGAAACCAAATTAGATAGGTGTAATTTAATATCGAGGTAACTAAACCTACTAGAAATTTGAAGAAATGTCGCCTCCGTGAAAATATATGCAAGAAGAGAAATAGGTGAGTCATGAGGTGCCCGCCAGTTTTTAGTTGGCGCTCCTGCGAGCAGCAGAAGAGGAGTGTCAATATGTCATGGGCCATATTTGGAGTGCCATTACACTCTGCCTATTGCCAGGTGTTTCGAAACTTGAGCGCAGGTATGCCAGCATTACAATAGGGTGTAGGTTATGGAAAAATGACGAAAAAATAATTATATCCAATTGTTTGTATTAGGTACTTTGAGAATATTGCATAAATACAATGACTGTCGTTCGGATATTTTAAACTTTTTATTTAGACTTTTTAATACCTATGCAACAATCCGAGTTTCTATGAATAATAAAAAATTTAAATGTGTCTCTTTTAACTCTTATACATCCTGTGGAGTAGGCATGGGTTACAAGTTTTTTAAACTAAACGTTAAACCTTACAAAATTATGAAATAAAAATAGAAAATCTTGCATTTACTCGAAAATGCACTTATCGAATTTAACTTTTAAGCATTATCTCCCCTAATCCCCCGCCGAAGCAATATCGAAGTAACTATGAAGTTCGGAGCGAAAACATTTAATTTTCCTATCCCCCAACACCACTATATCTCTACCTTCAGATAATCTCCAATTTTAATTGAATGCTCAAACGCCCTAGAAAAAGGGACCTAACTATCCTTTGATTAATCCTTTTATTATTCCCATTCCTCGTTATGGCCCCATGTAGGGCTGATATAGTCCTATGACAAAGACTGGGCCCCAGGGCATTATTTCACAGTGCCAGGTTCTAGGCGATCGAAATCGCTCAGCCCTTATTTTAAAACGCCTATTTAGGTACGGTAGATATGTTACTTTTGAGTGATGCCTCTATATTATTATTTAGCCATATATTTTAGTTGTTAAATACAATAATTTAGTGGCAATTGATTTTTTATACATTTTACAGTAAGTACCATCATAAAGTTAAAGTTTATCGTAACTGTAGTCAAATTTTAAGAGAAGTCTAATGTAAAATAGGAGCAAGAAGAGATCGAAATGGGTTAAAAAAAAGTCTAAAAATCCGGAGAATATCTTATATTTAGAAGGTTAGCGCCGATAAACTGGCGAGTCGGGAGCCCTCAACCTTCGACTTTTTATCTGCTCCTTTTATGTTCCTCCTTTGTATTCGCCTCCAGGGTCGGAAATGCATTCCCCGATGGCGGGAATCGGCCATAAGGTTATCTGATAACCCTGTTAAGAAGTGCCACTCGAGCGCACCGAATGTTTTACGCCGATTCCAGATTTCAGATATGTATCTCCGTCTGGCCTGTGCGAGCTGCTCGCGTAGCCGAATAGAAATCGTTTTGTTCCTTTGTAAAATGTCGTCCTATTGTTAGCGAACACCGCCGAAAAACAATAAACACATTTTTAAAGCGGACGGGGACGCCTCGCCCGAAGATTGCTACTGTTCTTATGGTTAATGCCCGTATTTACTGCAAATTCCCCCGTTCTGAAAATTCAGCGCAATACAAACACATTCTTTTCGCTTTAATGTAGGTATACCGGACATATTTATTGTATCCTTTCTTCAATATATGTTAGGTATATCCATTAATTTAAGGACAATTTTTTTGGAGCGAAATTAATAATATTTAAAGCAGATCTTAAGTTAAATGAAGTGCTCGAATATCGCAAGCAAACGGCCTGATTAGTAATCAAAATTTATTAAATCGGTCATGTAAAAAGGGTCGTTCTGGTCCATAAAAAAACGAATCGCGGAAAAGAAATCCCGAATTTAAACTCCATCCCCGGCGGGGATTTTCATTTGAGTAGCAATGCCTCCAGAACTGAAATTGATACCGCTATTTAACTTAATAGCCAAAGACAAGATTGTCGTGATTAGCTTTTTTCTATCTCGTCTCCTTCGTCCTCGGGCTCGAGCCGAGCACGCCCTCCCCGCCGTGACATATGAAGTGCTTTTGTTTTATTTATTTTTATGGTTTCGATCGCCCTATTGCGCCGCGACGCGCGATCTGGGAATTTAAAAATTCGACTAGGGAAATGAGGATTCCGTTGAACGAAATTACTATATATTTAATAGCCGAAAATATAACTGCTTTTAAATTTCTATTACATAGGCGTTTTATTTCATAATAAATATGCTTCTTGAAATATGATCTTCGCTATGACACAATTGGTCCCTTCATCCCATTGTTCAGAACATTTTCTAAACTTTCATTTTCAATATTTAACATCTGATGAAATATTGTACAAAAGCGGGGCTATTTGCTCGTCAACTTTGGCGTATGATGAGCTGAGGCATTGATTGAGTTACTTTAATTACTAATTGCAACTTTGAATAGCGGCGTTCGGCGGTAAAACGGGGGGACGCGAAATTTTATTTGTATGATTATAAAGTAAGCGACTCCGACCACAATACGCAATCAGTGAGCGGGCGTATAGTTTGGTTTAAAATCCCCTAATTGCGTTCCATTCCAATTCGCCCGTTGGCCAAACATATTGTATACTTTTCGCGGTATTGATGTAAGTCGCATTTACGTCCCCCCTCGTATTCTGCGCTGTTGATTTGCGTTTTCATTGGACTCGAATTAGCGCGACCGGCGGGAGCAGCAAAGGAAGAAATTAAAAAAACTGTTTCAATTTATTCATTCTTTGAGTCTATTTGGACAATTAGCGGTCGGAGAGCGGCCCTAAGAAGGCGTATTAAGAGGAACCAGTCGCATTTGTCAGCCGATGCGAACAAATTCGATGATAATTAATTAACGTCGCTTTTTGCCTGACCGATAAAAACCGAGCGTAACCATAACGACTCGGGGCATATTGTTTCATTGCTCATGATCGTTCTCCTGAATAGTAACTCCTACGACACGATAGTAGACAGTTTATTAGCAATTGTAATCAGCAACTCTCCAGACCAGACCAAACCGAACCAGACTGAGTTCGGCTGCTTTAAAAAACATTTATTATTATTTTATGCTGCTTTTGTTATATGCCATTTTGATTCATAATGTATTAGAACTCATGAATTAGTGATGGCTGGTTTCCTTCAGTCGAACTCAAAATACTGTATCGGATCGTCGGTGAACAATGGACTACTGACAATTTTCTAAACTAACTTTTGATTGTTTAAATTAATTTACTCCAAATCTCATTACATTTAGCTATACGCATGCACATCTGTAAGTTGTAGCATGTTGCTTAAATTCAAAAAATGTTTCCAATGGAGTAATGAAATTTTTTTCCATTACAACAATAAATTTCCAATGAATTATATTTCTTCGCAACTACAGGGTGTGGTATTGAGATGGCACCTCTAAATACAATTGCATTTAGTAACAAAACTAATTAACATAGTCTCTACAATTAAATTACCAAAATTTTATAGTCTATTTTCTGTGAGAAATTCCCGCAAGTAATATGTATACCCATTGTAGTCTAGCTTTTGAATAAAATCCTAACTGTGGAACGTGTAATGTTATCAGCATTGAATCCATAATTCGAGCTTTTTTATATGCTTTTCCCTACTAACCCATTTTGGTGGATTTAAATATTTAATTAAAGGGAAAAGTTGCACCCTGTATTCGAGAGTCACGTGACACGCTATGTATACGTACCCGAAGCGCGTATCTCATTCATACTTTTGCATAGAAAGTAGTCATTTCGTATGTACGAAGGAGTTGGCGTTACACAGCCGCCGCGTTGGTCAGACAAGAATGGCAATATTGAGTTAGCATGCAAACGTTGTCTCATGTTCCAGGGAATTTCAGCGGGGAAAACGGGGATCTTTTGTAGTTACCATATATCCAGTATTCTCAAGTCTGCCGAAGGGTATACTTGCACTGTCTTTCCAATTATTGGGAAAAATACACACAAACAAAACGAGGCGGCAATTTGATAATCGAGTAATGCGCACGAGGTAATGTCCGTTTGGTGTAGCTCTATCGATGTCCTGGTCGCCGGAACGTGCTGGTTTTTGTTTGGCGACAATGCGTTGTGAAGGTAATCAGTGCATTTTTTTTGGATCGAGTCCAATGTAACTTGCCTCAATTCTGTTACTTTTAAATTAATGTGGTTTGGTTCTACTCCGACGTGCTCCAAAGCGATTCCGAGCGGAGAGAGAGAACGGCAGAAGAAGGGGAAAATGACGTGATTGGTACGTATACATGCATATACATGATACATGGATGTAATAGCGCATATATCATGGAATATATTATACATAGATCAATTTCAATCTTAGTATCAATACCTACCTACACCTTTCTGTCTTTAAAATATTTTTGTAATTATTACAGATATTAAATTATTCCCCAAAAATTATCCCCTTTTGCATATTACTATTTAATACACCATCATCACCACAATTAACTTTTAATTCTCCAAATTTGTACATAGAGCCATCTAAAAATATTTCTTATTCAAAATCCATTCAACTTCTATTGACATTTCTATAACCTTATTTTCTCTGTTACATCTAACAATTTCATTAATTTTTGCTAATATTTCTTAATATTCCTCCTTCAAGTTTAGTATATTAGGGTATTACAAAGGGTACTTTTTTTATTCTTATTTATGTGCACTTAATAACTTTTTGTTAATTTTAATAATGAAGGATTTGTAACATTCTTGCGTATAGCAACATAAATATTTAACAGGTACGTTATAAACTGTAAAATATCCATTACCTCCTTCTAATTAATTGTATTGAAGGTATGCAGGAATATATATGAAGTCGGTTAATTTGTTAATAACAGAATGCAACGGAAGATTTTCTACAGTAGCATTTAATTAACACAAAACGTTAACATTAACTATTAATCCCTATAGCAAGAAATATAGCGTTTCGCTACAATTTATATCAATGTAAATTACAATTTATTCGAACGTTTTCTCTAAAGTAAGAACGTCGTGTATCACAGTAATAGCCCGTAATTATAATAATAAATAATACTTGCCGTTACTTATTACTATAATATTTCTTAGTTATACGTGTGTTTCTTACTATGCTGCATATAGAAGAACTAAAAATATATTTTATTACCGGGAATTTAGAACTTTATATAATTTTTCTCAAAGCTTTAGAAATCTCGAAATATGCATTTTGATATTATATTCTCAATATCCTCGGTATTAGAGTTGGTTTTTGTGATATATCAACACTTCCAGCGAGCTTAAAAAAAGTTTTACCACAGCCAGAGATGTGCTTTATCTATCTTGTAATAGATTAAAATTTGTCAAAACGTATAATTGGAGAGTGACGGGTTGTTTTATCTTGATCGCGATTCCTCGGCGCTCGCCCGCCGCCTCCGCCGCCGCCGCCACGCCGTCAAGTTATCGACAAGGGGGTGAAAACGTCATCGGCCCTGCCGCAGGCGATGCCTTTGCATCCCCACAATGGGGAATTATAAATTGGTAGGGGATTTTTGACTTCAGCCACTACATTGTGGCTGACAGCTGCCACGTCGATGATAAAACCTTAACGAAGTTGAATTTTTTAAATTGAACGGGACATAAATAAACTTTATTACACTTCTACGGTTTTTCCTTCTTTCGATTAAAGGGCATTAAAGATAGACGTGCAAGGTATATTGCTGGATATGTACGAATTTATTTATTTCAGTACAACTGTTCTATGCGCTTTAAAAGTCGCGCAGGTCAAGTTTCTTGTTATTTCCGTAGCTCTGTAGGTATCTACTACATTAAAAGTGATAATGTTTTGAATCATCCAGATTTGAAAGTACAATAAACACACCGATTATTGGTAGTATAATTCACCATCAAACGTAAAGGAACATTAAAATCAGATTATTGAGTGCGGCAATCCTCGAGAAGAGATAACTAGGGATGATGCTCCGCTAAGACATTTTCAGACAGTAAATGATAGACCCCATCGGAGGGTCTCAAACTTTGAAATGCCTTTTAATCTCCTGGGTTAACGTTCGCAATTGCTCGCCTAGTGTCGTACCCTTTACTTTGAGTTTGCGGCTCTAAGTTGTCTTTATTACCAAAACGGACTTCCTCGTTGAATTAAGAGTCATAACGAAGTTGCGGCATGGACTAATGAGCGCAGAACGCGTGACTGCAAAAATGACCCAATTATTTTTTGCAGTCTCAGCAATAATTTTCTAACATTCAATAAAACATTGACAATAAGGCTAATTAAATTAATTAAACAGTAAATGCGTGTATTAGGAATCAACTAAAGAATGTGAATAGGAACGGTTTATCAAACACAAATAGGATGGACAAAGTTATATAACCAAATATTTAGTGGCGAGTGTCGGTTATATTGTCTAGTGGACACCTATTTTGATCGTAAATTGAATCTCCAATGCCATTGCTGTTTCCAATCGCGTGGGAATGTTTTCCGTTTTGTAGCGCATGTACCTGTGTCGAGCAAGAAAAATGCAAACATGTCACCTTAAGTGGCAGTTATCGTTAACTCGAAAAAAACATTTATTTGTGACTCATTTTGGATTACATTCGCTAATCTGTATAGAATTGCGAGATTTTTGTCTATTAGCGTGCATGGACGTGCTAAAAGTCTTCCTAGGAAATTTGGTACCTATATTATATCCTCGTCTGAAACTTCTAGGCCTAGTTCATTCAAAAATCTACTCAAGAATTTATTGAATTCTTGAACTCTATAGTCTATTCATAAATGAGGCAGATTAATCCACTGTCGTGATCCTTGCAAAAGCAGGCTGGAATTTGGCCAATTGATTGATTTATTACTCCGCCTTTTTTTATAAATTAGACTATATTTTTGGTGATACTCAAATTATGCAAATGAAAAAAAATATAACAAGAACAGTTCCCTTTAGAAACGCTTGTGTTATCAGCAATTAATTACTAATTAAAGTAGACATGTTCCACAGCAAGATCGTGGGCAGATGGCAAGGTGAAAACGTTGTGTATACAAGGTGAAATTCAAACAATAGTTTCAAATTTACTCAATGAAATTTCGACAACAAGCGTTTGATAATACCACCAAATATTGTTTGTTGTTTGCTTTTGCAAGCATTAGGAAACATTGAGTATAAAATTAGTTTCAATTAAACAAGTGGGACGAACGGCCCAGTGCGCCGTAGAGAGACTTCTAACTAATGTAACGTTAATTTTTTTTTTTTTTTTTTTTTTTTTTTTTTTTTTTTTTTTTTTTTTTTTTTTTTACTATGCTGAATCGAATGCCGTTGTCCGTTTGTCTCTATCTATAACCGTTTAGCCGCTGAAACTCGCGATAGACGGACGGACGGACGGACGACAAAGCCAGATCATAAGACTTCGTTTTCGAAAAATTCGAAGAATTTTCCATTGTTAGAAGTCTAAAATGCCTATCAAGAGACTGGATTTAAAATTTTTATTATGAACCTAGCGTTTTTTCACTCACTGTACAGCCGACAATTTTCCGGATCCCGGTATACGTTGGAGTATACCCAAGTTGCGGCAATCAATACAAGGTGAAGACGTTCCTTGAATTCTAAACAGCCTTTCCACCACTACTGGGGGTTAACTGGAGTACAGTTGGACAGCCCGGAGCTTTTTTCGCCAACGATAAATTCTGCAGTACACGTATACGGGGCTACTTCGTATATACAGAGTGATCAAAATGATTCATGGACGTGGTACAAAAAAAATAATTGTACCAGGAACCATTTTATTCCGGAGATAATGTAATGCGGTTAACTACTGTTGTGAGTTAAAACGAAGCATTAACTATTTATTTCTTCGTTCGAAATTAAAGGTCTCGTCGTATCATATAAAAGTCGATTTAAAGCAAATTCCCGAGTCGAGTAACATTACAATCAATTGTCTGTTGAAATTTATGGCTCTACCGAAAGAAACTTCGCGAAGAATGTTATATAATCTACGTTCATCATGTTTAGAATGCAAAAAGTAGAAAAGAAGAATGTCGACGAGTCACGGCGACAAAAAATAATTAAAAGACTTTCATTCATTAAAAACATGAACACGAATTTGAAAACGTATCGCCGGAACGTAATGGTCTTTATCTCGATATTTTATTCATTCATTTTCTCGCAATCGAGTTTTTCAAGTGCTCTTCTTAATAGTGACAGGTCTGCTGTCGATGTTGTTTGATTTTTTTCGCCGTTTACGATGCAGTATTTGACAATATATACGTTGCAGGTTCGCAATTACTGAATGTATTTATGTAGTCTCTCCACTTCATTCGACTTAATGCTAAAAAGGAATTCCCGATTAATTCGTTATTTATAGATTGCAAAAATATCCTTTTCTAGCAAAGATCAATTCAATGGCTTCGTTTTCTCGGCTGATGCAGACTAATATACATACGTATTAAATTGAAATAGATATCTTAAATGTATTAAATTTAGGTATATGAAATGTTTAATAAGAATGGAAAGCCCTTCAAAAACACTTCCTGTTAGTGATATAAAATACAGGGTGATCCATTTAATAATAGAGTAAATGTTACTTTTTCATTTGGATCCACCCTGTAAGCAGTATGATTTTTACGAAAAATATTCATTTTGTACATTTTCGTGATATTTGCAATGTTGTGAAGGCTATAAATTATTTTCAAATCAATCCGTTTGGTTTCTACAGAGAGGCAAATTTAGTATTCGATTTTCATGGAAAGTTCTAACTTTTAAACTACTCTCTACAACATCATATAGTGTTATGAAGGGAAAGAAGCTGAAGACGTGATAAATTCAATAATATAAGTTTGGTATATCATAACAAACGGACTAAAACGGTACACTCTGTAAAAATATAACAATTTTAAAATATGTAGCATAAAAGTATCTGCAACATTTGCAAAGAAGTTTTTTTGATATTATTTGCAGTAGCTGATATAATTGGGCTCTTCCATACTAATAAGTCACCCTGTATAGGGTGAATTTTGTAACTTTGACAAAAATTATAAAGGCAAATAGAGAAAATACAAATAAATATTTTGATTTCTGTAATACAGTTTTTAACAATACCCTTATTTTTATATGTCTAAGTAGGTATCCTTATTCATTGAGTACTTATGTATTAAGTAATTCAAAAATAAAGTATGTAAGTATGTATGTTAAATATAATGTACGATTTTTCTTATGTAAAGAAACGATAACTCGTTAAAACTAATCCCGAAAAACGAAAGTGACTTTACGAGCAAATCACCGTATTCGGAAACTAGTGAAGTAGTGCAGGAGTTAGAAGTTCATAAATCTCATAAATAAGCAAGGGCTTGTTAATTTGCAAGGCAGATAGGACGATGCACTCGATGCTCCAAGGCCGATATTCGGGGCGATAATTTCCTGCGCACGCGCCCGCCACCTGAATCGGATCCGTCACCTGAAACGAGTAGCGCGCGTCGCCCATTCCGGAAACTCCGGGTTGTCCCCCGGATCGTTATTCGTTTCCCCGGAGTTGCCACCACCCCTTTAATGGACGACAAATGAAGAAACACCACCTACGCATCGCCTGGCGTAGTCTCGGCCCTCCCGTGTTCCTCGTCATATTCAGAAAATGTTATTTTGACCTTGGATTGTAGGCCGAAAACTGAAAAGCTACTTAATATGAGGAAAGCAGAAAGGTCAGACTGAGGTAGATCGATATATGAATTATTCAATAGGGGGAAAGTGAATGAACTTTTCCTCAACGTTTAAACATATGGGTTAGATGAGAGTTCTACCAATTCAAATGCACCGAGATCGTTTTCAAATTATCATCCTTCAACCAGCTTTATTGCATAGGAAACTACCATATTAAGAAATAACCAGCAAATAACTCAAATTAACTACATTTGTCTATGTCTATACGAACATTACACAAATCAGAATAAATTCAATACAATATTAGCTTCTTTGTATTCTTCTTTTAAGTAGCTACATAGGAACAAATTTTTGATATATTCAATGCATATTTTTCAACATACTTAAGGCTGTTCTATCACCCCAGCATATTCTTTACATATAAAAAACGGTTTCCCATACATCTTCTTCATTCATCCTCAAAATTTGTTAAATATTTTTTAGGAAGTCAATGAACTTGTGAACAAATTGTTGTAATTATTTTTTCACTCTACACCATACCTACTTTTGGAAATAGATCTTTTGGATCTATAATAAGCTCTCGTTCTTTCACTCACTCAAAAAGGTGCGAGTGAAATAGACGATATATCTCTTTGAAAGGTAGAGTGAAATAGGGTCAGTGTCAAAAATAACAACAATCTGTGTCGTCACAACCGATAAAACAGCCTTAAGTATAGTTTGCGCAAAACAAAGAAGGAAGCACGTCACCATAAATTTACTACGTCACAAATAAACAGTGTTGCCGAACTTTCATAAAGTTTACAAAATCTAAGACTTTTATGACGAAATATGACGACATCAGTGACGTGCAGTCATCTTTGTTTTGCACAAACTATATGTAGATTTAATTATGCCAAAACTATAACTGTATGAAGAATTACATGAAATGAATGCCTAACGGTACGCACTCAATTAATTATAAAAAAACTTATAGGAAACTAATGGCCGAAAATCGTCTTATATAGTGGCAGCTGGCGCGTAGAGCGCCGCGTATAAGCCGCATTCAAATCCAATCAGCTAAGTGTCGCGAAAAGCGTAGGGCATAAAAAGGGTCCAAAATGGGCCAGTACACTTATTGCTGGCTACCCGCGGTTCAAATTAGCTCTATATAGAGCGTATCGCCCGGCCAGCCGCCCTGACCCCTATGGCGAGCCTCGGGGCATACGACACCTCGTCTATTAACTGTTTTATTGTAACGTTTCAATCCCCCCGATCCCGAAGTGCATAGGGTGACGATCGGCGAGATATATTTTTTCGTAATGACGTTATATGCGTTATTGTTCCGTTTCCTATTTTTATGGGAAATACGAGATTTCTGCTGGTAATGAGATATTTTCGCATGCTGGCGCGATATTGTAACGATTGCGTGCGGGTCTGTTTTTGTTCGGGCGCCTGTGGGGAAAAAATTAGGAGAAATTAGAATTGGAATTGCCCGTAAACTTTTATTGTTATGACCAATGTATCGATTCAATATTATCGTGCGTACACATCATTATGCCGAATTTCTGTAATAAATTTAAACATTTGGGTCAAAAAAATTTTATGTCCTAATAAATAACATTTATTAATAGCGGCTGTTAATGGTTAATTAAAATATTCAGTAATTAAATTTTAACAAAAATGGCATTAAATATGCGTTATAAATTGCACGAGGTTAAATCTAGTTTTTTTTTAATACAATTTCATTGTAAATCATTGCATATAACAAACTAACAAAACTGACAAAAATAAAAACAAAGGGTACAATTCGTTTTTCCTTTGAAATGGAGAAACCGCAGCGATCAATCTCGTGGGGTTTTTTATAAATAATAAACGACTTTGATATGTTCGCGATATCAATATGAAATATCTGTCTCGAAACGAACTAAACCGAAGATCGCATTCAGCATTCTTTTTCCATAATGGGAGTGTTCGCTTTTGCTCGTCGTTTACATCGTTTATAATCTAATCGTGTCTAATTCAAAAAAACAGGTTGAGAAACCCGGTGCATGAACCGCTATAAAATTGTGTACAAAACAGGTGCAAAAAAACACAAAAATCAAAAATTACTATTTACTATAATTATATGTAAGTCACTGGAGTTTTTTCAATTTTTTTTATCTAAAAATAGCTTTACGGTATATTGGCTATTTTACCTCAAAAGTAACTCTTATGACGCAAATTCAAATGTTAAAATTTTTATAATAATAGCGCGATTAAAAATTTAAATAATTCCGAATAAAAAAAGATACATTAAAATACCTAACGGGCAAGTAAAAATCACCACTTTATGAATATTAATGATTGACAATGCTCCTAAAGTAAATTAACGTCTATAATGCAGCAAGGGCTGATAAATTGCATAACATAAAACTGTCCTTCCAGCCAAATTCAAAACGGAAGTCCGAGTAGACAAGCGGAGCCGTTTAAATAAACATTATTCGATCGTGATTCTAACGATATTTATGTATCGGGTGCGCTCATTTGAATAAAATTCATTCTTATTCACACATAAATGTTTTTCAATGTACAAGGAAAAATGAAGAAGCGTCTAGGATAACTCGATAATGAAACGGCGGAGCGAAAGGTTTAGACAACAAACAAATCAACCGGAGTTTGACAAATACGGAATGATGGTGGATGATAAGGGGTTGGAATACTAAATTGCATAAATTTGGAAGGGAATCGTTTAAAATTGCAATTTAAATCACCGAGATCCGAAATGAAAGGACGAAGATCACAGGCGGTTTTGATACGTTAATATAATAACAAGTAATACACGTAAATTCAATTTCGGTAACTGCGGTTCTTCGCTTTCCTGTCAGCCGTCTTTCATATAATATTTTTTTCAGAGTAATATCCCGACCGACCACGTACCTAATCCGTTTAAAAATGAAATCTTGTCTTTCTGACCCTAAAGTTTTTATGGTCCTTTCCCCTTGAGAATTTCATATGGGCGCCCATATTTCGCGGTGCACTTGTCACACAACTTTGTTATTTTATCAGTTTTGTGCGAATGTAGGCAATATAGATAGGGCCGCGCTTTTTAAATGATTTTTATGCGAAGCTTTCCTCTAGTGGGTGCTTCTGGGCGAAAGGATAAAAGCGAGCGATATTAAACAAAAATCTGGTTTGCTTCCATACGGGTTATATACAATAAACTTGATAAAATGAATTCCATTTTTATGTAAGTAGGTTTATAAGAACGTAACAATAGTAGGTATCTACTCAAACATTCTCGATATTTCTTTTGAATTAAGTTCGAATAAAAGGATTGCACGTAATGTTTGACTAATGGACTATATTTTCAAAACCTTCAGCTGCCAACACTTCTACTTTTACACCTATTGTTTCCTATAATAAACCTTGAACCTACATTAGTGCCTAACAAGAAGCTACTGTGTCATGTAAATGGGAAGATGACTAAACACTAACGCAATTAAATTATATAAAACATCCTACTAACTACTAAATCAATTTTACTGGATTGTTATGTAGGCAGTATTTTATAAAGTAGGCAAATACATAAATAAAATCCATATCATATATTCACATGATTGCGAAATTAATATTGAAAATGGAGTACAAAATTCAATTCAACATTTTTCAACAAGCGCATTTGTAGTGGAGTTGTCAGTATCGAGGGAGGTTTTGAAGTAAAAATCGAATAGTTCGCGTTCAATTTAGTTTTAAGAATTCCTCATTCGCCCTGGGATTGGGGTATTTTGTGAGGCTTTGTGATGGAAATCACGCCTCGAGGCCTTAAACCCACTTAACCAGAATGCGTGATGGTGAGTTTCGCGTAGTTGTTTTATATGCCCACTAAGGCGTACTAATTTTTCGTTTCCTCCACGTGGAATAAAATTTCTGATAAAATTTTCGTACAATCACCAAATCGAAATGTTTTGAAAACCAACAAATTTATAAGTATTAATTAGTAGATTAAACACCGAAAGTGATGAACTCCATTACAATGTCCATTTGTAGGAATTGAAGAGCACGCCAATGAGTGTTCGTTTTGTTCAAATTTATCAGCTTTTTTATAGGGGTACCAGCTGATTTTGAAGGGTTTTGATGAACTCCAACTCCGCCCATTTTTAACAGCACTGACTGAACGATTAGACGTTTAAGTTTGAAGTGCTTTGTGCTTAATGAAGGGAACTATCGGGAATTGGCTGTGAGATGCTCAATCAGGCCATTGTGCGCCACCATTTTATGATATCGTTAATCGTTGGAATGATTTTCAGATTACATCTCTCTATTATAACGTATTAAGTAGCGAGTACTTAATAAACTTGCACAACAATTATAATTGTCAATTTAAAATAATTTGCTTTAGTGTATCTACAGTGCGACAGGAATAGCTAAAGACGCGACCTGCGCGAATTATAAGCGCAATAAATATAAAAAATAATACATTAGTTAAAAAAAAAAGAGAGTTTATATACTACATTTGTTAGAAATTTATGATAAAAATGTCAGAAAGCTCAAGTTCCGAATTAATTTTATTAAAAGGGTCTGTCTGTAGGGTCATTGTCGCTAGAGTAATATATTTATTTTCGTGTGTAAATTCCCGTCTGCAGGAGGTAAAGAAACAGTCGGTCGGGTCGATAGTGAATGTATGTGTGTGTATATTCTTGAGTTTGGGTGAGTCCTCGGCCGCGTCGTGCAGGGTGGATATCGATTCAAAGGCGCATCTAATTAAAAGTCCGAGCACGTCCCGCTCTCGACTCCGGTGACACTGTTCGTGGATTCACTATAGCAACAGATCGAATAGAGACCGTTCGCCGGCTCTGGCTGGCTCATATTCCCGGCTCCGTTTTTGTTTTGAGTTTGAGTTCGACTCGGGCGATTTTTCGTGGTCGTTTTGCGAGCTCGGAGAAAGCGGCGCTCGCGGTAATTAAGCCGTACTTTGTACCGTGCAATTAGGAGGAACCGTAGGTACCTATTTGCTGGCGGGCGCACGACGCACGAGGCCAAGAAAGAGAATAAAATTATTATTGATAAATGTGAATGTGTTGACTGGCGTGAAATGTATAATTAAATATATGTACATATTTAGTACGGCACTGTACTTGAAAATTTCTTAAATAATTTTATACAATTGCGAGGCGTAAACGTTTGGTCGTTTTCTTTTTATAATTCCATTATTTTGAATGTTCGCTTTTGATATCTTTAGCGGCTGCGTAAAATGCACTCAAAGAACCTGCGTTTTTTTACTCATTATTACTTTTGGCTTTCGCCGTTTAAGTTTTTGCGCATCGTAAATAATACTTAAAACAGAAATTTACTTAAGACGAACCGCAGACAAAATAATTAGTAACACTTCTTATATTTACTAAAAATGAGTAGGTAAGCAAAATATTCTCGTAAACTTTACGACGCAAAATATATGAAAATTAATTTTGAATTATTATTGGCACCACAAAAAACCAGTGTAAAATGCGTTAAATGTGAATAATAAGAAAATGCGCTTCGGTTGTAAATGATTTTTTACTATGAACAGCAGACACCACATGTAGTTAAAAGTGTCTAAAAGACGCCAATGCTGCAGTTTCGGCGTAAGTATATTCAGAATTTTTAATTTATAGGTAAAATACTATTATATAGTTTGTGCAAAACAATGTTACATACACGTCACCATAAAGTTACTACATCACAAATAGACAGTGTTGCCGAACTTTTATAAAGTTTACAAAATCTAAGAATTTTCTAAAATTGTCAAGAAAAATTTCTATATAGATGAAAGTACCATAATAATTCTCGTAAACCTTCATTTAAAACTGCTTATACGTAGACCAGTTTTATTTGATAACTCGAAATATTAACAAGAAAGGCACACAGGCAAAAATGGCAAAAACAAATAGAAAATTAAAAGTACTAATCGGTTGACAACGGCAACTATGCGACTTGACAGTCAGTGCCTACCAACCTACTAAATAAGAAAAAAATATTTTATACAAACGTTGAATTCTTACATTTTTTGGATGATTTCATTCTGCTTTTTAACATTTTCTATCATCACTGGTCAATATTTAATTAAATTCTGTAGGTATCTGTTTTATGTATTTATTTTTGATAGTTGGGCACAATGCTTGGCAAATATTACGACATTAGTGACGTACGTCTAAGTTTGTTTTGCACAAACTATACGAGTGCATAGCAGGTTATATGTCTAATAAGCAAAATCATATACAGAGCAGTGAAAATTTCAAAACTATTATGCAAAGGATCTGTTACTAATGAGCTGTTTGAGATATTTTAATATTTACTGATATCAAAAATTGAAAATAAGAAGTGAATACATAAATCTTTATTTCACCATTGGTTTATGTAAGTAAATCAAATGTAACAATATACCAAACAGGTCGAGAAATATTTTTTTACCCTTCTCTATATAAACATTCCAACTACATATTCTTAATAATAAAATCCAGAGTTTTGAGCTCGAATTCCCAAACCGTTAGCAGGCACTAATACATTCCATCAAAACATAAATCCATTTTCTTCCACCGAAACGAAATCAATTAAAAACGATATCGGAAAAATCTCTGCTCCGTCCAATTCCCATATCGGCTGTATGTGTATATATTATCTATCTATCTGGGAAATGGAAAGGGAAAGCGTATTAAGCCTCACTTTGGATATACTAACGTGGAATGCTCGGCGGAGGCAGCGGCAGCGGCAGCGGCATCGGCGAGCTCATGAATATGTATTGGATATACATGCGGTCGGCCACCGCTACTGCTGATGCTGATGCCCGTTCTGATGGTGACTCAGCCCCATCTGTAACTGTAACCAGTCGCCGGAATTCTGCACGGACTATTGATATGATAGATTTGGGGTGAGGCTTCCCTGATTTTAATTTTCTACATCGATCCTGTAAAAAACATCCGAAATAAATCCGGCGGTATGGCGGAGATGGAGTTTTGCGTTAAGAATATAAAATTTGTTTCGAACACCAAACGCCTTTTGAATGTGAGATATAAAACGAATTGAAAAACCCTAATTGTTTACTAGGGCTGTTAAATTACAATTCAATTTATTGTCAGGTAGTAAGTTGGCAAGAATGATTTGTGGGCGAGGAGTCGGTTCGGTTTTCTATTTGGCGGTTCTTTATTTTTCTTAGTGGACTATTTCAGGTCGTCTTCGAGCCCCGTTGGCAATAAATCAGCGGCAGACAGCATACGTTATGCGGGTCGTTCGTCATTCGCAGAAAACTTCATAAAAACTTTCATTCTAAAGAGGAATTCTTGCCACTGATGATCATTTTTAATATCTCGGCATCGGAGTTTTTGCCCGGCCGAAAACTTCCTGTCGCTACAACGAGTTTCTGGTGCTTGACAAACGAGCTCGCTTACATTCTATTGTCAACAAAATGGGTTAATGATGGCCGCCGCGCCGCCGAGGAATGAAGCGCATCTTCCAAATATGTAGGTACTCTAATTTAATTCGTACCCAAACAGCTTTTTACATGCACAAACAAACTTTGCGTATTGAGAGGATTTTTCGAGCTATCGGGAAAATGGCAGGGAGAATGACTAATGGAGCATATCACTCCATAATCGTTTAATCGGCATTAACCCTTCCTCGTCATCGCCTCGTGCTCGTTTCATTACTATAGGAAATTTATTTTCTCGTTACGTTCACCCTCTATCTACGCGTAGACATTACAATATCAAAAATTCGTGATTAAAGAAAACGCCTATTAAACGCCGGACGGCAAAAAGCCCAGAGCCCGCAAATACAATGATACATGAATTAACAATGATAAGGATGCGTTCCCATGAATTGATTATTCCGCTCACACCGCATCATATGAAGTCCAAAACGCATCGAAAAGTCCATTGTCGTTAAAAGTTAAGAAGTCAAAAAAGTGGTCTGCGTTCGGCGTTGGATGTGGTCCTCATAAAACAATCTCCAGACCGCTATCTAAAGTCAGACATCTGCATTTGTTAAGGCCCTCAATTCACCGGACATGGACAGCCCAGACGCATCAAAAAAACGATTATTTACAAGGCTTAGTTACAAATGCAGAGAGATATATAATACATTTATATACTATAAATATGTACCGTTAAATAGTTTTCTCTTCTTTTCTAAGCTCATCTTTTCAATGCCTTCAATTATTTTCTTTATTTTCTTCTCCTTGCGATAGTCTCGCTCTGTCCATTGTTTTTATTCGCGTAAGGGCTTTATTGGACGTAGACTATTGTTCTTGTGTTATATGTTCAGACTATAAATGAAGGATGTTAGAAGCGAAAAAAACGACGTGACTGCAGGTTCGCAACATTTAATTTACGACTAAACAACAGCACATTCTTTGGTATTTTTTGCGATAGGTGCAATCGGCTTAATTTTATACCGATGGCAAGTTATAATAAAAATTTTCCAGGTGCATTTTTAATTTTTTGTTTTAATAGGAATTTTGTTGGCTGCATGAATCTGCATATTTTCATTAAATGAAACTTTGATGAAACAAAACAGAAAAATATCGCTAAAATATGTAGTTTACCTTTACCTATTTGACACCCCCTAACTAGAGAACTGAATTTTTTTTCACAATTCCCTGAGACCCATTAATTTTTGTTCTTGAGGGGGGTATTTTTGACTTGATATGTTCATCCCCCTAGCCCCCAGCCACCCTAACTTTAGAATTTAAAATGGAATACTTCCAATACATCATTTTGAAATCTGGGAGTTAGGGGGATGACCATATCAAGTTGGCTTGACCGTCAAAAATGCTCCCCCAAGAACTAAAATTGACGGGTCTCGGCGAATTTAAAAAAAACTCGGTTCTCTAGTTACAAGTGTGTCAAATTTTCCTTGGAAAAATTAGCATAAAATGGTTTGTCTTGTTAACACTAGCACCACTAAAATTGAACCAAGGAAATGAAGTTATAGCGTTGTAGCCCATAAATCTCACGGATCTTTAAGTATCATTAAACTAAAACAATCCGTAAATGAATTGTTTTATACATCCCCGGCATTGTACTCTCCCATCTGTTGGCGGTAGTTTATATCAAACATATCGTTATTGCAATTAAAAGTTCCAGGACAGACAATTGCCAGGGGGATCCGAACCTATATAGAGTTTACGCTTGCGAAATTAATTTAATATCTCAATTCGGAACACACAGCTTGCTTTGTTACGTTTATGGTCATTTTACTGTTATTTCTATTTTGTTTGCGTTCCGTTCCGTACGATGGATATTTTATTTTATTTGTACTATAGAACCGGATGGAAGTGCTTGTTTTTGTTTGATATCAGAAAGTCTTGGTTTTCTAACAACATTTTGCAACGCGCTTATTTTACTTTGTAAATCTACTAATGGCGATGAAAACAAATTCCCCACATAGGATTTAGTAGAACATAAATAAAGCGTATAATTCAATTGAATCCCGAGAAAATTTTCGCTTTATCTGAAATATATTACCCGACGACCTGAAAATTTGAAGGGAAAATAATATATCTGATGGCGCAATTTCCCAACTCCCAACCGCCGCCAACTTCATGATTACTCTTAAAATCCCCGTTTTCGTCGGCCATTAATTTCCCGCCGTATCCGTATCTAATTCCGATGATGACGTAGCGACAATCTGGAGAATTGTAACTAACGAAAGAGGATGGTGATTGGCAGAGTAATGATAGGCACTGAACAAAGCTTGTCGACAGACAACCGAGAAAGCCTATTCGCTTACTGCGAACTCCAAACAATTGATTAACTGTTTCCGGAACAAAAAGGCATTAATCACTAATGTCGCGGTGTGCTGAGCCTGTGCCGCCGCACTTCAGACCGTTCACGAACTCTTCGATTCTTTACATTTATCCTCATTCTTTTCGATTATTTATGCTTGTGTTAGAATGCCCGTCAGAGGGATTTTTTCTTCATTGTTAATGACAGATTTATCAGCCGGGTTTTCGATAAAAGCGCGCATCCCCGCGCTCGCTTGTATTCTATATAACTATAAAAATATACCAAGCACACAAACTCGTCTTATTTATTTTTTATTTTTTTAAATCCATAAAAACTACGCTACAAAAGAGAGCACCACTATAGAAAAAGGATTATGTTGTCTTCGATAATATACATGCACTTGGTGTAACCTTAGAGTCAAGTTTTATGAAACTAGCATACTAAAACTAATCATCGGTTCAAGGCGCAGTTGCGTTAAAACAGGGTTGAGGGGCAGCGCGAGCTCTAATCTACGGAAGAGCGTCTATAGCTGGCAGCTACCGGTCTCTTTCCCCGACGCGGAAAGTAAAAAAACCAGTCGCACCCCTGTAATCCGCTTAGAGAAAGTCCTTTTGTGCGACACCATCACGCGGTTTAATATCAATACGATTTATCAGATCCAATCATTTTGTCCGATCACATTATGTCCATCTGCTCTGCGAACGTGCGTTAAAAACGATGCTAAAGTAAATAACCAACTCAAATTTAGTGGCCAAATCCCATTTTTGTACTACAATGCGAATTTTAAGGGCGATTATGTGCAGGTGACGAAATATCTTGTAGTCATTTCATAATCATAATTACTAACCATGTACTTCAAAAAGTCACTGAAAAAATGCATGTAACAAAGGTATAAAAGGGTAGAAAAGTAGTAAAATGTTTTCCTATATCATGTATGTAAAACGGTTAAAAAAAATTCGAAAGAGACAGCACTCATATCGATTTCGGTTACTTCAAACAGGAGTCATATCTCTTTTGGGGGTTGTTTTGAACTCATAATACCCAGCGGAAAATACGGAACTGATTTGGTATGCATGTTTTTCAGCGGGATATTACAAAACGCTTTTAGCGTTTACCAAATTTAACTATAGAACCTGTTCCACCAACTTTCGTAATAAATGGACTTTTTTCAGTTAAGTACAATACTCGCATAGTGTTATTAAAAAAAGTACATTGTTCGAAAAATCTGCTCAAAAAAATTCATGAAATATTTACTCCCTGTTTCATATTTTGATATGCTTTTACATAGAGACAGATAGATCTATTATAATTCTATATTTATTTATAACAATTTTACATAAGTTATTACTGATATTTAATATATTAACCTATTCAAAATGTACCTATTAGGTAGTTAAAGGACTCCAGAGAACACTAGTTAATTAATACAAAACTCAGCTTTTGTACACCTATTGCTGTTAATATCTAATAGTTACCTACTTTTGATAATAACTTAATAATAGTTTATTATTCATTCAAGTCCCTGTATACACCATGATTTAACAACGCTTTTATAGTATCTCCTATATTTGCAAATTGATACATCATCTCTCTCCATTAATTTCGAGCCATTGAATGCGTCGACGCGAGGAAAATTTTCGCGAATCGCCCCGGTCCTGAATGTCATAGAAGCGTCGAAGACTCCCATTGAAAAAGAAAAAAAAGGAGCCGGTGGTCCTATTTATCAAATGTTTGCAAACAGTGACGTTGCGCATGCAGCGGGGGACAAATCCGGCCATTACGGCGTTATAATGGGCGAACGACAGCGACTACGACGGGCGTTAAAACACATAAATAACGGACAAAAGTCCAAGAACGACGCGAGAACATCCTGTGATAGACTGTTCGCAGTCTACAGGGCGGAGCCCTGGAAGCGTTTCCTGCAATAACGAATTTGTTGCAAGACTATAGCGAAACAAAACTTTTGTGTCCTGGCCTAAACTTCATGTTTTGTCCTCCTAATGATACCATTAACAATTATATTTTTTTGGTTTGTGGTATTAAAAAGGAAGAGGCTTCAATGCAATCAAGGACTAGTCAACATCTTAAATTTATCAACATTAAATTTGATTATAACCAGTAGAAACAGATACTATTATCTCATGCATTATTTCATGTTTAAATAAATAAATGATAGGATATTTTATAGACCAGGCGGCATTAAATGTGACCCACCCTGTATCGAGCTGGCCCTATCGTTTCGATAAATTCTTCTTAATTGTGTAGTCCGGCACGTGCACGTTAACTCATTAAGTCCCTTTTTTAGGTCTCGAACTCGTTCCAGTCCGATCGTAATATTTTTATATCTTTTTTATTTGCCAACTCATTTAATACGGCGCGATCGCCGTCGTCGATAAATCATCGCAGATTTTCTAAATAATATTCGGATAGCGTAGAAAAAGGGGGCACGCCCGCCCCCTCGGGGGGCGGCGGCGGGTCGTTGTTCTCGGCCCGTTTAATTGATAATCGTTTTGCGCTGATTCGGATTAGAGAGGACGAATGTTTAATTGCTCTAAGTGTTCGGGAGCTTTATGTTTATTACAACTAGTTATGCCAGAGTTGCGTATTATAGACAGTATAGCTCTAGCTCATTGAGATGCTGGAGATCGATTAAGGGGGGAAATCATGCTCATTAGGAAGCTGTTTGACTCTGATTTTTCAGGATTTTTCGTGGGAAGGACGAATTGGAATTCAATCAAATTTTGACATCATTTTGATTATATTTCAAACAATTTTTATGATTTTTTTTGAATAATTTCAGCCAAAAATAACGTAAAGTAAAGTTCTCCAATTGCTTGAAGAGTATATAGGTATAACTTATTTTCTAAGAATATCAGCGTCAATATTGATGAAAATAATGAAAATTAAAAATTTTGCGGGCATTGGAACAATTTACTTACAATTTTTTCTCTAATTATGCAAAGAGAAATATCCTTAAAATCATCTCACATGTTGGTTCATGTAGGTAATTCGTAATTTTATAAAGAATTCAAACTATCAATTTTCATAATTATCAGTTCATTACCTTTAGTGTTAAACTGCCCCCTTAATAAACTGTAGAATGGGGTGAAACTGGTTTCTAAACACAACTTAAAATGATTTAAGTGGATTTTCTACTCGTAAACTAACAATAGATATTTATCTACATTGCTTTAATTTACATTGAATACTGAAATTTCCTTGCCTGGCACCTTTTCTCCTAATACTTCAAATACAACTTTCAGAAATATGTTTCTCACAAAGTAAACCCATCATCAGCTTAATAATTTATCAATAATATATTAGAGTATTTTTCAGAAAATAATATAAATTCCAAAACCAATGTAGGATTTTTACTCTATCATGATTTTTTTTCTAAGTAGGTATTGGTATAAAATTTATCTAAACATGTAAACTGTTTGATGCAACTTTAAAGTACACCCGAGAATTGGACAAAGTTAATTCGAAATGGCGATTAAATATTCAAACCCAAAGTACTGAAATATAGATTATTTTGAGCAAGTGGAAATGTTCAAAGCCTATTTCGACACTATCGCTCCAGAAATCTGAATACGTTATGAGTTAAAACATGATAAACTAAGCGGGAGCCGCACGATGTGCGAGTTCTCCTGCGGCCGCGAATGGAATCCAACCCGGTCCCTATCAAAAGACTGCTCATTCCGGTCGGACGCCTTGAGGCCTTTGAAGTGCCGTTACGGTCTCCAGGCGCTCACTTTCCCTCAAAGCTAATGTTGACTGAAAGATGACACCTTTTTAATTCCCAATGAAAATTGCTTTTGAATTTTGATAGATGGAGAGATAACTTTTGCGTATAGGGACACTCTCCGGCGGCTGATGTGTGTTTGTACACAGAGGGTAGGCGCGAAGGAAGCAATGAACCTTGCTTGATTACGTCAAAGTGCCAAAAGCAAGGCGACTTCGCACACGCGATTATTTATTCATTGCCGGCGTATCGCCGAAGATAAAACGCCGCGACGCCGACGACGCGTCGATGCGAAAACGGTATAATTGATTTTTATTTTTTACAACTTCCAATCGAAATATCTACTACAATAAAGAAGATACTTCAATTCTTTCAGTCAACCAACAACATCTTAATATAATTCATTAAACATTTCCTCAATTTTCAGATTAATTCATCAACTAATAGGTATCTAAAGTTTATGCTAAACAAAGTTACATGCACGTCACTAATGTCGTCATATTCACCCAGCACTGTGCCCAATTTTTAAAAATAAACACATTATTTTTTTTATTAAATATTTATTAATATATTTTTATTAAACTTTATAAAAGTTCATCAACACTGTGTCTATATTTGTGACGTGGTAAATTTGTGTTGACGTGCATCTAACTTTCTTTTGCATAAACTATATATACTACCTATTTGTCTGGTGCTATAAAATTTTCGTATTTATCTGTACAAAATTAGCGCGATCCCATTGAATGCTGGAATCGGTCCTTCGACACGGCGCTGGCATCCTCGAAATGCTGTCGATAGGCGAAAGCATCAGGAGTCCGGTCCGGAGCGAGCCGGCGCGGAGCAAGAGCAAAACTGAAAAGATGCGATAATTTACGGTTCCGTCGAATGGTGGACAAGTGCACGTCGGAATCAATCAGTTGTCCGAGACCCCCGCACACTAGATTCCAGGAGAATGGACAAACTTAATTGGAATTTACATTTACGCAGGCTCGTACCTCAACGGTTTTAGTCTGAAGGATAGTTACCAAACTGCAGAATGAAAATTGTAAAAGTACCTATTGCAGGTAATTTTAATGGTTATCATCATCATTTGATCATTAATTTAACATCATTTTATCACTGTTTTAAGATCACTTTATTACCATTTTATCATCAAGTTATCACTGTTTTGACATCGCTTTTTATCGCATTTATTTACATCAATATATCACAATTTTTGATCATCATTTTATCACTCTTTCACCATCATTATATTAACAACAAGAATGTACTATTAAAATGTGGATCATTCAAACTTCGAATAAAACATCCAATTGTACAGCTTCTCAGAACTATCGCTAGCACTAAGAGAAATGAATGTTCAAGACCACACCACAAACTTGATGAGCAGCCTGAATACACAAACTTATGTTTGCCATGAGCATTTCATTGTTCTGCGGCAGACCTTATTGTTTCCGTTTGCAGGGATTTTAGTTGCCGTCGATATGTTCGCAAATTACTGAAACTAGCACTGACAATGGTAAAAATAACTTCTATCTGTGTTCAAAGGAAATAAGTTCAACTAATAAATTCGATTGATTGCCCAACGTAAAGTGTTCCATATACATTGTCACTAACTGGGATATGAATGGTACTTATAAAGCTACAATAAAAGTTATATTTAGATCTTTTTGGTACATGCATTGGTACTTCTGTTTTAATATTGTGATGCATATAGACTCGTATAGGTAATAAAGAAAAGTGTAGGTATGCATAAATTTTCTTGCAGAATATATAAATTGCTACAGTGCATATAGGCACCCATAAAAATAGATAGGTTGGTATATGCATTTACAATTTATGTTTTAGAAACTGTTATACATCAAAGGTGTACGGTACACCGGCTTGTGACAGTGTTTCATGTCACCCAGTATACGTTTTCATTGACTCCATAATTAGGTGAAGATGATATATAGACTTCCGACACACATCGTTATCTAATTGCGTCAGGAACATGTTTGGAGCTATATGATAAATTGTTACGTGAGTAATTACTATCAGTAGCAAATATACCATGAAATATGCGTTGTATATGTTAATGCACCACCATATCTGGTAAATGGAAAAAGGTGAAGGATCTCTTCAACCACTTGCCACTTGCTATAAGCTATAGCAGATTGTTGTCTATAATAAATTGAGTTAGTTTGGGTTATTTTGCTACTACCTGTAGAAATAGCACCCTTAATTTCGAAGCAATTTTTGGATAGCGAATAAAAATAACAGAAATAGAAAGGAAGTTTCAATTTTAATGTGAACAATGTATGGAGCCTATAAATCTTAGATATTCTTATCTAGCCATTTTCGCCATAATTTCCAAGCAACGCAACTGACTAATTAACCTAATAAATTAAAATAATTAAACATTAATACTACAATGAGTTATATACGAGCGCATTCTCTTATCGTCGCGTACATATATTTACAAATTGACATCGCAAACAAGTTATTTAAAAAAGTTTGATTTATTTTAATAAATAACATTCGAATCTGTGCACGCACATGCGGCAGTACATTATATTTATCGCTATGTGAAAAGATATATCTAACGAGTAAACGGAGTTTTTCCACCGTTTCATTGAATTTCTCTGTGAATGCTAATTAAGAGAAATTCACACAAACGATGAGTTTATCAAATAGCTAATAATATTCTAAAATATGTAAAGAAATTGTGGTATTTCAGTAGTATAATAACTCAACTTGTCTAGGTCTCGTGTTGGAAACATTTAACTCCTGATGCAGAATCATTGTTTTTATATCATTTTTATCAACTTTTATTGAAAATTATAATATATCTACAGGGTTTACTGGGTGTTTGATGGAGGAGTTGATACCTACATAACTTCTTTACTTCTTTTTCAACTGTGTATAAGAATCTCTTAATTCTAAGCAACTTTTTCTTTTATTTCTATTTTTTTCTATATTTGACATCAGATGACTGCTGTATATAAATTTCTTATTTAATAAGGCAGGTTGGAAGATATTCGAAATTTTTAAATTTTAAAAAGTATCTATATCAACTTATGAAGCTTCCAGTATAGAGGGTGTCGCAAAAAGGTAGGACATATCTTGAACAATTAAAATCAAACAATCAATCGAACGATTAAAAACCACACTGTATATTATAGAGAAGAGGAAGAGGAAGAAGGTTCTGTATATAAGCGTTGATATTTTCCGCGCGTTTTGGGTCCTTGCCACGCCAGCCGCGTGGTAACGCGACGCGTCGCCTCCGTCGCCATGCCGATTTGCATGCGTCGCCACGCCAGCGGCGGCGCGGGGCCGCTCCCCAGCACCGCTCCGGAGTCTACCGCCGACATCGACATCGACAGCGAAAGTAATCGATATGTTATAGTTCACGGATTCACAAGGATTTTCCTTATCTCGCTACACTATACACGTACGCGAGGAACCCCAATACACACCACAGAAAGGTGCAGATTTGCTTCATCAACACCAACCGCGACGCGCCGAATAGAAACCTACCTACGTAATTGCTAATTGCGTCATTAAGCGTGGAATAATTTACAATTTTTCGTTCGATTAAAATTCCAGCGCCGTGAATTTCGGTGCGAATTTCGATTGGTCTCGAGCCCGGCGAGTCCCCGCGGTCGGTTGATTAAAAATTTCGCGTGCTAGAAAGGCTGTGTGCAGGGCCGGCGGCGGTGGCCGGTCTGGTGGCGGCGCGGCGGGATCGAGATACGGGCCCGCGGCCGCCGCGCGGTCTTCGCGTCCGGTCACCGGTTTGGTTGGTTCGGTAGCCACTGGCGATGGCCGCGGAAGATGACCGGCGATCAGCGGCCCCGCTCGGTCACAGGATATTGAAATTTTGCTCGCCCTAAATGGTTATCACGTCGTAAAATAATGCGGGGATATATATTTTTGATTTAATTCTTTTTACCTCCATTCTATATCCTGACAGCAAAAGGTAGAAATAACCAGACAAGAATAAAGATTGATGGTCGTGATGGTCAATTTCCTGCATAAATATTTAACAGAATTTGCTGGAATTTGTATAGAAAACCTATAAACCGTATAATTCGATTTAAACAACTCCTATAACATACTTTCTTTATGGACCTTTATCCTGTACTGTGCCCTAGCAGGACGCATCATCTAATGAGGACATAAGCGCAATTAACAAGGTGCTGATGTTCATAATGGTAGAAAGATGTTTACGGACTATAATTTCTAATTAGATGTTCAAACTGAATTATACGCATACCTACTTAGAGAAACTAATAAAATTAAGTATAAACACAGTTTGAGATTCATAACAATTCGTTCAAAATTCACAGCGTGAGGCGCATTACTTTGGTCGCTAAAGAGAGTTATAAACAGTGTTGCCAACTTACTTTTAAATAAAATCCTGCAAGTACCAACTAAAATGAACAAAAAGTGGCGCAAATTTAGTCTCAAGTTATTTATGACACTCTGTAGGCACCTAAAATTTTGCAATAAAAATTTAAATAAATATTTCTTTCACGTAATTTAGCAACATTATAATTACTTAATATTTCAACACATATTCACTACCCTTCAATTATTTATAACCTATTCTATAAAGAAATTCATTAATCTCATAAAATTGGTAGTACTGGTTGAATATTTTAAAATGATTGACACATTCAATTACAATTTTTGAAGATAATTTAATCATTTTTTTAATATGAACATGTCCTCTTAAGTTAAGAAACGGCAACGTGGAGTAGCGAAACCCCGTCCGATTTAAAATAAATGAAATACAACAGCGATTTATTCACATCGCAATCACACTTAATCATTACTAATAAGTAGTTTGATCAAGAGTTTGCTACTGTTTATCCGTAAATCTACAATGAATGCACACATTGAAATATAAATTATACACTCTTGGCTCTGTTGCTATGAATAATAATGAGAAAACGATGTCGCATATACATAATAAAATTCAATTACTATTGGTTATAGGAAGTTGAATTCGGTTTCAGCTAATTTAATATTTTCTATATGGCTATTAGCTTCGCAAAATTGATATCTTACTTGTTCGAACATGACGTTCGCTATTTAAAATTCAGAAATTTATTGAAATTAACAGGTATCTCGAAATTGGCTTTGGAACAATTTTATAATTATTATCGTCTTTAATGGCGTTCGACAATTTGCAGTTGCGTTGGTTTAATAACTGTTCTGTGTAGGTTATTTATTATTTAAACAACAGTTGCAGTTTTATAATCTATTGTGTTTTATAAAAAATCAGTTAATTTTTGATGATATTAATGACACATTAATGCTTCAATTACTATGCAAGGATCCGCGTCAAATGAGCGATCGATGTAATTGATACATAATTCAAAATCGTGTTAATAATTTATGTTTAGACTCCGATACGATCTGATATGGTGGGATATCATTTAATTGCTAATTATTAGTCTAATACTAATTATTATCAAATATTAATTGCTAGTTAGATTACATATTATTCAGCCAATTAGCAGCATTTAAACACCACTTATTGGGTTAGGCGGTCATAAATTTAAATATTAATTCATTTAAGCAGGAAGGTTGTTCTTGCGCATTTTTTTCACTTGATTATGTGTAATCTGAAGTATAAATGAATAATTTTTTGTATTGCAAATAAATATTTAATAGTACCTAAGCTTGATTATTTCTATTTATTTCTAATATTCTGAACTATTAACGAGTTTTATGTAATAGTATAGTAGTATCTAGTATCTATAGTCTATTCATAAATGAGGAGTAACTGTATGTATATTCTTTATAATTTCTGTATCGCACATATGATAATTTCAAAACTGCTCATCATCAAAATCATCGAATTATATTTAGCGTTAGATTTATCCGGCAGCCGGGGTCCGTTTATTATTTCGCGAACATTTTCAGCATTTTCCGATATCGATTTTCCACAATGAAATTCGGAATTCCAAGCCGTAGTACGGCGGGAAGGTTAAACCGTCGGATGATAGGCAACGTATACACTCGACGGTGTAACGCGTAAATATATTCAAATGTATGCAGCATTAATTCAAAACGCGCCACTCACAGCTGACTGCGTTCTGTTTGTAAACATTCGACGTTCTACTCGCGGCATCGTCATCTCTATGCGACGGATGATGGTTATCATCATCACCGCGATGCTACCGATCATCATCACCTCATCATTATTAATATATTTGGAACGAAACGACCCTCAATAATCAAACTCTATATATCTATCCGTTTCCCCGATATCTACTAAATGCGTTTTAATTGATACATTCGTGTTATAATAGAGAGAATTTGATTATTTAGTGGGTAACAAACTACCTATAAAACATCAAATTTAGCTGGTTATGGATTTACAGCTATGCATTATAAATATATACGCTATCTAATAGCCTTAAAGGAACAAATTGCACTATTTAAAATTGAATGTTCATACAATGTATAGCATCCCCACATATTAACAAACATATTTCTAATCGACTGCTTATGTATCTGTTCCAGGTGGAAAGTTTTCTAGCGCCTGGCTTACGTGCAACATCCCAACGCCGCGTCACATGACTTATGCCTTCGAGTGCCAGTTACTGTTTGCTAAGATGTAATTTCTATTCTGGGCCCGTACGTTTCCCTCATCAGATGCATTTTACATGAGAAGTGCCTAACCTAACCTAAGTTTCACTCACAAATCTGCGACGGAAGCGCCTCGGCTCCGGTTCCTCCGTTCGTTGCACGACCTTTCGTATATACGGGATCTAAATCAGGCCAAAGATGGATTGTTGGGTGCTGGGTTTTTAATGTGGATGTTGGTAGGCTTGAATTATTAGAGAATCGTAGGTTAATTATTAAGGTTCCTGATGGTATTACCTACTGGAGGTGCAAAAGGAATCAAGAAAAAAGGCCTTCTGGGTATTAAAAATGAATTTATTCAAATTGAAAAATTTTCACCCTTTTGGTAAGTGCTAGTTAATACAGTGATGATGAGGTAAATATCTGTTAAAGTTTTGATTGTTATTGATGAAATAGTTAAATTATTAAGTTTCCTGGTACCTATATTTACTTTGAAAATTCAAAGGAATAATAAAAAATAAGGTCTTCTTGCATTAAAAATGCATTTATTAAATTCAAATAGAAATGTTCACCCTTTTGGTAAATACTAGTTAATACAGGGAGGAGGTAAAATCTGCTGGTTTTGTCTGATGTTATTGATCAAATCAAAAATCCCGCATATTAGGAAATACATGATATAAATTTTCGAGGATGGGCATTTTCAGAGTCATAACTCAATTCAGGCTCTCCAGAATGCCAAAATTCAGTGGTAGCCCACAAGTAGATATTCAAAAAAGGTTAATAAACGCATTTATTACTATTATTTTATGAGTGTAATTTCTAAACTTGTGGGTTTTATTCACAACTTTAATACTAGGATATTTGAAATTGTATATATAATTAGAACAGGTGGGTACCTCTTAATACATCATTCAGGACGCCCATGCACGCATCTACTCGATATCAAGTAAGCCATAAAACCCCTAAATCTAGCATTGCGTCATAGGTTATTATTATTCAAATTTATAATTCAATTTGAGGCTGTGAATTTGCATAAAGACGGAAGGGTCTTCTGACTGAGGAACATCCACAGCTAGATACATTTGAACAAGTGGTCAATTACAATGGTTCCTTTCCACTCTTCGAATAACTTCATTGTGCGTGAACTTGTTAAAAAAATGTCAACCATTATTAGGGAGAATTCGATTCGCATTATTGAGACTACTCGACTACAATGAGTTGAATTCTCTAATACAATGGACGTAGTTTCTACGAAATGTATTTACTAATTTTCGAAATACCCCCGTATAAAATAAGGGAGTATATCTATATAAAAAACTGCTGATTTAAACATTTGCTAATAAAAGAATTAAAATGCGAAAATGTGCCCCCGAAAATCAGCGAATGAATCCCGAAAAATAAGCGTTAAATAAATGCAAAATGCGTAGCCCCTCGTCTCATTTTATCCCCGGGAACACGTATATAGAGGTCGTCAAAACGGGTACGTCTGGATTTAACAAGAAAACTGTCAGCAACATTCGCACAATATTTTTGGGAGTAAACTCTCCAGCCATGGCCATATCGACGCTTCCGATTGAAGGCCCGTTGCTATGGCGACGTCGCGGCGCTTGCGTCGCCACCGTCGACACATGTACTTCTCGTTAATGTCGATTTTTGATATACGCCATCTTATATAAAATACGAGAGTCGGGTTCTCCCTAATTGGTTGGCTTAGCGGGATCGTTTCTCCAATTTTCGGTTCGATCATGTTCCAGTCCTCCCGACGATTTAATAAAGTATTGTTGTCATTTTACTTTCGATATAGATTCCGTTTCGCTTTGTTCTTTTCTTTATCATTTAGGTACTTATACTCCTTACAAATATTTCATTAATTCTTTTATACAATTTTAATACACAATTTACTCTAATACTAATTTGCTTAAATTTGTTAACAATTTCTCTATTTTCTCAATGATATAAAACTCTTGATATATATGTCATTTTCATACTTTATATTAAAGGTAGTTTTTTAATGCATATTTATCAGCTATATATGAAAAGTTATTAAAATGACACTTAATTTAATGGAATTTGTGCAACAATAATAAAAATACCCCTATAAACAAAGTTAAAGTTAGGAAACATAAAGCAGCACTGTTCACAATTAATTTCTGTAACTGAACCGAATAATAAAATAACTCTTAGGTACCCGAGTATATAATAAAAAAGCGTTCGTGGCAAATACAAGTTTAATAACCCGTAACAAAAAACACCGTATACTTATCGGGCTAACTTTATCTTTCTTCATGCTATTTACTTTCCATTAACGAAAGGCCAGGCCGGTATCCACGAAAACAAAAAAAAACAGAAAAATAAAATCGGGCAGGATTAACGCCGTTCTCGTACCTATAATTATTGTAACGCAAAAGGGACTTCGCTTTCGGCACGCACCACCGACTGTTTCGCTACGATACGAATGATATTATCGAGCACATTAGCGACTAGGTTTAGGGTCGAAAAGGGACGCCGAAAGGTCCAGGCTAACGGGAAAATGGAGTTAGGTTTATTAAGGAAGTTAGCTCGGGGAGTTCCTATTTTTATCTGGCGTCGTTGCAGACGAGAATTATCCGACGTTCCCAGTGATTGTTTTAAGTATTCAGCTAATCTGCATGCATAGTGTGCTTGTCGGATTAGATTCCTTTATCAAATGAAATAATGCTATATACAGTGCGTTCCAGAATTGTCGAATTGCTTTGAGATGCATTTTTTGGTATTAATTTATGGATGAATTCGTCGGCCGCTCAGCAGCCAACGCTAAAAATATGGAAAGCAAAGTAGCAGCAGCAGACCCGTTGCCGTTCCAATCGATTGTTTCCCCAGCTGAGCTATGCAAATCAACTCGTGCCGTGCTCTGTATTTTATGCAGTACATTCCATGGAAGATACAAGCCAGCCCGAGAGCCTTTTACACGATGAAACACTTGAATTACACATCGCATTCAGCCGCAGATATGTACATAAAGCTCTGTTATCTGCGTTTTATTCCCCGCCAAGGTTTTTCTAATAAAATCGCTTTGTCAGGATTTGATAGGTGCCGATACTTGCGAGTTATTTTATGTTATAAACTTTATATTACAGCGACTTGTGCTAAATAAAGATGAAACGAAAATGCTTTATATTTATATACGAACATTGCTGGATCTATATGATTTTTTTTTTGGATTTTCGTGAACTTTTATAACGACTATTTTCGCAGCGTTGCAAACGTTTCCCTCACAAAAATACATTATTTAATTTGAATAAAAGACCGGCATCGACCCCGACCCGTTTCAATTTTCGAAGTTTGGAAAACTCGAGAAACTGTGAGTTATTTATGAAGGAGCAGCGAGGAGCGCAGCAAAGGGTACCGGCGTTGCTCACAATCCATTCCGGTTCATTTGTCAATGTGAAAATGATAGAAAAGCACCGTCGTCGTATTTCATCTTCGGCCGGGGCGTCTCGCGAATCTCTTTACGAGACTTTTATGTCAGCGCCCAGATATTCTTGTTGTTGAAGTACGAGAGTAATGGACCATGATATTTTTACGAAAATTGAAACGTAAATAAACTTTTACGACTGTTGGAAAAAGTTTCCGTTGCCGGGGAAATCTCTCTGTTGTCGTGATATATATGCGAGACCGACGAGGTATATAAAAATGTTTATAGATACTGACGATTCAATGAAAAATATTGGCGTTATTCTTTCCATCATTTATTTAAGCAAAATTATTGATAAACTTATATTAAATATTCACTTATTTACATATATAACTCCAGGTCATAGCACTCTCTATCGGGGTATTTTTTCTTATTAGAAAATACTATATGTAGTAAGTTACAAGATTTATCTATTTAGGTAGGTATGTTACTACAAATTTGTTCAATAAAATAAAGCCTATGAATAAATTTTCATGATTATTAACTAGGTATTTTTTTTTATTTTTCAGGTTTAAATTCTTCATATATGAAACCTGTATCATATAAACCTAATATCACCCAAGTAACAACTTTAATATAGGTTTATTGTTGAAAAACCTTAATGATAATAAAATTAATTCTGTTATTAAATTTTTATTCCTAAAATTTCCTAGAAGTTATGGGTATATTGTACGTTATAAACTTTGATTATCACCACGCACCTACACGTAGGCAGATAGCTGATAATTTCCCAAATAATTCGAGTTCATCAACAGCAATTATCGAATTACCGAAGAGCTCGAGAAGTAATTCGGAAAATCAGAGCCTATATCTCGAGCACATCTTAGCGAGAACGTTACGACTAGTTCGCAGATATGGATGGTAGACTTTGATCTAGACATTTGCATATGATATAGTCCCCGGGTGCTGGAGAAGGACATTTTGGGAAAGATAATGCCCCACGTTAGGGTTAACGACGGTGTTCACGGCTTTGCCGCTACAAACCCCCGTTTGATGATAAAGGGATGTGCGGTGTGTTGCTTTCAATGATTATAATTCCCGAAACAGGGAGTACAGAGGTGGGTTTTCGGCTCGATGTAAATGTACTTGCTGTGCTCGTTGTGAAATGTTCATTTTTGTCTTGTAGACTTTATTAGCCATGTATATAGATATTAGTAGTAGTGTTTATATTATTGGAGGTATAATTTGCTGCAATATATTTATGTAATGTATACTGTTTAAAGTATATAGTACCTATAACTTATACGATTAAATTATATATTATTTTTATGGCTTAGAATATTTACAAAATTATAAACATATTGGCGCAATTAGACAAGTATTTATGTAAATTATTACTTAGTTTACCAATTCCTGATTTATCTTTACTTATTATTTGTTTAGGTAAATATTAGATATTACCTATACCTAGGTAAATTGTAGGAAGGTATCTTAGGGAGGTATTTTAGGAAGGTATATTATCTATGTGTAATAACGTCTCAACAACAACGTATTTTCTCGTTATAGGTAAGTATATCGAAAAAATTAATTAAAACTTTCGTCGAGTAATGTTTATTTGTATCTAGTATAGAAAAACTTATAGTTTTAGTGCCTGGTATTTGTAAGTAAAAATAATTGCAAAGGTCACTTTGGACGTATTAATTATTCACCTTAAAATATCTCTCAATATATTTTAAGTATATGTTTATGCAAGGTTTAGTGCTTGCTTGAAGTGTTGGAATACTTCAAACAAATAACTGAAATAGTCAATATAAAAAATGTTAACCCATTTTCCTTAGACCTATTGCAGGAAAACTCTAAATTAACGAAAATTTATATATACTAAGCATTTGAAATATAGAAAAATATACTACTACTTCTTTCTTCTTTCACTTTAGCTAGCTTCTTTGATGACGGTTGTCTATATCTTAATATTATTAAGAATTTAAATTTAATAAAAATGGCCTATTTACGTAAAATAATTGATAATGGTGAAATATAGATAATATGTAAAATATTTAATTTCACAATCAATGCCCTTGAAAATTCTACATTAAATGCAGGTAAGTATGTAGGTAATTTAATTATTTTTAAATTAATTGAAGTAAAAGCATCAATTATTATAACTAATACATTCGTTTACCATCATCCATAGTTTATACATATTCATAGTTTATAGCACTTCTTGAGAGATCATCGATAACTCACTCCATTACCTAATAGCCGGTATAGTTTTCGAATCTCATCTAATTACTAATTAAATCCACCGCTATGCTAATTGAACCAATTAAACGATTTCATATAGCGAGCAACAAATTAAAGTGCGAATTAAAAACGAATCAATTAACGCACTTGAAGAGCGAAAACGAACGCATAACCGGCGCCGGTTTAAACCAAGAATCGTTTACATTCGGAAACATGTTAATTTCTATAAAAAAATTACCATATTCCAGAGGAAAATTTGGCATGCACGGGAATTTCGGTCCCCTTCGCGCCACCTATTGCTCCGGCAAACAATCGCCATCAACCATTTTGTTTGTGGTACTCGAACCGGCCGCTAGGTGCTTGAAATTCGGCGCATGATCATTGGTTCACGCATGACCGACGCCCCTAGCGGTGATCACACCCCCGATCCCTACCAGAGCATCCCCACCGCGCGGCGCACTTCTCCTCGCTTCCCGGCGAGTGGGGAGGTCTGGAAATTTTCGGTGGGAGACAATAAACACGTCGTTATGGTAAAACTGTATTGGAGTTGTTTTATTTCACATAAAATTGTTAACTGTATCTCGATATTGATTTATGTATGTATTTATAATTTTAAATGCACATTGCACAAGGTCGAGTATGGAATTGCTTTTTTATGGGTAAAGAAATGCCTTTAATTCGTGTTTACGTTCGTTTTTTAATTCTGTTTTTCCGAGTCTGGAAATTCATTCGAGTTGTGAACAGATTATATTTATTTACGTTATACCGGTAGGTATCGTTTTATGTCCATTGCATAAAGAGGATGTGTATACCGAAAGATTTGTAATGCAAGCTTTTTAGTGTACACGTACCTATATATTAATAAATAATTGAAAATGTTTCTTTTTTTAAACGCAAAAGAATACGGGAATTTAGAAGTAAGGACTTCTAAGGAATATCTATGAGTAGAAAAACATTTAGAAAATGTACCTATTATTCATGAGATGTATGTTTACAACACGAGCCGTACCTATAGAAGAGTACCATATTAAAAATTAATTGTTTAACTATCTACATTAATTAATTGAAAATAATTCCTGATATTTTCAAGAAGTTTGTAAAAATTTAAATTTACTCTTGAAAGTTTAAAAAAAGTAATTAAGGTTTCTCAAGATTTTAAAAGATCTTTGAAAAAATAATCTTATTTTTTGTTTTTTAGAATAAACCATTAAAAAATTATTTAAAATTAAAATTGAAACTTTAACGTTAATTAGATTAACTTTGGAAAAGCGAGAAAAATCGCTTCATGAAGACCTCATATATATGATTTGAAATAATATAATAAATCTGAAAATAATGAAAATATTGAAATTACAAAAAAATTTAATAATCAATAAAAATCTAAAAAATAATCTTAAACCAAAAAAAAAACACAATATTAATGTCATAAAAAAAACGTAAAAAAAACTATGAAAATTAAAAAAGGTACATTTGGAAATTTTATTCAGAATTATGCAGAAACATTACCTATACCTTATACACTAAAATCCTCAAATAACTCTCCCAAAAAAACTTTTAAATAATACCAAAAAAAATGTAAAATTAATCGAAAAATCAACGAAAAACACCTATTATAAGAATCCATAAATATTGCATAGGTATAGAAACTACTCACTTACTTATTACTTTTTCTTGGAAAAGCATATTGTAACATTAACGGATTAATGGATTTACTGAAATATCCGGGTACTCCCGTTGATAAAAAAAGAAATAAATTAGCTTCAAGCATTTAAAAATAATTGTTACGGGTCTTTTGTGCGAACGCCATACCTCGCAACGAACGACACATGCTCCAAGAAGCAGTTGAAAAAAAACTAATTTTTCTTATATAATTAACGGCGATTATGGTTAATTTCTCATCCGGAATAATGATATCGCAGCAAGTGGTCATTTGTCTGAAAAGTGCAATGATAAAAAAACGGTATCTTCTCATGGCCAAACGCGATGGATGTGAAACAATAACCCGTCACGGTGAATAGTAATTTTAACAGCCTTTATGCAAAAGGTAACATTTTCCATCTAGTGAACGCAACATTTTCTCTTTTTCAGTTTTACCGGGTAAAAAACTCGTTTGCATTTCGTTTAATAAGTACTATATGAACCACCAGCTTTGGTAAACAAATAATTTAGGTAATTTATCGAATTGGGTTAAAAAAATTAACTTCTTTTTATTCGTTTTATCTTTAGGTTAGTACCCATTGATAATCGAAATTTTTTCGTAACATACGTATATGCGTATGTAATACATTATAGAACTGCTGTTAAACAGTACATGAGTAGGTACAATATTTTTTTAACATATATGAACCTAATGTTAATGTTAAAATCCTATGGGAAAGATTAGTACAAAAGATTGATGAAGAACGGTGCTTTAAATTAGAACTAACAGGGTACTAAATTTAGTACTTACTGCTGAATTTACAAACTCATATTAAATATTCCAGAAATATTTTCCATCCATTTACTTTTTTAGTAAATTCTCATCTTGCTTCTATAAAAACCTTAGGTCCCAAAATGTCCCTAGATTTAGAAGGAAACTTATTTCCGGTAATGAAACCAGTGATACCACATTGACAAAGTGAAAAATTAAATTTACCTACATACCTATCATCATTCACCCGGAGAGATACAAAATAAAAAATATCGTAGGATATCGCAGGAATAAAAATTACAAAGAAAACCTCTGGCACCTGTAGTAACGAAACTCGCCTTTCTATCGTCGAATTAATATGGAAACTGTGTCGCTTCTATCTTTGCGTCGATTATGACGACTTTCTTTTTACCTGACTTCCTGTCCCGCCGGCACAAACATACGGGCGTTAGGGTTTTTAAAAGCGACTACGGCTACATCATGCGTCTACTAAAAAGGACATAATTTCCTGACGAAAAACAGTTTCTCTCGCAGCACGTTCTAAAAAACGGTCGATAAAAGTTTGAAGAGCCCGAGTTTCAATAAAGTTTTATTGCCTTTTCATTGGTAAGAGTCTAGAGGTACTGAATTTCGATTTAATATTTGAAGACTTCATTATTATGCAGCATTAATTATACAGGATGTATACCAGAAATTGATACACAAAAATCAAGAATCAAACATTTTATTGATGAATAAAGTTCTCTACAAATATCCTGATTTTTTCAGAACTTTTTTTTAATACCAGTGCATATTATATGTACTTTAAAAAATATTAAGGGTTTAAAATTGAGAGATATTTTTTATAAGTACCTACTAATAATTTCATTGATAATATTAACTATAATTATTAATAAAAAAAAGGTATTAATAAAATAAAAATTCTTCTATACTTATAGGTATCTATACAATGAAATAAAATCCGATCATTGATTCAATTCCTCCTGAACACAATAACCATCATATAGCGGATTGAAAATCATAATTAGACGATTTAATTTCCAGGTAGTACACCGACGTTTAGTTATAATGTATGTCTCGTACGACACAATCGGGTTTTATAATGGACAAACTATACTTTATAAAGAAATAAAAAGTAATGCCACGTTGTATCAATCGAAAAAAAATACTTATAGGAATAGCATTACGTAGATAATTTACGTCAATGACTTTATAGGCATTTTTTCGTTGGTACACGATTCTGTGAATTGTTTGTGGCTTCAGAAATTAAAATTTTATTACTCTACCTAAACCATGGATTATGTGAAAAATAAGTGTGTAATAACTGTAAATATATTTAATTGTTATTTTACTAGAGTTGAAAATTCATTTAAAACGTTATCATTTTCTAACAAATTTGATAAGATGTTACACATAAACATACACCTATATTCTCGTAATTAGTTTCTAATTGGATATACAAAACCTCTATTAAGTAGGAAATCGTGTTAACATTTTATAACGATCTTTCCTTTCAAATATTTTTTCTACCATTTACGGACATATTGTTTGTATTTGTAATTTGCAACCGAAAAAAACTAGTCGGTAAATCTATCTAATTTATCGTTCCTGTCTATTAAACATAAACGACTTTAAACAATATCAAATCAATTATGTTCGGAAATCAACACACACTGTATGTAACATAAAATTAACGAACTAAAATTGTTTTCTGTAATGGATTGACGCAGTAACAACAAAACTTTACATCTACAATATTACACGCTTGCTTGTTTATTATATATCCATACATTTCTAGAAATAACTTGAAAGAAGATTTGATAAAGCTGGTGAAATACTGAAAGATAAAGATACCCATAGCTAAATCAAAACGAGCTAAATATTTGAGAAAATAGGAATAAGAGCACAGAAAATAATATTAGGAATATGGCAATAAAAAGATGGAATGTTTTTTTCAAATAATTATATTTTCCTATATGTAATTCAGGCTTGCAATAAACAAATTATTAACAAAATTTGGTCAAGAATATACCATTTATTACAAATTAATGTATAAAATCTTTCAGGACAAGTCAGATGGAAAGGTAAATTCTATGAAGTTCATGTAGGATCCTTAAATGGATAAGTGGATAAAATTAATTCATTGTATTATTTTTATTTATTTGTCTCCTTGATATATCCAATATTTTATGAAAATTTTGGGATAATGCAATTTTACTTTGTTGTATAGAAAATTTTACTCAAAATAGGCACGTCAACAGACATCCGGGATTCGAGAATTAAGACTGCTGCTATAGAAAAGTACATAAACATTAAACTTTCTTCGTCGTTTTTTTAAGGAATATCTACAATAAATAAGCTGAGGGTGAGCAGTAGGGGCGACCGAAACGGCGGGCGGGCGGCGGCAGACGGGAATACGACACGACTTGTCCTACCGGAACTGTAATTCCGGTTGAGCTGCGACCGCCGCGGCATCTGTTGTCCGAATGAATATTTATAACTTGAAGATTTACATATTATCGGTGTTCTACCATCGTTTACCGGTCTCACAATTTATTTTGCAGGTTTTGTGTCGTTCTATATAACATATAACGGACAATTTGTGCGTGAAGGAGGGTCGACCAGAGCGAATAAAATATTCCGTTTTTCGGACCAGGACGACTGAACCTGGTACAATGTCTGGAAAAATTGATCAAATCAGATTATTTGGACAACTTGTGGAAACATTATTTTTCTTCCCTAATTCATTCTCTTCACTTTATCACGAAATCGTTGAATTCATAATTAAAAAAATCATGGTTTTCAACAATTTTTTAACTTGACCTCTGTATTACCCCTCGAAAACTACATTGAATGGAATGACCCCTTAACCCATATATTCGATAGGATTATTGTCTATAAAACAATAATTCGTTTTGGCCTTTCCTTCCTTTAATCAATTGTTGATTGTTTAAATTTGGATCGACCTGAATTTGTCCTTAAAAAAATGCCATCCTATCATATCAACGTCATCACCAATAATTATAAATTCAAAAACATAGTGTTTGATTTAATATGCAAATTGCCGAAACCTAAAGTACAAAGTCTATTCTAAAACTAAATTGAAGTTTTCAAATACTTTTCGCAAATAACAACAAAAATTCAATTTTTACGTTTAGGAATTCTTTTAATACGCCATCTAGAGTCTAAAGGAATATTCGTTGCGCGAAGCTCTTTACTTGATCAATAAAGAGCCTCTAATCCTTCTCTAAGCCATAGGAAGGTAACTATAATAAATTTTTATTTACTAGACAATTTATTTCAAATTAAATTAAATTTTTGAAAAATGTAAGTTGTAGAGAAATGCCCCTATTAGAAACATCATATCTTGTATAAAATTAAGGGAATGACTTTAATAAAATAATAGGTAAGAAGCGGATCTAGTTCAATTTTACAATAAAGAAAAACCGAAGAGTGCGAGGAAGTGGTGCACCGTTAATATATAATTAATAAACCAGCCAACAAAAATTTAATTGAATCGCCTCGAATGGAAACGCTTCGAAATTTTTATCAGTAGATCTCTAAAGTAGAACAAGACACTTCTGTCACGGTAATTAAGAACCTTCAGATGCTTTATAATTATAGTGGCACTTGTACACGGTTTCTGACTATAGCGCTCATTTCTATACTTTTTTAACCATATCCAGTTCTATAATTAACTATTGCTTACACGTAAACGGGTATCTCATTTAAAACTGCGACCGAGCAGCCATTATTACTTCTGTCTGTGATGTAGATCAACACTTTGATCCTTATAGGTCCCTAAAAAAGGAGATCTAAGATCAACAACGAGGTGTTATAAACTTCAAATAATCATAATCAAAAATAGTTAAATTTTATTTGGAATTGTATTCTTGAATTAAAAAACAAGGAGTAATCGAAGAGGTTCGAAGACATTATTAACCAATTATAGGAATTATGCAAATATCTAAATCGTAATTTGTAAACCATTGAAATTTCATAAATTTGATATTGATTGTAGATGTAATTAATCATAACTCCTGAAGCGAATCTGACATTTATTCCAATATAAATATTTTTCAATGGTATCTATTGGTTAGTAACGAATCTACTAAATTAAGGGAGAATGTAAAACAATTTAAAATTATTATAATTCATACAAAGTATTTTTTTGATAATCCTATCTTTTATTTTAACAAAATTTCTATTTATCCCCAGTTCCTTATTCCTTTTGCCATATCTCCTATTTCATTTATTAACCTGTAAACTATAAAATTATAAGACTATCAGATGAAAATCCAATTTTCAAAAACAAATACAATTCCTGTAAAGGGTCAATGCAACATCCCGAAATTTTTGTAACAGCCACATATAACATTCGAGTCTCAGTGATTAGCAAATATTTATTTTGGGCTGCATCCCAGTTTGCCAATAAAGAGGAATTTAAATGAACAAATATTGGCATGTTGAAGTTTAATACCCAGAAAATTTGATCAATTAAAAAACTGATATTGATGCAAAGAGATAAAACAATGTTAATTATTGATCAAAAATATACATATGATAACCCCCCATAAATAATTTCAAAAGGTTTGGATAATATATCATTCGTATAGATCTAAAAATAGAAAAGTTATTTCTTGCAATAGGGATACACACGTACGAAAGTTTCGATAAAATCTAAGCATTACTCGTCCAGTCATCGTACCGGAAACAGATAAAATCACGATGGAGTAGTGTCCCACAGGTAAGCAAACCAACAAACTTATCCACAAAAGAAACGTACACCGTCCTTTACAAAAAAATACACAATTTACTTTTGTCCGTTCCATGTGAGAACAATGGCCACCAAAGGCAATAAAAATCGCTTTATATCCCTTCTAAAAAAACTGATTTATAAAAATAACTAATTTTTAAATGGTTCAGGCGCAGGTTTAATTATACCTATATAGAATCTCATACGTATATAAAAGGAGTTTCTTTCGTTGGAATTAAATAAGGAGTCTGAGTTATACATTTCATAAATTTGCTACGTCACCGTCTAATATAAAATATTAAAATATGCAACGGCGTTTTCGAAAAAATATATTTGTTGGCGCAATATAAGATATGAGCAGGGAAAACCAGCGTTATCCAGGATTTGAAGGACTTACTATCTCCGTGAGTAGCAGCAAGGGGTCCACATATGCGAACCTGCTGTAATGTATAAAAAACTTTCCTTTGTGTTCCTTCATATTTGATTTTTCGCCCTTTTTCTTTATAAACCGGGAAGTTAAACTTTTACTTACCCACACAACGACCGTCGCATTGAATGGAATAACTCTATATTTATTTATTGAAGCGTGCGGTGTAAAATAATTAGATTAGCATTAATTCAATGCGAAATGCGCTCAGATCGCGTGTAAATCTTTCAGACAGCATCAGAAGCGTCATTGCCAGTGCGAAAGACGGCAGATATATATCGAGTAGTATTATATAAGCAAGGCGAGAGTGGCAAGCAGAGCTAGCAATAATTTAATACCGTCGTCGAAGGTAATAAAAATTCCGGTGGCTGAAAGTAACTGTCCAAGAGAGGAAAACTTCCTTTCAGAATTGGCCACTCTTGAGCGAGCTCTCTCTAGAAGCGACAGCTCATCACTTATGGATACTGATGACTGGAGCAATGAGGCCCACCAACTTGTTAGTATGTTAGCGGAGGAAAAGAAATCGCCCTTGTTAAAATAAATTGGATGGCGATATAGGCTTTGATGTTTTAGATGGATTATTTTCTTTTCGAGTGGAACTTCACCTTATTTTTATTGCGCCGCTTCCGTTCACAGACGCGATGTTTTCTCTGTAAATAATCCGACGTCTTGGATAAAACCCCGCTTTAGCATATTCAAAGTGGATCCACGTGGGATGGCGAAATTTAGGACTGAATTCCGGTACATATATGCACCAATATGTACCCGAATAAGTTGATTCAAACGTAAGCTTTTTAAATTACCTCTACACAAAATCTCATCCCTCTGGAATCCACTCATTTTATGGAAAATTAATTTTTCAGAATTTTATATCTTCTCATTCTTATTATAATCAAACCTAAATTATCTATAGTTTATGCAAAACAAAGGTAGATGCGCGTCACTAATGTCGTCGTATTTGCCAAGCAATGTGCCTAATTTTTAAAAATAAACATATAAAACAGATTAAGTTAATATATACAGAATTTAATTTAAAATTAACAAGGAATGATAAGAAATTATAATTCTTTCTTGTTAATATTTCGTGTTATTAAACAAAACTGTTCTATAAGAAGTTTTAAAAGATTTACGAGAATTATTATATTTAAATGTTCTTCATCTCTAGAAATCTTTCTTGACAATGTTAGAAATTTCTTAGATTTTGTAAACTTTATAAAAGTTCGGCAACACTATCTATTTGTGACGTAGTAAATTTATGGTGATCACATAGTTTGGAACACTCTGTATATGCAATCAAATATTAATTTTCTAAACTTATAGGAGGTCCATTTAATTAATACCTACCTGATAATATTTATTAGAAATCAGTAATATAAATTCGTTACAAATTAATATTTTAGCCCGCCATGTAACGAAACAAAAGCACCCTCCAAATATAGCTGATCATTAAGTTTATATTGGTTATGTTGGCAGTGTGTACACTGTATTATTACCGACAGATAATAAGATAATTTATAGCGTAGATAATTAGAGACCGGAAGGAAACACGAGTAAAAACTGCCCGGAGATTCATCTCAGATACATTTATTATAATAATTTTGCATAACTTAACAACGGTCAGTGCGTACCGCGGGATCTTGACACGGCTTCTGTACAAACCACAACTGTTATTATGCCGTTCGTTCTGCGTATATCTGTAAAAACGCTCCGATGTTTTATCGATTTCATTGATATTTATCGATATGATCGATTAAGCGGAGCTTATTTAGCTCCAGGCCGATTGAATGATTTTACTTTACTAACAGTAATGACCGTATTATTATTTATTAAAAAATTGTAGACTTTTGCAACAATTTTAGAGGGTAATATTTTTAAAATTACCCCTCCATAAAGCTAGAGTATAAGTCCCATATTTTACTATCCCTGTTATATTTTCTATTTGGCCAGTTTGATAGCTTAGTGTAACATTTCCATTTTCTGAACATGACAAAGACTACTAACATCCATTTCTACTAGATTTCCCAACTAAACTACATCAATTCAGTTTAACATGACAACAGTATACGTTTATGCGGTCGTATTTCAAAGAAAATATTTCAATTACTTGACCACCGCGATCCCACATCGGAGGAATCTATAAATTATCATCTTTGAGCATTCATATCCGTCTGCACCATAAAAGATATATAAATGAAATATTTTTGTTGCAACTTTTTGGCATCCCTATTCGGTGTTCACTCAATATATCCTTATTTCTGGCGATTTTACGAGTAAATTATACCGCACAGAGGTTCATAACCGCACCCTTGATAGGATATAGGTATTCAGCGGGGATGTTTTCTGAATCTTCGTCATAAGCCTTATAGTTTTTTAAACTAATAATTTTGATCCTTGAAATTTTCATTCAATGTAGTATGTACTCAATAAGTACCTATACAACAGCTGATGATTGCTTATTCTCCTAATATTTTTATTAAACCATTAATCAAAAATATTTCTGGAGCAAAAAAAATATACAGCATAGTCAGTTGTCTGCTTTGAAGGATCGCCGTTCCCCGGCGAATTCAATGAAGTGAAAATATGTTATGCCCGGAATGGGATGTAGAGGAAAGGTATGAAGGAGCAGTAAAAATAGAGAAAAAGCCGGCGAAAAGCTAACCCCAGATAAGCTGCACATTCACATGTATGAATTCAGCACATCAGGATAAAGTCGAATCCGTAGAAAATATTATAGTTATGATAAGTTGATGTGCCACCCATTGCCGGCCGCCCCTTTAAGGACGCTCGCCCGTTTAAGGAGGATACCGGAATTCAACACGTGACTGGAGCGAAATGTGTCGCTCGTTATGAAACTGGTAGCCCAAATCGTATTTTTGCCTCGGTAATTATATTCGCAATAATGTACTTAATACCACCCTAAACAATGTTTTTTTTTTTGGGAATAATTTGGTTTCATAAACATCAGATTTTGGGAGAAAAGTTGGCATCACTGTTATTTTGATCGAAAATAAGTTGGATCCCTGATGTCAAATCTAGTAACTTTTTGGTGATTATGTCAATAGTTGGTAACTATGGCAAATTTTAAATAAATGCGTTCCCAATTCCAATACTGGATTAATTAATTTATGTCTTTAGTTTATTGTCAATAATTACTGTTTTTTGTTTCTTTTCACCTTGCTCTTATGTTTTCATCTATTATAGGAATATTTCTCGATTTACTTCTATTAGTTGAACATCCAACAGGTAGGAATGTTACCTCACCCTGTACACAAGGTTAATCAGAATAAAAACCATCTAATAGGTAATCCCTAAATACCCTCGAATTTTTTGAATTCTAATAAGTACATAAATACAAATTCTGTTGTAAAAGAATTGGATAGAAGTTTAAATATGAAATCCCCAAATTGACTGATACAATTTTTTCCACCCCCGAATCTCTCAGCTAATTAATCACTTCGGATTAATTAAAAGGAAAACTCGTAAAAATCTCCTTAGAAAATCTTTCAAACGCTCGTCAGACCTGGGGCATTAGACATGTAAATTTAAAAATTCTTAAAGTTACATCAGCGCAAGGAGGGTTCTTTGAAGACCACACCACCTGGGCCCATCCTCGTCCTGCGAAAGGCCACGGTAATTTTCTTTCGCGCCTCCAAAAAGGCGTTTTTCTTCATTAGAGGATTTAATTTTTCCTCGCTGCATACATAATCAATAAGGCCTCTTTTTCTGCTGCTATAATTTTAATATTTAATTTATTTCTAATTTGAATGTTGAATAATGCATTCTTTCAGGGTGTTTCTTGGAGTCGATGCATATTCAGCGTACTTCTCCTACGTGGTGGGGATTCGGGCGAAAAATTTTCTTGCAAACGACGGGGCGAGTGGGAAACTCAATTACAATTAAAAAACTAGTTAAAACAAATCTACTGTTTTATTGCATATTGGTTGTTGATTAGAGAATGCTTGTAGGTAAACAGATGTAGAAAATCTGAGCAACTCAACTTACAAAAAATATATTTTAGACTTGAGAGTATCTGAAGAAAATATGAAGAGGGTATTACAAAACAATTTATCAACATCACGGTTTAATATTCTACGAATTATGAAGCCGATCCCTCGAAAATTGTTCGGTAATCCAGGAGATCGCAGGACCCGTTCTCCAATAACGCTCGAAGCCCCTAATCCCGTGCCCCACTCTTCCCCGCGTTTCGTCAAATCTGAGAAGAATATCTCCGATTTTTTATTTATCTGCTTATGACGGAAACATGGGAGGATATCTGCAGGACCCGGTGAATGGTCATCATTGGCTTCGGCGTGGAAAAATCCGTCTTTGCTCCACGGCGCGACATGGCCCCCGAATATAATAGTGTGCTTTAAATTGTATGAAACATACATGAGGTCTGCCCTTCTTGAATAATACACGGGGCCGTGGTTTACAAATGAATGCAGCTATTGAATTTACTTATAATATCAATGTGATGGCGCACTGGCGGACTCTTTTCGACTCTCGCCGTTCGCGGGCTTCTTTCTCTCTTATTAGGAACCAAATCTAAACCTCTTTCCATCGGCCATACAGAATGGCCATATTAACTTGATAATTAGGTATGTTATCCGACTTGCAGATGAGCTAAGGCTTGGTGGATGGAATAAAAAGTGTTTTGCCCCCTCTTTGAAGCAAGATACCGCGGTATAAAATTGAGAAGGGTGTCGTTGATGGCACATTCAGGCGTCGGGCGCGTCCTTATCGAGACCTGGTGCACTGCTTGGGCGTCGGTATCGAAGAGGCGTCCAGCACCAGGTCGTTTCAAGCGATCTTAACCCCCATTCGGTGATAGAATATATTCATTCTAATGAAAATTTCAGTGATAGTATTTTTTTTTTTATTTTATTTAAAACACGTGCTATGTGAGGTGGATATTGCTCATTTAATTTTGAGTGATTTAATTTTATTTTTTCGGTGCATTTGGTTGCATCGGGCACGTGTTAATGTGAGGTTATGTGATGAAAGCTTACTGATGAATAAATATGGAGTAGCATGTGCATCTCTTTCTCGCTTGTTCTCTTTTATAATTACGTATGTTCTGTGATTTTAACGATCCTTTTGTTTATTTTTGTAGCTGGATTATTAATTTTATCTCTTTAATGCTAATTTAATTAATTATTGATTAAAAAATAGTAATAACTATTGATAACAATTATGAATAGCAGTTAATAAACATTTGAATCTTTATCATAAATTTTAATAAAAATTTTTCATTTTTCGTTCTACATAAATACCAAATTTTCATGTTTGAAATGTGTAGATTATTTTACAAATTTCGCATAAAATGTATTTACTTTATGAATGAACGTTGCATTTGCGGGAAATTAATAGCAACGCATCAAATCCGACAATAAGCAATAATTATAAATGCGTTGGTATATAAATATATGAATCAACAACACATTTCCCAGCCTAGAACTGCGAATTGTTCACTTTCTACAAATATACTAAAATTATCGCTTCGTTTAATAAAAATAATTAAACAATTCAAACAATAATTAGCGATAATTACGTTATCTTCAATTGCATTTGCGATCTTCCGCGTTGATTTTGTTGTAGTGAATGAAAAAATATAATGAGCATTTTTTCCGAGACGCACTATTGTGTTTGTTCACGATGATTATACCTAAAGGTCTTTAAATTACGCCGTTGGGTTATGATGGATATGCCTGTAACGTGTAGCTATGAATCTTCACTCAATAAAAAATATTAAAATGCTCGTATGATAAATTCCACATTATGTTCTTCTCGAATTATAGTATTAATCTTCATGATAAAAATTATTTATATTAAAATTTATATTCGATAAATCTTGTGGTGTCAAATAGTTTCATGCATGCCACTGTTTTTCTTTGGGAAAAACAATTCCAATTTTACTCCCTAATGGGTATTTCCCATGCCGGAACCCGCACAGCAACTACAAAGTCTTTTATAACTAATAGAGCCGAAGGTAAAACTTATCTGGTTTAAAAATCTGTTGACAAAGGAAACACATTTTAAAATCACGTATTTCGGGAAGCACGTAATTTCATACATTATTTATATTGTCGGACGTGTTTCCGATTTTACCCGAAATATATTATACCTGCAATAGTGAAGTATCACTCGGGATAGTGAATTTTTTTTTCGAATTTATCTGATTATAATGGAATAATCAAAGGGTATTTGCGTTTATACAACGGTCCAAATTGATGTAAGCACCGTCTTTACTGTGGTTTCAGTCCCCAGGCAGCAACTCTCGGTTGAAATTCAACAATCCGATCCATCATGGGAAACTCCTAATTCGCGATACAGCATCGACCGATCGGCATTCGGAATTTCAATCACTGCTAAACTGTCTATACGAATGCGTTTCCATTCTTTTTGCACTATTCTCATTTACTCGCTGGAAACGGCCGAAGTTATCTCAGGCATTTCGCGAGTTCTCCGACTTAATTGGTACTTGTCGTTCTACACCAGTACTTACCTCTAGGTACTAATCGTTAAATGAAAACGAGGAAAAATTGCGCTTTCGTTCGGAAAAATGCCATCATAACAAGACGGTTTTATGAAAGCATAATATGTAAAATCTCCTCGAAGGAGCCACCGGTGGCGTTTCTCATTGGTGGGTCACCGGAGGTAAAACCAGAAGCTCTATAGCTATCAAGGGACGGCAGCGTTACGAGCCGGTGGGCGCCATCGCCGCAGAGGTGCGCCGACCTTCTGTCGCTCACGTACCTCGATATAGATTTATTGTATGTACGTAGTTGTCCAACCGACTTTTTTGCCATCCGTGCATCCTGCATTACAATCGAGGCGATGATATAAGTACCAATTTATGGGAAGATATTGAGAAATGTGTTCGCGTCTATGCGCTCTCGCCGGCTCGTTTCACTGCTGGAAATATTAATTTAATCACATAACGGATATTAGAATCTAAATATTCATACGTATCGGTATGAAAAGTGCCCAAAAAGTGATTTACAATATGGTTTAACTGTGTCTTGTAATGTTTGAAAATTAATGCAAACTTAGGGAAAATACTTAAAAAATGTCGTAATAAAGATTGAAAATTATTTTGAGACTATTTTTGAGATTTTTAGAATACTTATGTGAAGGTTTAACGAGGTTGTTTGGAATAAATAGCACAGGTCTATACAAGGAAAAAACTGAAAAGAATTTTTATACATTTTCTTATTGATTTCAACTTAATGAAAAATATTAAAAATTACTAATTAAGTTAAATTTTGGTACTTATTCTGTTATTTAATTAAGAAAAAGCCTTAAAACTTAAACTTTCACACAATCTCACATGAATACTATCAAATATTATATACGAACATGGCAATAAATGAAAAAAATATATCTAATGATGGTTGCAAAGAATAGCAGTACCTATGGGGTGGTTGATATAGTAGCTTTAACTACTAGCTTGATAGTGACTATAATATTAGATACTGATGAGGTTGATTATGCTAGACTTGTTATCTGAGTTGTATCTGGGGTATCTATAGGGTATCTGGGGTATTAAGAAGCATCTCAATCTACTATAGAAGGTATCAAAAACAATAAGTTTTTTTATTAAATTTGATTGTATTTTGCAAAAAACCTATATGTGATGGGTTGTTATAGAAGTAATTTTTAGAATCTGTGACCCCTAAAATATATAATTCAGCAAAAATAATTCATCCAGTTTAAAAGAGAAATTACAGACCTATGTAATTTTGACTATATCATCCATAAAATCTGAAAATTAGTCTATAAAATCTTTAACAACCCCCAACCAAAGCTCGAAATTGCTATAATATCATTAAGTACTGATGAATTTTCAAATAATAAAAAAATCGAGGGAACATGTTTCGCGGGATTAATTCATTTTTCATTCGAAATAGTTAAAATAAGGCGGTCGCACGCGGAATGGCAACCGCCGCGAAATTTTTACGGTATGTTGCACCGTAGACGGATTTTAATAATGGCTCCTTAATTAAGTCTGAGATGTTTTTAATTGCGGTCTCGGGTAGCGATCCCGTTATACTGAACGGCTTTCATTAACGTTGACACCTCATAAAATACCGATATTGGATTTAACGCGAGATTCCTGGCTTTTGTCGCCTGCGAAATGGACAAAGTTTTTCTGTTATTAACTGTTAATAGGACTGTTGGGGTGTTCATTAAAAATGTTTCTCTTTGGTTTTATTAAAAGGGGTTGTTTTATTGGAAATTAGCTTTAGGTTTTTTAAGGGTTTTTTTGTGCATTTTAAACCAAATATATCTCTAGCGTATCTTACTAACACATCAACGTTGTAACAAAGAGCCCATTTAATATAGTTTCCGAATAATTCTGCGAAGATAAAACTTTATTTTTAAGTCCAGGACGTCAGGAATTGACAGAACTAATTATTTAAAACGTTGTAAACATGTGTTAGACAAGCAAAACATCGTGGAAATCCTCCGAAACGCATCGGCGTTGACCGTCTATAGTTCTGGAAGATGCAGCGAATTGATAACAGGTACAACACACATTTCATAAGAGCGGTTGTCAACACAGATACCCCGTATTGTTTCCAACAGGGGTTGCGATTTGTTACGGTGAAAACTGGTTATCTTAAAGGCCACATCTAGGATTTCGAGTTTTTTGTTTGTCGTCTCGCGCTTACCGAACGATGTATATTTCTCGAAAAGTGCTTGTTTCAGTAGCCGAAGAAAGCTTAATCGTCTATTCTTTAATATTTATGATAACCCCGTTGGTTAGGTTTTGGATTTTGGTATTCCGTTGGGGTATACAAAGTGTGCCATTTCTGCGTAAGAGGATTTTTGTGAGATAAAATTTTACTCAGAACTAACAAAAAATATTACACAAATTATGTAAAAATTGTACCCCACATTTTTTTGTCTCCTTATTGATAATTATAATATCAATCACCATTTTTTTTCTGGACACTCAACACCTCTTTTATTTATGTACTCGACCACTTTGCAAGATGAATATCCGACTCAACTATTTAGTTAACATTCAGTTATTCAAATTCTTGTGCATATTTTTATCGGTAATTGAATTACAGATGTTAAGTAACTGTTGTTAAATGTTTCATATAAATATATTTCCATACAGGAAAGAGACGAACTTCGAGCGATCGATCAGCTTAATCATTTCGCCGTCTTCCGACGGAAAGCTGATATAGTTACGCCGATTCAATGGAGAAGTGCAACGATTTGATCGCCCGGTCTCTATTCAAATGCTAATGATAATGATAATGACATTGGACGAATAAAAAAATAATTGTTGCACGCTTTAACGCTTTCGTGTTCGCCTATTATTTCTGCCGCTGGTATTTACTTATTGGTCTTATCCTAACCGTACCGATTTGTTGAATAATAAGTAGTACATTACATGTCCATTAGTTTTTTTTTATTGATATATCTAATAGGATTTTTTACAAATAATATCTATTACTACCTTTCGTACTGTAAATTTGGAATTGCGTGGTTTAATACTGATAATTCGTTGACTTGTATACCTTTCCTGTATTGGTTCCTATCCTCTTATAAGGAATACCGAAGGATACCTTTAAATTTTGAGGAAACCAACGTCATATTCGTGGACGAAAACGGCGCAGGCTTTGAGGTACTCTATAAGTAGATACACGACGAGGAAATAGAAATATTAACTAGGCAAATTATGTCACGTAAATGGCGGAACCGCAGGTACCATTGGTACGACCCCATCTAGCAATAAACGCAACTGAAGATACTCGAACTATATTCCGAGCAGGTTCTATCAACACGCACAATGTACGTGATTAGAGGATACGACTCCGGTTGTGGCTTTGCATTATAACAAATCAAATGCTTTTCCAGGTATCCCTGTAGCAGCTTCGTTGCGAAATATTTAGCTAGGTACTCGATTAAGTTGTTGCAGTTCATCTTCAATTGATGTTATGAAGAAAATTGTTGTATATTTGAATGTTAAAGTAGTTAACATACTCAAGCATCATAGGTCTGCAAATAAAAAACAATGCTCTTAAAAATGACCTCATCAGGCTAAAAAATAATCCAAAAAGAGTTGAATATAATTTTATAGAAAAGTAGCAATTTGCAGCTACTAGTAGGTATATCGAAATTAATTTAACTTAGTTTTTAATTCGTAATTTTTAATTCGCATTCATAGCGAAGGATCCCACTCCGTCGATACGTGTTAGTTTTATTAAAATTAAATCGAAGGTCGTATAGATTAAAAGACAAAGAAGGAAAATAGTAAAAATAGCGTTCGTACTGCTTCCTGCAGAATACTTAATTTACTGTCAAAGGCAATTATGAAGTAAAGAAACGATTCCGCAAAAAATTGTTACACCATCGGCTGTTACGGTTTATAAGTGGCGCAGTCACGCACGCCCCAAATCCACTGTGTTTTGCAAATAAATACCTTTCTTCGTAATTTTTAATGGACCTTTCTTAGTTCTAAACGATGTTATTAACATATTAGACAAGTGATTTGTGTTTATAAGTCATTCTAATTATTTATAAGTTTTCTTAATTATATTAATGAATTGGTGACAACTGAATTCCAGAGAAATTTCTTTCAATTAAAATTAATGAAATATCTGTAATATTTTTATTTATATCAGCTGCATAGTAGAAGATTTTGGTTTTGAAAGCCAGCACGAGTTTCTGCAATTTTTTCTTCAAAATTCCATAAGGGATTTTTATCTGCCATATAAGAATGAGAGAAGATCTACCTGCCGAAATCGATAAATAAAATATAGTCGCTAGTTTTTGTGCCTCCGTTACAAGAATTTATTCGAAGATCGCTATTGTGAACCGAAACAGGTGACTGTCTGGAATATTCAAAATTTTAAACAATAGATGGTCACCTACCAGAGAATGGTAGACATTTGTATAGTTATTTATTATCTTTTGTTGCGCGTTTCTCAAAACTGCAGGTTACGACCCGATAAAATTCATATATGAACGCCGTTTACTTACCCAAAGGGGAACAATATCTACTTTTTGTGAAACAAAGGATCATTTTTATTATATAGAAAAAGGTTAATTTTGTGCCTAATAGCTAATAAATTATCCGAAAAAAACTTGAGTAACAATTATAAGTAAATAAAAAAAATCATTTTATAAATAATCAGCTAGATGATATAAGTATTGTGTATTAGAAGAGAATATATTAATTGATCCGTATTCAGTGCTTTTTTTTGAGTTAGAGACATGGGACTATAACTTGACATTTGTACACATTGTTATGGAGTTACTATATGGATACAATTACTATATTATCAACTATATTATAGAGACTTTATTAATGTTATAATCCTTTAATTATCCTATTATAGTTGTAAATAAATTTTTCCCAATTGCTTGACTTTGTTTATAAAAATTAACATTTTTTTTGATAAAACAGAACACGCCCAATTAAGCCGTTATTAGCTGTGAAGGTTCCTATTCTCCCATGTTTTTTTAAAAATGTGAATGAGAAATATAAATCTTGATTATCATTAAAAAATCGTATCGTGTGAATTGAATACCTACATTAAATATTTAATTCTTGTTATAAATTCAATGTATTTTCTACAACGCGTAATATAGAGAATTATGTTATGCTATATTGTTTTCCACATATACCTAGTTTTATTGAAATGGAATGAAATTGATTGATGTAGATTTAATTTTTAGTGTATAAGGATAGAATAAATGACTATGTACTAAATAAATATTGTAAGAAATCTGATAATAATAAACCTTCATAATAAAATGTATGTATTTTTTTAAATTTTATACACCTCATTCAGAAATCTACAAATTATATACACTCATAATAATTATAAGTATCGAAAGTGCATATCTCATTGCTTTGATGAAACTAAAATAACAGTAATTATTTCCATTGACTGAACAACTCAATAATTTTTTAAATTGATTCGAACCGTCAAATTATCCTTCTTGTTAATCAATCATTTAAAAAAATTAACTGAATCGATTCTGAACATCACGAAACGAAGCAGAACAAAAAATTCGACAGTTCGGATTGTTGCTGATTAGGAGTTTCTTCGATTCGTTGCAATGCCAGTGTCAGAGTGGCTTCAAAAAAATCGTGATATTCGTGCTGGTCTAAAAATTACTGTAATATCAAATCCATCACATGATTTATCTTTCCCAATCACGGAAACATAACGTTTGTTTTCTCAGTCCGTGGGCTTACCAATTCAGAATGTAATAATTTTTATTAAAAGTATCTTAACAGGAACATTAATTTAATAATTATTGCCGAATTTAATTCAAAGTTTACAACACAAAAAGTTTCTTTTAAATTGAAAATTCAGTAGAGTTTAATGAATGAGAAAAGAATGTAATATTTCTGATTCATTGCGCTGGGATTAAGTGTTTACAAAAAGGAGTATACGCTCGCTGATATCCCGGGAATTATCCAAGTAAGTGAAGGTAAAAAGATATCATTGTTAGGAAGTAACAGTGAGTAAATAATTTAATTGAGGCTGTTGCAGAGGAGCAAGGTTGAATAAACATGAAGAGATATAGGACCGGACTTATGAAAATCTATTTATTACCTATAAATTCTTCTGCTATATCTAAAGCTTTTTGTTTAACTTACAAAAATTTAGTTTCTGATTATATTCCCACTGCTAGCTTTTTTAACAAAAAAAGCAATAACAAACAATTATTAACTAACAATAATCTTACTAAGTATATTGTCAAAACTATACATAGTTTGTTTGCTATATTATTTCTGAAAGGATCATAAGTGCAATTTGTTATCACAGTCCATCACTGTTAGTATACAATAAACTATAATTTAGCCCTCAAAGATAGTTCGAGTTATTGCGAAGGATCCTGAATCTTTAATAACTACACTTAACTTAATAGTCGGCTCTAAAGTTAATAGTGGTGTAAGATTTCGAAAACGGGTGCTTGGATTTAGTACGTGTTGTAAAATCATTGACACTTATTTAAGCTTACACAACAAAAATCTAGCACATACAAGTATCAACGATTAAGAATAATAATTAATTATCTAATTATAGGTGTATATTGCATATGTGCATGTGTATTATCAATCAAAATTAATGATGTGAACGAATCATTTAGAATTTCAATAACTTTAGACAGTACATTACTATCGAATGATTCCTTTTTCGGTAATATTAATATTCTTAGCGCTCTTTTGTAGTACATATACATAATACCAAAAAATACTATCACGCGTCTGTTTAATTTTGGATTCATAGATGTAGCACCGTGCCTATGGTAATATGTTACTTAGATGTCATTCAAAAAGGACTTTCCCACGGCGTAACATCAATATTCAAGTCCACGGGCGCCGATATATCCTATAAACAAATGGCCGTAGCAAATGTCACATACGCCTTTTTAGTCAACTAAAATTATAACCCCCCAGGAAATTAAAAGTCTTAAAGACTTGATGATATGCGTGAGAATTTAAAGGCAGTGGCAAGAATGCAATTTTTCACAATTTTTCTAAAATTAGTAGGGAATTTACACATTTTTTGCGTATAATATTGTAGAAAATAAACTTATTTACAGGCAAGAGCAAATTTGTATATACTTTTACCTGTATACAGTTTACTGTAGATAGGTACTCATGTTTTTTATGCGCACGTTCATATTTATGGTTTTTTTAGATTTCTTTTTAATTAATAACAAAAATTAATAAGCATATAAAGATCGCTTAAGTTTACTCGAATATGTAATATCATTTTTTCATCTTTCTGTTATGATTCGTTAAATAATTCGCACTAGTTATGAATTGTTAATCGGAGCTTCCTATTACATTTTTAGGAGCCCTGAGATTCACCGTTGTTTAATTAAAGCGAATAATAACGATTCGAACACACAAATAAACATCTATGAGAAATAATTTACCAGAACCAGCCAATTAATCAAGCTAATTAAAAAATTTAGGAGTCGTTTACAGAGTTCCTTCGCCAATTTCTCGAATTTTGTTGTAATATATCCACCAAATGATATTGTTTTAATTAATGAAATTTTTAACCCTAAAAAATTAAAAAATGTATATCTACAAGTAGGTTATAGAAATTTTTTTTAAAATTGGGTTTAAAAATAATATTTTAATAAAAGGGACTGATATTGTTATCTGTAAAACTGTAGGTAAGCAAACAAGTAAATCAAATCGATAATTACTGTTCTACATTCTAGGAAAATGTAGTTTCACATTCAACATGTAAACAAAATTTTCTAGCCGTGTATCACAAAAAGAAATGAGGATTATGGCTTCGAAAGAGGCGCTATCTATGGAAATTTAAAATGTTCCGGGGTTCTAACATATGCTACTACAGCCACTTAATTGTGTTATAAGCATGAATAGAATGCAAAGCAGTCAAATAAATAATGCATGATACTAATCACTGTAAAATAACTTAACACGTAAAGTAAACGCTTTTATTCAGCTTGTGGTGAGCGGCTTTTTAATTTCACCACATAAAGTTTGCAGAGTCTTTATAAATAGAAAAATGTTTGTTACAGATAAAATTATTTAAAAAATTAGCATTGCTCTTATAGGTAGTATATGTACAAACAAGTGCAAACAATTTGAAAAAAAAACGCTAACAAGTAACTGAATCAATTAAATAATTAATTCTTTGTGCGACCTTAGCCGAGAGAATAAAGTTTAAAGAGAGTTTTTTTCCGGCGCCAGGGCAAGACAAATAGGCCGTCAGCAGAGGTTCTTTATAAAGTGTTAGCGTTCCGGATTTGCAATTCAAGTGTTCGTTCGTCAATTAACGAACGATACAAAGCGGCGTATTCTCGTAAAATTATCATAGGCACGAGTGAAGAAGGTGAACATAATCAATTAGAGTTGGTAATGGCCGCGCTCTCATCGTTTTCCATCGTACTTCGAGAAGAGGATCAGGACCGGAGGAAGAATTCAATAGTGCATTCAGGACAAAAGAACGTGATTAGAACTCAACTCATCATACATATTTATGTTATCGATGTTTCCGCAACTAGTGAACGTTCTCAACAGTCGGTCGCCGGAGAAAACAAAGGGGGGATCTTTGTTTTTTCAATCCAATCTGCATTTCATTAGTGATTTGTCGTAATATAATCAAGTCTTTCGAACGTTCCGCACAAAGATCCAGATATAAATATCTGATGCTCGAGTACACTCTTCAACCGTACTTCGCATTTGAATAACCCCAGGAATTGGAATATTCGAACAAAGATAATATTTTAACGAATTCCTTAAACTCGGTTTTGATATTTTTCTTTAATATATCTTCCATTATTTGTTTCATTAAAACGAACTGTCTATAAAGTAACGGGAGTTTCCATTATTTCAAAAATAATCATTAGATTTCATTCGGGTACAAAAAAAACTTGTATGAAATGAAAACTAAATTATTGAATATTCTATTCATCACACCCTCATCGCATGTTTCTTACTCTTTTATTGAATCGCCCCCCGTGTTCACAAATTTCTATGCATATAAAGAATGTATTGAAGTTTTTCTTATGTACAATTTATCTTAAATATGACAGGAGCGACGATGTAGGCATAACATCACCCAAAGTCTGAGTTCTTTGGAACATATGGCGAGTAAATAGTGGCAGAAGTAGCCGAAAATATAAATTTTAAATCTCTTCTATATTCAAAAATTTAAAATTCATTGGCTAGAATTTAAATTAATATAGGTATTTTTGCGTCCGATTTATTTTATCAACAGTAGGTATGTTATATGGCAGTAAATTGATAATAGAAATAAGTTATCTACTATTCAAATAAATTGAACATATTAATTATAATGTGGAACTTTATAAAATTAAGATGATATAAATCAAATATGTTACTAGTAGTTGCGACCAAAATTGACATGAAATTGTAATTGGTTTTAAAAAATGAAAAAATTTAGAACTAAGGCCAGTAGATCAAGTTTCTGATGAAGAAATTAAAAGCTGACTAAATGAAATTTTTGGCTGTATGAAATGAGATATAGGTATTTGCTGCTTCTTCGGCACACGTCCCCTTAGACATTTGATTATTTGTACATCATTTTATTGAGCATTTTTCTTTAATAAATATACCACAGCTACTAGAAGAGTGCTTGGGAAAGCGGGCTAGCATAGGCGAGCAGCACAAGCGAAAGCAAAGATCTCTCAATAGTGCCCCGTAATCCGTGACATTTGCGTATGAAAAGGACGTCGCATTGTGGCTCGTTGCCGAGGGTTATTGTTGTCCTGGCCTCCGGTTTGACACCGTCATTTTCTACTTGACTGATCTGTGATCTTATCGCATTTGCGTGGAGGTGACGACCGTATTCTAAATTCATCCCCCTATACAGTCGACGGCGACGGCGACGACTAAATCAGAAATTTACTTTTCACGTGGTTGATGGAGACGCACTTCATTTGCCCCATGATTGAAACGTCGTTCCGCATCGGACAATCCGTGCAGATGATTGTTCTTAATTAGAAATTTTAAACCGCTAAATAAATCCTCGTTAGGTATGCTTGGCGAATTTTCTGTTGTATAATAAAGATGTATTTAGGGATTTCATTTTTTAAATCAAAGTAAAAGTGATGTAGAATAAAAAAAGCGCTTTGCGGTGCTTGGAGGTTGGTAAAGCGAGCAACAACAAAAAAATGTCAACGGCGTGAGAGCACCGAATGGGAGTGTTTGCAGTGCGTGAATTCGCCAATGGTAGAGAGAACGCTATCAAAAGTAATAAAACAAATGTTGGAGATCGCGAAGGTTCAACTATTGCGATTGGCCGTTGGTTGGCGTCTCTTTGCTCTCTTCCAGCCATGCCATTCGAGAGGTTCAAATCGCGTCTCCGACACCGTGACATGTTCCGTGACTTACCGGTCCGCTGCCGCCGATACACCGTCGCTCTGGCTCTTTTTTTTAATTACGTAACATAAATAATGGCTACGGTGCGTCGTAGCCGCCCTCGATGGTTCACCGCTACTGTTCCGAATCGTGTTCTTCGGCTACTGTTTCGTGATTCGCGCTGTTTTCCTGCTTTTTTACATGTCATACCAGCCACGAATTTTATTCAGAACAATGGAAATTATCCGTAATGATTCATCATTAGGTAGATGTCTTCCAATCATCAATATAAATGAAATCGATAATATTACTATAGTCTATTGATAAATGTTCACGATGATCCATGCAATTTGTAACCTAAAAAAATGTTCCTGATATAAGCAAAGGGTCTTAATATAGAAATCATCTTTAAAAAGTTCATTTTATTATAAACCAATTTTTCAAAACTCTTTTTTAATGTATGCATTTAAATGCTCAGTAGGAGGTATACAATAAACTAATTAGCTCGGGGTCCTAAAAGTACAAATTATATTTACAATAGCTAACGCACCGAATTGACTCCTTTTGAGGCAATTGTATCGATGACAGCGCATTCACAATGCAAAGTGTCCTCCAGGGGAAGCATTTAAGCGACCCCAAGCGTAAATAGGGTGAAGGAGTCGCCCCTAACTAGGGCCCATCCATCATACTGTTACCACTCCCCCACAACTGCCGCAAATTCGCCCAAATGTCCGCCACTGTCGCGCTGTTCGTTTCTCTCCATTAGATGTTAATAACTAATAGTTTGCCATCTGACAAGTTTATGCCGAGTTGTTCTCGTAAGTGCTCTTTACGGCGTTAAATGTTGGTTATTAGTCGGGGAATGATGGGTTTTTGGCCAGTTTAATGTCAATCATCATTTGCAGGTCGCATATTGTTTGCTGGAAATATGCTTATTGAAGTAATCCATGCACCATGTATTAGCCAATTTTAGATAATGTATGGTAAATTCTACAACACAAGAAAAGAAACAATTCGTAGCAAATATCTCGATTAACATAGGTAGATTCGTTATCCTAACGGTTCTCTATACGAAATGTCCATCTAGAAAATCCGTGCATATCTATAAATCATGACATCGATAAGAACCTAGGCAAAAACTTTTCAAATGTGTAGAAGGTATAAATTGAATTTCATTTTCTGCAAAACCTGTCTTGATTTATTTTATCCATGATCGTATTGGGTCGTGACTATAAGTATATATTGTGTGTAAATTCCCTTATCTTTCGAATCGGTCGAAAAAAAAAAGAGGAATCTAGTTTTTTGTCGGCTTTTTTCCGTTGTATTACCTCCATAAGCGTAGTAGCTGGAGGAATATCATCTTTTTATTCAAACTATTTCTTATGTTCTTTAATTTTTTTAACTTGCATCATTATTATTACTGATTAATACTAAACTAATAGGATACAAATATAGCTACAGATTTGATTAATTGGAGAGGAAAAAATTGTTGAAATGGACTGTATGTAGGGTATAATAGTAAGTAGTTCTATATGGTACTAATACAATAGATATTGTAGTTAATGGATTTATATTTGCCTAATAGAATTGAGGAGTACACCCCTGATTTTATAACTTTTTTACGTACTTCTTTTTTGTGTTTCAATATTCCTCTGGCATTTCTTGCTATGAACTTATACGGAGAAGGTATAACTGACAATGTCCGCTGTAAAAGTACCAACAAGAAAGGCTTCATAATTCCTTACTTGAACAAATTGAATAAAATTAATGTTTCGTGCTGTATTTTTACAAAATTTAATTGGTTATTGAGTGATATTTTTATAATAATTAATGATAACTATTAAATTAATTGTTATACACACAATTTTTAAATGCCTTATATTATCAAATATTATTTATGTTAATTCGTGAAGTCAATTACCCAATATGTAGGTGCTACATAAAATACCAAAAATAACCGAATCTACCTTTAAAGCTAAAATAACCTCGTCGACACACCGTGACAGTCAAGATGTCAGTACCTTCATCAATTCACCTAAAAAAATGTTCATTCATCATTAAAGTAATGAAAAAATTATTCGACGCAAAATCACACCACAGCTCATCGGGCACGTGAATTCGCCATATCATGATTCGACTACCCACCTACAAGAATGAGAGATTCCGGAACCATTTCGGCATCGACGACAACAATTACCAGCGATGTACATCCTAAGGTCGCCTTGACGGACATACCTGAACAACACACCATGGAGCACGGCAGTGCTGGACGTTCTGATAAGCCAGACAACCATCAAAAATCGGTTAATATTTCACCACTAGCTCTCTTACTAGCTCTTGTACATTATACTACCTGTTTATACCATTAAAATGTTATAGATGTAACAGTATTGGATTGGCTTTCCATCAATACTTAAGTCTCCATGTATAATTTTTTAATGGTATCATATCCTCAGCTAATCTTTCTCTCCAACAATCTTCAAGCATCAATTGATCTAAACCGCGATTGATAATGTTGCAGAAGAGAAAGGCGTGCGTCCACCAGGAGAACAAAGACGACGTGAGCGTCATCTACAAGAACGACGACTTCAAGTGCGACCCCTCGTTCGTGGGCACGAGCTTCGAGAAGGAGCTGCACTCGTACAGCTACACGAACTACGACGACGACCACAGCAGGGAGGAGAGCGAGCTGCGCATCCTGTACTTCACCAGGCCGCGGAGGGCCTCGTTCCGGGACACGCCGCTGTTCAAACTGTGGCGGTGGATGAGGGCCGCCGTGTGCATCAGGAAGCAGCGGGCGAGCAGCGATTCGTGCTGTTGAAGCCAATTTTGTGCTTGTAGCGATTATTTGTCGGTTCGGTTAGCGTTTTTCTCGGTTTGTTCGGTCGATTTGTATATCGGGCAATGTTTGTGCAACCTCAGAATTGTATCGATATTAATTGTGTTTGTTGTCTTCGAGCTTTAAATTGCAGAGTAAAGTTTTCAAAACTTGTTTATTTGTTGGATCAATTAATTAACGTAAACGTTTCGATTCGTTGGATTTGTATGGGGCTTTTGTGACTTACCCCAGTCGACTGCCATTCGGTAATGCTCCGATAATTGATAGCCCCGTATACGTTTACTGCTACTTGTAGCAAAAGAAGATAAATAATAGCGTTTTGATGGAATATGATATTTCCCCTGTAAGGGTTGATGTATTTTGCGGTGAATAAGCGACTGGTCATTCATCATACTCAAAATGCAATCAAGAGCGTGCCAACAATGGCTTTTGATAAACGCATGCTATCTGTTGTTCTTTTGCCATCATTCCCTTGGTTTCTCTGTATCGCTCCTTCCGTTGGAATACATACTAATGTAAACTTACTATACCTCGTTTAGAATTCATTATTGATGCTTGAGCGTTAATCTTTATGCAATCAACAATCAAATCTCAGACATACTTTTGACTACCTGGGTATATACTTGCAATATAAGAGGTTGTAAGTTTATCTATATATTGTGAAAATGAGTAAATTTCCAAATCCCTTTTCTAAATTTCTCTAGACTAATGACCGAAGATGCGAGAGACGTCGAATAAAAGTAATGAAACGAAGTTGGCAAATTAGCTCCGGCCGGGAAAATTACGGGAGATTTTAGGTTATGTCTCGGTAATTGCCTGGCTTAGGTAAGAAGACGTCGAACAGCGGGAGAGAAAGCAATATCGCCGAATACTCCCCGTCAGATACCAATAAAATACCGGGAAGGGAGTATTAACGCTAAAAACAACGAACTTATCCGTAATGCGTTCGGTCTTCGAAAATTTCCTCACAAGAAAATATTCACTATTTCACTCAAACTGGCTTTGTTCTATTTTTAGTAAATTGAACAATTCAACGAATTTGTAATTACCTACAAAAGATTGGAGAAGACCACGACTTTTTTTAAAATTTTTTTTTCAAAACCGTGTGTTCTAAGAAGGCGCATAATGAAATTTTTATTTTTTTCTGTGGCCAAATAAGGCCGCAATTAATTTTTAAAGTTTGAAAAACGTCACACAATGGTCATACACTCTTCTCCAATCAAAGCGAGAGTTTCAAAGAGAAGTCACATTTAGCAACTTTGCCACGTTTCCTATTACTCTTCTTTAGTCCGCAAAATGTGCGTTTTTTGTATATTTATTGCAATAAACATTTTCTGATTTATCCATTTCTTCCATTACCTAATGGATAATTCGATATATTAATATAGAAATAACATCTTCATCTATATAAATTGTAACCGATTTTCGTGTTAAAAACACAAATAATGGTCCTGAAACATGTATTTGGCAACATTCTTGTCAACGTCATTATTATCAGTAAAGTGTTTTGTGCCAAACTGCAATTCGTGTAATTTGTTTTGTGCATTTCTCAGAAAAATCTGACAAATGACAGTTTGATTTTTGTTCGTTTGTGTATTCTTTGTTACTGCGTTCGAAAATTCATACTATTTACTATACAACAAGACGTGAGTGGTTTATGATTGGTTGATAAGGTATGAGTCAAAACCCAAAATTTTTCAATTTCAAAGGGCTATATCTTTTTAATTATAACACATTTTGAGCAACTGAAAACGGTTTTGAGCTCTAATAAATCATTTCGAATCGTATCTTTTGCGGAAATCCGCTTATCTCACATCGTGGTCTTCTCCATTCAGAGCTAGCGTGCACTTAACAAAAATTTCTTGATGTGCAACATATCTTTTAATAAAAAAAAATTATCATAATCATTTTTTTTTCGAACTAATGCAATTTGTTATTTTAGCGTATTTTTTGTAACACCCTTTGGCCTCGAGGGCCGAAATTTTTCGAATAATAAGGCAAATGAAAATCCCTTAAAGCGGTCTGCGTCATAGACAGCGGCCGGCTATAGAAAAAAGCTCAATCTAATGATACATGTGACACACGCAACCATATGAAAAACGAGCGCGTCGTCTTTTCCTCCCAAAAATCAAACTTCTTTTCACTACATTAATACATAACCAATTTCACCCCTACACACACATACTCGCTCACACACGGGACCCTACAGGACCGGCTCCAGCCCGCGCCATTGTCCCTTATATTTTTGTTAGAATTGTTCATTTATTTAACTACATCTAATTGTCGTATACTCATCCTAATTCTAGCTCTCCAGATTTAAATTTGTAGTACATGTTCGATTAATTTTGTCTTCTACACACCGCCTTATAGGTGTAGTTAAAGATATTAACTTGCAGATTATTTAATTTTGAATTATTTATATATTTATTTATTTATAGTACTTAGTGCGGTTCTGGATAGACGTGTCTATTTAGAAGGGAACCCGCCGGTTAACAATGCATTCAAACCGGGGTTTAAAAATAATACGGTGGTCAGAGCGTCACGGTGTCGTCTGCGCCGCATTAGGCACGACGCAACAAAGAAAAGGACAATGGCAACCCCTAATAGGGCTTTTTTGGCCGTGCACAAATGAAGGGTGGATGACGCGAAGGGCTAAAGCGACTTTAATTGTTAAATGTGTACACATTTTTAGTTGCGACACGTGACGGTGTTTGGGCACGACAAAGGTCCGATCGTGAAGTGGGAGTTTATCTCCGGAGGCTGGAGCCCCATATAATGCATGGGATGCTGCTTTTCTCAGGATTAGTTTTTCAATATCAAAACAAAACGCGGCCGGCCGGCGTTACGGAAGCCGAAAGGAAATATTTGTTTTGATTGCGTCGCTGTTGCGTCGAACAAATAGCTCTTTCTAATACGATACGACAGTTTGTTATTGGACTGCAATCTACTATAGTATTGATACAGAAAATGAACTCTTTTTATACGTTTATATTATGCGTTATCTGGCGAAACATGCAAAAATATACCTCAATATCTGGATAGAATTTTTCCCGGTAGGTCATGGATTGGAAGGCGAGTAGGCAGCAAGGTCGCCAGATCTTACACCGCTGGATTTCTTTTTACGAGGACATCTCAAAAGTTTGGTTTACATTCAAAAACCCAACAAATCCGACCTACAGGAAAGGATAAGAAAGGAAATCAAGAAAATAACATCGAAAATGTTGCACAATGTAAACTAAAATTTGAGAGGTGCGCTAGATTTCTCGTTCTACCAGCTTTCCAATGAAGGGTCACAAGCCATAGGGTTGCATTAGAAAAAAAAACATTTTAAGGGTGGCTTCAGCTACCCTCGAAGGGCTATATTTTTCATATTGCATACAAAACGTAGAAAAATACATTAAAAAATCGACATGTCTAGGGAATTTTTAGAAAAATTATTCACTTCCTCGTTAGCGAATTTATTCCAGTTAAAATCTCCACCCAGTATACGAGTATTTAAAATAATTAATGCAACAAAAAAAGGTATGTTGGTGTAGATTTAAACCTAATAGAGTAAATTAAAACAGGCACCTAACCAAACCAATTAACCCTTAGTTAACAAATATTATTCAAGGAAATTAACCATGAAGCGTTGAAATCAAACGATGAATATAGAGGTAGATGCCTACGTACGTATACAAACAGCGATGTAATTATGATGTCAGACATGGCGATAGAGACGTGTTAGCGGAGGCCTTATCAGGTGGTAAACCCGCACAAAGCCCCGTGTGAACACTACAAGAAGCTTCACTTTCCGTTGATTTGCATACTATCAGGATCCGGCGCCCTCCGCATCGCGACCCGCGTCTCCACGTTGGTGATTTTCTTCTCTCTTATGCCGCTCGTTCGCGGCTCTTGACGGCTTAAAATCGAAAATCGGACGGATAGGAGCGATGCGTCGAGTTCCTGTGCCCCAGGACCTATAGGAGCTGGATTTGCACACGCGTGCAAATAAGTGCGGATTAGAAACATGCGTGTGTTGTCTTTTTAAATTAGAAATGACGAGTCGTTCGCTTCAATTTTCGATGGGAAAATATTTATTTTTACCAGCACTCGTGAAAGTGCTGACTTATGTATTCTTCATTTAGGGATTTTAGGGGAATTGCAAGAAACTGTCACAAATAAGAAATATCTTAAAAAAATGGCTTAAAAACTCTGGAATTATAATAAATAATGCTTGCTCTTAATTTTATGTGCTGTTTTGTCTCAGGCTATTTTGTCTTGGGCTACTTTGTCAGGTCATATGAATCATTGATATTGGAAAATGTCTATAAAGTTTAGAAACAGTTCCAGGATTAGTTTCATGCTGATATTAAAAAAATATTTTTCGTCCTTTATATACAATTCTCAAGCGGGATAAAATCCGGTAAATTCTACTGATGCAACCATTAGGAGAAAATGAACCTTAAAGCCGACAGTTTGCGCTTGAAAATAATCCGATCAATCAAAGGAGCAATTTTCTTGATCAACTCTTTCCATCTGGGGACCGCGAACGTATTTCGATAACGCTTTCGGTTCCGGCGAACAGACGAACGGAATAACAAAATAACTGATTTAATCCTGTAAGTACTTACTTTTAGATTTATTTAGTCTCCATAAATATTTTGCCGAGATGGCGAATGCCTCGGATCCTCGTTGTAAACATCTCTGGTAATGGGATTGTTTTATCTTAACATTTCATTGGAATTAAGTGCCTCAATGTCCTCGGCCATTGTAATTTTATAGCGCCGCCTCGAAATGGGGGATTTTCGCTTCCTTAAGGGTTTTAATTCTTCGAAAATTAATTTCAAATTTAATACCTATCTGAATTTTTTACTCTTATTATTTTGCTTTCGTATATAAGTACATCCTCATCCTATATTGAAAAAACTATATCTAACAATCTCAACAATTTGATTGACATTTAAAATATCGCAAACACCGTTTATACGCTTATATTCAACACAACCCAGATTCTTTTATTGCAAAGTTAATGAGCTTTGCTCCCCCTAGAGGAGCCCTATCTGACAACCGTTTTCTCCATAATAGCGGAAAGCTTTTTCCCATTAATTAAAATTTGGGTTAGCCATAACAACAACACTAACTAGGCAACATATGCGGTTAAATTAATGCATTTCACCCCGTTTGAAGTAACCTCGATCCCGCTGTTGGGCCATATGGCGTTTCCATGTACTTTTAATTTCTGCAATTCAACTTGACTCAATGTGTACGTTCGATTTGTCACACTTACTTTTCCAATCTGTTGTCGACTGTGGTATATTAGTACGTGCCCTAAGGGCATAATATTCGTTCACCAGAAGGCTGATAATAAAACAACCACTTACAAAAAATTTTATTTAATTCACTAAAGAGTGCAATAATGAAGAAACTAAGTGGAATAGAATGTAGAATAAAGAAGCAAGATTTAAGTTAGAGAAAAAATTTAAAATATAGGTCTAGTGTGGAGGGTAATGAAAGAAAGAAAGGCAAAGAAATGTGTATAATACTTGTACTTACAGATGTAGCTAAGGAGTTAATAGCTAAAAGAAGCTAAAGAATTGATTAGACTCCACACTAACAATGATGATGAAACATTCTATTATTAGTATTTCAGTTTTGGGTAAGATTTAGGAGATGAATGGAGAATGGCTCCGGACTATAGCTTTGGGTCAACCCGAAAATAGCCGTACGGTCGACGGGGCCTATAAAGTAAACGGTGGTAATTCATTAATGGAATCTGTCCACAATTTGTTCTGTTCTGCGCCATGCGATGGAGGCCGTGCTTTTGAGAAATGAACTTTCGGGGGATTTGGAATTCGCTGGGAGTGATGTCAACCGGAAAAATAGATACGGCAAATACACGGCGAGGTGTCTTTAATTAATGATGATCGCGCATTCGTTGATTAAATTATTTTTTACCTAAAGAATCTCCACTGAGTCGCAACGAGATGTTTCATTCGTTCGTGGAAATTTCCTCGTCATTGATACAAATCTAAAAGCGGTAAAGTAGGTTTTCTAGTAAAAAAAGGCTGAATTGCAAAATAAACACTTCTCTACGTCCCCTTTGATACTTTCCACTCTCCACGAATACTAATAAGCCCGATCTCGAGCAGTTGATTGAAAAACTGATATCAGTTTAAACGGCCGCTCAAATTTTTCGATACACCGCCGAGAAGTGTTTGTTTTCTTTGCATTTTGAGGCAAATAAAATCGGCGGAAGAGAACAATTCGATAGGGGCCCCAATCAATAGCTCACGAAATTCGGGTGTATGTTTGAAACGCGAAGCAATCAAGAGAGAGATCAAAGGAAAGAGGTGTGTAGGCAAACTCCTTTTGTGGTGGCAACTCTCCCGGGGAGTTGTTGCTACCCAAAGCCAATATTACACTGCAGTTTTTCAATATAAGCGCCCATTAAGGCGCATCAACGGGAAATTTATTGGTAATGGGTTTTTTAAGAAGTCTTTTTTGAGGAAGAAACGCGAAATTTAGGAATAATGTATAGGAAGTATCTACACTACTCAAGATCTGCTATATCTAATAGATAATAAAGATAAGTAAAATAAGAGTTCATAAAAAGTTTTAAATTCTATTTGATTTTGTTCACAAGGGAAATGTTCGTATCAATATACAGAATGTCCCCCATATGTCCCATATATCACTATAGAGAATTTGTAATGCCTCTGAAATTTTGAATTTTGGCTACCAAAACCATCCTAGAACCAAAAATTATATTATTTTTCTGGTTCATTTTAAAAATGAAAAAATGTACAGAGTGTCCCTCTTAAATTAATCAAATATTTAACTTTTTGTATTAGGTATAGATATTATACAGATCTATATTTGATTATCATTATTTAGGAAATCACCGTTTACAACCCCTAAATCCAAATTTACAATTTTAATTTTATTCGAAATCTGAGACCTTACTAACCCAATAGGTACTTATTAAAAATATTTAGGATGTGGTTTCGAAAATTATTTTTTCATTATTTCAATTAAAAATAAAAAGTTTACTCAATTAAATTTTGATTTGAAAACAATAACGAAATAATGTAAAAACCTCATTGGAGGGTATTTTTAATCTTTTAGCTGGATTTATTAGGCGACCTCTGAGTATGTAAATGACATGCAAATAAAATGCTTTACGCCCGGAAGAGGATAAACCACCCCCACTGACTCATCGTCCACGGGCATTAGAATACCTTTAAATGTGATTATAGTCGGCAATGTTTCTTTTAATGCTATTAAGCAGACATGTTTTGGATTAAGCTTTCTTATAAATACTTTATTAGAAAGTTTGTCTTCATCGTCTCCCTTGTAGTCTTCCTGCTTCTCATAATTCAAGGGAACGGATTCTTCCCAAAAAGGGTGCAAGATTATTATATACTACAGAATAATTTTTACCTAGTAATGATTGTACCTATAATAGTGTCTGGTTTTATGAAACAAATTTAGTTGCTAGATACTCGTATGTGATAAAGGTATAAAAATCGCTCGTTAATTTTGAAGAGGTAGAGGGAAAGGCGGCAAAAGAGGCTTTTTAAAATTATTTCCTCCACACTCGCGTTTTTCGCCCGTTTTTAATTACACCTCCAAGTCAAACATCGCCGTCGCCATTGTACACAAAGCGTGCTCGAGCGCTAAGGGTCCGTCTAAAGAGCGTGTGGCATCATCATCAGCAGAACCTCGGCGGCTGGTGCCGTTTCTGCGCCAGAAGAGACGGAACGGGGAGTCGAACAATCCGAGGTTGTTGGAAAAACAGCCGGTGTACTTTCGGCTCATGCATATTCATCGACCAAATATTTGCGAGCTCTCCTTATAATGATCATCCCCGCCGATTCTCCTGGAATCTGCTCTGCACGATTCAATAAGGGTCAGGCTCTATACTTTTACTTCGGCACCCTATCATCAGCGCACGAAAGGGTGCTAATCAAACTTTCTATACAAATTTCGCCAACTTTTCAACGCAGATTTCCTACTTAAACATTTATTTTTAAATCAGTAAGTCTGATGTTAAATATTGGTGCTTATTCTTGAAATATTGGTGCACCATCTTCAAAGGCCTCTAGGTCCCAAACGAAACATCCAAGGGCACATGTTTATTAGAACTTTTCGGTCTATTTTTAGCTATATTACCTACTCCAAAAGTACATGTTACTATTTTAATTAATCTAAATAAACAAACATACTTTTAAGACTCTTGTGAATAATAAAATAAATTAATGCACACAAATTAATGCACACAATTATGTGCTGGTGAATAGGGAAATATTAGGGCTGGTAAAATCTGGTTCGGACCAGACGAGAGTGGCGTTCGAGAGACCAGCCGAAGTTTGCGCTAAATATAAAAACAGCGAATTTGCATAATTTAATTAAGTCTCTTCAATCAAGAAAGTTGGGTTGATTTTATGTTTTTGCAATCAGCGGAAGTCATTCTTGGCTCTCAAAATAAACTTGATGAACCTGAATCGCGGTTCAATTCCTTTAAAACTTTATTCAATTTCGCTCTACGGTTAGGGCCCGATTTTTAAGTGGGAAAACGAAGGACGACTTACAACATGCTGGTAATTAAGGATCATTTTCTCCAATTACTATTAATAACATACCAATAATCCAACTAGCAAAAACTCAGTTTCAAAAAGCATGAACATAAATTAAATATCTTTACCTTTTAGCTATAAATTTGCTCAACTTCTTGAATTATTTTCAAGTAAGATGAGTTCCTAATTCGGAAATTATCGCAATTACTGGAGGAAATTACTTATTGCGAAAAAAAGGTTGCCGAATATTCGACGAAAATAAAAAAATAAATGAAGCGGGAAGTCGGGGAAGTTGGAATTCAATTAAAGATTTGCGGTAATCAGGTTTAATTCAATCAAATCCGCTCCCTTCTTCCTGTTCATTAGCGGTTGTTCCGGCTTGAAAAAATTCATTATGCTTTGTTGTTTTTTGTACAGATTAAGTGCGGTGACAGTACAAAAAAAAACTCTGGGAGAGAGTTTTGACAACTAATTTCCATTTTTGAAATGCTTACTTAGATATTATAAGAAAAAAATACCGAATAAGAATTTTTTACCACTCTCGATAATAGATAGATACTTTTTACTACAGCGTATTTCCTAATGATTTGTAGAAAATGAAGGAGTAGGGGTGAAATTTAGGTCTAATTTTTAAGAATTTTTTCATAAATTTAGACTTTCTTCCTTCAGAAAACTAGACCTCTTTTTTCAGAAAAGTAGACTTCTTTTTCAGGTACTACTTATAAGGGTGTATAAGGGTGTATTTTTGGTACATTCTTTATATGCGAAAATTCCCTTTATGTAGATATAATTTTAGTGTACCTATCTAAGGTTCACATAAAATTTTCATCTAAAACCGCGTGTAACGCAATTCCGGAATATTTATAGAATCTATATGGAGCAATTACGAGCAATATCAGAGCGATACAATGCATAATCAGATTATCGTCGCGAGTACAAAATCCGTTCATAAAATTCGTTGTATGCGAAAAGCAAAGCAGAGTTATACGCATCAATTTGTTGTGTGAAAACATCACAATCGAAAGCAAATTGGTATAAAATTGATAATCACCCCGTTTCGTGGGCGAAAGAGAGAAGGAGCGCGCCGGCACCGCCGAACAGCGACAAAGACAGACCGGGGACTTATTAAAATGTAAATAGGAACAAGTTCGGTTTCTGTCATACGGCTAAAATTCGATTGTTGTGTTTATGGGGGGACCACGAGTAATAATCACTCAACGAATGTGTGTATTGTTAATTAACACCGTTTGAAGTTGTGTCCTCGTTCTTTGAAGCGCGCAGTTTTATAAATTTGGAGTACGTGCCTAAGCGAACTCCGGCGTTCCGATTCTAGAGGAATTAGATTTGAATAAATTTAATATATGTTTGTGCGGGGATATGGAGTACCTACTTCGCCTATTTGCATATTATTTAGTGGGCGATTGATGACTAAAATCAAAATGAAAAATCGGGGAATCTCCAGATGTTTTTACATAAATTAATTGATGCATAAACGCACTAAAAAAATGATTTTTTAATTAAATATACAGGGTGTCCAAAAGGGATGGGACTTAGCAGTTGTATATTGTTGTTATGAAGTAACTAAGGATATTGTTTACGTTAAAAGTCGCTAAACATGGTTTTAACGTTAAAAATTTGTACAGAATTATTCCTTTTTGGTGACATATTTTTGTGTATTTTTTTTTTTTAATATCGTGATTTTAGATTATTTTAGATTTTTAGTAATATTTTCGATAGATTTATTATTAAATCTGGATAGTTGGATAGTTTTTATAAATTACAGAATTCAAATTTTTAAGTTTAATCTTTAAAATAATGCCTTTGTGTTTTCTGCAAATGCGTTATGATTAAAATAGAATATTGTTGAAAATAACCTAATCTGTTAAAAAAGTGTGAAAATTTCAAAAATCGTATTAAAGCCAAAATAAAGTTCAATAAATATAAATCTCCAAAATTATGGATTTTATAGATAATTACAAAGAGTAAAAAATCATTATAAAATAAACCATTAAGTCTAGTTTCGATTCAAAAGTTCGGTGAATAACAAGGGTGTAACAGTAAGGGCTTTGAGAGGGTTGGACCCCCCGTTAAATCTGAGAGTTATTGATTGATATTTTTTAAATATTTTTTTATACAAAAATTAGTCACCAAATAGAGATATTCTGTACAAATTTTCATGAAAAAAAGTTCTTGTCCAATATTAAAAAATTCTTTTTTTTAATATAATATAATAACTTTAACATCATATATAACTCAACACTTTTGGATATAGGTAAGTTAAGTTAAATCATCTTATTTTCGTGTCAGGTTTGTAGTTAAGTAATGTCCTAACCTTTTTGAGACACCTTCTAATTACATAGGAGCAAAATTTTTTAGAAACTTCATAAAAAAGTAAAACATTAAATAAGAAAAACGTGTTAGTAAAACAAGCAACCGGTAGGATTTTATCATAATTACGGGGTTTTCAACCCTACATTATAGTTATCCGTCCGACGATAAATCAATAGCGATCCGTTCGCGGCGGTGGTTTTTTCACGCTAATTATCGATAATAGATCGCGCGTGTTTCTTCGAATCCACCTATACAACAACCGTAGCCGCCACGGCACAACATGGAATAAACCGAAAGTGCCGCACGAAATATCCGTTTTAGCAATTAGACCGATCCGAGCGACCCGACGTTTTATCATTACTCATTTAGAGCGTTCCACTTGGAACTTGGAATGGCGGAAGGAAACGTAAAGTGGCCCCCCCAATCCGGATATATAAACGCAATACTGTTGTTACTGTCACTACGCGAATATCCGGTCAAGTGATGTTCTTTCTCGGTACACGTAAATACAATTCCAGCCGAATCTACTCCGGGAAAAACTCGTCGACTTAATCGCCCATCGAAAGTGTCGCTGCTAAAAACCAACAAAGGCAGTTTTCCAGTCAGAACGGAAACTCGCCACATAACCTACTTCCGCGTAATAACATGTATGTATGCAAAAGAATTTAACGGGGCCAAGCGGTCCATCTTCCTTAAATCCGGAAGCCCGGGTAGCAGGAAATTTCAGATGCGTGCGGTGGAGGTGGTAATACACTAAAAGAGGACCCGCTGGACCCCGGCTGACCGCCAGTTCGCATTTAACCCCGACAATTTATCTTTCCAAGTCTAAACAGTTGATATATTGCCCGCCGGTTTGCGGAGGAGTTGTCCGACAAATTTGGGGAATCAATTTAAATTCGGAATTCGAGGAAAGGGAATTGCATTATCGGCTCCAAGTTTGAGATACCCCTGCTCGAAGGTTCAATGTAGGTAAAAAATTAATTCGAAAATAAGGAAGCGCTGTCAAGCCTTTGAAATTGAAGGGATTTTTGTAATTATAATAAGAGAAAATTTTGGATGTACTGGTATTTTCAATTAGCTTGTTTGCATAATATGATATATCGACCTAAATTTTAAAGAAGTAGTTAAAATATTCCTATAAGAATATATCAAGTTAATTTTCATTAATTCAAATATTAACTTGAGTGAAATCGTCATGGAAAAGTTGGAGAACTCCAAATCAACTTTATTTGAATTTATAAAAGTCGAGTGATTATCGATCTGATTGTATAGCAAATGGGAATTTTCATCCATTAGACATCAGGAAATTCTGTTAGGTTAAGAGAGACGTCGTTAAAGAAAAATATGAATTTGTAATAAGTGAAAATAAAATAAGTTTGGTTCGCTGGGAAGTTTCATAAGGAAAGACATTTCCTAGAACCGAGTTTCGTTTCTTTTAATAATATAATTACATTAAAGTTACGTAAGTTCGAATAAGAAGAAACGATATTTCTTTAAGGATTTTCTCGGCATAATACCCCATCCCATTCGAAGCCGTCCCGTCGTCCGACCAACCGCATAAATTATTTATAACAAAAATTTCCATTTGCGTCATAAAATGGCACATTTTTCATTGGTCACTTGTACAAATTGACCGATCCTTTCTGGATTCCGTAGAAAACTATTGGTCGGGCTCTGGCTCCGGGCGGAGCCACCATTCAACTTTTCTTATTCACAGCCGCCTTATTGCTCGGCTCTCATCCACTGGCAGCGTCCCGAATGAGAGAAAATAACTTGAGTTTATAGATTTTTCGGTTTTGCCGGCTTTTCTGGATTTTGTGGCACTTCACCTGCATCGGAATCGCCGTATTCTGGATGCCTCCGCTACGCCGGAGCGCCCGGAGTCGAATCGCTGCCGGCGCATAACCCACTACAATCTATTTGATGGATTAAAGCGGACACTTACGGACCTTGTACCGTCGTAAACTGCTTGGAAGTAACGGTTATTGTTTCATTTATTTTCTTCGATAGCTGGGAAGTTGTTATTTTATTATCCCCATCTTATCAGCAGGGGGTAAATAAAATTCCCTTCGAAAAAATCGAGTTCATTGCGGTTTCCAGAAAATATAACAAAATATTTTATCTCGTAAAAAACACCACTGATGCTCCATACATTATCATGTTTTATTAAGAATTTTAAAAAATGTAGGGAAAATCGCCAATTTTATATTAAAGTTTTTACGTTATGATGGTTGGGTAAATACATATTTATATAATGACTAAATGGGTAATAAGTCAAAAATTATTAGTTAATAATTCTATTATAATATTTTTTTAAATACGAAAGTTTTTAACAGATTTGTAGATATACAAAAGCTCCAAATTTCATTGACAATTCTCATGAAATTATCGAACAGATAAATTAATCCTCACATTGATAAATCAATTAAAATAAAAAGAATTAAATATGAAATAAACTCGAATAAATAACTACAATTTTATAGGTCAAGTGCCCAATAAAATAAGTTAGTACTGTACTGTAGAAATACGCTTTAACAGAGTCCAAAAGGTTATCAATTTAAAATATTTAAGACGAAAGATTGATAATTTTTGCTATTAATGTACACTTATTTCTATTACAATTTATTATATATTTGTCATAACAAACTACTTAAAAAACTAAGAAACACTATTTTACACAAACATAAAATGTCATATTAGCGAGAAATTCCTTTTAAAAAAAATACCAACCGATGAAAGTATTAACAAAATATTCCTTCTTGATATCACTCAAATTATTCCGTTGCAAGTCCAGGCTTAAAAACGTGGAATTTTCGAAAGCCTCCGGATGTATGTAATTCAACTTATTGTCCGACACGCTCAGCATTGTCGGGTTCAGAAGATTATTAAATATCCCCAAATCGATGTTTTGCAATTTATTATGAGCCAAACTCAACGCCAGCAAGTAGGGCATATTCTCGAAAGCGGCATACTGTATGTAATAAATCTCGTTGTAAGTGAGCATGAGTTTCTTGAAATTAGTGCCGCTGAAGATGCCTCGCCTGATTTTCCTCAGCTTGTTGTGGCTCAGAGAAAGGATCTGCAGCGACTCCTCCTGCACTGGATAAATGTAATGGAACGTTCCCGTTTCGATTTCGCTGATGTTGTTCCCATCGAAGTAAATTTCATCGACCACCACGAAACTGAAGATCCTCCTCCTGAGCACACTCAACGGGTTACCGGTGATGTTTATCCTGTTCACTTTCACGTTTTTAAACGCTTCCGCGGCTATGGTTCCTATCGAGCAGTTTCTTATAGTTATATCGCTCTCCGATCGGTCGACGAACGAGTTCTTGGGTAAATGGTGCAGAGATCTGTCCGCTAGGTGAGAATCCAACCGGAAGTCCTGGGCCACATTGCCATGCACTAGAATGACGAGCAAATGAAACGAGATTAAACCACCGCACTTCCACATTTCGGTTAGACGCCGCAACTCGATGTAGTCGTAAACAATCCTTTTAATTGCTTGGAATGTCGTTATCTTCGTGCCGTACAGTGTAGTATTAAAAACTATTAGCTAATGGGAAGTTTACATCTCGGGTTTTCCAGATGGAATTCTTGGAGATGGGCTCGTTCTGTGGGTGGAAATCATTACACAAAGTGATTCATAACAGTAGGTAATTCGAAGAAAAAGTAAGATTACTTTTCTTACTTTAATAGATTATAGTTATTAATAGATATAAATTTTATAATTAACATATTAACATTTTATAGACCCATTAAAAAATTATAAAATACAGGTTTGGACTGACAAAAATTATTAAAATTATAGCGACTCCAAAACAACACCCTGTAACTCAGTTATACAGGATGCAAGACCCATATTATATGGTTTTTTGTAATCCCCTGGGCGATTACTACATAGGGTTAAAATAAAATATTGCCCTTTCCCAATTAAACAACCTGATATATATAATTTCTTTTCTGTAAAAAAAATTTTTAGACATTTGTAGGGCATTTTTGTGTCATTTAAAAGGAGTGAAAGTGTACCTTTAGGAAAAAAACTGTTGAGAATCGCTGAGATTTTTGAGAAAGCCGGCAAGAAAAGCCGGCGGACTTGCCATAAGCCGATATGCATTCATTAGAATAGTAAAACAGTGCATTAAGGGTACAAGAATCGGCGAATCTGCTGCGGAAAAGTTATGTTGTTCTTTTAAGTTTGCAGAAAAGACGGAAACTTTTATGAAGTAAACTTTTCCCTCGAATACTTTATGTAAGGTGGGTTTAAAGATTTAATTTGCATTTTTAGGAAAACGTCCTTTGAAAATATCTAAATAGGTATAATGACAAACAAGTTTTTCAAAGAGAACGAACTTACCAATTTTCAAACTTTCTTCTTTACCGTTAAATGCGCTTTTCCGGGCTCTCTTAGCGAAACCGCCCAATCTGCGAGTAGAATAGAATAGAAAAGAAAACTGTTTAATTCAAAATATATTTTATAGTACATTACTTATTCATTAAATGAGATTAATTTATTTTATCAGAATGAACCAAAAAAAACAAATACCTACATACTAAAAAAAAACTAATATGGAGGGTAACGCACGAATTTCTAGTGTGTGTAAATATTATGGTAGGTTCTTAGCCAGGGGATATTTTTAAGATAGGGCGGCCACAAAGGGTAGGGTGAGAAATCAGGTGCAGCGGGGCAAATAATTTCAAGACGCTCCAGTGAATATTGAATTCGGAATGTTTACACATAACGTAACTCGACCTCAACAAACGTGGAAACATCAACAAATGTTCCTCCGGCGAGTGGAAAGCGAATTTTCCGGGCAACCCTTCCGTTTTCTCCTTTAAAGCAAAATACTTTAATAATCACATTTTTTCTCGACTTGCTTACACACGACATAATTCTCGCATAATTCGCTGCGAACATTAAATGTAGCTGCAAATAAAATTTTCGATACGTCCTTGAGGAAGATAAGAGGAGCACAAGAACAGCCGCGCCGCCTTGAAGGCAATATATTATTTTTTAGCCAGAAGTATGCTACAGAGTAAGCAACGACTGACTAACTACGTTAACCACTTGACTTAATAAGCCTTTGATTTATGTAACACGAGAGCCTGCTTATGACAGCATTACTTTATTCCATGTCTTCTTCAAGCTTCCGTATATTTCATTCCGGTACGCAATAAAGAAGGCCGCAGACACGACCAATGGGGAATTTAATGTATAATGCGTCTCCTAGCGGGCGCGAACTCTATATAAAAATGTACTTTGCTAAATCAAGTTTTAATAAAGCTCTGGAAGGACTTTTTACTGGTTACTATGCAAGGTTTCCTACGTTGGTTTTTAAATGTCTAAAACTGGTGTAAGTTGTTAAAATGTTTGTATTTCTTTCCCTAATTCAAATTAATAGTTATTTTCCTTTCATTTTAGCTGAAAAGAGCTCTATAAATTTTCAATAAAATATCTTCCTACATATCTACAAATAATTGAAAGTTGTTAAGAAACGTAAGGGAATTGGATTGATTAAGTATAAAAGTTTATTGTTAATTTCAATCCCTTTTAATTCGGTTGACTTTAAAAAGGACTATCCTATTTGCGATGCTGTCGAACAGGGAATGAAAAACTTTTCCGCAAATATTCTTTATTTGTATCAAACGAGAAACCGCCGCGATGGTAAAGTCAATAAAGAGTGGCGAAATTGCTCGACGCTGGATGCTGGATCGCTGGATGCCCACCTCTTGCATAAAGTCATGAGGTTCATCTCGTTTGATTGAAATCCTCTCTTATTTCTTGTGTTCCTATTGAAAAACCCCACACTCCATGACTTCATTGTTTTAGCCGGCTCATGCATACTTTCATGCGCCCCGCTCCGAGGGAGCTCTATCTCAAACGGGAATATCTACCGTTAACGCCGCTATCTAATGGAATGAATTTCTGTAATTGCTATTACACAATAAAACTTTCCTCTATTATTTATAGGTACACCTATATACACATTCAGGCAAGTGCAAATTTGTATACGCAATATGGCCTATGGGTGCAACAAAGACAACTTCCATTTAGTCTCATATAAAGGAAAAAGAAAGGGTGATATTGTGGGATTGCAACTGTTGTTTTAATAATAATTGATCTGTGTTCAACTCATTGAATTGACCCACATTGCAAATAAATTTGCACTTACCTGTATGTCTATAGGTGTATAGATAAAATTATATTTCTTACAACTACTTCAATGTAAGATATCTACATTTTATGAAGCTAGATAATTATTAAAGAGGAAATATTAAGGAAAGTGTGCGATTTCTACAAAAAAACCCCTATTTAAAAAAATCTCCAAGTATTTCTATTTATTTAGCAATAATAAATTGATTGCTACAACTCGTTAATTATAATAATTAATATTTATACATTTAAATTCTAAATAAATTTATACAAATTAAGTTACGAGCAACACAGAAAAAAATTACTCCTGCATAACGTAGAGCCAAACAATAATTTTTTATGTCATCAAATGCCCCAAACCAAGTGATTTACTGCCGGCGGTATTCCCTAGCTGAATAATACGATCTATTCCAGTCATTTATCTTAATAAAGTGATTCTTTGCGGTCCCTTCTCCAAACAAACGCGAGATACCCCAATTATTTACTGCCATAAAAGCTTGTTTCTTCATTTGTTACTGCTCATTAGGTCCGCTTCTTTTAATTTGATGAACAAGCACAACAATAAGAAGCTTCTGAATCCTTTACTAATTCTCCAAACAATTGGATTGGTTCGTAAATTTTATATGTAGATACTCCTCTGTTTTTCGGTTCAATTTCTGATACTATCTACTTTAATTCTACAAGTAGATACTTAATTGATATTCGCCGTAAGTCCATCTCATTTCGACGAGACGAAATGAAGCGCAACTTTTGATGGGATCGCGTATTGATGGCGTAGATCAAAGGCTTTTGGTAATCGAAAAGCTGTTGATTTTTATTTCGGAAGCCATAAGGACGATGGAGGATTCGTAAAGAATTTTAAGCAAGCCGCTTTAATTTAAATCCTGCTTATACTCACCCATCTTTTGAGGAATACCCAATTTAAATTTATAGTCACACATTTTAATGATTTATCTGTATGCAATATGCCCTATCGAAATCCTCCTTATCGAGCTCATTACAGGCTCATTATTCTCAAAACTTGCAAGCTATCTCCTTTGGTATGCTCAAAGCATCACATACACAATGAGCAAATAATGATGAATATTCTTTTTCATCTAATATTTTTAAATCCTACTTAAATTAGTTCTGCCCAGTGGTCAGTGGCTAATCACGCTGTGCTGTGACTACCGATTCTTCACGCATCTATTGTAAGTAATGGATGACATATGGCATGGGTTTACACGAGACAACTTGAAGTGCCTAAAAAAGCCTACCAACGTGATAATGACAAATCGCTCGCGATAAATTTCGTTGCGGTCGAGTATTTAATACAGCGCACCAGTAAGACCAATGGACTCGATGGGTCGTTATTTCAGAAACAAACAGGACTTGTTTGTTTCTGAATCGACGTGATAAACGTCCCGACGGTTGTTTTGTTAATTTTTTATTTTCAGGAGATTACGATTTTAGGCATTAAATAATCCAATTATTTTGATGGGCGGGCTAATAAAGGTGATTTGTCACGTTTGTCCGGGACAAAGTGAATTTGCATACTTACAGGATAACTCTCTAAAGTATTCCTGAAGATATTTGGAGTGTTCATAAAGAAACCACAAAAATTGATAAGATTAAATAAGCTTGAAAACTAACAACAAATTTGATTGATGGTATTTTATTGGCTCTAATCTATGATTTTTGTGGGTAGTTATTACCTAAGTAAATACATACAAAAATGCTGCTCTACCCTGTAGTCGCTTTTAACTCATTACCAGTCATTATGAACATATTAAATCTCCTTCTAAGGAATACTTAGATGCAGATTAATCAATGTTCGCGGCGTTTAAGAAGTAGCTTTAAGCTCGCCGTGTGTTGTCGCTGTAGAAGCTGCGTCGTGCTGCGATCTTAACTGTTTGTTTCAGATCCGAAGCGTGCGAAAGAAGTGGAATAACATGGTGTTGTATGTAAATTTTGAAAATTTAGTAGGAGCAACGTGTGATCCTAATATTCAGCTATTGTTTCAGCGAGTAAAAGCTTCTAAATTTATATTGATTATTATCAAGAACAAGCCCAATATATCGGCCATATCATGAAAATGGACAAAAAGAATATTTTTCATGAATTTTAATCATACTGCTTACACTGCATGTAACGCAAATGTTACATTTTCTCTGTTATTTTAAATGGATCATCAACACTCTGTATAAATACAACCAATTTTAAAATATATGCAGCATAAAATTATCTGCAACTTTTGTAGTTTATTCGATATTATCGATACTTGTCCATACTAATGTGCCTCCCTGGCACATAAAATAATTTTATTTAACAAATTTGTATCATATTTTACGTTCTATCGACACACCTATTATGCTAAAAATTCAATAAGAGCGATTTGCAATAATCTTCTTTTCCCACACAATGGAAAAAATCTAAATAAAACTAATTCCCAAAGCAGGTAGGAAGTCTGGATAAGCTATGAAAATGTAAATTGAGACATGGAAAGCGCGAAAATGCCTCAGATTATTTTCTAAAGAGCCCGGATTAGGCGGCCGCGTTCCCGGAATGCCAAATAAACAAACAATGCTGGTTATACGAAATATTTACAGATTGTCCCTTTGCGACATTTTATTAATTAATTCACTGAATGAAGAAATATTATATACAGGATGTTTCTTTTGAACTATTGATTCAATTAGTGGTTACCACAATTTTTAGTGCATCTAGGTATTCTTTTATTATTAAATTATTCACGCGGGTATAACAACTTCTCTCCACAGACGAATTCGAATAGCATCTGAATAAAATAAGGAGTTTTAAGGTGTTACGTGTCCGATTCCCGAGGGTAACGGCGGGAACAGATACAATAAAATGCAAAAATAAGACATAAAAATTCAATTTTATTAGTTATATAACACTGACCACTCTAGAATAATCCACTCAAAATCCACCCAGTAGCGTCCCCTATTTCTATTGTTTTGTTTTCTTAGATCGTGGTTTAGATGTAAAAAATTGTGAAGGAAATGTAATAAATTATACAAGGGCAGTAAAATCAAGTTTATCACCTACATAGGGCTACAGATAATACCTTTTAAAAAATGTAGATTTCTTTTCGAATGGAAATATACATACCGCACGCCTTTGCAATAATTCGTCTATCCACTATTAAACGGTTATTGTTTAGGGGCTATTGCATGTCTGCGTAAAATCGAATTCTTTTTGAATACGAATAACCCCGGCGTCCATCTCCGCTGGGAAATTTCATTAAATTCGTATCCTTTGAATTTCTCCAAGGTGCTATTTTTTACTGTGAAACGAATGACCACTCGCCTTTTTTTAACAACAGCACTTGCAGTTCTTGTAGAAAATTTCTAGGAAGTCGAGCAACCGAGCAGGGACAGGACTTGACTAACTAATTACAAATTCTAATTTTTAGTTGCCTTATTGGAGCATTTCCATGACATTAATGTAACAGTTATCGATTCGGACAAGCATATGATTGAATTTAGTGAGAATTCGCCACCTGGAATTATTGAACTGTAATTGTAAAAACGCCCGTTATTGCAGTTCAACCGATGGGTAAATATTCGAATGCCTGTGTGTACTTTACTTCTATTAAAATAACATTATGAAAATAGGCGCGCATGAAGCTCGGTATGACTTGATTTAGTAGAAAAAATTGTCCAGGACACGAGATTAGTTAAAGGAACCAATGCTTAAAAAATATTGTAGCCTAATATATTTTTTTGTCTCTCCGCATGAAATGGAGAAGAGAGAATGCGGTCATAAACAACACACCAGCTCACCAGACTTAAAGGGGCCAGACGAAATAAATAACTCCGATGTTAATGTGTATAAATGCTACGCGAATTGTAACAAATTTCTCGGTAGAAAGAAAAACTTATCTTTCCGGCGAATTCGTTTCCCCAGCGTGCACGAGCGGAGAAGCTTTCATTCCACGTTCCATCCACAAACATATCCAAAATTTGCATTCACTATTCTGCATTGGTCATGGACGGTACAGGAACGGTTCTTGGACAAATCTAATCAATACTAGATAGCTTGATAGATGAGTGCAATTGCTAGCGAAAATGCTAATTCAAGCATTTTTGTACTTAGAAATGGAAATAAATTCCAATAACGAATCACACCTGAAGTACACGTATGTAATTTTTTAATCGCCTAAATTTAATTTAGTGGAAATTGTGCCGCTTGGCCACAATTGCAGAGGAATGGAAAAGCGCAATAAATAAAAAGACGATTTTTCACGAGGCCAGAAGGCGTGCATTTTTATTGCTCGAAAACTGCCCGTTTAAATTAGATGTGAAGATAGTGTATCAAGAAGGATGCAGAAGGGAATCCGCAATGAAAATTATTTCGCGTTTGCTTTGCATAAACATCGCTGGCGTTGTTTTATTTTTGTTTAGTTTCTGTTTTATTTTATTTCGGCATTTTCTTGTACAATTGTTTTTAAATTTTAGATTTGTTATGTACTTTTTAATTTCCGCTGTTTAGCCAATTTTAAATAACTCATTCTAGGTAAATATTTTAAGTAAAAACTCCTAAGGGACAGGAGGGAAAAAATACAATGCAAATCCATTATTCACGTGTAATGTAATTTATTAATAAAATAATATAGCAGACACATTCAAAAATTTTACTTTCTATTTATTTTAATACATTTCGCAATAATGTTGATATCTAGACTATAAATTTTCATCGTTCAACTTTATTAAATATCACATGAAATGTGAAAATGGCTATGCCACGATAAAAGAATTTTGGCAACAAATTGGTGAAATATAAAAAATATATTCAATTTTTTATCACTTATGTTCAAGCTTTAGAAACTCGTGCAACTTATCCTTACAACCTACAAATTTCGAATTGGCCTCATACATTTTAACACACTGAGTAAAAGAATAACTTGATTAAAAAAGTATTTAAAAAAATGCAGATGCCAAATTAAATACTCACCGAATGTATAATACTAATTATAAATACAACAAATGATATTCTCCTGCGAACGTAAAATGTAAAGAAACAAATAATTAGAATGAATCGGTTTAGAGTACGTTTTTATCACAAAGACCAGAACAAATGTAAACTAAATAAAAATACTATAATTTCTGATGTATAATAGAAACCAATTGGCAAAATTATAATTAATCTATGAGAGCAATTTATTCAAAAAGCTTGTAAAAAACTAATTGCTTAAATATCTCAATATTTTGAAATTAAAAATTCGGTTTTCAATTGCACCAATTTTTTAAATAGAGCACTCTTATAACAAACTCAAAAATATTTCGTCAGCACCACATAATTGCAAGAAATTTAACAAATAGATTTATACACCTAGTTAAAACATAAAAGCTCTGTTTGCGAGTTTCTAATGACCAAACATAATGACAATGTACTAGACGAAAAATCCAAAAACATTCATAATCTCATTACATTCATTTAGAAATGAATAACAAGAATGAGTCAGAAGCAATTAGAAGAAAACTGGTTCTCAAAACTTACATCAAATAAACTTACGAAAATAAGTATTCAATAATATCTGAAATAAGCTCTACCGCTTTCTTTCAGGGTACACTTAATTAATCCCTATTTAAAAGACAAGAGGTATTTGAATGTAATATCATTACTCTCAAAACATTAAGAATAGATAATAATTAGAAATATCGTCTAGTCATAATTCCAATGCAAATATTTCATCTTTTTTTGTTACATCATATAAACATTTAGAAACAATTTAACAGGGGCCAGAAGTAGGAAAACCCCCAATATTATGACATAAGTACTTGCATATATTTATATATTTTTAATATGTTTTTTATAAAAACAGTGATCAAAGCAAAACAAACTTGTTAACTAAAAGATTCAGCTGCTCCTGGATCTGGCAAACCTGTTATAGAGAATTTTTAAAACGTTTAATTACTTCACTTTTGTAGCAGGGTTTCCATTATATCACGTTATCTGTAACGTAAAAACATAAAATTAAACTTTTTCAGGTCGCACATATTCTTCATGGCATAAAAAAATAACATGCCTTATGAATAAAAATGAAGCAATATCTTTTTTTAAGCAATCTTTTAACAGTTACACCACTTATCACTTGAGTAAGTAAGCAATCCTTTTCAGACTTGCAAGGTTATAAAATTAGACTAATTAAATGTCAATACATGAAATAAGAATCTCTGAGAGAAGTATTTGCTTAATTTTTTTCATGGGCTAATGTTTCAGCAAACTTTACCTATCATACTAGTCTTTATTGACTGAAGTATCCATAGGACTAGCAGGTTGAGGAGCAGCAGGTATCGCCGGTTTTATAAACCTTTCGCTAGTCCTACGATGAGGAGCCGGAGGACTGCTCGAACCGACTGGATGTAAAGCTGACGAGATGCAGGCCGGATTGACTGGATGATTGAGAAGTTGTCCGCACGAGTGGCATCTCAGCGGCCCTACAGCTAACGAATCCCTCGACGTTTGTATCGCATTCATGCCTAGAAATAAGTTTACAAATTATTAAATTATACAATATTGAATGCAAGTAATTGTATTGTTAAAAAGTAATTAAGGAGTAATTTGCTTGCAACAATAACCACCCGTATTCAGCGCTCTTTTCTAGGACATTTTATGTTAAAGTGACCCTCTAAACAAGTGTTTAACGTTAAAATGGGGCGCTGAATACGGGCCAATGTATTCCAAAAGCTACAGATTAAAAACAACTACCTGGACTTAACGGTCGACTCTGACTAGGCGATGGATTGTACGCAGGAACAGGAGATACTGTGTGCTGTCTTACACCTAACACCTGTTCATTGTAATGTCTCTCTTCCTCCATTTCCAAAGAACTTTCACTTTCGGACAAATGCCTACATAACGCCTCTCTTCGTTCAACTTCCAGTTGCAATTTTCTTTGTAGTCTTCAATAATAAAATAATATTATAATATGAAATGACATACAGAATTATTAGATATTTTTTGAAAATCAACGCCTTTTTTTTTATCCCAACCTTAAATTTTCTTCCTTAATATTCCGTTCATCTTGAGCAAAACGCTGCATTTTTTGAGTGTGCTCTTGCTGGCTTGTAGCCAAAGTTGATCTTAACCTAGCCACCTCAGAACGAAGAGTTTGAATGTGAGTACTCAAATTGCTGGCTGTATCGCCGTTGCTTATTTCCCTAGGGCTAGCAGGATCAGATATCGGCTCGTCAAGTTTGATTTGAAGCATTCGTTTTTCCGCTTCCAATTTGTCCATACGTTTCCATAATTTATTGACGAGGGCCTCTTGTTCTTGCTCCAAAGTGTTCTCCAATTCAACCTGATTGAAAAAAAAATTGTTACTGAATAACAGCATGAACAATTTAAAGTGTTTTCCATTACCTTCTCTCTACGTAACTGCTCTAAATTGCTTTGCTTTGCGAGAGTTTCAGCTTCGAGCTTCTCGATTTTTCTCATCAGACGGTTGACAAGGCACTCTTGTTCTTGCTCTAAGGTCTGTTCGAGACGACATTTCTCTTGACGTAATTGAGTTAACTTTCTAGATAGATCATTGGTTAAGCATTCTTCCTCCCTTTCGTAGTGATGAGCCAAAGATTCCTTTTCTTTCTTCAGTGCTTGAATCTTCTTGAGAAGAGTGTTCGAGATGAATTCTTCTTCTTGTTCTGCTTTTGCTTGCTATACATATTCAAAAAAGAACGCGTTAGTATGATGTGACAACAACATAAAGTATCAATTTATTTAATTTGTGTCACTTATGACTCCTGTTGATGATGTATTCATTTATCGAGTAAAATATATAAATTTTATCGGAAAATCGAAAGGACTAATATAAGAAGTCTAATTTAATGATTGTATCGTTTTGATCTTACTATAATAACTGAAGCTTTTCGAAGGTCTCTATTCTCCTCTTGAAGTGCCTTGACTCGCAACTTGTAGGTTTCTAGCTCAACTTTTAACACTCTATTTTGTTGCTGGAGACTCTCGATGCGCTTTTGAAGTTGCTCCCTGGTGATGGGGCTGGGTGGCATCATAATAGGACCACCGTCGATACTGCTGGAATCTGATTCGCTAGCTGAGTCTGCCATTTGCCTTAGATCAATTTTACAGGCTTTATTAAACTTTAGATCACAATGAAATACGAATTTGAAAACAACTAATTGAATAAAAAATTATTGAAAACCGTAACACATTTTCATTCAGGAAGAATGAACAAAATTACTAAATGAATGTTTGTTGTAAGAAAATATTTAATCCAGTACGCACTAAGCACTATAACTACTTGAAAATATGAAAAATATATAAATTTATCGAGCACCACCAAATTTTATTGTAGAAAATTACTCCACTAATTTGATGGAACTTCAAATTCACGGCACAAATGTCAAATGTCCAATATGACCAAATTGACATTTATTATTGACAATTTTGGCTTATGTCATTCATAAATGACTTCACATGTCATATAATATAAATATGAGTTCATTTTTACAATTTTTACCTTACAATTTATCTTTTAGTTGGGTGAATTCAAGAATTTCTTCTTTATTCGTTTTATTTTCGATTTGTTACATCCCTTTCCTAGATTGATCTTGTACTATGCGGTTCTATCACCAACCATTCTTCTTTGTTCTTCTGTCAATCTAATTTATTGTTTTTGGAATAAATATTTTGGTTCTCTCTTTTTACATATTATACTAAAAAAAATATTAGTTTTTTTAGATTTTACGTGGTTTAGTTGGATTAGTTTTTTGTTGGATTTGCTGAAATTTTCAAAAGTTATCCGCATACAGGAATAGCAATAGTCATCGACTCATCTACTCTTCGTTCGTTTGTCATTTGTCTACATGTTTACAATCGTGTCTTGTCATTTGTCATCTTGTTAAGCTTGTCTTTGTTGAAGGTGACGGTTATTTTTTGAATAATTTTGAACGTACACAATCTGCAGGCAGTTGGTTTTTGTTGGTGAGTTTTGTACACTGTGTTTATATACAGAGTTGAGCAAAAGTCTGGAATGAAATTATTACCGGTTGAACCAGTAACTTAAAAAAAAACGCTCGACGTATTTGTTGCAAATAAATTGATTTTTTTTCAACCCCTTAGCTGCAACCCTACCCAACTTTTTTTTCTCTTTTACTTGATAAATTTATCAAGGCAAAAAACTTATTTTATTCCGGACTTTTGCCCAAATCTGTATTTATTTAACTGCTTAATTATCTATCAATTAGGTAGTAATTGCTTGGTAATTAGGTTTTTAATAATTTTTAGATGAAATCATGGATTTGAACTATCTGATTACATCAAAACCTGGTAAGAAAACAAAAAGGACGAAAAATCGAAGAATTGATTTGGATTCCAATGATGAAGCCAGTACGCCGGAGGTTTTTACAAGAGATACGAGATCTCGCAGGAAAAAAACTATTTCAAAGGGGTGTAATTTGAAAAAATCTAAAAAAGAACGGAATTCATCTAAAAATAGTACAACCGACGAAGAAAGAACACCAATAACACTAAATCAAAACACCGAATCAGATTATCATACAGGAAATAAAGAAAATACTCCAGGAAATAAAATTTCAAATAATAAGAAAAAAGGATCAAAAAAACTGAAGAGGCAGGCAAAAGTTGATTTTGATTATTCAGATGCTTCCCATACCAATTGTGATGCAATTAATAGTACTTTTGAAGTTAAAAACAGCACTTTTGAAGTTGAAAACAGCATTTTCGAGAAATCCGAACTTCCTCAGGCTTCCGCAAAGAAACCAAAAAATACGGTTAGCAAAGGTTCACCAAAAAGTTCAAATAAGAATAAAAATAAAGAAAGTAGTGCTACAAAATCTTCGAATAGCAAGCTTAAAAAGCTTAGCATCGATAAGTCGTTAAGGTTTTCAATATCTTCTGATTCCATTTCACCATTTGATACCAACTATGAGGCAAAAAAAAGTACTGAAGTATTGTCTGATATTGTTATTGTCCAAGATACAAATTCATCAGACCCCGAAGCTACAAAATACCTTCGTTCGAAAGTTACTAAACGCAAACATTGGGATACATCAAATGGTTGTACAATTCTTAACAATTCAGGATTAGTTGATAGCATCTACCCAAAGAAAGCCGATGATTCTCCTGGAAATTCCTCGGAAAAGAAGGAAGCTACTGGTAGCAGCTGGAAAAACAACAAGGGAACGACAGGAAAGAAGATCAAAATTCCAGATTTTGCTTCAATTCATAAAAAAAGAAATGAGAAAATTGAAAATATTCAAGAAATGTTGGAGAGAAAATCTGCTAGGGCAAATCGCTTGCTTTCAGGCCTCAAACCAAACAGTACTGTTCCCAGTCATATTCCAAAAATGAAAAAGAAATTGAAGTGAGTATAAAAATAATGAAATGGCTTTATGCAAACTTATTGAACTTTGTATGCATTTTACTAATTGCTTTTTATTTTTTAGCTTTTCACCTCAAAAGAAGTTGGAAAAGGCTGTTAAAATGAAGGAGCAACTACAAAGGAAGTCATCTCCAAAGAAGCAGAAGCCTACATTATTGCCAGCAAAGAAACGTTCATTAGAGAAAATATTAAAAGTAGAAGCCCACCTGTCGAAATACTCAAAACCACCAAAACCAAATGGAAATTTAAAACCCTCTCCAAAGAAATTGAAGACAAAGGTCCTGAAAAAGAAGCCTTCTTTGGACAAAGTATCGAAAGCGGAGGATTCCTTGGTAAGATTGTACAAACCACCATCATCAAACAGCGAATTACAAGCATCTGCAACGAAACTAAAGTCGAAAATACCAGTGCTTGTAAAGGCACCTAGTATTGTCCCAGATATTTCCACCAAGAAACCTAACAGAAATCTTAATTTGAAATCTGATAAAATAGCTGTAGCTAATAAAGTTCGAACCCGCCAAGTTCCAAAGCAGGATTTAAATTCCCAGAGACAGTTGCTTAGCTTTGTGAGGTCTAACAGACGGTTCGACTTGCTAATGGAAATGAGAAAGATGAAAAATTGAATTTGAATATGTTTGTAAATTCATCTGATAGGCTCACTGTCTTGTTTGTAAATATTATATTAATGTATGTATAGGCAAATTAATTAGGCGCCTTGCCCAGAGGAGTAAGGAGCATAGAGATACTTAGATAACTAGATAGATATTTTGTTTATAACTTGTCCAAAATTGTAAATTTGCAAACATGTTACGATAGTTTTAAAGTGTATTTTACCAATATTTAATCCTCTCTGATTTCATTTATTATTTTATTCAGTTAATTTTATACGTTATAAAATATTGTAATTGTTCAAGGCATTCAAATTTTACTACACTTAAAAAAGTGATTTCTTATTATGTTCAACAGAAAATTAAAAATGACAGTTACTAGATCTAGTATTTTCTATTTCCGGCTTCGTACTTAGCGTTCCATGCCTGCGGTCACGGAACCTTGGAACACTAAGTACGAACGCTACAAAAATAGAAAATCACTAGTCATCGAATTTATCGGATTCGTTCGTTGCTGATGTTCCGAACTGTGAGTTATTACTTAAGTTTCAAAACATGATTTTGGTAAACACGTAAATCGTAAAATGATAAGATTACTTATGTTGTGCTAATAGCAGTAACAGTTGGTCTCTTTGATTCCTAATCAGTCGCTTAATTGAACGAATTATAAGGAACACACGCGACAGCCATCAGAATAAGGTCAAAGAGTAACTGTCTGTATATTAAGTGTTAGTTTGTGTGTGTCGAGTATTTAAGTTTAAAATTTGAACAGTGTTTTTATATTAATAGATATTTCTATAAATGGATTTATGTTGTTTACTCTGTTTCTCTAGTTCAAATTTCCTTTGCATATTTATGCGTTTCCGAAATGAAAATTAAGTGTTTTAATATAATTTACATCTACAACAATGACTAGTTGGGCTGGAAAATTACAAAATCAAATATTCCACAAAGAACAATTCGACAGGATCACACTGACCCAAGATTGCCTGGATAAAAGCTTGGACTTTAATTTTAAAAAGCTCTACTCAGAATCTGACAATGTTTTTTCCAGTGAAGATGAAATTAAGGGAAAACAGAGGTAAGCTCACATTTACATTAAATTTGTATATTTAGGAATATCGATGTAGTCATATAGGTAACTTCTACCAATAATATAATTATGACTAATATAAACTTAATACTTCCACAATGTTCACTGAACATTCTTCGAAATTGTATTGCTATCGAAGATAGTACATATTTTCATCTTATACTAAGAACAGCTGGGTTAATGAATCAGGTAGTGTTGAATCATTTCGAACAACTATCCAGGCACATAACATACATGGATATCTTAGTGCAATTTTCTTGAAAATAGGTTATATTGAGAAACAAATTAGAATAATACAGTTGATATCATCAAACTAGCCATACAGCAACAAATGATAAGATAACATAAAATTGAATTAAAAATAAAAAAAATAAGATTTAAGTATGTCTGGTTTTTAATTAATACATTTCAATATTTTCCAAATATATTATCAAATAGACACTTAATTGTACAATAATTACTTTGTCCCCTAGACTATTTTTTATTCAGGTTTTTTTATAAAAGGTCTGATTGTAATCTATTTCCTTTATCTCAATCTCTAGTACCACATTTGAAGATAATATATTTTGTAATCAACTTGAAACAATAAATCCCTTCCTTGAATTTCCATTAATTCAAATATTGAAATAGTTAAAAGTTGCCAAATTTACAAAGCAGGTATATTCCGATTTTTTCTTAGAATGGGCTTTCTGTGTTACAGTTCCCCACAACCTACAGTTTCCTTAGATGAAATTTGCACCAATATTAAACCCGATTCTAAAGATAAAATGCCGAGTGAACCGTTTCCTTCAATAATTTCTTCGACTGATCCTGATACCAAAGAAAATGCAAATAGATTTCGTTGTGACTTCGACGGCTGTTCTAGAACTTACAGTACAGTGGGCAACCTCAGAACACACATAAAGACGCATAAAGGTGAGTTGTTCTCATTCAAAAAGAAATAAACTTAAATTGTTACGTTACAAATATTCAACTGTTGAGTGACTATATGGAGAAGGTCTATGAAATTATTTTATTATTTAGGTGAATTCCGATTCAAATGTTCGGAATCCGATTGCGGGAAAGCCTTTTTAACATCGTATAGTTTGAAAATACACATTAGAGTCCACACGAAAGTGAAACCGTACGAATGTCAGGAGCAAGGATGCGACAAAGCCTTCAATACGAGGTACAGATTGAGGGCTCATCAACGTTTGCACAATGGCAGAACTTTTAATTGTGAGTCAGATGGATGTAATAAATTTTTTACCACTCTCAGTGATCTAAAAAAACACATACGAACTCATACCAGAGAAAAGCCTTATAAGTAAGTGATATAATTAGTGATTGGTAATTATTTTAGCACAACTAATAAACACATGCGCTTATCTCATCACAATTGTGTATTGGAATTTTATTCACTACAGGTTAATCTGGTTTAAACACGAGCCAAACATTTGTATATTTCGCTGATGCTTGATGTTATTAACAATATGAGAAATTAAGAGGGCTGTTTTATTTATACATTAATGAGATTGTGCTGCTTTTAGTTGCCTGTTGTAAAATGTCCATTAAAATTTATGTTTCGGTGTAGAATTTTTTACTTACAAATTTCCAAAAATATTTTTATTTCGTCATACCATTAATCGCCATTTAATTTTGTTTTTAAGGGATGTTAGAAAATATTTAAGAAAAATGTCTTTCAAAATTTGTTACTTTACTTAGTATACTGGATTTAGGAATTATCAAGAATAATTATTGACATTTTTCTTCAAAAAAAAAATTAACATCTAACAATATCACAAAATGAATTCATGCATTTGTATGTAAATATATTAGCAGAGACCAGACTTTTTGCTGCTTATTTAGCAATAATAAAACTAATAATCACTTTAAATGCACCTCACGAGTACATAATTTTGTTCTATTAAATATCTCCACATAATATAATTCATCTCTTGATTTCGATAGATGCACCTTCAACCCTTGCGGTAAGGCTTTCACGGCCAGTCATCATCTAAAAACCCACATCAGGATACACACTGGCGAAAAGCCTTATGCCTGCAACGAAACAGTCGAATGCAGTAGAGCCTTCTCCACACAGCACAGCCTCAAATCTCACATTAAAACTCACCAAAGACACGAAAAAATCTTCAACCCGGAGGCTGTCGCTGAAACGGAATCCTTCGACCGATCGAAACCCGACGAAAACTTAATTTTACCTGTAGATAACTCCAAAAACGGTGAGTTGATTTTTTAGAATGATTCGCTTATAATTCGCTGAATTTTATGCGCAGGTTTTATCATGCATGAAGATGGAAGCACTTCGGACGTGGATAAGCTGTTGATGGAAAGTACTACTCGATCAAATGGTGCTTTTGAGGAAAACTTGTACTACAGCGTCGCCTCGACATCAGAAAATTTGCTCAATAATAATTACGTATTCACGCAAATCATGCCGGAGAAGCACGCCGCCGTTATAGAAGAGGAGTTCGAGATGGCCAATAGACTTAAGGATTATGCCGCTGTAGCCACTGAAAACGTGCCCCTTCAGCTGCTGTTCAACATCGGAACGGAAAACATCGAGAACGTCAAGGAAAACGAAACGTTAATCAACACCAGAGATGAGTTGGATGGCAATACCGTGATATCTGAATTTCAAAATTCCGGCATCAACTTGGACAACATCGATATTAAAAAGGACTTTGATTTGACGGATTTCAATCTATTGGACAGTACTAGTAAAACGAATGGGCAAACCAAAATTAAAATATTGTCTCAGGAAACTATTTCGGCCGGTGCAGAATCTTCGGAAAATAATAACGCGCATGTACTGTCTGAAGATAGCGGTAATAACTCGGACTGGATGAGTTTATTGAATGGCAACAGTACTGATCTTGGAGTACTGGAGGAACGAAACAACAGTAATGAATTTTTCGTGTTAGGATTAGAACAAAACCTTAACGCAACCAACACTAATGACAACCTACTTGACAAGACTCAAAATATGCAAGATTTAACCAACTCGTCACAACCAGCAAATTGGCCTAATAACACCAACATTAACCAAGACGGTTGCTGCGGTAATCCAAACGCATGCTGCAACACTTACCAAGATATACCAACAACAGCATCAACCCAATACGATAATGTTCTGAACTCCCTGGAATCGACTAACCAGCCCCCCGCTGTGCAACCTCTGGTTTCCAACTCGAGTTCTTCGGAGAGCTTCAACAACTTGCTCAACTTGGCTCAGGGTCAGTTGTTCAGTTGCAAGACGAAACCGAATGCGGGCAACGCTTGCGTGGAAAAGGGAGAGCAGTGTTGCGTTGTGGTTTGCCTCAAGACCATCGACCAATTGAAGCAGATGCTGACGTTAGCGGCGGGCTGCAATAACTTCCAAACGCTGACGATGGGCGTGACTAGGGGCGGCAATTGTGGAGCGTGATATTCGACGTTTACTTACGGGTGCTATTTTATAGTCAATAACATTAATTGAAATGTATGTACTATTATTATCGTAACGGAGTGCCAATTAATTATTATTGCTTTTGTTTTTATTTATTGTTTTAAGAGTAATAATTTCTGTTTCTGACAAGTTCCATTTAACTAAAAGTAATGGTAAAAAATGTGTTGATTAAATTCAGAAGTTACTTTTGGTTAAAAGGTAAATGTTGGGAAAATGGAAGATTGGTCATGTGTGTATATTGATAATAAATATACTCAGAAACGCAATTTGTAGTCATTTATACTGTGATTCAGACTAGATATCTAAGCTAAATCAAATTTAGTTGCCAGTTGGTTCCATCCTTTTAGGAATTATTTTTTAAGAACTTAGCTGCTAAGTATGGAATATGTGTATTTAGCATGCAAACAGCAAAACAAAAATATTAACACTTTTCGCAAGTTTTATTGAAAATAATATTAACACATGTTTAGTGTGTTTTTGCAGCTAGCCTTTTATCCCTTTCTTCGGCAATGGATAGCTTCACACCTTTACCTCTTGGAAGAGACACAAAAGCCTTAGCTCCTTTACCAATTACGAATACATTATTTAACCTAAAAATAAATATAACTCAATTAAAAAAACCGAAAGGAATTCAAAATGTTTCTTCAAAAAATTAATCAATTAGTTTGTATATTTCTACTATTCAGTTACCACTCTCAAAATTGTCAAACAACTTACCTAGTAGCAAAGGCATGACCGTTAGCATCCTTAATATGTACAATATCGAAGGATCCAGGATGACGTTCCCTGTTCATGATCGTACCGACACGACCCAAATTTCTACCTCCGGTGATCATACACAAGTTGTTGGATTCAAACTTGATGTAATCGAGAATTTTAGACGTAGCGATCTCCAATTGAATTGTGTCGTTTACCTTGATGACAGGATCAGGGTAACGGATTGTACGACCATCGTGGGTCACCAAAAACGGAATTCCTTTGGGACCGGTTTGAACCCTCTTAACTTTGCAAAGCTTGTACTAGAAAAGATAAAAACAGCTCGTTAAAATTGAAATTCTACATGTTAACATGAACTAGAAATGATAAGAATACATTCAGATGAGTAAGAAATAATCACTTCTTATATCATTTACGAATTACTGTGCCTTACAACATCATTATGAATCTATAAAGCAATAATGTAAGTAATAAGTGAAGCAAACTTACTTTAGCTTCTTCAGCAGTAATACGGTGGATAGCAAATCTTCCTTTCACATCATAGATGAGACGGAAAAATTCACCAGTTTTTTCAATGGTGATAACATCTACAAAAAAAAATCCCAATTCAATTAAATATAATAAACAACGAACTGTATAACGTACCCATAAATCCTGCGGGGTAGTTGGAGTCGGTCCTGACTTTTCCATCGACTTTGATTAATCTTTGCATAACTATTTTAGTTACCTCGCTGTTAGTGAGAGCATACTTCAGCCTGTTTCTTAAGAAAATCACCAAGGGTAATGATTCTCGGAGTTTGTGAGGACCGGTGGACGGGCGGGGTGCGAATACACCTCCCAATTTGTCCAACATCCATGCTTTCGGCGCATTTAAACGCTTCAAGTGCTTTTTAGGTCCCCGAGCCTACAAACAAAAAGAGGTTAGAATATTTTAGGATAGAAAATTACCTTGAAAAACAATTAATCCATTTCGGTGAGACCAATGCTAAGAAAATCAACACATATTGTTGTAAATCTAATTCACTAATCACAAATATTTCCTATCTTCGGTCGAACACAACACACGAAAGGGACTACTTAATCCATTATTAAATTTATATTTCCTTTGAATTAACACCAAAAAATACCGAACTGAAAGTCTGCGGCTAGTAGAAATATTAATTCCAACGCATATTTTGGGTAATTTTGGTGTAATTTAAGGGAGATGTAAGTAGATTTTATTAAAATATTAACCTACCATCTTGACTTTAAAAATATGAAAGACAGAGCAGGCGTGCCACCAAAATAATGAATGTCAATTGTCATAACAATCACCGCCATACCAACTGTATATAATTGAGAACGTTCGATTGTCCAAATTGTAGTGGCCTTCTACTAGAATAGTATATTGACATATTTTTTAATTTTTTAATAATTTATGAAGAAGTGTAAGAAGTAAGTAAGTTGATAATTGGGTTTTTTTTAAATAGCGAGTTAAAATTAATTTATATTTTAGTAGTATCAGTAGTTTTTTAAATAATATTCACAAAAATATAGGCAAATACTAAACACAAAGCACTTGATTTGAGTTGCCTAATTAGGATTTTAATTGACATATGTCATTGATTACAGGTTAACCAACCGAAAAATTCTAATTTTTAGTTTTTTTAGGAAAACGAAAATAATTTAATGGCTACAGTTTATTTTGACATAAGATTATATTTCTTTAAAAAAGGATTTAAGAATAGATAGCATTTTTACAAACGATTGCATGGTTTTTTGGTATAAGTATATTACAGTGATTGTTTTTCGGAAGTTAGTTATTATGTGCAGTTCCAGTTACATTTGATAGTTCTTTCCAGTGGAATTCGGCGTCCATACAAAATATTAGTAACGTGTTATTTAAGAAGAAATGAGTGTAAATACTTGTTACTTATCTCTATTCGTTGCAAGTAAATTTCTGCCAGATACAAAATTGATACAATTCGAGTTGCATTGATAAAGTGAACATTTCCTCATGGGGACTCAAAAAGTGGCCGACGACGATTTTAACGTTTTGCAGTTCGAAAAGCAACTTCTTAACTTGAAGGATTCACAAGAAGCAATAAATACTTGTTGTCAATGGTGCTTACAAAATAGAACACACCATAAGAAGATAGTCAATTCCTGGCTTAATGTTTTAAAACGAGTAAAAGTTGAACAGAGACTGATTTTATTTTATTTAGCCAATGATGTAGTTCAGTATTCTAAACGAAAAAATTTCGACTTTGTCGAAAGTTGGGGAACTGCTTTGCAAAAAGCAACAACTATGGTTAGGTAAGAGTTAATATATTGTAATTTATTAAACCAAAAAAAATCAGATTAATCTACATATTTTATATTGATATTCTTCTTTCAGGGATGAAAAGGTTAAACACAAAATACTTAGAATATTTAAAATTTGGGAACAAAGGGGCGTCTACAATGAGGAATTTATATCAGACTTGTGTGGTCTTTTAAGCGTTCTTCCCAGTGCTCCAAAAAACGATGAACCACACGAGTTTCAAGTATGTGATACCATGTTAAATATTTTACTTGACTCATAAAGTTGATTTTTTTAGCCTAGTTATGTTGTTACTAAAATTAAGACATGTTCAAAGCTAGAAAAAGATACTGATATTAAATTGAAGCTGCTCAACGAGCACAATCCTAAAATACAGATTGGTGATGGATTAATTGGATCTTTAAAAGGTACCTAATCGATTTTTTTATTAGAAACTTGGTTTTTAATAGAAAATTATCCATTTCAGATCGTGTACATGTAGATGATGTAGAAAAAGAAATAGAAGTCTATATTAAACACATGGAAGACTACATTAATGCTTTAAAGTTAGAGATAAAAAACAGGATAACTCTTATAAGTGTACTAAAACAGGCGGAAACACAGCTCGAAGCAGATAGAAAGGATGTTAAAGTGGTTGCTAACGTGAGTCTATGCATGGAAATGTTACATTTTTCACATATTTTCTTATTTTGTAGGCTTATAAAATGTTTGGCACTCGTGTTAAAACCTTTCAAAGGAAATTGGAAGAACACAGAGAATCATTAAATAGTCCTCTACCTTCTCCTGACATCAACGCCCCTTCACCAAGTCCTGATTCAGACATTGACTTACCTGAAGAACCCAATATTGAAAGTGCACTGTCTAATAAATCAGGTAAAAAAAGATTTTATTGTTTGTAGCATGTTGTAAAATTTAAATTGTTGGTTTTAGCTTCATCTGAAAACTATAATCCAAAATTTCAATTCTGTTCGAATTACTATACACCAGTTACATCAGCTGTAAATGATAGTAGTATCGATGTTGGCAGTAGCACGTTCTTAAGTGCCAATGGTTTTTCTAGTTTTATAGGATCAGAGACTTTTAATCTAGAGGTAACTAAACGCATTTTACTCCTGATCGCTCGAATCATATTGTTGTATTCTTTTAGAATTTCAATAGCAGCTTGTTTAGTAATGTTAGCAATTTTACGAATTCCAACGATTCGATAAGCGAGCAAACGTACACTCCTCCGAAATTATCGTCTCAAAATCCTCCCTTGCCGGTGGAAGCGCCTTCAACTCAACCTTCATTTGGTTATGATCCTAGTCACGTGCCGCTGTTGCCGCCTCCGATGCCCCCGTTTTCGAAATCGGACGATGATTTCGGAAGATCGGGGACCTACGAAGCTACTTACACCAGCAACACGGAACCTATAATCCCATTCAGTAAGTAAATATCTTTTTAATCCCTGTGAAATTCACCAATAAGTGGTGTTGATTACTGTATCCTAAATTTATGTTTACAGAAGATAGTTATGAATCATCTCTGAATTCGAATCGGTATCGACCTAATGATGAGTATAATCCTGAAGATGATGTAACCACGTGGGAACCGGACGGGTCCTGGAATAATATTCCGCCCGTTCCAGATACAGGTTAGTGTGATACTAATTCGCAATATATAAAATATACGAAAGAGTTGTTTGAAAACATGATCAGAAAAAAATTGATGGTTCCATTTTAAATTACCCGAGGAATTTTTGATTCTATGAAATCCATCAGTAATAAGTCAATTTTAGGCACTCTAGTTCTTTATTATTACGACATTAAAATGTCCCATTCCTCGAGAATTTAATGAAACCAAAATAGAGAATTGTATTGTTTATTAGATACCCCTGAAAGTCCTCCAATGTTTGAAAAGGAAGGTTACAATGACCCTATAGAATATCACGACAATCTTTTATCGACTGGAGCCGTAGACGTAGATCATAGAGTCATTCCTGGTATCTCAAATAACTTTGGTAGGTTGATCAATAGTTACTAAAGACTTTAAATAATGGCAGTTACAGACTTATTAAGCATTTCCAATATAGAAGTTAGTCTGTTTTCTATTAAAATAAGAATTTGTACATACAATTTTGAACCGGTAATCCCTGAATCCATTTATTTCGGGTTATTTTGTAACTGTTTTCAAAATTACAACCGATCCCTTTTCATAATCTTTCAGGGGTTTAAAGATTAAAATTACCTACCTTTCCCTCCTTTTTTAATACTACGAAATGATTATTGCTCTGTTATTTTAGAAGATTCTGTGAGCAGCAGCCTCGGAACGAAAGATGTAGATCATAGAAATCTGATAAGTTTGACAGGATCACCGGGACAATCTAATTCGCAAAATTCCGCCACCGACTCGCTTTGGAATCAATCCGATCAGGTAATGGCTACTAAATTGATCAAACAAAAAACACTGATCTGGTTTCTGTGCAGGATTATAGGATACCTCCTCAAGCGAATCCAGCTTTAAACATCGCCACCCCGCCTATTAGTTCAATGGACCAGGACTACAGGATCGGCTTTAGCATTAACCAGCTCAAGTTGCCTCCTCCGCCGCCGCCGCCTCCTAAGTTTCACGATCACAAGCAGCGGGAGTCTCTGCATGCCGAATCGCCGGAGAACATTGATATGGATCTCAGCGACGAGGACAGCAGACAGCATAAGCATGACAATCTCAAAGTAGTAAATCCATAAAATTTAAGTTAATTTTGCAATAATCTTAATTCCTTTTAACAGATTATTATCGATGGTCAGAAGAATAGCAAACAAGCGCAGTTCATGTTGGAACCTCCGCCTCCTCTACCCGAACTTCCCGAAGACGATGCTAATAATATATTCGATGATCTCAGTAATGACTTCGATAACGATGAAGGTAGTATTTCTTAATACGATTGTTATATTTTATTATCGATTGGAATTGTAGATAAGCCTGATGCACCGTTGCTTTTGCCGCCGCCTCCTTTATTGAATTTCAATAACCTAATGGGCCCGCCGATAATGCCGCACATGAATACTTCGATGATGCCGCCTCCGCTTCTCCAGCCGCCGCCCATGATCCAGGGTAGGCCGCCTCTAGGAGCTCCGAATTCTTGGATGACGGAGGAAGAGCGCCAGGAAGCGATTAATCAAAGGCTTAATGAAGAAAGCCAATGGGCAGAGGACATGGATCATTCGCAGAATAATTGGGCGGGTCCTCAGCCGCTCATGTCGCTGCATGAATTTGGCGGATTTCGAGGCCGGAACGGCGCAAGGGGAGGGAATTTTAATAACAGAGGTAACAAAGGTAAAGATTGAAGTATTTGTAATAGTCTTGAATTTAAAATTCGATTGAATTTTTAGGTCGAAATAGGAATAAAAATCAAAACCGAGGGAACGGGAATTTTAGAGGTAACAGAGGTGGCAACCGAGGATTCTTTCACAGAGGCAATTTTAGGGGGGCGTTCCAAAGGGGCGGTTTTTGAGAAATGTTTTCTTTTTATTTGTACATTAGCGTTATTGATTTGTTGTAGAGCCATATGCAAGAAACTAAAGCATTTTTACGCCGAGTTTTCAGAGAGTAATATCAAATAATTCACCTATTTTAAATTGAAAGATGTACTTTATTTATTATCCTGTTCGAATAGTTTTAACGTATCTCTGTAGTGTAGCCGTAATTAAAAAATGGTTATTTTTTTATTCAAAATTGTAATAAATTTGGTATTACTTTTTAGGATACTTTGTATTGTGTGATATAACATAAGTTTATTCAAAAAACAAAATTCTATAATTTTGTACATATAGGAATATCGATCGATTTATATCGTTACACGTATTTCCAATATGTTGTTTTTTATTCATGCTTTTTTACAATTTTGTTTCTTAAAAAAGTGATCGTTATAAATAAAGAGAACAAATTAGAACTCATTTAAGTCACTATTTTAAAAAATGAAATAGATTTATTAGGTACAATTCACATTGAAAAGTGTACAAATCTGTAATTACGAAATAAATCACATCATATTGATAGTATTATCCTATTGTTTTTGTGTAGTTTATATACTAGAAATTTCCTATTAGGCAAATGTACCTGAATTTTTCATTAACTTTTTTTGCATGATTTATACTGATACAAAAAAATAAATATTTAATTGTGTACTGTATTTAAAACCAAAGAATTTGTTACAATAGTTACATAACCAAACCAATAAGGAGACTAAGAAGTGATACAAGGCTAAGAGCTAAAATGAAAGAATAATACATTAACCTCTATACAAAAAAGTCCATACAAATCGGTGTTACCAAATGAAAGTGCCCAATAATCTTTAAGGGTCACCATATAAACATACCCTTGAAGTCTGAATAACAGTAACACTAAAATAAAGCAATCAATAACACCAACTGGCAATTAACTTTTAACCGCTCATCTACATATTTGAAGTTATAAGAATAAAACAGGCTTTTAAATTTTATTGTACTTATTTACACTGAAGTCTTATATACTGTTATAACAAATTAAAAGATTCAAGATTACTTTCGCTCAGCTCACATTGTGAGCTCCATAATAGCATTCACTATGTCATTCTGGTTATTTTTAAGAGCTTTAATTGCTTTAGTTCGACTCACGTTCGCCTGAGATATCACCAATTCGATATCCTTTTCTTCCACTCCAGTATCATCGACCTACAAAATAATCGATTAATAAGACTTCGAGATTTCAAACAGCACCGTAAACCCACCTCCTCGTCCTCAGACTCTTCAGCAATAGGAGCCACCGAAGTGGTAGTGGTTCCCGCAGCAGCATCACCGGCCGGGTTCACTTCCTTGAACTTCTCAGCGGCTGCAACTTGGGCCTGCTGCGAAAGATCCTCGATCTTCGCTTCACCGAATACTATGTACGTATCACTGACTGGGTTCTTGTAGACGTCTGGTTTGTTGATGACAAAAAGTATGTTCTTCGATTTGCGGATGGTTACCCTGTTGACACCTTGAACCTGGAAATTAACGAATTTTATCAATGAAGCGTTGATTAGATTTTAGGAAATGGTAAGGGGTAATTACTTACCGGTTTCAAGCCAAGTTTGGACATAATTTTTCTAGCTTTCTTTTCGCCACGGGACTGCTTGGCTTTGGATAGGCCGGGGTCGACGGGCAGACCGGCCGCCGCGGCTCCTGGAAATGCGGCTGAAGTAGCGTTTGCCGTGCCCGCATCTTCCAATTCGGGAATTTCCTCGTCGGAGTCGCTGTCTGTGGAAGATTCGCTTTGTTCGGGTTTCGCTTCGGCCACGACGGGTTTGTCAACTTCTGTCATCTCCGGCATTTTTCAGTGCTGTAATAACATATATTTTGATAAAGTACGAAACAATACACAGCGTGACTGAAAGAGGAAGAGAAATTAGTCAGACTGCCAAGTTTATATTCATGTTTAATCATTGAATAATTGCGAAACCGTTGGTGGTTTATCATCATAAAAATAGAATGTCTTAATTTACATTCTATCACTTGTGATATTGCCGCATAAATACCTACTAGAATTAAATAATGTAAATTTAATACCGAAAATTACCACATGACGTGCATTGATAACAAATTTTCTGTAATATCGCGACATTGCAACTATTAAACAATTTAAGATGATGTAAATAAATACCTTTTTAGATTTTAGTCTTTGGAAACTGATATTGGATTACGGAAAAGAACATGCAGAAAGGTGGGGGCAATTCTGTATGAATATGTTTGTTCGTTTGTATCAACCTGATTCGAAACAGTTCCGAGCACCAACTGTCAAATTTCGGATAGATATCTCTGAATACTACTCGATTTTTTTAATCAATCATTCACTCCAATAAATCTATAAAAATAACGAAAACACTCGCTAATTTCATGTCTACTCATGAATATTTTTAAATTTTTATTGTTGTTATGATGTTCGTTTGTTTGGTCCTCTAATAAAGAAAGGTTTCATTATTAAGAGGTTGGTAATAACGGTTTTATTTTAAACATCAATGTCATGTCAACGTCAAAATTTTAAGGTACGTTCTATTTTCCAAAATTACAACGAATCTGATTGGCTAGAATAAAGTACTCACCAATCAGGATGTAGATACCTCGCAGATGACAGTGACAGTAATAAAAAACTTAGATTTTATTGTAGATCTGAACTTACCTTAATTAGAATTTATTTGTATATTAGGTCAAAAATAAAAAGTGCTTAAAAATTGTTTATTTTATGTACTTGTAAGATTCAGTGCCGGTATTGTTATTGATGGAATTAACCATGTTCAATTTTATTACAGGTAATTGTTATAAATTTCATGAATTTCGTACTAGGGTATTGATTTTTATTAGTGAAAATTCTATTTATAGCGTTTTATTATTTCCAACCACCCTATTATATTTATTTTTCACTTAAAATGCGTGTAATTATCTCAATTTTAAACAACATTAAATTTTAAGTAAACATGTTTCTTGCAATTTGATGTATTTTTACCAGTTTTTATACATTAAACCTTAGAACTATTAAATTCCTCAAACCGTTTTAGGTAGCTTCATCAACAATTTGTTTTTATAATTAATTATAGCAAAAACTAACATCTAGAATGTAAGGCATAAGAGTTTTCAAAATGATTAACATTCTGCCAACATTCCTGGAACATACATTACAATGTAGTCACCTGTTATCTTTGCTTGAATTATTTATAGAAAGTACTCAAAGGAAATGCCCAGTTCGATTCACACATAATTTTTCTTATCTACCATTTGAACCTAGATATGTATTTTCAATATATTATGCAATTTCATAATATTAAATTTTAATGCAGGGGACATCTCATAAATCATTCTTTTAACATTTTTTTTTATTTTTGAATTTTCATTTTATTAATGTGTTGTAAACAAAAAGCTTTAGGTAATCAAGATTTAAGGTTGATGCACTTTGTATTAAAAAAAGTTTCAAGCAGCTAAATGTAAGCTAAATACAGATAAAGATTTTATTTATGGAGTACTTCAATAACAAAACTTAGTTATTACTGATTTAAAGGGCAAATAAAATATCAATAATACATATTCAGTTCAACTTGGAAAATGATTCATAGATACTGTTAATTTCATTACCAAGAATATAATTCATTAATGCGCATTTATAAAATACTATCAAAGACCATTAAATTTAATTAATACTATTAAATTAAACGATTACTTTTAAGTTTATTACCCCTAATAAGTTCCCTTTTTTATTTTTCAGTTACCTTCTTTATGCTATTCACTTTCATTACTGTAGAAGCACAGGTAATTATTTTTTTAATCTCTAACAAAACATGAGTTCTTTAAAATATTAAACAACATTGTAGACTTACACAGCTGGTGTGGTTGCGTTCAAACCAACGGAATCCAATCCAGACGATACTCCTGATAAATTTGTGTTGAATAACGTGAAAAGTTATGTGGACATAATACAAAAGAACCAAAATAATGTGAGTTATTCAATTTGCTACAATTATTCTCGAATGCCCAATTCATTTTTCACCATTTTAGGTTGATATTCTGGTGTTTCCTGAATATGGTCTAACTGGAATAATTGTGAAGGAAAATCTAAAGGAACACTTGTTGATAATAAGTACAACGGTGGGAAATGTTAGCGAATTAGCGTGCCACAAAAATAGATTAAAGGTAATTCTGAGGTAAAAAAAAGAAAAAGCTTTAACTGATTATATTTTAGGAAAATTTGGTGAAACTAAGCTGTGCTGCAAAAGATAGCAGTGTTTATGTAGTGGCAAACGTAGTTGAAAAATCGAATGATAACTTCTACTTAACCACTGTTGTTTTCGATACCAAAGGAGTCCTCTGTGCAAAGTACGTTCTTAAATCTTATTTTAGTGGTAATAAATTAAAATAACCATTTTCAACAGATGTAGAAAACATTACATGGTCAACGGAACTAATTTTGAAAAAAGCTCAGACTACTCATCTTGTTCCTTCACTGCTACTTTTAAAAAGCATGGATCTGTTCCATTTACTATTTTGTTCGGCAACGATCTTCTTCATCCCATTCCAACAGAAATTAAAACCGATAACATTATCATCACTGCAGCAATTAAGAATTCTCTTCCTTTAAACATTGGTTAGTAACAATTTTTCGCGAAAATCATGTTAATTGCAATGTTTATTTCGCAGGTTTCAGTTTGTACCAAGGTTTCGCTTTATCTAATGGAGTAAACGTGCTAGCTTCGGGCTATTACCAAAAAAACGAAAATTCCAATTTTGATAATTACGGCGGTTCCGGAATTTTCTTTAGCAATGGAACCAGCATAGTTTCATTCATTCCTGATGGTTCTGACAGCGTGACAAATGCAGTCGGTACAGTTATAAAGCGAGAAATTCCAATAGTCAGTTCCCGGTTACCAGTTGTAAAAGTGAGTTTAAAAAATGCAATTTTTGTATTTGCATGAATTTGATTGATTCTTTAAGGTCTCGTCTGGGTTTCTTGGAGAAACGCCGAAACTCGCGAATCTCGAGTATGCGAATATTCCTGGTTTAAATGATACGAATAAAATAGTTAATCATTGCGTCGATTCCAATGCCTGTTGTAATTTTTCTGCGGACTTTTCGGACGAAACATTGCTACAGTACAAGTAAGAAAATTAATTTCTCAAAAACTAACCCAATACCACATGTTTTGTTGTGTTTGATAAGCAAATATCTTTTTTATTTCAAGGATATTTCATAGATAACACTATGTGTTTATGGCAAACTAGACATACTATTTATATCAAACTATATCTATAGTTGGGGCATTAGGTTACCTGTTTTGATACACATTTTTATAAAAATGGCATGAATAGTTTTCCAAATAAATAGTTTAACTCTATTTGGAACAACGTGCATATTGTATGATTAAAATTTATTTTTAGGTGGATTGCATTCTTGAACAAAACAGTCATCGCAGATGAAGAAGTTGAAGTTTTGTTGTGCGCTCTTGCAGTTGAATCTGCTCTTGTAACACCAAAATCATTTAAAAACGTGACGATTTCCTCGACTCTCGATAAACAGAAAATAAATCAGAGCATACCTTTCGCTGTGAAGCAGAATTATTTGCCTGTGGATTTTATATTCAACAATGACACGAATCTCATAACTTTAACTAAAGAGGAGAATATTGTGGTATTTGGAATTGTGCATATTTTGAGCTTGGTTGGCCCTGAAGCTGGCCCGAATGTGGTTCTGATTGTAATAATAATATTGCTTTGCATAGCATTGGTAGTTTTGCTCGTTGGCTATTTAATTTGGAGGAAAAGGCAAAGGAAGAACCGACGATCCCTGTAATTTGTGCTAAAATGTCTTTAAAATCGTGCACTTTACAATTGAATGTTTAATTATTCATGCACATTTCGATTGATTAAACGGATTTAATCACTTGATGAAATCAAAAATATTTGTTTCCAAAGGCCACAATGAAAATTGTTGTTAAATTTATTGAAAGCTACTACCATATTAATGAGAGAACTTATTCCTATTGCAATTTGTTAAATTTGTTTTAATTAATTGAGATAAACAATACGCTTGCTAAAAATATGCAAAAATAGCTGTTTTTTGTTGTTAAAAAAAATCTATTCGCATTTACAGAGACTTTCAAATTATAAATATATATGAAGCTTTGCACATTATTCTCATATTCACTTTATTCATATACAATATTTATAATCAGCATAATATAGAAAATTGATTTTTAGTTGTGTATAAACGTAAAATTACGTGAATATTTTTATAGTATATTTTTTAAGAGAAAATAATTATAATTTATATGAAAAAATGTTCTACCAAGCAGTAATGTATTTTATATAGTTTCTATCTGTGATTTTGAGAATCTTAATTTTTTTATGAAATGTTCTACTTAATTTTTGATAGCAGGACGTTTATATATTAAAAATATTATATTGCAAACAAAAGAATATTGTAGCTTTAAATTTACTGTCTAAACCACCTACTGTATTTAGGTAAACGCCGAATGGCAAATTAGTCATAATTTATGAACTCTAGGTGGTATTAAACTATATTTATGATAATGATGTATCGAGTTAAAAATATTGTATTTTGATAAAATTGTTCTCTTTAATAAATACATGTCTCAGAAAAGTATACGAGTTTTCTTGCTATTTTTTTTACTTGTGTTACGATGTTAAAAAGCTCTAAAAGCCAATAAAACCTTATTTTCAAAGATAAGTGTCCGTGGAGGTACTTTTTTTGTTAAATAAAATCTTTCGTTTGTGAGATATAGCCCATTGTAAGTATGTAGGTAATTCGAATTAGTTCATATTTACTAAATGAAACTGTGAATGATATTAATAAGTATTATCTAATTGGATTCAAAGGGCGTACAAGGTAAACGCAGATATCGTAAAGTCGTTATCAGCGTGTACAGCATTAAAAATTACGCACATAATTTTGTTAAAGATAAACATACACCTATTGACAATATATCTGATAAGCTGATTCACCGGGGTTACTCAAATTATCGGCGAATATCTCATCGCATAACGAAAAAGCCCGTTGCGAACAACCATGGCGTGCACGATGGCGAAATTATTTTTGCTATGTTTCACTATTATCTGCTCAGTGCAATTCGTCAGGGCTGTAAGTAATTTTTGTATTATTTTAACTTGCTAAATTGCTTCAGTGGCATTGTTCAACCGAATTTTGATACTACATATTTACTTAAGATAACAAAACTTATAGGTACTTAAGTAAGTCGGCTAGACATGGTAGTTAAACATTTTATTTCATCTAGTAGGTATAGATGTTTATCAATTTATATGAAAAATTATTTAATGCTAATTAAGCTTAAATGTAATTCTGAAGAAGTAGGTAGGTATAGTTCTATTTTTAGTTCATGATAATTTATCTTGAAAAGCAAATACAGGTGTGACTTGTCCCAAAGAATGTTTCGATCTAGCTCTAGCATATCCAATGTTTGGATTGATAATTTTACTATGGTAATGCTATGGATTATAGATAAATTTTATGACTTTTACCATAAGCTATTTGTCTTGGAAAGCCTATTTTTATTCTGATTCTGCTACTTTTTCCAGATATTCTTGGTACCTGCTTATATGCAAAAAACATAATTTTTCATTTTTGATTGCTATACATGAGGCTATAGAAATCCAAAAAAGTTTCTAGATATCTTTTTAAATAACTACATTTAAATCATCTGAAGTGTGAAGTCCTTTAGAATTATAAGACTCTATTAAGGCCTACTATTAATAGTGTTTAAGAAAATGTTTTCTTTCGGTTTCCTTCCTTCAATTGTAATTTTGCTTTTCTTAGGATTATGTAGCAGGTGTGGTAGAATATGAGCCTATAATAGTTGCGAATCCAAATGAAACAGTGGAATACAACTTGCAACAATACGTTGATAATATTGAGGAAGCTCGGGTAAGTCTTACTGATTAGAATGTAGATACTTTACATACTTGGGGGGGCTTCTTTATATTTATATAATTTTACAAAAAATAGTAGATATCTATGTTAAAATTTTATCAATTATTGTCACACTTTCAGAAAACCCAAGTTCAAATTATTGTTTTCCCCGAGTACGGTCTAACAGGAAAAGTTGAATCTCCCAACCAATTCGCTATAGAAATCCCAAACCCAGGAAATGAAACCGATTTTACTAATTTCGTAAGTAATTTATGTTATTTTAAATTATTGTAAAATACCTAATATTTTTTTACAAATTATTTCCAGTGTTTAAAAAGACTATCTGATGCTGCCGTGGCTAATTCGATGTACGTAGTAGTTAATTTATACGAAAAAGATACGGACAAATCCAACAACACAATTTATTACAACACTAACTTAGTATTCGGAAAATCCGGTAACATTGTTGCAAAGTAAGTCACTTCTATAGTTTCACTAAAAATATTTATTTAATGTAATATTATACTATAATTATAGATAATATTTAACTCGTATGATACATGCACATTTGGGTAAAGTTCCTCCAGATTACTAGGACTAAGTTATATTCTGGTTATACACAAGGTTCCCTAATCTTCTTCCTAATATTACGAGGGGACCACATTAGGAGAGGCTTTTTGACCCTGATTTTCAGAATGGTTTTAAGTGTGAAAAATTAATTGGAATTCAATCAAATTTTGACATCATTTTATTTATATTTCGGATTTAGATAACTTCCTAATGTGGTTTCCTTTCTCAAATCACACCAAACTCAGTAATATTATCTGTATTTTGCAACTTCTACTGATTTTCTCCCAACTTTTGTGCTCCAAATCCTCAAACTACTCAAAGCTCGAACTTCTGGTAGGCTCTTTACCCAGACCTGCTGCGAGCTTCTGAACTTTCATTGAGCTTTTAGGTACCGCAAAATAAACGTTTACAATGAACCAGCCATTACCTCAGCCGGCAAATACGTGCCTCAACCACAGTCAATCTTCACGACCGATTTCGGCGCAACCTTTGGCACCTTCATATCCTTCGACATTAACTTCTACAACCCGGCCAAATCTGTGGCACGCAATGTCACAGACGTGGTGTACACGGCTGCTTGGAAATCTCACGTACCTTTCTACCACTGTAAGTGCACTTTCCCTTATAATAGATTCGAAAGGACGATGATTGTTCGTTCAATTTGTAGCTATATCTACCCAGCAGGGCTATGCTCTAGCCAATAACGTCAATTTGCTGGCTGCTAATCTGAACAGCGTGAAGGAAGGGATAGGAGGGAGCGGTATTTACGGTTCTAATGGTACTATCTTTAGTAAGTACATCGCAGGAGTACCAGGAACTAAGTTGCTGGTTGCTACAGTGAAAAATGCCCAAATCGAACCGGAACCTCGTTTTGTGAGTAGATGCTAATACAACTACATACATACATAACTATATTTATGATTTGTTTGATCTTTATTATCGAATTTTAGACAACGTTCGGTCTGAAAGCTATACCCGGAAATGTACCTACATTGGCAGATTTCAACGCATCCAAATATTTCGAAAGCGACAAGTACGAATTCAGAAATATTAATCTCTCTAGATTGGCTGTCAAAGAGGAAGTATGCCAGAGATATTTCTGCTGCAGTTTCAATATTAACGTCACCGCCGACTCCAGTAACAGTTCAGATATATTCAAGTAAGTGGCTTCTTGAAGATGCGACTATATTATTCATTTGATCTTTAATTATTACATTTCAATACACATTAAACGAGTGTCGAAATATTGCAAAAGCTTTTGGAAGAAATCGATCGGTGTATCAAATGCAGGAGGTGATGTTTACTCTTCACTTATAATACCCGATATCTATATTGATCAACGAGTTGTAATTTTATTTTTATCGTTAATTACCATGTTTTGATGAGAAATTAATTGATCGTGCGGTATTAATGTGTGAATTTATCCACTGATCAATCCTGCATTAATACCACAGCAGATCAAACTGGAGGGACCAGTTAATTGATAATCCTCATGAAGGATCAATTGATGTTGCTATATGCGTGTTATAAACTTTGTTATTTTTTTCAGAATAATGGCTTTCAAAGGGGAGGTGAGAGTGGGCGAAATAAAAGACGTTAGAATTTGCGCGCTGGTTTCCTGCGAGACCGATAACGTGAAAACCTGCGGCGGCAGGAACGTTAAAACGACCGCGCAATTCAATTCCATAACTGTTGAGACCAACATTCCCGATTATCCCCATCAATACGTCCTGCCTATATCGTTGACTGGAGATTTGGTGCCTCTTCGTAACACCATGATGGAATCTTCCGTTAAGAAATCCGTGAGAAATTCGAAATATTGGGCAACGGACGTCCAAGAGGAGAACATTATCGCTTTCGGGTTCATAGCAAACGGCGGTGTTGTTGTTGCTTTTAACAATATCCTGCTCGTTGGCATTTTATACATAACGTATTGGTTTATATAAGAATGTAAATGTATGGAAATTTATTTACTTCTGTAAGTGCATTGAAATCAGTTTTTATAATAATTTTTAGACTGAATGTTTGTATTACTAATTTCTATTGTACAAATAGTTGATTAGCGACCAGAGTTCAAAAAAATATACATACAAATAGAAGAATTTGGGAGTTTTTTTCATTGCATAAAGGTACTTATTTATGCCCATTATTTTATGTTAATGGAATCTAAGCTACGTAATCATTAAATTGGGAAAACGATAACAAGTAATTGGATATCAATTTATTACTAGTTACCTATCTACTCATAGAATTTCGATTAATTTAGTTCATTGTATTGTTTTTGCAGTGCTATTTAGTGTTTAATTTCGCATGTTTTTAACGAATAACATTACATTCAGCTGTAGGTAAGTATTAAAATGAAAATTCTATCACCAATCTTATTACCAAATTTTCGTTAATACTTAGCATTGAAAAAATTTCCATATCTCAAAAATCATTTTCAAAATTAATATGAAACGGAAATTATTCCTCATTTTTATTTCCATGTTTAGGTAAATTTTTTATAAGTAAATTTTAGTGTATTTTTCGTAATGCAATAGGTATTATTATAATTTCTAATCGATCAGATAATTCTAGTCAATTCTTTTGCTATTAGGTAGTTTCATAAATTCTTTTTATAATATTTTAGCTAATGCTTAAAACACTTTATTGCTATCATTCATCTATTCATCATGTACTCGGTAAGTTCAATATAGAAACTGTTGGTTTACTTTTACACTACGCATCAGGACACTAAAATTAACTATTATTTCGTCTAATTTTTGATAAATTACATTCCTTTGTATAAAATATTTAATTACACACAGTATAAGATAAACACCCAATTTCTGTGTTTTAGATAAGAACATAAATCATTTTTCAACAAAAGTTATTCTTAGTAGAAGTTTGCAGCGATAATGGCAGACTTGAAATTATTTTTGTTTACTCTCACAATATTTGGACAAAGAATTAACGCGGTAAGTTAAAATTTTACAATTTACTAATTTTACCTTCAATATTTGAATGCCTACCTATTAGGTAATACCTACATGTAAATGTTTCCAAAGGATTATTATAACCTATAATAGAAAATAAATAACTAAAATATTTTAGGATTATATTGCTGCTGTAGTTGAGTACGAACCAATAGTCGAATCAGATCTAAATACAACAGTAGAATCAAATTTAGACGAGTATGTTAATTTTATAGAAATTGCAAAAGTAAGTCATTTCAGAATACACATCAATCATAAAACACTAACTTTGTGCAATGTTTTAAGAACAACTCAGCCCAAATAATAGTCTTTCCCGAGTACGGCCTCACCGGCTGGTACCCAAATATCACAAATGGCGCCATCGAAATTCCAAATCCCGTAGCGACCACAACCCATTCGCATATCGTAAGTCACCCATTTTTTAATAATAAACATTAATAAACAAGTTCCTCGGACGTTTCAGTGGCTGCAAAGGTTGTCCAACGCCGCTCAAACTCATTCAATCTACGTAGCAGTCAATTTACTGGAGAAAGCATACGATGAAAACAACAATATCGTTTACTATAACGCTGCTATTGTTTTTGATAACCAAGGAAAACTGGTGGCTAAGTAAGTAAAAATTGGGAGAAACATAAATTCTCTCCCAATAAAGAAAAGAGACCTGGAGCAAAACACAGCAAGATGTAGATATTTTGTGAATTATAGATTGCAATTGACTCTTTCTTTTAGGCATAGAAAAATTAATTTGTTCCGGGAATCTTTTTTAACCCCGGGAAATTCAGCTCAGAATCATAACGTATTCACTGCAGATTTTGGGGTAACTTTCGGCATATTCACCTGCTTCGATATCGTCAATTACGACCCTGCAATTAGGATTTTAAATAATACTTCGGTGACGGATGTTATTTTTCCCACCGCTTGGATATCATTCCTGCCTTTCTTTCATTGTACGTATCATTCTTAGATGCTCAGAACATTTATTGAAATTGGTTGTTTCTAGCATTAACAGTCCAATCCGGCTATTCACTCGCAAATAAAGTAAACCTGCTGGCTGCCAATATTAATTACGTTAAATACGGAGTAGGAGGAAGCGGGATATTCGGTAGCGATGGAAGAGCTTTGGGTTATTACATTTCAGGAAAGTCGGGGAGCAAGATTCAAATGGCTACTGTTAAAAATGCTTCCAATGACACCAAAAATGTAATTAGACATTATGAGTACTTCGAAGTTGACGATTAATTAGGGATTTTTAGATTATTACCAACGATTTAGAAAGCATAGACAATAACGGGACAAATTTGAGCGATTTTTACCCAAAAAAGTACTTCGATTACAAGAAATACACCTTCAAAAAATTGAACTTGTTCCAGAAGAAGATCAAAGAAGATATCTGTTACAAGGATTTCTGCTGTACATTCAACATCATAGTTTCCTCTGTTGGATTAAACTCTTCTGGAATCTACCAGTAAGTCTTTTCACTGCAAAAAATTATAAAGTAATTGGCTGGTTATTTCAGAATAATGGCTTACAAAGGTCCAGCGAACATAGGGGAACGTAGGAATATAAAATTGTGCTCTCTGGTCGCCTGTGAAACGCCACATGTGAAATCGTGCGGCAGTAGAAACGCGAATTTAAGTACAAAACTTAAATACGTTTCTATAGAATTTAGTGTCCCTTATGATCACGAAGGATATTATTTGCCAGTGTCCTTAACTAAAGATTTGGTTCCGGTTTTAGATGCTCAATTTGAAACCAATATTAGCAGCAGCTTCAGAAACTCCAAATATTATGTCGAGAATCCGACTAGCGAAGTTATCGTTTTTGGTATAGCTGGAAATGGAGCTCTAAGTTTGAATGTTGATTTGATAATGTTGGTTAGTTTCATTGGTTTATGGTCAGGGGTATCTTTTTTATGATGTAGAATTGTCTCATTAATGAGAAGAGAATGATGTCTATAAATGAGCACTAAAGATTTAAAAATATTCCATGATAGACGTTGTTTTTGTTTGCCATCTATTATAAGATCAAATCGCTGAGGATGCAATGATCGAGTGCTCACTTGTAAAAGTATATAAAGTTGAACATTTATCGCGCATTTAATGACTTTTTATTTTTGTATAACTGTGCCAGTTTACGAGAAATCTTCGCGATAATGTCGAATGATATTTTATAATGTAAACTCGGAATTTCGTGGGTCGTTTCGTAATCTTATTTTTTATTTGAACATCTTTTGTTCCAAATGCATTTATAAGGCCGCATACTTAGATATCATTAGTATGTATTTCGAATCATATCAGATAAGAAGGAAGCTCTTTAAATATTAGCGAAGTAAATAAGACATGTTTTTAAATTTTTTATTTTTTACCACATACAAATGTTAAAAAATATAATTGTGTTCATAAAAAAAATTGGATTTTACTAAATAACAAAATAAATACTCAAACAACAAAATTTCCTACCCCATATTCGCGAATTCACAACGCATTTCTATGCATCGACAGCGGTATTTCTTCTGTTAGTGTATACGAACGCACCAAAGGATCATTCTTCTTCATCTTCTCGCGAACCACTACCGCAAAATAAAGCGCCGAGCAGATGCCAAACAAACTTCCAGTGAGCACGTCCCACCAATGATGTCTTCTATCAGTAATCCTCGATAAAGAGCACAGCAGACACCACGTTAGCACCAGCGATATCAAGAACGGCTTCACGATGTACCCAGCGTTCACTGTCACTGTTCTAACGTGAATTATATACTGAAAATAAAACATTACCAACGATTTCTATGGAGGGAATATGAGTAGATACTTACGCACAAATATATCGCTATAAACCAAGAAATCGACGAGTGTCCCGAGAAGAACGACAGCGAAGCATCTACTTTGAATACTTGGGAGTACTCGGAAGTGCAAGTAAAAGTTTCAACGAATTGTCCAACAGTGCAATTAACAGCTGTATCCGGTTGGCAAGTATCGAAAAAATGGGGCCTGTGTTCACCGACGATGACTTTGGATATCGACGTTAGCAGGAGAACTGAGGCGACGCCGACGGTGCATTCTTGCATGTAAAAAACCACGGTGTAGGGGTTGATGCTCCTGAAGGATTGGTAGGCCAGCAGTTCGGTGCAGATTATTATGAACAGCGGCACCAGAACGGCGGTCACCCCGAGGATTTCGGGAGTGACCGTGTCGCCTTTGTACTTGTGCGAGTATTGCGGATCGCCGCAGTAGAATCCTTGCTGCACCGCCGGAATTGTCCCGTACTCCAGCAGAATCGTTAGAGTTAGCACTGGAACAATCGAAGTTAGTATTTAACGGTTTCTCTAGCGTTGTTATGGCTTACCAAGAACGCTTATTAGCAGCGTTGATACATGTGCTAGGCTTATTTGAACCCCGTATAAATTGCACAGGATTTTCTTAGTCGGGGGTTCGTAGGAAACGGGCTCGTCGACGCCCAGCACAGCCAGAAAAGCGCCCATAGTTACTCGGTAGAGTTTTTGTATGCACTTACTAAAAAACCATTTAAATTCTTATATATTGTAATGGTGTTTTAAGTGTAATACAACTGTAAATACTGAATTGATCTCGACAAACACTATCGAGAAAGCATTGTTAAATTTGAACCGTTTTCATACACTTAATCGCTGCTCTTATCAAAGATAAAGAAACTACATAGAGGTTGTAATTATACAATTAAATTTTTAATGATAATAATAATTAGTCATAATACTAACAAAAAAATGTAACAAGTCATCAAAAACTTAAAAGTAGGTACCATTATCTTAATTATTCGAGCACCCTGAAACGTTCAATTAATTCGGAATAGCCCGTCTCTGGAAAACAGGGGTTGGATGGCATCTCTATCGACCCAAAGTCTCCGATGCGGTGGTCTAGACCGCACCGACAAATTTATTATTGTGTTGCTTATACGGGCTCCATTGAATTTAAATGGTCCGCGATTTTTGCTTACATGTCCTGTGCAAGAAGCTCTCGTTTCCGCATGAATGATAAGACGGAGTAAATGAAATTGGATTGTTTCGCGAACGGCGAAAAAGTTCGGAACAATTTCGTTTTCACTTGCATTGCTTAAGAATTCTTCGGCTGTTCTTTCTTGACAGTTAATTAAAAACATGGCGAGGGAATTTCGTTATTTGTTGGATTACAAGATTTCGAAAAATCGTTTTAATAAGTGTATAGGGATATTGTAATAAATACGGAGTGATTCTAATTTTATTAAGATTGGCTTTAAAATTGTATTTTCTGTATGCTTATTGATGTGCGTACTAGGCACAATATCCTTCTGGGATTTTACGCTTCTTTGTATCAGGAAATTTTCTTTTTTTCCCCGAATATCCCTCCCATTATTCTCATATCTTTATTATCGTCTCCAGTTTTCTTGAGCTTGGTTGAAGTAACTTTTTCGTACGCAGATATCACCAATTTATCTTCACTGACACTATCAAAACGACGGAACAAAAACATTCTATCAAAAACAAAGGATTTATTTAATAATAATCTTTACAGCGTAGGAGTGAACCTAGGAGGATTCTTGGGAGTAACTCATTTGGTTTGTTATAAGGCTTACTTTAATAGGAATATTTAACACTTTAATGCGATTAAAGACTTAGTAGGATTTGATTTTATTTTCTCCCTTATTTCATCTGTTTGTAAAACAGTAGAATCTAGGGTGTATATACTGAACTAAGTAGACCATAGTAGATAGCATATGGATACGATAGGATTACCTATATACATTCAGGTGAAAAAAAAATCGAACCACAGGTAGATATTTTCATTCAGAAAGGAAATGTTCCAATTTTAACTTTTGAATTGGTATATTAAGAGCAAGCTAAAACATTGAATAACAATGAATAAACAATTGTAGAAACGAGAATCTATTTTATTGGGTTAAAATCGCGAGAGGAGAAAATCGTACTGTTCAATGTAGGTACAAAATTAAGGAGAAAAATAGAATGAAAAGATGTTATTATCATCAAAATTGGTAACGCGTATTTCCACCTCGAGATGTCTTTCTGATCAATTTATTTCCACACTTCTTGAATTGCAGCAGCAACCTCTACCGAGTTGTTTGGTTGGGGAACAAGGGCTAAAATATTCATCAAAATAATTTAATACTAATACAGCGAATAAAAATTCTTTGGAAAACAAATGGAGAATAACGAATCCCTTATTCGAATTTTTTTGCACTCGAGTGTATATATATTATCTATACTATTGCAGCAGTTGCATAAAAATTGTCATGTAGAGTATCCTGTAACAATGTAAACTAAAATTTTCTTTATGTGTGCAGTCAATTAGAGAAGACCCTGTACATATTTTGATATATCTTTTATTTGAAATTTCCTCTGGCAACTTCCTTCCGGCGAAATAGCGAACGTGGGAATCTCCGGCAGCGCCACGGGCCGCGATTATCCCGCTTCGATTCCCGCTCGGCGAATGATGCCCGACCGAAAGCCCGCTTGCGTCAGCATCCCCCGGATCCTGCTCTGCGACGGCACGACGGGTGGCGGCCAGCCCCATGCGCGTACGCCGAACCCGACATTATGGAGTAATCCCGGTTCGCAGTGCTGTGAAAATCGCCCGAATAACGAGTATGCCCTAAAAATCGGTGCCGCTGCCACTTTCGCCCGCACGCAATTACGCCCCGCGTACTTGGAGGACATCGTCGGGACGTCGGTTGTCTAGCGGGCAGTAAATAGTTGGCGCGCAATGTAGCGCGATGCACGTGCATTCCTTATCGATAATGACGCGGAATTTTTATGCACACACGGTGAGTATTGCTGGATAGTATTAGATGCAATAAATGTAGCGATAGCACTTTGGAAAGTTAAAGTGTATCTAATGTGTGCTTGATATAGGGTTGATGGGATTGCTGGATTGAGTGGGTAATCTAGATATGGTAATCTGGATGTAATTCTGAGGAAGCGTTACGTGGTGGAATTTTAGTAATATATAGCTGAGTTTTGGGCTTTTTTTAATAAAATCGATTTCGTCCAAGTTTACATTAGGTATCTAAATAGGTTAGTGAGTAATGTGTTTTATTTTCTAGCACCTATGCATATTTTTGTATTATTTCCAATAATCAAAGGCAAATAAAATAAAGTTAGATATGTAAAAGAAGATGTAGCTAATTTTATTTTTCTTATAACAACTACTCATTTCAGATACCTGAAATCTATTACAACAAACCAATACACATTTGCCTATGAGCATTATATGCCTATATACAGGGTCTTCCTAAAAATTAAAAATTGTTCCTAAAACCAATTCTTTGGTTTATTTCATGACTAAAAGTTCATATGAACATAGGCCAGCAAACGCTTCATTACCGATCTACAGAGTGTTGAAATTTCTTGTTTTTTCTTTAGAGCACCTGCAGTTTTTGAGATATTTAGCTCAAATTTGGAATCTACTTTTGCATTATAGGGCTTACATTATTGGGTATATCAGATGGTTGTTGAATCTACAGGGTGATATTTTTTCAAGAGTCATATTCCCCTTTTCCCCCATTAAACTTTTTTGCGTATGCGAATCTCTGTTTATATGAACTTTTAGTCATGAAATAAGCCAAAGAATGTTTAGTAACACCCTGTATTATATAATTTTATATTGTAGTTTGGACCTTCAATACCTAAAAAATTCCAAATGCACAGTCCTAGTTGAAATCTCGATAATAAATTTAAATGCCGACCTTTCCATTTCCGCTGTATTCGACGTTATTTCCATTACCTGATTTTTTCCCGAACGCGGCGCGTAATTTATCGAATTTCCACGTTGCTCCGCATTAAACTGATGGTTTTTGTAAATTTTGTTTTCTTTGGAATATTATACCCATTATACGCGTATCGATTGGTTTCGGTTCGACGTGCCGACAGAAATTGGAACGAAACTTCCAGTCGGGAAAAGTAAATAAGCAAGGACGAATTCGGAAATGATTTGAAAGGATTAGAAGGATTTATCGGCGTTAGGGGCCGATATTCGCAGGAAACGCGGCGCCGATATAAAATCCGCGAAAAACGGGGAACTATCAACGAAAATCTCCCTCTAATGGACTATGAAATTGATAAAACTTTACTTGTAACTACGTTAATGTCTTATCTCCTCTAACTTCGCTTGTAGCTAAAATTCGACTGAAACTTTTGTCACGTCGCTTTTGTGTGTTGACAGTTTTCTCCCAGAGAAAAATGTTGACTTCATTCAACGAACTTTTTCGTTTACAGCTAGAATTCCTCTTTTGTGAATGCATACCTTCTAAATGAACAACTGATTTCATTTATATTAAATGGTGGAGGACAATATAAAGGATGAAATTGCAACATTCCTGCAACGCTGTCTCTCTATTTATACTGGCCAGATACAACATTTCTCTAGCACTTCTCTAGCACATTCACTACCTCTACTTTTCTACGAACTAAGAATCAATTCCTCTAGACACAAATTGTTGCAGGTGGCAGGACCAAACGGGGAAATCTTCATCACCCAGAGATCCGAATACTGTGGACAAGTCCTAGCATCGCTCGCCGTCTCCCTGGGGCCCCTAGCAGCAGGCCTGGGCAAAGGTTACAGCTCACCAGCAATAGCTTCGCTCCAACAGAGCGACGCCGCGGGCTTCCCAGTCAGCGGCCAGCAGGCCTCCTGGCTGGCCTCCTTGTCCCTCCTGGGAGCGCTGTTCGGCGCCCCCGTCGGCGGCATCGCGGTGCGCTGGGGCAGGAGAAAGACCCTCGTACTCGCCGGCATACCGCTCACCTTCTGCTGGATTCTGACCCTCTTCGCGGCCAACGTCGAGATAATGTGCTTCTCGGCGTTCATAAGCGGCTTCCTGGTGGCGATAGTGCAACTGAGCGCGCAGGTGTACGTGAGCGAGATCGCCGCGCCTTCGGTGCGCGGGGGCTTGAGCGCCCTGCTGAAGATCGCCGGGCACGTGGGGGTGCTGGTGTCGTTCATCGGCGGCGCCTTCTTGAACTGGTGGCAGCTGGCCGGGTGCATCTCGCTGGTGCCGGCGTTCATGTGCTTGCTGCTGATCAACGTGCCGGAGAGCCCCGGGTGGCTGGTGCTGCGCGGCGAGGACGCCGAGGCCGAGAAGGCGCTGCGGTGGCTCCGCGGCGAAGCGGCCGATTTGCAGCTGGAGCTGGCGCTCCTGCAGGCGCACGTGCTGTCGCGGCCGGCGCGCAAAGACCCGGCGGCGCTCTTCCGCAGCTTGAAGAGCCCCGCCCTGATCGCCTGCGGGCTGATGTTCTTCCAGCGGTTCTCCGGCGCCAACGCCTTCTACTTCTACGCGGTGAGCGTGTTCAAGGAGACGTTCGGGCACACGAACCCGCACAACGCCGCCGTCGCCGTCGCCGTGGTGCAGCTGCTGTCCTCGCTGCTGTCCGGGCTGCTGGTGGACTCGGCGGGGCGGCTGCCGCTGCTGGTGGCTTCTAGCGTTCTTATGACTATGGCCTTGGCCTCGTTTGGCTCTTTCGCGTATTACGAAGAAATTCACCCCAAATCGAATCCCAACTTGGATTGGATCCCGTTGCTTTGCGTGTTGGTTTTCACCGTGGCCTTCTCCTTGGGGATAAGTCCCATCAGCTTGCTGTTGGTCAGCGAGCTGTTTTCGTTGGAGCACCGCGGCTTCGGGACGGCTCTGGCGACCGGTTTCAGCTATTTCTGCGCGTTCGTCGGGGTGAAAACGTTCGTGGATTTCCAGGAGTTGCTGGGACTGTACGGGGCTTTTTGGCTGTACGCTTTCATATCGATATGCGGACTGTGTTTCATTGTTTGCTGCGTACCGGAAACCAAAGGCAGGGATCTGACGGAAATCGATACGGGTAGGTGATCCAACGCCATGAGGCAGATGCACAAAGTCTCTATAAGCGTCGTTGAAAGATATTGCTAGCGTCTTTTACCAATAACGTGACAACAAATCAACGATTTTAATAACCTATTACAAATTCTACTAAAGCTTACACGGCTTATGAAGTCATATCTGAATACAACCTTTCATATCATTTGAGTATAGTGTCGTTTCGTTGGATTTTTTCAATATCTCAGGAACATTTTTAGGCTACGTATTTGTTTCTACGGGATTTATATTGGAAATTACAAATAATTGCTCAAATGTGTAGGTGTAAACCGTTAGGTATGTAGTCAATCCAAAGGCTTAATAAATTTAATTGGGTTTAAAAGTAAACTAAAGGTACTTTACCTAATTGAAATTTTACACAATTAGGTGTCTACTCTAATTTGTAGCAATTTTACCGTTAGCTTGAAATCGATTTTGGTAAAAACTTATTTATCCTAGAAGTAAATAATGGAATAAATTCCTTCCTTTAATTCATATCTCTGTTACTATAAGCTATCTGAAAGGCACAATTATAAAGGTGACTTGCCATATAGTATACAAATCTTATACCGGGTGACTCAATTTTTTTTTTAAATTAGTAATAATTCATAATAAATGGCTCCATTCTACAAATGACTCTCTTGAATGGATAAATGACTCTTACATATCTATACACTGAAATATACCATTTCAGCATTATCAATCTCTCAGAAGCCCTTCATCATAAATCACCCGGTATATTTCTGAGTTCATTTAAAGGCCAACTTTAAAAGAATCAACTGCGTCTCAATTAGCTCATAATTGGTGGGATAAGAAATACTGCTTTTATGCAATTAGACTTACATTAAGCTAACGTCTCTAATACACCACAAGATGAGTACTAGATAAGGAATGATTAAGCAAGTAAATTTATTCAACCGAATTTTTTATAGGAGAAAAACAGCGTGATTTATAATGTCAATAAAGCGCGCAGTTGCGCGTATAAACGTCACAATGGTAGAGGATAATTTAAGATGCCGTAAAAAATAATTGTAATGAAAATTAGTGGCATTAAGTTTGATGGATCGAATTACTTTGTAAACCCATTTAAGTTTTCGTTTTAATTAGGTGTGCCCCCTAGGTACCTAATAAATGCCGGTGGATCCTCCGTAATGCTTTCTTATAGGCTCTCCGGAATAGGGATTTAAAGTTTTATTACAGGATCCGAAGAATGAACGCCGGCTCTAAGATGTTTAATATAAGGTGTTTTAAGAGTATTAGGCAGCAAACAGGATTTTTTTATTATGTAGATAAATTAAGTTTGTACAGAACGATACGCCTACTCCAATATGAATGTTTGCTTCCGTAATATCAATAACACCATCAGGCACGTTTATATACCTTTAGAAAACTGTGATTAAATATATTTTCCAGTAGTGCCATATTTTGCTTATACATAAAAAGTGGTCTTTTCCAATCTTGTGATATACGAGTACATATTAAGGCAGTTGTTATAGAGACTCCTAAATTTTTTGTTCAAAAAAGAGCTTTATAAATTAAAACTTACTCCGGTCTAATTGTGGAACAAAAGTATTAATTTTATTTGGTTTGAATATTAAGAAAAATCGATGAAAAACTCCGATATGCAATGATTTTTTATGAGGAAATATTAATAATTAGAAATTTAAGAGGCCGGAGGTAATAACAATTTGAAACATATCCGACACATTTTCATTCGAGTTCATAAAAAGTACTGCTATACACGAATACAAAATGTTCGAACAATCAAAAAAGAACTATTTTGAATATGTCGAGATTGGATTTATAACTTAACGTTCGCTTCCAGAATTTTTAGAAAAATATTCCTTATACGCCTTTAGATAGATATTTTATATGTTTAAGGCCATTTCTAACGAGTAACTTCTGCTAACGAATATCAAATAATTAAATCAAAATAATTATACTGAGCTAAATGATTCTCGATATTCAATGCTCTTCGATTCGTAATTTATTTACTTATTACAAGTTCGTGCCATATTAGTTACTCTGAAGAATACAGGCTATACTTTAGACAATAAAAAATAAATGTTGACAATACTTGCAAATCTAGAAAAAAGACAATATTTGAACTTAAATGACAATATTTAGACAATATCTCGAATTTAGAGTGATTATAAAAGGGAAAAATATAAATTTTAACAAGTAGGTGCTACTTTAGAAGCTTTAGAGGAGATAATCATGAATATATTTAGTAGTCTAATGTCCATGGTCAATCAAACGTTTCATGGTGAAACAACTGTGATAAGAAAATTATATTGAGTCTATTTTTTTATTTAAATGACGCACAAAACGACCATTAATTAATGTTAAAATTAATCAAAATTTCCGCGAATGTTAGGATACGAAGGTACCAATTAAGAATTGTTTCAATCAAATTCTAACTTCCAATTCATGTGTTATAAACCTAAAATAAGTTATATAATCGGACAAAAATTAATATTAAGCGATTATTTTAATTATATTGAATTTAAAGGGACCCCCAATTCAACTAATTTCACCATGAAATGAACATAAGCTCAACTTTTTAAAATAATCTATTCTAATAGATATATTTTAATATTAGTTAAATTTAACGGATTTTATATGTTCGTTACTACTTAATAAACCCGCTATATATTTAAAAGAAAAATGGAATTTTAACATTTTGTAGTTGCCTTTATTAACAAATTTTATTATTGTTATGGATAATATTTTTTAATTATACGCTGGTGCGGTTAAAAGGGCTTGAAAACATTTCGAAATGCTGTTTCAATGCAATACGCAACAGTTGGGGTAACAAAATATATGATTAGAAATTTCAATATTTACCTATTTATTAAAGAAGATAGAAAGATTTGAAGTGAAATTTCAATCTACAAGATAAGATAAAAAAGCTTAGCATATTCAAAAACAAACTATAAAGTATCGCAAATGTTTTAATGAATTTTGTTACCCTCTCTTTTAAACCTATGTAAATCTAGTTTGATAAAATTATATCTCCCCATTTGCGAATTTTGTCGAAATATGAAGTGACTAATTACAATAATTCAATTAACAATATCCAATATTATTTCAGCTCTTTATTTTAACTAGGTTATATGATAAATTATGCAGAAACAGAATTACAGATCTTTGTAAAAATCGTTTTATTTATTATATGGATTTGAATTTCGTTCTTTTACAGGAGGGATTTTTACAAAAAGTCCCTTACTATTGTAATTTTTCCACAAAGGATTAAAGAAACTTTTGTTTGCTGAGGGTAATATTTAGAACATGGTTTGAGACAAATTAGTTAAAAAGTTTCGACCTAATTTTAGGATTACGGTTTTTTGCTTCAAAATCTACCACAATTTCACCTGCTGAATCATAAATTTTAAGAAAACAATTTCTCCATTCAATCTAGAGTTTTTATTTTTGGCATTATCAATAAGTAACAGTTCGCAATTTGTGCCAGCTTTTTATTGACTCATCTAGCGAATTTTTGGCATTCAAAACTTTTTAATTAAAATTTCTCCCTGCTATTTCAACTTTTTCTGTTCGCCGTTCCCTTAAACAAAAAAACTCTTTGCTTCAAACTTTTGAATATTACAATGGCCCCTAAAAAGTATACGGCTCGTTTTTAATTCGGCTGTATAAAGTAAAAGTTTTGCTTGCATTTTTAATGTTTTTTTTTTTGTGATCAATAAATAGCTGATTTTATTGATTAATGTTGTGGACGAAAAAAATTCTTATGCTTATCAATAAAACACTTCATGTTTTGATTTATGGAATATCTGTGTAAAAAAATTGATCTATTTTATTTATAATTATTGCAGAATAGATTTATTGTGAATTAAAATTATATATTAGAAATACTTGTTTTTTATAGCTTTGTCATATTTCCCATAATTTTCCTTCCCACTCAGATACCTGTAGTAATAAAAAAATGCTGATAATAAAATAACCGTTTATTAATTTTTACACATTGAAATTATTCTTTAAAACAAATCTAAATTAAAATTATAAATACTTAAATAAGTACAAAAACTACCCTAAATTAATGCTTATGCAGTGTACAAATATGTTTATGTCAACCTACAGAATGAAAATAAATCACTTTACAAAATACAGTATTACTCTTACATCTATTAGTGTATAAATTTACCAGTCTACAGTTCGATACATTGAACAAGAAGCGAGGTTCCATAATGATATTTTTAAGTAATTGCACAAGTATTATTCTATACTACAAATACTTCCATAGTAAATAAGTAGAATATACGTTTAAGAAAAAAAATGGCATTCCAAACCTACAAATGTAAATCCAATCCCCTTCACAAATTCAAAAATAATCCTATAACTGAGTATTCACGTCTATGAGAAATTTGTTGTTTTGGAATTATTTTTTCAAGAAACCTCAATTGTTGTTTCACTAATTTTTGTAAACTGGCGTTAGAAACCCTTCCACCCATCTACCACATGCTGTAGTCAGAATCGTCTTGATCGAAAGTTAGGAAAAATCCTAAAAGAGTGGCGTACACGACAACATTCGCAGCTAGTGTTAGGTAACAAGCCCCCCATTGTATTGTGGGCACTCGAGCCAGTACTATGGGCAACGCAAAAGAGCTGACTAAGATTCCCATTGTGATAAATATAGCCGCTTCTAGGCAGCTATTGCTGGAGCCAGATCCGTCATTGTACTTTCTGGCTATTAACGTAGGTATAGGGGCTAGAATATAGAATAGCACGACAAAGAACGGCCACCACAAACTGCAAGTAAAGGGTTTTAGATATGTGAATTTGGAAAGAGAATGGAATAACTTACCCGTATTCGGGAAGTGCACATGCCAAAATGATTAGAGTCATACCAATCGAACCGGCAAATGCCAACATTACTAAACTAAAAACATAAAATGTTCAAATTTAAAATCTATACATCAGTTCGTGTTAATATTTATACTTACGCTGTATTGTCAGACATTGGGGGAAGGCACAAATGAAACAGAAAAAAGTATATTAGAACAATTCGAAGCTTTTCTTGTTAGTTTTAATGGTAGGATACAGGGTAGGTGCTTGGTTTTAATTTCTTTTATAATTCTACAGTGTTTCTCCTAAACAAAGACGCTGAAGTATAATCAAATTACATTTTCTACGACTTTATTAATATTGTATATGATAGAATAATATATTGCAGTGATATATTAAAAAAAAGGTAAAAATTCCTCTCTCGTACATCTAGTTCACTGTTGAAATATGGACTAATATAGTATCAATTAAATTTAATAATTTTAGAAGTTCATTGATATGCTAAATTAAATATACAATAATTAAATTAAAGGATCTGAAATACCAATGACTTTATGAACAATGAATCATTTTTTTAATTCAAAAGTTATTGACATTTTACCTTTAATTCCAGCCATTTTAAAGAGAGTTTACGAAACCTTGCCCAGAAAATTTAATTGCAACACTTCATGAACATTATCTCAACACAAATTTTCTGCGAAACAATTTTTCAAATAATCCAAAAATAAATATCTTCCATTCACTGACAGAAATACAATACAAGAATGTGACAATCGTAAACGACAAGTGACAACTAAATTTTTTTTGACAAAACAAATTCAATTTTAGGCGATTTTTCGCGTTTGCCGGATTGACATTTTTGACACTGACGTTTAAAAAATTTAAAATGCCGCAAATATTCGTCGATTGAACAGTAATTACCCATTTGAGACGAGGAAACTTATTTAAATGATTTATTTATTGGATAAATTTATGATGCATTTCATGGGCCTCAGGAAAACCAATGATACCGAATCTACCGAAGATCCCTCTTCGTCAAAGTTTACTCACTCCGGACATTCTGGACATTCGTAAGTGAATTATGAGATTACTCTATTAAAAAATGGGATTTTCTTCAAATATATGCAATATTTTTGAGAAAATTAAGTTTTCCTGATCCCTGCGAGTTCTTTCTAAAGCTGAATATTGGCAATTAGCCAATTGGGTAATATCTAAAGTCTCCTTAAGATATAAGAAGATGTTCATTATTTTAATAATCAAGAATTTGTATATTCTAAACATTTCTAAATTCAAATTTTTAAAAAATAAGATTTTATGTCATAAAAATTACTAAAAAATGCCTAACTTCAGTGTAGGCAACTTAACAAACAATAAAGAACTGTTTTGGGTAGGTCCGTCTCATGACAGATGACGGCAATACAATCACGTGAAACTTCAAATAACGATCAGCTGGGGCCAACTCTAACTTGGGGAGTGGTTGAAGAGGGTGTTTTCTGCATTTATAGCGCTTCTGAAGGTAACTAATATCGACTATACATCAATCAATTCAACGAATTAAATTTTGAAGTGCACTCCATTATTAATTTCTTTCATTCTGGGGGTGTAATGATCATTGGAAACATATAACCCTGTAATTAAAAATAAACTATTCATTCAAGGGTAGGTTTTGGTTATCATGACCTACTAAGTTCAAAGTTAGTTGTAGTCTGTTACTTCGACTCTAAAGTGCTCAAATTGGTTTTTTGGGCGAATGTTATACGTTTAAATACCTATATAAGCTGGTTGTTTGGTTAAATTTCTGTTAAAAATTATCTGTTTTAAGAGTTTTTTTATACCAATATGTTGCAGGGGTTATTTTATAGTTATTTGCGATAATTTAACAGTTAATTTTCTACAAATTAACATCATAATTCAAAGCAAACCATAAGTCACATGACAACATTAATGATCACAGCTTGTTAGTTTTAGAATAATGAAGTTTAGAACAAAGTAACCAATTAAAATAACGTTCATTCTAAATTTTATAACTTGTCTTTTTTAGGCTAGATAAAGAAGGCTCGAAAAGTCATCACTCATTTAGAGGCAGCACATCAGACCACGATAAGGAAATGACAGAATATTGGCTGATTTCCGCCCCAGGTGACAAGACCTGTCAACAAACATGGGATACAATGAATAATCTGACTAGTAAACAGAACAATTTGTCTGCAAATTACAAGTTCTCAATACCCGATTTGAAGGTAAGAGAAAACTACGATATCACACGATTTATTTCTCCTATAATCGAATATTAGTTTTAAAGGTATATTAAGAATGCTGAGGTACCACAGAAATAATGATACAGAGTTTTTATTGTTTTTAGAGATACCTTTTAAATACAAATATATAGATTTTAAAAATTTGTAGAATGTACGAACAATCTCGTACTTTCATAATACGTACTACATATTTTTATTTGTATTAACAATGATTTTTAGCTGATTGAATGAAATTTTTTACCTGAAAATTGAGTTCTTGAATCGAAGTCAAAAGTATTTTAAATATCATGTATTTTTAAAGAACTATTGATTAAAGTGGCCAATCATGACATTGAAATTAAAATTACATAAATTTCCCATTTATAGAACAGGGGTAGGAGTATATTTGAGTCTTGTGATTATTTAATTAGCAAGTTCTTATTTACTTTATCGGAAATTCACGTTTCCACTCATTATGAAACTAAATAAAATAAAAATAAACCTAATCTTATTTATTCACAACCCTTTATCTGCTAATATTTATAGAACTTATATTTTATAACACGAGAGAAATGTTAAAAAGTCTTATAAAAATTGAGTTTTTAATTAATTAATGTTGACTTTAGGTTGGAACTCTTGACCAATTAGTTGGGCTATCCGACGATTTGGGAAAGCTGGATGGTTTCGTGGAGCAGGTTACCCGGAAGGTGGCTCAGTACCTCGGTGAGGTTCTTGAAGACCAGAGGGACAAGTTGCAGGAGAATTTGCAGGCGAACAACAGTATGTTTTTTCTTTCCATTAACGTTTATTTTTGGATTTGGAATGATGGTTGATATACTATGTGAAATTGGCATGTTGGTGTGTTTATTCCTTACTTTTTGATACGAAAAAAAGGAATATTTAGTATGACTAACACAAAAACCAAAGGTTTGGTTATTTAGTTTTGATACTACAGTAGATCTATTTTTATTGTAGGAATCTTTATAGAGAATGATGCAGATTTAGAAATGCACATCCAAAGTTTCAATATTTATGTGAATTGACTTAAAAAAATTAAAAATTATCTTACCTTATGGTAAGTAGCTTCTGCTAGGAAGAACAAGTTTTTATTCGATTCATTTTCAATTAATTTTTAATAATTGGTTAATACTAATTTCAAATAAATAATAATAAATTTAAGTCAATTTGCTGTTCAATACTAAGCACACATTTTTGAAAATGATAAAATTCAAATCATTTGATTTATCTATTACCAACAATAACGAATTTTTTTTTAAAAAATGTTGATTTCATACCGTTTCATCTATTTTTAGTCTTAGAAAATCTTAATTCTACTTTGGTAAGTTAATAATTAGAATCCTATAGGTTCATAAGTACATTAATGCAGAGTATATTAAGTTGGGTTTCAAGCTTTTTAAACTATACATACAAACGATTTCGTACACATTTTCTTGCTCTAAAGCCAGGTAATTAAGAACTTATGCTGTTTTTAGTTTATTGTTTTCTTGGTTTGAACATCTTAGACAATAGCTAGATACATATTTAGGCAGGATTGCCCATCTGTAAAGTTGCCACATTACAAATCCTACATCTAGCAGATTCTGTAGCGTGTAAAGCTATAGAATCTACACGTTATGCACTATTCCTCACACTATTTTCTTTTGTTTGGTTCCTTTTGAACTTTTTTTAATAGTTTTATTAACCCAATTTGATGCTGCTCCGTTAGTAAAAGAAAGGTATTTTTAATTAACAATTCTTGGGGTATTTATTTTTTCATTTCGAAATATCGAAAATTTTTGATGAAATGAAAATAACTAGAACATTTTTAAAGACAACAATATTTAATTTTTGCACTAAATATTCTTCGGTATATGCAATTAGCATTTTAAATGTTCTGTTGTTTTCATTAGATTTTTTTTTCTAATGGCATGCACAACATTAACAATAATACTAATCCAACTAACCACCACAGACACACGTGCGAGCATGTCTCTTATAATTTATTTCGAACAAAATTACACAAATGCCTTTTTACAAATTTTTCGAATCACAAATTTTGTCGATTTCTTAAGTTTCTGAGTGACTTTACCAAGGGAAATGTTTAACATTATATTTAATTTTATTCAAAATAGTTACAGATGGACATTAATTCTTCTGTTTCGAATAGGGATATATTATTTTACCCACACTTTAGCACGATAGGCATACAAGTTTTTTTAAATGCAGTGACTCTTGTATTTGAAAAAAAAAATCAGTTATTTTGTTTAGTTTTAAGAGGCTTCAATTTATTTGGGATGGATGAACTCGTACTGATGCTTGTTTGTTTGAACGCTTTTATGTTAAAAATATGTTTTTAAGTGGCAAATTGGGCTCTGCGTTATTTGTAATTGCGTCAGATAGGATGTCGGGATAAAAGAATGTTTGAATAAAGTGACAATTTAATCATCGCCGACCGGTTATTTATAATGTTAACATTTCCATTCAGGCTTCGATGAGCCAAAAAAGCGAAAACGCCACTCGAAACGCAAAAATTCGACAGTAAAATCAGAAAATAGCAACCATGACGAGGGGCATTGTACTGATACTGAACTGGTACATGGCTTGTGCTTGTTTGGCTGTGCTTGTGACGGTTGTTTGGTGGTGGGGGCAGGTGGGCGACCGCCCGACATCGATGACAGAGGCGGTGGATGTAATTTGGAGGACAGGGACTCGGAGAGCTCCTCGGGGGTATATGTGACGCCGCTACAATCGCCCGCCGATACCGAGAGCTCCTCGACATCCGATCAATCCCCACAAGTTGACATGTGCCAACCAATCTTGGGGCCAGGTCAGTGGCTCGCCGGATCCAGCTTAATGCACACGAGCTTCTCACGCCGAGCAATCAGATCCAAAATATCCAAAATTTTACGTGTACCACGCTTATTAGACTCCTAATAATCCAAATTGAATTGATTTTCTTTCATAGTTGCTGAACCTTTTTCAACTGATTAGGAATTTGGATAAATCTTCTCTAGCCTTTCATTCAATATTGCATCTTTACATTCAAATCTTTCGAACCCTTTTCTCATCATCTGAACTTCTTTTCATGTATGTTCTGTTCCCATAAGTTTCTACTCATCTAGGAATTGCAATTCTAGAATTGGTTTGGGTTTATTATACAGCTGAGCAAGTCACCGTCCATCTTCATACTTTTTTTGATTGTGACGAATTGGAATAAAATTTATTTTGTGGCACTCGGTCCGAAGATGGCGCTATGATAACTGGAAGTTTTGGTCACTTGTCACAAACATGGTTAGATTTATTTAAATTATTGTTTAATTGAACTCTTAATAAGGGGGCCAATAGGGATACCGTAAAAATTGAATGTTTTGGATCTGACCACTGTTTTATTTTTATTTTATTTTCGAGGCAGTGCTGCGTACATTTTGAAATCAAATGAATTGATTTATACTGTTTTACCTTGTACACGAACACAATCACATAGTTTTTGCTTAAGTTTGTAGTCCATGGATAATATTATTTTATTCATATATTGGTGGCTTCTTGCATACTTCATTGGTGGAAAATTTTTGCTATGGAATGCATCTTTGTAGCCGAGAATGTTAGTTGTTATGAGGAAAAACATACTACATATAATATTTAGTGAATTTCAAAAAGTATTCATAATAATTTTTGAAATTCATTTTACATCAAAATTAACACACTAACACTTAATACCTATTAACTTACATCCATAAGAATCTTTGTTTGATTGGAAAGTTCTTCAAAGCATGTTGCATGTTGTGAATATGTTTGATAATAATTGTCTATTTGCTCATATAAATTAGTAAAATATAAAAAAATATCATCGTAGTTCATTTCTATGAAATTGATTATAAAATTTTACAACCTATTTTCTACCTACGTCAAAAGAAATTTATAAGAACGCTGATTTTTCCCCATAACATCACCTAATAGCGAAAACCCGAATAGTGGAGCTTTTTCTGTTACAACGCAATAATTTTTCCCCAAGATTGGATATCTATGTTAATTAAATAAAATGTTGTGTATGTCTGTCGCAATTATAAACATTTATTGTGTACTTTTCCGTATTTATAGCCGATTTGCCAAGTTATTTAACCAGATTCCAATGGGACATCGCCAAATACCCCATCAAGCAATCGCTGCGCAACATCGCCGATATAATCAGCAAGCAAGTTGGACAAATCGACGCCGATCTTAAGACCAAGTCGTCAGCGTACAATAACTTAAAAGGCAGTCTTCAAAATTTGGAGAAAAAACAAACGTATGTACAATTCTGATAAAGGAAAATGAATCATCGATTTTTCAGCTATATAAATAAACCATCGAGTTTCAAACGTTGTTTTCCAAATATTCAAATCATTTACTATTTCAGAGGGAGTTTGTTAACCCGTAACTTGGCAGATCTGGTCAAGAAGGAACACTTTATTTTAGATTCTGAGTACTTGCAAACGCTGCTCGTCATCGTTCCCAAGTGAGTTAACGCCATTCCTTTATTTTTTGTTCTATTAAAAACCCGCAATTGTTCCCTTAGAGCTCAGTTTAATGAGTGGAACGCCACTTACGAAAAGATCACGGACATGATCGTCCCTCGTTCGTCGGAGTTGATCATTCAAGACCACGACTACGGCCTGTTCACCGTGTCGCTCTTCAAGAAGGTCGTCGAGGAGTTCAAGCTGCACGCCAGAGAGAAGAAGTTTATCGTGCGAGATTTCACGTACAACGAGGAGGAACTGGCGGCCGGCAAAAACGAAATCACCAAGCTCGTCACCGACAAGAAGAAGCAATACGTAATGAATTGTATTTCTACGCGGTGTCCAGAGATTGTTGTAACGAATTTTTGGTCACTGATTCTTGAGACAACTACGGCTCTCCTAGCCGTATTGTTTATTTTTGTTCGAGTCTCAAGATTTTGTGGATAAATTTTCGTTGCATTTTGAAGACGCCCAATATTTTGCGTTCTTGATTATTAAGTGAATGTAATTTTTAGGGTCCGTTAGTGAGATGGTTGAAAGTTAACTTCAGCGAATGCTTTTGTGCTTGGATACACGTTAAAGCGCTGAGAGTGTTCGTGGAGTCCGTGTTGAGGTAGGACAAGATTTTGTATATGTATTTGCTAGTGTAATTAAAAATATTGTATTTTTTAGATACGGGTTACCAGTCAATTTTCAGGCTATTCTGATCCATCCAAATAAGAAGCAAGCCAAACGTTTAAGAGATGTTTTGAATCAACTGTACGGTCATCTAGATAGTAGTGCAGCTCTTTCCGGACCTAACGTTGATGTAAGTACGACAGAAATTAAATTAAAGCGTTGTTAATGTTTGAAATAATACAACATTTTCGTATTGAATTTCAGAGCGTAGACATTCCAGGATTAGGTTTCGGCCAATCAGAATATTACCCCTACGTGTACTACAAAATAAATGTTGATATGATAGAATCGAAGGTCTAAAGTTCGGCGTAAATTTAAAAGGAGACATTTATTTTTAGGTTCTAAACATTTTAAACTACATATAAACGTACTACACATTTAAAATATATTTTTAATTACTCAGTCTTTGAACAGGGGTTGTTGTTAATGATTAAATATATTTGTCCGTGGCTCCTCTAGTTCAAAGGGACCATGTAGTACCCCGTCATCTTAAAATTCATAGAAAATCAAAAGTGGTATTATGCAATCATGGAATATTTTTAATGTTTTAATTTTATCGATCAATAATTGCTTTTACGCTCAAACAATATTTTTATTAGGAAAGTTGTAGATTTGAAGGCATTACTAAAGCAATACGCACCATTAGTGACGTATTTTTTAATGACTGGGTGTTATATGAATGCTAGGTCTCCTACAATAATTTTTGTAATTAGTGCGATGCTTTATCCACTGACAATAGTTACGATAATTTTATTTTGGTCAAGGTTTTGTATAAAGCAGTATTGATTTATTGTACATAAAAATTGTATATACTACAAACAATAAATAATTCGCCTTTTGAATCTATTTATAAAAATAATGATTCCATATTGTAACATATAGTTTCAATTATTAGTTAATTACTTATTTGAAGATGTTTCAAAAGTAATTTAAGTCGATATTTTTGTTCAATTGTAATTGTTAGAATATTAAAAAGTATTGAATTGTTGACTATTTAAACTTATTTTTTAGAATCTTTTTAACATCAAATAGGAAAAATTCAAAAACAATTAATTACCTCCAAAGTTTATATAAAATAAGTTAATTATTAAAACTGCCCTCTAAAGCCATTTGCATGGACCATATGCTCAGAGGTCTCATGTAAGCCACAGCCCTCATATGTGGTTCAGCATATAAAGCTTCTGGTGTATCGAAAGCTAATCCACATCGTAACATAGAATCATACATTCCACCAGCTGTTTTGAAACCTTCTTCAACCATACCCTAAAAGATTTACAAGTCAGATACCATGTCTCATCTAAGAGTAACAAAATTTCAAATTTACCTCGTATATCATGGTTGAAGCCAGAGCATAGGTAACACCTGTCCATACTTCTAAACTTTGCACACTCGCCGTGTCCACTTCTCCATTAACCATTCCATTAACAGCTCCCATATTACCATCGCAGAACGACTGAACATTACTTTTGTAAATCGTTTTAAGGGCACTTTTCACATGATCCTCAGGGAAAACCTAAAATTATGTATGAATTATCTTTCAGTTTCATCCCTTTTGACCAATCTTTACGTTATCAGTTTTAATTCCTGAACACATTAAGTACCAATGACCGCAAAGTTGATCTGCCATTATAGCTTTAGAATGATGGGTGGAACAATCAAAATTGTAATATAAACCGTTCCACATTTTCTTCTCGAACGCCGTCTTGGCTTTAATCAAGATATTTTCAAATACTTTCTTATCATCGATTTTTCCTAATCGCTCGGCCATAACGCTCATTCCATGCAGGGCGGCCAACCAGAGACCTCCACAATAAGCGCTATAAAAGGTAATAACTTTACACTACTAATGATTCTAATTATTGGTGAAATTACCTCACACCGCTCATAACCCAGGAATCGTACGTCTGATCGGGAATACCCAGATTTTCGATTAAACCATCTGCGTTAGTGTCGTTTTTAAGAGACTTTTGCATTACCATAAAACATGCATCGTACATATCCTTCATGAAATCGATGTCAGGTTTTTGAGGACTAGCCGCAAACGCATCTCTCAACGTTTGCAGAACAAACTTCGAGTTTAAATCTCTCCACGAACTCACATCGTGTATTGGGTAAGCGTTAATAAGCGTCAATGGTCCTTCGCCTAAAATAAAAATTAACATTTATGATTATGCTAGAGATTAATAATTACGAGAATATTACCTGGGCTTCCAGCGTCATGCGGCACAGAATTCGATTTCTTCCTTTCGCAGATCGTCCCCTCGTACAACTCCTTGACGTCGTTTTTTATTTCCAAGTAAATGAAGTCCCTCAGATCGTACTGTAAGCACCTCTGGAGCATCGGCCAATTCTTGTGCAAAGCGTGCGAAGCGTAAAAATGCACGTCGTACGAATTGTACATGATGTATTCCTGCCCTTCGAGGTAAGCGAAACGACCGTACTCCACTCTTAAATAAGCACAGAACAATTTGAATCCGGCAGGATAGGTAAACGGATGGATTTATTTTACCTAGGATCGTTTCGAGGTATTGTGCGTAGTTCCTCGTCGCTAAGAAGCATCCATAAAGTACCACCATCGCTGACATAGTAGGTTTCGTTGAACAGCGCTCCTTTGTACCAATCGGGCAAATTGCTGAAAATTTCGAATAGTTTTTAACGAATTAAAAATATACCCTAACAATTTACCTGTCATCTAAAACCATCCTCTGCCAGTCGTAGATTTTCTGTTCCCACAATTCGTAGTTGTCGAATGCATACGCTACTATTTTCAATATCGAGTTTTCAGAACCGAAGTGCTTCGTGTAATAGCGTTTGTAAATTTTCTGATCGACGGGGAAAATTATTTTGGGTATATCCCACACGAGACTCATCTCGATTTGTTGAGTTTCGTTGGCGTTTACTGCGAATTTCGAGGCAATCCCGCAAGCCATTTCGCTGAATAAATGATCTGCAAAAAACGTTTCAATACTACAATGATATGTAAATTTAAATTTACAAACCTCGAGCGTTTTTATTAGGTCTATCAAATTCCCCGTTTAGTTCCAATTGAGACCATACATCGGATCCGTCCGATTTTGGATCAAAATACAAGCATTTCGAAATCGAAACACCAGGCTTCGATAATGCTGACAACGCAAAAGCCGCTTGCATTGAATCTAAAGTATTGTATAAAATAACGCCGTCTGAGTTTTCGTAATTGAACGATTTCGAACTGCATGTCGCTAAAACCAAAAAATCAAATATTCTAAGCGGTTTCAAAGCTTGTAAGATTTTACCTTTCTTATCGGCTCCGCTGCCCGTTCCGTTTTTAAACGTGAAAGCAATTGTAACGGTCCTATTAGCGTTACACAAGTTTTTTGCAGTCCAAGTAAATACAGCAGCAGGCAAGCAGCTATTCTACAATAATCGGAAATAGAAATTGTTATTAATGAATCTCTATTCTACATTATTAACATTAACAATTGTAAGATTTATTTGCCAGTTAAAAGCAATGTGAACCTTCGTGTTAAATCTTTAATTAAGAAATTGTAATAAGTTACCACATAATCGTGAGGAATAACAGGACTAATTTGTCTACAGGTTAACATAATTCCATATTCAGATAGATCATATTCCGTCCAAGACCTAGGATATAACCCTGTATAATTGCATTTATTTCCATCTATACGACTTTTCCAACTAGATAGACTTGATTTACTGAAAATTAGCCTCGGTTAATTTTTGTATAAATATTCAAATAATTACCCCATTAATAAATAATATTGATAAATCAATAACATTATCATTGATTCTATCCTATATTGAAATATTTCCTTAAATAATATATGTTTACTCACGGAAAAGTTGACAAAAGACTCTGAAAAATGGTCTTGCCATTTTCGTCCTTAATTGTGACGATAAATTGATTGGCATCGACGGTATTCCACTCGTAAATACCAGGTCTTAGTTGAAACCTACAGAATTCTCCCCTGTAACCCCTTCCGATTGTGCCACTACCTATTCCCCCAATAGGTACACCTGTTAATTAAATAAATATACATTTATTTCTTGAATTAAATATGCACATTTTGAGATTACCGTAAATTTGCTGGGGTTGTCTCGGACTCACGTAATCCATGACAACCTTCATCCCTCTCCATTTGAATTTTAGATAATATATGAGGTATCTTAAAAGTTAGTATTATGTACTTGATAAGAAAGTTAGTCATTGGTTTTAACATTTAATTATGTACATTGTATAAATCAATTGGGCAATCCTGATGGAAGGTCTTGAACATCTATCACGTTGTAAGTGTAAGTGAATGGAAAATGTCTTCTTTGTGGTCTGGCAAAATCTTGCCTCGGATGACTTAAAAGTGTGGTATTTCTTTCGTACGGAAAGGAAAATGGTTTCCACTCATTCATTCTGGTAAAACTGGCAGTAATTTTGACTAACTATCTTTGACAGGAAAATGACAGGGAAGTGATCTAATAAATAACAACTTACCTAAAGATCAATGGTAACATAGACCAAATAATTCCTAATCTTGGGATATACTTTTGATCTCTTTTCTCTTTATAAACATGATTCAATTTCAGTTTCAGTCCATATTTTGGAATAGAACTTGATAATTTTTCGTTTATACTTCCTTCTTGATGCATTTTGCTAATACTTCTATATGAATAACAAACTCTCCGTAGATAAACCTAAAGCAAACAAATTACACAATTTTCAGCAATGCTTTATGTCCTACATAAAAATAAAATGTAATTTGTAGGAAATTAAAGTAAAATGAACGTTACAAAAGTGTGTTAACTGTAACAGTATAGTCTGAGTTTCATTAAATTGAAGCTATGTAAAATTTTACCTAAACGTTACCTCTCTTATCTATAGACCTCATAATTTTATTCTAAAATTGTACTAGATTATTGAAAATCATTGCAAGGAGGAAAACATTATTTTTTTCAGTCGTAAGTAAAAAATGAGTAGTCTTAAACGAATGTAAAAACAGAATTGTTAATTAAATTTTTAAGAAATGCAAAAATTTATTAATGCAATTTATAACAACATAAAGTTTATAACAACAGGGAGTTTAAACATACTTACCTAACAAAAAAAATACCATATAAATTTATTCCTTTATTTTTCACAAATTTTATTTGTTTTTATAAATTTTTGTTTGTTGTTCTTTTTGACTAACCACTAACCAGTGGCGACACTGGCCATTGTTGACATTGCCAGAAATCTTCTTTTATGGTAAAGCAATATAAGGCCTAAAATTAATCTAAAATTTAGTCACTTTAAAAAAAGAAGTAGAGCTTCTCTCATAACCTATAAAAAATAGTAAATAAATTTATTTTCTGATTTCTAAATAAAATGAAATAGAAACCACAAATAATTAATTGCATATAAGTATCTAAATGGACAAAGAAAAATCGTGCAGCGCTTGCAAAGCAACATCTGTGTGTTGTTTTTGTGGTATTGGGACTTATTTAATACTAGTGGGAAGAACTTATCCTACAAAATCGAAAGTCTTTATAAATTTATTAGGATTAGGTAAAATTAAATATTGTCTTTGTTAAAGTAACTAATTATTGCGATACACGAATAAATCTTTTTTTTTTCGTGTTTGTTTAAACTCGTACATTCTTTCGAACTAATCTAATCTACAATATTAATTCTGATTTTAGGTAGTTTTGCATTGGGTTTCCGAGAAGTTTATGGTTTATTACCCTTAAAGAATAATACAGAAAATAGTCGTCAGTAATAAATTTATTACATATACATTGTTTTACAATTACATGTGATTCGAAAAAATTACATCTAAAATAATTTATAAATAACTTATCATATTTTAAATTCGATATTTCCTAAAATCCGACTTTTCCTAACTTCGTATCTGTTTTCGGATTGGCAGTGACCGATTGCACTGCCACTATGAGTTCATTAGCTTTAGTCTGTAAATTTCTTAAGTCTTGGATGTAAATCATACGTAAAATTTTTGCTGCTTGGTTCAAAACTGGATCTTTCAAATCAAATCCCAAATCAGCATCTTGAAAAGGAAAAGGAGTTCCCTAAAAAAATAGCATCCCTATATAGCTGACTCAATAATTTTGCATTAAATAAATTTCTTCTGAGGAATTCGTAATATAAGTGGTTGAAATGTTTGGTATCTTACTTTGACTACATATTTATCTGGGTTTTCCACACAATCTGGAGCCATTCTCTGGCATATTACTTTTCTTACAGCTCTTAATGTTAATAAAGGATCTGGATGGACGACGGTATTTAATGCATTTGCTAACTCTTTAATTCCATCTGCAAATTCTTGGCTGCGGACTAAAAAATATAACGATTAATAATTGCTAAGTAATCTTAAAATTACAACATACAGTCCAAATTATCCAGCGGATTTTCAGCAACGACATTAGGTGCATTTTCTTTTTGTAAATTTTCAACTGCATGTTTTAGATAAACATTTTCTAAAAAAAAGAACATATACATTGCAAAAAATACTCATTATATTTAATTGCACTCACTATTCTTTAGACTTTCTAATTGTACGGCATAACCTAACATCCATTGTAATTCTTCTAATTTAGATTCTAAAACAGGACAACCGAGATCATCTTTGTATTTTGAGTAAACCTGATACCAGTCTTTTGAGTCCAGATCTTTTAATTTCGCCAGAACAGCTTGAGGGGCTTCTTTAATTCTGTTTTCTTCAAGCCAAACAATTACATTTCGAAACGTTTTTTCATCTATAAATAGAACTGTGTTAATATTTCCACAAAGAAAAAGTACAAATTATTACCATTTAAATTTACATTATCTGCTTGGGGATACTCTAATGCATTTAAGAAACGTTTATGAGACATATTATTACAAAGTTTATTGTAAAATTTGTTTGGTTATGTGATGTGTGACACCGACATTAATGACAATTTTGACTTTTGACATTTTATATTTGATTGTAGAAAACTGTAAAATAAAAATATCTGTCACTGTCACTTGTCATTTTGCTCTGTCAAAAATAATTTTCCTTCATTTAATTTTCTATTTTCATTTATTTACCTAAGTATTTCAAAAAGAACAAGAATCTTAAATCTGCTTTCTTATCACTACACTACAAATAGTATAACAATCTGGTCGACAAAAAATACGCAGATATTTTATAAATTCATTGTTTTATAGATACTTGATTAGAGTTACAAGCATAAAGATAAAAGTGTGTTCTTTTTTGTAAATTTTTTCGTACCTACAATTGAAGAAAATTTCTGCTTTGTGTCGGAGATTCACAACTATATGCAAGTGCTAATATGGAGCTATTTACACTGGACCTATTACACTGCATACTGATTGATACGCAATAAAATTAGGTAGGTTATTTATATTATTTACTACAGATTCAATATTGCATTAATATGAACTTAGCATATTATGTAGTGGAATATTTTGTGTTCCAAAAACGTAGCGTTTATTTAACTATTACTTGTATAGATACCTTTATAAATCTAATATCGCACGCAAGTGTTTGTGTTTAAAGTAAGAAACAATCATTTATTGACTTTTTTAATTGGGGTTAAATGATTTGTTCCAAGGTCTAATTAATGTTTAAACTTACGATATTTTTTAATGATTCTTTTGAATTGAAGGTCACGTGTTAAGGATTATTGTTTCGGATAATCCAAATATGTATAAGGAAGAGTAAATACATTCGTACACTTACGAATTAAATATTTAGTATGGGGGTTAAACTATTAATAGCAGTAGCCATACATCAATTTCCCCAGTAAATTTTTAAGCTTATCCAGCTGAAACAAATAACTAAGCCTTTCTTAATAAGGAATTTTTTATATCTTGAATCTTCTGATAGATTATCAATTTTTAATGTCTTCGAACTCTCAAGAATTTATTAGACTCAAATTGTACCGATCATATTTCAGTAATTGAAGTGTCCGATTATTACAGTTGATTTATCTTTATTATTTTCTAAAGGTTTTTTGGGTGCTACGATGACTTTGTACAAATTTTTTCAGATCATCACATTCCACATTCCAATTTCATTTATACCACATCCTTGCCGACCTACGAAGAATAAATTAATCAAGTTTTATTAGCTTTTATTTCGAGCCAGAAAACATGAGCGAAGCTAAACGGTTAAAGATGGACACTAATAATGAAAATGACAATTTCTATCCAGTATTAGCAGATGAATTAATATTAGACACACCTACCACCGAAGTGTACATAGATACAATAACTGATTCAAAGAAAACATCCCAAATCATAATCCAAATGAACTCGATTTTGCCTCTCTATGAACTGGCTCATTTGAAAAGGGTCAAAGGCAAGGAAATAATATTGTGTACAGCAGCATCGCACAATCAAATCGAAGTCATTAATTTATTGAAAAACAAACAATTTGATATATCTTCGTTGCAAAACAACATAAAAATAACAAGAGTTGCCAAGGTGCAGCCGAAAACTAGGCGTCAATTTGAAGTAGTCAACAAGTTGTGGCCCTGCAACTTTCATCCCAACAAATACATCGAAAGCCTGTGCACTAATAAATTATTCACACAGGAAGAGTTGAAACGACATGTTGATTACATGAGCATAGCAATAGATGTGGCGAAATACGCCAGGGAAAATTACTACTCGGATAATCAGATAGGCGCTGTTGTTGTCGATCCAAACTTGAACTCGGTGGTAGCCGTTGGATACAGGCAGTTAGATGAAAGTCCATTGAAACATGCTCCTATGGTGGCCATTGACAACGTCGCCAAAACTCAAAACGGGGGCTCCTGGAAGGCCGTTTCTACTCAAATCACGACCAATGAAGAACTGAACCTGGGCGGGATTCCCCAGGATTTATTAAAGTTTCTCCAGTTAAAATACAGCGGATGTTCATTCGGTGCTAAACGCTACAAGAACAAAGATGAACTTGTAGAACCTACCGATGGTCCCTACTTGTGTACTGGCTATTACATTTACCTTACTGCGGAGCCTTGCGTTATGTGCTCAATGGCTCTAATTCACAGCAGAGTTAAAAGGGTATTCTTCGGCGAAAAATCCTCGAATGGTGGTCTGGAAACTTTGTGCAAATTGCATACCGTGAAAGATTTAAATCACCACTATGAAGTGTTTGGTGGACTGTTAAGAAAGAATTGTGCGGATTTATAATATCTATAATTATTGTTGATTCAATATTGGGTCTTAAGTAAAGCTAATTTTGTTAAATGAGTTTTTTGTAGCATCTGAGAATGTTATCCTGTAGCTCACTTTTTGAAAAATATATGCTCTTTTTATAAACATTCATTGAAATTTGAATTTAACCGGTACTGTTGGTAAAGAATGTAAATTATTTAAAATTTCAAAAATACTTAGTATTCTTTATTACTAGGTACTAATTGTACAGATTTAGTTACAACTGTAGAATAGTGGCTTAGTTAAAAAAATAACATTGTTTAAATGGCTCTTTTATTAATAGAACCACCAATTTATTGATTAAATGATATTGGAATCGATTATTACTCATTGTTGTTTCTCGATTCCTTAAATTTTATTCCTAAATTTGACGTAAGTGACCATGTAAAAATTTTTCAAGCGTATTCCGGAATTTTAGTTTACTTTAAACATTATTATTACTTAAAAGAAGAGTTAATATTAGTTTCTAAATGTAGCTATTTCATCACACATTGCAAATTATCTCTAATTAGATAAGAATGAAGAAATAAATATTTAGTAGATACTTCAGCGAAAATCGAACAGAATGTGTGGGTAAATAAATATTTCGGCGTGTCATTAACACATAAGTAACCTTATATTAATTTTATTGAACTTTTTAATATTAATTAACATAATATGTAATTAATTATTGTTAAATATTTTTTATTGAATTGTTTGTATTTGTTTCAGATATCTGAATGCATTCTAATTGTTACCGTTCCGTAACAATATCATATTTGAAACCTTCTTCGGCGGACCCTTTTAAATTGCATCGAATCTGTGGTTTTTTTATTCAGAAGAGAGAAAGAAAGAGAGGTTTAATTTAAACAATCTGCAGACACATAGTTCGTCTTAACGCTTAACTTGATCTCCATTCGCCAATTTATATCAATTTAAGTAATTCATCTGTTTGATAGCTAAACGACAACTGTCCTATTATTTCAGTTACATTTTGTGCAGTTGTTGCGCTTGGTTGGCTATTTTGATTTGAAGATTCGAGTTTTCATATCGGTGCTGATTTTCGCCAAAACGGCTAGGAAACTGAAGCTGTTCCTTCAACTAACTCGTTCCTATAACAAGAAATACCCTATTCAAGAGGGTAAAGTTTTTTGTATTTTGTGATAAATGGATATTGAATCACGTTTTTTGATGAATAAAATGCTCGAAATTGATTCCAGTCTGCTCCAAAATCATAGGCAAAGAGAAACTACAGGAATCAAGAAATTGTACAATTCATTTTTTGTGATGTTTTAAAGGGAAATCAGTGAAAAAGGCGGTAGTATATTAGAAAAAATATTAGAGTAGAACATACAGAATTGTAGTAAAATTCACCAAAATTGATATGGATTATCAACTCTATGTAAATTCTGTAAATTCAGATATTATATTGAATGACCAATCGGAAAATTCGAAAAATTCTTGGAATTTGCCAAATGAATGTAGCATGGACAATCAGAATGATGTATTTGATTGGACTTCAATTAAAATCGATGAGCAAGACAGGCATTTGAAAAAGAGAAAATTACCTGCAGATTTCGACGACAACAAAAAGAAACAAATTATTATTAAGGAACCAACTGCACATAATGTAAAGGACGACTTAAAGAAAAATATTCAACAGAGAGGTAAGTTTATTATTTCATTAATTACTATTACTAAAACAATAGGTGTTACACATATTAAAATTCAGCAAAGCTGTAAGTATATATTTGGATTTGGAATTCAGTGTTATATTGTGTAATTATAAAAAAAAAGGTATACCATCATTATTAAGTTAATTTTCCTAATGCTTAAATATTTAATGTTCAAGTTCAACAGAAATTAATTTTAAGAACTAAAATGGTAATTACTAAATTCTATCATTTACTAAATTAAATGCTTATTTAAAAAACTTGTACTGATATTATTTAATCTTATATTAATTACTGTTTGAGTTTGAGCATTTACATTCTCAAAATTTTTCCATAAGTAACGTTTGCATGTGCTAAGGGCATCAAGTAACCAGGATGGCAAATATATTATTTTTTTATAATGCATTAGATTAAAAATCATGGCATATGGTAAAATTCTTAATATAAAAATTATGTTCCACTTATGCTTAGTAATATGCAATTAATAGTCTAGGAATCTGTCGATTTCTTTGTTAAAATACACTAATATTGATACTATAAAGCGTAAATACATTTTTCGATTCTAAATCAATTATATTAAAAATTCTCTTACCTTTAGAGATAGGTTATTGCTATGTTAATTCCTGAAAGTAATTTCTACTTAACATATTTGAATATCATTTTATTGATGACCATTCCTAATTAACTGATGTAATGAAGCGAACTTTAAATAATTTTTATTAAAACTGGTTTAAACTGATTTGAGCTAGACAGGAATTCAAGAAAAATAAACATGCAGGAAAATGTTCTCATCGGGCAACCTTAATTTTTATCTTATTTTCAACCAACCTCATTAAATTTTTTCGTAATTCAAAACAGATTGATCAAACTAAATTTAAATAAACACAGTCTATACTTGAAAACAAGTCTGTACTGGACATATATTCTGAATTTTAGATTTATCTTAGTACATTTTATAATATAATATGGAATAACAAAGGATTGCCATTTGAATCTATCCTGGAAAGGGTGAATTGTTCTATGCACACATTAATTTACTTTTTGAATATAGTAGTTTTAGAGAATAGGAATATTTCGTACATATTTCGGTTAAAAATACCTCATTAAGTAACATTTTTACCTATAGGTAAACAGGTAAATTGTCCAGTAATAGATTTGCAAACAACATCTCGTTATAGACTTACCTAAGGATTTTAATTAATCAGTTAATTAATTTTAAACGCACATTTATTTAATTATTATAATTGACGAGCTTCTGTGCGACCCGTACTTAGTTATACTCTTACAAAATTAAATTCAAAAGCTAAATAATATTATTTATTACGACGTAACTTTTTTACGGTATAAAATATTTGGAATGATAACTTCTAACTATCAACAATGACATTTTATCGATTTGCATTCTGTTTATTTTTTACTTAACATAGTTAAATGATCTCAACGCATGTGTGATGCTACACATTCAATCATGAATAATTCCAGAGGTATAAAAGACTCCTACACAGGTATATTTTTATTTATATTTTCTGAGGGAAAACGTCACAAAACTGCAGTAGTTTCTTATTTAATTAATTGAATAATCAATGAATTAAAACGCTTAAATTTAATCGTATCGTTATCAGTAATGCTGTAGGTAATATAACATTTAAAATTCATCATTTAGTCAACATCCTGGGTCACCTTCTCCCACTGCTAAAATATGAAGATGCTGGGAACAAATTTTGAGCCAACGTTGAAATTTTGTGTAGGTAAAAGCGAATATATTTAATTCTGTAAATAATTAGATGCGTCAATTTTTGTTTCAATTGTATCTTTATCTCTTACACTTTTGATTCGTTTTGTTGATACAAAACCGTTGTTATCTAAATCTTTAAGGAATCAGCCAATGTAAAATCCTCTGCTACACGTGCATGTCTCCGTGTTTCCATCTTAACAACGTTAATTTAAGCGTTTTGCTCTCAGTACAGAAGTGTCGCATAATTGAAAAGGTCGCACAATCGTTGGAACGACTGACGTCAAGGCATGCATTTTTTACTCGAGGAAATTGATTATTTGTCCCCCTCAATGGCTTAAATTTGTTGAATAGATGGAGTTTCATTGTGGGTTTAAATTGATAGAAAAAACTACTGCGTTTCTTATATGCAACCGAATAATTTCTCCTGCGATTGGAATTAACGATACTCCGGAAAGGAGAATGAAATAATGAAAAGTTCTATAATGACTCACCCTGTAATAAAGCAACGTTTGTAATTTTTTTAACCTTTCACATCCTTTTTCTAAGGCAGTTTTAATTAAATGTGGGATTGTGTCAAAGCAAATTGGCATCACCAGCTTATTTCACACAAGAGTTTTTCATCTTTTTATTCGACTAAATATAATAATTCATTTTCTTTTATCTCTAATTATATTATGAGTATCCTCTGGTTAGCTCTCTATCAAGCTTCTTATATGTATCTTAATCCATATTTACTATTTTCAAATTCATACATTAGGACAAAAGAACTATTTTTACCATAATAACTCTCTTAATTCAACTACAAACAGAATTTTATTTCAGGAACGGTAAAAATGCAGCATTGGCAGGTAGAAGATTACACCGATTTGAATGCAGACATTGAAAACTCCTTAAACACCAGCGATCTGGTTGGTAATACTTACACCGTAAAGTAAGCACTATTGAGCGTCTTTCGCATTCAAATATTAATGTAATTTCCATTGTTTTCAGTGGTCAAATATTGGGAATGAACAATTTAACGGTGTTCAAGCAGGAAGCCCCTTCACCTACGTCGGGCGATGTGGCGATCTTACAAGTTGCGAAGAAAAACAGGCAAAGCCCGCCTAACCACCATGCTAACGTAGCAACAATCACTAGTACAATCGACGATAATTGCAATCAAAATATGTTCAACAACACCATTTCTCAATTGTTAAGCCAAGAGAATTTAGCTGGAATTCATAACGTTCTAGACAGTGAGTCTTATATTACTTAATATTTACATGTTTCTCAGTTTAAATATGGTATTAAACAAGGTGATTGTTTCAGATAATAACCTTTCTTCTCCCAATTCCCAGGACAGCTATTCCATATCATCGACTAATTACAATTTGATAGAAGACAGTCGATTTCAGTATGTCCTAGCTGCTGCCACTAGCATAGCTACTAAACAAAACGAGGATACTTTAACGTACTTAAACCAGGGCCAGAGCTATGAAATTAAGTTAAAGAAGCTCGGGGATTTGTCTTTCTATAGAGGAAAATTTCTTAAAGTTAGTAAAACCAATATGTATCAAATGTTACATTAACAATATCAAGTTGCAACTTATCTGCAGTGTAAACCATTTTATTAAAGATACATATTCTTTATTTTCAGTCGTACATCCGCATATGCTTCCACGAAAGGCGTCTTCAATACATGGAAAAAGAGCAAATGATATTATGGCAAAGCGCTAGGCCCGGCGACAGAATACTCGAGGCTGACATCCCCCTTTCTTACGGAGCTACTGACATCACTCAGCCTCCGAACGCTGTCAATGTAATTCATTTCAATTGGGATCCAACTAAGGAAGTAGGAGTTTACATTAAGGTAAACTCTTAGGCCCGTAGTCAGCGCCTCTCTTTAAGCGTTAATCGATCGTTTAGAGAGTCTCTAAGTCGTTGAATAACATAAATAATGTCCATAACAACAATGTACAAATGTGAAGTTAGTAGCGTGTCTATCTAGCTTAAAAAAAGCACTGATTACTGGTGGTAATGTTTAAATGTCAATTAGTTATAGTAAACACCTAATATATCTAAAAAGCGTTAAAAGTATAGAGTATATAGACTTGGTGAACTTATCAAATTGATTTGTTGAAAAAATCGATTTAAAATTTCTATACGAATGAGGCTTTCTGTACATAACTATACTAAATTATAATGCAGTCATAAATCCAACGTACTCTCTTCAAATATTTATTCCAAGAGACATTGCAAACACTTCGTGACTTACTTTTCGAATTTTACCAATAAACGAGCATTGTTGCGGAATATCGTTTGGCGATAATCGAGTTTCCTATAACACATTTCATGTTTTAGTAACCGTCTTTATCGTTTTTAACAGGTAAATTGCATCAGTACGGAGTTTACCGCGAAGAAGCACGGCGGCGAGAAAGGCGTACCGTTCCGCATTCAAATCGAAACGTACCAAAACAACGATAACATGCACGCCAACACGAACAAGAGATTGCACGCCGCCGCTTGCCAGATCAAGGTGTTCAAGCTGAAAGGGGCCGATAGGAAGCACAAGCAGGATCGGATGAAGATAATGAAGAGGCCGCCGTCCGAGCAAGAAAAATACCAGCCGAGCTACGAGTGTACTGTATTGAACGACGTAAGTATTCACGAAGGAAATTCAGTTCTTCCTTAGCTTGTATTTATCTACTGCTTGATGTAGGCTTCTTCTAGTTGCTTCCATTTCGTTCTATCTCTTGCAGTTCTCATTCATTGGTTTTCCCTGATCTGTTTGATGTCATCCATCCATCTTTTTCGTGGTCTACCTATTCCTCTTTTGATTATTAATTTTTCGCATATGATCCAATTATAACACTACAATAATGTGGCAAAACTTTAAATGGTTTACCATCTGTATCTTCTCCATTTGGAGAAGTAGAGATTTTATGAGTTAGAACCGTTTTTAGTGTAATGGGTTGCCTAATACCAAAATCAGGTGCAAAAGACCAAAATTAACGAGCCCTCTTTCCATTCTAGCATAGAAGGGGTCCTAATCTTGATGCTAGTGGATTTTTGGATTGGATAGTACGTTATATAGAAGTTATAGTATTTATACTGCATGTGTTAGACATTAATTTGGTCCAATGGAATGTTCATGAGTCTGATAAAACTTTACTTAGCACTCTTATGATCCTATGATATTTTTAAATTAGCTTAATAGCCTGTTGAACATATGATTAGAGTTAAAAAAATTATGTAGTAAATTATGTTGATTTTATAAATTTTTTCAGTTGCCGAACGATACAATAACGTCTCCACCTCTGTCACCTATGAGTAGTAATGACCAGAGCAGCGAATGGTGAGTAATTAACAGCATAATCATTTAAAAAGGAATTGTAAAGTATGTCTTTACATTCTTTACCGAAAGAGTCTATGAGTTAAATTGTATTATTCAGTTTTTCTTGCCTTGTCAATTCAGAGACTAGCCAGTGTTTTACATTGATAGCATGCTTCTTATTAAGCAGAACTTCTTATTAAATGCTTCTTGATGTTTCTCTTTGACTAATGAAGATTTTACCTCCAAGTATCTATATGGTAAAGATTTACATATGCTGTTATTAATGGTTCATTTTAGCACGTTTTTGTCCAGTAAAATTAGGAATGGAGCTTTATTTGCGACCTACTTAACAGCTCTTTCTAAAAATAGCCCCCTTTAAAAACGATGTACATACTATTAAATTCGTAGATTGAACTGAGAAATGGAGTTCTCTATTTAAACGGAATTATTCATTATTTTCGGTTCATACCGGCAACAATGCGGTCGGCGCGATAAGCGATCCGTCCCCGTTTTATTTTATTAGTGAGCGAAGGCGAAAGAGCGGTTTGAAAACACCGGGCAAGTAAATTTATTCGCTCGCGTTCAACCGCCTGAAACTGCTATAACCCGGAGAAACCAGATCGAACCGGTTTGCTCATGACATATCCGAATACATTTTGATTCGTAGTTTGTTTAGTGGCAATAATAGAGTTCGAATCGAAGGAGTTTAATGAAATTAAATCAGTTTTTAGTATGATTTTGCGTTAAAACAATTCGCAATTGAAGCAGTGCGTTGAAGTTGTGGTGCGAAATCGGACGTTGCGTTTAACTGTTAGTGGCCGTTGGGAAAGTCGAATGGTCCGGGAATGGTATCTGAAATTTTACTTTTTGATGCCACTTCACAAATTCGTATTCAAAATTATCATTTACATGAACTTATGGTGGTACAGGACATTTTGCTCAGATGACGGCAAGTTCAGCCTCTTAGGGGCTTGCAACAAAAGAGATTTGTATTTTTGTCACGGAAGAACGTCGCTGGCATTGATTTGAAAACGACATGGAAAATAATAACTATTTCTTATTAATACATACCATGACTGTAGTCCAGAGTGACGTTATAGTGCAGGCACAATTTTTTCACGCGTTTTCTGAAGATTTCGGACGCGCTAGATTGGTTGGGAAACGGATGAGTTTAAGGCCTCATCCCGGTTTGAAGAATTCCAGAAATAAGAGCGTTTTACAACGATTATATTCTCCCAATTTAAGGTGCTTGATGAAGAGAAAATCATTCAACGTGAGGCATCATTTGAGAGCCGTGCACGTGTATGTATTAAGTTTATTTACATACATTATGAGTTCTATTTTTATGATAATTTCATTCACTGCACTAATATAGCTTGATAAGTGTTGGCTAACTGCAATTTTACTTAAATAAAGACAAGAAAGACAATTAAATTTGAGAAATTTAAAGCTTCTTGCATGGTAAAGAATTCTACTGGGTGTCCTAGAAGGTCTTGACAAGTTACCACCACAAAATCCTTGTCTCAAAGGATCTTATCTAAATTTTGATTAATTATCACAATATTTTACCTATCAGTGTCTACACGAAAATATAATTTAATCATCTGTAATCATCCTTGACCAATTGTTTAATTTTTACTTGAAATTGGTTTTATTTTGTTTTTTTATGGAAGATTTTTTTATTTTGGTTCAGTAAATTCCCTTCACATAACATGTAATCATGATACTTATTTCCATTATTACAGCTTGTTAAAATGATATGGAAAATGTAGAAAACATGTCTCGTATACACTCAAGTTTCTCACATTTTTGTTTTTATTGCTCTTGTATAATACTTTATACTATACATATTTTATACGTTTTTTTTCAATACTATGAGAAACTTAGTTCAAACTTATCTGGCAAGAGTTTTAGCTTTTTCCACAATAAATTTATAATGTAGGTACAACAACATCCCAGAAATTTTTGTTATTTATTTTGAAACTCGAATACCTGATGTTCTATATTTGGCTGGTAATATTTGGCTTCAATTGAATGCGTTGAATGTGCAGCTAATTTTAGATACCGTTTTGTTGCAAGTAAACAGGATACTCGATTATTTAAATATTTTCTAATTTAACTTCGTTTATTCTAACAGCTTTATTGTCGAGTAATTACATCAAAGCGTCAAGTCTTTGTTTAGCGTTTCAATGCCATGAATTCGTTGGGTTAGATTTAATTATTCTATATTTTAATAATTTCGCTTATTGTAGGTACATTTTATATACATGGTATAGTCTAGAATAGCTCATAAACAGTGGCAATAAACTTCTGGGAAGAACATCTCTTATCAAGAAATGCACATTATTCAAATATTTGCTTTTTCCTTATTTTTGATTCCCACTGTAGTATGTGAAGGATTTTTTTTGTCTCAGATATCTTGGTAGGAAATAATCTAAAAAATTTAAGTAGGAATTTCTTATTTATTTAATGGAAGGAAAGGTGTGTGTATGCCACTTAAGAATCTGCATAAATTGGATAACATATCAAAAACATTGCTAATGTTATCCAATTATTCGGAACTCATTGTGTATCCAAAATGATGTGATGTTATCGAACAATAAGCTAATAATAAACAGAAATCTCGTGTGAATGTTTTTCCGCGCAATAAAACGTGGAATTGTTAATAATATTTTCATTACAATATTATTTGTAAATGCTAAATTCCAAATGACACATTGTTAAAGGTTGGATATTGTTTCAAAATTTAGTAGAAATTAGAAACAGAAAAAATTAGTTTTGTTATCAATTTACTTAATCTCTTTTAGATAAATGTTTTTATAATATCGCTGATAATGAGTTAGATATTCTTCAATAAAGTAAATAGGATTTTAAAAATAGAATTAAATAAAAGAGGTGAAAATTAATTGGTTTGTAATGGATACCTAATAAGATTATTACACCATTTGTATGGATTTATGTCAAGTATCATTGATAAATTCTTATTGCAACCTTTAAGTGACTTTTTATTATAGTGTTATTGTAACCAATACCCACATTTGATGTTTAGAAACTACATACTACATATTTCTAAAAAGAAAGCTGATATAATTTATGTATAATACAAGGTACGATGGAGTACCACATCACCCCAAGCCTCAACCAATCAATTATTATTAATAAAAATTATTAAAAATAACCATTCTTTCATTATAGTAATTCCCCAAGCCAGAGACCCGTCCCTCAGAAGAACGACCCCGTGATAGCAGAAGTCCCGAAGGACATCGGCGTCGTCCAAGAATCATCGATTACTCCATCCCTCGAAAAACCGACTTCGATAAGCGTAAGTTTCACTAACAACATTTCCCCATTTCCGTATTTAACGCGCATTATATTTCCAGAATGTCATTCAATTATCACAAATTTCGACGCCGCAAGAAACGAAGGATTGGCTGGTGCAGAACCGATTCGAAAATTACTTGGACACGTTCGAGAAATTCTCTGGCGACGACATGCTGAGAATGTCCAGGGACGATCTCAGGCAGATATGCGGAAACGCTGATGGAATCAGGCTGCATAACGCTATACATCTTAAGTGAGTACATTTAACGTTCATTATCGTGTATTAATAGCTAATTAATACAAACTCATTGCTAAATGTACTAATGGTTTGTAGGACGATAACGCCGAAGTTGAAATTGTACGTTTGTCAAGAGAATTCGACGGTGTTCAACGCCGTGTTTCTGTCGTCTTACAGCAGCTTGGAATTGCTGCAGAAATTGTCGAAATTAGTTGGCCTCGGTGAGAATCAGGTGAGGAATGTTTACTTGGAAGGTCCGCAGTCCATTCATATCAAGCTCAACGAGGACGTGTTGAAGCACATTAAGGAGGAGGCTATGTTTACCTTGCAGATTATTTCGCATGAGTGTAACGGATACATTCTATTATTAAAACGCACTGTGATGTGAGGTGCAAATTGTTTTCAAATTTTTTTAATTATTGGTTCGGTATACAGTATACCAAAAAATCATGAATACATTTGGAGTATTATGAAATATATTTTAGTATTTGAGGTGAGGTGGTTGGTTTTGGTTAATTGTAAAAATGTTTATAAATATTTGCAACGTAATTTTGTAAGAATTGGAAATTTTTTATAAGGGATTTTATCAATTATTCTCGAGGATGGAGTTTTCTTTCTTTTTATCACAAATATGCTTGTAAGAGAAGAATCAATATTTTCTCTTATTTAGATGGTTTTTTTATAGTTTATATTTTTGAAAAGGTAGATTTATTAGTGCCTTATGTATATCAATCAATGTGCCTTAAATGTTAGGCTCTTATTAAAAATTAATAATAAAACATGTACGATATTATCGTACCTACTCTAATTTTTTAGAAGACACGTGTATAATTATAACTTTTGTAGTACATATTGTATTAAATTCCATACAGAGTTAATTACATTTTGAGGGCAATTCCGCGAAAGTTAAAAGCGTTTTTGTTATTAATTTTTGTTTGTAAGCTAAACTAGTGCCTAGGAATTGTCCCTTTTGCTTTGTTTAGAAAAAAAAATTCTAGAACTCTTAGGCTAACTAAGTATCACCCGAGTTTTCATTTTTACTTTAATTTTTCAATATATTGAGGACATGAATATTTCAAATTTGGAAAAAACCCATAACTTTTGAGGATTCTTCCAATTTTGATACTTCCATTGTTTTAAAAGATAATTTATCTTGATACTCTTGAAATAAGTGATGCAATTTTTATTAATTAAGTGAACAATTTCGTTGCGTAAATTAGTAAGAATCTAAGGTAATATTATTTAAAAATATTTTAATTTTCCTATGCGTTGGTTCATTTGGCAGCATATTGTTGAAACTATTTACACATTATATTAGTAGTATTGATACTTCAAATTTCAAAATATTAATTCTTGGATTTTATTTTTCTATACCTTTATTATTTTGTTGGCGAATCTATTTTGGAAATTGAAGTATCTATCGGTTGATTTAGTCAAAAGTGATATTTTTAGTTATTAAGAAATTATTGTATTATAGCCATTGTTGCGTTAAAAATGCATTGCACATTATCTGTTTATATTATGAGGCACAACGAGTGGCTGTTAAAAATTATATTATATAGTATATATGAACTGCTATTTTATTTTTGCACTTTTTAAGTTAGATGTGCTTTAATAAAAGCATTAATTGGTCTATTGACATGTCACAAATTTTAAGAAATTTAGAAGAAAATTAGGGAATAATCACTTTAGAGAAAAATCCATAGCGAATAAAAATATTAAAAACAATAGTTTATTGGAACAAAAATGATATAAATTCAAAGTTTTAAACAAATACTAATTGTAAATCTGGCTTTTTTTCATTAAGCCTACTTTTAAATATTCTATGGCTCATATTCAGCGCCTCTCTTTAAAGTTCTCTAACAATTTGACATTTTTACTTTGTTGTGGAGTTATTATGGACTTTGTTAAGACTTAGAGTCACTCTAAACCCGTCTTTAACTTTGGCCTCTGTCTATATCTTAATTTTATACGAGTATGTACGAATTTATTTACAGTGCATATAGTAGATATTTCTACTCAATCTTGCCCGAACTACCCATGCTCATAGTTTACACATTTTTAAGTATACAATGAAATTCCAAAGGCAATTTACAAAACTCTGTTTTCAAAGACTCCGCATGCTCTGAGAATCCCCTGAAATCTACTTTATGCACCACCTTACGCAACTGATCGACAACCGCTTTGTAAAATAGCGGAAACAATTTCAAAAGGTTGAAAAACGCCCTGAGGCCGATATTTAGCAACACCTCATAATCTATCCTCCCCGTGAACTGCTTTCCCTTGTACTTATTCACCCGCAACAGCACCTTCCGACTGAAATTCTGCACGGTACTCACCACTATTCGGTGCAAAGAAGCCCCGCAAACCCCCACATCCCCGAAAAACCCCGACACCGCCTGCACGGCGAAATGGAACTTGAAAGCCATCATGCTCATCCCTCGGAAGTAATTACCCAGCACCGCGATCTCCCCGTTAATCTCAGTGCTAATGTAAAGCGGCCGAAAGTAGTTCACGCTGTTCTTGAAGATCAAGCTCGACCTGATCACCAAAGCCTTGCGCCCCGTCAGCGACTTCCGCTTGAACTTCGCGATCTTCGACTGGTTCCAATACTTGAAGTTGTACCGCAGCCCGTCGGCCTCGTAAAACTTCCCGATTTGCAGCCTGCGCAGGTCCAAGACGTGCCCGAGGAACACCAAGGAGCTCCCGTCGAGGGACAGCGACCCGGCCCTCTGGGTCTTGGACGCGTTCACGGGCAACACTCGCTTCAGGTCGCTCTCGAAGCGCTCCACGTCCGAGCGCGAGTCGGAGCAGTAGAAGAAGTCGTCGACGGAGCGCACGTAGGCGTACTTCTTCGCGTGCTCGGACTCCACGTGGCTGATGTAGAGGTCGCAGAGGGCCGAGGACAGGCGGTCGCCTTGCAGCAGGCCGTGGTTCCACCGGTACACTCGCCGCCTGTACTGGATGTGCTGCTGGAGTACGTGGTTGACCAGGAAATGGCGATCGCTGAGGATCAGGTCGCTGGTGTTTATTATGCCGATGAGCTTGGTGATGTCGACGTTGCCGAAGGCGTCTTTGATGTCCAGTTTGACGCCGAATAATTGCTCGCGCTTCGTTCTTTCGAGCCAGTAGTCGTGGAGGGTGGGCCGCTGGCTCAGTTGCTCGGCCAGTTGGCGGATTTTGATGGAGTAATTTCTGTAGGTTTTTTTTTGGTTTTTGTCGGTTCTCCATAGGGACATGATAGGACGGTAATTCGGTTGTGATAAGTCGTGTTTTGGGTAAAGTATTAACGTCCCACGCGGCTTAATGGACGAATCCACTTCGATCAAGTGGCCTGCCTTTAGCAATTTATTGTAAACTGAGTCCTGAAAAAGAAACCGCTAAAATTGTACAAATTGCTGAATAATTTGTTTTTACCTTTTTTATATGCATTATTTGCTTCTAGCCCAATGTTGCACATTTTTATTTATGAGTAAAGAGAGGATAAATGCAACATTTGCTAATATCTAACGGTTTGTCAAGTTTTTGCATAATTGGATTTGCATTTTGGAAAAAATTGCATCTTTTAGCATATAATGTAGATATTTATGTACTGACTACTTTTTGTTTATACATTCAATTTGATAAATTTTAATCATTTTACAGGCAGTTTGAAAAGATAAAATTTACTTAAAATTTAATTTAGAAAAAAATTTACAATATCTTAGGTATAAAACTTTTATTCATAGTTCAGGTATTTTGCATAATTTTGATATTTTTTTGAAAATCAACTCAAATTTTTGATATTTTTTTGAAAATTATTGCATATTTTTAAATAAATCGTTGCATAACAACATGCATAACTCCAGCTCTATTAATTTATTCTTAATCAGAGATTTGAGTTCTCAGCTCATTGTGACCCTCAATCAAAAATTGCACAAAAAACTTACCTGAAACTTGTTCCACTTATTTTTGGGATAAAACCTAACCGCATTAGAATGGCAAACTTTAACGAATTTGAAGAAATGCCGGATTAACGGCTTCACGATGTGATCCAGAACCCATACAATCACTTGCAGAAGGGCTTTATATTTGCTCTTCACATCGTTAAATTGCCGCAGCCAAACTACAGCGTCTAGGTCGTATGTTCTAAAAGCATCCAGGAAGAAGTACTCGTCTTTGGCTTGCTTTAGAACTCTATTTACGACGAAATTAAAGCGTCTTCTATTTAATTTCGTCCCGAAAAATTCGAACGGGATTATCTACAAAAAAATGACTGTTTCATCACCTTGCCAGTACTTATGGTGAGTAGTTGGTACACAAATTAGAAAGGAGCAGGAATGTGGACTATACTAAAAATAGCCTTATAAAATAAAATTTAAAAAATAATATAAAAAATAAATTTAAGAAATTTAAAAAATAAAATTAACTCTTTCGTATATTCAAATAATAAGTTATAATATATTGTCTTGACAGGAGATTTAATAGGCAGCAAATCTATCTCTTCCAAAGCCTCGAATGATATTGAAACAAGTTCAATCTTGTTGGAGATATTGTGGTGGGGATTCTAGTATACTACTAACTACTACTGGTTGTAAAAAGTGTAGTGAAATTAATAGCAAGTATAATTTACCTCATCAATCCATTTCGTTACATTGTCGATTTTATCAGTGTTCACATCGTACCAAGACTTCCGTAAAAATATTTTGATATTTTTCTGGATCCTCTGAACTATTTTATCCAAAGTAGAACAAGGCGGTAAGCGTTTATAAATCTCTGCCAACGCCTTGCGCCTCTTTCTATTGCTGTTCCGATGATTATACGCAATTGATAAAGGGTATAAGGAAGGTTGCAACCACCTCATATTCAATAATTATCTTACTATCACTGAGCATTTACTGGACAATCGCACCGCCAACCGACAACGGCAACGGCGAAAAAGCACGTGCGAACAAGATTGATGATTTCGATTTGAAGGCATTCGGAGTTCGCCGGTTGGCGAAGCCGGAGTTTGCGCTGGAGAAATCCCCGAAGAGGGGACGCCTCTCGCTCGCGCTCGGCCGCTCGACGCTCGCCGGATTGAAGCCTAGATCGACTCTCATGTAAACGCGGATCGAGTTCAAATCGGGTTGACTCGACTCGCTACCGACTTAATTCCATACATTTTGAAACCCAATTAAAAACGTTTAGATTCGTTTATATTGTAGGTATTCCTAACAAATCTTCATTATAAAGATATTAATAAAGGAATAGAATATAGAAATATTTATTGAAAACTTGGTGAATTTACCTAAGTATACATACGCTTGTAATTTTATATGAGATCTCGTGGATTGGTGCCTTATCCTGTAAATGAACAACTCGGAAATAACACTCTAGCACTAAAGCTAGAACTAAAAAATCTGATTTTATGTGATGTTAAAGAGATACATAATTATATTATAACGATGGCAGAACGTCTAATGTCTTCTTAAACACGTACTGTGCTGTAAATATCTCATCGGGAACGTCTCCCATGCGTGGTAACATTTGTTCTTGTTATGATAGCTCTCCTGTAAACTGGAACCCGGTCAGTTTTGAGACTGGGTGCTTCAGTGGTTGGCTTCTTAGTATACCATTGAGGCAGCGATTCTTGCAGTCGTTTTGCATCGAAGCTTTCGTCGTCTTCTATGGCAACTGGTTCTAGACTCAACGAAGTGTGCGATGTCTGGTTGGTTCTCGTTAGATTAGTTGGCAGCGGTATTTTCACGAAAAGAACATCGTCCTTCTTGTCGGATTCGTTCGTTATATGATACTGTATGTTCTTAAGATCGTTATTCTTTATGGTGTCTATTAAATTTTGTATAGCCGTGTATTTAGTAGTGTCGCTTTCAATGCGTGCTGATTTGGAAGTCGTTGCATTCGGTGGCATTTCCTTATGCAGGTATGATACTGGCCAATGTCTAGGCTCTCCAACTCCACCTGAAAATTGAACTTTGCGTTTTAATATATTTAGCATAAAATATCTGTTAGTTAAGTAGTAATTATACTTGCCTGATGGTTCTAGAAATTGTTCATTGAATAGCTTTTCGTACTCGTCCAGACTTGGAGAGGGTACTGGATGTGGGGGATAACCTGGAGCCCTGTCGGGTCTAAATAATGGTCTACCCCACTTCTTGCGCTCCGGGTTTGCTTCAAAAGGCTTTCTATCCGTCAAATATGGATAATAGCGATCATTGCATTTTCTCCATTGCGTTCTCTCTGGCCCAACATAACACCTACATAAAAATCACATACATTATAGCAGAAAATTTACAATTTATAGCGAATCTCAAGTTACCAAAGATAAGGATAACCGCTGGATGCTCCACATTGGTGGTCTGGCCTGCAACAGTAATCCCAAGAGCCGTGTACGCCGCCCTCGAGTTCGCAGAACCAGAAACCAGCCTCGCGATTTTCCTGGCATCGAGCTCCTCTTTTGCAGGGCCATCCGCTGACACTGTAGACTCTCCACGTGTCCAATGCATGAGGTAAATCTGCAAATACGTTTGTATTTGGTTGCTCAATAGATCAATTTTGGAAAGCCATTCTTAGGCTTCACTGTATACTTACAATTTCTATCGTATAGTCCACTGGTAATTTGATTGGTTCGTAAATGATCATCTCCTAGTAAAACGCAGTCTGGATTGTAATTGTCCCAAGCGAATAATAGCGAATGCGGGTCGTAGACGTAATCTACTTTGGGCAGCAAATCTCTTTGGTAAATATCGGAAAGGTCGCAATTAGGGGCGACTCCTGGATTTCTGCTTCTGGAAAACGATTTTAGGTGTTCACTATTGCGTTGAATTCATAATATTTCAGCGGGAAATTCACCTGAAGCTAAACGACATGCACTGAAAGAGAGTTTCTTGTCTAGCCTTCGAGCATTCTTCTTTGCAATGAATTTCAGAGGCTACTCGCACTGATTTTTTGATGGCTTGAGGCAACAGTCGAGCTGGAGATCCAAAGCCGATGTAACAAACTAATATAGATAAAATTTAAAAAAATACAATTATTCCTCTTTATTATTTAACACTTCTATTATTACTCACGTTGATCAGGATCGAGTACAGGTTTATGCTCGTGATGACCTCTAATTCCGAAATGGCTGGACTCGCAACCGTGCCCGAAACTTCCCCTTTCGTAAATTTCGAAACCTGGTTCTAGTAGAAAATGAATTCTGGGGTTCAATTCGTAGTAAGGCCAGTCAGTTAATTGGCAATTATCTATCAATCCTCCTGATATGTGGGGCCCATATCTAGAACATTAATTTTGCCCTTTAGTAGAGAATCATAGTATTGGTTTAAATTTTACCTGTAACTGTACGCTCTGCAAGTGAATTTTCTGGATTTCAAGCATTCTACTTGGCAGTCTACTATTGAATTGGCTTGCAATGAATCTCTCACTATTTTATCGTGTAAACGCTCACCGCTTCTGACACGCCAAAAACAATCTAAAAAAGGCAATTAAAGATAGACTAATAATGCGAATCAAGGTCATTATCCTCCTTCCCTAATACTAAAGGAGTTCTTTGTAACTCAAGGACTTAATTGTCCATGCTGCAGCGCAGAGATATAACCTTGTTTCCCAATGTAATAAAGATAGTTTATCTATGCTAGAAACTCACCACTGCTTTCTTTGCTCTCAACAATTGATGGCACACATCTAATTCTGTTGTTCATGGTGTACACATCGAAATCCCTGTCTGGTTCCAAATCAGTGTAGTGATCGAGCTCCTTGTAATCTACGTTGCTCAGATAGCAGTTATCCGTAGGCTCGGGTATAGTAGTGGTGTATCTTAAAATAAAGCAGTTAGAATGCAACAAATCTTTCGATTTTTACTCACCGAAAGGCATAGGAAGCGCACGGGAAATCCTTTTCTTTGAAACACAACATCTCGCATTCGTAGATGTTTGGAACAGCAAAGTATTTTTTCACTATTCTCTTGTGCAATTTGAATCCCGCGACGCTCCTTAAGGAACATTCTGAAAAATACTGCAGAGTTAGAATCATTTTGCAGCTACCTATTTACATGTTAAATAGATTTTTATTTACCGTCTTGTAAGTAGCTGTAATCAGGCCTCCTATGCTCAACAGGTAAAACAGCACTATCAGTATCAGGCACAGCTAGAACAACCCCGCTTTCAAAAAGCTTAGGGCCTGCCAAGGGACTGCCGATTTCGGGAGGCTTTAGACCGGGATCGGGCGGTAAGTACCCGCCCGCCCCGTAACTGTTAACCCCCCAATAGCTAAAATTATCTTTGTATCTATGATAGAGGCCCCAGTCGTTGGGAGCGTCTTTTCTGGGCGGCAAATACGAGTTCGAATTCAAACCGTAATTCTCGCCGTACCGTCGATTATGGTACTGAGCTTTCGGGTGTCTGTGGTACTCGATGGAGGGAAATGAATGGAACGGGTTTTGATCGTATGGAGGAAGCAATGAGGGGACGGGACCGCCTGAATGCCTTCGATTTTCAAATCTGTCGCGTTCGTTATAAAAATGATTGATTTGAGGGAGGTATGAGTAATCTGAAACAAAAAGAAAATACCTCAAATTGCTTGTTTAATTCCGAAATTAGTAAGTATTACAATTCGTTGCATTAAGTTAATCGTAGCATAAGTAAAAGTAGTATATTATTGAGTTCATTTATGTGGGTAATTTCACACACAGTACGTCCCAAATTATGTTATCAGAAAGATATTTACCTCCTCTTCTTTTACCAGGTGGTCTGTTATTGTAATCGTACGAATGGGTATCGTATCTCCGGTCTATTGGAGGCCTTGGTGGTCTGTGGTAGTCATTTCTCCACGGATCTGGTGGTATATACCGTTCCGGAATAAACGGTCTTTCAGGACCTAAAAAAATCACAATCTTAGCTCACAATCACAAGACTTTTATGATCAATCTTACCATTATAGTCGTACCTCCTGTTAACCCAAGGGTCTCTCGCACCGTACGGTTTATTATCCCTGATTCCGTGTCTGTAATCGTCGTAATCGTTATATCCGTTGCTGAAACGATCGTAATTATTGTAACCCGGGCGCTGTTTGCAATTCAAAGCTGCCGCGTTTCGGTCCCGTTCGTAATAATCGTAGTCGGGATCGGGATAACTGTCCCGATAGACGTCGATTCTCGATAAAGGCACGCTCAACAGTTCGCAATCTCCTTTTCCTCTGCCCGAAGGATCCAATCTGAAAAAGAAACAGTTCTTTCTATATCTACAGTTAATGGTAAAGAAAATTAGCTAAAATTGTTTATGTAATTTAAATTGAACAAGGTGAAGTGTGTGGAAGTTTACAAGCGTTTTTAATGACCCTATACAATCAACGAAAATTAATAATTGCGTATTCTCTTTAACCTAATAATCATTATTTGTCGAAATTTTCTTAATGAGAAGAGATATTTCGGATTGATAGGCCGCTCTCAACAATAGTAACGTAATTATTGCCTTCAAGGAGACGCCTAGTTTGCATTCAGAATGATCACACATGGTGAGATTTTCTCACCAATTTTTGATTATTTTATGCTTAAAATGTTCATTACAACGACAAGATTTCTAAACGAATCTTCGCTAAAGTCAAGGATAAAAAATACATTTTCTTATATACGAAAACATTTTCGCATAACAATAATATTGTACCGATTTGTTCTCTAATAAAACAGAGTTGGACGAGCACTGATGTGATTGAGAAGGGTTGTATTTATTATTATAATTCTTCATTACACGAACTCACCTGTAATTGAATCCCTCGCAAATAAATAATTTCTCTTCAGCGCATTCAGATTGGCAATCTTCTACAGTCTCACACGCGAGTGCTCTTCTAACTAATCCGCGCGAAATCCGTTTTCCTGCGAGAACGCGCCTGAAACAAGCTGAAAAAGTCGATCTTATCAAACTCTTCAACGAATCCTAATTTTATTAGGAGCGATAAAATCAATGCACAAAAAAAAGATTACAATGCGGAAACCTATTAATTTATTTCTTGTTACATTTGCATGTGATCGTACCTTTCGCATCCTCGACAATTATGATGGTACTTTGCGTGTGAGAGAAGTATCCAATAAAAAATATCACAGAAATATGAAGCACTTTCATTTTCGAAGAATTTCCCTCAGGTTATGAAGCTCCTTTTCGGTCCCATATTAAACGAATACTTGAGGATAACACTTCACAATATCGGTTGAAAACGAACGCGTAAAAGGAACTGAATGAAAAAATTGAAATCAACGCAAAGGATCGACCGTTTCGATGTAACTGAACGTTAAAACAATGGGAGTATTAGCAATATTGTTCGTTTGAAAAAATGCGCGAAGAGATATGAGCTCGCCAGTGGGAAACCAGCGGTAATTCTTACTTTTTATGCATTTATAACCAAGGATGTGCTCGCCTATTTGACAGAATTGTAAATTTGGTCTCCCTCTACTTTAGTTTTTGGCCTGAGGTGCGGTCAGTACAGAGAGATTCAATTATTCAAATTTAATCAGAATATTTATCTACAGAACACTTAATTTGAAAAAAGGGGGTGCGGAGTATAAACTTATCACTCCCTTACAAATGATCTCTTCTGCAGGACGGAAATTTGATCCTTAAATTAACAATTATAAAATTCAATAAACAAGTATTGTAAAATGACTCTAAAAATGATAAAATTATAACACATAAATTTGAGTTAAATAATTCATCCTGTAAATTAATCGATGACTATTGAAGTGAAATTGAGGTTTTCATAAAAGCTGCAAAATAAAATGAGTAAACTGTTAACAACCGTAGTATTGCATTTATAGTATTTTACGTAATTCCGTTTTAAAGGAGAGGTCTTCATTCTCAAATAGTAAATATAGAGCGGATTTCCCATTCATACCTTTCGAATATCTTTTCAACTTTTGATTGTTCGAATTCTAGCTCCAGTGGCAGCAAAACGTTCCCTAATTGCTGAATTTTTGACCATATTTTAAACACTTTTCCAAGGCAAAATTTTCCCTCAATATTTTACCTTCTTAATTACTTATACTTCTTCATCCACAATATTTTTTATCACCTTCAAAGAAACGATTAATAAACGGGACGGTTCCATCAGTTCCACCACTGGCTGAAATTTTAACAATAAACTTGTGGGAATCGGCTGGATTATTTGCATAATAGTAGATATTCAATGCACCGATTGGTAGTCAATTCGGTCGTTTCAACAGCTATTTGTACCAGCCGTTTGGATTTGTTTTTTATCATGCTCATGAAATTTGATGCATTTGGAATCCTTAAACCGAAAATAGAGGCAAAAACTACCAGCGCGCAGTCGACCGAAGTAAAAAAATTCAAGGTTGACAAGGATGATCACAAAACTAATTGAGCAATTATGTTGATCCGTTTCCTTGAAATTAGAGTAATTTGTATTTCCCAATAATTTGTCTTAAGTAGATAAATCTCTGTTACTTTATGATTATTTTGCATTAAATCAGTGCTCCGGGTTGGCAGTGATGAATATTGCAATCATTTGTTATGGAGGTATAAATGCAACGAATTTTATGTGCAAAATTATTATTGTTTGTTAATGAATTTTCGTTAATTATGATTAGATATGATTATTTAGGTGCAAAAACTCAAGCGTATAAAATTGGTGAAATAATATTTTTTTTGGCAATCAGATCATCAATAACACCTTTTTTTGCCAATTCCTCGAAAGACCTTGCTTCTTAATAATATCCTTGGCCTAATACCTTTTTTTAAATTATATCATCTTCTATTTTACCGACAATGGTTTTAATGATGTCATTATTAAAACCGATTTAAATGTTTATTAGAATCTAACAATAACAGTAATTTTAGTTTTTTTCCATTTATTTGTTATTTGTAGAATAAATAATTGCCGTTTGATCTGAGATCCTACAGAAAATCATTTTAAAATATAATCAAAAGATCTAGATGAAAATGTGAAAATATGATCCCATTTGACCCCCTCAATATTCCTCCAATTCCCCTAAAAAAATATGAGAACAAATTCCCATTTCTCCTCCAACTTTCTCTAAACTAACAAATTGCCCGTTGTTCTAATTTGATCAATAACTGGCGCAGCTTTATTTATGGCAGTAGTCCCCATTGTTTTTCAGATTATGAAATGTTCTCATTGTTACACCGTTCCTCCGCTGCTTTTACACGGCTTTTAATCATCCCAATGACAGTGAATGATGCATTTTATTACGTCATGCGATGAAGATCTTGAAAGCAACAAAAGCTGAAGGCTGTTTTTCAGATTACAACAATGGTCACTTATTGTTGTTAACGTGCATAACTAATTAAAATGCGTTAGTTTTTCCTATTATTGCATGGGCTAACCAAACGATACCATTTCAATAACTCCCCTACTATTTATTGTTGCATTAATTTAATAGTTTTTCTTATAAAATGAGTAAAGAAGATAATTTATTTAATTACTAGAAAGGGTGAAGAATCAACATGGTGAAGAATAATAAGAATTAGGGAAAAGTAGAAGAGGAAATTATAACTGATATTAAATGTAATAAAATTTCACCTTACCTTTATCAGTAATTTCAGTTATTATTGACGTTATGTGTACCCCTTTGGATCCAATAGTATGCCTTATTATTGGTTTCGAAGATACTTTATTATCATTCTGGGTAACATGGTCCACTCTTTTCGGAGGGTTTTCATATAGCCTGTCAGTCTGAGGATGTTTATCAGATTCATGAGTGGAAAAATGTGGATTTTCATTTACTGGTTTCGAGGGACCGTTGAATTCGTACACAGAATTCTGTGGAAATGGTACCCTATTGTTATTATGTTTGTATCCCACACTTGGTGGTTTGTAATAGTAATCTGGATGCGGGATAACCGACCCGTATTTTTCTGGAAGCGGGTAGAAATGGTGACTAGACTGCCACCTATCTCTATACCTACAAATAAAGCACCACTAATTTATCAATTCAAAAATTAAAGAAGCTATATAGATAACTAAATAGAACATTTCCATACCTATCCTTATAATGCACTCTGTTATCATTATGCGAGTAATCATATCTATCAACATCTGCATACTCAAAGGGGCCATAAGGCCTCGAATCTTCCGCAATCCCATTGTAGTTGTTCGCGTAGCTATCGGGGCGAAAATTGTTGTAAAATTCGTGATGATTGTACCAATATGGCAGGGTGTCCGTGCCAAAGTTGTAATCATTTTGGTGCGCTCCAGCGACGAGAATTCCATGCGTTGGATCGAGTACGCTCTGGGGCCCTGCGGCTACACTCACAATCGTGTGCACGTTGTGGATTTCTTCGTTGTTTTTATTAGTGGATGATTGTGGATTCGGTTGATTTGATGAATCGTGAGTGCTGATGTGGTCTGCTACATGGCCTGTAAATTGTTGTAGGTGTTTATAAATTTAATAATGACTTTTTCTAGTGCAATATATGCATATTTATCTTAAAAAATAATGAATAAAGTGTATACCTTACCCAAAGTAGTGGGTTTTGTAGGTGAATGTATGTTATGCTCGGGATGCTTGTGATCCGAAGGCTCGTTAACTAGAGTACATCCAAACTTTTTTATATACAGATCAAAGTCTGTGTCGATAATTGTTCCAATAGGTTTCAAATCAACAGTTTCTTTAATGGCTTTATTGCTTAATTCGCAGGTGGCGTTCCCTTTCGATGATATTCTAAATAAAAATGCTGCATTAGTACCAAACTAATCAATTTCACCCTGCAATAAAGGGATACTTACCCGAAAGAAAATGCTTTACAATTAGACTTTTCTTCTGAACAAGCTTTTTTGCATTCTGTTACAGTTTTGTAAGGAAACGATTTGTATGTATCATTTGTGTTTATTCTTTGTCCTATTGCCAATCTTTCATAACAATCTGAAAAAAATAGTAGATACAATACTTTTTTACATATAAAAATTATATCATAACCACTTATTAAAAGCAATTTAATGAGTTCTTCAACAATAAATATATATTTTTTACATTCTAATAAGTACCTAAGTAGATACTACATACCAATTAAATCTAGCTATAAAAAAATATTGATTGACATACCTACAGTCGAAAAGTATAGAAGTTAAGTTAGCCAATTTAATACTACAAATCAAAAGCCTCAGGCGCAGTTAATTAAAAAAATAAAACGTGAAGTTCGTTAACATTTTCAGTGAACTTGGACCGCATTTTTGATTACAGTTAGATAAATAAATTAAATTAATAGAATTTTTGTGGCATTATTCTTAATTTAAAACATATACTAGGTAAACTTACCCATCGAAATAACCCTTAATTCATTATCGAAATTCAAAGCACCGACGATTCCCAAAATAGCCAAACTCATTTTCAAACAAATAAACATTTTTTTAGCCGATTAATTCTCCTAACATTCGATTGTTATATCGGAAAACAAACGATTGAACTACCTTCGATTGTTTGATTTCAAGCCCATTTCTTGCAACACAGGACACTGCGTATTAGCGAACAGAACTAACGAGCTTACAATCAAGAATGAAGGATTTGAAGACAGTCAAAAGCCGGTTAAGAGCCTTCGAGTTTGTTGTCTTTCGTAGGATACCAGCCGGACGGCGTGTTTTATAATTATATGCTAAAGAAGTTGAGTTTTAAACATAGAAATTAGTCTTGGGGATATACTAAACTTTTCATTTATTGCGATTATCGTCGAAAATATTAGTATATGGTAATTTGATAGCGATCCAATAAATTAAATTGTATGATAATGTATTTAGCATATTACTGTAAAATAGAATGAAGTTAATTTAGTGTTGAAAGACTTTTAATTTAACTGGAATACACTAAATTAAATTGAAGTAAGCTTAATAATGCAAAGCACCTTGTAAAAGCAATTCTTAATGAAAAAATCCTTAAAGGAATATTCTCACATAATTTCTGAAGTGTAAATATTCGCATAATTAAAAAATTAACTGACCTGAACTGTTTGGTAATTTAATATAAAAAACGTTTCCTACTTGAGTCATTGTTTAAATATATTTCATTGTGGCAACTTCTCCAAAAATGGCAATAAAATGAAGAATAAAAAGATTGATTAAGAGATGTTTAATTGAATATTAAAGGGAATGAAATATTAGGTATACAGCTCATTTCAAATCTTCTGTTTTCTTATTACAAATAATATATGTCTTTACAACGCTGCAGTGTGTTAGTACATGAAGTAAATACGTATTTAATGTCAGTGATTAATTGGCGAACAACTTGCTCTTGCTGAGGGAATTATTCTCAACTTTATTTTTTATTAGTGCACACCTTGTCTTCGTGACTCTTTGCAGGAATTTTTCTCTTCTCACAGTCTGGTCTTTGTTCATTGGAATCAATGTGACCTTCTGGCTTACTTATAAAGTATTGCTTTATAATATAGGTAGATATTTTTAGGTATGTCTCTTTGATTGGGATTTCAATTAAAATAATAGAGCAATTTAGGGGATATAGAAAAAGGGTAGTAAATAAAATAAAATCTTGATTACAAAAAATATATATATATATATATAATTTCTACTGGTGCAGAAAACAACTGAATACATTTGTAAATATTTTTTTCACTGTATCTAAAAAATTGCACTTTAATTACAAAGAAAACCTACGGTAAATACAAAATATACAGTTAGGATTCTATAACTACAAAATACTTGTTTTGCGAGCAGTGCTAAAAAATATTAACAAAATTTATAATTTTAAAAATGACCAACAGAAATAAAATATGTAAACAAAAATGTGTTAGAAACTAGTTCAACTTTTCACCAGTAGTGAGAATCTAATAAATAAAAAATGTACAGTTTTTTTGTAATAAAGAAACAATTTTTATCGATTAATATTTAACAATAACTATTACCATTACCCCATGCCAACCCTCAATTTTACAAGAATGGCTATTTTACAATCATGTAACGCACAGAAATTCATAAATTATATTTATTCTTATTTTATATTCTTCTATACATTATAAAAAATTCTATCAAAAAAGTATTTATAGACGTAATATACCTATTAAAAACACTTAAAAAGTCGAAATCAACATTTCTACAAAATTCAAGTTTTTACAAAATTCTTAAAGTCAATTTATTTGTAGACATTAATAAAATTATAGAAAATATGATGCCTTACATGTCATAACGGGTTACAAATATTTATCAGCCTCACCATACTAACAAATAAATACCTATATCAAGAATCAAGCCTTATATATTAATAAAAAATGATAAAATTTAATCACTAATAGATCATCCTGGCACGTTCTATCATAAATATATTGCAGTCAAGAATTATTTTTTGGATTTAATAATTTTTCAAGCTGGGCTGATAAATATATCTAACTAAGCATATAGCCCACAAAATAAGTCAAGATATTAACTATTGTCAAAAGAACTTAATCCTAAATTATAGATAAAACTTCTATACAAAAAATGTTCATTCCAGAACAAATAACTCAAAATGTGATGTTATTTTCAAATTAAAAAAAAATGTTCTTAACACTGGGTTCAAGCGAACAAAAGTACACAAAATTGGTTTTTGACAACCGATAATATCTTCAAGAAAATCTATAATCTATAAATCTTAAAGTAGAACTATGTACTCTGGCATTTTAGAAAAAATATTACATAAACATGCAGCTGCACATTTAAGTAGTTATTGAACGTATGAAATAACGAATTTGAAAATGTTAAGGCTTTTTAGAGTAAATCTGATGGAAAATAAAAAAAATCCTAATTTAACGTAAAGTTTATTTCGCAACAATGAAATAGAAATTCGATCTTCAAATATTAATACAACAACAGTTTTTGAAACATTAGGTTCTTAAAGTGATAAAAAAATAACAAAGTAGTCACAATTTTAAATTTCTACATGCCTATTCATCAAGTTTACTGTAAAAAGTCGAATCAATTACATGAAATACAAACGCTTATATTTAGATATCTAATTACTTTAAAACATATTCGTATACTTTATTAAAAATTATTTTTGCTTGAAATGAAACGCCGAGTTAAGAATTCGCCTCGGCAAACTTCCAACTCGAATGAAATTTCAATTTTTAGGGTGGTTTGATTGCTACTTAAAAGGGTGGATATAAATAGGGTGGGTTAAAACGAGAAACATATTAACGTAAAAAGTGAGAAGTGTTAGAGCAAAAAATGCCGATAGTGTGGCAGGTTCAATTTGCTTTTTACCTCGATGTTTTAAACAGCAAATAGTGAATTTCTGAATATTTATTTATCAGTTTGTTGGGCAATTTAACATTTGAAGGGTAGCAGGGTAGTGAACTGGATTTTATCTCCATTGGTTATGAAATATTTTTTCAGGTAATGATCTGCAGATCTGTATTTTAATTATCGTTTTATTCAAGAGCAATGCGGCATCGCCTCCGAAATAAAACACGCACGTAGTGAAAACCGAGTTTAAATTTCTATTTCATAAATATTCTATATTCTATTCATATAATTTATACATATACATCTCTTTATATATAGTATTTTTATAAAACCATGTGTCACCAAGTAAAACTTAATTAAAAAGCACCGCGTTGAAAAATAGTAAAAACTTACCATTAAGCATACAGTCTTTCTATATTTTTATTGTAATTTAGCTAGAATAAATCTATAACTAAAGTGTCTCTTGAATATCTGAACCATTCAAAATAACATAAGGCTTGAACATACAAATTGTACTATATAAAATTCGCTTTTCGTAAGTACAAAATAATAAAGTTTAAGCCAATTAGAAGCGTCTCCTAATCTTAAACTAACCTTTATAGATTCCGAATATTATTGTATTTATAGCGCCAGCTAAAATCATTTTCGTACAATACAAAATGTAGTTGATCTCGAATTAAATCATTAACACAGCTCAATTTTAAATGGTACAATATTCAATATGTATACAATACGGATTCCCTCGTAATTCACCAAAAAAAAAATCCCTTACTTTTGTTACATAAGTACAAGTTGGATTTTCTAACATTATTTTTTTAGCTTACATGAATATAAATTTTTGAGGCTTTTTTTGAGATACTCCTTGAAGAAGTGACTCTTATATACTTCTAAAATGATTCTTGGTAAGTGAAAATTTTGATGATAATTTCATGTGCAATTTAAACAGATTTACAAAAGAAGATTTGCATTTTTTGGCAAAACGGGGATGCCTAAATTACGTATATAAACGCAGTCTAAACTATTTATTTCAACTAAAATAAGTCCTTACTATTTAATAACAGGGTGGCCAAAACGTTATATAGGTATCAATAGTGTATAACTTTAATTCTTATGTGTAGAATAGCGTGTTATGTTAAAAGTGGCAGATATTATAATGTAAATGCGCGTCAATTTAAAAAATCGCAAAACTTATATTTGTCAAATAAATGAGCACCTAGCTTGCAGAACTTTGCGTTCTCTTCGTTTTCAGTCGACACCTCAAGAGGTCCTCGATACTAATCCAACCTTTCTCTCCATTGCTGCGTTAAATTCAATATATCTCGATTACTGATGGTAATATTAAGATAAATCAGTCTTTTGTGTACTTGTGCAGGTTATTTTTAATCACAAGTAAATCGTTTTTATTCAAGATTTTCGCTATGCTATTCATGTTTGATGATATTGTTAAAATGGCTCTAATGATTTGAAGAAATGTTTTAATGATTTTAATGAATAATGACGTGTTTTATTTTGTGGAGGTGTATTTATAATAAATAATAATGAAGAAATTGTCATGCCAATGAAGTTGTGGCTCTTGAGATGCCCTGAAAACGTGTCAACGAAAATAAAAAATGTAAGTTGTACTTTTAAATCAGGGCCTGGTTTCGATAAACTTTGCAATTCTTTAAACGAATCCTTAGAGATCTGCGTTTATTTGTTAAAATTTTATGTCGCAACAATAAATTTTCACCTTTTAATAACGAAAATTATACTTTAATATTATTTATGTATTAAGGCCGATATACATCTTTCAGTTAAGAAGGAATCTGAAAACGAAAGGTCATTCGTTACAAGAGATCGCACGGGGCCCGGCGAGTGGGACTTACAGTAGCTACCCTAGGCTGCCGTTGAGACAGGCTCGATCGGAGTTACAGCTTCAACTGTCGACGCTGAACAACTCCTTGTGGAGCGCCGGGAATTCGAGATGCGGCGCCGACCTCTTCAGTTTACCTAACGCGTCCATGTGCAGCATACTGATTTCCCTGCAAAAATATCCAACCGTAAAAATTACTCATTCATACCCCGAGAATTGCTATCTACACAAGTGTTGTTGAAAGAAGTTAGAGGGCACACGATAAATTGATTATTAGGCTCAACGAATTGCTCACTTTTAGAAGCATAAATTACTTTCTTAAGGACCCTACTTATTTAATTTTAGAGGCTCAAAAAATTTGGACTAGATAATATACAGATTGCTGCAAGTTTACAGGAAAAAGAAAGACTTATAATTTAACTCCCACTCCTCAGTTTCCCCTTAGTGAAGAATTTTGATTGGTTTGTCTAATGTGACAGTAGACGTCACATCCAATTAGAACTATTTGCGGGGTAGGGGAGGTAAATGTGGGCTGTCCAGATTGATTGCAACTTGCTCACTCTAACCACCGAGTAAATTTGCAGCAATCTGTATATAAGAAATCTTACCTCAGTGTTGGAATCTTGGTCAGCAGTGCATCACACACCGTGACATCGCCTTTAATCGGTAGGCTGTGATTTCGTTCTAGTTCTAACCGGAGAGCTCTGACGACGGCTTGGCTCAGTCGTCCTATCTCCCCTATGCCTTTCAGTCCGGGTCGATCTGGGGAAAAAATCGGGAAATCGCCAATTAAAAGGAGCGAAGGGTCGATCGGGTCGTTATCTGATTTCGTGGTCGATGAAGCGAAATTACCTGGAGATAACAGGACGCAGGCGGAGTACAAGGCCAGTTCGGATTCGGTCAGCTTCAGCTCCGCTATGCTTTTGGAGACTTCGAACACGCAGGTGACTAACTTCATTTCGGCCGTGTCGGAGGTGAAGAAGGCGTCCTGGGGCAGCATCGTGTCTCCGTATAAAACGCAGTTCTGAGAGAGATCCAGGTATCGGGACATTCTAATGATTGCCAACTCGAAGCTTCCTGCAAATCAAATACAAGCAAATCAGTATATTTAGGGTTCTAAGAATCTCTCTTAGAAGAGATTTGTATATGATATTCAACGTATATTTCTGGCAAAAAGATGAAAAATTCATTGGTTGAAAAATAATTGAAATACGTATGCATACATAGGTTGTGCAAAACAAAGTTAGATGCACGTCACTAATGTCGTCATATTTGCCAAGCATTGTGTCCAACTTTTAAAAATAAACACATAAAACAGATTAACCTTAATACCTACATAATTTAATTTAATATTAACAAGGGATGATAGAAAATGTTAAAAAGCAGAATTAAATAATCCAAGAAAAAAATATATTTTCAAAATTTATCGTTGATATACAAAATACAAAATTTTAGAAAATCCTTAGATTTTGTAAACTTTATAAAAGTTCGGCAACACTGTCTATTTGTGACGTAGTAAATTTATGGTGACGTGTACCTAACTTTGTTTTGCACAAACTATATGCTATATGACAATTATCTTGTGAATTTGAGATTGTTTTAGATTACAAGTGTTACTTGAGTAAACTTTTTAAACTGTTTTAAATTTTATAACCCTTTTTGAAATGCAGTTAAAACCTGGAAAAATAAATATTAATGTAATTACAAAAACCTTCAAGAAATTCTCAATAAATTTGTGAAAATTACCTTTAAATATACATACTTCACAAAGTAATTGTTTTAACTTTTGAAAACATTTGTAACATATTTGAAATTCCTTTTCAAAAATATTGATAAAAACACTTATTGCAAGTCATAAGCCAAATTTTAACAGCTCCTGAAATGCCAAACATTCTTTTAAAAAAACCAAGAAAAATTATAAAAAATCTATCCATAAAATACCCAGTAAAATAATAATTCAAATCACTGGTTCAATATAATAAAAAAAAAAGAATAGTATGCTGGTCTAATGGCAGACAACCTGATAAAAAATAAGAGACAAATCGAGCAGCTTTGTCGCGGCGGGGTCAACTCGTCGACCTACATAAATTCGCCTCATTATTTTTACAGTTATTAGAAACTGGTCTCAGCGCAATACGAACCTGCTTTAAGTAGGACGATCTGGTCGTCCTGCGACAATTTCATAAATCCAGGTACCATTTTGGCGAACTCGATGATCTGCTGAATGACGGTCGTCAATTTCTGCGCGCATTCCAGCCACAGCTCCTCGTGCGGCATGTTCTTGTAGAGCAGCAGCCGCGAGAGATCGTGGGGTTTCCGGAACATCTCGTGGATGTGCTCCAGCGTGTACAAGCACGTCCTGGTGTGCGCGTCCGAGATGGTCTTCGAGAGCAATTCCGATATCTGGCTGGGATCTAGAAGCGAAAAAGAACGATTCACCGAGCATACAGATGATGATCGAATCGTTGGAATCACCCAGATGGCCTCTTAATTACGCATGCGTTAGTATAGTGTTCTGGATAACAGTTAAAACGGGACAAGCGGGATGAACTTACTAGGTAATGTTACTGACTCACAGTCGTCACCGCTTCGCTGTTGCACTCCCGCTACCAAGCCCTGCCTAGCAGAGCTGCTCTGCGGGTCGCTCGGAGAATTCACAAAAGTCGTACTATCTACATACGCAGGTACCAACGTTTCGACGCTACCTTCTTGCTTCACGGACACCATGGTACCGCCCGACAGGGTGGTACTAGACGTTTGTGTCACTCGCTTGAAGGTGCGGTTGTCGCTAATCGTCAAGGTAGTTTGTTTGCTACCGCCGCCACCGCCGCCGCCACCGCCCCCTCCACCGTTACCGCCACCGCTAGTGTTAGTATTGCCTAAACCAAGAAAATAGATGACGTCAACCAATGTGTTTGAGTTTGTTATCGAAACTGAAGCTTTTATCAACCTCAAGGTGATTTGTTGGAGCAATTAGCAATTTGGTGGACAGCGAAGTTAAAATTAATGAAACTATAGGAGAGAAGAGTAAAGAGAAATTAGGGGAAAACTTACTGATAAATACAGGGTGTATCAAAATTATAGGCCATAAATTAAACCACATATTCTGGGGCCAAAAATAGCTCGATTGAATCTAACTTACCTTAGTACAAATGTGCACCAAAAAAAATTTACAGCCGTTGGAAGTTACAAAATAAAAATCGATTTTTTCCAATTTCTCAAGAACATTTTAGAAATTGTTCATCTAAATTTTTATTTTGTAACTTCCAAGGGCTGTAAATTTTTTTTTGGTGCACATTTGTACTAAGGTAAGTTAGGTTCAATCGAGCTATTTTTGGCCCCAGAATATGTGGTTTAATTTATGGTTTATAATTTTGATACACCCGTATATCAGTTTCTAAAGAACGAGAAAGAGTGCTACAAATTAGTTCTATTTTCTACATACTCTACAGAAATTCAAAACGAGTGCAACCAAGGAATTTAGCAAGAATTATTGGAAAAATAAATGAAATTCTTGTGGAATTTTCTCAGCCATTCGCCAATTTTTCGTGTGCCTCCGCCATATTTTAGAATGTAAAAGGATAGTTAGCATCTGCGGCACGTCTTGGCGGTATGTTGCGTTATAATGAGCAACAAACCGTTATTTATCCGAAAGCAGCTATAGTTTAATGAAGAAATATTATTGCGTAACAAATCTCATAAACGCTTCCGAAATTTCCGCAGAAACGCCGAAATGGTAACGATAAATATTCCGGGTAAGAGAGCGTGAAATGTTTGAAAAAAATTGCAGCGTAGATGATGTTATTTCATGCGTTGAGGAATGAAGAGAAGACTCTTATGTGGTGCTTTTTTATTTAAGCGCGTTCATAATGAATAATAACGCGGATTTTTTTAGTTAGAAAAGTTTTTAAATTTCTGTCGAGGCTGTTTTTATAACAAATACCTATTTAAAACTTTTGATTAATTTTATTAGAGGATTTCATTATCTTTTGCACGCGTGAACACACCGCTGAGAGTACAAGTTTCTACTGCTCTCATATTACTCTCATTATATTCACACACTGCTCATTAATTCCCAAGAGTTAACTGTTATTTTCTTCAATCTTTACTTAGCATATACAAACTACTTGCAACTCTAATCAAAGTTATTATAGACCCGAAATCTATTCTAAATATTTCCCTCCCTTAGCGAAGCAAAAAGCTGTACTGGTTAGTGAAATGTAACTAATAATAAATTCCTCAAAAAAACAGATTAGTTTACCTGCTGTCACCATGCTCGTCATTAAGGTACTGTTGTCGTTCATGGGATCTAGCCCGGGTCGAGGATCGTAGGCAGTGGTGCTATCAACGTAGTCCGCGGAAATGTCGTAGCCCATGCTGTTGGCCTGAACTTGCGTCTGGCCCGGGTAGTAAGGAGTGTAGGCGCCGACATCGTTACTACTATACGGGTACCTAAATTAACATTAACTGGATTAGAAACACAACTTTTGGACAGCTCGGCAAACGAGAAGGGACCAAGTCGAGCTTGCACAGCGAGTTAAAAAGGTGTTGGAAGGTGACTTACCCATTGTTATAATGGATTTGATCCCCGGCGGATTGCGACGGTGGATCGAACACCGAGCTGCTATCCGGCGCTGAATCGTTCTGCGCTCTCAGCTGAGCCCTGTGGAACCTCACTTCGTCTTCCACTTTTTCTCGCTGCTTCTTCGACATCCTACCGAATTTCACAGCTGAAAGAGAATTTGGTAGTTCAATTAAAGTGTTGGTCCCTGGTAATTTAATTGGTACTAAGTGGTACTCCTTAAATTGTCAGTGGTACTGTGCTAGTGAATAATTCAAGTTGTTTATACGAGCAATATTAGCACATACTACATATATTTAACACAAGTGCGAGAAAGGGAGTGTATCTGACCATATCAATATAGCAAGAGAGGGAGAGGGATGCCCAAGACAATTTTAGAATCAATTAGAACTGTTCCAAACCGTTTAGAACTGTCCAGAATCATTTAGAATCATTTTAGACTACTACTGTAATCATACTATTTAGAACTCAGTAGGACAATTTGAAACAGTTTAGGACAATCCTGGAATCGAGTAGAACTGTCCATAATAATTTAAGGGCTATTTGAAACGGACCAGGATCTGAATAATCTACTAATTTGTCAAAAATTGTCAAATTTATTTGTAAAATATGCAAAATCTTGTGAAAAATTTACTAGTAAATAACTAATTTAGCTAAGAATCTACTTTTAAACCCTCAGGTAATCCTTATAAATGTCCTAATTACTCGAATTAATTCTATCCTATTTTTTAACACGAATATTTTACCATTTTAATAGAACAAGAGAGGGAAAGTGGTGCATTATATCTGAAAAGTGAACTTGCTCGTGTTTTCAAATTCTTCAGGACAATTTTAGAATCATTTATAACTGTTCCAAAACGTTTTAGAATTGTCCAGAATCATTTAAAACGATTTTATTTGGAACTGTGTTGAACCACTTGAAACAATCTTAGAACCGTTTAGAACTGCCCAAAATCGTTTAGGACAGATTCTCAGGATTCATCAGGATAAACTAGAAATGTCCAGAACATTTTCACACAGCACTTTTGATATTTATACCTTCTAGATTCATCTTTACATTAGACTGGATTATGTTATATTTTTATAACTTACCATCTCGACTCATGCCTAGCCGAAGGCATTTCTGCAGCCGACAGTACTGGCATCGATTCCTGTTGACCCTGTCGACCACGCAGTTCTTATTTCTAGGGCACTGATAGTTCACTACGGAGCTCTGCGACCGCCGAAAGAAGCCCTTGCATCCCTCGCACGTTATCACCCCGTAGTGGACGCCACTGCTTTTATCCCCACATACTTTGCACGGGATTATCTCAATTTGGGCTGAAACAAAACGAGCTGTTAATTGATGCCGAAAAAAATGAATAATAATAGACTGAAATTAGTCGGAATTAATGAGATGGTTCTGGATAATAAGAAGACATCTCGAGCGCGTCGTTTTGGTATAACTCCGGGAGTTGGGGGATTTTTAAAATGACTTATAAAATCTCCTCTGTTACTGGATTACCTCGTATCGAATTGGCAGACTTTCTGTCGTCTTTATCTTCGAAATTTTGCGGCGGAGGAGTCGTCGAATCGGCCGAAGACACTTTATCGCCCCTTATTAATTCTCGATTATCTACCGAAGCGCTCCAACTGTCCCCCGCGCCGAATATCTCGGGGAACGAATCCATTTTATCGCGGTGCGCGCGAACGTTCGAATTGTTTTAAACCACTTGACACTATCACATTCCGCACGCCGCCGTGCAGGGGGGTGCATGGCCGAAGGTTAGCCGGACCTTCTGTTAACCCTTCGATACGTGCGGGGTTAAATTCGTCGCGGCGGGCGCACTAGTTTAATAATTTATTGGGAGCTTGTGAAAGTAATTGTCTTTATTTTCCACATCAATCTCCATTTTATACTATTCTAACCTGTAAATAAAAATAATGCTTCTTAAAATTGCATGTGGTGGATCAAATTGGTTGGTATTTTTGGTGATTTTATCGGGACTAATAATGGACAATTTTAGCTTAATTGATGATATTAGCATTAGGTAATAATAGCAACAATTAAATTATAAATAGCACCGGTTACACAACTATTGCGCGAAATGCAATTCTGGCGGAGGTAGTCAAAATATACTTCGATAGAACAGAAAATAGTCTTCTATGTAAACAAACATAAAATTTACCATTTCGCCTTTGACTTATTTATTTATAGATACTACTGGCGAATTTTTACTGGTCTATTAGTTGCATTATGCCACATCCCGCATTTCGATCAACAATTTTTCCTCTAAGTATCACATTTTATTACAGCTTCACGTCCATATTGCATCATCGTACAAATTATTCTTTGTCTACATGCTTTGAACTTGCTTCGCATTAAATTATCCCGGTGCAATTTCATCAGTATAACAAAAAAAACTCCCTAACATAATTCCATTTGGATATAACGTAGAAAAATAATGAAAAGGTTTTTAACCACCCTGTATAAGTATATATCCTACCCTACTGTATACCCTACCTTACCACCCTATGTATTAATTAATTTGTAGGTTTTTTAGACCTACTTGTAACATTACAGTACAAAATAATGCATCTTTAATGATAAAGGGCACCTGTTAATTTGGTTTCTTGATGGCTGGTATAGTATTCTTGAATAAATTAAGGGTAATTTGGTGTTAATCAGTGTGCAAAAGTCACTTTCCTTCGATTTTATGCCACTTTTTATTAGCTAAAAATCCGCTGAACTACAGTTAACCGTGCGATAAAAACGCTATACGAACACGTGCCCTACGCCTCTGGATGGGTCATCGACCGCGGACCCAAATCCAAATATTTGTGTTGATTTTAGTGATTTTACCAACGACCTGGCGAACTACTCGGAGGCCTGTCTTCATCTTATTTTTTTAAGTGAAAACCCTTCAAAAAAATTCGCCAACTGCAGATTATACAGGGTCCAGTGTTAGTGTTCCATTCTTCCATAGCAAATATAGATATAGTATGGAGGTATTTAAGGGTATCAGATCACTTTGGTCATCTTGTATTGATGAAAAAATATAGCGCAATTTTGGGAATAGGTACATCCTATTTTTCCAAAATTTTAAATCTCTAATAGATGTACTGATGTTATTATACAATGCGTTACAGTGCGATTTTTTGAGAGTTCAACGCGCGATTAAATTCAAACGCCGATAAAGGGTCATTGAGATATGCATTTCTTTGAAGATGAAAACCCTAAAATTTTGTTACTCTCGCTGCGGAAAACAACAAACGCGTATTTAATAACACAACAAAAAATTCAGTAACGTGAATCAATGTCGACAAAAAAAACTATTAGAGCTCCCCAAAGGAAAATTTGGCTAGTAACAAATTGATTTTGATTAATAGCACGTCCATCCATCAAATCGCGGCTAGGAACGATCAAAACGTCCGAATTAATAAATTTCATTTCTCAGATGGTAATCTGTAAGGTACCTTTAAACAATCCGTACGATTCGAATAACTTTTCATTATTCCAAAAAAACAATTTGTCAAATTCGTATCGTAGGTGATTAATTACACGTAGAGAGATCAACGTCGAGCTTTCGGTCTAGGTTTATTGACCTCCTAAAATATCTCGCTAAAATCGATATGGAGTCTATTCTCGTAGATGTACCTACTCTATCAGCTGTAATATGTTGTAAAAATAATAAATGAATCGTGTACAGCACGTTAACTCCTAATCTTTAATCGCCTGTTAAAAAGCTTAATAATACTAATGATTGCGGGAATTGTTCCGGTTTGAGGTCTTTTTAAATAGTATTAAGAAGACACGCGATGTTCCAGATAAGCAAAATAAATACCAAATATTCTACTCTCCTAATTATGAACCGGCAATTCTCGTTAAAAAGCTTAACTTTAAATTGGAAACTGAACAAAATGTAAACATCAATTAATTTACTTACATGGAAACGTATTTAGTTAGTTGCTTAATTACAGAGATACACGAAAAAAAGCATTACCGTTAGGCTGGAGTGTTTCCGCAATTGAGGGAAAAACGTCAGACAATTCGAGATAAATATGTTCGTAAAATGATAAAGCCTTCCGTGTCCTGCGAAAGCTTAATGTCAACGTGATAGCATAAATGTTTATGTCGACAAAGAATGGCCCTTTTCAGAATCGAGCTAATGTACACATTCTATGGTAACCGTTGAGAAAATGTTAACAATAGCTTTGTAATGTAGAAATGCACTGGAGATACTTTGTTAGATTACACTTTGGGACATTTTTTTGTAAAGGATTTTGTCATTGTGGAGTTGATTGTGTGGAGAATTTTTGGGGCGATAAAATTATGTACTTTTAAAGGAAATTTAATAAATTTTGTACTATTAAAATTGACAGGTGTAAAATAAGGAAAATTTGTTGTATTCTAAAAGTTTGTGGAAATGAGAATTAAATGTGAAAGTCTTGTATTATATAATTATATGTATGCATTTTTTATGAGAAATTGTAGAAATTCAATGAATAAATTAATTTTCAAATTACCAATTTATTTGATAATTTAAAATATTGGTTACAGAGTTCCTCAAATAAAAAATACGTATTCATGGAATTGTTATTAGGAAATTTTTGCGATTTTTGCCTTTTTCGCAACTTGCAAAAACTAAAAAATTTCATAAATAATTTTATTTAATTAGATTGTTCTTTGAAATTCAAATTGTCCATGAATACCTTAAAAATCAATTATTTATATATTGTATAACCTTTTCACTCAAAAAATATTAATGTTTCTAACAATATTGTGAAATAATATGTGAAATTCATAACTACAAATCGATTTAAAAATTCAAAAATTACTGGATTAATTTCCGAAAAACTGCGAGAAACAAGGCGAAATTAAATACCTGTTAGTAAATCGAAAAACGATTTATTTCTATACTGCATTAGGCAGGAAGCACTAATCACTGATACGAGAATCCCGATCCGAGGATGCCGATTATTCGCAAGTATTTGCAAGTAAACTTTCCTCGAAATGAAGAAACTGCGCCCTTACTTTTTGGAAGGAGGCGCGGTTCAACTCGAAGCCAATGAACCTCGAGGTTAATAACCGCCGAAAAAAGCGTGGCTTATTTATTAAAAAAAATAACACACACACACACACACATCTAGGTATCTATCGGATAAAAATAAAACCACCGTAAAGGCACATTTCAATTCCAACCACCTGAGCTCACTATTTGAAGGAAAATAAAAAAAAAAACTTGGAAGCTGATACGGAATTACAACTTGTGATATCACCAGTGAGTTTATTTTTACTCGTAATGTGAATGACCGATTATGAAAACAACTAGGTAATTATCTATATATAAGTGCTTGAATTATATATTAATTAATTTCCTATGTACTACTACTATACGATGCGATATATGCGAATTTTATGCAGTACTCCTGTTTATAATTAAACTGTCACTGTCACCTGTGGTAAACAAAGATGATTATTATGCAAGTTATTATATCCTATCGGGCACCGAATTTTCGCCAGCGAAATTGTTGATAAATAAATAAAAAAATCGCCGATAGTTCTCCCAGCACTAGGTTTAGGTTCACTCGTCAGCTGGCACCGCGTATCGATAAGGCCACATGAACACTTCCCGATTAGATATCGCATCCGTTGCGAAGAAACCAGAACCAGGAACCGACTCGGGACGACCGCCGCATATTTTGGACATTTTTTAAAGAAAGTCCGTCCTAGCAAATTATCCGTATATCTGTGGAGTAACGTGGAATGCGCTCGAGGTGGGCCCCGGACTCCGGACGCGCCGTCCTTGTCTGGCGCGTTCGCGCGCCCGCCGCACAGCGCCCGACGTACGTCCGACGCCCGATTGCCGTGACGTTGCGGTCCCCACTCGGTCCCGGGGTTCGATGACCCTTCCGTATACAATATGATTATAGACATGGGCGGGTTCATTGGAATTCGATGACGGGATCCCGCGACGGTGACGACGCCGGTGCCCGACGCCGGCCAAGCGACGCTTCTTAAAGCCGCCGATTCGGTACTACATTTTGCTAATTGAGCGCTGATACTGTTATAGATTTAAAGGGTACGTTGGTAAATTGGGCGCTGATGACGTAACTAACTCGTATAGGGCATAGTTAAATTGGGTGTAAATAGTGTAATAAACTTTTAGGGCTTATGTACCTAGTTAAATCGGACGCATTTACAGTAATAAACTTTAAAGATACAGTTAAAATCAGCGCAGATAAAGTCAAACACTTTAAGGACGTAAGTAAATTGGGCGCAGATGACGTAACTAACTCGAAGGGAATAGTTAAGTTGGGTGTAATAGGACGTAAGTAAATTGGGCGCAAATAGTGTAATAAACTTGTAGGACATGTAAATTGGGAGCTGATGCTGTAGGTACCTGATAGATTTAAAGGACGTTGATAAATTGGGCGCTGATGACGTAATAAACTTTTAAGGCGTAAGTAAATTGGGCGCAGATGATGTAATAAACTTTTAAGGCGTAAGTAAATTGGGCGCAGATGATGTAATAAACTTTTAAGGCGTAAGTAAATTGGGTGCAGATGACGTAACTAACTCGAAGGGAATAGTTAAGTTGGGTGTAATAGGACGTAAGTAAATTGGGCGCAAATAGTGTAATAAACTTGTAGGACATGTAAATTGGGAGCTGATAGATTTAAAGGACGTTGGTAAATTGGGCGCTGATGACGTAATAAACTCGAAAGGAATACTTAAATAGGGTGTAGGTAGTGTATAAAGGGCATAGTTAAATCGAATGTATTTTTACAGTAATAAACTTTAAAGGTATAGTTAAAATCGGCGCAGATTTAGTTAAATAATTTAAGGGCGTAAGTAAATTGGGCGCAGATGATGTAGTAAACTTTTAGGGCGTCAGTAAATTGGGCGATGTAAATAAAAATTTGAGCAAATTTGAAATTTTTAGGACATTAGTAAACTGGACGTAGATAGTGTAATACACTTGTATAGGTAAATTGGGGGCGGTAAAAAAACGCCGAATTTTTTCTCGATTATTCATAAATTTTGGATTGTTACGAATTAATAAAATAATAGTGCAGAAACCTGGAAAATTCGTGAACAATCTAACGTTTGTTTAGATTTTTCTTAATTCTATTTTGACAGTATCATTTATTAAACATTATTTCAAAAACAATCATAAATCAGAAAATCGTGCGAAAACATAGAATGATAAAACATTTCAAAAAACATATCATTTCAATTGTTCATAACCTTTGAGAATGTTGTACAAGAAAACTTCAAAAGTACACATGCCTGTGGGATGTGTGGTGAAGAGGATGAGAAATTTCGAGGTATTTCTCGTCTCAAAAGTACCGACTGAACGGATAAGGGTAGAACATTTTATACCAGAATACGTTTAAAAAGACTTATTAGAGTTGAACGTTTTCATACTTTTTATAGGCCACTTTATGTGGGCCTTCTACCTGAATATTTATTATCTTTCTGTTACTCAGGGCGCGTAAAAAGAATTGCAATGAGTAGGTAAGGTATGTTAGAAAATTAGAATTTCCCCCTATTTATTTTCTGTAATACTACATTAATTTTTATTCAATAAAAACCTTGCATTTACATATTGCTAAAATGCTAATCCACTTGCTCCTACCGCTTTACGATAATTCTCTTTTCGTTTATTTTTAGTTTAGGAAGTTTAGCTTGTATACAGTTCCTTTCGGTGATTCGTTCACCCAAACAGCCTTAATAAATTGACCTTCTCCGATTTGATCAATGAATGCTGAACTATCCCGCACGATTCGTTTCAGATGCTATCTAGAAATTGCATTTTCGCAGTTTTTGAACACCTTCCGGAAATAAAACAAATAAGTTACAGAACAAATTGTTCAAATTAGAAATAGGGGAAATTCTTGTTTTAAACTTTAATTCCTAATTTCCAATAACACCCACTCCTTACGAAACGAAATTTCAGCCGTTTTTATTTTCGTTAATGAAATAATTATCCATTGTTTATTGCCTTTTCTATTTAACAATAATTAAGCGCCTTTCAGTGTACTATTAGTTGATTATACAAGAGACGCGTTTGTAAATAACTCGCAGGTATTTTCGGAACGTATGTTTTGCAATAAGAAATTTCTCCTTTGTTTGTTGAATTTTAAAAAAGCACGTGATCAGAATATCGAAAACAGAATGTAGTTCGGTAGTTAAATATTTAAAATTCCGCCAAAGTGCACAGAAAATAGGTATAATTTTCTCTAATGAGAGTTATAAAATGTTTGTTTGGCTCTCCCTTTGGTTAAGAGATTCAACTATTTCAGTTATTTACACGTATTTAATTAATTAAAGGCGTTGAAAAGTAAAAAGTGGTTGCGAAATGTATATTTAGCAACAACATTGTACGAAATCCAACCGATAATTTTTACATAAAATTAATATCGCTTAATTGAAAATGTGATTAAAACGTTGTAAGAAATAAACCATATATCACAAACCAATTACATAAATTGTTGTAATAAAGTTGGTGTCGTTGAACCCATGACTAAGGAGTGTGTCGGGATAATTTTGTTTTTATTTTAAAATCCAAGACGATAATTTTTATACATACATTATATTATGTCTATGAAATGTGATTTACATGTATGTTAAACAATGTGCAAAATTAGTTTCGTATCGACAATAATATGTGTATTTTCAGCTCGGCAGTTTCACAGTGATCCTCTCTAAATAAATATTTACGTGATAATGCGACGTCTATTATATTAAATATTGGATAATATGCAGCAATAACTAGCTGTTTTATTAAATCAGCATTCATAATTCAGCTGTGCATTTTAATTGTACATTTCGTAAAAGTGACTCAACGTTGTTCGCAATTTTAATCTGCACATAAAGATCGTTTTAAAAAGGTGTTAACAAACTTTAATGAGCAATTCTACTTTGAGACGAATGTTTTAATTATCTAGTTCGTTTTTACTTGCAAAATGAGCCATCAAAGGTTCCAAATTTAGAGGAAACTGGATATTTTTTCTATTCAAGCACGATAAAAATAATGGAAATGAAAAATTGTTAAAATGCAATTTCGAATAATACAAACAAGCTTTTATTTGGCTACAAGACACTTTGAAGCATCCGTTGAAGAAATCTTAAAAAATCATTATTATTAGTCCATTGACTCGGAAGTCTGTTTCAATCTAAACAAAAATCAAATTGGCGATAAACTAAAACCATCGTAATTCATTCAGGAAGTATCTACACTAAATCAACAGAATAATAAAGCATTTGATACATATACATATATTTCCAACAAACGATAAGAATAACCAGCTGACAACTTCCGTGTACACTTTGTGGTTTGCACGCAGTGGCGTTACTGACGCATGGAAGATAAGCACAGATTATTTAAAGTGCAATTTTAATCCCAAAACTAACAACATTGCAAACATTCCATTGAAAATTGTACAAGATAAATCTACTACAAATAAAAATACACCAATCTTGTACTTCTGCAACTATCATATGAATATCTATTAAAAAAAACAAATCAACTAAGAAATTTCCAAACGCACAATCAAACATCGTAAATAACAATTGTTCTCGAACGGAGTTATTTTTATATAAATTATTTATTATTGCACAAACTCTTTGGCTGGATATCCATTTTCTAGGGCTATTATTAGAACACAACGGAGAAAACAAACCCAGAAAATAATAGCCGTTATATCTGCTATAGAGCAGCGGCAGAATGAAGAACAGAATTCTCAGGCTCCTTCGCCAATTATTTTCATGTTTATTGACATGATGATACGGCGTTGCCGCGTGCTCCGCGTAAACTTTAAATAACGGGGAAATTTAGAAAGTTGCAATAAAATTTGTAAATGCGATTTTTAAGTGAGAAACGCCACTGAATAAAATTGGCTGCGGCGATTCTTTGTTTCCTTGATATTGTAATTAGTGCTACAAGTTTGCCCGAGATAACTAACTCGAGTTAACTGCATGCATTTTTTAAATGGTAGTTGTTAATGGCCTACGAGAAATATTCAAAGTTTATTCATGTTTTAGTAATCGCCACGGTAGATGGTCCAAAGGAGTGCATATGATTTTATGGTTTCTTGTTGGACTCTCATTATCATTACTCATTAAATCTCCAGAATGATCTATTGATTAGCAGACCTACGCCTGGAAAAATGATCATTTTCCAGTAATTTGCTTCTTAAAGATTGTAAAGAAGGTGTCTTTCCTGAAGAAAAGTTTTAAAATTAGACCAATAAGTGCAAATTTGCACGTAACATAACCATATTATGGTCTGTGGGTGCTACGATAAAGACAACTTCCATTAGCCTCATAAAGAAAAAAGAAAGAGTAATATTGTAGGATTTCAACTATAATTTTATTTTAATATAATCTTTGTTCAACTCATGGATTTAACCATATTGAGAACAAATTTGCTCTTGCTCTTGCTATGGACCTACAAAGGTCCACACTAGATAGGACCAATAGTACTATGGCAATAAAAAAAATTTCATCAAAGTTTCTGATTCTAGCTAGTAATATTTTTATTGCACTCTCTTATCCCATGATTATAAGACAGATAGGCTCTACAAATACGATCGTTAAAGAACTATCCCAATAAAAAAGGTTTCATAATGATATATGCCTTACAAGAACCAGTAAAATTGAAATTGTTTTGGAGAGATTAAAGACCAGTAATTGTAGCTTCAGATAGTGGACTTTATCCTTCGAAATTGTAGTTAACTAACCCCCAGCATAATCTTTTGAGCATTTAGTTTTAATAACTGCTGTGCAGTAAATCTTAAAGCATCCATTGCCTACACTAAACGAAAAATGAATGAAACAAACACGAGCAGCCACTAAACAAAGAAATAAACCACCAAAGTCCGAATAAACTTCGATAAAATCTCGCGTACTCGACCGTATCGGACTTATCACAGAGGAAGCAAGATAAGTGAGCCATAAAAAATTAATGGATATTTCTAATTTTCCTCTCGGCATTGGCCAATAAAGCGACCCGTTCCGGAGCCGAAGAAATATTTCTAATCTGGCAACGTCTGCACGTTACGCCAGTACATGTGTTCAGAAAGTAGGTCACTGTGACTGACTCGCTAGTTGGGTCATTGCACCACGGTTGATGGTTTGCTAGATGTGTATGTAGCCTAGGAATATAGTTTGTCGCCAAAGTCGACGTGTCGGCGATTAGCCAGACTAGGCGCGAGCTCGCCTCTCTATTGGTTCTCTTTGTAGCGTTCCCTATATACTATACTGGGTGTCCTATTTTAATCTTAACAAACCCACATCTCCAGAAATGCATATCTTACTAAAGAGAGGCGTATGTGAAACTTTAATATTATTATTATGGGTTAAAAGGTAAGTAAATACTGCCAGAAACTTTGTTGGGTTACAGTGAAGTAAGTTAAAGGAGCTAAAATGAATCGTAGAATATGGAGTATTCATTTCCAATTCGAATCGTTTGCTTTGAATGGCTCTTCGCAAAAATCCTATACTTGTTTGGATAAAGCACACTTATGCAATATTGGCTGGCTTTATAAGAATCGTTATTATTGCTCGATTGGGAGAATACAGAGAACTTTTTCTTCACTTATCCACGAAGTTCTGCAGTTGCGGGGAAATTTATAATGGAATGCAATCACTTTTTGGTTTTAAACAGGTGGGCATTAGGAAAATTCAAATTTTTCAGTAACCATAAAATATGAGAAAGTTTTTAAGTAGAAATATAAGTTAAATTTCCTCGACATGCAATAAAACAAGAGTCAAAAAGTCGTTTTAGAGTTACCAGAGAGCACGTAAAATAAGTTCAAAAGTGTCTGCGAAATTTGAAATTTTTCAGACAAGGAAATTATAGACCGAATTTTTTATTAACTAGAAAAATATGTAGGAAAATTTTTAAACCGAAACATTAAACAATAATTCCAAATTCTAAATGCAGCCTACATTCGTATAATAGAGACAAGGAGTAGATATTAATCTAGAAACTTACATTAGACATTTATTTACAAACTAACATTACAGCTCAATTTAAACTCTCCACATTAGAATTACCTATTGATATTAAAATAAGCAGCTACAGTAGAATAAATAAGTACTCAGCTCTAAAGTTTGCCGGTGCTTGGCAAACTCAGCAGGGATTGTTTGATTTTATCGCCCAGCAGATATTATCGTGCAACATAAGCTGAGGAACTAATTAATAAGTCACAGCCTGATGGAGCAACAAGAGTCAGGTTCAACTCATCAACTGTCCCTGGTGTCATGAGGATGATGAATACCCGGACTGATTACCGATAACAGAGGTTACTACATATCGTTCACGACAACAAATTAACCGGCAAAAATTCCTGCTGTACCTGATGTAATTAAAGCAGATTGGTATCGGGAAATTCAAATCGCTCGGATCGCTTTCTTAAGATAAGTTTTGAATTTTAGTAACAGCGAAGATTTATGTAAGAAATTTGACATTAGGTAGTACTCACATACATAAATATGTCGGTTTAAGAACTAATGAAGTTGTTTACCTGTAACAAAAAAGAATAAATTAATTATACAGTTAAATACGGTACAAGATCGTAAATTCACATTTAATTAAATTGGATCCAATCCTTGAAGAAGATAAAAGTTTCAAGTTTAGGGAAGGGAAATCTAAAAATAGAGTAATTTACAACATTTTGGAGAACAGGAGCACGGTCCACTAAACATTGAGATTTCAGCACTTTAAAAATAATCAAACGGGAATGTAAGTTAAATTATAATGAATCGGAAAAGCGATGGAAAACAACACAATTTGGATTTTCTCTATTATAAAAATTCGAAAATGAAACAACCTCTTAAAGATTATGATGTGTTTGCTGAGTGATAAGTTTACAACCGTGTAGACATTTTTATTACCTAATAAAATATGACGATTAAGTTTCATTATATTACACAAACATTGTTTGTTTTCTCTTATTTGCATTTCTGACAATTAGTTGCACTGTAAGTTTTGTTACACATGCATGTTATACTGATAGAAATAAACATAGATACACATTTTGCTATCAACAATATAGTGATTATCATATTTTAATAGATACTAGATATTTAATAATTTTTTTATCATTTTTAACCAACAGTAATAATCATTACGGTAACAATATCTTGTTTTATTTATAATGAAATTGATTCTTTGAATTGTCGAAATTTACACTAAAATAAACGGGATCTTAAATATTTCGTGTCTTATTACAGTAAACAATCAAAAGGTGGCAATTTACATTTCAATAATTCAAACCATAAAGTCCAGTCGTCGATGACAAAGCACTTAGCTAATACATAAATTTTAGAACGCTCTACACCTATTTATCGCCGATTGCCTTACGTGTAGGTACTAAAAATTACAGTTGCAGCCAGTAAATAAGGATATAACCGGTAATTTTATCGCCTTTATCGATTTTTCGCCAATATCGTGTTTACATTTTAGCTATAATCCCAATAGAAAGCTCCATTTCGAGCTTAATTAAAGTTTAGCGATTTAATCTTCATAATCATATACCAAAGTAGGTACGTTAAATATTTTTTAAATTATTCGAGATTTACGCTCATTTTCACCAGCTGATTCTTTACTTGTATTTAATTATTAAATAGATGTGCCTATTATTTTTAAAATAAGACTAATAGGTAAAAGCAATAAAATGTATAAAGGTTGGGATTGTTCAAACGTGTATAGTAGAATGAATATTAAAGAATTAGCGGCAGTGTAATAAAAATAAATTGAAGAAAGCAATGAGAAAAACAAATTGTAAGCCGCGTTATTAACGAGACAATGTATTATTTAGTTACTCGCTTATTGCACAAAACTGGATAATTTCTAACGTTCCTCACAACTTCTTCGCGACAGTTAACAAATTCCCACAGCACATTCGCTGCTTTTGACGACAAAAAAAAGACTCCCATCCGCCGAAATTCACCGTTATAAACGCTTAATTTCGGGCCCGGGAGACGGATGATTTCACCGAAAATTCGATCGTCTCTTTTTTCGCAGTACTGGTTTTCGAACACAACAATTTAAAGAAAGTTGCCTTGCAGTTACGTTGCGAAATTTGCTCGGTTCCGAGAACCCAAATGAAAGAACTTAATATCATGTCGCAACGTAAAAAACACAGCGTATGGAATGATATCTCAACGATCGGGAATGATTTTAGGCTCTTGCACTCTTATTTTACAAAGAGAAATAATGACAGATGCATTACATTTAAAGATAATCGACTGTGACGTCACCACTTTAAATATAGTGAACATACTATACTTATAAAAGCAGTATTTTCAGGAATATTCTATTAATATGCTTATTTCTGTTATATTAACGATAGTCTGCATTGTATGATCTTGAAGTTAACTTCAAGATCAGTTTAAATTGTATCTAAATAACCTTCTATTCGAATAAGGTTTCGAGATCTGCTCATAGTTTTGCTACACATTCGGTATGCATCTATACATATCTGTCTTAAAAAATAATAATACGAAATTAAAAACGTGTGCTCGTGTGTTTATGACATAATAACATTACACAATAAAATTACTTTCACTCGAATAACACGTCGTTTTATGTGGATATTATTTGTTGATGTGCATATTTTAAAATTCTTTATTTCGCGTTGCATATGTGAGGAGAATGCTCATTTGCTATATAAAACGGTCGTTATTGTTTCGCTTTATTCAAAAAACTCATTATGCCTACCAAATCTGTTAAAAAAAAGTAATAAATAAAATATTACATAATGGTAGAAAGTAATATACAGCAACATAAGTACGTCGTTCTCGGATTATAATTTCCTGTGTCGTTAGAAAACCCGGCAAAAATGTTTTTATAATTTCGTAAATTATAGGAGTTGCTTAAAATTACTCAAAATTATTCAATTTCGTTCTATTAAATTTGAGAATATTAAAAAATTACTTAACTTTTTCTCATTCAAAATCTAAAAATTCTTTTGAGGATATTTATCCCCTTAATATATTTATTTAAAAAATACTAATTTTATTTTTTTTTAATTAAATGTAGATACAAATTACAAAAGCAAATATGTAATAAAACACCAACTGCACATAGTTTATTTGAGATCTCTTTACCCTTAATGCATTTATTATTGAAACAATAAGGGAACATTTCTGTAGCATACATCAAATCAAGTTAACACAGGCTTTAACAATTAATTGCAGCAACAATATTACAATTATGTTGTCATAGCCGATTCGCTCAGCAATTAAGTACCGATCAATTAAGGTAAATTGAAATGATAATCACCCTCGAGCGAGCGTTTCGGCAAAGAGCCCGATAGGATTGTCGTAAAAGGCGAATTAAATCGAATAAGTTAGCGGTAAACGTTCTTAAATTACAGGTCACCGTAAACGGCAATAATGCCGAATGCAAATAAATCGCTGAGACGTGACGTTATCCTTTACGCAACGTTACCGAGAGTGAAGAATGCCTTCCTCCGGGGTATCGGATGCAAAATAGTAATAGTCGTGTCAATCGGAATAGCGCCGTGCATATTGTCAAGAACAAAGAACGGATGCCCGAGGATTACGCAGGGAACGTGAAAAGTACCGAAAAATTGTTTCCAAATCTCGCTGTATTGTTTTCGTTTTGCAAAGTGCGATATTTATCGACGGGTTCTCCATTTAATATTCCTCTGCACGAGTTATTTTTGCATACCGATTAATATTTGCTAATGTTTGATACTATCTTTCAGCTCTAATTTTACTCCTTTTGGCCATTTTCAACATTACGTATATTAATTCACTATTGAGGTAAACATTAGGTAACTATTTAACATTCTTTTTCATTATTACTGCTTTAATCTGCTACCTATTTATTTGGTTAGAAATAAGTACAGATAAATTGAACCCCATTTGTAAATTTTAATTGTATTTTTGAATAAATCTTATTAAGAAATTCTAAATCCTAGCTCTCCTTCATTTTATAATAGGTGTATAAAGCTGATGATGATCGAGTTTAGACCGAAACATATGTAACTATACTTTCTTTTTAATAAGTAATAATAATTGTGATAATTTTTAAGGTTCTCATGCATGTGTTACAATAACTAAAAAAAAATAAAGAAACTTATTTATTAATAATTAGGCATATGGTAGGTGTTCTAATGATAATCCGCGATAAAAAATGTCTTACGACATTACAATTTAAACAACAATTAATCAAAAATGGATATTATACAATTGATTGTGTAGGGAAATAAAAAATCGCAAGTCTACGATAAGCGGGTGTCGTTTTTCATAATATTATGATATACGAGATACTTAACTGTCACGTTCAATATTTGAACGAGAAACATTACAGAAAAGGTCAAGAGAAATGAATCTTTTAATGTGCAAACCATGTAAAGTCGTTGCCTTAGCCTCAAATAAGGTTAAAGCAATTTTTCAAATTTAAAAATTATCAGTTACTACTGGCTGGTGTATTATAATGGTACGTTTCGATAATAATGTAGCAAACTTAGTTATTAGTTAGGTTTTTGTTATCCCTAAAAATGGAAAACATGAGAGAATCTTCCTGCTAATAGAGGAATAATATCACACACATTAGCACCAAAATAAATAAATAAAGTACTTTTACCATCATCGAATTACACCTGCAAGCTTATACAAAACAATTTTCCCCTCGATTATCACCAATTATCTTTCGTTGTGTTCGTACGTTCGGCGCGAATTTTTCCAAAACAAAGGCCATATCTGAATTATCGACGCCTGCACAACCTTCGCGGCGTTTTCGAACGAAACAACAAAATAATTCAACGAGTTTCCAATTACGCAACGGTAAACAAACGAGACGCTCGCCGCCTTTTCCCAATGCTAAACGGCGATTCCGATTAAAAATATGGTCTCCCCCTCGTAGACGGCTAGATAATCGCGCGTAACCAAACAGCATCGCGGCGAGTACGCCGCACGCCGGCGAATTTCATTCGCTCCGTCGAATGTAGGCCATGGGTTGAAAGACTCCAACCAAGGACATCGAGGTCCGCGATACGAACGTACGATTCTCACTCACTAAAACTTGTCTTATGATAACGAATTGTGGAATGGATGGGCGGAGGTGCCCCGCGATAACTGTTTTATCGCACGCTAGTTTATGGTTATCGCCGGTATTAGGTGGTTTCCAATGCGGGCAGGGTGAGGAGGGTTCGGATTTTCCTTTCGATATATGATCGATTTTGAAGGGTTTTTGTAATTGATTAATCCCTTGATTAGTACCTACTCAATTCGCGTCAAACATCAAGTATCTAACTATATAGAGCTGTAGAGATTGTATAGGATACCTTGCAGGAATTGGCCAAAGATGGTCAAACTCCTTAGAAGATTATTATTTAATCTACTTTCTTTAATTAAGTCAAATTTCAATTAGTCTCATTAATTCCTTGACCAATAGCACCAATAGCACCTAACTGCAGCTCTAGATGTCCTGTATGAATCCTTGCAGGAATTGGTCAATGATGGTTTACTTCTTAGAAGATCTTTCTTCTAATCTACTTTCTTTAACTAAGTCCAATTTCAATTCAGTGTCAATAATTCCTTTACTCAAATATACCACCAAATTCCCCTAAAAACTCCAATAGCACTTAACTGCAGCTCTAGATGACCTGCATGAATCCTTGCAGGAATTGGTCAAAGATGGTTTACTTAATTATTAGAAGATTTTTCTTCTAATCTACTTTAACTAAGTCCAATTTCAATTAGTCTCATTAATTACTTGACCAATAGCACCAATAACACATAACTACAGCTCTAAATGTACGGCATGAAACCTTGCAGGAATTGGTCAAAGATGGTTTACTTCTTAGAAGATCTTTCTTTTAATCTACTTTCTTTAACTAAGCCCAAATTCAATTAGTCTCAATAATTCCTTGACTCAAATATATACCTCCAAATTCCCTTAAAACCTCAAATAGCACCTAACTGCAGCTCTAAACCTACTGCATGAACCTTTGCAGGAATTTGTCAAAGATGGTAATCTCCTTACAAGACTAGCTTTTCAACCTATAGTTTCTTTAAATAATTGCAATTTCAATTAGATAACTTTTAAAACTCATCTTCTTTTAAAATCCTTTACGCCTGGTGTTTCTTACCACACCTGTTAAACTTTATTACCCTACTGAATTAACCCTTGATTCACTCACCCTCTATGTAGTTTCAGAAAATGTTGCTCGAGCCCTTAACTTTCTTTCAAGCGTGTGACTTATACGTATTTTCAATTCATCAGGTCATGCATTGAGCAAGTATCTAGTTGGCCGTGAAAAAACCCATTTACCTAATATGTTTTGATAGTGACCACACAAACGATGTTCATGGTAATCTATCAATCACGTCACGTTTTCTTATTGGTAGCTAAACTATACACAATTACAAATATTGTAACTAAAGAAAATATTATTACAGAGCCTGACGTCATCACCATGTTAGTGTGAGCGTATCATACTTATATATTATACACTAATTAAGTGTTGCTTTATATTCTCTAATGAACTTAACGTAATCATAAATTTTAATATTATGTACTTATTTATTTTTAACCTTCGTACAATAGTCCATACTATAGACGAAAAAATTCCATTCAAACGATTTAAATTTATTGTTTATTTTGATTCATACGCGTTATCACCAGCGTAATTAATTACAACATTATACGGCTTGTATTAAATAATTCAACGGGTTATTATCGCTCGATTGGAATTAAAACTGGAAACTGCGCTTATATGCATGCAGTTAGAATGATTAGGCACTAACGAGAAGTTGTCAATTTGCGATCTCTGGTAGAGTAATTAGCGATTATAAACCCACCTGAGGTTCATAATCGCGAATTCGAAAAGTTAAAAAAGTGAAAGTTGAAATTAATTCAGCCGGCACGTAAATGTTCCTGCTAAATAAATAATAACATGTGTGTGTTATATAAGCCGAATAAACACCGCATTACCTAACGCCTTTAATTAAAAAAAATGTATATAAATTTCATAGCTGATTGTTCCTGGTGATTATCGGTGGTGGGTACTTAGTGTAATGGTTAATTAGAGACGAAAAAACTTATAATGGGACCGTTCTCGAATCCTGTCTCTCGAACAATATAAAATTCAACCAATTAATAAGGTGCCAATTGTTATAGAAACAATAAAAATTGTTGGGAATATATGGATACTTTTGAAGAAGATCAATACTAAATTGGGATGCTTCTATATATTTACTAACAATTTCATTAATCGGTAATTTTTCAATTCTTGATTGGCTCATTTTTTTCAGAGCAAATTAGAAAATCTAAACATGTAAAAATATGTGCATTGAATTAATTTTCTTGTGCATAAAAAGCGTCGAAATGGATAATAATCTTCGCCTGCTTTAACAGAATTTAAATGAAATATTACAATCACGTTGCGTTTGTCGTACATGCGGCAAAAACGGAATAAACGAGCAACAAGAATTACCTTATACGTTCAAAATAAGGTATTCTATTCTATTGCGAATGGCAGGTTGCGTCAAAAATCATTGAGAATGAACTCTCGTGAACTCTAAATGTTTACCACTAAAACAGTGGCAAGAAACTTTCAAAAATCAATGACTATCGCAGAAATCCTTCAACGATTATTAAATTCTTCGGAAAAAAAGCGTTCTGCCATTTAAGAAAAAAACCGTAGGTATTGTATCAATTGTCGTTTTCTTGCGCTGAGCTTATTAATGGACAGCAATCGGTCGCGTGATTTGACCTATTTTTTAATCGACCTAGAGGCTGGTGCTCAACTGAATATATTGAAATTTTAATCAGGTGTTACGGAGAACTAAACAAATGTGTATTTCAGGTGTCTCGGAATTGAAATCACGATATAATAACGCCAGCTCGTTAGAAAATGAGACACATATTCGATAGTAGTTGTCGTTGATATAATTATGTATACGCGTGAAATTGGTAATCGTACAGGTAGCAATTTAACTTTAAGGCAATTACAATGAAACTCATTAGAAATTCGACTTTACCAATGTGATTTTGAGCTAATTTTGGGAGAATCAATATTTTATTATTTTGCTAATTAATTTATCTAAACCAGTGGATATTTTCATATCAATGAGTATTTTTACCAGTTTATTATTATTGCCATATTCACTCTTTATCTGTATAATTATAAACATTAAATATGCAAATAGATTTGAAAATGGCAAATGAAAACAAGTCTTCAGCAAAAGCAAACAAAACCACCAAATACTGGAGATAATAGAGACTCACTTCTTTAATAGGTGTAGAATATTAGAGATGTGTGAATAATAGCCTGGAAAACGAGCAATTAAATTGTATATACGAACACATTTCCTAGTTTTTTCCAGGGCATTAACCCACACTGAACGTTCTTAACGTTCGCTGCTAATCCAATTTTACTGCAGCTGTGTTTATTAAAATAAAAAAAGGGAATGAATACGTATTTGTTAATTGAATTATTTGGCTGCCTTTTGTGGGTTTTTCAGGTAGGTCGTGGAGAATTTTCGACTGAAAAATAAACAAACTTCGGAGCATGTTGTGCTGTAAAATTTATTTTATTTCATCTTTAATCCAAAGCTAATGGAAGTAATAATGAAGTATAGTAGGTGTGTGAGTAGGTAGTGTTGGGATATTTGAAATTTTCGTTTTCACGATGGAAAAATTCAAAATTATATACCGATAAATCGATAATTTTTCGTCGAATTGAGCAATAAAGGAAGGCGTCGGTATAAAATGTTTTATTAATGAGAAATATTTTGTTTGCTATAAAATTATTGAAGATACAGAACAATTAAGGAATTTATTCGATTGAATAATTGAAAATTTTCGGAAGTTGTCCTACTATTTAAATAATTTTCCGCGCCTACACACGTATTGAATTTCATAAATTAGTGTTCCGGTTTATTCAAATCTTCGGCAATTCATTAAAATACACCATTTATCAGCGCATTACAACACAAAAATTAGATAACTGCGTTAAAATAAAAACAAATCATCGAGAAGATTAAAATATATTAAATTTTCAAAACTAGAAAGTGACTGGTTATTTTTTCGCCATTAAGTTATCTCACTGACCTATATACGGCCCGAGTTCAATAAACTTAAAGATGATAAGAGTTACCAAAGAAAAATATACAAACAATGAACGTATTTGCTTCTATTACATACACCAAATTATCATATTTACCGACATTATCACAAAAAACAATTGAAAATGTTTGCTCTTCTATTACGAAAAGGTGACAAAAGGGTTTATCTAGTTTTTATTATTCACAAACTACTTAAATCGGTATCGTGGGTTTTTTTAAACCCATTAACGGCTACTCCTTTGATTTTCATTAAAAAGCAATTAGATTTTCTGTTCCACATTTTTTAACACAAACGATTTATTCATTGTGGTATAGTTCTTTGACCTAAATTTTACTTCGCAGCAAATATTTCAGAGTTGTATCACGGATGGAATATACCGATATTTAAAATACATTGTTCAAGAAGCGTCGTTGATGGGAAAACGTTTTGCATTCACCGAAGGTTATCTTCCTATTTATAACAATAAAATGACGTTGAAGTAATAAAAGGCATATTTAAAAATATCGAATTTAGGTCACTTTAAGATGCTACTTATGTACTTTTCTTACAAACCCCGAAGAATTTGTAAACAACATGAAATTGGTGTAGGTGATGAAGTTATGAATAATCCTAATCATAGACCAATGAGAACTACTATTTGTACAAGAGAATTGAAATTGATTTTAGTAAAAAATAGGTAATGAAAGTGGTTTTTAGGTGAAATCTAGGTTCAACTTTAAGCACTATAAGGGCTGGAAATAATGCAATTGGATGATAAAATCCCAACCACAAACGTCCCAAAGCACTCCTACTCTATTTTTAATCTGGCAAAAGGCTTAGTCGAGCACAAACCTCCGGATTAAAATATTTTGAAAATACATTCGTAACATTTCAAAATAAGTTTCCACGCGCTCCCGAAAGAATTCGCCCATCAATTAAGCTTGCGTTTCAAAGGCTCGCTGGATCGCCTTCCATCCGAACTATTAATTTTATATTTTTAAAACGGCCGTGTCATAACAAAACCACCGCCAGCGAGCCGGGGCCAGCGGACGATTTTCCGTGCCATTCCCGAATGTTTGGAGTTCAACGGAACATTCGTCGCTGTGGCTACTTTTAGACCGAATTATGTGTGTACTTACCTACGTGCTGCGTACAGTATGCTAATCGAGGAACAGTAAAATTTATCAGGTGTTCGAATACCGTTTTCACGAGAAACATTCGGCCCAACGACAGAAACGTTAGATGCAATTAATTGTTAATAAATAATCGTTAATCGATGGAATGCGTGTACATATTCCAGCGCTGCGATTGTGATGACAAGCGGAGTTAATTTTATGCAAATGTAATTATTTTACCGAAGACAGTTAGTTCTAATAGGGAGTTTTTTAAGCATCTATCATTCAGTAATACCTGTATATTATTTATGAATTAAGGAGGGTACACATTGCTATATCGCAGTGTTATTTAGGAAGTGTGGACGCTGTTTTTGATGCTTTAAGAATAATTTACAGCGTCCACAATTGCTATATAGCAATATGTTATACAACATGTTAATAAATGTGGACCCTGCTTTAGATTCAACTATATCTATAATTTAAACGACAAATCAATTTTCTGTGTACATAATATATGCATATATAATTTTAAAATAATTAATAATTTATCATCCTACCTTTAATGGAGCCGCTGGAGGTGTGTGGTTGTTGTGACTGCGGCTGTTGTACTTCCAGCTTCGTCGAAACATTATTCCACATTTCAAACATTTTAACTGTCATTAAAACTTAAGTTCTACACAAACATGTGTCCTTATTATCAGCACCCATGGCATTGCACACTATCACCCACTAGGAAGTTTAAAACAGTTTGTTTGCAGTCGAGGATGTTCGACTTTCAACCGAAACCTATGTGATTGAAAGCCAATCTGTCCTTGTTCCTTCTGGACGTTCTTTTGTATGTTCGGCACATCTTCATAAGAACACCTTTTTATACCTTTTCCCCATTTGCATTTTTAAGCTAACCTGAGGAATTTAAGCAGTGTTTCGTCAGTGAAATGATCGAATCGAAATAACACGTTATTTGTTTCTGTTTGATTAAAAACTAATTTTCTAATTGTAATTGAAGCTGTGAAATGTTTGTTTATAAGTAAATTTTCCTCGAATTAATTAATCTGGCATTCGTTTCCCTTATAACCCAGTTGCACAAAGGAAATTCCTCATGCAAGGCGAAAATATGGAGAAAAACCGTGATAGCGAGACCTTGCACAATGTTCCAGAAAATACGTCTGCCGAAAGGGTACATCTCCTTTAAAGTGCGCAAAGTATTGATTACCAGCCAGGAGTCAGCTTGTGCATCCTTTACAACTTTGAATGCATGTTTCACAAGTTGCTGAGGTCTATTTCAATTATCCGCCGCATTTGACGAGACGAGAAGTGAAGTTTCACTTCGCGAATGGAACTCTTAACAATAGGCGCGATAGCATTTTAAAAAGTATTGGGATAATTAACGTTGTTTCCAGATGTTCGGATTTTTCGAAGCTAAGCGAGATAAACGAACTTATAATTCAAACAAAACGAAGTCGATATTTTTCATTTGAAGTCTAATAAATTCCATTGCGGCTCATCTCGTCTCCGTAAACACGGAGAGAAAGTAAATAACTAGCAAATTGCTCCTCGAATAAATCATACCGGCTACAATATAGAGATAGTTAAATTTTAAATAGTTGTTATTCCAACAACTTGCCAAGTTGATTTTATTTGCGTCTAATACATTGTTCATTCATATTTTCTTGGCACAAATTTCAGCTGGGTTATTAACCTCTGTTTAGGATTAGCTAATTTTAAAAATAAACATATATCAATGTGGTAACATATACCAAAATTTTGGCGATTTTTTTTATTAGAATAAAATTTTTTAGGGTGCTATAAATTAATACCGCGCGTCATAAAAGCGCGTTAATAGGTAAAATTTTCCAACAACCTTGCGCGTATCACAAAAACAATTTCCATTTAGCTTGTCACTCGTCGGTATAAAAAAAGAAACATTCATTCGAAACAACTACTGTAAAAGATCGCTTTCCCTTTTGTATGTTGTAACCGACAGAGTTGCAAAACTAAAAATAGTAAACTTGTGGTTAATGAACTTCCCAAGGTAACTGCTGATTTTATATGGCGTCGATAAAAACGTATGTGTGTCAACCGTACTCGCAGTTAAAATACTTCACCTGAGCCGGCTTCTTCGGGGGATGGGGGCATTGGGACCCCGGCGGGGGCGTCGGTGCAAAATGTTCCGTTTGCACGGCATCGTGCACGCTTTCCCGCTGGCTTTTTTATTGACATGCACCCGGCAAAACGTAAATTATGTAACAAAACGTACGGATGTAGCAATGTAAACAGATAGCACGTAAAGAGCGAAACTGGTGTTATCAACGTAGTATCGAGATAAAACTGATCTAAAAATATTTTAGTTTAGGGATTAGGCTTATTGTTTACATCCTTTTATTATGCTGGAATTAATTAATTAGTTACCTACTCCTCTATATATGCTTTTGTGTCTACTATTATCTAACAGCTTCATCAAAGGGTGCAAGATAAGAAGATTTGAATATTACACGAAATAAAGTTTTTTCTATCTATATAATACCTGCTAATTAAATACCTATATTTTTCACACTTTAAACAGTTCTATCGATTTCCCAAGTTTATCATTAATTGACCGTAATATACGAAATTACTCAATTAATAATCGCTTAATTGAATTTGGTACGGCATGCTTGCAATGGTGATGTAATTTTCTACAAACTCGTTCATTTTCGCGTTACACCCATAGGAAATGTTGCCCATTTAATTGACCGTTTGGTATTATAAATCCATAACGTGTATGCTAATTTATTGCGCCAACCCCCTAAATTTCAAATGATATTCGACAAAAATCTTGTTGGAAATAGCAAGTGAAGATTTATTTGATGTATTGTATAAGAGGAGTTTTATAGACCCGGAACCTATAATAGTTATGTGGCTCCTGCATAACTTCTAAAATTAATTCCAGATGTTTAGATCTGCAGTTTGATGTAAAATGTTAATTTTAACTTCTTAGACGTTTATTTACCTACAAAAATTTAGAGTGGATCGTGAAATAAATATTTTTCGCGAACTTATCTGATAAAGTGGTTTTAAAGGCGTTGAAATTATTTTTTGGAAGACTATAAAGTATTGCGCATGTTATAACTTCTTTAGTTATTCCTGTCGCACTGTAGATACCCTGCTAATCCAATTTGGCCGAAATTAATCCATTTTCTTTTGTCGTATCCTCCAAGTTTATTGCCCAATATCCTCCAAAATTAAATAGTGATATCTGCTTATTTTCCCCAATTTTGCGCCCAAATAAATGCCATACTACGTTCCAAGCAACGAGGAATTTCTCAAGGGAAGACAATACAATTATTAAACTAAACGATTAACTTATTGTGCAACTTTATAATAAATGCGCAAACTTTAATATGCTAATTATTAATAGTAATTCTCACGGGTTCATATCGTGATAGGATATTCGATAAGTTTATTATTGTACCTGTGGATTTGTGTACATTTTTTTGAGGAAACCAAATAACGAATTATTTCAATAAATATCTTATTCAAATATTGGCCAATGAGTGTCGTCTGTTTGGTGTTTAATATTGATAACATTTACAGTAAATGTAATAAAAATCGCTTTACTGAAGCTAAAAGTTAATACAAGAAATTATTATTGATTCGATTCATAAAGTTTGAAAATTCTATTTTTAGAAAAGAGTGGGATTGCAGGTATTTATTACACGTAATCTCGTTAAGATAAGAAAAATGAAAATTGTTGTAAATTGTTTGTAGTTGTACTATTTAGTACACCTGATATTGTTATTATTACAACTGTAATATCACAACAAAATGGCTTATTGTAATTACATAGAATACATACATTAAAATGGTTTATTTTGCTTTGTATCGATCGCATTGATACCGATCTAAGTGTAGATTTATAAAAATAATATCTTTTAGAAAAACTATTTTTATGAGCGCATTATACCGATTACATTACCATATTTTACGGAACGGGTCTACATTTCGAATTCTTCGGACAGGATTAATAATTTTGCAATTACTAAATATAACTAATCAATTTACAGGTGCACTGATGTTAATTTATCTCATTGATCTAACGAGATCAAGTTCTGAAAATCAATTTGAAAGTAATATTTTACATGACATATCGAACATAGATATCAAATGATTTTATGTAATCGACTTTCTCGGACCTTTCTATTAATTTCTTGTATCAGCAGGTTCACATTTAAATCGGTACCTGTGCGTACTTGCTTTTTACGAGCTATTATTTACTAATTTAGTTCGTTAAATGCGCGATTTTCGACAAAAATTAGTAGTTTACGGTTGTTTAGTGGGTACTTAAGATTTTAACACGCGAGAAATGCGTATTAAAAATCGTTACATTATGATTTACGAGGGTGCTTAAAATAGTACGTTAATCGGAAATTATAAAAAATTTAATTAATCTACTATTTTTTGATTTTGCATCAATTTATCTGTTGATTAATATTTTAATAATAATTCATTAAAAATATTGTAATTTTACTTGGAAAAAATTAATGTAAGTTTAATTCATCTTTTACCTCATAAGAAACGGATTTTCATAAGGTCCTTTCGAATAATAAGGTATATTAATAATCTATTAAATATTTAATTTCGTAATTAAGGTATGATTTACAACAATTCATAGATAAGAACCGTTTGATATAAAACTTTTAAGGATCAATGAACCGCATTTTCGGTAATAATTCCGGACAGTTACCTCAGGACAAAAAAATATTCGAACAACTAAACAGACGATCCTCATTTTTTCCGCTAAATCGCTCTACACACCTGACAGAACAAAAACGTCGACATAAATCGAATTAGGTAATCCTTATAATCACAGATCCTGTAACAACACAAAACACTTCCTGCTCGCACACACTCTCACGTGTCATTTACTCCTCGATTCATATCGGGCGCACGTGCAGGACGTCGACAGCGAAGCGGTAAAATGCTCGTTAGTCCTTTCGCCTGACGACTGTCGCTGTTCCGTTATCCGAAATTTCTAAGTGAGGCTCCACTTTCCACCGGAGTCTTGTACACACTGAACCGCACGAAATCTCGAATACGAAGTAGAAAGTGGGCTTTGCATTTGCAAGGATTATATCCACTACGCAGGCGTACCGGCTGGTGCCTTTTATCTATTTTTTTATTCACTAGGTTTTTTTTGAGAGCTTTTCGCCGGCAAGAGGGTGTTAATAATCCACCGTGTGATTTTTTATTGGGTGTTATGCAATGTTGTTCATTGTACTGCAATTAATATCTACCAATTAATAGTTTATTACATTTTATTTACGACACTAATTTGTTGATTTTTTAATGGGTTTTTGATAACACAAAAGTCACAAAAGTAGGTAACAAAGTAAATTACTAATTTGGTATATTAATTGCTGTTTTTAATGCAATTTTTTTACTGTAAATTTTTTAAAAATTTATAAGGGTTGCAAATTATTTATCAATTTATTTAAATTAATTATAATATATGTATTTTTGCTAGCAAAAAATGTTTACTAACTTTTATTTTCTATTTGACTCTAAATTTCATATAAAAACTAAAATTTTTATAAGGGATTTTTAGAGAAACTCCTAAATTTATTTTACTTATCTTTGAGCCATACCTACATTTCCTTTAATATAATCTCGAGTTTAAAGTATTAGACAATAATTCGAGTTAACCGCATTGGTGAACTTTATGAAGGCGTTAATAAAAAAATTTAATGTTTAATAAACCAATAAAGGTAAACACCGTGGAGATTCTTCCTACAAGATGTACCTGTGAAAGTCGCCTTCCGAGGAATTCGAACTTCTCATAAACCAGTCAGATTTTATTGGCTAATAAAGTTAGGTACATGCAGAATTACGAGACCGACTTTCCTTTGATAAGCCAACAAGTCACTGGATATTTACAGGCATCAATGCCTATCAGTTCGAGAATGAATTATTAAAAAATATTGACCAATTCTATTAGCGATTCTGATGTATTATAAATAGAGTCGGTATAAGTAACTATTGGAACATTTTATTAGCTCTGTAAAACAACAAAAGTAATTTCCCATGAAAAGTATATGAGTTTCAGAAGTAAAATCAAAGTTAAGTCATCAAATAAAGTAGATATATATGCAAAGTATATCTATTATTTGCAATTTTGGAGTTGATGCACCAGCATCAGCATTAAAGTTAAATGTAAAACTGTTTGACTTAAGATGTACTGAATAATTCATAACATCTTGTTGCATTTAAAACTAATCATTAAGTAATAAAAATAAATGAACTTCCATTTAGAAGTACCCGAGCGATAGATCATCGTGTATTAGCCGATTTTTTTCCATAATCGTTAGCGCGTTTGTATTATTGGCAAAACGAACGATAGGTGGATATTAACTGCCAGGCTCGGAATTGGGACGCATTTTAATCAAATAAATTAAAACTATTAAATTAATTCCATATACGTTGCCGTCGGTTACGTAACAGTACAAGTAGTTGATGGCCGCTGCCAAGTATGTACTGGAGCAACTAACATTTGTGGTAAGTACGTTATGGAGAGGTTCGACAGGCCTATACTGGCGGTTTCTAATTTCTTTTTTAGAATTACTCCGAGTAACTTATTGCTGGATAAGAGTACGTATTTACAAAAAAATGTTTTATTACCTCTACAAGGTGTGTCCTAGTGAAGTGAGGAAAATGAGGTGATCCCTTGCAGGATAATTAAACCTAATGTTTCCTGTAATATATGCACCTAAAAATCATAAATTATAGGAAAAAATAGACGTATATTTTTTACACTTCCTTAGGAAACACCCTGAATATACCTACGAAAAAATTAGATACCTATACAACTTTACAATCACGGGTGAGTAAACCTTTTATTAAAAAAATAATCGGTTGAGATTTTTAATTGCAGCCAGAAGTATAATAACATTAATTAAAATTAGTTTCAACACAACTTTAATATATTTAACTGTACATCCTTAGGTACTAATTATGGACTCCAGTTCTGTTTTATATAACGTTTACCTAACTAATTACTTACGCACTAAGTGTGACGTGTAAAAGGTGGTTGATTTATTACCTGAAACAAAAATAGAGATTATTCAATATTAGAAAATTTTAATAATATATGAATTTTAAGTTTTAGATTGCAGATTGCGAGCGAATTTAAATGATCGCTCTAAATATATAAAAAATTGAAATAAATTTTAATTATGAAACAATTTTCTTTCTTCGGAATTCGTAGATGCACCTATTATAATAACAGATTTCGGCTTCAAAATTTTTATTACAAGACTTCCAGTCGACAGACGGTACAGTTTTTATTATCAATATTTACAACCCAGCCTGCTTTGTGGTCCATTCAACCGAATTCTCTGCTATATAGATGATAGAGGAAAGGTTTTTATTAAGAGCTGTTACGCCTTAACGGTACATTATACCATTTGTGGCCACAAAATTCCTATTGTTAATTTTACAATCAGGTAGCGGGTGCTTCAAACCTTGTTTTATTACTGCTGAAAGTGGAGGAATTGATGGCTATATATTATTTTAAATATTCTCAAAAATCCCGTCAAATATTTCCTACTCATTTTATCATATCTTTATACCTATCTGAAACTAGAGTTATAGTTTATTTAAGAATTTATAGCATGACGTCGTCCCCTAATTATCCTGAACAAACTATATCTAATTAAATGCTTTTATTCATTATGTATTTAGTATTTAATTACAGAATTTCAATAGCATCAGATCCAAACTACCTATTTGTGTGGGACCATTTATGTTCGGGATTTACAGTTAGGTAGGTCACTAAACGGCGTTCGCAAGTACCATATGCTCTTTTTCCATTAAAAAACGCATCTGTATAGTATCGAATTTTACGTCAACTTCCTTGTGCCGAACAACAATAATTATCGGCCGCGATTCGTGGGAATCTTTTCGTGATTCTTGCCGAAATAAAAGATTAACCGGTTTCGGATCGAAGCGAAGGTGTGGGCACCTTCTGCACTCCTGCCGTTTTTTAAGGACCTCAGGTAGGCATGTACCTGCGGAACGTATTTATCGCGCAACGTCTTGAATTACAATCAATGCGCAAAAAACTCGGGTAGTTGCGTGTTTTGTATGGACAATTAGCTGTTGCTTGAGAGCCACTTCGCCAGCTGCTTTAATTATTACAAAGGGAGGTTATTTGTTTTGTGGAAACTTAGCATATTTTTGATACCAAAATGGAAATGCTTGGTTCGTATTTTAGACGGGACACTCTGTATATAGAAGTCTTATTCGAAAAATTACAGGAAACGCTATTTTAATAGTCAACATTACGTAGAGCGGGCGACGTTCGGCCGGTTCAGCAGACGCCGAACCTCGTATATAGGTCAGTTCCTAAAAATAAATCACTTTTACCTGGGTTAACTACCTCCTCGTCTAATTATACAATCCCCAACGATACGCGAACTTTTGCTATTGATACGCGTACATAACAAAGCGCATTTACAGTTACATCGGCATACGTAATGGATTCTTATCCGAATTGCCTTTAAAATTAATTTTATCAGCGGATTTAAGTAGCTTTTTTTAACGTGTTTACCGTTACTTCCTACACGGTTTACATGATGTTGTTTTTGCTGCTAGTGATTATAAAAATGAATTTGATTTGAAGGTAATGATTTGTAGTTTCGAAAGTTCATTTCCATATAAGCTGGTCAATAAAATTGGTTATTTAATGGAAATGTGCAAATAAATGTACATTCTTGATGTATAGAAAATGAAGGGGTAGAAAGTAGAGGGAGTTTTTTTTCTATATATACCAAATATGTCCCCTGATCCTAATAAAAGTTTTGAAAATATTGGTTAAATTTATCAATTATTTTACCAAAAAATCATCCCCTCAATTAGAAAATGATATCTTGTACTTATTCAAGAAACTCTTGTGGAATTGTGAAAGTAATATAAGGATAACAGAAATAGCGAATTTTCTGAAAAATATTAAAAAAAATCGGATCAACGACTTTCCCTGTTTCGACCCAAATAATCTTTTTATACATATTGACAAATTTTATTTTAAGAAAGCCCGCTTCGTTTTCGAAATAATCCAACGCGATGGATTCGCTAATTTCGAGTCCTGGCGAGGTCTTGTAAATTTCCTTATCATCGTCGACTTTCTCGGTTGCGCAACAAGAAAGCCGCTGCATGCGAATTTTATTAAAATCAATGTCTAGTGAATATGAAACGGCGATCGAGAGAATCGATAACGAATCGATATCGGTCAGTCCAATTATAAATTTCAATCGAATGGAGCAGACTACATAAGAATTGTCTATCGAAAAAAAAGGAGTATAGTTAAGTGGAACACTTTGGTGGGGTTTTTGTTTGCAAAGAATAAAATTTGTTTAATCTTGATATTAAAAGAATCATAATCAAGTTCTATAAATGGTCCTGAAAAATGTTCTAAATGATTTTGAACATTTGTAAACGATTTTAAAATCGTTCTGAACAGTTTCGAATGGTCCTGCTCAGTTTTAATATGGTTCTAAATGATTCTGGACAGTTCTAATTAGTTCTGTGACAATTCTAAATGATTGTGAAATAGTCCAGAATAATTTGAAAACAAGACACTCTCTTTCTCGCACTTTTACATGAATGGATAATTTTATAAGGTGGCTCTAGTTTACTCTTATTCGCATTAATTGTAGCGAGTAGAGTATTTTTTCCCGTCGATTGCATATCCCTTTTTTAACGCACGTACAATTCCCGCTGCGGCCACTTATATCTCGTCTCTTGAATGCACAAAGTTCATCATAAAATTGGCCATTGTCGAGCAGTACAAAGGGCATTCGGTGTATTACCGCACCAGTGTTGAATGAATCGCCGAGCGACCCACTTGGCGCCAGTGCGTTTCTATGGAGACGCCATGTTTTGACTCGCGTCGCGACGTCACAGCGTCGATAGTTGACGCTATTCTTCCTGCTGGAGGAATTCGAGAAGTACTGCGAAAAATGCGGGGGCCCGATATTAGGAATTTTGCTTTATTAATTTCCGGGGGTTGAAATTTTTCGGGCTTTTCATTAGTTCCCGGAGGAAGGTGTAAGGAAGAAGGACGATTGAAATATTAATATGTAGATATCGTGTGAAAGATCTTATTATTTTGTTAGGCAAGTAAATTTAATAAAATGGTGGCAGATGTACAAAATTTGTTGTTTTTTGTGAAAAATAACAATATAAAAATTCCGGTGTATTTTCGAAATCCGATGCCGGATTTTTCTTGTCCGAATCCAACTCATCTGGTTTTGTTTACAAAAAAATGAAGATGCCAGGAAGGCATTTCTAAAAACTCGACGCAAAGAAACTACAACTATGACAATATTTATGTTTCCTGAAATAAAAATTTCGTTCGGGAAAAATCAGCATATTTGCCCGTGCTTATTTTTAACCGTTCTGCACAGCCTCGTTAAAAATCTTATTTATGACTTAACGAGAAATGTATGCACGCGAAATTTTAAGCGCACTGGTTTGAATTATTCGGTGACTTTTGGTAGTTTCGGATGGAGATGTAAGATTTACTAATTTATCGATTTCTGGAAGAGCGAAAAATCGAGCAAAATCTGGACGTCGCATAACTGGAAATGTTGGAAATAGCTGTAGAATGACAATGAAATATTAATCGATTTTTTATGCCAATATGGATAAGATAATGATGAGTTATGGTAATTATTCATTATTTCTCCAAAAATTCAAATATTCCCGTAATTGAATGACTTTTGATTTGAAGGATAATTTAAAAAAATGATTTTTAACTCGTGCAATTTCGGAGTTGTGGATGAAAATATAAAAGTAGTCACGATTTTTCGATTTCTGCAGGATAATCATCGTGAAAAATCGATATATTCCCGATACTCGAATAGTTAGAAAAATTGGGGAGTTGGATGTTTTTTTTTGCAATACAAAATAAAAATGAAATTTATGTGACCAGTAATTTCAGAGTTATAAAATGCAAATTTACACACGTTATTTAACCGTAAAATCGGACACTGTATTAATTAATACCTACGCAACTCGCTAAAAATAATTAAATCTCGGTTTTAAAAAGTGCACAATTCTGCGTCAAGCGATTTCGATTTTTAATTACGTCAACCCCCGTACTTTCGCCACTTTTTTTCTTCGATATTAATTAGAATTCTCTGTGTACATCTATATATTATTATATCTCAAATTTTAATCTAAATAGAAAGCGAATATCTACCATGTTACCAACCAAGCCTTTAGGGAATTTAAATGAAAGCGAACAAAAGATTTTTGCAATGAGTAATTAATAATATCCAAACTTTGCCAGTCACATTTTTATAAGGTCTTTTCCCTCAATCAGTTCGAAAGCGAAACTCTTTTTCTGATATTTGCCAATTCTTTTAGGTATATTTAACTTCGCACTGTTTGTGTTCCATGAATCGGACCACACTAAAAGCGCTAAAAGTAATTTTAGTGATTTTATCGCGTCTTAAAAATACGGAGCCATCAAACATATACGCGTTCAATTTGTCTTCTAAAAATTCTTAAGCCGGGCTCGGATTTCGTCGCGCCATTTGCGTTAATTCCTCGGCAAATGATGTTTAAATTAACTGTAAACTTTTTTTTCTATATACCTCACACATGTTCGCTTTCTTTTCGCCAGCCATTAGTCATATGTTTAACTTTTGCATTTGCATGTTTTATTCTTTTATTCTCGCCGAGATTATATATTCTTTCAGTTGATTAACGGCGCTCTGCGCGATCAGCAATATTTCTAGAAACATCGTAGGTACTTATTGTCGATATTAGGGTCAAGTATACGCTCGCGAGAGTACCCAGTATTCTCCTTTTTGAAGTTCGCAATTACCGAAGTGCGCACCTGTTGCGTTAAATTCGCAATGACAGATAGTTTGCTAAACGATTTTCTCGGACTGATTTAATTAATACGTTCGGTTCTGAATGATTTGCGACGTTCGCACTCGCATGTGCCAATTTCTATAATTAAACAAATATTGCGCCAACGATATTCCGTGCATTATGATACGAAACGCGATTATTGTATTGAATAATATGGGCAGTAGATTTATTGATTTAGGCTCGTCGGGTCTCTGACTGACACATATTCAAATTTCTCGTGTACATAGTTTAATTTCGGACAGGATTATTCACGCTATACGATGAATATTTCAGCATGAAGTACATCTCAAAGATTTGTTCTTTTTAATAGTACACCATACATATTGGGTGGAGGCTTTAACTGGAATAAATTCGCTAAAGAGGAAGTGAATAATTTTTCTAAAAATTCCTGAGACACGTCAATGTTTTAATGTTTTTTCCTATTGCAATCAGGTAGCCGAAGCCATCTTTAACATGTTTTTTTTCAAATGAAAATCTTATGGATGGTGATCCTTCATTGCAACGTTGCTGGAGCTAGGAATACCTATCCAAAACCTATCCAGTTTGGAGTGTGGAGCGATGAGTTTCTCATAAAAGCGTGGCGCTACCGGCCCGTTATCACTCGCACAGGCCGGCCGGGTCTGCGGCGGTGGAAATCCGAATTGATAACGCGAGAAAAGCAAAAAAGCCGACGGCAGCGCCGACCAGCGTCGGGTAGACGAAGCTCAGACGCGACCTCGCGACCTTTCAAGGCGGTTTATTGACCCGGATGACGTACGCGGAAGCGCCTTACGTCACGGGCGCAATGACTGCGGACGTTGCTAACTCCGTAATCGCAGCGATCGTTTGGCGTTCCAGCCGTTGGGACACCGCGGGGCGAAGCTTTGGCCCGGTCCCGTTGTTGTCCACCCGGTTGCTCGCATTCGATGGTAGCGAGGATGGTTTTTGTTAAAAAAAATCCATGGGGTTAAATCTGGTCAACGTGGGGGTCATTCTTTTCGTTCAAAACTAGAGGGGTTTCTGTCTTTCATTAAAAACTCTTAGGGGTTAAATCTGGTCAACGTGGGGGTCATTCTTTTCGTTAAAAACTAGAGGGGTTTGTTTCTTTCATTAAAAACTCTTAGGGGTTAAATCTGGTCAACGTGGGGGTCATTCTTTTCGTTAGAAACTAGAGGGGTTTGTTTCTTTCATTAAAAACTCTTATAGGGGTTAAATCTGGTAAACGTGTGGCTCATTGGGGGCTCAGGAGGTCGTTTTTGTTGGAAACTCCAAAGGTTAAATCTGGTAAACGAGGGTCCCATAAGATGATGTTTCTTCTTCCAATGTAATTAAGCACTTATATCGGAAAAATTCTTCTTGTATAAAGAGTGTTAAATGATTGAATTGGGCACCATTTTTGGATTTTTTTAAACATTATTGAAATTTTGGATAGTTTCTCTATGATTTTCTCAAGATTGTTAGCTGTTAGTTCCATCATTTTGATAATTTTTTTACTGATTGCTCAAGCTAATTTTCTAGTTAATTCACTTCAAGATTACATTTAGCATCAGCTAAATTTTTTTAGCCACTTATTCCAATTAACAATTACGTTTGGTAATCTTTTTTTAAATTATTAACTGCTTTTTAAACTATTTTTTCGATTAATTAAGCACCATTTTAAATTTTTTAATTAATAAAGAGAACTTTGATGTTTTTATTAAAGAAAAATTGCAAGTTCTTTGAATCATTACAAAAAATTTTTTAAGTAATTGAGAATTTTTAGTAATGGAAACATTATTTAAATGTACTAAAACCATATCTTCAAAAAAAATCATAAAATAATTTACCCAAAACACTGGGAACACCAACCAAAAATCATGAATAATATTTCTAAAATCTTAAAAAAACAATGAAAAAAATTATATATCTATTGATAAAAAAAACCCATCCAAAACTACATTCATATTCATCAGCCCTTCTTTATTTTTTTGCCAATTATATTACCCATATACACAAAAAACCCTAGACATTTATTGATAAAGGCTGATTACAGTAAGCGATCGCCCGCGCTATGCAGTGAATATAAAGAAGAAACATCCACACTCAGACATGTCATGATGCGGGTCAATCCCAAAAGACTGCGAATATTTTTGACCACACACCATGGAGCCCCAAGGTGAATGATTGAACGTTCGAGGGAGCGGCCCGGTGCGTGCCTAGATTCGCAATAATTCTACCACAAAAAATCTCTAATAATTACCCCCACAAATTATCTAGTATCTAATCATTCGGTTCAAAAATTAACCAACCAAGAGCTCCGCCGTTATTATGAACGAACCTTTGACACGCGCTGGGCTGGAGCGGCGGCGAGAAGAGAAGAAACTCTTAAAAACTCCGGTGACACGGCGGTGCTAATAATAATTACAATCGTCCTACAAATTTTAATATGCAACAGGCGTTGGGGTCAAGCCGCATATCCATTAAAAGTTCCCGTTCTCACAAGGTCACTGTGCTCCAAACGAAAACCGCTAAAACCGACGTGAGTCAGACGAAGAGCGCCATCAAAGCCGCGCTAAAGCCCAAAGGAGAAGACGAGGAACGGCTCCGCGAGTACCATCAAACGGGCAGGCACCCGCAAAAGCCGGACCAAACCGCTCTTCAATATTTACCTTAGAGAAATCCAAACGTCGTAAATTTCGTAAAAATTAACACGTTTCGAAAACCTACTACAGACCAAATCCACCTCAGGTGGTACCAATTTCGGGCCGGTTAAACCGCTCGGCGGTGCCACAGTGCGCCGGCTATCGAGGCGCGCCTTCAAGTCATGTTATACAACATAACGGAACCCCCTAACTGTAATTTCACCGACAAGGTGCTGGTAACCCAGTGAGGCTTTGAGCCGAGGTACCGCTATTCCCAACATTCACGTACGCACGTATCAAAGCCTTACCGGGCGGCGATGGCGATGCGGCCGCTTCGCCGAAGATATCGAGGATCCGTTGCGGGAATTAAATCTACACGTAACAGATCGGATGTAGGTCGCCGTCTGCGTACTGATAATGGCCATATTCGCGAGATAGTACCGATAATTCGTGGCCTACTTTTTGGGGCCATTACTATTGTATACATGTGCAGGGATATTTTAAGAAACTTGGTGTTTTAATGCCTGTCGAAATTTAATTTAGTACTACCTAGGAATCCAATAATAGAAGAGTACTATGTAAATAAAGGAGCGGGTAAAATTAAGCTTGAATCTTATAAGAATCCAGCATATTTGGTGAAGATTTAACACTAATCATACAGTAATTACTTCCAGTAGTACCATATATGAAGATATGATTAGATGCAACCAAATATGACCATATGACCAAATATTTTGAGTCAATATGCATGTTAAACTCTTGCCCAGATTAAAATAGGTAAAAAATATACGCGAGTAGTACCGTATAAAGTACCACCTAAGAAGTTGCTCGGTGTAGATAAAACAACAATAGCATCATAATCATATTGATGAGTGGCACCATACGGAGGTAGTACCAAAGGTATTTTTGAGGTAATGCATTACCTGTCATGGTGTTCGGCGGCGACGTCGAAGGCGTAGGTCTCTGGGAAGCCGTGGAGGTAGGCGTAACATCGAGACGGGTTTCGCTGGTACTCGCCGGTGCGGCGGCCGGCGGCGCAGGAGGCGGGGAGGGTTCCGAAACGGCAGCGGCGACCGGCACGACGGATGCATCCTCCACCTCCTGTAGCTCGATGGTGATGATCTCTTGACCGGCCAGCTTCACTTTTTTAATGATTAACCCCGTTGAGGAAATTTTGTAGCCGTGGTTTGTGACGGTTTTTAAGCACGAAATTGATTGTAGTACCGCAAGAGGTCTACCTAAATTTAACTGAGCGTATAAACGCGTTTTAATCGATTGAAACTTTTTAAAAGTTTTTTTATTGGTACTCCTCTCAGTTTGTTGGGGATTTTGTTTGGATTGTTATCAATATTAATGAAATAATAAGATTGAATAAAAATATAGTACCTACTAAAAAAAATAAGTTATTTTTGCTTCTTGCTGTACATATAGTACCAACATATTTATGTCGACAAAAAAGTAAGAAAATAGGTAGGTATTAATATTTCCAAATTTAAAATCGAACTGATTTTAGTAATATATCCTCCAGGCAACCATAGTTGAATGACATTTAGAAACCTACTTCCGAATATTCCGCAGAGAAGATACACATCATTGATTTGCTTTACTGACGAATTCTACCAGTATTTATACGGCAATTATTTTAACAATTCTCAAGCGAAATTTTTTCACTGATCAATAGAAACTCTAATAAGCTTTTTGAACAAAATTATTTCGCAACAAAAGAAGCTACAATAAACGAAACGTATCGCCCAACAAACGAAAGAATTCAGGATAATTTTGATCGGTGATTAAACGTACCTTTTTGGTAATAAGTTTCCCAACTGTACAAAAAGTGAGGCGCTTATATCTCAAAACGACGAATACAAATTTTTAGAAAAAATCTGTTGTATAAAACACCAAACACGAAAAAAATCGTCGAGACTCCATTGAATACCGAAACGATAAACCGCGTGAAAATTTGTTGTAAATTTCAGTCGAACCGATGTATTTTTTTCAGTCAAAGTCAGTCGAATTATAGAACAGTCTTTTAAAAATTTATTAAATTTACTGTATTGCTATTAAATTATTCTCCAGACGAAAACAAAAATTTTTAATAAAGGCCTCTATGAAGGTATATTTCTCCCTTGTATATAAGAAATAATATAACCAGAAAAACTACACATCTTAACACTTTATATAGAAGAACACATGGGATTCTCTTTTTTCAACGGTTTTAGGTTAACACTATAGTTATGATCAATATTTTTTCAATCGATTAAAATGCAGGTTAGAAGAACAAGAAACTAGGTCTGTATTTTCCAAACGATTTTTCCGAATTTTCCATGCACTTATTATTAAAACGGTCATTTGCACCTTTGTTTTAGTATATTATTGGCCTTTTTCGCGTTTCTTCGAGGCCTAAACGATTTTATTATTTCGAGTTTCTGTTTTAGAAACGATGCAGTTTGATTTCGGTTTTCACCGCTAGGGGATGACGGACCGAGCACGGTTCACAACCGGAAAATTCTTGGTGGAAGTGGAAAATCTTTTTTATTCTAACCAATCCTAAATTTATTAAAAACAACCAATTTTTTACTAATACATATAATATTTACTTCAATGATGTATAATATATCGTGTGATTAAAACTATAGTATCCTACAGGATAATTCATAAGGAGTTCAAAGAAAATTCTTCTATTGGAGGATTATTAAATTCATTATTTAATATCTTATGTAGAAAAACTAGCAACAATAATTAGTATTTTCAATTTTTACGTAAAGGATCCAAAAAGGACATCAATCTTAAGAGTGTAGCGGTGTGATTTGGGCTTCGCAAGGACGCTTGCGCCGCAAGGATACGAATCCTTATTTCGATCGCGCGTTCCGTGGAACGCATTTTATTCTTCTTCCTGATGCTGCAGGATTCCCGTGTACTCCTCTATATTTTCCTGCGATTGGACAGACAAAGAGGAACCAATACACCGTACGTCCTGCGTGCGTGCAGAATTTTGTACGAGTAATTTATTTTGCTGTACTTGCAGATAAAGAGTTTTGAAATGACTACGAAAGTTTTGGTTAAAAAGTTGATTGAGTTGCTAATTTCATTTCGGCATAAGAGTGAATTTAGAATGCTCGTGCCAGACGGGTATTAATTCAGCCGAAAAACCTGCGAATTTTTTATCGGCGAATGTATAAAACATAGCGGGTGTGCTAAGGCAGACGGGGTCAACGGTTTTTCTTCTTATCACTTCTGCTCGATGATTTTCCCCGATAACGGGGCGAACGTAAATTACTTCGGACATTGCAGAAACGGCTTCATTAGCATAAATATGCAAATCGCCGGATTGATAAGACCGGGAAAACGCTTAAAGTATTTTTATTATTAATTTTTCATTCTCATTAGTAGTTTGTTAACTGCTATCTTCGAGTCTTTGTCCTCCAGTATAACGCGCTATCAAAGAAATTGTAATTTCTTATGCAGGATTGTCTTCGGTAAGATTATATTCACTTCGTGACAATTCATAAGATCTTTTGCCCTGGAGGTGTTAATTTTTTAAATATAGAATGATTAAATTTTCTGTTATAACATCTAAGGAACCTGCTTAGCTATCTTTGTGATCTTCTGTAATAAGAGTAATTTCTTGGTGTATTTTTTTATTCCTATACCAGTAGGTATAATAAACCTCTTTTGGAGGCATTTATTCAATATGGTTTCATAAAGATAAAATGAAATATGGAATAAAAATTAATTAGAACAGAATAGAGACTTATCTAAAGGTTAAATAGTTCTGCCATTAGCTGATGAAAAGAGGTATCCATCCATGTTAAATAGCATATAAGATGTTATCTAAATTAAATTTAATTATTTGCAGATAGCGTAATTGCATCGGTATTGCTCAATAGTCTTAACTTCTTGCCGGTTCTCATTCGTTGGCCGTTACAGTGAGTCTCAAGACTCAACAACGAAAAGCTGGGCACTATAATTTCGGCGGTTGATTGGCCGGTCGCCGACCTTTCGCGCTCTCGCACTTAAACATCCTCCTTTATTGTAAATTTTCAGGAGTTCGACGGACTCGGTTTCCACGCACTTCCGGCATTTTTCAACCCCGTTAGAGGCGCGGAACTATGTTCGATTTTTCTTGAAAAATTAATAGTTCTCAAAGCGAGCCGGCGTTTAATATTTCAGCCCGAGTTGAACGCACCCGTGCCGAAAAAGCGAACGGTATCGGGAGATAATAATTGTAAATAATGTAAAATTAATTTTAATTGCCTCCGGCTTTGTCGAAGATGTTAGTGAACTTTGGGAAATTCGGCGGTACTCACCTCTAATAGTGCTGGGCATCGTATCATATTCTTGATCCCGGTTAAAAGAAATTAGTCCAATGGTATCCAATGTTATCCAAAATCCATAGGTATTGCGGAGTATTGGCCGTGGAAACGAACGAAACTTTGCGACCGGAATTTTCTACACTTTTTTTTTCTTGGAAGTGCCGAATATTACGCGAAACATGTTTCCCGTTACGATTGTTCGATCCTCCTACGGAAATCCATCGAAGTCCGGGTTACCTAAAAAAGACGTGTAAAACAAATCATGTGGATATAACTGCTGTTAAATGAATTACCGATGAGCAAATATTTGCACATTATTTGAATTGTACAGTGTGTGCGCTTGGCAAATTTCTTATTACAATTTTTAATTCAATAGGTACAGGTATTATCTTATCTTATTAGGTATGATCCAGAGAAATGCCTACCTAATAAACTGACTCATAACGAGAAAAAGAGGGATTTAATTGAATTTTAAATTGTGTATCGAGTTTCATAAAAAGAGTACTTTCTTATGTCCCTTTATAACTCGTAAGTAGGTACAACTCAAAAATTGAGAACAACAGTACTTGAGTCACTATTTCAAAATAATTCGCTTTTCACTCTGGCAATTAATACTTCAACAATAATTTACTGCATTTGCAGAACCGTCTAAAGTTCATGTACATAAAATTCGACAGTGCAATTAATTAAAATATTATATACTGAGATAATGAAATAAAATCTAACTACTCCTTAACGATAAATTACCAAACGAAACTTGCATGTTAAAAGAAACATTTTTATAGCATATTGTCGGGTTTATTGAATAACAGTAAATATTATTTTATTTTTTTTTACAATATGAATGTCAATGACACCGAAACGGCTATACAGCGAATTATTATCGATTGCTAAAATTATAGTCTTAAGCAATTTACTGTAAATTTGTGTGGCGTTAGCAGAACACTACAAAGCTAATCAACGACCGTAATTCGTTGTTATTTTATTGATCTATCTTCAATATAAAAACCATTATTGGATACGCACGTTAGGCAAAGGGAGAAAATATAAGAAAATCTATCAATAATAATTGAATGTATATTACACATGTATACCAATCAAACTGGGAGAAAGGAAATAGATATTTTACCAAGACATTTTTTTCCAATTTATAATCCTTTACACCTAAATACCTATAATTTATATGAATGAATGCTCGCTAACTGTTTCTTTAACAACTGTTTAACTTAACATTAGTTTTAAATGAGAAGTTTATTAAGATCTCAACGTGGCTAATCGCCGTAAGGAACTACCTATCAAGTAAATTAATTGCTTTGTCCACAACTGTTTTGTTTAATGCATCCATTATTAATCCGTTTACCTACTTAATAATAATTGTGGATAATTTACGAAAATGATCATTTTATTCGAAGCTGCTATGAAAATATATCGAGTTAGTATTATAGATACAATTATATTTTTAAAATATGTTAGGTGTTATTTTATTTTGTAACTAACTAAAAAGAAAATAACTGACATTATCTAATAATATGCTGATACTACATACTTTATAAAGTGTTCATTTCGTTTCAAATCAAATAAATTTGTAATATTTTTTTCGTAAAGTATAAAATTTCTACTTTATTAATTGATTATTAGCTTTGTTTAATTTTCATGGTGATAAATTATTCTTTTAGGTAGTTTTTATCGATTTACCTAATTTAATTATTACAGTACAATAATTAACAGTTTGTGTGGCTTTTCATAGAATATTTCAAAATTAAATGCTGAGATATTAAAAAGAAAACATTAAATTATAGTTTTGCAAATGCTATAGAATATAAAATATAAAGGAACATATTTTTCATAATTTGTAAAAATAGATTTTCTAGGTTTGTGTAATTTATAGAGAACTGCGACTTCATTTAAGACACACTAATAATGTTTTCCAAATTTAACAAAAATTAATAGATTTGTTTACAAAGAAATAAAATTTCATCGGAAATTAATAATTGTATTTTCATCTGATATCTATACTAATCTCGTACTAAAAGTTACATAAAACAGCACTATAAAATTTGTGTTTCATAACAACATTTCCTCTAAATAAATATCTAATATTATAACAATCAATTTGATGTTATTAACCACTGATTTTCGCATCTCACAAATGGAAAGAATAATTGTAATTGAACCTTGCAGTATGAAACGTAAATCTTTGATTTGATTCGGAATTTCAACTCATTCTAGCAAACAATAGAGATTATTTTATTATTCATAAATTCAGAGATCACATTTACAATATTTTATAACAATTGCGGCAAAATTCTCGGTTTTCCAATCACTTCTTTGTTTAAACACGAATGTGATAAGATCAAGAAAGCCGGCCTTGTACCGAAGAGGTCTATGAACTTTTTCAGTGGAATGTATCGTCTTTTTGAGAGGTGCATTATACACAACAGTTCATCTTTTTAACCACTTTAATTATTGTCTTTTATATCCGAACGAGAATAGGTTATACGCGGCGCGGTTTATTACTCTTTTTCGTTAGACACCGCGTTTAATTATACGTTTCTTTTGTTAAATACGGCTCGTACGCGATGCCGAAAAAGAGAATTTACGCCGTGGAACGATCGGGAAGTCTTTAACTTTCTCTATGTATCCAAATCGGCTTTCTATATTCATTAATAATGCGAGGACCTTTCTTAATTTGGCGAACATGTATATTGGCACGTCCATTTGCACGTGTACGCGTAAAAGTTCGACGAAAATTTACCATTTAGAAACACAACGATTTGAATTGGAAAGTGCCTCTTCGCAAAAAGTTTCGATTCAATTCGCAAGAAACGTTAAGAAATTAAAAATATACGCCAAGCAAAGAAGCTAAAGATTTAGGTTCACTGGACAGTGCCTATAAAAAATTAGGAATTTCACGGTTAGCAAATCGATTTCGTATTCAAACGTTGGCTCGTTACGAAAGACGCTGACCTCACGCCGAGTTTTGCCGATTATCGATTCATTAAATGATTAGAAAAGCAAAATTCCCGGACCCTTGCACCTCCGAAACTCGTTCAACAATCGCCAAAGTGCAACTCTGCATTGGGAAAGGAATCGCGTGCAGCGAAACGCTCTGTAATAAAATATCGAAAGGGAGAATTGAAAATCGCTGGCAGAAGAACAGGCGTTATTAAGGAGCAATCCTCGTTGCCCTAGTTTTTTAATTTTATTGTTCCGCCTCTTTGATTGCCTGATTGATGAGAATAAATTCGATTAAAGCGAGTGATGAGTCCTGGAGATCAATACAATTAAATGTTTCTTGTGACTTCAAAGCAATGTTCAAGTACTGGCAGATTTAGATGCTTATTTACTTTCAATCGTTTAAAATGATGATTCATCTTTTACTGTTAATGGCAGTAGGACTTACCTACTTTTATACGTTTATTAATTTGTTCTATTTTTCATTCTGGAAGGAATTTTATGTCTTTCTGTAAGGATGAATATTCTCTAGTAATACCTGCACCTATTTGGGATTTAAAAGAAGTAAAAGAGTAAAAAGACGAATGTAACAATAAAATATTACAGTTATCCTTGAAATTTATTATCAAAGGAGAAATAAATTTAAGGATCTAACCCGGAAATATTTTATTATGGCATATTTATCAAATGAATTTGGTCAGTTATGATAAGTTTATTGATGAAGATGTCATTAAAAAAATTTTAAAACTTCTATTAAATTGGATTGGGTTTGATTTATCGTATAAAAATTTCTTCATCCAAACTTACATTGAAATTAATTTTGAAAAAATGTTTGAAAAATCTTGACATAACAAATGTTTTATTATAAAAAATTAAACATAATTAACAGTGGTATTTTCAGTTATGACCGAGTAAAAAAGTAGTAAAAATTTTGACTTACTTCTTGGAGTTTTTCCGCGAAAATCAGTATCCAAAATAAATCTGTGCGCACACAAAGATCCAAAAAAACAAAGCATAAAATCTCACAAGTCACCAGCACAATCCGCACATCGAAATATCCCGGAGAAATTTGAACCCGGAGGGCCCGTTTTGGCGCGAAAACCCTCGCCCGGACGCTCTGAGTTTTCCACCGCGAAGGGATCAGGCGTTCCACGCACGAGGAGGGTAGGTGTCCTCAGGAGAGTGGAGAAAGGCACCTGTTGTCGCACGGTGTACCACTGACTGTGGCCATAGTATACAGCCTGGCCAGGTGAGGAGCCACCAAAGGTCACTGACACTGACGCTTAACGGATTCCGGCGGGTTAGCGGTACACCTGGAGACCAGTTAGATTACAGGACTGTGTGTATGATGGGTCGAGCTACGTCACCGCGGCAACGGTACACCGAGATGTTGGGAGATGAAGATGAAGAAAAGTACGCGAGGGTTACTTGGAGGCTTCTCGTGAAGATGAGTTCTTGCGCTATATACGAGGTTCGCTCGAGTGTGATACTGAAGGAATTTTAATTCCATTTTTTTACTAATTGCTATTTAAATGAATAGATAAAAGAAGGAGTCCTTAATTTGGTACCATTGGTCCTTGGTACAGTACCTGTCAATGTTATATATTTGAGAGGTTTTTTAATTATTAGGTATCTGGATTAGTAATCAATTATTCTATAGAATTAATTTAAAAATAAATAAAATTTTAAGACATGGGTAGGCTTTTATATTATGCAGGTTTATTGAAGAAGATGTTTTATGATCAATGACAGCTCAATGAAAGATCAATGAAAAATCAATGACAGATCAAAGACAGATTAGAAAGAGCTCTATTCTCAAATATGCAATGTACAATATGGTAAGTGTTCCTTATTCCTTGTCTTATTCAACATTTTTTAACACATATTTTGGTCATAATTTATATAATTAAAAATCAATATCAATATTTCATTGTAGATCGTATTACCCTAATCCTCGTACAAATAATAAAAAATTAAATACCTATGACTCAAAAAAGCTTAAAACATGAAGATGTCATCGTAAATGCTTCAAAAAGGTATTTATGAACAATCTCTGTCATCATGCAGCCATTGATTTGGAATCATTAACTGTTGAAATTTCTGCTTTTTGGCCTAACTCGACCGGTTTTGTCAGAGTAGATGCGAACAAATAAATGCATTTGTAATGAATTTTCAATGTAAAATTTAACATCCAGCGACAGAATGGTGCTTTTGACGGGTAATTTAAATCTCGAAATAATATCGATGAAGTAACTATAGGGATTTTCATTAAGTTGTCAACGTACTTCCCAGATTTACATGGAAATATTATAATTAAATACTTCTTCCTCCAAACGCAATTATCAAAAAAAATAATTAGGTGCACATCTGAAGAAATTGCACTGGCCAAATTAAGGTCATCGTATATTTTTCCGGAGCTTGTGAGTTGCGAGTGCGTATAAAAAAAACAGATTGTTAGCTTCTTTTTATTTATCCAACTCTCTATATTCGAACAATATTGTTATAATTAACAATTACTACCGCTAACTAAACTGGTAAATAAAACTGCGATAATTTGTGCTACTTGCGTTCTGCCGCTACGAGTTAAAAACAGTATTGAGCAGTTAACGTCCAAACGTGGCAATTACACCAAGTTGCTGCAATACAATAAGGACTATAAAACGGGAATACGACTATTTTACATGGAAAAGCATTAATGGAGAAGAAACTGTTTGTTTGATTAGTGCACACTTAGATATGTACATATACTGTGGGTAATTCTAGTCCTGCAAAAAGATTTTTGTTCGTAAATCTAAAAAGAAAAGAAATATGTTATTTAATATTTTTTATGCTTTCATTACATCACATTAATAATATCCTAATAATTAGGGTAACTATAAATCCGAATGAAATTAATAATGTAAAATATTTTATTTCGTAATATAAGTACATTAATTACAATAGAATGAGACCAATTATTATACCTAGTATGTTATGCTTATATTGTATTATCTGCAGTGTATCTTGTATAGTTTGGAGCTTAGAACTCACCAGATCTAATCAAAAGATCCTTCATAACAGTCCAAATAAGTATAGCTTTTATTAATTGCTGTAAATTACATAATTGTTAAAAACGTGTAGGTAAGTATCGATTTATAAAACCTAAAATTCAATACATAATTAAGTTTAATGCAATACTTGAATACTATTTTCACAATTTGAATTTTCTGTAATTTTTTTCTATAATTATTATTCCTTTTTGTTTTTCCCAAGTTTTGCATATTTTCAGGAAACACCCTGTATTTAACTATTTAAAACAGTTCTTAAGCAATCTCACGAAGCATTTGTTAGACGAAAATTCGTGTCAAAACATTGAAAAGCACCGTACACAAACTCATGCATATTAAAATTGTAGGCAGGAATAAAATAAATTAACAAGAGGAGAGCAGATTTTTATTATTTTTTTTTTCGGACGAAACCGGTCCTTTACGGTTCTGTAAACTTGTTTTGGTTTGTGTGTAACCTCACAGAAGTTTGATACTGGCAAAAAGAAAAAGCAATCGATCGTCGATCGATACAGAGTTGGACTTGCGCAATAATCCAACAATAATGAATGGTTTCTTTGCATGATATGTAATTTATATCTTTTTCGAACATACATACTTGCAGGTAGGCATACATGTTTTATTGAAAGTTATTAAACAAGCATTATCTGGTTACATTATGTTATTCAGGATGATCTAATGGTGCGATAAAAATATATGTAGGTATATTGAAGGTATTTATACATTTTTACAAGTTTTTTTAGCTTATTTTATTTCCTAATTTATTTAGCTTTATTATTTAAAATTGCCAGCAAATAAAATTGTTATGTTTTGTGGTTCTGTGATAAAATTGGTATAATCTCGCCATCTATATTTCAGTAGTGAAGGTAGTATTGATACTACAAGAAATCGTTTCAGCTTCGTCCCGGAGTAAATAATTTAAGGTAAAGATGTTGTTGAAAGTTTCGAATTAAATTTCACAGGTAAAATACAGGTAGATTTACGTTAGGCATACGCTAGGCATTTTTCAAAACTTATTAATAAGGTGACCTAATTGATTATTTGTTCAGTAATATGTTTGTGTTTTTACTATAAATCTAGTTTTTTTTTTATTGTATTGTTTAATAAGTTTTATTCATTATCTTTTTTCATTAACTAGATCTAGAGCTAGACGAAGATAATAGCATAGATAAAAAAATCTTTTATAACATTATTAGCTCATAGAAATAAAATATTTATTTTATTTTGTGGATTTCGGGGATTTCTTCGAGATTTCTTCTTTTTTTGTACATTTCGCATCAAGTGGGAAATTATCATTTTACGAGGTGCGTACATTTTTTAAGTATTTTCCATATTTAACACAAATTCAAAAGATGCCTGAATTCTAATGCGCGCAAAAATATTCGAATTGTCCCGGGGAGGGACCGCGTTCAAACTTTGACCATGACCCCGTGACCCAAACAAGTAGGTGACTCTTACTGAATTCGACGCCGGCAACGCTGTATCGGAGCTGGTTCTTGATCAATATGCTTCACCCACAAGCGTGGTGCGCCGTGTAAAGTTCCAACCATCGAATTTCGCTCGCAAATATTAATATGTTTCAATAAAAAAGGCAGCGCTGATAAGATAAGGCTCCTGCTTTACAGGTATTTGGGATTTTAGCCAGTTAGTTGTTTGAATGTAACGCGAACGGGCCGCGAATATCGACCGACCAAATGAGTGCAATTGAATTATACACGAAAGTAAGTACACTATTCGATTTTTTTTATTTGTGTAATTGTTATTGGTCTATTATCCTTCGAGCGAGTGATAGATCCTAACATATTGTACGCACTTACATACACCAGTCTATTGACAAAAGGTTTTTTTAATTGATCTATTTTTGATGGATTTAAAAACAGACACGTTTCAATTCAAAATGCACCTTGCCAGTTTTCAATTTATTTTTAATTAAATCGTCAAAGTAATCATAAACAAATACGACGGAGTTATGTAATTCGTCACCAATTACTTATATATAGTACTTATATTTTTCGCCGTGCTCTTCTAAATATTATGGACATTTTTTTGCACCTACTCCTACACAAATTGATAAAATAGAAACCGTTCCAATTCGAAGTGTATCGTAATGTATGGAATGAGTGGGTAATAAACTACTCAAAATGAATAAGGATACACTTCTTAATATTTTAATTTTAATTTTAAACAGAATCAATTCAAATTTCTGCTGTTTTCGGCAACAAGATGATCCTACAAAGACTGTTAAATTTTTGATAATTGTGACATGAAAACATTATTTATATCATTTAATATAAATATAATGAATATTTGATTGTGAAAGGCAAAATATGAAATGCAATTTATTGCAAATTTTAATGTTTTAATTTAGTTATTAATACCATAATACGTAAATCTGATTAATTCAATTAAAATAGTAATACAATCCATTTGCGTACACACACCAGTTACATGATACAGTCTAGTACGTTTAATATAATTTAAAGAATTTGATATAAAAAATAGCATTTGAAAATATGAATCAACATTTCAACTATAATCAAATTAAATACATTTCGGTTGGAAAGCCCAAACTCTCTGAAATAATGACATAATGTTCTGAAATGCCCTGTATATAAATACCCCAAAAATTCCTGTATTTTACTTACTCTTGTTATTACTAATACCCTGAAAGAATTGTATGATTGAACTAATTGCAATTTACAAATACGTATTAGTAATATTAGACTCTAACCACTGGTTAGCCTTTAAATACTTAAATCTAACAACATTAATATTTTACGATTTAATTGGTTTTATTCTAGAGTTTCCTTTGATCGAATGTTATTATTACTTTCATTTAGTTCGTACCTCTGTATACTACTGCGTTCCTTAAATGCTATTATTCGATAGGTTAAACACCGAAGAGTTCATTAAACTATCGATTAAAAGAACAAAATCGTTGCTCAAAACCAGTTACTTGTATTCAAATCTTCTCTAAAACCATTGCTGAATAATAATTACTAACATTTTTTCGAATTCTACTGTAAGAGAATAAAATTTTGGCATTATTTTCCGCTAAACTGCGCGTAAAAATATAAACAATTTATTTATCCATTTAAATACAATTTCTCATCCTATATTCACAAGTATTAAATTTTAAAAATATTTGTGATACATCGATATTATCTTCCTTTATCCTTTACAACATATTGGAGAGTTAAATGATAATGCATACTTATCAGTTACGGATAATGTTCCTAAATTATAATCTCGTTTATGCGAATGAGTGAGTCACGATCAAGCGTGTAAAGTAAACTATTAGAAAGTTTGTATTCGACAAATTTTAAAATTTGAACTACATATTGCTTAACAATAGGTACAGAATACCTGAATGTATTTTAGATGTTGCATGTAGTAGGTAAGATCAATGTAAGATTATTAATTAATCTACCGCGAGAATGTTGCTCTACAATTTAACGAAGCGAAATTACCTGGGTAAAATTTAATTCCTAAAATTTCCTGAGCCCGCTCGAGATTTAATAAACGTGTTTTTGAAGATTCAACACCAAATTTTTGTAAAATGTTTTTAACCGTATGAACGCCGGCAAATTTAACAAAATAGCCTAATTATGAATAATCAGCTCTTGTTCAATAAAAAATGTATTTTTTTATATTTTAAGGGAGCGAAGGTATGGATCCCACATCCGGAAAAAGTATGGGAAGGAGCCGAGCTGGTCGAAGATTACTCTCCAAAGAAAACTACACTAAACATAACCACCGAGTCCAACGAGGCGAGGACTCTCACGATAAAAAGCGAAAAGGACCTTCCGTTTTTGAAAAATCCACTTATTTTACTCGGCGAAAACGACTTGACTTCTTTATCCTATTTACACGAACCCGCCGTTTTAAATAACCTGCAATTTAGGTTTTGCCAGAAATATTACATTTACACCTATTGCGGTATCGTTTTGGTAGCTGTTAATCCTTACACGGATGTATCCATTTACGGTAATATTTTTATTGTATTTTAAAAATTTAAATTAAATTCCCATTCATTTCTCCATTGTATTCTCTAACAAGCAACATTTAAGCTATCACTGCAAGACTTGATAATAAAACCATCAAAAATCACCAATTTAATACTTTCAATTTTTCGATTGCGCTTCTATAATAACGAATAATAAGCTATTAAATTCAAGCACTGATAACGTTCGCATTTTATTCAGATATCGATACGATACAAACCTACAGACGCAAAGGAATCAGCGAGCTCGATCCCCACATTTTCGCGGTAGCGGAAGAGGCGTACAGGAAGCTGGAGCGGGAGCAAAAAGATCAAAGCATCATCGTGTCGGGGGAGAGCGGGGCCGGCAAAACGGTATCCGCCAAATACACGATGAGGTATTTCGCCACCGTCGGCGGTAATGCCGCTGAAACGGATATCGAGAAGAAGGTTTTGGCCAGCAGTCCCATAATGGAAGTGAGTGAATTATAATGCAGCTTTCTTTGGACAATTTCTCTACAGCAGAGTCCAATTGCGCCCAGATTATGACCTTTAAAAGAACCTGTACAGAGGGTATTTCATGAGGAGCTTAAATTATCTGTATATTGTATTATCTTTTTTACGACCATTCGCTTGGTTTGGAAAAGGTTTTTGTAGGGTTGTTACTAGGAAGGGCAAAGATATTTCAAACTGTATTTTTTAAATTAACCTATTTTGTTTCGGTTTTTTTGAAATCAGCGGTATAAAGAATAAGGGATATTAAAAATAAAATTAAAAATATTAAGATATTAAAAATTTTTGAAGTTGAAGATATTTCATTAAAATCGGGTATTTTGTTTCCTATACAGGGTGTATTGTAAATTGATGCTTAATTCTTTTTCAACTGTGTATGAATCTCTTAATTCTAAACAACTTTTTCAAATAAACTTTTTGAATATTGTGAATAACAAAGAAGATAAAAAATTTTATAATTTCGAATATTTTCCAATACGTACCTGCTTTATTAAATAATAAATTTATTTAAGGTAGTCATCTGTCTAATAAATGCCGAAAAATAAATAAATTTAATATTTATTGAAGCAGGTACGTATTGGGAAATATTCGAAATTCAAAAAAAGGTAAAAATTATTAAAAATTTTTACCTTTGTTTTTCAGAATATTCAGAATGTTTATTTGAAAAAGTTGCTTAGAATTAAGAGATTCATACACAGTTGAAAAATAAGTATCAACTTACAATACACCCTGTATACAGATAGTTTAAGGTTGTCGTGAAATACCCTGTATATTATAAATATATTTATTGGTAAACCATGTTTTTCTTAGGCATTCGGTAACGCCAAAACGACTAGAAACGATAACAGTTCCAGATTTGGAAAATTCATAGAATTGCATTTCAACAAGCAATTTCACATTTGCGGCGCTTCCATGAGGACGTATTTACTGGAAAAAAGCAGAGTAGTATTTCAAGCGCCCAACGAACGGAATTATCACATATTTTACCAAATATGCGCGGCTAGGCAGAAATTAAAGCACTTGCAATTAGGTAAATGAACTTTTCTAATCATCAAATTTTACCTTATACGATCCACTTTCACTTTAAAAAATAAGTTGTTCAAATTAAAATTTATTTTTGATACTAGATCATCAGAACAAGTTCCATTATTTGAACCAAGGCGAGAGCCCCAACGTCAGCGGCGTCGACGATTCCAAAGAATTCGACGAAACCTTAAGCGCCTTACACATGCTGGGCTTCTCTGACCAAGAACAAGACGATTTACTGAAGATCTTAGCCTCCATACTTCACATCGGCAACATCGACTTCAAGGAATGCATGATTAAAGTGGAAAACGAGCAGGACCAGCAAGGATGCTTCATTGAGGTAATGATGAAGATTTGTTAACTTCAACACATCCAGTATCAAAATATTCTTCTGCAGCCCGACGATTTCGGCTTGGCGACGGCGGCGCGCCTTCTGGAAGTGGACGAGAACGAGTTGCGCCACTGGCTGTGCACCAGGAAGCTGGTGTCGATGCGCGAGGTGTTCCTGAAGCCGATGACGGTGGCGGCGGCCGCCAGGTCGCGCGACGCCCTGGTCAAGCACATCTACTCGGAGCTCTTCAACTGGATCGTGGTGATCATCAACAGGACGCTGGAGTCGGAGGTGCCGCGGCACCGGTTCGTCGGCGTGCTGGACATCTACGGCTTCGAGACGTTCGACGTCAACTCGTTCGAGCAGTTCTGCATCAACTACGCCAACGAGAAGCTGCAGCAGCAGTTCAACCTGCACGTGTTCAAGCTGGAGCAGGAGGAGTACATCAAGGAGGGCATCGAATGGAAGATGATCGAGTTCTACGACAATCAGCCTTGCATCGATTTGATCGAAGCGAAATTGGGTATTTTGGATTTGCTGGATGAGGAGTGCAAGGTTGGTGGAAATACTACGATACGCAAAAACTGTTGGTTTTATATTTTTTTTTTACAATTTCTATAGATGCCCGGTGGTTCAGACTCGTCTTGGACGGAGAAACTCTACACGAAATGCGCCAAGTACTCGCATTTCTCCAAAGCTCGCTTCGGCACTTCCTCTTTCGTAGTCAATCATTTCGCTGATAAAGTCCAGTACGAAAGCGAGAGTTTCCTGGAGAAAAACCGCGACACTGTAGTAGAGGAACAGATAAACGTAATTAAAGGAACCAGGAACCAGCTAGTAAGAGCGCTATTCACTCCCGAAAGCTTCATCAAACCTGCCCCCAGAACCAAATTGAAAGTTGTCTCCGCCAAAGCTCCGACCATCGTGCAGAAGACCCACAAGCAAAGCGTTTGCTCGCAGGTAACAAACTTTATCATACATTTATCACACTTTTCTTACGACTCTATTTTGTGTTAAAAGTTCCGAGACTCGCTCAACCTCCTCATGACCACCTTAAACGCCACCACTCCCCACTACGTCAGGTGCATAAAGCCCAACGACGAGAAAATCCCCTTCGACTTCAACCCCAAGCGAGCGGTGCAGCAGCTCAGAGCCTGCGGAGTATTGGAAACCATTCGCCTGTCCTCCGCGGGATTCCCCAGCCGCTGGAATTACTCGGACTTCTTCAGCAGGTACCGCGTGCTGTGCAAATCGAAGGAAATCGACGCGGCGAAGCTTAACAGCACGTGCGAAATTATCCTGCGCCGCTTCCTCAAAGATCCCTCCACGTACCAATTCGGGAGGACCAAGATCTTCTTCAAGCCCGGGCAGGTGGCGTACTTGGAGAAGCTGAGGAGCGACAAGCTGATCGCTTGCGTGGTGCTCATGCAGAAGACTGTGAAGATGTTCATTCATCGAAAGCGTTACCTGAAAATGAAGAAATCTTGCTTGCTGATCCAGCGGTATGGGCGAGGACTATTGGCTAGACGGTAAGCTTTGTAACGATTGAGTGAATGGTTATTGAAGTTTTGGTTTCCAGATTGGCTATGGATATAAGAAGGGAAAGGGCGAGTGTCGTGATTCAACGGCACGTCCGCGGCTGGGTCAAGCGAGTGCAGTACCAGAGGCTCAGAAAATGCGTGCTGGGTATACAGCGCTACGCGAGAGGTAAACTCGCCAGGATTAGACACCTCGAATTAAAATACAACGCAGCCGTAAGTACAATCATCAACATTTATTTACATCATTAAATGCATTTTTTTATGTTTCCAGTCGATTGTTATACAAAAATACGTGCGGGGTTGGTTGGCCAGACGGGAGTACAAGAAGATGATAAGGCACATCGTGGTCTGCCAATCGGCCATACGAAGATACTTGGCGAGGAAGCAGTACAAGAAATTGCGCATCGAGGCCCGGTCGATCGAGCACGTGAAGAAGCTCAACAAAGGCTTGGAGAACAAAATTATCGAACTGCAACAGAAAATCGAAGTGCTCAATAAGACGAACGCCGAGCTCAAAGTTCACCAGAACGAAGTCGTCGAATTGAAGTAATAAGCCGAGCGAAAGCAGCGTTGCGAGGTTGCTCGAAAAATCACTGAAGCTGGTGAAATTTCATACCTGGCAACGTTGGTGTCTCGAGAGTTTATTTTTAATTTTTATTAATTTTTAGAACCAAAATGCAATCGTTCCGCTTAATGGAAACGGAAATAAAGAACCTGAAGAACCAAAACAACGAGTTGAGCCAATTAGTGAAGAAATTGGAAGACGGCATTAAATCCGAACGAGACGATAAAGTTGATATTATAAACGAGTACGACAGGTTCAAGAAAGAAACGGAAGAAGAGCGGGAAAAGTGGGCCGAAAACGCGGCCAGGCTGCGCCAAGAGGTCGAAAATATGAACGAAATTGTGAAGACCAGCGAAGAAGGCTCCAAGGAGAACTTGAAAAATCGATTGGAAGCCGAAAAACTGTTGATATTGAACGAGGCCAACACCGAACGGGAGCAGTACCAGAAGCTGCTCAGGGAGTACCAGACGTTAGAGCAATACTGCGATGAATTGAAACTCCAACTGCACGCAGATGGAAAACTCGCTTTGGACGATCAATTGAACATCGATGTAGGAGAAGACTTTGGCTATGGCTCCGTCAGGTCCACTGCAAGCAACCATTCGGTCAAAGAAAGACTGGAAAACGTCGATTGGAAAGTAGAAGGTGAATATTCCACAAAATCTCATTAACATTCTCACTCTAAAATCACCATTTTAGCTACTAGCGAAAGCCACACTCCCACCACGAGCACCAGCGAGTCAAACACGCATAACGAGAACACGGCTGACGTGGGGCTGGTGCTCAAACTTCAACACAAACTGGCCGACGTGGAGCGGCAAAAGGAGCGCATGCAAAAGCGATTGGACGAATTGAACACTTCTCCAAAGGCGGAGAAAGCCAAAACTGAGGCGGAGAACTCCATCAGAATATCCGAATTGGAAATACAAAATTCACAGCTCAAAACGCAATTATACGAGTTACAAAATAGCATCAAAGAAGGTAACGTATAACACATAATAATAATTTTAAACAAGCATATTTGTATTTTTAGGCAAAGGCTCGATAAAATTGCACGAGCAATTAGCCACCGCTCAAAACGAGCTGGAACGAAGAAGCGAGGAAATCATACATCTGAAAACCATTCTGAATTCCAGATCGCACACAGGTACACCAGCAACAGTTATTTATTTTCGCATTTATTTTCCCCCGTTACAACTTTTTGTTTCGCACGATTAACCATCGAACCTGACTCTACACTTATAGGTGAATACATAAATGAAGACGGCGAACTGGCTCAAGCGTACGAAACGCAGAAAAACATCAACAAGCTGCTCGAGCTGGAGCTGCAGGACGAAAAGGCCAAGTACATGGCCTACGAGAGGGACCTGAAGGTGGAAATCGAGCGGCTGCAGGAGGATAAGGAAAGGCAGCAGCAGATCCTCTCGGCGAATCTGCTGGGCTCCGGCCAGACGCAGAACGAGGCCTACATGCAGCTGGAGATCAAGAGGATAACGCTGGAGAACGTGGAGCTGCGGGACAAGCTCGACGCCCTCAACGACGCCGTGGGGAAGTTGAAGAAAAAAGAGAAATTTTTGATGGCTAGATTGAAGAAGTTGGGTTTCGACGTGGACGACAATTACATGAACGAGTCCAGGAGGAAAGTCAACCAGCAGGTAGCGCTGGTGCTTCCAGAGAGGAATTTATCGAGCATACCCAAACGGGAGAAGGAATATTTGGGTATGTTCTCATTCAACAAGGGCAGCGAAAACGGCATTATGAAGGAACTGATAATCGGTAAGAAAATTCCTAACTAAATCTCACCATTAATCACTAATTGTATATTTAATGTAGATCTGAAACCCCGAATAGCGGTGGCTCTTTTGCCGGGCTTGCCGGCTTACATTATCTTCATGTGCGTGCGGTACGCCGATTACAGAAACGACGAAGACATGATCAAAACGCTTTTGGGCTCCTTCACTTCCACCCTTAAAAAAGTTACCAAAAAACGCATGGCGGATTTCGAAACCACCGCCCTTTGGCTCTCGAATTTAGTTAGGTAAATATCGCATATTTCCCCGCATTAAAATCTTCAACACTGACATGTAATTCGACCGGCAGGCTAGTGAACACCATGAAGCAGTACAGCGGCGACAAAGCGTTCCAAATACAGAACACCCCGCGGCAGAACGAGCAGTGCCTGAGAAACTTCGATTTATCCGAATATCGCCAATTATTCGCCGATAGCGCTCTGTGTATTTATTCCGGTAAGAACCCACAGCAATAACATTAGAAATTCATACAGGTCTGGGTACGCGCCGCTTCAAATTTCACGTTGAATTGCTTTAGGGATGATCAAGAACTTCCAGGAGAAAATCCAACCGTTGATTGTGCCCGCGATACTGGAGCACGAGGAAATACAAGGAATGATCGGCGGCAAGCCCAGCGGGTTTAGGAACAGGCTGGGCAGTTCCTCGAGCGTGAGCAGCCCCACGGGTAGCCACAAACCTACCACGATTCTTCTACAGGAATTGACGAATCATTACAAGGTAACCAGCAGGTACTAAATAAGAGTTGATTGTAATAATTTATGTGTGCAGATGTTGGGCTATTACGGAGTCGATCCGGAACTGATATCGCAAATATTCAACCAAATGTACTACTTCATTTGCGCTACCAGCTTGAACAATCTGCTGCTGAGGAAGGAGCTTTGCCATTGGAACAAGGGCTGCCAAATACGGCACAACCTGTCCCATTTCGAAATGTGGACGAGAGATAAAACTCTAGACGTACGTACTACTCTACAGATTACAGTGTGCGCATTATAATTTCGTGTGGTTGCAGGAACGCGCGATCCAGGAAACTCTTCAACCGATAATCCAAGCGGCTCACCTGCTGCAAGCCAGGAAATACTCCGAAGACGTGAACAGCATATGCGACATGTGCAGCGCGTTAACACCGCTGCAGATCTGCAAGATTTTGAACATGTACACGCCCGTCGAGGAGTTCGAGCAACGGCTGCCTGCGAACTTCATAAAGCAAGTGCAGCAGAAGCTGAACGAGCGGCCTGATACTAGTTCGCAGGTAAGCTAGCTTTCTTCTGGATTATCTTTTGTGTCTAAAAAGCTGGTTTTTAATTGGTTAATTTTGTTTCAGACTTTACTTATGGATGTTAAATACACGTACACCGTGCGCTTTTCTTTCAATCCGTCTCCTATTTGTTTGGAGGACGTGGAAATTCCGGACGTGATAAACCTACCAATGCTGGAGAAGATATAAACTAGAGATACAAGTAGAGGTATAAGATTATCTTATTAATTTATATCTTCTTAAATGATTAGGTCTATGTATATTGCTTCCATATATGAAAACGAAGGATAGAAAAGCAAAAGTAAGTGGTAGGAATGATAGGATTGCTTAGACTGCTTTTGAGAATCTTTAACAAATTTATCAATAATATTTACATACCTATTTGAGTGTATTGTGATGCACTAGATGTTTGGAAAGATATTAGATAAATATGGGATGTGTTATTGCTAATTCATATTTTTCTTGAAATTTACAATTGTTTTATTGGGGAGGTGCAACTGTATTCAATTACCCCCTTCTAATTTCTATAGACACCACAAAAGTAGATATTTTTACAGTAACTGCTTGGATAACAAAGCTTTGCAGCGAAAAGATGGATTAATTCAATTATGATGTGCTGTTTATTAGGATTAAATAGATGAATATTAAAGAACTGTTATCAATATAAATTGAATAGAGTATATTTATGATAAAAATTTAATTTAGAAGAGGAACATATAAAAAAAGGACCAGTCTGAAATATGATATTAAAGATTTTTTTTTTCATTCCAGAAATCGTTTTTGACTTAATTTGCAAAGAAATATGTAGGCAATCAATTAGATACTTAATTATTTTTAATTTATTCCCTCTTGACTGTATTATAAGTGTTGTAGATATTTCTGTAAATAGTGTTAATTAGTAGAATATAATTCTTTATTCTCGTTGGAAATTGATGATAATTTTATGAGAGTTAAATTTATTATATAGTTTATAAATATACAACTATTTTGAATGCATCATTTTTATGTATAATAATTTCATTTGAGAGTTAATGTTATATCCTATATCGCAATTAAATGTCTATTAAAAATTTGTATTGAAGTATATTTCTATTAAACATTCGAAGTTGTGTTACCTAGTTTTGGGCACGTTTTCAACAACCTTCTTAAAATATTTTTCATAAGTTAAATTCTTTTTCGTCTTCCCTATCAAGCAAATATTGGCAGCGCCTACAACTAGGAGTTTCTACTAATTGTTTTTTAAATGAAATATCAACTGCATAATTTTATGTAGCTCGCTTTCCTCTATTAAACAATGAATTATATTAATAAAAATGCTAATTAGTTCCAGTAGCATTTTACATTTACCTATCCAAAAGAGGCTGTGACAGAGAGAAGCAAATATGTGCATTACGAAATATTCATGTTTTGTTATAAATAAATAGAGGATGCGAGGTATATTATATTGTGTAACTAGAAAAGTGTTTAAATTGTAACTTTGTTGCTAGAAAATCGATTATGTTGTACAATAGAATAGAAGGTATGTGAAATTTCATTGCGTTCCTATTGGTATTGTGATATTTGTTTTTCTTAAATTATTTTGTACTTAGTTAATAATAATAAATAAAATTATGTTGATTTGATGTTTTTATAGATGAACTTCAATTGCTTGAGTTTAATTAACGTGTAATTGTTCTAAGTACTGTCCTCTAAAGTAAATTATTTATTATAATTCTTAACTTTGAGGATTAATTTGGAATTGGAGATCACACATAAAAAATAATAATAGTAAGTCAATGTAATAAATCAAATAACAAAGAAAATGAATTATTGTAGGTACAAAGATGTGGACGAAAAAGCAGACGAGTAAAAATTCATATTTAATTTACTCAAAGATAACATAAAGATTTTATTGCATTAATTAATTACATCTCACTTATGTTTAGGCACTATGAAGAATTATTACCAGTCTGGAATAAAGTTACAAGAATTATTGTTTTGATTTGTTAATTATGTATTTTAAATATGTTTAATACATCTTATTCTTACGGTGCCTTATCCTTAAGGACGTTGGCGATCGATTAACTCTTCCATGCAAGTATGATGAATAAGTAAGTGCTAGTGTATAACAGTCATTTTACAAAACATTTTTAAATATATAAAAACGTGAAATATAAAAATGCACTTCATTCGATAAAGTAATTCTTTTAAAATAAGTGCTAGAATTCAATTGCATTTGTGTTTGTAAATAATTATGTAGATTATATGGCACTTTTAATGGTATACAGGGTGTTAATAATTCAGTTGACTTTTAGGGAACCTAGTCTAGAATCTAGAATTATCTGCTAATTTCTCATAAAATGCTATAAATATGTGCCCCTTTATCTTTAGTTTCAAGATAGCTTTTTCTACTTAATATCTTTCTAATACCATTAACACCCTGTATAACCTCAATGAAATTTATACGAAATTCTCATTTTTCTCTATTACACATTAATCATTAGACGACGCTTCTTACAAAGTAATTATTTTTTGATTATATTTTGCATTCAAATCATTTTATTTACGTTGAATTTTCGATATGTCTAATTATTTTTTGACACCTTATCAACAATGGACGGAAGACTGAATGACCATAAAAATTATTTTATCATTTCAGTTTTATTGGTAAATTTTCGGTTAAATTTTCCACATCTCATTTTTACAGCAAATCAGAAGATTTGTTGGATTATCAAGATGGCAATGAAAAAATGTTCAGAAATTTCACATGGTACTTTAAATGAGATTAAAGAGTGGACTATTTTCGATTGATACTGTATTTCTATTGTACCATAATATCTAATGGAATTTTAATGTTTAACGTTCATATAAATAACATATAATTTGATCTAAGTCATTCAGATTAAACTGTAAAAAGGCCGAATTAGCAAACTTGAATTTCTATCACAATAATCGTGCCTAAAGTGCTAACGAAGGCGTTAATAAAACCTGCTCTAAGCTTCTTCCTTAGTCTCCATTTCCAGAAAATCGTATATTTCAGATCTCAATTTTACGTTCTTAACAACGTTAGTATCCATCAATTTTTCGTTGGTCATCGGGCTGGTGTCCTTCCCGGACATGAACCACTCCGTAATCGCGTTCCTTTCGTACGTATGCCCATCGCTGCACGTGACCGGCTCTCTCATTATCTCGTGCGTTATCGGACACAGAAACTCGTCCGGTATATCCATGTAATTCGCCGCTTCCATCCGCAATTCGCCGCTCTTCAACCACCGGATCTCCCTGATGAACTTCTCCTCGTACTCCTCCTCCAATTCAAACCCAGCGCATATCTGCTTTTCGGGAACGGTCATCAGCTTTTTCCCGTCGAGACAGCAACTCGTTATCCAAGGCACCAGCTCCGGCATATCGATGCACCTCAACCACTTTATAACATCCGAGGTGGTCCAATTGATGACCTGCTTCGACTTGTACTGCACTTTATCGGCCACGACCGATTGGAACACCTGCAATATTACAAGTTTTAAATTGATTAATGTTGGTGTTGATTGTTTGTTACCAATTGCTGCGGCAGCTTCCACAGCCACAAGGTTTTGTCCAAGCAGCCGGTGGCCAAAAGCGAGCAATCCGAGTTGAAATAACAGGATGTCACTATCGAATCGTGGTCCAGGACGAACAAGCAAGCGGCGCTGTATACCGACCAAATCCTGGCTTGTCTGTCGGTTGCCGTGGAGCACACGAACTCGCTCACGACTTGCGAAAATCGAACGCATATCACGTTACCGCCGTGCCCTTGCAACGATCGCCACAATTTCACCTCGATGTCATCTACAGCTAATGTATCACATTTCTGGAAAGTTCAATGTTATACTGAAGTGAGCATGTAAACGATATGGGCTTACATTAGGCACAGAAATCCTCCATAATTTAACCAAGCTGTCGTTGCCGCAGGTGGCTAACAGATAGGATTGGGCACTGATGGTTAAATTAGGAACGGGTTCTAGGTTATGGGATATATCACAGTCTTGAATACCGTATTCGTGGGCGTCTTCTTTGACGTAGAGGCACGCGTGAGTTTGTAGAGACCACACTCTGAAATCCGCATTCGAGGAAACTGTTACGCATAGAACTCCATCCGGCGAGACGCTCACGGCGGGAATCGCGTCCAAGTGCCCTTCGAATGTTCTAAAAGCGCCAGAATTAATCAAAAAGTTCTTAGTGGAAATTAGTCAGTTCTTACGCAATTTTTTCTCCTGTGCTGATGTCCCACACGACAGCTTTTTCGTCATCACCGGCGGTTATTAACATCTTATTATCCGGTGTGAAGCGAGATGATTTTATAGATAAGGCATTTTTTGGCAGTAGTCTCAATTTTTCTCCCGTCTGAAAAAAATCTTGTAAAAACAGCTGCTTAAAAGGTGATCAATATAGCTCGAGATTCTTCCTAAAGAATTACTCAGTATAACTATATCTGTATAAGAACCGCGACAACAGAGCATTGTAATACTAGAGTACAGGAACAAAATATAGCTTAACAAAACATGCCACAAAAATCGCTTTATATCTACTCAGAAAAGCAACTAGGACTCCTAACAGAGTTGAAGGCTCAAGAAATACATGAGCATTTCAGAAATTGACAAAAGACAACTGGTATAGATTCTAACATTTACAAACAAAGAGAGAGTAAAATAAAACCATAAGCTTCATAGAGAGAAGATCCAAGAAGCCTAAAAACAACAATCGGATCTCTATTGATCTAAGCATATCCACAATAAATTGCAGTGAGGAAGCACAAAGCCATTTATCCTGATCTAAGGTGCTGAAAAATGTGCCAGGTTTAGCTAGATATGTGAGTCTTACCATGGCATCCCATATCACAGTGCAACCATCTAACGAACAAGACACTAACATTTTGCCATCGTTCGAAAATTCTACGTGATTTATAACGAAAGTATGGCCTTCTAATGGTGAAAAGTTTACTTCTTCAGTTCCGCTAGTTTCGTTGTTTACTTTAAATATGTGGATTATCTTATCCCTGGGAAATAAAGAAAATGTCAAGAGGGTGCTCAAAATTAGTAGAGTAGTGCCGTCCGAATACGAAGTTCTAACTACTATAAAAGCTGCTATACTAAATCAAAAAATACTGTACAATAATGCTTACCCAGAACCTATTGCTAGCAGGTCTTTTCCATAAAAACAACAACTATTAATCGCACCTTCCGCTACATCATCTACCTTTTCTAACAGTGTAACTATATTTGCATTATCATTATTGTTCTCAATCAAATGGTTCTCCATGGCATGTTCCGTTCCATGAAAATTAAACTGATTTAACTCCGAATCAAGAGTGAGATTTCCAGTCATGTCCCAAACAATAATATTCTTATCATTAGAGCCTAAAACATCCAATAAAATTCACGTCTCGCTTCAACCGCTTACCTACCCGGCTTACCAGAAATGATCAGAGATTGGTCTTTAGAGACGGCCACGCAATTGATGTACCTGGTGTGGCCCTGCAGAGAAGCCACGCAATTCCCCTCGCCATCCCACACTTTCACCAGCTTATCCACGCTCGTAGATACCAAGTAGTCCCCGTTGTTGGTGTACCGCAGGCAAGTCACCGACGAGGTGTGCCCGTCGTAGACGTCGTAGTGCTCCAGGGTCACCTCGCTGAGCGCCGAGCACTTCTGCTTCACCACCGACTTGGCCGTTATCGTCCATATTTTGATCTCGTTGCTGTTGCCGCACGAGGCCAGCCTGTATTGCCGAACGAGAGGGTTGTTCTCTAGAATAAAACAGGCGAGATAAGCAGCCTAATAACTCGTTTCACTTACCGTTGAAAATGATGTGTTTGCTGATATCGAGGCAGAATACTCCCATGTCCAAGGCGTTGTCCATTTTAGCCACGGGAACGCAATTCGTTTCTGATGTGGTGTCCACCAAGTGCTCGGTGCTCCAAACCATAATCATTTCCAAAGAGCAAGCGGACACTAGATAATAGGAATCCGGCGTGAACGCTAAAGACTGGGTAGTGCCTTCGTGATCGAAAATTGTTCTGGAAAGTACTTCGTTTAAATCGTTTAATATATAGATAGGAAAAGGCTTACTTAATTAAACTTCTGTGCACCAAGTCCCATACGCAAATTGCACCGTTATCTCCAGCTGTGATCAAAACTGTACTATCTGGTGAAAACCTACGACAAACAATTTATTCCAAATTACAGTACGACAGAAATAGCTACAGACGCGTGACGTTATGAACCATTGCGCATCGTGCTCTCGCGTCTACTGTTATACTCATCGCACTGTACCTAGAACAACATATTTCGTCGAGCGTATATTAATTACCTGCATACTCTAATTGCATCGCCGTTCACTTGAGTTATGGCGTATAATTTAGCGCAATTGTGAACGTTCCACAGCACTGCGGTGCCATCGACGGAGGCGCTGGCTAGTAAAGAGCCTTGCGGAGATATCCTGACGCACGTAACTTGGTATTTGTGGCCTTTCAACGGCGATGATTGTCTCTCTTCGTAGCCAGACCCCGCTTTCCAGTCCCATATTCTTACTGTTTTGTCGCTAAAAAAATACTATATCTATGAAGGAGTTCATTGGGAATGTGACCTAAGATGTTTCAGTTATTTCCCTAGATCTGTAGGTAATTATGTACAGAGTGTCCCAATTCGATGAAGGTGCAAATATTAAAATTAATAAATACCTTGAACCGGTTACTATGGTGGAGGTTGATGTGAAATCACAGCATGTTACGTCGCTTGTGTGGCCTTGCAAGGTTTGTAAAATCTTGTAATTTTCACCTAAAATCGGCCTTGCCATCTGGAAAGTTGGAAAAATTAGAAAGGGGAAGGAAAATTTTTTTAGCAAATATCAAGAGGAGGTAAAGTAAATATAAAGGTGTAAAAAGCATCATTAATCAGTCAGTCAGTGGCCATTTCAACTTTATATTATATTGAAACTAGTAATAAACATAAATTATTCGAAAACAACTAATAAGTGGAGGATTGGTTATTTAAAAATTCGGTGAATGCGCAAGGTTTGCATGATTTTTGCAACAAAACTGCTTCTAAATAATATCATCATTAATTTGGACATTTACGAATTGAATACTGTTTAAAGACTTGTTTCGCATTAGAAATCTTCATGAATCGCGTTATTAAAAGTTTCGAAGACATTAAAAACTTTTAACAAGAAAATGCTGATTCGTCAGGTAAAAGTAATTTAATTTTAAACCCAGGAAGTTCTTTTTATAGAAGTTGTGAATGTGAATTTTAAATTAGCAATGTCCGCAAAAATGTAATTAAAAGACAGTTTTAGTTAAGAAAATTGGTTAATTACCTATTAATTTGACTTAAGAAATTAAATATACAGCGTATACCTGTTACTTTATATTTATACTACCTAATAAAAAAATATAAATACTTACTCTCATTACTAAAATATTTTTTAGCACGACTGATTTTTAAAGACGTAAAAAACACAAATTTGAGCATGTATTCTATAATCCTTATAATGTACTACTAAACTTTTATTTCTCTGAGGCAAAAGCATTTAAGTCTATTGATTTTTTCATTTGTATCGATTTTCAGCTATGAATGACGTGGGAATTCAAATTATAGGGGTAATTTGTGCTTGCAGCGAACAATAGTTCATTACAGGTTAATTAAATATTAATACAATATTTGCCAACTACGTATTTGTAATGATCAAAAAAATTTATTATGAAAATTTAATGATTTATGATTTTATGAAAGGATTATGGATTTTATTACCAATTGGAAGAAGATGGAAAAGACGAAATGAAAAAAATAGGCAATATAAAAAAATAAGAAGTGTGTCCTAAATTCATTATGGGAGCTGAGAGACCGTGAAAATCTGTAAATACAGGTACTTAACTGTAAGTACTTAGTGACTCAATTTATTTGAAAGAAATTTTATACCAATCCCCCTTTCTCCTATTTTTTATTCTTTTATAAGATCATTAATTAGCTGGCGCTAGTAAATAATTCCTTAGTTGATTTAGAATAAAAATTTTATGTAAACTTATAAAGAACGAGGTCGAAGTTACTCGTTTAATGAACGTTGAATAATCATAATGTTTATTACTGTTAAAAAGAGTTACTATTGTATTATACAGGGAGATTCGTTATGATTGAGAAAACTGAAAATATGGTCCACAAAAAATGTGCATTTTCAGAATACAATTCAGAAAAATTCAAACCAGATTTTACATAAATTTCATAAAATACACCCTTAAAGTCTTACGAACCGAGTCAAATATCGTGATTAACTCTGTATTATAAAAATCATAAAATCTCTCGATTGATTATTGATTGGTAACAAATGACAAAGGTTAATTATGGATCGATTTTTAGGTAAGCTATCGCTAAAAATATCCTCATAGTATTAACCAAGGAAAAAATAATACATGTAACTCTCAAAAGTTGTATACACAAGTATATCTCAAAGCACACTATTCAATGAAAACATTTTCAACTTGTTATTATTTCTGATTATACCACAGTCAATGAATAATTGGGAATGTTAGTTTTAGGTTTTTTCCATGCTTATGCAAATATTTCTTTGCGTGATGCTGAAAGAAAGGTACTGGACCTCATAATTACATTCCCGTGGGAGATCTATTAACCGAGTTATTCGAGGATGGATTGCTAATAATGCTCCATTTAAATGACCCGCACGATCGCCAGACTTATTAAATCCTCTAGACTCTAGAACTAGATTACTCCATTTTCCATTTTATTTCGAAATTATAAGTAGTGCTTTCCAGATATTTTTATGAGCTGGGCCAAAGCTGGATTGACTGTCAAAAGTAATTCTTCCCCAAAGAAAAAAAATGTACAGGTCTCGGCGAATTTTAGAGTTTAGTAAATAAATTAGAGCACAGTCTACTATGATTATTTGTTATTGAAGTGTTACGTACATCCAGCAAATTCTTATACTCTATTCATAAATGAGGCGGAGCAATCCTCTGTCGTGATCCTTGCAAAACCGATACAGGGTGAACCATGATATTAAAATATTATTTTTTTTCCAATTTCTGTGTTGGGCAGGTAGCTTCAGTGTAGGCTGGAATTTAGCCAGTTGATTGACTTATTACTCTCATTTATGAATAGACTATAAGTAGGTAAACAAGCGAAGGCTAAAAATACTACGCAATTTTAAATAATAGATAAAAACGGGAAGATATTTTTTTGGAAAAGCTTCAATAGGTATCGCAAAACCGTCGGGGAATCGATCGACCCAGTTATTTTGGTCGTACTCGGTCACAAAAACGACCTCGTTAAAATCGCACAACAAACCGGCCGAACAAACAAATTAGCAAACGAATTAATTAACGAATTACCTGTGTCCAGGCGCGACGCCCCTGCCGCCGCCGCCACCTCAATCGAAAAATACCGGCCGAGTCGCAACAAATACGAAACGCCAGTACTCCCGGCGACGATAAAAACACGCCGAAAAATGAGTAATCAAAGAAATTTTTACAGTGTGCATCCGGCCTCGATGTAACTGCACGCAGACGACGACGGTGAGCGGCGAGAGAGCCAGAAAAGCGAGAATGAAAGGTTTGAGTTCGGGTCGTTTACGGGGGGCTCCGTGCACGGCGGGAGGAGGGGTTGGCAAAGCAATCGGACTGACACCAAGCCAGGTCCGGCCATCTTGTGACGGGGAAGCGCTGTTCTTGTCTTCGGATCCGTCGAATTAATCGCCGAAATCGCGCAAACAATTCGCGTTGTTGGCGAAACTTGCTCATGGACGATCGCCGCTCGTTTGCATCGCTTCCTTGATTCAGTCGGTTGGCGTTTTAATCGAGTCTCATGGTATTCTCGAACGGTCGCGGTTTCGTTTTTATGTGTTACAAATTTGTGATCGTGTGTGTGACTTCTCGGTTGTACCCCACCGGATTAAGTTCGTCCGCAATAAGGTAAGAATTCCTCTAATTACACTCGCTACTTTCCATACAAACTCGCTTTGCTAACCGATGTACATACATCGCCTGCTTTGATTAAGAATTCGCCGATTCTTTATCACTTATACTTGCTCAGTTTAGAGATTTCGGACCTCCTACCTGGCCATTGACCTAACATCTAAGAAACGTATTGTTGTTTAAACGTATGCGCTAACAATGCCGAGTTTCTCGAATGGCTATCTAACCGTAAATACAATTTTCTGCATTTCTTAATTACACTCATTACTTACTTCTTCGTCCTACCCTCCTCTAATCACTCGTTTAATTACAGGACTCTACAGGGTGACTAATTCGATCCGTCGAGCATTTATAAATAAATCGTAATGTAATCGGTATTTCCATTCATGAAATTAGAAAGTCGGTAATTGGTAATTTAACTCGATCGTCACAAATAGCACTCATCATAAGTGCATACGTTTATTAGATTTTTTGCGCTGGATAACTCGTAAATGCAGCAAATCGTATTGCTTTTGATTAGGACCGGTAATCCTAACCTATAAACACATAATATTATGATAATTATTCATTGGCGCGCCTACGTTTTTTCTAGGAGGATCAAACATGTTTGCAGCTCCCCCGCTCCACTCCGTCTAAGCACTATACTATTAAAAAGAACGAATTAGATTAAAACTTAATCCTCGAGGAACTAGAATGAAACTGAAGTTGAACGATTTCAAAAGCCCTTTTAAAGTAAAATAAAGTATTGTTGAACTATAGAAACTAAGAGGTAGGAATATTGTAGGGATTATTTTAGGTTCTGTGCATTTCGAGATTGCTCACAGTAGGTCGTGCTTTGGAAAGTTGACAGTAATGACATTTTGCTCGAAAATAATTGTCGGTGATATGTGCCAATTAAGAATAAAAAAGGCAATCAAGTTTCATAAAACAATACAATACAATTTGAGAGAACATACATAGTTTTGTTTGCACATAATAGAACAATATTAAATAAGTTATAGTGAATGCAAAACTTTTAAATTCCAAAGCACAGAGTTCTGTTGTCACGTCAAAACTTTGGATGTCTAACTTTTGGGAGTATTAGAATGGCGATAATCCAAAATTAATGTTATAGAGTGAGTTGAAATCATGAAAAAGTAATGAAAATATCGCAGTTAATAGATATATAAAGTATTTAAATAATGTCAGAATGAAACCCCATTAAGCACACATATCGGATACAAAGGTATTTGTCAACCTGTCAATGTCATTGATCTGTCAATTTCATTATCAAGGAACAAATTGTTGACTATACCAGAACAATAACAAATAATCTAAAGTTGTTACATAAACTATTCTTTATAATGAATGAAAAATACAAATCAGATGGCGATTTTCAGGGATTTTATTTTGATCATGAATTCGTTTATTCTAAATATTTAAATCACTACCACCATGTAAGCAGCTGATAAAATCTATGTTACCAAATTATCAACAAAAAAAAAGATAAATGAATTTTTTGATAGCTAGAATAGATATGTAAATACTTCGGAATTTTTATAACATTTTAATAGATTTTCCCAATGCAATTTGGCTGACTGCGTTGTTTACACCTTTGTGTAGAGCGGTGGTGAATAATTGGAAAGCGTCCAATTAAATTTTATTTCTCTCGTTTGCCTAACAATACTAAGAAGTGCATTTTGTTTCAGGAATTAAATCATCGCGATGGGCTGAATTCAGGAATTTTGTCGAAAGAGACAAGTTTTTTCAACAGGTAAGAACCACACAGCATAAGATCGGATTTGAACGGTTAAAAGTGTAACCTGTATGTAATCTGCTAATTTAACGTGTGATTCATTCCATTTTTAATCAGTAATAAGTCGGAATTTTCAGTTTACACTTCGATGTAGGTTTAGTTTAGTAGGTGAGTACACGCCTACAAACGAATAAATTATTAATCATCGCTTATTTGGTGGCACAAAATTAAATTTGCACCAACCGCGTTGCAGTCGAGTTTAAATTAAAGTTTTGTGGTTATTATACGCACAACGACTCTATTGTCTTTATGATGCCACCAAGCGCCTTCATTGATTTTTGGCTTTAGCTAGGGAACACTCGCTCGTCATAACGCTGTTATTCAGTTCGATTACATATTGCAACGTAAACGATTTTTAGTCTATATAATTAATACTCGGTGTCCTCGTACACGATATATGGAAAAATCATACAAGTTAATTAAAAATTTGCATTAGCAATTGAATATGTTGTAAACATGCAGATGCGATTGTCGCTTTTCCTAATTTGCGTATTGCTGTTATTGTTTCCCTTTCATCAGTTAATGCAGATTAATTTATTTCCATGCCTGCCTCGTTTATAAGTAAATATAAGCCTGCAAACGTTGTAATCGATAATGATATAACTTATTCGCTATTGATGTTCCTAAGAATTTGCTTAGCGTTTATCGAAGAGGGAGGCGAAATAATACCTTTAATAACATTAAATTACCGCAATACGCCCGAGGCTTTATTTGAAATAGTGCTTCATTATTTTAGCTACAAAGGAGGTAACATTTCTATGCTTCAATCAACTTATGTAAATATCGATTTTTTGGATCAATTAGAAAATTATTATTATTGTATGTTGTATTATGAAGGAAAATATTGCAGTGTAATTCTTAAAAAGATAACCCACAAAAGACAGGAGAGATAGTCTAGCAAAAAGTTATTTGCTTTGTTTCAGCTTCCTGAACTGGAAATGGATAAAGAAAATGAGAAGAACAATGAAGTTAATTCAAACGCCAGTAAAGTATCGAATTCGCAAGATCATGCAACCCTTCTCGAAGCTGCTAATCTCTTTGGCGGTAAGTCCACTATGAATTTCAAGGAAAAATTAATCACACGTTCGGTTTTATCATCACTGCTGTGAATTTTGCGGTATTAATACTCCCTTTATACGAATTCGCTGGTGTTATTGTTGAGGTTGTAAGCGAATCCATAACACATCAAAATACTTTTCTCATTCATTTTTATCTTATCTCAAAAGTAATACAAATTTTGTTGTGTTGATATATCTTTATCAATACTATAAATTCGTGTGTTTATTGTTTTCTCAAAAATTACATGTCATTATCGCGATTTTTAAATTTGTGTTTCCTGTTATTTTTCTGTAATAAAGATAGGAAATTTTATTTACGGTTTCTAAAGTCGAATAACATTAGGTAAGAGCATTAATTTTGAGTTGCATACAACACGTGAAAAGGGTGATGTATTAGTACAATAAATTAATGTGTGTAGCACTTGCTTATCGGTTTTTTCAGAATTACCTAATATCCTGTAATGAATATAGATCATATAGAAGTAGAAAACATTAAATTAAACAGCATATTTCCTGGTTACAAAATAAGGGTAGTTTCCGTTACCAACAGTTAGTACCACAGCCAGTAAAGCGTGACACATTTAACGTTCGAATATCGCCGTTGAGTAATGAACGTGAATTTTAATTTTCAGCGTATTGGCCACGCGGAGACGCCGCGGCCAACCTGTTTGCCATGGCGGCGGGTGGTTTCGGCCTCGCTGCCCATCCATCCATGACGTTCGGCATGCTACCCTCGGCCGCGGGCGGCGGCCGGTCCTCCGCTACCAGCCTGCCGTCTTCGTATCAAGCCACGACCAGCTCCCCCGCCACTGCCTCCGTTTACACTAACTCCCTGTCGGCGGCGGCAAGCCAGGCCGCCAGCTTAGGCCTACCGGCTGCAAGTAAGTATGGCGATAGCGCTTTCAATTCGCTGGTTTTTTTACTAACACTTATTTTTGGCAACGACGATGCGGTATGCATGGAGTACATGTGTTCGGATGTTTTTATTAACGAATTAGGTAGATAGATGGACGTGGGAGAGGAAATTGTTCCAGAAATACGTATTTCATGAGAGGAGGGATTTTCTTCGTGGGTCGATAAAGAATAGTTATTCTGCAAAATGAGCTTAAAATGAGCCTTTAGACGTTTTAGAATTAGATTAGAAAATGTAAAAGAAGTTCAAGATAAATGATGCAAAATTCATGGTTTCTCAAAAACCATGATATGCAGGAGAATCTGTATTAAAAGTACATTAAAAATATCCTGTATAAAATGAATTAATTATGAAATTCATATCACAAATTCTAAGAGAAAGTGTAAAACGAGTTACCTATTTTTTTGATTCAGATGTAACCAACGAAAAAATAAAATTTCTAATAAAACTACTACGTGTTGGGAAATTTAATAAACCGGAAAAATAAAGATTAATATTTTACCTGTACATTGAACTTTGTAAGCAAGAAATTTCTATCACTTTTTGTTCCTAATAATCCACTTCTACGCGTTTCAAATCAATCTAACATTTTATATTTACTATTAAATTATGTAATATGCAGTTAATTGCATTAAAAATAGTCAATTAATTACATCATAATTTGAACACAATTACAACGAATACAACAATCATTAAAAAATATCTAATATCATCCTCAAATAAAACTTTCTCGTTTAGTTTTCGCCTTCATTATAATACCTACATATTCTAGAACGCGAACTAAAATACCCTGCATTTATCCACTACGCAGGTAGCTAAAATGATATTGATAACAATTAGGGTGATACACCATTTAGGTAATGCGGGATTCTAGCATATACCCGGTCTGTTCATCTGGGTAAAGTATACGGCGATGTAATTCATTTATTGATCTACTTTTCTCCCTTCCAGCCCTAAACTCTCCATTCAATTCGACGAGCGTAAAGAATGTATACCGCCGAAAATTTATCGAATTTCAGGGGATGTTTTACCATAACATATCAGCTTGTTGTTATCACAAATTAATCGACGATTGATTTTTGATATAGTTTAATTAGTGTCGTGTTCGAGTTGTAGTGAACTGGCGTACAGACAAAGAACTAAAAATAACCTAACTTTTTAAATTGTAACTTCGAATAACTTGTGAGTTTAATGAATAAATAATTGCAATGGGGTACGTCAATAAAGCCAGTAATTTTTTTGTTTCTGTTTAATGGAAGTATTAAATCTATTGACTTTATTTTTAAGAAGTTACTTATACTGGTTGAATGATATTTAGTTTTGATAATTTGTTAATTATTTCAAAAATATGTTTATTTTCATTGAATATTTAATCGGTTAAATAAAATTATGTTTCCTTAGCTTATTGAAATATGGATTGAGTGTGAAATTGCCTGTGAATGTTATTTTCAAGTGTTTAAAATGTGTGTTTTCAATATATCTTAACTCATAATATTTCTCAAGTGTACTCAACAACCTTTATTTATGTATTATGTTTTAATTATGTAGGTGCAGCTTGGTGGTCTATGGCTTCGCAGCTGGCAGCTCAGGATTACCTCGCTAGATTACAGGCTTCGGGTTTAACTTTTCCCGGATTAGGTGGTGATTTGCAATATCCTGGATTGGGGCTTCCATCAGTTACTAGTCAGCATAAGAGTTCGAAAAATCACTACAAAAGCGGCCACTCATCAAGGTAAGCATTCACTCAAAGTTTTGTAACACTTTTCTAACCGATACATTATATTCGTAGATCTCAAAATCACTCTAAAAACTCATCGAAATCAGACACCAACTGCATGACTGATCCGATGAGCGCATCGTCTTTATCGACACTGCATTCCTCCACGAACTCTCAATCGAACTCCTCGAAGTACTCTCAGAATTTGTCCATTCATCCCGCCTACAAGTCGTCGTCTTCGGAGAAGCACCAGCGGCTGAAATCCAGCTCGAACGATTCGAACAGTTATAATAAAAGTGCGAAGAGTGTAAATAATTCTGTATCGGGTAGTGACAGTCCGAGTTTGAAAGAAACGCCCACCTCGTCGCCGAATATATTCGCTAGTTCCTTCGGACATGGCACCGGTGGCAGTACGGAGAAAGGCGAAGGCGGTAATAATGGCGGGAACAACTGCGTTTCGTCTAGCATATTGAGGTGAATATATCAGTTATTATTGAATAATCAATGCTGCGACTAAATTAAATCAAAGTAATGATACATCAGAAGCTCGCATTAGCTTTAATGTTGTAAGAATTCAAGATGCGAATGTGCTAATTTTCACTATTTCTAATATCTAGGCATAAATGCTTAAATTTGATATTTTTATTATAGTGCCGCTTTAGAAGGTAGCAGGTAAGATTTCCTGACCCAAATTCTAAATTATTCATGTTTTCTTGTGTTTCCCTTTTTTAAGTAGGTAAATTAAATGCCTGGTTTAATGTTGATATTTTGGTAGTAGTTTAGTTACGTGATGAATATTTGTTATAAATTGTCTATTTGCAAATTGTATTATTTTGAAAGCTGCCTAGTTAATTTGCAATCAAATCTGAATATACATTAGCCGGTATTCAGCACCCCCTTCTTTAACGTTAAAAACGGTTTTAAGTCCTAGCAATGTTCACAGTTACTCCATACTCATTTTTCTAGTTTAGGGATGTATGTATGTATTAGTGAATGGAGTGATTTTAAATTTGGTTTCGATTTAGTCTTCATGCATATATTTTGTGTACAATGGTTTTAAAAGACTCTGTAAGGAATGTTGAATCAATTCGGCTTTACATAGTGCATTTCTATTTGTTACAAAGTTTTTTATATTGTATAAACAAGATTGCATGTGTATTTTTACAGTGATCCTAATTCTATTTTGGGTGGTGTTAGGTTGCCACCCGATACAGAAATCATCAAGTACACTTCGTCCATTGTCGGTCCTAAAGTACCAGGTACAACGAATCGGGGAAGAAAGAAAACCATTAGTCTCGATCCGCCTTCTGTAAGTTTACATCCTTCTATTAACGCTGCCTCTTTATTTGAACACACAACCAAAAGGCCTAAACTAAATGTATGTCAGCTTTATGTATTTTATTCAAGCTCCATTCAAATCAATTCTTTTTAGGATCAAGACATTACACCTCCACTGACACCGCACAGCGACAAGGTCGAAGTTATAAAACTTCCAGCTACTAACGGTAACTTGCTGGACGCCGGTTCTAACTATGACAATTCAGAGCCTACAGGAGAAGCTCCGTTAAATCTTTCACTGAAGCCAAACTCGGAGGTATCGAATATTAATTCAGCTTTGGCCTCGTTGAGTAGCATCTCGTCTAGCATAGGAACTGATAGAATATGTAAGTAGTAAACACAATGAACTTTATACAATCGATATGAACCTGTAATCGATTTTAATGGGTTAATTTTTGAAGCTCGAAGAAAACCAGGACCTAAGCCACGCCGTGTAGTTCCCACTAGCTCCCACAATACGACGTCCAGTTCCAATGCATCGTCGTATTCTCACCTCTTCACTCAAGTGGATTCTCCCAGACCTCCCAGTCGAAATGAGGGTTCAGACGGAGGTAGCTCGACTTCCTCGACTTGCACTACAACAGCACTGCTTTCGTCTAGCACACCGATTTCTGCGGGGCTGGGATACAGTCAGAAAGAAGGCAGGCCTAGGAATTTAGGAAGGGGCGTTAGTAAACCGAAAAAGAACACAGTTGCCTCCCTTCTAGCCCAAAGCAGAGCTTTAGGTACTTAAGCTATATTCATTTAAATGCTTAAATTCATTTGTGGACTATTTGTAGGGATCAAGCCTTTGCCTATGTTGGACCCGAACGCATCTATTAACCAGCAAATGTCTTTGCTGAAGTCGAACATAATGGCAGCCCAGCAGTACCTACAGGAGACTGGCGGCGATGAGAAAGCTTTAAATAAATATTTCCAAGAGAAAATTAAGGGTGCGCTTAGTGATTCTAGTACGGTAGACGCGACCTCCGATTCGGACAATTTAACGGATTCTAATCACACTGATTCGGAAATGGAAACGGAGGTTGTAGCTAAGAAGCAGAAGCATTACGATGAAAGGCTTTTGAGAGTCCCTTTAGATAAAGGTAATCGCACGGTAACTAATTTTATGTATTTGTTTACATGGTCTCTTAATTGTAGGTTGGAAAAGGGAAACCATTATCCGTGGTTTAACGAAAACGGGAGGTTTAAAGGGCGACGTTACTTATGTAGCACCTGATTCGTCCAATAAGTTTAAGCAAATGTCTGATGTAACGCAGGTTTGTTCAATCTTTTGCTTTTTATACATAATAAAATTAGTCCAGTTCGATCTAGGAAGCTGCCTGATCATATGACAGTACTAAAGTAGTGTTTTAATGACAGTCAGGTAGAGGCAATCTCAAAATGTTAAACAATCTTTACACTAAATGTGTTAAGAATATATTTTATTTACTTTCAAGAATTGTTCATGCCTGTTTACAATAATCACACAATTTAAATTCAAAATAACAAACGTTTCTAAAAATAGTAATTAGTTAGTTCTGTGCCACAGAACATTACTTACATCACAGCATGTAGGATATTGAAGTGACTGTCAAGAACTGTCATAACATCCAAGGCTAACTGGTCTAGTGTCAACAACTTCACTAAATCTCGTACAACGATTTTAGTACGCCTCCCTTAATATATGTTATATTTTTCAGTACTTAGAGTATCAGAAAAGTTCTGAACTCACGAAAGAGAATTTCACGTTCAGCTGTCGAGTAATATTGGGAGATTACTTGCAACCAGTTCCTGCCGAAATTCAGTTAGATGGAAGCGAATTCATATACTTAACCGAAGAAGATGTAAATAGAAGGTTAGTAGAAGATTTATAACTCATGCAGTGTATATTATTAATACGATAACATCGCAGGATTGAAGAATTTAAGAATTCGATGAGGACAAATCTGCCAGTAGAACAAAGAATTGAAATGGCAAGGAAGCAACAAGCAGCTAGGGCAGCAGCTAGGCAGGATAGAGAACACACGAAATTGATTAAAGAGGCCGAAAGGAACGAGAGGCAAGAGCAAGCAAAAAGGGAAAAAGAGGCGCGATCTCAGGAAATAATGGAGGTTAGTTAACGTTCAAACAGCATTTCTTTGTTCATTAAAAATACTAAAATTCGTTTTTAGGAAAGGGAGTTAAAAAGACAACAAGCTATTCTTCTAAAGGAACAGGTAAATTTGCAATGCATTAGGTAAATTTAAAGTGATATATAATTTGTTTGTTTTATTAGGAACGAGAGAGGAGACGTCAGCATATGTCTCTAATAAAATCCTTGGAGAATAGACGTAAATTGGAAGAACGCGAAAGGAAGAAGCAACAATTACTGGCTGAAAAGCAGGCGAATAAAGAGAAAAAGCTCGAACAAAGAAGGCAAGATCTAGAAATCCTTGCCGAAATTAGGAAACCTTGCGAGGATTTGGAGCTGGATCAAAATTCTTTGCCGGACTTCGAACGAATACCAGGGCTGAAATTGTCTGGTAAAGCGTTCGCCGACATTCTCATGGTTTTCGAATTCCTTCACAACTTTGGCGAAACGCTGGGTTTCGATATGGAATCTCTACCTACCCTAGACTCTCTTCAGCAAGCCTTAATTTATAACGAGAATCCCGTCGATGCTGAAGATGAACTTTTCTCAGTGATGACCCATCTGCTCGTCTGTGCCATTGAAGATCCGGGTATTCCTAATCCTGGTCGATATACAACGATCCTAGGTCAGAGTTTACGGCAGGCCGATATAACTCCATCAAACATTTCCGAAATTCTTCGAATCTATCTCTACGCCAACGCCACTGGCGAAATAAAGGCTCTTACTGGCATCCATTTCGAAAGAGAAAGGGAGAAGCGCGTCGCCGATCACCATCAGAACGACGATGAAATGGTCGTAACGCAATCTGGCAAAAACGCCAATTACTATGAACAGCTTCACAGCCATCCCACTTACAAATTATCCGATTTACTAAGATCAAAACCATTTATATCCCTCAATCCCACTATTAAGGCCGAAATATTAGCGTACATTTGCAACGAACTACTTCAAAACAAGGCCGTTATCCGGCAAATTGAGACTTCTTTGGAAACCGTTACGCAGCAAAAAAAGGAAAAATGGATGATAGATATGAAAATTAGAAAGTACGTATACAACTCAATTAAATTAATGAACTGTATTATAATAATGCATATTTCTAGGCTTCGAATGTTGCATAATAAAAAAGTTAGGACAGAAACCCTCGAGAAATCGCAAATTAAATTAGAAGACGATCAAATGGCGGATTCTCCCTCTTTGAACAAAGACGATTTATTAGATGAAGAGGAAAACGAATTAAGTGAAAACGAAAGCGTGGGAACTCAACCCGATGAGGTAAACATTAAAACTCATTCGCATAGTAAAGGTTCTAACAAGTAATTATTGTTTTACAGGAAGAAGATAATAAATTGTCCGGCGAAGAATTAGGAAAGAAACTCGAAAAGTTCGTCAAAACGTCAGAGACGCATTTCAAGACCTTAACAACAGCCAGTCTTCAGCTGCGCGCCATTTGTTTCGGCCAGGATCGCTACTACCGGCGATATTGGTCCCTTCCGAAGGTCGGCGGAGTGTACGTGGAATCGATGGAAAGCGCCGATCCCGAGCAACTGGAAGAAGAAATGGAAACGGACGATCTGAAAGACGGCGGCAGCAGCAGCGATAACGTCCAGAAAATCAACGAAATGGACGGTTTAAGTCAAAAAGACGATGAAACTGACGACGTGGACGCGGACGAAGAGGTCAGCAGCATCGTTGATAATAAAAGCGAGGTGGAGGATTCCGATTCTAGACTAAAATACGACGAAAACGAACACAGGAAAACTCCGAACCGAATAGGGGCTTTAGAAAACGGTCAAGTTTCTGTGAAGAGCGAGCAACATTCGGACGAGTCCGAGAAGAACAGCGACGAGGTGGAAAACTTGGAGGAAAATTTAAAGAAGGAGAAGTCCGAATCGCCGCAGGAGAACCACGAGGACGTTAATAATTCCAGTGAATTCGAATCGTTTAGTAATAAGAAATTCAGCTTATTCGAACGATTAGGCCAATGCATGGAACGCGAAAATAAGACTGAAGAAGATCTTAAGGCTGATGTTAAGGCAGAAGTTAAGGTATTTATTCATTAATTTCATTATTAAAAACATTAATTTTAGTGCAAAAACTTTTTGGCTAATCCAATGGCCATATTTTGGATAATTTGTCTACTTATTCCCTATTTTATTTACAGGAAGAATTGAAGAATGAAATATTAAACGAACTGAAATCAGACATTAAAAACGACATCAAGCACGAAGCCAAGCAAGAGAGCGAAGAAGAGCAGGAGCCCAAGTGGTTCAGCATTGTAAGCACCGAATGGGTGTCTTGTGAAGGCATCCAACTGAATTCCGGCAATAAATGGGAAAACGGTGTAGGCGCTTGCACCAGAGACATACTGGAACTCAAAATTCCCGTTTTTCCTCCTGTAGACATGAATTCCAGTTACAATAACTGCGACAGTCCCGCGCCATTGCAATTAACACCCGAAGAAAGCGCACAATTGGAATACGTAAAAGAACATGGTATACCGAAAACTTACGATAAAAAAGCCGTTCCATATTCCATGAGGTAAGCTAAACCACTTACTCGTTCGTATTAAATCTATCACCAAATGCTTCTTGTAGATTCGGCTGGTGGAGAATCAGCGACACTACGCAGCTGCGAGATATCTTGGAAAATCTTCAGATTAGGGGCATAAGAGAAAGGGAATTGAAGAGAAATTTCATAAACGTCATGCAGACAATGTACGAGCAAAAAGGCAGAATTGTTATCGAAGAAGGCTCCAAGGAACTTAGCTCTCTAAGCGAATCTCCAACGGATGGTATATCGTTCGTTGACAAGGGAGCACCAGAACCCGACAAACCTGGAAGCTGGAATGTATCCATCGAACGGAGAGTTGATATGTTCCTACTAGAGCAGGTAAACAATTAATGAAATGTTAATATTTTATAATTCATTGGTGGAGTGTTTGGATGCATCCATTGTAAGTAAGAGGCATAGAAGTATTTTGACCATTGGAGTTCTAAACTTTATCAACTCACATTCTCTGCATTCAGTTAATCAAATAAAAGTAGAGTATTTTTAGCCAATGTTTTTTCTTGTAGGTCGAAGCATTAGAAGACAAAGTCGCAAGCGCCAGCATGCAAGTGAAAGGATGGAAAGTGCCGAATCGAGAAGCGGACGATCCAGAACCGGAGAACGTTGTTATTACTGCCAAGGAACGATTGGCATCCCTTGAAATGAATATCGAAAGGAGGTACCTGAAACCGCCCTTAGGGGCAAGGTAATTTAAATACATGTAGTGACAAGATTCTCTTATTTAATTTGAACGATATTTTAGTACTGCTGATCCTCATCTCGCCGCTTTGGCCCAAGAATCGACTGGAACTCCTAATCTCCCGATTAATTCCGATGATCTTCCGAAGGGTTTGATCGTGTGGAGAGAAGCTGTTAACCGATGTTCAACTTCTGCTCAATTAGCGATGTGCCTGTATTCTTTAGAAGCTTCCATAGCTTGGGATAAAAGTATAATGAAAGCAGTAAGTACATTTGATTTTTACCACTTTGGGTGTTCTTTAATTACTCTGTTTTTCGTTTAGAATTGCCAATTTTGTCATAGCGGTGACAACGAGGATAAATTGTTGCTCTGCGATGGATGCGACAAAGGTTATCACACGTACTGTTTCAAACCTAAAATGGACAATATTCCTGATGGAGATTGGTACGTTATATAATGTTAATTATTTAACCAGCGTGTGTTATACCCCACGTTTCTAGGTACTGCCACGAATGCGTGAATAAAGCGACAGGCGAACGCAATTGCATCGTTTGCGGTAAGAAAGCGTCGATGACTGGCACGAAGCTGATTTTATGCGAAATTTGTCCGCGCTCTTATCACACCGACTGCATTCAACCTAATCTACTGAAAGTTCCTAGAGGAAAATGGTATTGTTCGAACTGCATAGCCAAGAAACCTCCGAAGAAACCCGTTAAGAAAAACAACAAGGTGACAAAAGATCAAAACGATTCCTCAGAACAGCTGCCTCCCTCTAGGTAATTTATTTGAAAATGAAATTCCAATTAATTAGTTTATTCCAGATATTAATCAATCAATTTTCATTTCTATTTGTTAGGTCCAGGCAACTAGAACATTAGAATGTACAAGTTCACTTGTATATCGATAAGCGATATTCTAATGTTGTAGATAGTTTTGTGATAAATTGTTAATACTCGTATTTTACATACTCTTCTTGGGTACGGCTTGATAAAGTACATACAAGTCATTTTTATCTAAAAGAGCCATTAAGTGAATCGTTTACGTACTTAAAGGAGCCAAGGGAGTAGTTTATGTACCCAGGAGAGTCAATTACCTGCCTAAGAGAGCCATTTATTAACCCAAAAGAATAATTCATGAACCAAAGAGAGTCGATTGCCCACCCTAGAGCGCCAATTACACGTCCAAGAGAGTCGATTACCTATTCCAGAGCCAAGTAATCACCCGGTACATCAAGTAAAATATTGTTTTCGCAAGAATCAAATATTCTCGAATCGTTTCAGTCCTACGCCTTCGCACAGTTCGGTAACTACCAACGAAGATATGCCAGTAGTGAACAATAGCCAATCGGATACGCCCAGTTCGGGCGTGACGAGCGTCGGTTCTCCGTCCACGCCCAATTCCACCAAGAAGGACCGTTCGAACAAGAAGCTCATGAAGGAATTGGCGCCGTGCAAAGCCATATTAGAGGATCTCGAATGCCACGACGACGCCTGGCCGTTCCTTTTGCCGGTGAACACCAAGCAGTTTCCCACCTACAAGAAAATCATCAAAGTGCCCATGGATCTGTCGACTATAAAGAAGAAATTGCAAGATATGACGTAAGTTGAGGTCTTAGAAACCGGTCACTGTTGATGCGCTATCTTTGTCCGTAGATACAAGTCGAAGGAGGAATTTTGCGAAGACGTCAGGCAGATATTCAACAACTGTGAAATTTTCAACGAGGATGACAGTCCCGTGGGGAAAGCGGGGCATTGCATGAGGCAGTTCTTCGAGACGAGATGGAACGAGCTCTGCGTATCACACAGTTGAGTATTGCTGTACGCCAGGAGGCACTTTAACTGTAAAACAGTAGCTAAGGGTTTCTAATCGATGTAACTGAAGACAAAAGGAAGTTTCATATTTTTGATAATTACAAGAACGATACAGGTAGTTTTCTGGGTGTGATATACAATTGATAATAAGATAATTCGCTAGGACACTTTCTGATCGTGTAAATTGCCGTGCGGAGGGGCGAAAATTGGACAGTGCACTTTAGAAATGGTTTTTATTTATTTGGTATTTTATTGGTAATTGTATATATTGCAATTTTTGCCGCTCTGTCAATATAACAAATTAATTTTTTTTTAGAGAACGTAAGATATTTGAATTTTGTATTTTTGATAATTGTGTTTTAATTTTAATTTTTGTATGTGTACTTATAAGTTTGCATCCTATTATTTATTTAAGCAACAAATTTAAGATAGCTCGAAACATCTCAATTAACTTAGTTGTAATAATAACGAAGCAGTTGTAAAAAATGTAAATATGATGTTTTTATCGCTCAACTATTGTTTTACAAGTTGAACAAAGTTCGAGAGGCGTTGTATAATTTGTGTGTTTTTCTTAGGCTAGTTCTTTGCAAAAACATTTCAGTGACTTAGAACTAGAAAATATGTAATTATTGTAAGATATTTACAATTATATTTGCTTATAAATGTATTTTTTTCGACTCGATATTACCCCTTTAGAAACGAATAAAACCAAACGCCCGTACGATACTAAATTTTATTGAATTTTTCAGGCTTCGATAATAACTATAGTGTGTCTAGAAGTTGCCACCGGTGGGATAATTCTGCGGTACGATTAACCATTGTCACAAAGCTTGATAATCCTGCAGCATCTCCGGCGGCGACTGATACATAGGCTGGCAGGCGTAAGGCGCTGGTGCTGTGATCGTCTGATAGGGGTTGATCTGCGTCTGGATCAGTCCACTAGGTGCGTACGTCATTTTATGACCTTCTGTCTCACTGTCCGAGCCGCTCGAATCGAGGTGTGGTTTTTCTGAAGTGCTTTGAGTACTGCAACGAAAACAAAAAAAAACGTGCTTCAGATTGCTAGCGGTAAAAAAATATGTTTCTTTAGGGCACACTGACTAAAGCCAGCTGGTGTCACGCGAGAATTCTGGGAATGAGCGGCCCTAAATGCACTTGATTTTGACTCGGCTTTCTAATTAGCACGTTTGCGCTTCTCGTAAATTAAGGGTGATTCTTTTTTACAAATGACGCATTAGTTTTAGGGAATTTGAGGGCGCGTGTATCGCTCATTTGTAAGAGCTTTAAGTGGGTGTATGCTAAATTTTCTTTCAACCCTGAACGGATGTAAAAGGGATATCTTTTATAAATGTGTAGTGAGAAATATTCACTGTAATAAATTGCATTAAATAACCGAATTCTCATCTGAATTATTAAATTGGAACCTCTCAAAAGTTAAGTGTTAGCTTTACTAATAGATACACATTTAATTTTTTCCTATTTCCTGTTTTTTACGTTTATGTCGAGATGGAAGTTTTGAAAATATTGTTAATTTTTCCCTCACAAAACAGCTCGAACAAAAAACTCTATAATAACAAAACCATCGCCAGCCAACCACCAACGTTTAATATAACGTTTCTGCAGTATTCCTTTAGCCGTTCATGTAGGGATATCAAGTTACTCGACTAAGAAAGAGAATCCCAGATGAAATTCGATATTAAAAGTATTCTCGCATCCTCCTCTTTTAGATGTACCCTCATGGACTCCGAACTTTTAACGTTGTGGTCCTTGTTTCTATTTATAGTGTCATGTGTCTAAAACTCAATTATGCGATTATCAATGGGTTTATGGCCGCATTGGGAATTCTTAATAGATTTGTTGGAATTTTCGTCGGGGGAGCCGCTAACGCGATCTTATTATCGTCGAATTATGTGGGAGAAAGGAGGTGTACTGGTACTGGTAATATTTTGTTTCATATAGTACAGTAAGGCGCAGAAAAAACTTTCTAAATATACGTTATAAAATTATTTGTGCTAGGTACCTTCAATTAGTGTTATTTTTTATTAAAAAATTTGTTGATTAGTTCACGATTTGATTAAACTTTCACATTCTGTATCATAAAAAATGGAAATTAAACCAGCAGAGAAGAAATTCTTATAAAGAATACAGTTGAACACTCACCTATTTTTAACGACATAATTAGCATATAGTATATGAGTTTCAAAATTTTTACAGTTGTTTGTTCTAAATTTACGCGAGTAATTTTTAGAAAAACATTTGGCGAAACTACAGTCGTTAGGGTGATTGTTTCTACAGCGCAAATTCCAATATAATCGTAAATTATTTCCTCCCTTTCGCTGTAATACTCCCAACCGTAGCATTTTTTAATGTCGTTAACAGGTCATTTTTAAGGGCTTCATAATGCGGCGAGCGCCGAGGAAACGAGGGAAAAACATTAGGCACGTTGAAACGTTCATATCGAGTTTCATCAAAACAACGGAGCCTGTTTAACGTCCTCCCTTGTTATGTCGGGTCGATGCCTCAAGCCTCTAGTCTAGTACACAATCGCCCATCATCGAACTCATTCTTACGTTCATAATGCGAAAAAGTGGAATGTTGGACGAGCGACAATATTCGCTTCAAAAAACTTTACAGTTCCTCCAATGTCAATTAATTTTATAAAAAATATCTATCAAAAAATAGGTATAATTTTTAGGTTCTTTGGATCTTGAATGTAATATCTTAGGTGCCCATAAATGAGGCAGCGTAATTAAAATATTAGGTATCTGTTTATTTTCAATCTTATGATCTTACAACAAATGCAAGGTCAAATGTAACATTTCAATGGACTATAGTCTATTCATAAATGAGGCGGAATCAATCAAATATCCAAAGTCCAGGCCTGTATAGAAGCTACACAAAAGCTTCCTGTCTAAAAAAATAATGTTCACGATATCTAATACATATTTTAATATTACTTACAATTAGAAGGTTAAACCTGTATTGGACTTATGGTTAAACCTTCCATGGATCACAACGGCTGGATATTCTGCCTCATTTATGAACAGACTATAATATACAAATAGTTAATTTCGTTAGGGAAATTGTTAAGAAGTTGTTTTTCTATTATCAAAAACCAGAAACTAAATAACAGCAAATTCATCATCTATTCTCGGAACGGCCGTCCGTGTATTTCAATATGTTGCAGAATTCTTGCAGAGGAAGGCGTTTGCGTTTGCTTTTGGATTGCTTGGCAAACACATGTGCAACACTTGTCACGTCAACGAGGCCCCCGTAGGACGGCGGGCGGCGAATTAAAAAGCAAAAACCCGAAAAGGCCCTGATAATTGTTTACTCAGCCATTAGTTCGTTGTTCTTTTGCTGGAAACTGCCCTTTTTGGGGGCGCCGATTTGTCTTTTGGAATACATTAGGCCCCGGGGTAGGTACTGGCGTTTGTTTCAATCGGTACGGAATGATGGTAACTCGAGATAGGTACGCGTATCTATAGAGATTAAGGCTTTATACAGATGGAAGACAATTTGGCAGATGGTATTTCTAATAATGGGAAAACTGTTTAATAAATAATGAAGGGTTTGTAGGAGTGTTTTGGTTTCTTGTAGAAGATTATGGACTGTATTAATGGATTATTAATGTGATTAATACGAAGATTAATTAATATGAGAAAATTTTGGATAAAAACTGTATCACAGAAATTTTCGAAAAATCGCACAAAAAGATGAAATAATAACCAGGAATTTTAAAAACAGACAATTAAAGAATTGATAAAAACAATTAAAATCTGTTTGACTATACTTTAACTACTTTAACGTTTAACTATACACTCGAAAATTATCCAGCTTAATTAATTCTAATAATGAATAAAAACCCATCATATAATAAATTGTATAAATTCGGGTGTTGCAAATTGAAATACCCAAACATCAACATTGTTATACACAAAGTAAATAATTACATGCATTATAATTGCGATCATTACACCGGCGTTTCCAATTCCAATAAAACTTGTTAATTCCATTTTCAGTGTATTTCATTCGCGTTACCGATACCAAACATGTAACGAGACACCTTTCAATTCTCCTTCATTTGGTTTCTACCTCGTTGCACAATTTAACAAAAACAATGAACCAAAAGTAAAACATCCCCTCGCCGTATATACGCCGGGATATCGGATGATTCTACGGCTTCCGCGCTGTAATTCGATCAGACAGCTGGTGAATCGGCTCGGCCGATACGGATGCCTGCATCTCACTTTTGATTAGCTCAATTAAAATCGATTTTAACATCGCCGAATTATTTCTGCTCGATAGTTTGTTCGAGTTCGTTCCCTGCACAATTTCATCGCCAAGCCCATTTAATGAGAAAAAATTGCATGATGAAATTGGATTCATTATGACAAGCTTCATCTTCCTTCGGTACTTACAGTGCCACAGGTGTATACAACAGTATTTACTGGTTTTTATTGATCATTTATTGGTGTTTTGTAGAAATAATCACCAATATTTTTCATTTTTTCTAACGACTGTTTATCCAACTATTGCTGCAAATTTAATTGAGCAATCAGAGATATCTACGCAGGAAAGTAGTCTTGTGGTCTAATATTGGTGTACACAACCTTCTAATCTTGCATAAAGGTGTGCAAATTAATTACTATTTTGTTATAACACTGCATGAATACGTTAGGTTACTGTCCATTTAGTTTTCTTGTGAAATTTGGAAGCTTGCCAATTTCTACTACCACATTTCTGTTACTTCTATTTTGGAGATACGTTGACGCAAGTAAAAAATTTAGATAAGAAAATTTGGGTACAAAAATAATCCTCTTTCTACCACGCTTAGGTGTACTTAGGTTAAATACGAAAGCGTGAATCTGAAACCTAATGCACTGAACGCATCTAACGTCGACTGCGTTTAAATTCCCGTGATCACCAAGTGAACAATGCGGTTTCTCGCTTATATTCGAACCATTTTTAAGGTTGCGTGAATATATAGGAACGCAAAACAGATGTATTGCCTTTCGAGGTATCGGGTGTCGGTTTAGGTGAGTCACAAGTTAATTTTAACACGGTCGCGTCCGCTTCTTGAAACCGAATAGCTCCAGATTATTTTAACGCGCCGCTTGCACTATATTCTCTCAGAAAATCATTTTTTATATAAAAGAGTTTTTTGGTGTAGCAGGCACCAGCACCGTTTATTATTGTGCTATTTTTGCATCACTAATACAAGTGTTAATGAGAGCAATAATGATGTGGCAAATTTAGGGATTCCCCATAAAAGTGATGGCAATAATCAAAGTTAGGTTCACATTTTACATAAATAATAAGACAAAAATGTCTCACCTGTCTTTGTGTTCGGCGGCCCTGTCTCTTTGTCTTCGGTTTTTGAACCAATTTGAAACTTGCGTGGTGGTCAGACCCGTCGCTTCGGCTAATTCTCGCTTTTCTCTAGGGCTCGGATACGGATTGTGGGAATACCAGTCTCTTAAAACGCTCCTAGATTTTTCTTTGAAACAATAACTAGTCTCCTCGCCGTCCCATATCGTCCGGGGCAGGGGAAATTTTCGCCTGACGCGGTACTTTCCTACAGCTCCTAACGGTCGCCCTGGGAAAACCAAAAAAATTATAATTTTTCCATGTAATGGAAAACATTTACTTATCTACCTAAGAGTAATGAACCTATCTGGAAGTGTAAATAGTTCTAGCATTTACTAAGAAAGTTCTAACACTCTTTTAGGAGAACTTTAAAACTAAATTATACTCAATCAAGAGAGTCTTCTACCAACAAACCAGAAAGAGAGTTAATTATTCAACCAAGAGAACAATTTTGCCTAAGAAAAAATTATGTACTCATCTAGATGAGCTAATAAATTGTCATTTATATGTAACTAAAATTATCCATTATCTACCAAGAGAACAATTTATTAGCTCTTTTGAACCAACAACCTACATAAGAAAGTATTTTATCTTTCTTATAGAGAACTAATTATCTACTTTACATTGATCGATTTTTGTAACGATTGAATATACTTAAACAATATTAAATACATGTTTTTTGTTTGCAATAACTTACCCCGTAACCTTTCAGCTTCTATGTAATGGGCCTTCAACCACAAGGCCTGCAGCTTCGCATGGTTATGTGGACTAAACGTGTGACTTTCCAATATCCTATACAATTCCTTAAAATTACCCCTATGAAATGCTACTATTGCCTTTGCTTTTAAAACTGATTCGTTATTATGTAATTTATCACATGCCGGCAACGACCATAAAAATCGTCCTAATCGTTCGACGTTTCCTGCTTGCTGCAAGACCTGCAACGAAAAATTCGCAATGCTTAAACAGAGTCACGTTTTGTACGAATTTTGTTTGTAATTATAGAACGTAATGAGTATACAGGGCGGTGCTATATAACTCCCAAATTGATGAATAAATGTAAAAAAATCACAAAATGAGACACCCTGTAATCGTAAAACAACATTTGTGTATGTGAATATGAAACCTTGCCAGTCTGTTTGCTACCTATACAAGGTCATATTTTTGTAACTTTACCCATTTGCAACGTGGAGAACCGCTCGAGATATTTTCAGTAAGTTTTTCAGGATGCTCAACTGAGCAAAAATATTGTTGTTCTTCCGCCATTTCCGGTTATGCAGGAAGTACCTATCAACTTTGTTATGTTAAATGAAACACTCTGTATACTTACGTGGGTGTATTAAATAAAAACCAATGCTCAGCATAACTTGATAATATATGATCTTAAAATATTATTATTTTCACAATACTTGAGCTCAATCATCAAATGAGGACGACAAAAAAAACTGTTATAAAAGGCTGAATATAATTTGTGTAAAAAGTTACATAGAGGAAATTTATTAGTTTGTCCAGAGGGCTCATTTTTGTGAATGGGTTAACGAAAGCCAAATAACTTCATTGTTAATCAACAATGCACACGACTGGCCTATAATACTAGATACATATCGTAAAAACATATATTAAAGAAAATAAACAGAGAGAAAGGAAAGAAAGAAATGAAGCCTCTCTAATTTACAATTCCAAGAAGCCTGCTCGAGAATTTAAAACAAGATAATAAGGCGGGCATACGTGATAATGACTCCAATAAACGTTCGCTGTTTAATGTTTACATGAAATACTACGGTGCATACTCATTGGTATTTGATTTATTGATTATAGTATTACGTTCAAAGACAAAACATTTTTCTCGACTGACGAACCAACGCCAGGTGGTATGGGAGAGGACCCCCAACGAAACCTGTCGTTACAGATTTCTTTGTAAATATTTTTTGTTTAAATTATCGCTCAAATATCAGGTGATTTATATTAATTTTCATCAATATTCCCACACGGAAATCAACTATAAATGTTGATTTAGAGCTTAGAGAATTTAAATTATGTGTTCAAGATGAATTCGAATAAGCGGAAAAGAACCTCCCACAATTTTGTTAAATTTTTCTATACATATAGGATGTTTCCTAATATAAAGTCATTCATTAGAGAAAATTAGGCCTATATGTAGCAAAAATGGACCCCTAAAGCTACACCCCTAATAAAATTTTCGTAAGGGAACGTATGCCGAAGGAATCGATATCGATTCTCACCCTTTGCATACTATTTAAAATAAGCATTTTTCTGGCCTTTAACGTTCTAGAATAAAGCAATGTTGAGCGTATGTCGAAAGAATCGATGTTTGGAATTTTCATCATTAAATTAGCATTGTTCTGGTCCCATTTCGATGTTAAAAACGAGTCGTAGAATAGTTAATGTTCGGGTTAAAATAAAATTAACAATTCCCCGAATCTATTTATAACGTGAAACTCAAAACGACGCTGCTCGAATTGCTACTTCAAAACAACATCCTCGCTCTCTAGAGGATATACATACAATACTAGCAGGAAAAATCGGTATATAAAAATATTCGACATAAAAACGAATCGTTTTGAAGTTACGATATGCTGGAATATGTACGATGCTCCTGTTGTTTTGGCAACTTCACCGTAAATCGCATTAGATCGGCCGTTTCGAAAAGCCAGTGATAATTTCCAAGAAATATACGAGATCAGCATTAACGAAAGTCGGGCCCACACACGACACGTGCACGTTGCAGAAGTAATTTATCATTTATTTAATAGATTCTCGTTTCTGGTTTTGTTCTAAGGTAGGGAGAAGTTTGGAGATCCGAGACCGGTGATTCTCTCCTGTTGTGGACATTAAACGTTTGGTGCGTTTGTCTGACTGATTTTAGAGGGTTAAATTTGCTTTGATTCAGAAATTTTCTGAGTTTTAGTTTGTTTATTGCGGAATAAACTAATTGTAAGGCAAAACTATTGATAGCTTCCATTGAACCTTTGAAAAATTTAATAAAGAAACCATTGATTAAAGGTATTTAAAATTCCTTTCATATAAATTAAGCATCAGAGAAAGAAGAAAATTTATGTATAGGAATTTCAACTCAAAATTGTGAACTTATGAAGATTTTGAAAATATTTTCAAGTAAGATTGAAAGAAATACTCTAAAAAACTATTATAATACTTAATAGAAAATTTATTCAATGTAAATGGTCAAAAACATAAAAAAAACATCTTGTAAAGCAGGGGAAAGCAGATTCTCAACATAAATTCAACATAAAAAACTTCTAAACTCATTAAAAAATCCATCCACTCTACACTTTCTAAAATTATATAAGAAAATAGTACAAGTCATAAGTCATGAAAAATTTCAATGATTTGGAACAAAAGACTATTTCCTTCTGTACATAACTTAGGTATACCTAAACAACCATAAAACAAAAATATTCTTCTCACCACTTCTTCAATAATAAAACGTTTCCTTTGGCCCATATACTTGTTTAGCACCGAATTTATTATTATTAATAATAATATTATTAATAAGTATCTAATCTTCATTTGAGTCATACAATCACATACCTTCGATAAAATAGTTTTCTGTTCCTGTTAGTAATGAATCACTTTATAGGTGTAGATATTTCAATTGTATTACATAGCACCGTTAATTATCTCATTAAATCAGAAACTGTAATGTTTAAAATTATTGTGAGGAAGTCATTACAGATATCAAACAAGTCACTCGGTAATTTATAACGTGCGGCTTTTGAAGTGGCTGCATTTGCAGAAAACGATAGTGTATATGTGCATTTTATAGTGCAGGAACTTAATAACCGTGTCCGGCGACTAGGAAGTCTCTGCTCCGGTCTTAAATTTCGGCAGTAATATGATTTTCCATGTAAAAATATTTATAATAGGACACCGTTTATAATTAGGGAGGCTTGAAGAAAACCGAGAAAATCTGTAGTAGAAATGTGCAGTAATGTGATATCATTATGCAGGAGTAATTAGTTATTTTGTTGCTTAATTTTGTTGTTCATTCAAAATAAAGTGCTTTCTAAGCTCAAAAATTATACTTTGCTAAAAACTTCATACTATTCTTATACCTCTAAATTATGATTAAGCAGGAGCAACATCGATTCCTTCGACATACTTTTCCTCCTAATTAGTTCCTCCATTTACAAATTTTGTTCATTCTAAATTAAGCTTTTCTTGTGCTTTCTTTATAAGCTCAAAAATCAAACTTTCCTAAAATAAATACTTTATATAATAAATCAATACTTTTCTAAAAATTTCATAGTATTCTACCCTATGTTATGATTAAGCAGGATCAACATCGATTCCTTAGGCATACGTTTCATCCAAGAATTCATGAAATGCCTTCACAAAAAAAAACCTTAAGACTAGTAGAGTCAATAGTTGAGTAATTGATTGTTATAGTCTGGTGCGATGGATCGATGGGAATCGAGTTACTGTTTGGAAACTTGAACGATTTGAACTCACCTCGCAGACGCAGGCGACCTGCTCCTGAGTGAAGCCGAAGCTGGGGAGAGGGCTGTGTCTCCCCGTTGGAGGAGGGCTGTATGGAGGCGTGGTATTTGTCACGGAAACCGTATTTTGTCCACCCCCGTATCCAATTCCCGTCGACAGCATTTTCCTTCCCTACGCACTCTCCGGGGAAAATTCGCCAATTTACATGTTTAACGCTCGCGGAACGCGCTCGTCGCCCGGCTGATGGGAACGGCAGGATCCTGCAAAAGAAATTTCTAACAATAGGAATTTTTGTTAATAAAAAAAATGCCTAACTCTCCACTCTCCCTAACACAACGCGACGATCATGCCCGAGAAGGCGATTTCGATTAAAGAAAATCATTTGGAAACATCATGAAAAATTTTATTGTTATAATGTGAACAACAGATAGGAATATCAGGCTGAATTATATACGCGAGATAATTTGATGACTATAAATTTTGATACATAAAAATTAAAGTGTTTTGCGTGTACGATAAATACGAATTTTATGATATTTAAACTCATTAAATAATTACGATAAGTTTTCTTTATTGTAACGCATAACAGATAAATGTGAGTAAGTCGTGGGCTATGGGTATCGCAGAATTCAATAATAATTGCTTGCGTAACATCGACGACGACTCTGCAATAATCTGAAAATTATATAGTGACAAAACAGAATTCGCTGATAGAAAAATAAAGACAAAATAAATATATTGAAATAAAATTAGTCATTTGCAAATTCATAAACTTTACAATGTCATTTTGTTTAAAGTCGCCCAAAATATTCTCTACAAAATCTTCTCTAATGCACAAGAGATTTTCTTATTGAAGAACTTTTTTAGTTATTCTAGTTTATTTCAAAATTTGTATACATCAGTTTTTCCCTTGCTCCCCATATGATATGGGTAGTAAATAACGCGGAAATTGTACGTATTATTAAGGAATATTAAAAAAATATATTTGAGGCATTATAAGGCAGTAAAATTGTAAATTGGAATTTAGCATAACAAGATAGCGCAGATTATGCGGCGATTAGGGTTCTAATCAAAGCAAAAAAAAACATATTGTATTCTTAATAGCCTTTATTTAATTGGGAACCCGGGGCGAGCAAGTAAACCATGAACGCTATGTGTATTATATGTATAAAGTACCGATGATAAATTACCCGTATTAAAGAGCATAAAAGCAAGGTGTTCGGTGCTATTTTAGAGCAGCTCATTTTCATAATACGTATAATGAAACTTCATAAATTAAAAATAAAATGTCGATAAAATTCCTCGATTATGTACACTATACGTACTTTTATTAAACAGTAAAAATGGTGTACTTGTTTCGTATACTAAGCTTTATATTCCATGTATAAGTAAACCGTCTTTGAGCGGCACAAAAATATAATAGCGATTTTCCATTCCAGTTTGTAAAATATTCCATCATTATAAGATGTTAATGTGTTAACAAAATCATTGACTGGAAGATTAATAATAAATTTTGCTAGCTCTCTATACTAGTGTTCAGCATGCACAGTCTAATAAAGCTCATTAAATTTAAAAAGGACTGCATTGCAAAAATTATTTGGTCAAGTTTGATAATATGCAGAGTGTTTCTTAAAAAAATGAAGGGGATGATTAGTTATCGAAAATTAACTGCGTAAAATATTGTGCAAATTATAAAAAAAAATATTATTTAGTATTCAAATTTTAGACAAGTAGCCAGCTTTGTTGTTAAGAGCATCAACTCTCTTAATTCTTTTTCTAACGACATTTATATTTTATATTCTTTAAATAATGAAGATTATTTTATGTTTCGGTTTTATATTTGCAGACCGTTTTTTAGCATATTTACATCGATAAAAATCGATGAGTACACAGTAGTTGGGCCGAAAAAATACAATTTAAATAAATATTAGACATAACAATAATCGCCGATTTAATAACGAGCAATCAAACAATAGTTTTACGATGAAACAGAGGGAAACGTGACATAACTCGTTTTCAATAAGCCCGAAGAACCGAATGGAATGGTCTTATTTTAACCGACTAATTTTTTACGGCCGTTCCTCGAACCTCCGGATCATTATTCGACATTTTCCCATATGTGTTTGAGCAACATTAATAATTTTATTTCGAAAGGCTCTTTAAACAATGTCGCTGTGTGCACATAGAAACGATAAATCGTCCCCTACACAGGATGTAGCTTCAACTCTGGATCAAAACCTTAGCATAAATGCGCTTCACCTGTACAAAATGTGAGATTTAAGTCTTAAAAAATAAGTAACATGTACATTTAAAATTCAAAAAATGTAGATTTTTAAAAATTTGTCTAATAAAAAGGTTTTTGGAGAAATTTTCTGTTTTTGAGGGTTTTTAAAGGTTTTTTGGAGCTTTTGTAAGGATTTTTGGGGAATTTTACATGCAGTTTTGTCACACTTTCTTGATCGTTTTTGTTGTTAATATTTTTCTCATTATAATTTTTTCATAAATGCAATTTCATGACTTCTGATGGGAATATATTTTATGTTATTGAAGTTTCTTATTTTTTCCGGATTATTAAGGATTCCTGAATTTTATACGATTTTTAAGGATTATCAATTCATTTCAAAGTTAATGAATTATAAAAAAGTTTCATATTTTTTCCGGATTTTTAAAGATTCCTGGATTGTATTTTTTTAAGCATTTTGAAATATTTTGTGAACATTTTTAGAGCATAATGTCTTGCCAATTATCTTTAATGTTTAATTTTTCATACAATTTTCGAAATATTCGAGCATTACACCAGGCACACAAAATTCTGCACCAAAATATTTTCGATGAAATCACTGTGAGAAAGTATAATTTTTCTTAACACGCTTCTCCATATCTTCCTGTCTCCAAAGATATAGAATATCTACAGAAATACCAAAGACGCACAAAAGAAGTAACTAATGGATTTGTCTACACCTTCGCATCCGAGCATCTGTTAAAATATTTTCAACACCCTTTAGGTCCTCCTTTGCCCGATCAGTAATCAGATTGCTCAGATGGAATTGCGATAGCGAGAGCCAGGTAAAAGAGGCGACATTTCGAGCGACCCGTTCGCAGAGGATTTCTTCAAAAAATCCCCGTGATACTGCGGCTGATAATTAGGGGTCGATTGTATCAGAATTCTGTGCGGCGTTCGGAGGATGTTTCCTATAAACATGGGTTTTATGTAGCGTATACAAATGGCCTGGCGTGTTGCGTGGGCGAGAAAGACCAGCCGGTTTGAAAAACCGCCTGAATAATGAAAAGTTTTACCATGCACAAGTGGTATTAATTAGAAGTCGCGTTTTTAAATCGATTCCTTCGGCATACATCCAAGTTTGTGTAAGATTTTCCAATTAATTGGTGAAGCTAGTGGTGTAATAATAAGCAGTTGGGACATAATTATGTGTATCCAGAATTTATTGGAGGAAATATAACGATTTGTTTAGAACAGTCGTAGATAATTTTCGTTAAAGTGCCTGCATATATACAATGGTGTAGATGCAGATGTGGAAATTTGTCTGTCATCTGTTCGGGATAAATTTAGTCGGCGTCGTAGGGTTAGCGTTAAGAAACACTGACGTTGACCGAATTTTGTTCATATTTGTACCGAAAATAGCTCACTAAACTGATGACTCGGATCGAATTGAAACGGTGTTTTGAAAAAGTCTAGTTGCAGCCGAGCGGGTACTCTAATAATAACAAAAATAAATAAGTTTTCCATGCACCTAATACATATAAATAATCGTAAATTCTTTCGTATTTTCGTGAAGATGTTTATACACCGGGGATTCTTAAATGCCTCTTGTACACTAGATAAAATTTGATGTTCTACTATAGTATATAATTGTGATGTTTGAAAATTCTATCTAAAAGCTATCAATAGGGAGTTTAATTTATTCCACCAGTTTATAATAGTAAAATTGATTGGGAAGTGTATTATAAAAAGATTAAAAGTTTCATTACATTAGTGGTCATCATCATTCATCAATAAATGTCATAAAAAAATATCACACCATTAATGAATTAGGTATAATAAATTTAAGAAGAAAATGTGAGTATGGGTAATATGATCAACACTATAGGTATATTTATTTGATGCCTAGAACAAAAACTTTAAAAGGAACAAATCATTTTGAAAATCAAAACAATATTAATAAACAGCACATATTGAAATTTATTAGTTAATTCATTTAATTCATGCCTATATGCATAACTATTCAACTACAATTAACATTATTAAATGGAAAATTGCCAAAGATGTCGAAATTTATATCGTATTTACCAGAAGGAATTGCTGGTGACATCAAAGTCACCACGCCAATTTATCATCGAATTCAACACACTTATTTCGAAAAAAATGCCTGGTCTGGCAAATGGGCGCGAGCCGAGCTGACGATTATAGCGCCTTGGTATGCAGCCATCTGATATCGGATAAAATATGTAAGTATTTCTGATTTCTTGCGTGAGGTACAGATGAAAGATTTCTCTTAAAGCAGCAACGACTGGAATGGGACGCGTTGTTAATCGTAAACTAACCGACCAATTGACACCAAAGCGCAGTAAATAAGAAGATTGGAGGTCCTAATTTTGTTGGATTCGAAAGGGCAATTTTTTACACCTAAATGATGGGTATATTCTGGGTTTCAATTAATTTTATGTTGTAGATGGGAATAGATCTGTTAGTGTTTCGTCGGTGTTTTTGAATCATTTAATTTTATCATCAGTGCGTTCAAATTCTTTATTAATATTAACAGTTTCTCAAGGTGTTTCATCAAGCATCACAGTTTCGCGTATTTTCTGAATGGTGCAAAATATGATACAGTTATTAAATTTATCTGTGTAGGTGTGAAATATTTGATTTAGCATCAAGAGCCCTTGATTAATACCTTCAAAAGAGCATTAATAGCAATCACATCTGAATAGATTTTGGAATAATTCCAGGACTATATTAGAAATTTTCAAAACATACAAATTTGGAGGCCAATAGTTCAAAAATTATGTGCTAGTTATCTAAGTATGTAGGTGAAAAAACTAATAAATTACAAATTTCTTTGATTGTTTGTCTTTTCTAATACCTGCTTCAACATTGCAAATACCTAATTTTCCCTATCGCTACACCACCTTAATAATACAATAAATAGTGTATGAAACAAATCCACAATAACAAAGTATATAGGACACGTCGGATAACACAACTCACCAATACAACGAGCTACTACGCAGGAGTTGCTGGCACTACCACATAGAGACAAAAACCTCAATCACAAAAAAAGTCCAGGACAACATTCGTGGAACAAATTCGAACTGCACTTGTGGCAAAAGCACTGTTTTCTAATGCACGTCGACGGTTCGCGGCATGTAAAATCCAAGGAGGAAATATCACGGGAGATTCCACACCAACGCCAGTACAACCTCGCTTCCAACTGCCCAAGTCGAAACTAGTTGTTGAGCCTCCGCTATATTTAGAGAGGCCTGGGCGGAGTCTCGCTTTTGATCTGCTATCAAGGCGTTAAGGGAGGAGTTACCGGCTGCGAGGCCCAATGTCTACGTACGAATTGAAATGTTCCTGATGCATTGTTTGCTTTATAAAGAGTGGTTTTTTTTTATTTTCGGCGATGTGAGTATTCTCATTGGAAATTGGAAATGCAGCGGTTCTTTTCCTGTTTATTTTATTTCGCTGGCAGGTAAGTAAGTACCTTCCTTCTTTTGGTATGCACGAAGGATAATTCTAGTAATAAATCGTCCTGGAGCGGTGTTTGTTTTTTTACGAAAACTTAGAAAAATTTGCTCGATGGGAATTTGAAATTTTACAATATTATCTGTACTTTATTCTGTGTACTGTACCTACCTAGAGTATCTACTTTTATCTCAAACTCAAAAACAAGAAAAGTTCTAGTTAAGCTTAAGCAAAAAAAGTTGCTATATAAAGTTCAATATGTGTTGGATCATTTTATTAGACTTGCATGAAAGCTATTTTTTAAGAATTATTTATCTTAATAACAAATATCAATAACATTATAGATCAATCATTTAATTAACATATTATTCATCAATAATCATTAATTAAAGTTTCTTCTCGCGTACAGGAAATACTTTGAGTCTCAATTATAATTTATTTTGACTAAAATATTTAAAATTTCGTCAAAAAACGTCATTTAAATTGAATTAAAAATAATGCCAAACTATATAAGTATAATCTCAAAAAATAGTTGAGAATTTATGAACTGCACCTAATAAAAAGGGGAATATAAAATAATTAAAAAAAGTGTACATTATTTTTTACAATAAAGGGAATTAAGATAATGTATAAGAGTGAACTCAATTCTATCAATCCCCCTACCAATTATCCCAACTTAAAAAATTAAATAGCAATCCCCACAATTGGAGTAAAAGTATTTATATCATTAGAAAACCTAATATATAAAATCCTTTTCACTGATATAAAATTACCTAATATACCCGACACAGTTTATAATTGAGTTATATATTTATTATTTCTATTGTGAGGTGTATAGAAAATTGATGGGGTGAGTTCTAAAATTTGCCCTGTACTACAGGATGCTTATTTAAGAATTTCAGAATATAATGAATTTTATAACTTACCCACTGCACATATTTAAGTATATAAAACAATTAATATTAAAAACATTAAAATTGGTTTCAGTCAGCTTGTTAGACCATTTCAAATTACTTACCTAACAAATAGGATACCTACATGTTCATGGTCTAATTTTTCACGGGGTGTTACAACAGGAAGTCAATATTTTAAATTGCTAGTTTGGCACTACTACTTGACACCGGGTAGCACCAGAAAATTGTACCTACTTCCCTTATCCTCTATTAATTTGGCGGATTCTCGTTTAAACCACCGCACCCTTACCGTCCCCTCGATTACTCTTTCGTGAAGGGTTCTCCTTTGTTAACTTATTTATGGGCGTTCGCTCTTATTTAACTGTATGTTTTGATATCATCGGAAATGGATACCAACTTTACAAGATTACAAGAGACGCTATGTTCTTAATGATTGTCTATTAACCTGTATAAATTTCATAACAATTCTATTAGAAAAAATTATCATTTTCAAACTATCTATCATGAGCAAGCAATTTTATAAAGAAATAAAGAGGTGTAGTTATACAAAAGTTTTGTTTTTTTGTTGATATATTGATTAATTACTTGTGTATCACTATTATGAAGCCAATTAAACTTTTATTGTAAACGCATAATAGCGTTCATGAATGTACCTAATGTAATAGGTAAGTAGAATTGTAAGAAATTATTTAAATTACTTTGAACATGTCCATCACCTAGGGACAACCTATTCCTTTGAATACCTAGAGTTCAACTCAAAGGACATGGGAACAACATTAAAATTTGCATATTTGGAATATGTCTGAAGTTTTATAAACAACAGTTAATTTTTCAGTTCATTCCATTCATTCGTTAATTCCCAAATGAAGTGTCACATTTAACTTGCGAAATTTGTTAACTTTCAAGTTTAAGTTTAAAAACATCCTAATTTTAACTTTTATACCTAATATAAAAATAAAATAAAAATTCGTATATAGTCCTCTTGATCATTTGATGGTTTAATTTGTATTTGCATGAACCTAAAGAATTCTGTTGAAATGATTCTATTCAAATATTTTATTTGATCCATTTTTTCAAACTACAATCAGGAAAAGTAATGTTATAAATCTATTGCATATAGAGAAAAATCGATTTGTTTAATGATCTTGTTATATAAAAAATAATAGTCAATTAATTCAAATTCTGTTCGATTTTATAAGGGACAAAACAGCATTGTCATTGTGTCATATTCTCTTCTATCCAATGTTTTTTAAGTTCGTAGAAAGACACATATTTCACACTAAATTACAACCAGCCCCACCGATTGATAATAGAAATTACAGACAACACACCAGGGGAGGCAATAATTCCGCTGGGACCGCGCGTAAAAGTCAAAAGGCCCTGAACGATATAACGGGAATCGTTTTCGGAATTTGTCTCTTATTTGTACGATTTATTTAATACAATGCTCTAGTTAGTAAGTCGTTTATCTTTCGGAAATGGGAAAGACCATTATAGCTGAATTATGTTGTCATTGTTGGTTTTGTGTTTTTCCTAGCGGAAAAGAACCGAATTATTTCTATAAAAGCCAATAAAATTGAAGTATCCTCAAGATCCACAAAAAAAATGCGGAGTCATAATGGGAAACAGCATCGCCTTATTTATGTAGGTTATAAGTATCTGATACAATAGATCTTAAATTAGATCAGATAGGGGATTTTTGATGCTAAAAAATTAAGTGCAGATCATCCAAAAAACCGTTTTTTATTTCCCTTCACTTTGGTCTACTAATATTTATATTTTGATTATATTCTTGATTATATAACTGCAGTTTCAAATATGATAAACTTTTCTAATTTTCTTTGTAATAGTTAGTGATAATTTAAAACAAAATTACACAAAGAATATGTAACCAAAGAGAGATTTTTTTATGTGCAAATTTTCACGAAAAAGAGTTAAGCCATTCTGGCCCAATATCAAAAAACTCTTTCCAATTCATAACTTTATCATACTGTATATAACTTCTGCACTAAGCACTTTAGGATATGTAATATGATATATCAGATATTACATACTATATATTATGATATATATCAGAAGTCTGTATACAGTTAAGCCATATTCCAACCTTTTTGCGCCACCCTGTATATATACATATTGTGGAACGGTGTGTTTCTTGAATACAGAAGAGAATAAAATCCTTTTGTTTCAGATTATCACTTTCTGCTTCTCAGATTCTATTAGTAAAGTTAATTTACATAGTAGGTAGGTACATAAAAAACACCAAGGTGGCTGCCTCCTGGGCAGTATACATCTGTAAAAATTCCTCTTCAGCCGTTCTCTGATGGCGTAACGCAATTACACGAAACCAACGGTTCTGTTGACACAAATCATTGTTCAAAACAATTTTTCAAACATTTGTAGCGGGATTTAGGGAACTATAGGGATTCTTGCGTTCAATCGAAAGCTGTTTCGTTCGAGAGGTTCTCGTTAACATCGTAAATCGCATCAAATTTAGTAAATTTATTCAGCAGGTTCGGGCAATTACCAACGTATAAACTCACTAAATTACGACGATTATAAATTATAGCGCTTCTGGAAGAGGTTTATTAACATTTCGACCAATCTCCCAGCGAGAGTTTGGCCAATAAGGATGCCTTCATGTTTGGCCATGATTAAATATACAGCGTGTCTTTGTGACTTATAGGTTTTTAACACGATATAAATATATGGAGAATTTATAGATTGTCTTAAGTGTCGTTTTTAAATGCGTTTTGCATCGAGAAAATTGTCCCAGTAATTATAATTACTGTACTTATTTATTCGTATATTAAAGGCTATTTTCACTAAGAAAATTAAATATGGTATTTTAAGATCCAAATATGTGTGAACTTTTGGAAAAATGTTTCATCAGAAAAGTTGAAGGGAAATAAGAAATTCCTTAAATAATAATTATTTGAATATATGATATTTTTCTGAATGGAAGCAAAATGGTACAAATCATGTAGATATCTTATTCAACAGACCATTAGACAGATATAGACGTTTCTAAACGCCCGTAAAAAAACATCCTCTGATGAATTCCGAATCGGAATCCGAAATCCGAGCAGGAACAAAGTGGATAAAAATATAAAAAACACGAGCTGGAAGCGGCTCTTAATTCGAAGGTAAGTAGGTAGGCATTTAATCTTTAAGTGTTATGTTTACAGGTGGATTTATTCGGTTAGAGGTGATCACGTATCTTAAACATTTTTAAAACAACACTTATAAGAGAAGGAACAGCGAATGTACAAGATGTAATAAGATAAATAACTCATTCTTAGCGTTATCTTTTTCTCACATGTACTATTGAATAGCCAGAGGCAGCGTCCAACTTCCTGACACCAGGAATTAGATCCTTAAGAATTATACTATAAAGGACTTTTTATCTGGTCGTAATTTGTATAATTATTAACCAGTACATACTGGTTAACAAATTAGGTTCTTTTCTTACATGGCAGGTTACTAGCATCACCAAAAGAAGGAAATTACAAGGAGTGTTAGTACCCCCGCGACGCAACGCCCTTGTATAGCATCGAACCTTCGCCCCATAAAATAAAAACAGCTGTCTACTGAAGGAAACCCGATACTTTTAAGAGGTTCTCGGCGTCTCGCTCGCCCTTTCGCCGGTTCGAATCTCCCGTTTTCGTTTCTCTCATAACAGAAAAACAAACACATTAAAATGAACAGTGCTGAACATTGACAATGCCTATAAATAGACCATATACCTCTATATGGTTTATCGCGGGCCAGCATCAGAGCTGCGTAGGACCCCTGCTATGTGATATTCAGTTCTAGATGTGGGGTCGATCAGGGCAGTTGTGATAGATAATTATCTGTATGGTAAATTATATAGCAGTTATCTTTATGGAGAAATCCTCACCATCTCAACATTTTTGTACTTTTAATGGTCGAAGGATCGATCATAAACGGTTACCTATGAGCTTCGTTGTGAATGGATGTTCCCTGATTCTCATCCCTAATCGTAAATGGACCACCTGGTTAAAAATTATCTATCTAAATTACATTCTAATTACTAATTTTATTCATTACACAACAATTATCTTGTTTTTGATTCTATAACCCTGATGTGTAGGTTTTATTTCAAGAGAATGCATTTTGATGGGAACCCATTTAATAATTAATTTTCTATACCTGATAATAATTTTGAATAATCAAGGAGTTATCATGATTAAACGTTAAAGAGCATTGATTTGTGCCAATACGAATTCCATAAATTCGTTTAAAATCTCATAAATTGTCAAGAACTGTTAATAAATTCATCTGCTAATCACATAAATCTAACTTAAATAACGAAAACTCTGAAATAGTTGAAAGTAAAATATGTACATTTAAAAATCGCTAATTTGCTTCGTTAGACACGGTAGTCAATTTATATAAAATATTATCAACATTGCCTATTAAAATTTCAGAAGAATTGTCAGAAGAATTGAAACCTTTTCAGTTTATGAGTTTATAGGGATTGGTAAGCTGATTTTTTTGAAGAGATTTTTGGTGGATGTTGAAGATTTATTAAGCATCAGGATCCACTTTTAATAACATGTTGTATAGCATTGCTATATCGCAGTATTGCGTACATATCTAGAAAGAGTGGATGCTGAAAAATCCTACTAGTTTTTGCATGAATTGGTGGAATATAGAATAAAAAACAATAACGCGGCTAGAAAAGTGGACACGATACGCTCGGAGATAGTTGACCTCTGTGCCGAACAATATATCACGCCCACAAAATTGAAAAAAGAGATAAAAAGGAGTAGTTACCTACCTGCCTACCTAGCTCCTCGGACCTAATGAGATAGTACTTGGCTTTTAATGAAAGGCACTCGATCTGAAGGTGAGTCCAAAATAATAAATAGGAGATAATTGGATCATCATGGTATCAATTTTCCATTATCAATGCGAAATCACGTACTGCATGCAGGCACCCATTATGGGAACCGCTAGATTGATCTCACTTAAATCGTGCCTCTCGTTACAAGATCATCAAATTAATTACGGCGGTTTTCTTGAAATTTACGCCAATATTGAAGAGGAGTTTATATGTTGTCGGCCGCGTGTCCTCTATTCCTTCGCTGATTACCATTATTTTCTATTAAAATAACCGTATATAGGTACTCGATATTTATACAGAATTGGAAACGAGCAAAGAATTGGTTGAAGATTAGATAGATTAGATATAGAATTACTATAGGAGCACCAATAGGTGCAGTGATGTTAAATTTTACTTCATATATATGTCAAATATATCTAATCAATTACAATTACACACTTTGGTGTAATTCCAAATTAACAATTAGGTTATATACATATACCACCTATAGCTTTGGAGTATCCATATAATCAAAAAATAGACAATTAGATTGTGGATGTGATTCGGGGGGAATTTGGTGATCATTTGAAGGAGAATGTTTTTGAAACTCATTCATAAAGAGTTCTCTAACTGTGACATAAATGCCTGTATATCTTTGTCAGAATTCATGCAGTTTAGTTTAAACTGTGGTAGGAACAACAAGTTTCATTTGCTTTTTCAAGTACACCCGCAATTAAAGTAACTGGGTAGGTACATAATATTATATGATCTCAATTGAAACAAAAAATAATGATTTCTTGGTTCATAAAGAAATGGTAATTGTTATTAGAGATCCTGAGGAGAACCAATGGATAATATTTGGGAATAAAAATTGAGTAGATATTAAAAAATCAAGAAATTTCATCTAACAATCTAGTATTGAATCTAGCAATTCAAGGTGTGTTCTCGGTGTAGTTACTTCCAGATTTTTTTTTCAATTTCTAAGTTTGATTGCACACCAGAAGTTTTATTTCGCTTGAAAGAACGAACGCCCTACCCGAAAAAGCAATATAACGAATAGTCGTGTTTCGTGTTCAACGGCACTTTGAATGCGATTTCTAAACTTCGCAGACTATTAATGGAGGCAAACTGTTTTCTTATTAAAGTTTGAGTTATAAGTTCCTTCGATAATAATCTTTAATTTTGTCTTTACATTACGTTAAGCAAGCTTTTCTTTTTTCAGGATGCCCGTATAATTTGTAGATTCATTTGTTAAATCGTTTTGAAATGCATTTTATCACAAAAAAGAAACTATTACTCTTGTAGGTTTCATGCCACGTTTACATGTAACAAAGTAATAAGCTAGAATTGTTGTATGACTACCTAAAAGGGGAGATAGTTTGAAGATAACCACTGATATTACATCAGCAGTTAAATACGATTGCTTACCTAGTTTAATTAATTATTAATTTACCTATATATTAATCACATTTTTTGTAGTTGCAAAACTTTATAGAACGTTTAATAAATTCATTAATTAACAATGTTAGGTATATAGGTTGATCAGATATATCCAAATTTACTCTCAAAAATGACAATGTAGTTTTAATTGTTGAAGATAATATAAAGGTGAGACCAAAAAATCGAATATATAGAGATGTCATAACTCCCTTTACAATGTATCTGGTGATTTGCCAACAATGCTTTAATAAAAATTGAATTTTTCCGAAAAAATACAAAGTTATAGTAACGACTGATTGATTAAGCAGCGTTTAAAAATTGCCCAAAATTTCAGTCTTTCTAAAGGGCTTGATATTTTCAAGATAAATTTTCAAATAATGTCCCTTGTAAGGTAACAAAATACTCTGCAATAATCGATACATTAACTACGATAAAATGCCTTTTTACGGGCTCCGACGGTTCGGCTCCTTATCTGATAATCACTTTAAAAGAATACGCATTGTTGCAGCATCCAAAATGCACAAACGCTCATGCACATACAGGTGCCCCGCGTACCATTTTGTCTAGTCAAGGTCTGGAGCCAATAATTACTCTGTCAATGGGGATTAATTCTCGAGCCTTTTGTAGGCTTTTCAGTTCGCTGCTTCCTTTCAGGTTTATTGTTGGAACGGCTGAATTAATTTTTTATGCTTTTCAGGTCTCGTTATCGATGCGGTTTTTATACCAAAGAGGACAGTTCCTATTAACGCTGAATACGAATGCATTCTTAAAATTGCTTTTTAATTCCTTTCCAATATTTGTTGATAATTCAAATATGTACCAATAAATTTCCAAAATTATGCCAACGTTTCGGTTTTTTTGATCTACATACCATCATCAGGGCTATGAGACGAGTTTTTTATTACACACACCGACCAGCTCGTATTCCACAACATTCAAAACAAAAAAAAACTAACCGGCTTAAATCATTTATGATTTACGTCCGCCGTTGCATTTGAATAATTTGTAACAAATTTGTGTCTATCCTGAAATATGCGTTTCGTTTCAGCACCCTAAAGGTTAGGCTAGGTGTTGTGCAGCTGATTTATGAAAGGTATACCCACTTTTATCAAGATCTATTATAATTTGTAGGCATTTAGAAAATGAACAAGCAGATTAATGCCGTTAGTTAACAGTTTGTTGATGATTTATAGCATCCGTAATATTCAATTAGCCCGTAATCTAAAGCATTATCTCCCTGATAAATTATATCTGCCTTTTACTTGAAAAGAAATTGTTGGCAGTTTTATAGTCGTGTGGCGACTTTTCAGGTTGGATCTTCGCGCAGAGGGTTAATTATCGAGAACTAGATCACTTTCGGTGAAATACGAGATCGATTTAATAAAATATATTATCTTGTCGTTACAGAAGATTAAGTTTAATTTTAAATCAAGCTCGGTTACCGTTACTTTCATACTTATAGGTACTTGTCGAGATAAAAAGGTCCAATTACGTTTTTTTATGAGAAAAAATGAATAGGTGCCTTTTAACAAACATTTATAACTTTATACAAAAATCCCGATAATGGACGAAGAACACACAAAATTTTAAACCTATATTGCATGAAATTATACCCCAGGTGGGCTATTACGAAGTCTGCACATTTCGTAAGTGCCAATAACACGAATTGCTAATCTAAAGTTAAACTGTGAAAATTGCGTTGCGAAAAAACGCATTTTGAAAAATCGAATTTTAAGCCAATTATAGCCCATGAAGGCGAGGTCGTTCAACGGGTTTCTTAATTTGATTTAACGCCATTTTTTACTACCTATAGATATGCATAATTTACTTCAGTCTTACTGTGATACTTTGAGCAGTCAGATAAATTTTTCTCTAGCAATCTCTATAATAGTCTCATGATTGTATTTCCACATAAAATTTATATTTAAAAAGTCTATAGAATGTGATAGAAAAGACACAAATAGGATAGCTCTTCTAGTAAAAGCTAGTAAAATATTACAATATGCACCAATACCAATACTTATTCTATGAAAATTCAGTGTATACTCTTTTATGCTACATTCAACTGATTTTGGAAACACTATAGGTGCAATCATTATTCAGTGATTTTATTACACCTTGCACTCATTTGGAGAAATTATATACACTTGTATACAGGGTGATTTCGAACCTGGTGTTTAATTTAATTCACGAAAAATGAATTAGAATGGTAAAAAACTCGCGGTCAGAGTTGTATTCGCTTCTTGATTTTTTTTTGTAATGACTCTGCAAAATTATGCGAACTACCACCCCTATAAATTTTAACTCCAAGTTCGAAAACACCCTGTATATAGGCACTAACACTTTTATAACAGCAATTTTTTATTGCTATCCTATAAGGAATATTTTTTAGAAAAACTGGTTGATCTCATTTTTGAATATTCGATAACAAACAGCGACTCCAGCTCCTGGCTCGACTAGCAATTACATATTCGGGAGAACGGTGAAAGCCACGTGTCCATACATCGTTAGAGGTATTGCACGTGCCAGATAACGAGATTTTTGGATAATACAAAGCACGATGCTCGACGCTCTACCTTCACCTTGTTATTGTAAACTTTACCTATCTCTAATAATTAGATTTTTTTAGTGAATGCTACAGAGTAGTAGAGTTTATAATCAGGACATAAAGCTTCGCATACATTAAATTAACATTGAGAGGACTATACCTAAATAATTTCGCTAATTGCATGTTATGTACAGATAATACGCAACAAACTCACCTCTAAACGAGTGAAAATAATTACCTCGTATTCATCAACATGTCGAATCCATCGAACGATTCGTAAGCTCCAAATAATTCATATCGTGTGATTATACAAAACCGTTCGTTACTTATCCAATCAGCATAGATATTGGTTATTGCACAATAAATACTTTCCGTAGTGATTTTCAATTGGAATGCCTGACTGCGTGTGGCTCCATAAATAAATCCAAAAGGTGGGTAAAACGAACCCATTACGGAATAAATAAATAATTAAATAAATAACCGCTTGTTATCGGGGTGTGGGGCTCGATATTAAAGGAAGATCGCGAGCGCGCCCGGCCGGCAGTCAGAAAGAGAACGCTAGGTGATAAATAAGGCGCCTAACAAGATGTTGTTAGTGAGAATGCCCCCTGAGGAGTAAAACACAGCATATGGCTTCTAGGAACTCGACTCGAACTTTTACACTTTTTTATCCTATTCATTTTGATTGCAAGGTACTTTAAATTATTAGCCGGAGGTTGGGTGGGCATTCTCCGGCCTTTTTGTCTTAAGGCATCCGCGGATTGGATAGCAAATCGTTAAATATTTTGCCTAGTTACAAAATGTTTACATACTTCCATATTATATGGGGATATGTACGTACATAGGTACTGTCCTATGGGCGTTTTGATAATGTTCAATACCCTGACCAATTTAATATAATTTATTCAAATACTACTTTCATAACACCCACTTAAAGTCTTATAATACTTTATTGGTGAAGTAGGTGTCTGATGTGGGAGGCTTCCAGAATTTATTAAACTAAAAATCATCAAATTATCCCTTAATAAACCTTTCCCACTAATCCAAGAAAAAAGCAGAAGATAGGCCACTTTCCAAATCACTCTTAGAGTTGCAGATTCTTTCCTATTCAAGCAAAAAGGGCACAGTTTAAAGAGATTAGCATATAAAAGTCTGTATCACTGTTGACTATAAACTTTGAAGTTCTTAAATATTGGAGGTTTTTTCTTCTTGATCCAACAGAGATTCATTATGAACCAATTTTCAATTCGCATCATCCGAACTAATACAGGTATCTTTTAAATAAATCTTCCAGGCTGTTTAGACAATGCGCAGAACCCGTTTCTTATTTATGTAGGCCTCTATGTTCTTTTTTAATTTAGGTACCGTCTTGAAAAGTGAAATAATTATTGCTTTCTTCCAATTATCGAGCAGTATCTTCTCATCTCTTTCAAACAGAGGTACAACAATTCACACAAACCTTCATCTGGACACTCCTACTTCGTAAATTAATATCTCTCCTGCCCTACCTACTGCCAATATGTTATATTGTTGCGTTTCTTGTTAACGCGCCACGCACTTGTAAAAATATGAACAAAACGATTAACTTATTTAATTAAAATGTACCTGCTACTTGTTAAAATTTTATTGATTTTCGAATGCACTGGATGCCTATCCTATAAATTTATTCTGATTTTTTCCAATGTATCTATGTCGATTATTATTATTAACTCTTGGACTCTTATAAAAGAATCAAAGGAGCAAGACAGGAACAGTAAGATTTATATTATGAGGAAACAACTTTTCTCGCCCCTAACTTGTATTTCGTAATAATTATAAACATATATTAATTTTAAAATAGACGTAGTTGATAAATTATAATCAGTTTTATTAAGAACATTGAAAAGATACATTACATCTCATTTCAATTACATTAGATTCATTTTCGGTTTCGTAGTAATAAAGTCACAAAATTGTCGCGAATAAGATTTATTAATTGTAAAATTTATTTATTTACTTACATTTTTTTTATTAAATAGCCACTTATAAAATAATTGGAAAATGTTGGGAGAATCTGGAAAGTTCATTACAAATATATATTGTAAACATTGATTTTCGCAAATTTTAATTAGATACTTATCAAGAACTATGTAGGTAGTAAATTTACTTAAAAAATGTACCTACTAAATGTACAAAAATTGCAATTCCATGATTTTATTAACAATCAAACCTATTACAAGCAATAATGTAAAATTTAGAATTTCCAATATTGTAATATGGGGAAAATCATCATCAGATTAACAACACATTATGTGAGAAATAATTATAAAATATTATTACATTATTCTACTTCTAAAATAACACAAATTCGTTTTTATAATTTACATACATTACTCTTGAATCCAAATTAAAAATTGGATCTTCACAATTTACTAAAAAAACTAAATCTAAATGATTATTTTATTTTTGCTCGATCTTTGCAGCTAATTAACACAACATAATTAGCCATTTCGAAATAACACTAGTTCTTGAAAAATATGTAAATAACGAAAATCTAATTCCAATCAATCTCACTAAAATCAAAACAAATGTCGACAAATAGTTTTACTTATTTTAAGGGTTTCACACTTTCGTTAGGTCCCAATTCTACAGGTCACATGTATATAAACTGAAATCTACATAAAGCCTGAGGTAGAGACGAAATAATCGGCCCGTAGCCCTGAGAATTGTCAAATAGCTCGAATAATGGAGCGGCCACCAACTTGTAATTCTTCGGCACAGCGAACAGCGCCTTCTCCTGCAGCTGAACCAAAAACAAGCGTTTGTGCTCCTTAGGTTTAGTTATATGAGAAGCAATATACGGGTATTGAGGAGGTTCGAAATTGGGCCTCCACCAATTGCCAATTATGTCTTCTATCACCCATTCCTGTTTGACTCCGTCCAATCTACCCAAGGTCTCCGTAAGGAGCCTCTTGAGGCCCTCCACTTCGTCCTCGCCTGGGTTCAGCTCGCCTCCTGGGAGTTTGAAGAAGGTAGTACCAAGTTGTAGTAGCAGTACGTGCGGCAGTCCGTGCTCGTGCACTAGGAGTACACCTTCTACGCTTCGCCTCATCCCAATCCGTTCGAATTCGTCTCTCATTCTCTGGAATCTGGCCGGGACGCTGGGGTCCTTCTCGAAGAGCGGCTCTTTCGTGCCGAATATGTAGTTCGTTAAAGGATACAGGTTTATTATCCTGTTGATTGTGGTCGGTGTGAATGTGTTTGTTTGTGCCGTAGTGTTTGCGGTGTTTTGGCTGTTTCTACGTGGCCATCCTGTGCCGGTCGTTAAATTGTTTTGTTGTTCTCGTTTCACCTGAGAGGACGTCATAGCCATGGTCAATATTTACTGGTAAAAGTCTCACAATTTGAATTAATCTGCCGCTTTCTCAAAAGGTAAAATAAAATGCGGTACTCTATAAAATAAACACAAACATTGACAGTTGACATATGAAAATGACGTTTGACAGATGTCAATGTCATTGTCAGTTGAGCGTCTCTTATTAGGCCAAGTTCACATACTACAAATGGATGGACATAAAAATTGCAATAAATAGTGAAAAATGTAGTCACGTTTATTTCATTACCTATATCTTATAGTCATTCAAAAAATGGATTCATTTCTAGATACAAAAACGACTATCTAACATTCCTATTTCAAAAAAATCCTAACCATTTCAAATTTACCGCCTGACCTGGCGTTAGAAATTTGAACTATTTCAAATTTGTAAACGTCATATATATTTTTCTTCACTATTTTTTTTTTGACAGTTACACGACAAATAAAAACAATGGTAAGAAAATTGATGTTTTTCATAAATATTATTGTTGCAATAAGTGTAATTTTAAATTCAATAAATAACCAACTTTCCTTTGTTCCAGGCAAATTATTCCGAAGATCAGATGGCTGGTAAGTGACTGAGTGTTGAGCATTTCAAAATGTAGGTTAGACAGCCCCACCTTACCTACCTCACTTTTTTGTCATTTAATTTCCGTTTTTCGTCGATTTCCCTAATAATAATTTTTGAATAGTTTGATTAATTTTTATGCCTTTTACGTACCATTTAAACCGATCTATTTTACCAAAATTTTTCGAATTTTCAACTCAACAGTTGTCGATTGCAATACGGTATGAAGTAGGTCGTAAAAACAACTAAAACGAGTAGTGAATCATCTTGAACGTTTTATCCTTATATGGAATTATTTTGAAAGCATGTAAGCTTGTAATTAATGTAATGAACAAATCGCTAAGAATTCGTTTCGAGCAGCTGAGCTATAAAGATGTATCTTTACGATGTTCCTAGCAAACTTACTCTAACTTCGGTTGAAGGTAGATTTTGTTGTTATAGTTATTGTTTCATTATCCATTTGCCTTGCAGAGTTCCAAGAGGCTTTTCAACTGTTTGATAATCGAGGTGATGGGAAAATTCAGGTTGCCCGAATCGGAGATGCCCTCAGGGCTTTAGGGCAGAACCCAACGGAGTCCGATGTGAAAAAGTTTACTCATCAATACAAGTCAGACGAAAGGGTGTCTTTTGAGGTGTTTTTACCTATTTATCAGGTATGGTTTCTATTTTTTATTGTAATTATATATCATTTAAAAATATACAAAAGATTAATTTCATTACTTTTTAAACACATTTTTATTTCATCAACTGTTTCTTTATCATGCCTTATCAGTGTGGAATTGAGTCATTTGTAAAACATTAGTAATGTTTTTACAATGACGATATTTAATATTTACCAATACTTAGGTTTTAAGTAATACATTTTTTTTATTTCACTTGATGGAAATTTAATTGATTTGGATTTATTTTTAGCAAATTTCTAAAACCAGAAGTGCAGACACAGCGGAAGATTTTATAGAAGGTTTGAGACACTTTGATAAGGATGGAAATGGTTATATAAGTTCTGCTGAACTTAGACATCTTTTGACAACATTGGGTGAAAAACTAATGGATGATGAGGTGGGATGTCGCTTTGTTACTTTTGAATTTAGTGATGATACTTGTTTTTTTTGTAGGTTGAACAACTACTTTTAGGACATGAAGATTCTCATGGTAATGTGAATTACGAAGAGTTTGTCAAAGCCATCATGTCGGGTTAGACTATTAACCTCGGGCTTTTTGTAACTGTCGGCATTTATAAATTAACAATTAATAATTAATATACTTTTGCCTAACCAAGCAACTCCATTCCAATTTTTTTACCTTCAAATGATCAAATGTTTTTACAAGTAGGTTATTATCCTATCTTGACGAGTTTTGGCTGAGTGAATAAAGTATTAAAAATAAATGTTATAGATTAAAATAAATTTAAGTTAACTTTTGTTTTAGCGTTTTTAATAGTACTTTATTACCCCTAATTGCAAATCCATTTTCCAAGCGTAGCCGATTATTATTTCGCACACGACGGTCAACTTCAAATGGTTTAAGAAATAGTTAAATTGATTTGAGAATTTAATATTTAAAATTTTAAGTACATACATATATTTGTAAAACAACAAGTAAATAACGGATTAAAACCATAATTTTATTATAAAGAAATTCTTAAATTCATTTCGTTTTTAAAAGACATACATACTCATACATATACGCAACACCATTTAGAGCAAAGAGAAAGGCACATATATACAAACAACAATACAACTTCTACGGCAGTGTGTCTTGAAAATGTCTTTGGTAGTGATAATTTGTTGTATAATTCGTTACATTAAATATAAAATAAATAAAATGTTAATTAAACGGATAACAAAAACCTACTTAAGAAAATAGAAATACATAAAACCTAAATGGAAATACAAGAATAATCAATATAGTAATTAAAAGAATATTGCTTGAAACTCAAACCAATAAACTTGGGTAATAACTTCATGCTTTTGAAATATAATCGGGGAGTCTATCCTTTTTAAACCTTAAAAGTTCCATTGCCAATTCCTGAAACAAACAATCCGGTAAATTAACTAAATTCAATAAAAACAATGTGAACTTACTTTCGGTAAATTAGTTCTTACGTGAGTCTTTGAAAATTGTTTAATTATCCTATTTAAGTTATTGTACAAATCCAATAACGTAACTAACGAAAAACCCTCGGTTATCGTAACGGCAGTGCCTAGAACAGTCTCTAATTCAATAGCAGAACATTCTATAGTCTTAACCGTTGGAACATTATCTGTTGCTAAAAAAGAATACGATTAATTTCAACAATTTTCACTGAATCAAACAAATATTACCACTTTCATTTAAAGCCTCATCGACATCATCAAAATCTAAGGGATTATCCAGCAAATCGGAAGGGCTAAAAATATCACTCAGTCTTCTTTTTGGAGATCTGTAAGAATTAAAAAATAATGTTAAGAAATTTAATTGAAATACAACTGTGAAAATAGATAATTTTACTTAAATAAACTTGTACTAAAAATAGGATTATTAGAAACTTACTGCAAAGGGCTTGCAATGTTAGCCTGTGGATTACTTTGTGAATCACAGTTAATGGTAAGTGGAGAAGTGGCTTCAACGACACCATTGTCGTGTTCTTCTTCTGGCTTGATTGAGATTACTGAAGTTTTTGAGGTTTGAGAAGTGCTCGCTTTTATTATGTCTTCATCTTTTGATTCGGAATCTGAAGAAACTCTATCGTTCTGAAACTACAAACAGTTAAAGTGTAGTTAAAAAGTTATACATTATTTCAATCGATTTGACATACCTGTTGCGAGTTGTCGGGTTTCTTAACCTTTTTTCTGATTTGGCCTTTTTGCCAGATTCTCTTTCTTTTCCTTTTTTCTGTTTTTCCGCTCTTAGAATTCGAATTTTGAGCATTTTGAACACTTTGAACCACCGGTGTTTGGTTCTCCTTAGTCACGCATTCGTTATTCAAATTTGAATTCTTCATTTCTACAAAATAAAATTTCACGCATCGTAAACATTTGTTAAAATTATGTATAGTTTGTGCAAAAAAATTCGGCAGCACTGTCTATTTGTGACATAGTTTCTTTCGGATATTTATTTTGCACAAACTATGTTAGATAAATACGCAAACAAAGTAATTCTTACCCGTGTTAATGTAAGGTGGTAGGTATTTGGATGGGCAGTGTTTGCGTTGACGCCTTTTGTGGGATATTTCCTGGCATTTATCCTCGAAATCGGTGTCCATTTCAGTTTTTATTAGCGTATAGGCGTAATCGCGAAGCGAACAAGCCCTGTGTCTTATCTGTTTATCTGCAGACGTTCTGGAAATTAATCATTAAATGTAGTATTCAGTATACATCCGCATACAATAGTGGTCTATTATAAACTGATAGCAAAAATATAATTGACATTAATGTAGCAATAGATCCATATTAACAGAAAATTCTTACTTGGCGGGATTGTATTCTAAAGCGTTTTGACATATTAATTCTATGTCGTTCAGAAAATCTCTTGCGCATTCGTATCGGTGAAAATCAACCTTCGTCATCATCGTTTCCAAATCCATCGGCTGTTTAATAATATTGGGGTAATCCGGCACCTCTTCAGTATCTACAGGCTTGGTAAACATAAAAAATCTAAAAAAGAAACGTTGAAAAATTAAAACATAACGTACTTGCGTTCAATAGTAATACTTACAATTTATTATTAGCTAATTTTTTACACATATCCCGCAAGAATATTCTAAGCTCCCGAAGGGTGTGTTCCTCCTGCTCAAACAGTTTGCGAGACTCCTCTTCGTTCAAAGGAGTCGGAGGGGGCGTAGGCGCCCTGGGAAGCAGAGGCGGCGTTCGGGGACGTTCGCGAACTTTCCGCACCGGCTTTAAGCTGTTCTCGATGATGAGAGGCCGGAAGAAATCCTTCCGTAAGTCAGCGTCCGCAGGCTTTATTTCCAACACTTCGTTTCGGTAATAAGAAAATAACTGCTGAATCTGGAAAACGAATCATTTGATTATGCGGAAAACTGGTAGTTGCGAAAATCACGCTCACCTCGCTCGTTAAATCCACATACAGGCTTTCAGATGTTGCCAAAAACAAAATGGGAATGTTAGGTTCTAATAGAGTCAATTGCGATTTGAAGATGGCTCTGACGGTTTCGGAAACAAGCGACCACCATTTGTCGATGCTCGGAACGTAGACAATACTCGGAACGTTTTTCCTGGCCTCGTTGAAAACCTGTAAAAAGTTAAAAATTTACCACGGTTTAGTACTAATAGAAATTCGTTAATTCATTATAATTACCTGAATGCAAGCTTCCTCCGTTGATCTGTTTGTATCTTGATAAAGCATCACCAAATTCAACATGTACGCATGGATGTGTTCCATCTTATTTAGTATAGCAGGAGCTACATGCGATGTTTGACCATGTCCAGGGCCATCGCCTGTTATAAGGAATTGCGCAGGTCTTATGTTAGGAGACAGCTTGACTCTGAAATTGGGATTTTGTTTAAATAACTAGAAATCTAAATTTATTCTATATGAAGTCTGTTTTTACAATCATTACATATATTCGCTCTATATACTCAATACTTACTTGGCTAATGTCGAGCTTAATCCGTGCGGAAAAGTTTGTTCGAGTAATTTGAACGATTTGTTCAACGATTCCTGCAAGAGAGGCTCCAGAACAGGGAACAGTTTCCTACCTAATCCCTGGGTAATCCTATGCGAAGCCGCCACCATCATCGACTTCGCTCGCATAAAATCGACTTTTTCCACCTACGATGTATTCGATAAAACAATAGCATAATCATTAGACTCGACGTTCGTTACCTTAACATTTTCCGGTTGCAACAGTAACTTGTGCTCCGAGTTATACACTTGCGGGTAAGTTCTTCTGAAACTTTGTATTACGGCTTCCGAACACAAACCTTTCAAATCGGAGCCGCAATAGCCCACGGTATGTTCGGCGAGATATTCCAACAGTTGTTTACTAGGAGGACTGGCCCATCGCGACGTATGAACGTTAAGGATCTCCTCTCGTTCCTGAAAAATTATAATAAGTACAGAAATTCAACCGCGCCTACTGTAATCTTACTTGTTTGGATGGCAACGGAAAGAAGAGTTCTCTGTCGAATCTGCCAGGTCTACGTAACGCCGGATCGATCGAGTCTATCCGATTCGTCGCGCCTATGACGATGACTTCGCCCCTGTCCGATAGCCCGTCCATCAGGGCCAACAGCGTGGACACGATGCAAACGTGGACCAAATCCTGCCTGGATGATCGGACGGGCGCCAGACCGTCCAACTCGTCGAAGAATATAATCGAAGGCTTCATTTTCGCCGCCTACAGAACAACGAAAACACGTAATGTAAGAATTAAGACAGTGCTTGAACTTACTTGTTCGAACAAAACTCTCAACTGCCTCTCTGATTCTCCTATCCATTTGCTCAAGAGATCGGCTCCTTTGCGCAGGAAGAACGACACTTTTTTTGTGCCAAAACTGCATTCGTTGGCTAGCGCCCTTGCTATTAACGTTTTGCCGGTGCCCGGAGGACCGTGAAACAACACCCCTCTGGGCGGTTGGATGTGGAATTGTTTGAATACTTCTGGATACATCATCGGCAATAATATCATCTCTTTCAAACATTGTATGTGGCCGTCTAGGCCTCCTATGCTGCTGAAACGAATGCTCCTGTCCAACGTTTCGGGTTGAATCGGCACTATCTTTGTACTTCCGCCAGCGGCAGTTTTCATCATATCATTTTTGGAATTTTTGGAATAATGCGAAGATTTCGGCGGCTTGCTATTAAAATTGATCGCAAATATTAGTACTAAATACTGTGTTTTGCGGAAAAATTGCAAATTGCGAACGTAAATAAACAATTATACCAACCTTCGGTGGACGTTTGATGATGTAGATGATGAATCACTAGAACTGGAAGACGATTTTCTTCTTCGATTAAATCCCTTTCCTCGTATTCCTCGTTTCCGCAATACAAATTCTTGTACTAAAAATTTACAAATAATTATTTAAATACTTAAAATATTTATGTAGAAGTAATATAACTGCTATCCAAAAATTAAGAAATGAAAACATTTTGGAAAGAATGAATGAATGTTTACTCTCTTATCTGAATAGTATTGTTTTACTAAGTTTGATAACTTTTTCATTTTTACAATTTCTTTTGGATTTTTAGAATCTTAGGCCAGTTTTAAGAGCAATAGAATTTTAGATTAATAAATTATTACGAGTTTAAATTGATGTATTCATAATTTACATTTATTTACTTACTCGTTTTAGGTGCTGGTTTCGGTCCTCGATTCCTTAGAGAATAGGTTCTACTTTCTTCTTCCTCGGACTCGGAACTGCTACCTACAAACAGAATTTAAGATTATATATAGTTTTTAATAACTTGCCTAAATACGTGCCTATTCTTCTTTTGATTACTCTCCTCTTTCTTAGCGATCGAACTGAATTGAGCAATAAATCATTATTGATGCCCGAACTATTTTTGGTAGTTCGAAGCTTTGTAACGGGATGTTTTCGTTGTGGCTCCTCATCGTCGCTGTCTGATGATTCCTCCTTGTTCGCATCTTCCTGACTTTCCTCTTTAACTAATAAAAATTTAGTATGTAATTACGAATTATTAATTTATAAGATTTTTGTTCTATTTATATTTATAAGAGATGTATTAAGTACATACTACATTTGCCATTAACGTCATCGTTTTCCTCGGCTTCCTTGTCTTGTTTCTCATCGGCAACTTCATCGGCATTTTCTTCTTCATTACTGTTTTCTTCGTTGACTGGATTTTTTTTATGCCTTCCATTTAATCGAGTACCCAGTAAATCCTCCTCTTTATTTTCTTTATCGTTCAAGGTTCTCCTGGTCGATTCCAAACTTAAAAATAAACATTCCTCAATACTTTTACAAATTTTAACAACAAATTGAGAATTTTTGATATTTAATGCAACCTACTCGTCTTCCACGTTTTTTTTATCGTGCCTCCTCGAACGCCTTGTCGACGTGTTCACGTCGTAATCGAAGAGATACTTTGGAGTCTCCACTTCGTGCCTCAATCTTAAATTATTTCGCCGCGTGACGCGACGAGTAATGTCTATGTTGTTGTGGTCAGCATCTACGGCATCTCTACTATCTTCTTCTGAATAGCCGGTATGCAAATTCGGGTAGCCGACCTTATGCATTTGATTGTCGCCCAACCAGGACATGTTGGAGTTTTGCTTGCCCCTTCGCCTTTTAGAGGTATCTACAAAACGAAATATTTATTAAACGTATACTTTGCGAGTTGAAAAAATTACTTACTTTCGGTCTCTGAATCGAAATGTATGGTATGAGGGTCTACGTAACTTTGGCTGACGGGTCTAAGTGATAGAGCTGTTCGTCTTCTTATCCTGCGCTTGTGCAATAGGTGTCTTGAGCGGTCACTTCTAAAGCAAATTATTTTATGAAATAACCCCATTTATAAATTAATGAATATTAACCTTTTTGAATAGATGTCTCCCTCATAATCGTTGCCTTGTTCGAAATCCGAATCATCGGACATTTTCTGCGAATAAAGCGTCAGCTCCCTTTGATCGACCGATAGCCTTTTGTGGCTACTTCTCAGTGGACGAACTAAAATTACAATTTTACAATTTAGTTGAATTGTATGAATGAATTACAGTAAATAATTTCGTACAACTGTATTTCGCAGCTCCGTAACTGCTGAATCTACTCCTTAATTGCCTGGAAGATGGTTGAATGAACCTTTTTTCGCCAGAATATTGACTGTCGCTTTCGTTAGCACTAGTTGAACTGCTATTATCCTCTGTTTCTTGCTTAATCAATCTAGGACGACCCTAAAATGTTTGCAAAAGGTGAACTCGAAGTTCGAGAGGTCTTGTTAAAAAATAGCGAAAATAAAGAAAACTTGAAATCCTAAATTTATCTTTATTCCAAGTAATTTGTAATGATGAATTTGTAAAGCTGTACAAATAAAGGCAATACGAACCTATTTAGCCGGCGTAAATCTGACAAAAAAAGACTCTTTTAATCAGGCACAAGCCAATTTGCTTGTAATATGAATAGATTTATGCCGTTTTAAAAAGAGCAGTGAAACATTTAGTATATTATTATAATAACGTACCCTTTTAATGTTTACAGAGCCTTCCAATGAGCCATTCGACTCCTTTCGGCGTGTATTCACCATGTTTAGCGACTGTGGTATGAATTACGCATTAATTAAACAAGTTTAAGTATATTCAGAGAAAAATTACCAATTTTTTTTAGAAATCAACTAGTGATAATTGCAATAACAATCGTTCGAAAAAAATTGATGATTTCCCATATTTATTTTTAGTACCAACAAAACTACTTCATTAAAGTAAAAAAAAATCCAAATAATAAGCAATAATTCGGGCATCAATACATGGAATCGAAATAAAAAGGAAAAATATTTGGAAATCACAAGAGAATGCGAATGCTGTTTAAGAAATAATGTTTTCTATAGATGCAAAACTAAAATTTATAAAGTGTTAAACTTCATTGCAATTACCTAATCTATTAATTATTAATATTGTTAATTAAAGTAAAGAATGTACTAACAATGATGTACCAATCACATGAGTAATTGCAGTCATCATTCTTCAACAAACTGTAAAATGAGGCATAGGCCAGTCATTCATATCCCAAGTTCCTATTATTAACAGTTAGTTAACTTTAACAGAAGCATCAAATATAAATAACATTGAAGGTATAAATCCTTTTATACATTACTTCTACCTTGAAAGAACCTTTTGGTAGGTGAAAGACCGGCTCTTAGATATAAAATTACTATTATTATGAAAACAACATTTACATAAGAAATCATTGGTGAATGGCGTTTAATGTTTTGATTACGGTATTGCTCTTTAACAAATTAATGTAAATGAAGTGAAAGTTATTAAATGCAGCTAACAATTACGAAAAGCATTAAATAACACAAAGAAAACTGTAATACAATATAAAATACAAAAGCACCGAAACGACAAAGGGGCAGTCATTCACGTACAACTCCCGATTTCTTTGTAATAACTGTTTACCTGCGTTAAAAACTTACCAAAAAAAAGCGGAAAATAACTAAGGGAATGCCTAATTTATAATCAGTTTCAAATCGATGAGAGTCTAACTCAATTTTTGTAATAAAATTGTGCAATGTAACAAACTTTTTACTTTTTTCCGGACATTACTCACGAAATTCACAATCACCAAACCTAAAAAAAACTTCAAACTGTCATCGGTCAAATTTTCAATTGTCAAAGTCAAAAATCCAAAAAAAAAACGTTAAAGATTTGTTCGTTTGTACATAAAATTATGGGATTTTTATGATTATTTAATTTAAATTCATTTCATTAACATAATGTTAACTAACCTCCTTATACATAACTTATAACAAGAAAGAAATTGAGATACTTACGGAGTAAATGTTTTGTGATTGGGTTACTGACAAACCATTCAAAGGTGGCCAGATATAGAAATGTTGAGAAGAATTGAATGAACTGTCAAAATTGTCGTTGACAACAACCTTTTGTTTTGATTTTTGTAGAGTTGAAGGTGGAAGTTGGAAGTGAAACGTGTATCAGGTGGGGGAATATTATTGAACTTGAACAAAACATTCGAATGGAAGGGATTTATATTTTTGTGAAAACTTAAAAAGTCATATCATTTTAATTTCTTATTCAATGTGAACGAAAAAAAATGTTTAATGTTGACACAACCTGCGTCAGTGAGTGTCACTGTCACTATCAAATCGCTGATAAAGTTTTGAAGTTTTCATCAATGGAATAGACCTAATAGAATAATATTTAGGTTACAGAAAGAACACTTATTGTGAGTTAAAATGCATTTAATTCATTCAAAATAACTTGTTATATGGCTCACATTAGTGAAAATGAACATAACGATTTATTCGATTTTAAATGAGGAATTTGTGACGATAAACTTTTTACACAAATATGGATTATTTTCAAAACTACATAATGATTATAAGAAATTCAATAGGTAAGTTCAATTTAATTATATAATACAGTAATTAGTAAAACAATTTCATCATTTATGTGAATGTAGTGTGTACAAACAGAATCCATAACTTTAAAAAGAAATCATTATTTGTTGATTTATTTTGAATCATTTACTTTTAATTCTCATTTCTAATAATTCCTGCGAGTTATTAATAATTTTAAATGCAAGCAATCGGTACAGACATTTAGAATTTCAAGGTGAAAAATAACATAAACTAGCTTAATATTAGGTGCTAGAACGTATGAAACGTAATACCTAATTTAATGTCATTTATAGGCTATATTATCTTAAATAACCTTTTATGAGCATTTAAAGCGATGTATAAACATAGGTTTAATGTATGATAAATTTATTCAATAATTTCTTATTTTTAAATAGCACATACCGAAACTGTTTTTGGTGTATAACGTATGTATAGGTTTGTTTATTATAAAATGCAACTTCATTATAATTGTTACCTTCTTTAGATCTTGTTTATTCATAAGAATCCAAATTGAATTTAAAGATATGTTAATCAAAGAAATAATAAGGTTAAGGTAACAGTACAATGTTAAAGCAACTAAAATTCTTTAATGGTTAAATCAGGTGATAAAATGAAGGTCTTGTTTTAGAATAGTAAGTGAATAAGTACAATAGAAATTTACTTAAAGTAGAGCTAATTATCCGACTTACATTAATTTTTGCATCCTCATAGTATAGTTATTATCAAAACCTACATTATATTATAAAAATTTAATTGCTTTTTTTATATTATTTCAACGCTTGATTTATAGAAAGATAAGTTAAGTAACTCGCTTACTATAATAGCTCATTAATAATTAAATAGTTATACATTAAAATTATCTCATTTGCATTAACAACATATAAATTTTGGTTGTTATCATGTATACCAATATCATTCAAAACATATCGAAAGTTGTAGGTGTTACTGAAATGTGTAAGAACATATTCTTCTATACTTATTTTTTTATTGCTCTAATCATATTTATACCAATTGATCAAAATATCTTCATGGTATAATCTTTAATGATCGTATCAAATCTACTATACAGATTAAATTAAAAATTATAGTTTTTTTAACTGACGTCAATTATCCAAATACTTTTTCCCTAATTAAATGCGTTAAATAAAAGAGGCCAAAAGAAAGCTGTTGCTAACACGCTATCAGAAATAAGCACTTGATAATAATAATAATTTTACGTTCTAAATTGTAAAGTACAAGCACAAAAAAATGACAAATGGTTTTTGATTCGTCGACGTTATTGTATACCATTAATGGCTTGCATGTGAACGACCCAGTAAATAGAAAATACCGTTGTAGGTACAATACAAATGGCTCTTCTACAATACAAATACGTATGACTGTTACCTCGCTTGAAAACGTTATTATAGTATCAGTACGTTGGTGTGGAACTGCTTGTTCTTACAGATGATATAAATTATCTTAAACATTATTGCAACGTAACTGTTATTTCTTGTAGGCAATATAAAACAACCGTAGGTAGAATATGTTTTCATTCAGTGGCTCGCAAAAGTATAAATGCATTTTGTACTTGCCTATTCACGAAATGATTTTTATACTTAAACACGATTAAACTACAATTAAATTAAAGTTGTTAATGAGGTTGATTTTATGTAACATTTTCATTTATTTGATTAAGCGATAATCATTTACTATTGTTGTTAAAAATATCATTTCACTTTTTATTTAAAAATAATTGCACTAGTTAAACCCACTTTAAACTTTTTATTATTACAACAGCTCTCGGCTAACTTTTCATACGTGAACCTTATATTTTTATTATAGTCAATAATGAATTTGATATTAGCCTATTATGGAAAATTAAATGTCAATTTCTCTTCGAAAATTGCTTTAAAAGCAGTATTTTTTACTTGCGTGGTTCGAATAATTTTTCTAATAAAAATGCAATCACTCATAATGCATTCGTACAGTAAAGTCCAAGATGTACATTTTCAACTTGTGCGTGTTGATTTGCGGATTTTATCTATGTACAGCTTTTTTTTATTAATACATTCGTTAACATCTTTTTGTACATATATTATCTAATTAATTACAAATTGTTTTTTTGTTTCAGTTAATTACATAGACATCGACTACTCGCTGTGGATAACATGGTTTTTAGCTCCTTTAATTATAACATTTCTTTTACCTGGAATAATTGCTTTATTCCTTTATTTGAGCGCGTTCATTTTGTACATTTACAAGTTGCATTGGAATACGATAAAGAGAACTTTGCAAACTGGTGATAGATGGGATGCGGCTAGGAAAACTGTCGGTGCCCTTTGGGACGCTCACGGGTGGATATGGCACGGTAATTTTACATTTTAATTATTATTTTCGACATACTTCTATTGACATTCAATTACCTTCTTCTGATTTCAATCTACTTTATAAAAAATTAGGAAATGTGTAATAGCTTTGTTTTGTTCATTACATTCAAGGGTAATTAAAACTTAGATGTAATCGGTCATAATTATTATAATAACTATAAACTGGTTATTATAAAAATATCGTATTTTAAAGCAAAAAAAGAAGTTACGTTTTTTTCTACATCTTTTTCATTCTCTATATTTGCTCTGTTGATAATATTTTGCTGCGAATTGAAGTCAACATCAAAAAACTCACATGCCTTGACTTATGTAAAATTGTTTGTAATTTCTCTTAATTAATTTACATAATTAACTTGTTAAACAGCTCATCACAATCATTACGTAATCATTTTTTTGTCTTTCAATTGAAAATGCTTTTCTTCCTTTGTTACGGAAAATAATTCTTTTAATGGCAAAATACCTTCATCTATGTAATTATAGAGCCACAAAATTCCTCATTAAATTCAAAACTAACTCGCAATGTAACAGGCATTATTTGCGATAAAAATACATATAAAAGATGATATTTTAGGCTATGAGGTGACAGGGGTAGAAAATATTCCAAAGGAAGGACCTGCTTTAATAGTCTATTATCACGGAGCAATTCCTGTAGATATTTATTACTTTATTGTAAAGGTAATATTCGGAAAAAACCGGCTAATCCATACCGTGGCCGATCACTTTTTATTTAAGGTACCAGGTAAAACATAATTATTTTACATTTAATTTTCATTCGATTTTTATAATTTTTGTACTTCACATGTGATTTGTAATGTTCTAATTTGTAGGGTTCAGCGTCATTGCGGAATGCATGAATGTGGTACCGGGCACCGTACAAAGTTGTGCAGCCATATTAAAAGAAGGAAACCTTCTTGCTATATCTCCAGGTGGCGTTTACGAAGCCCAATTTAGTTCTCACTATAATTTAATGTGGAAAAAACGGCTCGGATTCGCCAAAGTCGCTCTGGAGGCTAAAGTTGTAAGTATTTTCTACATTTGATTCATACTAGCAATTTACACGTGCTTTGCTAAGGGGCGATTCTTAAAGTTTGTTTTAACAATTATCTCCTGTATATTAAAGTTTTAATTATGGGAAATTTAAATCAATAATATTCTTTCCAGCCCATCATTCCCATGTTTACAGAAAATTTAAGGGAAGCATTTAGAACGGTGAGTTTTGGACGCAGGATATTTCTCAAGTTGTACGCGCTATTCAAGTTTCCTTTTGCTCCAATTTACGGGGGATTTCCCGTCAAAATGGTGACGCATTTGGGCAAGCCTATTCCATACGAAGAGAATTTGACTCCCGAAGAGCTACAATCGAAAGTAAGTAGCAAAATAAATGTATCTGTAATTAGCAGTAATGATATAAAAACTTAATTTACGTCGGCGTCGTGTACTTTGTAATTAATTGATTGGAAACTAATTGCGTGATTAATTATAATTATTGTAAACATTGCTGAATGTTATTAGTTTGTTTTAAAATAATTTTTAATTATTTGTAGGTTGCTTTAGCCATCGAAGATCTAGTTAAGAAACATCAACGTATTCCAGGCAATATACTATACGCTCTTTTAGAAAGAATACCGGTTTTAAGAAGGCAGTTGAAGATGAAAAACACCTGACAATTTTGTTTTCAAAAGTATTTTTTTAAATTTATATAAAATTTAAAAGTGACCATTGACATTCCAATACATGAATTTCATTATTGGTTCTGTATATAATTCAAGTTATTAAATATTCGATACTTAAGTTACAAATAGTCTACAGTAGTTAAAATATGTATTGTAAAATGTACTTATTAATTTTAAAATTTAATTTCGTGATTGAAACACCGGTTGCAACTCAACGTTTATAAAATTTAAGATTTATTAAACAAGATGTATATGCAACTCTTAAAAATATTATTTATAAGTGGTAAATTAGATTCGTCCTAATTTTACTATTACTGTAATGTTTTATTAAATTACGATCGATTATGATAATTCATGGGTTTTAAATAAATGTGACCGACAGTATTAATTAATTTAATCATTACCAAGTTACTTTTATCAAATGAACATCAACAGGGTAATACCAATTCATTACAAGCATTTAATAATGCAAAAAAATCTTTATTTCTGACATTAGATAGCTAGTACAATGGATCTTTAAATTTAATATTACTGGAATGATACTCGATCAATTTTATTCAAAGATTATCATTCTGGAATTCTAAGGATAGGGCTTGAATAATTAATTTTCCAATAGAAAATGTTTATACAGCTTTTCCATTTCTTCATTGTTGAAAGAGGGGACAAATGGAATTTCCACTATTTCCTCAAATCCTTCAGTGAGCTCGGGCTTTTGATAGTTCTTTCTCAAACTGTTAATGACAATTTCATTGACTGGTATGTGCGATTTATCGGTTAATTCTCTAAACCTGTTATTGTGCTTGGAATGTTGGAAAGAGGTACTCATGACGAAGCATCTGCATGGAATTTGAAATTTTTTTGCCACATCTAAGTATCTTTTTCTCGACTCCTTGTCGCAATTAGTATTGTCTATAACGCAGTTTTTATTGGCTTGTAAGTTTTCCTCTAATACTTTCACGCATTTCTGCCAGCTGCCTAAGGTATCTCTGTTAATGTGAATGTAATCTTTGGGTAGCAGAAACGATTTACAGAAATGACTTTTTCCGGAACCTGGCCCTCCTACCATGACGATTACATTAGGCGATGTGTAGCTAAACTCTGGAATTTCTGGGTATGAAAATTTCCTTGGGTCAAACTCTGGCATAGAAAAAGATATTGGTGATTGTTTTAAGAAATACTCTTCTGGTGTGAAAAATTTTAGTCCTACGTTTAAGGCAAATAACCTATCGGCCAGTGAATGATCTTTAGGCTTTTTGGGGGCCCAATTCTTTTCTCTCCCTGCAGCATCTCCTACGTAAAAAGAGCCCGCTAAATCGACAGCAACATCACCATTTTTTACAGTTTTTAAAGTGTCCCACATCCCTGTGATCGGTTTTCGATATTTGCCTCTTCCTACGGCCGCGAAAATTTGAACCGGCAAGCCCAATTTCTTCATTAGATTCTGCATTTTTCTTTTGTATTCCTTAATTTTCGCTACATCTTTTCCTATTCCTAATTGATTCGTGAAAAAGACTATTTTGTGATCATCCTGTTGAAGTTTTCTTAACGTTTGAGGTATATCGCCGAAATTTAGGATCCAATCGTCGAAGTTGGTTGGAAATCGCTTTCCGGACTTTGTTTTTATAATTGTACCATCGATATCGAATGCGGCTATTTTACTGCGGTTTTGGATGTTATCAGGAGTGTATATTAACAATTCTTTATCTATTTCTTCCCATTTACCATTATCGCTAAATACGCAGCTATCGGTTTTAACAACATCTTCTTCTATTTTCGGCTTTTTCGAATCCACGGGATGATTACTGACCAATTCAACCGTTTCGAATAATATTTCAAATGGATGGAATCCCAGTCGAAGCTCTATTATGTGCCCGGGGCCCAAAGTGTACGTTTTGTCTTTCACTATCGCATAGCCATCAACTCCCGCAATTGATTTTCCAACGGGTTTTACTTTCACTACGCATTTATCGATGTCGGCTATGCACTCGATTTGGTTCCTCGAGACGAAAATGTCCTCTATTTTTGTGTCGACTTGCCGCCCTAAGGTAACTAGTTTCTCGTGAGGCAGGTGAATCTTCGTACCGTCGATAAGGTGCAACAGATAACATTTTCGTCGTGTCATGTTGCTCATGCTTTTGGAAATAACAGCCTTTGGGAAAAAATTGAGAAAATTACATCCGAAGTGGAGAAACAAACACATAACATACGTCAAATAATTAAAACTTTAATGTACCATAACCTACCTTTTATTTAAAAAATTTAAAAAAACTATCTTAATTTTTTGTGGCCTTCGATAATGGAGCTATTCGCTAAAAAATATTTTTAACATTCACTATTGAAAAAGGGAGCATTATGTATCAGAAATGAATTTATATGTAGATTGAAATCTTATCAAATTAAAAGATAACAAAAATAGTTGATTATGAATAGATCAAATGGAACTGGAAAGCCTAAATAGAAAGGTTTTCGGATGTTAGGAGAAGTAATACACGTGTTTTAATGTGTCATCTGTCAACCGCAATCCAAAACATAACCTCAAAACTAACCATTTGCAAAAACAACTATAAAATCTGTTAAAAGTAAAATACTATTTAAAATGAATTCAACCGTATCAAACGAATCAATATTGTCTAACATTGATTCAAGTGTTTTTCGTTTATATTTACTAAATGGACCCAAAGAAGCTGACCTAAAAGCTATAAACAAACTTCTCTCAGCATCAAAAACAACAGGAAAAGGTTTAGAACTGTTAAACTGTGTACTCAATTACTGTACGTTCGATACCATTAGTGATTATGTCGTCAATTGGATGGACTCTATATTAAAAATATCTGCTGAAAGTTACATGGAAAACAAACTAGCATTGATAGGAAAACTGGTCGAAATATCGCACTCCAACCACGATGTAACCAAAAAAATAGTATCCGATCACTTATCAAAAATCGTCTCGTTGTGTTTGAAGCAGAATAAGAATTACCACAACGTGCTCGCTGCATTGGAAGTATTAACGGTAACCATGAGAAGATACGGAAGTTGGTTCGCTAGTCAGAAATCACACGTCGAAGCCTATATAACATCGTTTATGGAAAATCCCTCTGATGAAATCGTTGAAAAAGCTGCATTTGCGTTTTTGATGTTGCAGCAAGTCGGCAACGCAGGACTCGACAGCGTTAATCACAGGAATTGCTTTAAGGATTCGTTCAAGAAGCTCTGTACGACTGTGCATGTTTTGTACGACGATTTTTTTCAAAACAGAGTGGATATACACCACGTGGATCAAAAGCCAAGCGAAGGTAGCTTCAAGTTCATGGACGATTCTTTCGACTCCAATTTGATGATCGCAGTAACTGCAAAGCGTATTCAGAATGTGTTGAAGTTTATGACGGTGATGATAAAGAAAGGCTTTCCTGTTTGTAAGGATATACAGCCAATGGATGTATTTAATGTAATTATTAGAGGGACCATGCCACATCAATGCATAACTACATCACAAGACATTTCGCAAGATGATTACCAATTTTGTTCCCATTTAAACCACGTTCAGGTGAACTTAATACATTTACTCAGGGTGTTTATTTATTGGCTGAAAAACAATTCGTTCCCTTATGCTTTTGTTATAAGTAAAATTTTAATAGACTGCTTGAAGAGGAGCCAGAGTTGTAAATGTTTCGATATCGACGTATTATTTCAAGAAACAATTTACCTGACTTTGGATTGTTGGATTTCAACATCAAGAACTGGACTTAACTCCAATTTTCAAGAACAATTGATAAAATGTATTTTAAAAGACATTGCACCTGTTAAAACATCCATTAGTTTAAAAATGGAAGTTGATGCAAATGCGAAGAAAGGCAATAAGAATAAGCATAAATCTATCAATACTTCGTTTTCCAATCGAAATCTACAAGGGCACATTAACAAATCCGATTATACGATAAAGAGGGACGAATTGAGATGTGAACTAGCTCTGAAAACATTAACAGCTTTCTTCAAGCATTGCTATTTACGAATAGATGCGACAACTTTGAAGAAAATTTATTCCTCTACTATGACGATTTTGAATTATATTAACACTTCTAAATTTCCGCATCCATACAATAATCAGAAATGTCTCTTGAACCTTTTTGAATTGCTAATGGCTTTTTACGAACAAGACACTTTATACAATCTACCATTTATTTCACTTAGTATTAACACTCTGAGCAATTATTCTTCGAGTGGAAATACAGAAATAGCCGAGGTTTGCAGAAGGGGACTGAATTATTTAGAGAAGATATGTCAGCCTGTATCGCTCCCATTTAGCATAATCCGGTCTACAGCCACCGAAAATAAGGACATAGTTTTGGATTGTGAAGTAGATTTAGATACTACAAATGCTATTCAAGCGGACGCAAAAACAAAAATTAAAAAAGAAATTATAATTTTATCAGATACAGTGATTAAGCCTGCTAATGAGGACAACCAAAATAAATCTAGCATAACAGACAATTTAGCCAGTGATGATAGCATAAAACTCGCGTTGTCTTCAGACAATTTAGACAATGATGATAGCATAAAACTCGAGTTGAAATCAGACAATTTGGACGATAATTCTATGCATATTACGAATGAAACAAATTTGGAGAACAATTTAGAAATTAACTTTGAAGATAACGTAAAAGTCGAGTTATCTTCAAACATTCCAATTAGCGATGTTACGGATATCGCAGGTGACATAAGTGATTTTATGGAAAATAACACAAATAGCAGCATGATTGAGTCGAATATGGAATATGAACCATCGGTAAAAATTCAAAAATTGGATAGTACAAGCGAGCCTGAAAATGGAATTAATGAGAAGAATGGCGCCATAGATATGGATTCAGAGGAATTTGAATTTGTTGATTTAGTTAATGAATATTAGTTATTTGAAAAATACACATTTTTTTTGTAATTTGTTTGTAATATTTGCAGTTGTATTTTCATTAATGGTAATGGAAAATCATAAATATTTATATGTATTGATTTAAAAATCGTTTTATTCAATGTTGAAGGTACATTAAATTTCAATTCTCTATAATTTACTGATCAAAGGAATTTTTCAATAATATTTCGAAATGTAAAATTAATTTTAGTATCAGAATAAGTGAAAAAACAACCACAATGTGATATCAAGTTAAAAAAAGGTATTTTTTAACAGTCTTAAGCGTTCATTGTGGCATATTTTTTTATCACACTGAAACAAAAATTGTAATTGCGAACAAATGACATTGTACTGCCGCCTCTTTCATCGAAAGATTCTTATTCATATAGTTTACGTTATTTACAAACGCCTTCGACCGATGCCGTATCCAAAACCGCCGTTGTTTTGCCCGCCAGCGGAATTCAAAAACAACTCGATGTACCGATGCTGCATGTGCCCTTTATCCTTACTCATGGCTCTTACGGCGTCGTCATGCGTCGCGAATTCGACGTCGGCTTCGCCCGACGCTCTCCCACTGTCGTCTTGTATGAGACGAATGTTCACTGGAACTACCGGTTTGAAGAACTAGAAAAAAAAATTAAGAAGATAAATAGCTATTTAGTACCTTGCAATATACAGGTTTTTCAATCGAACAAAAGTAGATAGACAAGTACATTTACCAATGAATAATACTGTATAATAATTATATTATATGTAAAAAATAATTACATCTGCAATGTCTCCTTCAGTGGCTTTAAATGGTAATCCCCTCATATGTATGCAATGAAGACCAGGCCCATTTCCTCCGCTATTCGATGAATCCCAATATCTGTACCCAACATCATTACCATTTCTTTGATTCGCCCAAGGACCCGGTCGATCGTAACTTCCATAATCTGTGAAAAATAATTATACCATTTGTAATAATTACAAAAAAGCTCATCCAATCCACAGAAAAATTACTAAACTCGTGAAAAAAAACATTAAAAACGCAGTTACCTAACAAGCAAGGTCTCGCTCACTACACGAGCTCTTCTTGACGGGCATTTAGTTAATAACGGAAAAAGTATAAATGTAAAACTCACCTTTAAAGCTCCTAGCTCCGCGAGCCCCGCCAAATCGACCCCCGTTGCCTCCATAACGATTATCACGATCGTAGGGACTAGGTCGAGAATTGAACATGCCAGGACCGCCGCCGCCGCCGCCGCCGCCCATTCTCCTTCCGCCTCCCATGCCCATAGAGGAATTATTTTGGTAGCTCAACACGCTATCTACTTCGGAGAGGCTGCTTCGAAATATTTCTATGTACCTAAGAAACGTACATATGTGGCATGTAGTAGGAATTATTAGCATCAGATACCGTGGTGACAAATTTACTTTAAAGTAAACTACAGAACTTTATTTCGTTATTTTGCCAATCAACATGTTGTGTAAGAGCAATCGGTAAAAAATTGTGTTTGGTTAAGTTTTCATGTTTTTTTAATCGGTGGATTTCAATCTTAATCGGATAAATGCTAATTGGGAAAATATGTATAATGAAAATTGCTAAAATTTTAATAATCAATATTAATTGAAAATAAACTGATTTTTTTGTTCTGTAGTATTATTTAAAGACTGCAACTACGAATTAATTTGTACTACCAAATTGTTTTTAAATGAAATTAATAATAAAGACAACAGTGGAAATTATAAACTCTTATACAGGGTGAATTCTGAAGTCACATAAATAATTGATTTAATGATAGTTTTCGAATCAATGTTTGCTAATAATTGTACAAAATAAAAAAAATAAACTGTATTTTTCTAAAAACTAAAAAAATAACATGTTTTGTATGTGTGTAACATATTCTTAAAATATTCGCATCTTTTTACCCTGCATAAAAATCTAATTCTTATGAATATATTACTTGAAACAAACGAGCAAATTTCTAATAAAAACATTTCGTTAAATTGGTAGTACTAGTAAAAAAAATCAAAGTATAGTAAATAGGAGGACCTCCCTATCCATCCCGCTGATATACCCCACCTGTGTCCGATTTTTTCTCGATGTTTCAGCAGAGCTTTCTCTGCCACTTCTCTGTTTACAAACTGAACATACGCCTCCCCAGAACTTCGACCCGAGTAGTCAGTCAGTAGAGTAATTCCGTTGGGTACAATCTCCAACCCTACCCAAAAACATAACCCAAAACGGTTAAGCCCTTAAACTCCACAACATATGAATACTCTCAAAATGGTTTTGAACAATTCAATTCAATATAAATCCCAGAAATACGAATTTTAATTCAATTATTTACGTATGTTATCATGCCCATTTATTACTCCTGATATTGACCATTCAAAACAAATTTAATAAAGAACGAATACAAATTAGATCCCAAAAATTAGATGATGAAACTGTTCAATGACCACATGATATTTGGGAATATGCTCTTATTACCTTTAAACACTTTTACACTATATAAATTACAAGTTACTTAATTTTAAATAGCTTGTCAATCAAAACAATAGTTTCAAAATTTATAAAGAGCAAATTATAAGACAATTTACTCGGTCAGTTCATTGGTTATCAAATTAATTAATTGAATGAAATATTATTTATGAAAACTATAAGGATAATTTTGAGATTTGCAGGAGTAATGAAATGATTACTACAATTTATTTAAAATACCGAAAATACTTATTCTCTCGCCTTAACCCTTAGTATTTCCAGATAGTTTAAACAATAAATATAGTTATTTTTTGACACTGTTTGTGTACAGATACCATTCCACGCAGCAAAGCATTTATGCTTAACTCATTGTTCAAAAATAATTTTTGAACATATAAAGCCTATACCCAATAAAAGATTACAATGGTTTTTATACAGAACAAATACTTCAATAGCATGCATAAGATATATTAATACTTTTGAGTTTGCAAATCCTTTTGTTAATCTTCTAGATATTTGGATTAAATTAGGTATATGAGATTACATTTTGGTATATGAGGGTTAAGTATCCTATGGGAGCAATAGATTGATACCTGTAGGTTATAATAACATAACGTTATAGACACGAATATCATAACTCCTATTGTCATGACGGTAATATAATTTATACAATAAATTCAAGATCTTAAGGACTTTGTTCCCAGTTTTAAAAATAAAACAAACTTTGCTGCATGGAATGCTTGTACCTATGTATCATTATTAGGTTGGATTTTTAATATGCCTCAGGCTGTTTAAATAAAGTGTTTCTTGTAACATAAGTACCTGTGAAGAATTGCGCAATTTCTTCTTTCGAGCAACCAAACGGTAAACCTCTTAACCTTACACAACCATCATCGTTCAAACCATAAGTCGGTCCAGATCTCTTAACGACCCACTCCATTTCCGCCTTGTTTACTTTGAAAACTAAAGATGAAACGGTTACTAATGAATTCAATATAGTTTTGAGTAACATTACCTTCAATATATCTATTTCCCATATGATCTCTATCTTTCTCGAGGGCTGTTTCCAAGTCCCGGGAGCATTCGAATTCCACGAATGCCTCCCCGCTGGGCCGGCCTTCCCTCGAAAACGTCATGTGTATTCCGGATTTTCCTCCCATGATGTGGCATTTGTTGAAAAAATTCATAACATCTTCAGGGGTAGCGGACCAAGGCAAGCCGCGAAGCTTGGCTATGTATCCACCTTCGGTATCACCGCCTCCCGAAGACATCTTCTAAAAGCAGTATTCGTATTTATCTGATACAACGAAAGTAATTCATCAACAACTTACTTTTCATATAAGTAAAAAATCGTTATTTCTTGGCAAACACAATTAATTAGATTCTACAGCAAAATCAACAAAAAAAATATCCGACTCGAGATGACAATTGACTTGACAATTCAATGACATATGACAGGAATAACTAAACGATGTGCGAATGTGCAAATAACATGCAGATGTGTAAGTCATCAATTGTTTTTGTTTTTGAATAAATATCCAAAATGATAAAATTGTTGAGATGACAGTTGATTGCATATTTGCACCATAAATTAAGCAGATACGAAAGATTTAAAACAAAACAAACAAAATACGCCCATAAACTATCGGTCAGCTCCAAAAAGTAGTTGCAATTTGAACACTCGAAGATTGTCGCTGTTGGCAGTGTTGGCGTATGAAAAGTGAGATAATACATTGAGCTTTACCGAATAATAGACGAAGACAAGTAGATTTTGCTGTTGTGAGATTGCGGATTGCGGCACGGCAAGCGGCAACGGCAACAGCAATAGATTATCGCCATTTTTAAAATTTTGGGATTGATCTAGTTTGGTGAAACTTAATAAAATTTAATTTCTCCTTAATTTCGGATACAAAATCAAAGGGTCTTTCTAAGGTAGGTAAATACGAGTTGTTTTACGTTTATTTAAAAATTTATTTTATGTAAATGATTGCAGCAATCATGGGAGTGCAAGTTGAAACTATTAAGGCTGGTGATGGTATGTATCATTATCAATTTTACGTTTGCTTTTAGTGTTTACCAGTTAGTATGGTACAAGTTAAAAAATTGGGTCGATAATCACAGTAAGATAAATTGAATTTTTTAATCAATATTTTAATATTTAACCGGCAAACCTAGGTGACCTTGAAGTTGAAGAGATAAATGTTTCACCTATTCGAAAATTATTGGAGAGCTTGTTTTGATTTTTTTTATTATAACATAAATGATAAATATTTAACGTTAATGTATTTATTGTTCATAAATTATATCGTTTATACAAGTGAAGATTAAACATGATGTATTGTGCAAAGGAATTATAGTAAACAATCGAGCATTTCAAATCAAATTACTTTACATATACATTGGTGTACTAATATTCATTATAAATAATTGAAAGTCTAAATATTTGCATCCTATAATTTTAATAGGAATGTTACTCGTTTCCATTATTCAACAAGTTAGACAAGTAAACTCTATTAGGCATGTAATCTATTAGCGAAACCAGTTAATTAAGTACAATCCTCAAGCTATTACCGAATAGTTATGAACTAATGTTTAATTTACTGGAAATAAAAATCAATTTTTTTTTTATTTAATAGGTCAAACTTTCCCTAAGACAGGACAAACGGTCGTTGTTCATTATACGGGTACTCTTGAGAATGGACAGAAGTTCGATTCATCGAGAGATAGGGGAAATCCTTTCAAGTTTCGCATTGGAAGAGGCGAAGTGATCAAAGGATGGGATGAAGGTGTTGCTCAAGTATGTATCAAAACAAACCGTTCTACATGTTATAATTCTGAAAAAATGATGGTTTTATCCTTGCGCTCTTAGCTATTTTTAGAATAGAATTATGAAATGCTGATCATTTTGGTATATCTGATTTATAAAAAAAATAATATACATTTAATGTGTTTTTGTAAGTTGGATCTAATAGTTTTATTTTTTGTTTCAGTTGAGCATTGGGCAAAGGGCCAAATTGACTTGTTCTCCGGATTACGCATATGGGTCTAGGGGTCATCCTGGAGTTATTCCTCCGAATGCAACACTTATTTTCGATGTAGAATTGTTAGATATAGAGATGTAGATTGCCTTAGAGAACAAAACCGTTTTTAGACTTTACATTATTAATGAACATAATTTGATTTTTAATAATAATATACCGTTGACAAATTTGTTTTTGAAAATGTTTCGTCTAAAACCGCCTGTACCAATAATAACCAATCAATCAATAATAGTTCTCTAAAATTATCCAGAAACCAATTTTTTTTTGTATTCTTATTTAATGTATAGTGATACATTATGTATTTTTCATTGATATTGGTGACATAACACAGCTTTTATGTTTATTTCATTGCATTTATAGGTGTCGTGATGTTCTAATAAAAGAATTTGATGTCTTGTTTTTGTTTGTTTTTTGAAAAACACATTCAAACAAAACTGTTCTTGCCATTGATGATAGAACATCTTGTTTTTCCAGCACATCTAAAAGCCGTCGTTAATAACGTTGTATGATACTGCAAATAGTTGCTAATATAAATCGGATTATAATAATTTTAACATGTTCATAGTTTGAATAATGAAATTTATTGAAAATCCCCAAACAAGATTTAGCACTTAAAAACATTCCACTGCATTATCAATTAAAATTCAAGTACATTTGAAGTACCTAGATATTATTGATAATAGTTATCACAAATTTTTAATATGAAAATCAATAATTCCCTTAGTAAAGCAAAATCTATATAAAATAGTGTCAGTTCAAAATGTATACTGCAATAGTGATTCTACTGGTGTTAGGAACATCTTTATCATCTATTTTTGTATGTATATTTAACTTCAAACGACGGAATGTTATGAATAATTTACTGATTTTATCAGCAAGCCGAAGCACTTGCATTGTTTGATCCCGTTCAAACTATAACTGAAAGCCCAGGACGTTCGAATCTGAAAATCGTCAATGGCTACGAAGTCGCCCCACACTCGATTCCATATCAAGCATTCCTCATGCAAATAGCCGGTAATTATTCTTGGTTTTGTGGAGGATCTTTAATTACACGCAACTACGTATTGACTGCAGCCCATTGCCTTATCGGGTATGATAACTGATAACTTCCACTTGCAGATTCGAAATTCGATTTTATTGTATGTTTTTGTTTCAAGAATCGACTCCATACAAGTAATTTTGGGCGCTCACAACATAAGCGAAGCCTCGCCTGGGCAAATTAACGTTGCCGCTAAAAGCTGGAAAATCCACGAAGATTACAATTTGGAAACTCTGGATAATGATATAGCACTCGTACAATTATCAAGTAGTGTAAAGTTCAGTTCGAGCGTACAATTGGTTACTTTGCCTTCTTCCAATGATATTGGTTTCAATTATGTGGGTAAGTCTAGTATTATATCGCATATAATTTGTTGAAATAGAATTATATTTTTCTATGAGTATGACTCGTTTCTTCGAGTATTATTTCCAAAAAAATAATATTTTAGGCTTCAGTGGACGGGTCAGTGGATGGGGCGACACCTGAGGTGGTCTCAGTTCCGATGTTCTTTTAGCAATAAACAACACAGTTATCAGTAATACTGAATGTAATAAGTTCCTTAAAGGTACTGTAACTAGCAAACAAATATGCCTATCGGGAACCAACGCAAAAAAATCATGTCACGGCGACTCTGGAGGCCCCATGGTTATCGAAAATAAGCAAATCGGAATCGTTTCTTATGGATCGCTTTGCACCAACCAAGATCCTGATGCTTTCACTAGAATCGACAGATTCCTTGATTGGATAGAGGCCAATTCTGATTGGAAATCTTCCTAATATTGAACAATAAACTGAATAAACATTTTCAGATTTTTTTCATTACAAGGCATCACATAACTCGAGCTTTATAGTAGATTTACTATAATGCTTCACCAAAGCGTGGAGTTCTACCCGAGTAGTACTTCCTAATTCCATTATACAAGAGCGAAGGTTTTGCTATCTACATGAAAGAAACTTTTATCTTTTCTGTATTTAATGCGCGATGCCTACTCCACTACCCTCTTCCCGTTTCCATAACAATATTGACAACACAGTCTTCATACGGCTGCATTGCGAATAAAGAACATATTTGAAATCGAAAAATGTCCGGCGTGCCGAAATACAAGCAGGTCCATGGTCTTCAAGACGACGAGGAATTCAACAATTTCATGGTGAAAGTGAACGAGGTGAATAGAATAGTTCAAAAAATGGCATCGAAGGACAAAGCAGAAGCGGAAATGGGGGACATCGAAGCGGAACGGTACTTAAACGAACCCAACGAAGAAATGAAGAAGATCATCGAGAAAATTGACGACGGAACGATCGAGCTGAAAATTCGCGATGACAGAACTGTTATTAATAAGAAGGCTTTCGAGGAAATTAGCTCAGATCCCGGTACTATGTCTCAAGGTTAGTGAAATTGAGCCTCATCCTCGATTAACATACATACTTTAGGACTTGGACATTTGTGTTGCCAAATATGTATAACGCTTTTTTTATTTTAGAGGCCTTTATGAGAGAAGTGGAAAGAGATGCAAACCAAAGATACCAGGAAAAATTGGTACGTAGAGAAAAGATGGAAACGTTGAAAAAACAGGCAACTCTTGCCTTTAGACGAGGGGAATATGAAAAAGCTTTGACCCTATATAATAAAGTAAGTACAACATAATATTCATGAGGTAAATTTTATGCAGAGTTAATAACATGCAGATATAAATATTCTAAATGAACTTTATGTTTCGGCTAAAGGTTTTCTTCCCTTTCATCTTGATTATATTTATTAGGACTTTTTCATTAAATTTTAAGGCTATACAGCAGATCAAAGACAGTCCTTTGTTGTACAATAATAGAGCTCTAACGTGCATTAAACTGAAATTGTACGACAAAGCCGAGAACGACTTGGTCGAGTGGGCTCTGCATTTGAACGAGGATTCCCTCAGAAGTTGGCTGTTGCTGGCGAAGGTTCACTATTTACAGAACAGAATGCTGGACTATGAGAAGGACATCAAGGAAGCGTTGGAGAGGAATCCCGATAAGAAAGAATTCATCGAAGGTAAAGCCCCAGAAAATCGCAAATATGTTTGATTGGATATATTATTACTTCTGTTGCAGATTATGTCAGTAGTCAAATTGTAAATCAAAATTCGCTAGAAACAGAGAGTTAAACAATGGGAATTCCGTCCGAAAATATATTCAAAAGTTATGGTAATTAAATATACCAGCGTATACCTAAAAATATTCGAATTAACTTTTATCTTATTACAATAAATATTGGATTTATAAAAATCATTTAGGTAATTTTATATTAGCAACATTGGCCCGTATTCAGCGCCTCTCTTTAAAGTTAGAGACAAGCTAACAACTGGACATTTGTGCACAAAACTTTTCGAAAGTTTTCTTCCCTTTCATCTTGATCCATAAGTTTATTATAGCACGTTTTCATAGAATTTTAAGGCTATACAGCTGATCAAAGAAAGCCCTTTGTTGTACAACAATAGAGCTCTAACGTGCATTAAACTGAAATTGTACGACAAAGTTGAAACGAATTGTTGTAATGGAGTAACTACGGACATTATCATGACTTAAAGACAATCTAAACGATTGATTAGTAGCATTAAACAGAGGTGCTGAACACTCTTGTTAGCATTGTCAGATTTTAGTCTGATGAAACGTTGCAATCATGTTTCCAACGATTGGACGCTAACGTCTCGACTTTGAATGACTTTTGGCATTCGGAGCAAGTCACATTAGGTTCTCGAACATGTTGGCTTGCTATGTGTTCCGCTAACCTGTTGTAATTTTCGTAGTTGATGTGGCAGACCAAACAATGGAAACTGAGAAAGGGAAACATCTGAACACTAATCGGATTGTCTTTGAGGCGCTCGCTCGCCTCGTTCAGAGATGTGAAAACTACATCTCCAGCGGCCGAATCATCCATGGTATCCTTGAAATATAATAGTTGCGTTTTGATTTTAGGAATGATCGTTTCCGTGTATGTTATGTTGGTGGAACCCAGACGGTCTTCGACCCTATGAAATTCGCAATGGTTATTATTAATAAAAAGATGGTGAATTGTATAAACTTACTCGTCCTGCAGCATTTTGTTCCGTTCATACGTTTGGTTCCCGATATTGAAGAGTACTGAAGTATTGGAAGCTATCGAATAATTCATATTCCATTCGTCTATATCCTTTAAAAATTCCTCAAACAAATATTCCAGGTTGTCCAAATAATCTTTGTTCGCCTAAAAGACGCTTTAATTAACAATTACTAAAACATATCGGGTAGCTCCTAAGCCACAAAAATTACTTCCATTCTTGGGTTAAATTTTATGTATTAATAACAATTTAATGAATTAGAATTACATTTACCATAATAAAGTTTTGTCTCAAGAGACCCATGTATTGAAAAATGTACGCCCATAGTACATTTAAACTAAAGTTTGTTTGGCTTGCAGAGGTGTTGATGATTTCTATTTCTTCAATTATGTCGCGACGTTTATTTGTTGTTTTAGATGCCTTTAATTGGATGAACCTGTCTATCTCGAATTTGTTGAATCGTGCAAATGACAGATTGGGAGTTACAAACTCCACTCCTACATACGGCCAATTTAAAAATTCTTTGAAACTAGGTGTAAAGTGATCTACATCATCCGCAGGTCTGCTGCTCAATTTTAAAAATACAGTGTCTAAAATGATATAAGTAATGAGCTGATGATGGCTTTAATTGGTCTAATAACCTGTATAAGCCTTTTACCTCTTTGTCTCGTAGATATTAAATCGACAGTATTCAGTGAACACTCCACAGACAAGTAGAAAGGAGCAATGCCATCCGAAGGGATATCATCAGTCTGGATAGATTTATCCGGTAGTTTTAATTTCTCTGCTGCGATCTCTTCCAACGCCTTTTTGTAGCCATTGCATATAATTGAATGCAACTTCAGCGTAACGTAGTGCCTGAATTTGACGAACCAATCGCGAAAATTTAAGTTTCCTTTGAAATAATCTACGCTCTTTTGCCATCCCGGCCAGTTGCGAATGTAAATCACAAGCATAAGTGGTAAGATGCTCTTTAGATCATCCTGTACGGATCCTATGTCCAGTCGAAGCTCGTGCTCCAACATTTTTTGTAGAGTGAGCATGTTGATATTTACTTTCTTTCGATCGACTATGGCTTGGAAACATTTTTTGAGTGCTGAATTTTTTTGAAATTGCTTGGAGTATGTCCTGGAATCTGCAGACATTTATTGGCTTATTTAATTTATTTGTTTATTTATAACTAAAAACTTTTTTTAATTGAGCGTATCAAGGAGTTTTGCAAGTATTGTTTTAAAGTTAAAGTATGAAGCTATGGTATGTATAAAGTATTAAAAATATGGAAATTATTTCAACTTTTGAAATAAATGTCAAAAATATTAGGCATATATATCTAATGACAGATAGTGACAGTTGCACGATAACCTCATTATGAGTCTGATTAAAATATTATTCAGCCACTAAGTGGTGTTTATGGTTCATTAAATTGATGGCTTTAGTTCAAATAAGATTTATGTAATTTAATTCTAATGATATTCAAATTGAGAGTAAATTTATGTATGTTTAAATATTTAAATATATTAATCAAGATCAAATTTCTTCTTTTTATATCAAAGAATTTTATCTTCTTTTTTCAAATAATTGACAAATATTTTTCTTCTATCAATCTGAAGTTAGCCACATTCGAAATCGGTCTTTCTTTTCTCGCAGTTATATCCTAACCAAAATGGTATGTTCGAATTATTTAAAGTTTATATAAATCATCTCTAATTATTTCACAAAGTTTTGTAGTTTTTCAGTCATATTTACGTTCGCACAACAGTTTCATATTTTTATTTTTGTGAACGACAACGGTTTTGTTTAATATTTTTGGTGTTTTCAGTGAACTGTTATTGATGTTGATTTGAAGCAATAGAACGATAATTTAAGTGAATTGTTAATGTTTATGCACTTAGTACAACTGGAATTTTGATTCGTAATAATGGCGTTTTGTGAAATAATAGGCGATTTATTTATTTGAATGAAAATACCATTTATAACCTTAAAAATGCGTATCCTATTTTTCAGACGGAAGGTACTGCTACAATCCGAACTAGAAAGTTCATGACCAACAGGCTGTTGGCTCGCAAACAAATGGTCGTAGATGTTTTGCACCCTGGTCAGCCTTCGGTAAAAAAAACCGAAATCAGGGAGAAATTAGCGAAGATGTACAAAGTAAGTACACAGTAAACTTGTGCGTAATTCAGTATTAAAAGAGATTTTTAGGTATTGCCGGACGTTGTTTTCGTTTTCGGATTCAGGACAAACTTCGGTGGCGGGAAATCCACCGGATTCGCACTCATCTATGATACCTTAGATTTTGCGAAAAAATTCGAACCCAAACACAGGCTGGCCAGGCATGGTCTGTATGAAAAGAAACAACAGACCCGCAAGCAACGCAAAGAAAGGAAGAACAGGATGAAGAAAGTCCGTGGAACTAAGAAGAGTAAAGTTGGTGCTACTGCCAAAAAGGTAAATTAATATACTCTTATGTATTAATATAATCGGGCAGAAGATGTAACGAACTCCTTCTTTAATTCTTCAGTATCAACAAGGAGTTGATATTTAAGATATGTTGTTTATAAAAGATTTAATTTTAAAGAAATTATTAAAAGAATCTTATGTTAAGTAACAATCGAACAATTAATATTTTTTTTGACATTGAAATCTTCTTGAACTTTAAGCTGATATTCTTTATGAACTTACAGGGTGGCAAGAAATAAAAAATGGTAATATGAGTAAAGGTTTGATGAGTTTGAATCGCTTTTGAGTTTGTTTTATTCGGTTGGCCAAAATATTAATATTTTTAAGGAATTCCAAATTTTTGTTTTGAATATTTGATTAGTATTTTTATTATGTATCATGAAGTTAAATACTCGCATTGATAAGACAATTTTATTTGGAATTTCAACAAAACAAATTATCGAAACAATTTTTCAATCGTGAACCCCCAAAAAATTTTATCTCGTTTTTATGCTTCAATATTTATTAGTCAATCTACTCTTCAAAGACTTGAACAGTATTTTTGCTAATATTTTGCCATTTACTATTTTAAATATACTCTGGATTGAAAGATTTTTTCGATAAACATTTACTGAAGTTTTTATAATGAAACCATATTAACAGAATAATTAACTGTCTTAGCTGTTGCATCGATAAATAAGAGTGTCGCTGCATTTTGTGAGTCTTGGTAGATATTTACAAGAGAACATAATCCAATTAGAAATAACAATTAATATCGTTTTGTTTCATAAGTATGCAAAGGAGTTTGTTGTCGTTAAAATTGTCCAAACTTCCAAATTATATTTAAACAAGCATTCTTTGCATACAAGTGTTATTTTTATTGTTCCAATTTTCTTTTCTTTTACTAATGCATACTTTCTTATTTTTTAGTAAACCGTGGACAGACCCAAGTTTGTGTAGCACCTATCTACAATCAAAGGATCCAAAAAATGGTTTTAAATATGTGTTATACAATAAATGCATCTGTGACGTAGGTTTCCTTTCCAAACATTTGTATCAACTTACTTCTATAAATATATTTTGGTTTCTAAGTTAATTTTCGAATTTTATGTACAAGAGTTATTAAGGTTTGAGTAAAGGAGACGTTTCAAAATAACTTTTTAGTGATACATTGTATTTATTTGTTGTCTAAAACGACTAAAATTTTATACGGATATCGCCTTCCTTACGGGTACAAAAATATGGGACACTGAAAAAAAAACATTGTAGTGTGAAACGATTGCTTAATAATCCACGTAATTTATGGATTATACAGAGTTTAAAAAGATTACATACTTCAAGATCCGATTCAGCGATGGCCAGACATTTCATGTACTCTTTCGATACGTCGCACTTGCTTTGCGGCTCGCCGGGATTTTCTAATTTTTTCTCTGCAATTTTTATTATTAAACTATCCTATCTATCGAGCATCAGATATTACTCACCGTTTTGTTGTTCGTCTACGTTATCGGCGTAGAAATAAAAGTTCGAACCTAATAAAAAACGGCAATTCTAGTAGTTTATTCGATGCAAGAGAACGGAATAGTGCTAGTTATATGCAATAAGTTTCCAAAAACTACGCAACTAAGGTAGAAATTATGTAAATTACCTGTAGCATTTGCTAATTCGCTCGTACACATTTGAATCCTATCCAGTAAAACAACAGCCTGATTGTACACGACGTTTTTCTTGACCCACGTAGACGTTCTGTCCACACAGGGAACATCATATTGAGGATTTAACTAATAAAATGCATTTACAACACAAATATTTAAGAGAAGCAGTCTTGAATGCTTACCAGTTTTAGTTCTTGAAACACACAGTAATAGTAGTCGCACTAGAAATAAAAAAAATAACTTGTGGCTATAGGGTCAGTGAAAGGACTGAAAGTACCTTCTGGGGTTCACCTGGTTCGTCAACGTCCATACCTAGCTTTTTCCTAGCGAAATTTACCACCTTTTTCTCAACTTCGTGTATTCTCTCGCTCATTTCCACCCTCGTCGACCAGCAGTAGTCTTCTACTCCTCTCACTTCGAGCGGTCTTTCGCATCCCGCCTTGACCTACAGAATCGAGTGCAAATCAGAGACTTGGATTAGCAAAACCGGATTGGTGCGTTAGACTATACCTGGCTGACGCCAATGCTCAGGACAAACAACAACGAATAAGCCAAAAGCATTGTTCCCAGTAGCAAGTAGAGTTGCAATAAATTTCTGAAATTGGACGCTGGCCCTTATAACGCATCATTACATTTAATAAACAATTTTGCGAAACGACCTTTCCGGCATGTTATTAGAACGCATCCGGTGCAATATGTTGAGCATAGGTAATTACGGAGGTATTTTTTATGTTTATGTCGGCGCTAATCCTTCCAAATTAACGGTATCCATAGATGCATGCAATGTTTAAAATATTTTTTTACCGGAATATGCACTTGTTGACAAACATAACTAGGTATTATAACCCATTATTCTTCCTGAAATGGATATTAGAAAACATTAATAAATAATCATTGGTCCAATTAATATTTTGTAAAAATGGAACGTAGTAATTGTTCAAGAAAAAGGGAATGTTTTATTAAAATAAATAATTCGCACAATTAGATACTTTATTATTTATGTACAAAATAAATAAATAACAGGCATTGTTCCAAAAACAAAATCGCATATATATACCGACCTGAAACTTTACGAATAATGTATTACATACTAAAAATGAACAAAATTAATTCAATTTTCTTCCTTTTTAAATCAGAAAGAAATAATATACAGAATTTCTACACAATATAATAAACGTTTTTTATAACTTATTAATAAATCACAGATAAAAACACCTTTGCAGCTGAAGAAGTTACTACCCCGGTGCGAACAAAATTTAAAACCATAACAATTACACATGCATTATATTCTAACATTATTTCTCAATGCAACTTCGACGTAATTAAATAAGTTTACTTCGAGAAGTAGACATCATCGAAACATTACACGTACATTAAAGGAGACATTTTAAAAACACACAGATTGGATGATCAAATTTTCTTTCTAGGCCGACCTACAAAAAAATACAAGCGTTAAAAAACATGAACATCATAGCTTACATTAATGTATATTATTTCATTAACAGAGTTGTTTACACTATTATTGTAAATATTAGTGTAACATGTATGTAAATTGCCTATTAGGGCTTTAGAGATCAAGCTAATAAAAATTCAATATTCTAAGAGCGTTTCCACACGATGCGATAAATTGTAAGAATAAAACGTTGCGATATCGCATTGCAGTTAAAATACATGGTTTAATAAATATTATTGCATTGCATACATGTGAAACTTATGCATTTAAACGCTTGTATTTCGACTGCAATGCGATATCGCAACGTTTTATTGTTGCAATTTATCGCATCGTGTGAAAACGGTCCAAGTAAGTACCTCTTTTCCTGATTTCCGGCGTCTTTTGAGAAATTGTATTTCCTGAAACACAAATTTTAAAGTTAATCAACTTAATTATGAAAAATAAATCAACAATAAGCATCTTAAAACCAAAGTTTTACATAGACTTAGAAAAAGCTAAAAAAATCATTTCTGCAAAACAATTGAATTGAATTAATTTATTTTTCTCTTAATTATATTAAGAGATTTTCTTAATTTAAAAGATACTATAAACTTACTTTGAAACTTCCGTTTTCCCACGATTTGTTCATTATGCATATCCCGACCTTCAAACAGAAAAATACATGTATTAGCCATTAATTACCACATAGAACGCGTAGGTAAATATGAATTGAATATGAATATTTAGTTCTGTCAAAGATAAAGACAAGTAAAATGTTATTGATAAATTTAAAACAAAAATTGTAATGTTAATTAAGTATTCTTCTTCATTTTCTTCCATCGTCGATTTTCTTCTTTCTTCATGTTACGTTCGTTATGTTCATTATCTTCATGTTACGATATCTAATAAGCTCGCTTTTTGATATAGAACAAATGAAGTTAAATAGGATATTTAAAAATTAAAAAGTGAAATTCACAGCCACTAATTAGAAAATTACTAGATTACTACAAATACTGAATGTTGAAATAAATTAATTAAAACTAATAATTCATATGAAGCGAGATTTTCAGTTAGGCCTGGAAAAAAAATCACTTCATACGAGCAGAATCGCTGGTTTTTAAAAAAAATTAAAACAAATATTTTCATTCCTTTCTTCTCCTGCTACTTCTTCGTTTTTCTTTCTTGCATCGTCCGTTCAAATCTTGAGGTATTTGTTGAGCATTCCCATCTTGATGGTGAAGATGATGCTGACCGGCATTCATCATGTTCACATCGAAAGCAGTCGCACTATTTACAGGCAAAAGTATTGGCGGAAAGTAGGTCAAATTGGCACAAGGAAAAAACGGATAAGGAACGTTGTTCATGTGATAATTTATGGTAGGATTGTTGTAAGTGTGACTGTTGTACTGTTTCGTTATGATACTGGGCTGGTCCGGTAAATGCGTTATAGATGGAATGGATGCGGTCGGAGGCATTTCCTTTTTCTGAGCCGGCGTCTTAAAAGGCAGCGATTGAGGCTCTACCAGTTGCTCCTGTATTTCGGCGATACTGATAGCCGGTTTGGCCGGATAACTGATGTCCTCAGTTTCGTTTTCTTCTGCTCGCGCTCTCTTTATGATCTCTTCTATCAGTTCCGGACCGATGAAGTCGTCGTCGTCTTCGAATTCGTCGGTGAGATTCGACACGGAATGTTTGCGTTTCTTTAGAGGAAGCCTGGTTTGCGGCCCATCTTCAGACGAATTCTTCTTATCTTCTACTTCACTGTGCTCTTCAAATGTTGATAACTTCGGCTCTTGAATGCTCAGTTCGTTAGAATCGTTAATACTACTACTATAATCTGAATTCAACTTATCGTTAGTATAATAATCTGTAAATTGAGGACTATAACAATTCAAAATAGGACTAGGAGAAAATTTACTAATATTAATGTTACTAAGATCAGATGGTATAGGTGATACTTTTGTTACTTCTTCCAGTATTAATGTTTTTTCGAATTCTTCTACATCCGGTATAGGAGCTGGCTGATTATAAAATCCGGTAAAATTGGCGATTCTTGATGCCTGTAATATCTCTGGATAGAAGGGGTTGGAGGATGTGGGAGATATACGGGTACAAAGGTTCTTACAAATAGTGAGATTTTCGAGGGACTTTGAAATATATGCGCAACATAAATTCGTACAAATATCGGAGCTGGAATTGTCTAAAATAAGTTTTATGTTACCTTCTTTCTTTATAAGTTTAGGCTCTGGCGTTTCCCTCCAGTTACAATCATCAGCCCCTTTGAGAAATATCCTATCGTTGTCACTGGATTTATCGTAAATAACTTGATAAATATTCATTTCCCGCGGCTTTAAACGTTTCAAACAGCCGGTATTTTCGAAACGTTGCTTCTTCCTTGTTCTTTCAGAAACGTTTTTCCAGCCCTCTATTTCCATTTCGCTTAATCTTTCTATGATAACCATCGGTTTTCGTTTAAGTAGCGGATCATTCGGGACTTCGTTCAAGGGAATAACTTGGGCGTCGGGCTTGTGTTGAGGGCTCACGGAAGGAGAAGTGTGCACCATATAAACGGTGTCCTTCTCGGAAAAAATTACCCTTTTCCGTTTTTTACCACCCTCTTTTCTCTCTTCGACTGGTTTGTCGTTTTCGCTTGCGCTTCGGAAATTAGACAGGTAACCTCTGAAATCGTCCATTCCTGTTTCGAATGTTGGAGATACGAAATCCGAAGGGCTCGATGTAGAACTTAAGTGCGACAGTGACCCGGCTTGTTTGTTTTCTCGTGGTGGTGTGGATGAATAAATGACATCTTCACTAAAATCTTTCAAGTTACCACCCCAACTGCAACAAATATAAGAATTTAAAACTTGACTTTGGTTTATGATGGTAAAATGTGTGTACTTGTATATGTAAATATGTATTTCTAATAGATATAGTAAAATTCAAAACAGTGACAGAAAAGTCCATTGTATTATTGCCAAACATACCTCAAGTTGTCAACTTTTTGAGTATAAATAATGGTGGAGGTAATTGCTGGTGTAGTGTCCGGTATTTCTTCAATTTGATCAATACCCAATTTGCCAGATTTTTCAAAACCGAAGTAAACCGAATCTCCGCGATTGGCACTGTAATTAACAGGTCCATGCGGAATATTCGCTTCTGTAGAATCGATATCATCTACACGCATGGAAACGTCTTCAATGTGAATACTGGTTGCTTGTTCCAGTATATCAGTTTCATTACATACAATACTTTCGGCTTCATTGCAAACAGTTTCTGCTTCAGTAATAGGTGTCATGTGCGATTGATCCATGTCATTTTGGATATCTTTCATGCGATCTTGTTTAGGATTATCTTCGAAAATTGTACTAGAAATATCCGGAGACGTAGGCGAAGTATATGATTCTCTTGGAACTGTCGATTCCATTTCAGGAGAATTAATAAAAGTGGAATGAGGCGAATGCATAGTACAATTATCGTTTTTATCTAATTTCTGTATATTGTTAGATTGGGACACTTGAGATGAATCGGTGATATTGTTAGTTTCCTCTGAGTTATTAGTTTCTTCAGAGATAATGTTAGTTTCCTCTGAGTTATTAGTTTCTTCAGAGATAATGTTAGTTTCCTCTGAGTTATTAGTTTCTTCAGAGATATTGTTAATTTCTTCAGAGATATTGTTAATTTCTTCTGTGATGTTGTTTGCTTTATCTGTGATGTTAGGTTCCTGACCGACATCTTCTTTACTTGAGATTTTTCGAGAGAGAATATCTCTCGACTCGACAGCATCATCTTCAATTGAACTCTGAGATTTGACCAAAGGAGAAGAAGTAGATTCTGTTGCTGGTTTATCTTTTGGTGCTGTTGAAGGTTTAGCCGTAATATCGATGGAATCCAAAAATGATATTTCATGATTGGTCTTCTTACTGGAATTCACAACAGCCTGAAAATTAAAAAAAATATTTTAATGAAGTAGGATATTCTCTATATTTATTACATATTAAAGAACAGAACGGAATATACCTCTTTGTCTGATGAATTATTATCGTCGTCATCATCGTCATCTAAAATTTCAAACACTATATCTTCGGGATTAACATACATGGGATCATCCGAAACAATAATACAGTCGTCATCATCATCATTATTTTCCTTTTCAGTAGTCTCATTTTTCACTTCTACAGCTTCATTACAATTTTTCAAAATATTTTCCACTTCGCTTTCGCGGTCGACTTGGCTTGTTCCCTTAAAAATTGTAAATAGAATCAAATATAAAAAAAAATGACAGGTTTACAATTACTTACCATTCCTGACGTGCTTGGTTCTTCTGTAGGATTTGCATCCTTATTTACCATTTCGACACTCTCGTCCATACTTTTTGATTTTACATACTTGAAATAGGCATCACACACAGCTTTATCGTTATTACTGAACTGAGCAAGAGTTTCAATGAATGACTCATTAGAAGATGTTATTTCTTTCCAAACGGAATTTGTTTGTATGGTACTGGGATGTCTGCCATATAATTCTTTTATTAATTCCTCAAGGGTTGACCAACAATCGGGAGGTAGAGTTTTTTTCCATCTCTCATATAATATAAATGCAGTGCAATATGCTTGATCAGATTTGCTATGTGGTTTTCGAGAAAAAATCACCCTAGAACAAAATTCATTGATCAATTCAATTTTTAATTGAACACTACTGTATTAGTCTATAAATTATTAAACGACAATAAGTAAATAATATTACCTATATATATTGTCGAGACAACTCTTCGCTTCATCAGACGAAACATCCGCGCGCATTTTCATTAAGACATGATGATATCTGGATTTATGATTCAATAAATATACATTTAATAAATTCAAAATCCTACAGCGCATGAACTGTTTGTTTTTCTTCTGTCTTTTCTTCTCATTGACAAATCTTTTTACTTCGCAATCCAAATAGAAAGCCAAAATATCCTCCATATAATCCAAGTAAGTATCATTGGAGATGCAATTGAACCTTTTGAAGTTTCTATGGAATAGAAACAAGTGTTTCTCTAATTTCATAGAGAAATTTCGAGTTATGTCTATATTAACAACATCAGTGTTTAACGAGCTAAAAAACAGGCAAATTTAAAAATTCATGAATTTTACTTGAAATATGTACTTACTCAATGTACCATTTCATTAAACTTTCTAAACTTGTTTGGCATTCAAAGCCAAATGAAACTTTTATTTTATCAGTAACACTTTTTAGCCAAATTTCAATCTTCTCGTCATTACATTTATAATTATCTGTAAATAAACATCATGAGAATATTTGAACAATTTACATTTTCAACGCTTACCTAAATCAATGAAGTCTTCAGTTTTTATATTAATAGGTGGTGGAATAGCCATTTTGACTAATCTACAAATTCAATTAAATATTCTGAATTAGATAAGGTGCAAACAGCCTTTTCATTCTTTTTACTTTCAAAATTAGCCTAAAGTACCTAAATATTGAATTAATTTAACAATCAACAACAAAATAACAAGCAGTAATAAATAACAGAAATACTGTGTGTATTAAAAAGAAGTCAAATTAGAAATAACAAAATAAAACAATTTCAAAGATTTTTGGAATCATTTAACACACACTGTAAAATGTTAAAACAAATGACAGTAGCATAGCTTTCATAAGAAATAAATATGGCGATCACTAGGTGCATTTGTAACGAAAATATTTCATGGATTTCTTTCGAATACTAGAATAATACTTACTAGTTAATATTGCAATGTATCCTTAACTTTATATATAACTAAATTAACATAACTCTTTTCTAAAACTAGGTATATTTTTAACTATTTATCAAAATATAAACACCATAAGATAAGAAATCGATCCACTTCTACAATAGAATTTTTGACAATGACAACACAGGCAAGGCAAGTCAACTGTCACTCGACTAGTGTACTTGTAGATTTCGTTGTTCGTTTGTACACTTTCAAAATTTTCATTTTCATAAAACCGAAATGTACCAATTTTCAATTAAAGAAAAATGCTTTATTATGTAAATTTTTATTTAATCCCGATAAACATCAAACTGAATGAGGACATTTATAAAAAATGTTTTAGTTCCTAATTACCTAAAAAGCAAAGGACCATTTAGCAAATATTTTTAGAGTTGGCTGGAATACTGAAAAGTTCAGGCTATTCTGTTATGCAGAGGAAAAAATTGCAATCGTTACAGATTTGATAAGCGCTGAGCCGCTGAGCAGATTAATTGGATTGGCCCAATAAGGAAGAAAAAACAGCAGACTACAGACCGGAATTAAATGCATCTGAATTAAAGAATTTAGGGTTTCTGATTACTTGAATATGTTTGTTTGAAAATTATAATGGCTAAATTTCAAATTTCTGAGACAAAAATATAAGATAATTTTACCATAGAGGTTGACTTATATTTTGTCTATGGATTTTACTTACCCAAAGTCCTGCCAAGTGTTCCACCTAAAGACCTAAATATAGTATTGATAATTATGTTAAGTGTTTTATTGAACTGGAATGGATTGAATCGAGTTTAATATTTCCAAGATAAATAAAAGGATAGAGGTAAATTGAATTAAAAAAAATATCATTTATGTTTTGTTCTTCTTTATTTTCTTCTCATCTTCAATATTCTTTTCATCTTCAATTTTCTTTCTTCGGCTCTTCATCAATTACCTTCTTGTGACCATACCCTAAGCTGGCTATTTGGTATTAAACAAATAAAGTATAATAGAAAAACAATGTATTAAAATGAGAAATATACGGTCATTAGAAAACTGCGAAGGTACAAATAATAAAAGTTGTTTTGAAAGAATCAAAACGAATCGTTCATATGAAGCGAGATTTCTGCGAGAAAAAGTAATTAGGTTCATATGTGAGCAGATTCGCTCATTCAAAATTTTTAATTGAAAATGCGATTGCTTGAGATTCGACACGGAATGTTTGCGTTTCTTTAGAGGAAGCCTGGTTTGCGGCCCATCTTCAGACGAATTCTTCTTATCTTCTATTTCACTGTGCTCTTCAAATGTTGATAACTTCGGCTCTTGAATGCTCAGTTCGTTAGAATCGTTAATACTACTACTATAATCTGAATTCAACTTATCGTTAGTATAATAATCTGTAAATTGAGGACTATAACAATTCAAAATAGGACTAGGAGAAAATTTACTAATATTAATGTTACTAAGATCAGATGGTATAGGAGATACCTCTGTTAATTCCTGTACAGTTGGTTGTTTAATAAAATCATTAATATTGCTAATTCTTGATCTTTGCAATATCTTAAAATAGAAGGGGTTGGAGGATACAGGATATGTTCGAGTATGAAAGTTTCTACAAATACTTAAATTTTTGAAGGATTTCAAATTATAAACGCAACACAAATTCGTACAATCACCAGAACTGGAATTGTCTAAAATTAGTTTTCTGTTACCTTCTTTTTCTCGTTTTGCCTCTTGCGTTTCCCTCCAATTACCGCCGTCAGCCACTCTGTATAACACACTTTCGTTAGAGATCTCTTGATGTTTCAATTTGCCGGAGTTGTCACAACGTTGCTTCTTTCTCGTATTTTCATAAATGCCCTTCCAATCTTCTATGTCAAAGTCTCTTAACCTTTCGACAGTAACCTGCGGATTCATTTGGAGTAACGGATCATCCAGAAGTTCGTTTAACGGAATCACTTGGGCATCAGGCTTGTTTTGAGGGCTCACTATATCAGACGAGCCCACTGTGCAAACGTTGTTGTTTTCGAAATCAGTTGATCTTTTTCGTTTTTTACATTCCTCTTTTCTCTCTTCGTTTGCGTTTCCGAAATTAGACTTGTCAACTTTGAAATCGTCTGTTCCTTTTTTGGATACCTGAGGTATGAAATCTGATGGGCTTGATGTAGAACTTAAATGCGACATTGGCCCGGCTTGGCTTTTTTCTTGTGCCAATGTGGAATAACCAACAACGTGTTCAGAGACACTTGAATCTGAATTAATATTACCGCTTGTGCACAATTCGTGTTTATTGTCGGAATGCAAATTTTGATGAACCATATCTCTTGACTTGACAGAATCATCTGAACCCTGTGACTTGAATGAAGGCGAATGAACCCGTTCTGTTGCTGAATTATCAGCTGTAATGTCAATTGAATCCAAAACTGATACATCTTGATTTGTCTTCTGACTAGAATTTGGACTAACCTGTAATAACAGATATAAGTAATATTATAAAATAATATTCTTAGGTGAGTATTGCAGATGGTACGCCCTGTATTTTCTTTAGAAATATTATATCCTGATGATATGTACCTCTTTGTGTGTTGCGTTATCTGTATTATCTTCAACAACATTATCATCGTCGTCATCTATAATTTCCAACACTAAATCTTCAGGATTAACATACATGGGACCATCCGAAACAATAATACAGTCGTCATCATCATCATCAGAATTTTCCACGTTTTTTTCATTTTCAGTAGTTTTATTTTTTCCTTCTGAAGCTTCAATAAGTTGACAATTTTTCAAAATATTTTCCAGTTCGCTTTCGCTATCGACTTGGTTTGTTCCCTTAATAATGAAACTATAATAGAATCAAACATAAAAAAACTGGCAGGTTTGCAATCACTTACCATTCCTGACGTGCTTGGTTCTTCTGTAGGATTTGCATCCTTATTTACCATTTCGACACTCTCGTCCATACTTTTTGATTTTGCGTACTTGAAATAAGCTTCACATATAGCTTTATCATTATTACGAAACTGAGCAAGAGTTTCAATGAATGACTCATTAGAAGATGTTATTTCTTTCCAAACGGAATTTGTTTCTATGGAATTGGGATGTCTGCCGTATAATTCTTTTATTAATTCCTCAAGGGTTGACCAGCACTCGGAGGGTAGAGTTTTCTTCCATCTCTCATATAATATAAATGCAGTGCAAAATGCTTGATCTGATTTGTTAGATGGTTTTTGAGCAAATATTACCCTTAAATAAAAAAAACTCATTGACGAATTCAATGTGCATAAATATTACTGCATTGATATATGGAAATATATCACTTAATTGCTGATAATTGAAAATTAAACAAATACTATTACCTGTATATATTGTCGAGGCAACTCTTTGCTTCATCTGTTGAATCATCCGCTCGCATTTTCATTAGGACATGATGAATTCTGTCTTTTTGATCCAATAAATATACATTTAAAAAATTCAAAATCCTGGATCGCATAAACTGTTTGTTTTTTTTCTGTCTTCTCTTCTCATTAATAAATCTCTTTACCTCGCAATCCAAATAGAAAGCCAAAATATCTTCCATATAATCCAAATAAGAATTATAGATGATGCAATTAAATCTTTTGAAGATTCTATGAAACAGAAATATGTGTTTTTCTAATTTTATAGAGAAAGTGCGATTTATGACTATGTTTATAACATCAGTGTATAGGGAGCTAAAAAAGAGGAAAACTTTAAAACTTACGAATTGTACTTATAATAAGTAATTATTGACTTACTCAATGTACCATTTCATTAAACACTCCAAATTGTTTTGGCTTTCAAAGCCAAATGAAACTTTGATTTTATCAAAGACACTTTTTAGCCAAATTTGAATCTTTTCGTCATTACATACATAATTATCTGTAAATAAATATCATAATATTTTAACAATTGCATTTTCCAATACTTACCTAAATCAATTATGTCCTCAGGTTTTATGGTAACAGATGGTTGAATAGCCATTTTTCTCTTATCTACAAATACAATGAAATATTCGTAAATAAGGGATGAACAGATCATATTCATTCTTTTTACTTCCCAAAAATAGCATAAAGTAAATAATGAAGTGGTATTTACTTAATGATTTAATTGACCAATTAATAAATAATGCATGGGAACCAAAGAACCAGAAAGAATATCAGGAAAATCAAATTGGAAAAAATAATAGACAATAGTTTACAACATTTTCGGAATTGTTTATACACTGTATAAAATAAATGACAATTTTATTGCTTAGATTTTTTCGGATATTAAAATAATACTTACTATTTAAGATTGCAATGTAACCTTAACTTTATATATAACTAAATGAACACAGTTTTTCGTTACAACTTACAACTAGGTATATTTTTAACTATTTATCTTAATTTAAACACCAAAAGACTGAAAAGGCGAAACACTAAACATCGATCCAATACAAATATCAATAATACCATAATATATATATATACACCTTACATGACTGACGACTGATCAATGACAAATAACAATTTGACAATGTCAATTTTTTATAAATTTCAAATGTACCAATTTTCTTTTAAGACAAATAGATTAATTTTTATATTTTTAAACTTAAAATAAAAACAAAACTATTACCGCGTTTACATGAAGGTATCAGGAATCGACTCGAGATATCTTTTTTCTTTGTCGAGTCAACTCGATCCGGTATCTTTTCTCTTCGTCATAACTGGAACCGCGTTTATACAGAGAGTCGACCTTGGCTTCAAGCCGACTTGAAGTCGGCTTGGATCCCTCATGTAAGCAGAGCTTACATAGACAAAATATAAGATATTACATAGATGAAATATAATATATTATTTCTTTCTCTATGAGAGCTTATGTTAGATAATTGTAATTAATTGTATATTAAAAAATGTTTTGTTGCTAACTACCTACTAAACAAAGGACGTAAGTTTCGTACATTAATTATATGAAAATAAAAGAAGAGGAGAAGAAGAGTATGAATTTAATGTTTCTAATAAATATTGAATATTGAATATTTCATAAAATTTCCAAATTAAATGTTATAATATTTAAGAAACTTAATTCAATAGTGATACACTTATTAATGGAGCTGAAATATCGAAGATAAAAGTTACCAGTTGAATGTGTTTTTTCGAGTTTTCATATGAGTTTTCATTACATTCATATCGGACACTGACAATTTCGTCAAGTTTATTCTCAAGAACCAAATTTTAGTGAAAGCTATTGTTTAGCAATTATCAATAACCATGTTGTGATTTAATAAAATAAGAAAAAAATACGATAAGAAAATTGTGATAAATTTTCCACTTTAATTTAATATTCATCATTATGGAAAGTGCATCTAATATTGAACTAGAGTGGGTTGAACACACAAATTCAACATGGGCTTTAAAAAATTGTGATAACATCGCAAATAGGGATCTGGTCCAATCGATGTATGATGTTTTGTTGCAAAACAAAGAAATAAGAGTAATTCCTTCGAGCGTATCATCTTACAACGATGTTCAGGTACTTACTTTATATTACTATGTATTCTTTAATTTAATGAATATAGGTCACTAAAATAATGGGGTGGTTGTCCATTATCCTGCGCAAAATTTGTTAATACCAAAACTGGGAATGTTTCAGGTACTTCCTACTTTTCAGTACGACCCGCCTTCATTCAACGATTTGAACCATTACATTACTACGTTGCTTACTTCCCAGTTACAACTAGCCAAAGACATATGTTCGTCCACTCAGTTTTCTGTGATATTGAAACAAAGGCTGTTACTATTAAAGAGAATTTTTTACGCCTTATTGATGAAATATCACGATAAGGAAAAAGCTGATAGCGGATCTTGTGAACCTGGAGCTAGCACTACTGTAGTACCATTAAAACCAAGAGAGGTAATTGGTTTATTGCTTATTTTGTAACATTGAGTTATGAGAAGTCTATTAATTACTAGTTACTAATTATATGTATGTATATTGAAAGTTAGTAATTAAAAATATGATGTATTTATACATTGTAAGATAAATTTGAAAGTTTATGAACTATTTATTAAGAGTTTCTTTCTTAATTTGTAGTGAGTATTTAGAAGTTTCATTTACTAAAATAAAATATGTTTAATAGATAGTTTCAGGCTCTCAAGCCCTACTGGAAGTCGGGGTTAAAACAGGTTTAAGCCTGCTATTCTCCCTCCTCAAGCAGAATTGGCAAGTCAGCGGAATCCTCGGCATTCCTTGTCTTTGCAATTCCGTTTTGGAAACTGCAGTAGATTTAATCGAGAAATTACCTCCGCTATGCCTCTCCAACGATTCCCAACTAACGAATCTAGGTATAAGCAGCTTAGACCAAGCCTGCAGTTTCCTGAAAACGGCGGTGTTAACAAAAAACGCCGCCGACGATACAGGTAAACTATTGTCATGCGAAATTCTCTTGAGCTTAGCCATGCAAAGAGGATCATTGAGGTACCTGTTGGAGTGGATTGATATGGCTTTGGAGGCGTCTTGTAATGAACCGGCGCTATCTAGGTATTGATGGCGCGCATCGAAGCAGTGGTTTTTACTAATTTTGCTCAAAATTACAGTAAAATGGTGAAGAAAGCGATATTCCAACTCCAACGATACAAGAGCAAGGAAAAAATTCCGCTGGAACAAGATAGCGATGAAATGGTAATACATACAGCTGCCGTTTCGCTGATGGAGGTCTTGGTTAACATGGCAGTCGATTATGGAGGAGCCTGTTCCGCTGTAGAAACGGATTCCGAATTAGGTGTTTACGAAAAGAGCGACGTATATGTTTGGGGAAGCAATTCTTCCCATCAGTTGGCCGAAGGAAGTCAAGAAAAAATTTTGCTTCCAATCAAATCGAAGGTTTTCAACAAAGTACAGCAGGTAATTGATTAGATCATATTGCGATTTTTTTTAACATGTACTAAACGTTATTTCTTTTTAGATTGAAGCTGGTCAATATTGCACCTTTGTTATCCATTGGGATGGTTACGTAAGCGCATGCGGCAAGGGCAGCTATGGACGTTTAGGGTTGGGAGAATCCTCCAATCAAAGTCTTCCCAAACGGATATTGTTGGACGCCGTCGTCAAAAAGCTTTCTAGTTCCAAAGGGAGTGACGGGCACACTCTAGCTTTGATGGAAAATGGACAGGTGTACAGTTGGGGTGATGGTGATTATGGGAAATTGGGGCACGGAAATTCCGCTACTCACAAGCAACCCGAAAGAATCGGGGGGCCGTTTCTGGAAAAAACTATTAAATTTATTAACGCAGGTTAATTTTGTTGACTGAAATTCTATGATATACTATTATTATAAAATTATGTTTTGTAGGATATAGGCATAGCGCAGCAATAACCGACGATGGTAAGCTTTATACTTGGGGCGAAGGAGACCACGGCAGATTAGGACATTTGGACAATACCGGTCGGCATGTTCCTACTTTGGTGCAAGACTTGGCTAACGTTGAAGTTGGTTCAGTAGCCTGTGGCAGTTCCCATACTCTTGTCGTGTCGAAAGATGGAAAAACCGTTTGGTCATTTGGGTCCGGCGAGAATGGCAAATTAGGACATGGCGAAATTGCTAAAGTTTATAGACCAAAAGTTATCGAAGCCTTGCAAGGTTTAATCATACAAAAAGTGTGCGCCGGGACATCTTTTTCGATGGCCCTTACCACCATGGGTCAGGTAATGATTGCAAATATTTTCATTTTAATTTTGCATAACAATTGAATAATTCTTAGGTTTACACATGGGGGAGTGGCCCAATTCTAGGAATGGGTTCTGCTGATGCCATTTGCCTCAGACCGCTTCTGGTTGAGGATTTGACTTCATACAGAATAATCGACATTTCAGCTGGTGACACGCATTGTTTGGCACTCAGCGATGAATATTTAGTCTTTGCTTGGGGTACCAATAGCATGGGCCAATGCGGCCAAGGACATTCATCTAGTCCTATAAACAGACCTCTTAAAGTCATTGGTTTGGAAGGAGTACCAATTCGACAAATCAGTGCTGGTATTTACAGCTTTTATTTAATATTAGAAAGTTCTATTCGAAAAATTACCAAATAAAACTTTATTTAGTTTCTGATTTGGGTATTTATTTTTATAGGCACATCCCACTCTATAGCTTGGACTTCCATTCCGTCTGAGAGCCCACACATCACGAAACATAGGCCGTTCTGTTTGGATTTACACGAAAAGACGTTTGAATTTTTGAAAATATTTTTAGAAAAGTATACAGTCAGTTTCGATTACAAGAGTCCTCCACTTCCGTTTAAAACATCAGAAGAGCACACTAAATTCGTTTTGTTGACGTTGAAACTACTTAGTACTCATTTGAATTTGTGCATTAACGGCAATTTGAATACCAACGCCTTGAATGCACACGCCAAAGTATTGCGAACTGCATTATTTAGGCAAGTATATAATATATTCCTTTTTTATTTCTAATCTAAAATTCTCTGAAACCTTAATGGCAGGTTAATAGATATAGACGCACCTTCTGAAATACACAACACCGCCAGAGACGTCCTAAACATCGGGGCTCCGCTACTACTTCCCCAATTGAATGAAAGAGTGGAATTTCTGCACGTTCATTTATCGAGCGGTAACCAATTATCGCAGGGCCAGCAGATGCTTTTGGGAATCATTTTGAATAGCTTGGAGGATCCAATGCATATCGCCACAATGCTGGGTTATAGCAGCATTCCGGAGAAAATCGATAACTTGCAACTTACTGGTACTTTAATGCATACGCTGTTGAAGTCTTTCAGTAAAAATACTGTAAGTTGTACGAACTGTTTCAATGGCAAAGGGCAATATTTTTACCGTGGAGAAGCAAAGTGGTTTTGTGTTAAGCCGAACTTGGATTTTCAGTTTTTCTTATTTCGATGGATTCGCTAGAAAAAATAGAGTCACTATGAAGTTATGAACCAAGAAAGAGGCAAAATTGAGAAAACTCTCTATATCGGTTATAAAGTGCAGCAGTTCTTTTACTTGCTAGTATAGGACAATGCACTCCATGGTAAATTTACTGCTATTGCTCTTTATCTATGACACAAATTGTATATTCACTCTATGCTGTCATTTATTATTATTATTAACTTAATTTATTTGATTATAGGAAGAGACTTTAGACAGCATATTAAATTATATGTCTATAACGACGAAATTTAAATGGCAAAGCCCTGGAAATTCTAAAATTTGCAACCTTCAACGTCTTCTGTCCTCGCTGCAGAACCACATGCTGGCTCATTACACGAATTTGACGGCGAATCAGTTCGCGCGATCCGAAAGCGATATATTTTCGGCCCACGTCGATGACGTTTTCAAATTCGCTGCGAAAATTTTAAACCGGGCCGCCAACATTTTAATAATGTATCCTTCGAGCCTCGAACTGCTGTACAACGTGCTGCTGGAATCCGTAACTGGAGCCATGCTGTTCAAAATTTTGAATTCCTTGCTCCTTATGCCCGTATCGTACTCCAAGGATTTGTACCCGGCTCTATTGGAGTTGCTGGATCCGATAGATCGCTTCAATCAACTGTTGCCTAGAGAATTGCTGCACAGCGAAAAGGATTCTTCCAGTATGTATGCACTTTAGGGAACATCAGAAATTTCATTTTAATACAGAAATAGTTTATATATAATCTAACTTAAATAGTCCAGTTTAACATTGGGTAATTTAATATAAAAAACTCTTATAAACCGTGTTTCAAAGAATTCTATTCAACAATTATTTGCCATCTGTGTTCTAATACGATTTATTGTTTTCTCATAGGAAGTGAGACTCCAACATTAGATCAACTAGCAGAACAATCGTGGGTGTGGATAGTGGATTTGCAAAAGACTTGCTCATTAGTAATAGGCCACTGTTTGGGAGGTTTACTAGTAGGCGAACCGCCCACAGAAGTCGAACTGGCCTGTAGAAATTGGCTGTCGAACGAATTATTTTCCAACGGTATAACTGACACTAGTTTTGAAGAAAATGTTTTAGTCGAACTGTCGTATTTAGCGACAGTCACCACGCCTGAACGGTTTTTAATAAAATTGGAACATTTACCGGATTCGGTTGAAAGTTTGTGCAAATTAGCGTTTAATCTGCCTTGTCAATACGACGAGGCTTGTGCTTTTCCGCCCAACGAATTCTCGGACAACAACAATTTCTTCGTTAGGTTGATGGAAGATATTGAAGTGGAATCGTGGGAATTCGAAGACGACGTCAAAAAGTTGTTGGACACAGTGACAAAGTGTTTCTTAATGACTGTGCTTAAGCAGTTGGGGCTTTTAGAAAAAACCGATAGTCATATAGCGATTAAAGAGATTTTTAAAAGCGTTCTCATTTTAAGACAAAAAGTTATCGGGATGATTTATTGCAAGGAATACCAAGACGAAATTGTGGACGCAGTCGGTGCGGAAAACGAGCAAGCGGAAAATTTCGTTAAAGAAAATTTTTTGTTAGCGGAAAACAACGAGCAGAATTTTAAGAGTTCTTGCCAGGAGATAATAGAAAGATGCTTGTTTCTACTAATGTATGTAAGAGGTGGGTGATTTCTTTTTTTCTAACACATTGGCTCTACCAATACTATCATTTTTTAGGTATAGAAGTGGATATTTCAACAAGTCCCAACACCGAATCAGATATTGAAATAGAGAAGCCATATATAGAATTTTACAAGCCGAATAAAGAGTCTGCTTCATTGAACGACCTCAGAAAAATTTGCCATTCTTTTCAAAGCTTCGTTTTAAACGAACCGTTGGAGAAAGTAAGGAAGCCGCTAGAGAAAAAAAATAACGACGCAAATGGCTGGTGTACCGATGTATCAGTTTTGTACAAAGCGCTGATGGAACAGAAAAATAGAGCTCTAGCTAGGTTAGTTTTTAATTACCCATAAAAATTACTGATTGGATCCGATGTGTTTGTATTTTAGATTCGAAAGTTTGGACCAACTTTTATATCAGTTGGTTACTCGAGAAACTTCTCTTACTGTTTTAAATTGTATACAACAGCAACTGCTCGAAGGTTCTTTTGGGTTCTTCAATATAAAAAGTGAAGATTCCTGCACTCAACTTCATCATTACTTGGAGGGCGTGCAAGCGTCTCCTTTAGAAATCCAAGAAAAGATACGTAATGTCGTGCACTGCATTTATCAATTTTTGACTCAATCTTTAAAGCGACAGATTTTCAATAATTCCGAAAACAAGCAACTTTTAATGACTACCATTTTTTCTTTAAGCACTAGGTGAGTTAATTTGCTTCACACATTTAGCTTACTAAATAAATTCATTGTTCGAATTAACTAAAATTTGCAGGTACTTATCAAACGACCTGCCAATCGTAATAAACCAAGATCTCTTACAACTGCTAATGAAACTCATCAATTTCCATTTAATGCCGACGAAATTCGTTAATAAATCAGAGCTTCTGAGCCTGGCCGCTTTGAGGTTAACCCGTATCCTAGCCATGTCTTGTTGCGTTCATTCCAAAAAGACTGACTCTTCGACGCTGGAGAACGTCGTCAATGTGCTGTACGAACAGTTCGTTAAAACCAAGAGCATCGACGAAAGCTGTCAGAACATCGTCGGCGCCGTTTGTATGAATTTCAACAGGGACGGGGAGAGGAGTCTGGGCGATTTTTTGCTATTTTTGAGGATTATCTCGTCCAGTGCCGCCATACAGAAATTACTCGCGTCTAAGAAATGGATTCACTCGTTGCTCACCATACTGGACGCTTCGAATTCATTTACCAACTATTCGTCATTGCTGAAAACATTGAGGCCTAAATTACTGATTTTGCAGCTACTTCAAGTCATTTTACCAGGTAAATAATTCCGTCGTTTTAAATTCCTTTTAAATATTTATGGAAAATTCCAGGTCTACAGGCTGTTCACATTGACGACGATTTAAGGAAATACATCATTAACAAGTTGTTCAATCAAATCAGCCAAGAGATGTGGAACGTGCCCAAAGGTGTTATTGAAGCGCCTTCGTCGGCCAGCTGTGATATCACAGAAAGCGAATTTTTAGACACTAAAATTATTAAGGAAGTGGGGGGAAATGTCCCAGTTCACGACATGGGTTTTGACCCGGAAAAATGTTACAATTGCACCATTGAAGGTAATGATTACTTACATTAAAGTATGGAAAAAGTTGAATTAAGAGAGAAAAGTGCAATTGGATAGTGGTATAGTTTACTTGTCAAAAGATATATTACAGAAACACATTAAAAGTATCACATATGATATTATCCAACTGTACTTAATTCTATTATAATTAGGGCATGTAATATAAAAATATATTCTATATTTTTTGGAGATAAATTATGTTCTTATTCGTAGGTAATTTGACTCTGGTACACGGCAGCATAGGAAGAGGTTACGGTTTAGCATTGCAACCTATAAGATCGGGCTGCTACCAATGGAAAATACTCATAGTTAAGGAAAATAGAGGCAACGAGGGTACATGCATTGGCGTATCTAAATATCCTGTCAAAGATTTCAGCCACCGATCCACGAGCGATATGTGGCTGTATAGGGCATATAGTGGAAGTTTATATCACAATGGTGAGAGAGACATGAGCTTCCAAAGTTATACTCAAGGTAATTTTATTTTGCCTTAATGTAACGTTTTTAATACCATACACGTTTATTTTTTAGGTGATTATATTACCGTAATATTAGACATGGACGCGAAAACGTTAAGTTTCGGTAAGAACGGAGAAGAACCGAGGATCGCATTTGAAAACATTAACGCCTCCGAGCTATATCCATGCGTAATGTTCTACAGTTCAAATCCGGATGAAAAAGTAAAAATTACGGATATGAAAGTACATTGTACACAAAGAGATTTGTTACCGGGTGAACCAAATTTAGCGCCATTACATGCCGTTTTGGTAGAATCTTACGTGATGCTTCTAAGGTAGATTTATTTAATCTAACGAAACTCTTTATATTATTCATAATTATTTGTAGGAAATTGCACAACGCCAATACATGGACAGAAGACGTCAATGAAGCTCTAATAACAAGACTGAATAAAATAGAAAGCCTCTTCCCCGTTATCGGTACTCACAACATAGACAACAACGTCGAATTGACCCAAGAAAAGATAGGCGAATTAAAATCCGATATAGAAAGCGAGGAGTTGTGCAATAACGTTTGGGCAGCTCTCGTAGTCATTGCCGGTAAATTTTCTTATTTATTTCCTTTACAATAAAATGTACAGCTTTTGATTCCAACTAGGCTTGGATAGAGGTTTGAGAATGGGAGGAATATGCAAGCACAAAATTACAGCCAAAAAAGCCGTTGTTTTGGGCATATTGAAAAAGGGCATTACGACGGTAAACGTTCAGTGGGAATTCGATGGTGGCGTATCCGACGTGACGATTTCGAATTTGGATTTCGTCGAGCCGGTGCCCTTTTCCATAAATAAATTCAATCGTATGACTCCCCATATATTGCTACAAATCGCCAGATTGAGCGGCGTAACCAACGAAATAATCATGCCGAATTTAGATCTCACTGATGACGAGCAAATACTGCTAAATCCGAGTAAAGGACAAGGATTCGCAGTTCCCGAACATTTAAGGTACCTAATCGTAAATTAATTAAACGTTTTATCTCAATGATCGAGTACTCAGTATATACAATACCAGATTTTATTAACATAATGTTAAAAAAAGATGTACTACTTCTACAAAAGTAATACTTTCAATAGCAAATCAGTTGACAAGCAACCTACGACACGATCCAATTGTACTATTGCCTATTCCATTGAACTTACTAACCCTTTAACAACCTGTTCGCTTGGATATTTGCTGATTTCCTAGTTATTAATTTTTTTTATTAAATGTTTAGATGTAGTTCCGATTCCCAAATCGTAAATCAAAATCCCAACGAACGTCCTAGAACCATGGAATCGTTGACGAACGAAATGGTCTCCAGCATCTTGGGCGAAGTGAAAACATACATGGGCACGGAGAAAATAGGCGGTTCGCAAAGCGAGTCCAAAATCAAAGACGGCGGCGATGCGAAAACCGAAAACGAATGCGATAGCTTACAAAGCAATTTGTTAGAGAAAAAAATGTTGGATAGAGAAGAGGAGGTACTGAAGTTAGCGATTCTACAGTTCTCAGCGATGAAAGTTTTGGGTAAGTATATAGGCTGAAGACCATTCGACAAGAGACCGATTAATTATTAACTATTTTTTGGTTATTTCTTTAGGTGTGTTCATTACGTCTTCATCATTTGCCGAACTCTTCCTTTCAAATGCCAAGTCTAAATCTGATGATGTCGATTGTGTAACTAGAATAATGCACGCTCTAGTCGATAAAAGTATAGAACAGTGTAAATTGGAAAATATAATTGATGTGGCTGACACAGAAAGAGCGGAAACTATATTGCACATGAACTACGTAAAAAGTCGTTGTTTAGAAGAGAAGAAAACATTAATACCGAGCAGTGCCAGTAAAATTGATAATTCCGTCATTAGTTTACCTAGTTCGGCTGTTGTGGCTGAAAGTAAGTAGTACATATACGGGGTGTCCATGAAGGATCATTTTAGTAGTTATTTTAGTTAATATTGAAACATATAACCATATAAATAATTATTTTTGATAACACTATTGTCATTTCATCATCAATTATTGCGAGTTTTGTTAATTATACACCTAACACGTTTTTATCATTCTTCTGTTATTTTCTTTTAAACAATTTTTTATCAATATATATTCTTTTTCTATTCATATGTATTTGTTTAATGGAAAGTGTCTAGAAATTAGCAATAATATAGTTAGGAAACTTTCATTATGTGTGCTAACTGTTTTCGTTCATTTGTCAAATAGGTAGCGATCAATCGAGAAAAACCTCCTACTTAATGTTGAAACCTCAAAAAAGGGATCCCTTCGTACCAAAACCGCCATCTTCGTTAAGCGCTCACACTAGCATAGCTCCATACAGTTCGACGTATTCATCATCATTAAGTAAGTGTTAATAAACCGACGAAACGTGTATGTGGCCAATATTTCATATTAATAATACCTTTTGTAACGTTACTTGTCAATGAATTCTTTATATATTTTAATTTTATTTACTATAATTTCCTGCAGATCCCAATCCAAATGTGGCCAACATCAGAACGCGCCTTATTTTCAGTTCGGAGTCGGAAGAAAATTTTTCGGGTACGCGCAGCATGACTTCGAATTCGCAGGCTACGCCGCCCATCGTCCTGCCCTTATTAGAAATGGGATTCACTATCAAACACATACAGAAGGCGCTGAGAGAGACGAAATACGCCGGGGAACTCAACGCTCACACCGTCAATAGTTTGGTAACTTGGATGCTCGAACACCCTTACCTCGATCTTAGCGAGGACGAAGGCACTTCGAACAGAAGCAATTTGTTGAGGACCTTAATCGACAGACCTCAAGACGCTACCAGACCGCAGAGTTTAGAAGGCTCCGACATCGAGCTTACTCAGAGAAGAGGTAATTTATTCCGCACGCGTTTTAGAGATTTTGAGTTTTATTTTTGGTTCAAATCTTCAGGTTTGACGACGAGAAGGCGAGGCTCCGATTTGCGAAACTTTTTTGAGCGAGTAGACAGAGCGTTCTACGAAAGGTTCCGAGAAAGGCAACACGTTAGAGGCGAGGCCAATCCGCTTTTGAGAAACCCTTCTGTGGAAGATTCCAGTAGTGATAACGCCACGCCGACTTCGAACGAAAGCGTTGATAAGCAACAACAGCTAACCAATTCCCACGTTAGTATATCTAATACTAATTTACTAGTAGTATACTAGTAATCAATTGTTTAGCCTTTTCATGACATCAATTTCATTATATTAAATTTCACTTGTACAGGATATTTAATATAGAGCCCATTTTCACCAATTAATCACGCTTCGCATTTTCTACACGTCAGTTGGAAAGCCCCTTGCATACTTATGAAATTATGATTTTTAGTTGCAGGCTCCTGACATCATCTTTAACGAATACGACACGACCGAGGTGGACGTCCAATTGGCGAAATTCACCATGCCGAATTGCGACGACGCCGAATTGACGAAAAGCTACTTAGGAATGAACGAGCTCACTGTAGAAACTTTCAATTTGCTCAGATTCGATCCGCTCGGCACGAACGCAGTACCCAAGTCGGCGAACGACGGCGAAGACAAACCTAAAACTAGGAATCGATCGGTGGGCAGCCAAGCCATGTCGTTGAACTCCTCGTTGGAACGGATCCTAGCGCTTAAACACCTGACGATTACGTCGCACATTCTTCTATCGAGGACCATAATATTGAACGTATTGTCGGTGTTGTCGATAAACACCAACTACGCGTCGTTGGTGAGGTGCTTAGAGTCGATCGGTTTGTCGGACATCACGAAAGTCATACGGCTGATGACTCTGACCGCCATGAATCGCATCGAAATAAACAACATAAAGAACAACCAAGACATCCCGACGTTCCAGTTGCCCAAAGGCTTCTCGCAATTGGTCTCGAACCTTTCCAGCGCGGCGAAGAACTGCTTGAGCTACTTGAGCGTCAGCATAGCGGCGCTGGCTCAAAACGAAATCACCTCGTCGAATCTCGTCGTCGACATGTGCACCAAGGACCTCATTATGTACGCTTTGGGTTTCGTCGTTTCTAAATCGGGATTCGCCGTGACGCAGGCGTTGGTCAACATCTTGTCGACGCACGGCGGGTGCTCCTTGATGGACTTGGATGTTCCGCAAAGCCCGCGCGCTGATAGCAGGGACATCGGGCCCTTGACGTTGGTGAATGCGCTGTCAGCTTTCGTTTTATCCAGCAAAGTCGATCACGTTAGCAAGCAGTGGGCCGCTCAGCAACTTTTTAAGGTATGTCAGTAGGTCTTAGCATTCAAAAGTTCTCAACCATTAGCGGAAATAATAGTGTGTAAATACAGGAAGTAAATGATGTAGGGGAACAATCAAAGCGGCAATCATTTATCTATTAAGAATAATTTTCTTTTCAAGTCTTTGGCGACCAAAATCCAAATGATGGCCGGCTCGAACACGGATCAGATGAATTTCGCTGATCTGTCCGGCTTCATGCCGAAACAGAACGCGGTGTATTTAGAAGGACACGACAATAGAGTCGCAGTATTGGCATGGCACGAACGGAGCGGATTATTGGCGTCGTCAGGATACGATGGAACCGTCAGGCTTTGGATAGTGCAATTGAAAAAACAACCTACCCTCGATTCGACGCTGGTATTTCACATGTCTACGGACGTTTTCGGCAGCGAATTACAAGATAGGCTCGTAGGTGAGTTATTATGATACATATGTATCTTGTAAATAGTACATGAACATGAATGTAACGTTTTTAGGTCACTTAAAATGGGCGCCGATGGGAAATTTCATCGCCGCTGCTTTGGACAACGTTATCAATATATGGCCGTTGAAAAAATGCGAAAACATCAATTGTTACAACGATTGGATCATCGAGGACCAAAAAGAATTCATAACGACGATGACGTGGCCGAAAAATAAAGACGATACCACGTGTGTAAAAGATTATCTGATTGTCGGTAAAATTGATGGATCGGTTTCTATGATAACGTTAACGGAGGATAGTAAACAAGTATCGGTTCTTCAGGAATTCACTATGACCAGATGTGAGTTGTTACAACGACATATACACGTACAACAATCATGCTTATTATCTATCAATGAAGTCTCATACCCACACTTTTAATTCTCTTCTTGTAGAATACATTAATTGATGTAGTATTACTGACTGTAATTTCCCTCATTTCAGCTGTGGTTCAAATCGATTGGCATAAAGAAGATGGACCTTTCGCCGTCGCCTATTACGATGGGACGATCAAGCTCGGTTGGGTGACGAACGAAAATCACGCAGTGACTTGTAACGCGCACAAAAATACCATAACCGGACTCCAATGGGATCCCAGAGGAATCCTTCTTGCATCCCTATCGACGGATATGACTTGCAAAATATGGACGTTAATGGAAGAAAAGTTAGTTCCGGTTCATTCTTTAATTCAAGCATATGAACCCATCAGTTTGGTTTGGTCTCCTTTGATAGGGGAAGGATCTACACCATTATTACTAGCGATTGGTAAAGAATTAAATTATTATCATGCAAACGACGCTATTGTTGTGTGTGTTGCAGGTAGCAATAACGGCACTGTAAATGTTTGGAAATTACCGGACGAAAAGAATGAACACTGCAAAGTTCCCGTACAAGTGATGAATGCGCAAGGTCATTCCCACAACGGCGTTTCTTATCTTTCCATAGACAAAACTGGCCTTTTATTAGCCAGCGGTTGTTTTAAAGGACCCAGCGGTGTTGTAAATATTTGGTCCTTAAATGACGGATCTCTCGTTCATACTATAACAGGTTACTATTGAACCAAAAAATGGCTTTGTTTGATTTACTCGTCACATTTACTTGCAGGAAGTGGTGGTGTCGGTGTAAACGGAATGCATTGGTTAAACGTCGATAATTATTTAACGATAGCATTCAATCGAACGAAAACCATTTGCTTTCTGAATTATAGCACTCAAGATCTAGTCAATAACCTTCCGTTGGCGGCGGTTCGGTGCGCTCTCATTAAGAAAGGAATTAAAGGGTTGAAATTAGCACCGTTCTTCAAAGTGTTCGTCAACATGCTGCCCAAAATGCTCCTAGAACAGTACAACAGCGAAAAATTAACAGTACACACTGGCGCCCGTTTAATGCACTCCATTTATTTGAAGAGTTTGGCTTCGATATCACTCTTATTAGAATTGGACAAGGTCGTGTGTTACAAATTGCGTGCGTTCAACAACGATGACGACGTCAGCGAACCCGTTCCTGAGATGTATTGGTTACACACCTTCAGCATGGCCACAAAAATGGCCGACAGTTTGGTGAAAAGGACCGAACTATCGGACCAAGTGATTTCTTTAGCTGGAGTACTGGAAGAAGATGTTAAACCGTCGGCCGTACAAAATACCTTTTGGACATTGAAACAAGACGAGCAAATTATGCAATGGGCTGCTCAAAGACCTCAGGATTGGCAATTCGGAGGTAAGATTTAACAGGTGGATACAGGGAGTCTAATATAGACAATGAGGTTCTTTTGAGAAAATCCGTTCTACTTTTTCCTATAAATATTCGCTTACTAAACTCGTTCACTTTCAGGTAAATGCGTAGCTTATCTCTGGGGTTCGGACCGTCACGGTCAACTAGCCGAGCTGGGCTATAGCGCTTCGTTTCCGGCCGCCGTCGAGTCCTTCTCCATAGCCAGGAAGATCGTTTGCGGCCAGAATTGCACGTTCGTGATAGAAGCGAACGGCACCGTGCTGGCGTGCGGAGAAGGCAGCTACGGCCGCTTGGGCCAAGGAAACTCCGACGATTTGCACTCGCTAAGCGTCATTTCGAGCTTGCAGGGATTCGTCATCGTGGATTTGGCGACGTCCGTCGGCTCGGACGGACACAGTCTGGCTTTGGCCGAAAGCGGCGAAGTGTTTTCTTGGGGAGATGGAGATTACGGTACGTTTCAATGTACACAAAAGTTGCCTCTTGTATCCTCTTGAATGTCTTAGAAGTTGTTTGAATCCTAATGTTGGTCTCCTAATTTTATCTTAAGAATCTTTGCCTAAATTACTGCCTATTGCTCTATTATTAGGTTCAAAATATGTATTTACTTAATTGAATTGCAGGCAAATTGGGCCACGGTAATAGCGACCGGCAACGCAGGCCGAGGCAAATCGAACCGCTGCAATTCGAGGAAGTAGTCCAAGTGGCTTGCGGTTTCAAACACAGCGCCGTCGTCACTAGGGACGGTAAGCTATATACGTTCGGTAACGGTGATTACGGAAGACTTGGCTTAGGTAAGGTTTTTTTGCTGTTATATTGCGTTAGATTTAAGCTGGTTTTTGAAGGTTCAACGTCGAATAAAAAGCTGCCGGAGAGGGTGACGGCCCTCGAAGGGCAAAAAGTCGGCCAGGTGGCTTGCGGCTTGAATCACACGGCCTGCGTATCGGCCGATGGTTTGAGCGTTTGGACCTTTGGCGAAGGGGATTACGGGAAATTGGGTTTAGGTAACATCACCACCAAATCCACCCCGCAGCTGGTGGAATCCCTATGCAACATTGGAATAAAAAAAGTAGGAAATGTTTCACTTCTATTCGTACATTTGAATTGGATGCAAGGAATTAATTAAAAATTGCGTTTTAGGTCGGTTGCGGTACCCATTTGACGGTGTTTCTGACTAATAGCGGGAAAATCTACGTGTGCGGAATAGATCGCGTACCTTGGCAGACGCACATGAGAGAACGTTCGGATTACAGGCCCCATCAATTGCCCGGTTTGTCCGATTACGTTATAGAAGATTTTTCTGTGGGGACTGAGCATTGCCTGTTTCTGACGACCTGCGGCAAAGTCTTCGGCTGGGGCATGAACACCGAAGGACAATTGGGATTACCACACGTGTCGTTGGTTAGGGAGCCTGAAATTATAACCGAACTCTCTAATAAGGGTATAACGCAAATTTCCACCGGAAGGACGCACAGTGCTGCTTGGACGAGCGCTCCTTTACCTTCTAAAAATTTAAGGTATAGTTGCATTCATTCACAAAATTCTATCCTCTAGAGTCTAGACCTTTTCTGTATATTTTAGATTTTCGAATTGTTTGAACTTCGGCCTACCTAATGAGATACCGCCGCAGTATAATTGTCTACAAGGCCTTTCCATCAAATCCATTCAATCCCGCTTGAAATTTCTGTACAATTTCTCGGATAAACTCTACTCCTGCTGGACTTTGATGCCTCTGAGCGATCAGCAACTCGATATGCAAATACCGCCGTTGGAAGGTCTGGTGTCTTCCAAGTTAAGGACACTTCTCGCCCCTAGAGTGTACACCTTACCGTTCGTGAGATGTATTGGAAAAACTATGGTTCAAGGAAAGAATTACGGACCCCAGATTACAGTTAGAAGAATATCTCAAGATGGTAATTTTTGTTCTTATTAAAGCGTCATTCGTAGTTGAGTAGGGTTGTCTACTATTAGAACTATTAGTGCTTTTATTATGATTGAATAATGACGAATTACAAATTTTAGGTCGCAAATGTAAGCCGATTTTCGTTCAAATAGCCAAGCAAGTCGTAGATATTATGCCGAACGAGATGAGGTTGCCGTCCAGGGCGTGGAAAGTTAAACTGGTAGGGGAAGGAGCGGACGATGCCGGTGGTGTGTTCGACGACACCATTACTGAAATGTGCCAGGAAATAACCACCGGAGTGGTGCCCCTTTTGATACCTACGCCGAACGCCCTCAACGACGAGGGATTCAATAGGGACAAATTTCTGTTGAATCCCCAATTAACGTCGCAGCAGCACTTAACGTGGTTCAAATTTTTAGGTAAACTTAACAGTTGGTGAGTTGATGTGACTTTTTAGACGACGTTTTTCACAGGAATATTGTTCGGAGTGGCTATCAGAACTAGAAAACCATTGGCCCTTCCTATAGCGCCTATGATATGGAAACTAATCGTCGGCGAACCGTTAACGGTCGAGGATTTAGAGGATACAGATGCGATGTACATTCACAGCCTAAAAAGTATTAGAGACATCCATCTTTCTGGAGTAACTGCGGAGTATTTCCACGATATTATACCATTGGAATGTTTTGAAGGTAGAAGTTGCACTGGAAAGGTGAATATTAAATTGAATAACTTCCATCTGACATACCACAAAAATTCGTTTGTGTGGAACGTTTGTTTACATGCTTGCTTACATATTACTCATTAATCGAAGTTTCACGTTGTTTCAGCTTATTCCGATTGTCCATGGTGGTCGAAACATTCCCTTCACGTTTGAAAATCGTGCGCAATATTACGAGCAAGCCGTAAGATACAGAATGCAGGAGTTTGATTTGCAAATCTCTGCTATTAGGGAAGGAATGGCGGGCATCATACCAGTTCCCCTCCTGTCTTTAGTCACCGCTGAGCACATGGAACAATTAGTATGCGGCATGTCGCATATATCTATAGCGATATTGAAAAAAATTGTTAGGTAATTAAATTCGCTAAATATACATGGATAAATAAATAAATCATTTATTTTATAGGTATCGCGAATTAGACGAAAGCCACCAATTGGTACAATGGCTGTGGAATATTTTAGAAAATTTCACGGATAATGAGAGAGTGTTGTTTATGAGATTCGTTTCGGGGCGATCGAGATTACCTGCTAATTTGGCAGATCTGTCTCAACGGTTTCAGGCAAGAGATTATATAGCATTATTTCGTTCACCATAACATATGCTACATCAATTATATTAGTTTAATTTATTTAATTTATTAAATTACAGATAATGAAAGTAGATAAGGCTGTGAATGGCCTACCTACGGCCCAAACGTGCTTCTTCCAACTGCGTTTACCTCCTTACACGTCTCAGGAAATAATGGCAGAGAAATTGAGATACTCGATCAATAATTGCAAATCGATAGACATGGACAATTACATGTTGGCTAGGAACACCGATCACGGAGTTGGTTCTGATGACGAATGGAACTGAGGGAGAGTGAATTGCTGAAAAAGGCTGATTAACAAATAATGTAAAGAAACGTAAACGAGGCCAGTAATTAATTGCACACGATTTAGTTAACAACTTAATTTATAAGTACACCTTTCGTAAATTGCGATTGATTGATTCAATTGAATTTGCGAAATTAGCCTCATTTACGTATATTAATTATATATTCCAATATTTATTTCATTAATATATTGAGTTTGTGTTTATTGTTGCGCTACTTATGAAAATTTTACTAAAACAGAAATGATTATATTATTTTCGAACATTTACGCAAAATCCTTTCTAAATGAACTCGTCGAAAGATTTTACTTTGTCTTTTCAAAAAGATATTTTTGAATAAAAGAAATATGTACAAAACCTGTTTAGTTTATTCGGTTCTTCTTTTTGAAGCTATGAGGGTTGAATAGTCCTACTCGTGAAGGCCAAATATTGAATTAAGAAGAATCAAACTTCTGTCAATGTCAATCAATAGTGTCAATTGTCATATATATTGTGGTTTGGTTTTTGGTTATAGCCGAATAAAATAGATGCTCTTAAATAGAAACTTTTACAATAAAATAATAATAATAAAGAGTAAATTACGATTAGAAAATAAAAATTAAGGTAAGGAGTCTTATTTTAGATGTACTATACATCATCATTACTCGAACTTTATTCTTTTTAGATGTGTTCAGCAACTCCTCTTTGCCTACAATATCTGGAGTTTTTATGAAAATTGTAAAGGTATCTTAACTATTTATTTGTAATTATTAAATATTTTCTTTATGTTATGAATAGTGAAGAATATAGCCTCATGGAAACAAGTTTTACAGCAATAGAATCTATATGGTTATTCGCCTACCGAAAAAAAAAAACAAACTTCGAAACCTAACTTTTTATCTATTTACATACGCAAACACAAGTCAACAGTGCACATATTATTTTAAAGTTTTAAAAATAATCCTTATTTTGCTTCAGTTATATGTGGAACATTAAAAGAATTTACTAATTATCGTTTATTCATTAGTTATTTATAATAATTGCAGAAAAATAGACATGCAAGCTTCAACATCCTCTGGTATTGGGGGCGTCCACCCCCATACCCATTTGATGAATCAATTCAAAAGTTACGTTACTACATTAGGCGATCCGAATACTAAAGATGTCCTTAAACTGAAAGCTACTCAAGAATTGAGTAAACATTTTGAGGTGAGTTTCAAAATGCACCGACTGCTAGGGACTGGAGTTAGCAATTTTGTTGTTTCAGATTATTCTCAATTCCGCTTTGTATCCGGATTTTCTCGATCATTCGATCAACATTTTTTTGAAAATATTAGGAGAAGGTTATCCTCTATTTGTTGCAGAATATAATCTTCAACAGGTATTAATGCAATTGTTTAAAATAAATAGGGAACATTTCAATCATTGATATTTTACAGGTGAGGAAATTAATTTTGGAAATGTTGTACAGATTACCGATAAATGAAACTCTAAGACCTTACGTTAAACAAATACTATTGCTTATGTTAAAACTATTAGAAATTGATAACGAAGCTAATGTTTTGGTATGCCTTAAAATCATTATTGAGTTATATAAGCAGTACAAGCCGCCCTTTAGCTCTGAGGTAAGTTTTTGATTTTTTAATATGGATCAAGTTAAACGTTCATCTATTTGCAGATTCAAAAATTCCTGCAATTTGTAAAATCAATTTATTCAAATTTACCAAACCATTTGAATAAAATATTCGAACCTAAACCACCAATTAAAGTTAAAGAACTTGCCGAGGTAAACATCGAGGAACTTCTTAAAGAGACTTTTACAATGACTGTTATTCAGACGGAAGCTAGAAATGAGGATGGCACTTTAATTGCGGTAAATTTTTGCTCTCTTTTTCATTTAAAGTTCCTATTAATACGCTTATTCATTTCCAGTACTACGTAATTCCGAAAGCTGTGCTCTCCCTAAAAGTCCTCCAGGAATTGCCGATTATCGTCGTTTTAATGTACCAGTTGTACAAACAAAGCGTCCATCAAGATGTTAGCGACTTTATTCCTTTGATAATGACAACCATCACATTGCAGCCTACTTTAAAACAGAGGCAAGCGGAGTCATTCAACAAAGAAATTTTCGTTGATTTCATGGGAGCCCAAATCAAAACGCTCTCGTTTTTGGCATACATTATCAAAATTTATCAGGACGTTGTGCAAAATCATTCTGCAATGATGGTGCAAGGCATGCTAGGTTTGCTAACATTGTGCCCGATGGAAGTTGCTCATCTTAGAAGAGAGCTACTAATAGCTGCGAGACACATTTTAGCCACAGAGTTAAGGAACAGTGAGTATATATGTGCATATTTATTACCGGTTGATTGTATTACCTTAGATTGTATTGGCTTAGTAATAAATATTTTCGTTCCCTTTTTCTAGAATTTGTGCCTCATATGGAGAAGCTTTTCGATGAAGATGTACTGTTGGGAAGAGGTTGGACAACTCACGAATCTCTGAGACCACTGGCTTACTCTACTCTAGCCGATTTAGTCCATCACGTTAGGCACCAGTTACCGCTGGCGGATTTGAAAAGAGCCGTTCACTTGTACAGCAAAAATGTTCACGATGATAGCTTAGCCACAACGTATGTAGTTATTTTGGTAATAGCGGTAATTATACCAGTATATTGTCATTTTTAGTATCCAAACAATGTCTTGTAAGCTCCTCCTCAACTTAGTGGAATGTATAAGGACCAGATCAGAAGTTGAAAACAGCAATGAGGGCCGGGAATTATTAATGAGAATGTTGGAAGTGTTTGTATTGAAATTTAAAACGATAGCAAAGATTCAATTGCCTATTCTTATTAATAAATGGTAAGTTTGCTTTAGTGCAAATTGTATCAAATATAATAACTTTATTAAAAGCAATATCCACTGTTACTTTACACATTTGTATGTATGTGGAAAATTGGGACTAAAAATGAAATATGTTATCTTTTGCAGCGAACAACGTAAACAGGAATCTCAAACCACCCAGCAAACCCAAATCCAGTCCCAAACTGGTCAAGATAAACCGGATAGCAAGCCGAATCCGGCCGAGCTTTTGGAAACCGTTCTGGCCAACGTGCAAGGCCCCCAACAGAAAGAAGAAAAGTCGAAGTTCGGCTTTCCCCAGAATAACAATTACAACGTGGCGGATTATAGAAGTTTGGTAAAGACCTTGGTGTACGGCGTTCGTACGATAATAACTTGGGGCTGCTTCGCTTGCAAGAACGGCTCCGGGCAAACGACTTTACCTGCCAAGCATTTCGCTCCGCATGAAACATTGGTATTAATTCGACTCGTTAAATGGGCTTTGCAAGCTTTAGATATTTACACTTTGAGCGTTGGTCCGCAGCCGGCCGGCATGCCTCAAAGAATGAATCAACAAAATGTTCGAAGTAAGGACGAGAAAGAAGTATTGGAACATTTCAGTGGAGTCGTAAGTTCGTTTTCTACATACATTTTTATAATTATTATTAAATAAAATTCTTGCTTTGTTAGGGGAATTGAGTATTTACAATTTCTTTAACGCAGAATTTCAGGTATTAACTTGTATGTATTTGTAGTTTTCGATGATGAATTCGCAAACCTTCCACGAGATCTTCTCAACTACAATAGAATATTTGGTAAAGAGAGTTAACAAAAACCCCACTTTGCAAACGGTGCCCAATACTCTTTTGGCCAATCCGACAACGAGTCCAATATTCGCCACTGTACTAGTGGAGTATTTGTTGGAGAGAATGGAAGAAATGGGCTCGAATATCGAAAGAAGCAACCTTTACTTAAGGCTCTTTAAATTAGTGTTTGGGAGCGTTTCTTTGTTTCCACAAGAAAACGAAAATATGCTGAGACCTCATTTACATCAGATTGTTAACAGGTATGTACGAGCTCATTGTGCAAATGATTGAGTTTATGCATTTATCTTTGTAGAATTACTTTAACCATTAAATGAATCTATTAATACATATTATTTAAATGCTTTGTTCAAGTTATTGTCAATTTTAATTTGAACCCATTACACATTTTTCTATTTATAGATCCATGGAGTTAGCAATGAGTGCTGTGGAACCCTACAATTACTTTCTTCTATTGAGAGCTTTGTTCAGATCAATAGGAGGTGGAAGTCACGATTTGCTGTATCAAGAATTTCTACCCCTTCTGCCGAATTTATTGGAAGGTAAGTAATACTTTTAATACCAACTCAATGCTTTGCGATCTGGAAAGAATTTTAATATCTCATATGAAATTACATTTTTAGGTTTAAATAGGCTACAAAGCGGATTGCATAAGCAACATATGAAAGATTTATTTGTCGAATTATGCTTAACTGTACCCGTAAGATTAAGTTCTTTGCTACCATATTTACCCATGTTAATGGATCCTTTAGTATCCGCTTTAAATGGTTCTCATGTATTAATTAGTCAGGTATGTTTTATTAGTTAAATAGTTTGTTCATATTTAACACTCTTGCCGTTTAACTTTAGGGATTAAGAACATTAGAACTTTGTGTCGACAATTTACAACATGATTTCTTGTATGAGCACATTCAACCTGTGAGAGCTGAATTGATGCAGGCTTTGTGGAGAACGTTAAGAAATAACGATCAGGTTGCGCAGGTGGCCTTTAAGTGAGTAATATTAAAATTGTATCTCTATGATTTAATTATTAATGTAAACTTCAGGGTGCTTGGGAAATTCGGTGGTGGCAACCGAAAAATGATGATCGAGCCTCAAAAACTTGAATACGTTTCGACCGAATTTGATCCACCTTCAATATTAGCTAAATTCAATGACCAAGAGCAAGAAATAGAATTTCCAGTTTCAAAAGTAAGTTATTTCGACATAATGTTACAGACATTGTACATTGCAGAGAAATTCAGTATTACTGTTGATTTTTCTTTGCAGGTTATTGAAACGGCATTTAACGCTCTCAAGCAAAGCAGTACGGATCCATTTTACAGGAAGCAAGCGTGGGAGGTGATTAACTGTTACTTAACAGCTTCCAGAAGTCTGGACGACGACGAAAATATTCTCATCAATTTGTTCTTGCATCCGAGTTTCCACGATCCGGCAACTATACCCAGCATCAAAGGTTCCACGTATAAATCAGTTTACAAAGAGGCCAGAGAAACGCATCAGACAGCGTTAATAGGTTACTAAATAACAAATCAAACAACAAATTAGGCTGTGGTCTTTACGTTACGTATTTTTAGGTATGTTCGTTGGTGCAGCTATAAAAGAATTAAGAGAAATTGTTATACGCCCCTTGGTTTCATTGGTGCGTCATTATACTATGGTCGCAGTGGCTCAACAGTCTGGCGAATTTGCCAATTGCCCAGAGTAAGTAAACACAAACTTAGTTGTCTTAATTCGCTTTTAAAAAGCTATTGCAATTATAGCGATTTTTCCACAATAACTATTGTTTAATACACTTTTTTGATTTTAACAGACCAAATAAACAAATTACCTTGGACCCCTTAGTACTGGTAGACGCTTTAGCGATTATAATGGGACACGAGGAACGAGAATTGTGCAAACCGGGACATTTAGGACTTGTTTTGATAGTGGATACCGCGTCCACCCTTCTCGGCAGCAAGGAAATGGTAACTGTTACAACAAATTATTTCTTACAAAAATACTAACGCATAGAGACATATTCTAGGCTTGCCGGCTACCTTTGATCGAGTATTTATCCGAAAAAATGTGCGCCCTCTGTTACGAGCGAGCCTGGTACGCCAAGCTCGGCGGTTGCATAGCGATAAAGTTCATGTTCGAACGCTGCGCCCTGAAATGGATATACGAGCATATGTTGATGTTTTTGAAAGCGTTGCTGTTTGTGATGATGGACCTTACAGGAGAAGTGTCTAGCGGCGCTCTAGATATGGCCAAAGACAATCTTCAGAAGATGCTAATAGTATGCGTTACACCTCCCCCGGACGGCGATCAGGCGACCGAAGCTTTGCAAGCGGAAGCTTTGAAGAATGTAACACACGAGTTGGTTAGACAAGTGACCAGCCCTCATACGATGGTTAGGAATCAAGTAAGTAGCTGTACGGTGAATTTTATTCTCGTAATTTAGCATTAATAATATTCTAGTCTATGGCTTCTTTGAGACTTCTGGCCGAAAAGCAAAATAAGACCGTAACTGCGGTTATGGAACCGTTTAAAAAGGTTCTGGAAAATATGGTACCTCCAACGAAGCATCTTCTTAAACATCAACCAGCAATCGCCCAAATTGGTCTCATGGATGGAAATATGTTTTGTACAACTTTAACACCTAGACTTTTCACTATAGGTTTGTTGAATACTACACATACACTAGGAATCTGAAATCATTTTTTATAGAAGAATATTAATATTTATTAAATTTCAGACATGAAAGAAAAAGAACACAGCCAATTCATTGAGGATCTTCTGACGTTGTGCAATTCGGAGGATAGCAAACTAAACACATTTTCGTGTTACAAATCGATCACGAATTTCATTCCTTTAAGGACGAGTGCTCTGAGAGTTTTGGCTGCCTGCTATTACTTGGAAGAGGTTAGAGATAAAATTTTCCAAGTTCTGTACGATACGTTGGAAAAACCAAACGCGGAACTTCAAGAAACGGCTTTCGAATGCATGAAAAAGTTTATTGCCGGATATCCAGTCGAAAATAAGTTGGTACATCAGACTGTTAGGCCTTTATTGAGGACCCTGTATGATTTTAAAAATACCTCGCTGAACGGGTTCAAAATGCTGTCGTATTTAACGCAACTGTTCCCCAACGTTTTCAATGAACAATTGCTTGAATTTCTTAAGAAAATAATAGAAAACTTGAAGGAGAACTTCAAGAATACTCAAGGTATGTTGAATTAAAAATAAGGCAGTGGTGAAAAATGAAAACTGTTTTTATTTTATTTTTAAGGTACTGGGGTGTCCAAAAAAAGCGACGACGAGCAGAAAATCGTTACAATTATCAGCATTTTTCATCAAACTCCCGCCGCCTCGTCGAAATTCATAACGCATTTGTGCCAGTTGGTTCTGGAAACAGAGCAAGTAATGGGCATCGAGGCCAGCAGTCCGTTTAGGGAGGTTTTGATGAAATTCCTCTTGCGATACCCCGACGAAACGCTGCTGGTATTTTTAAGCGACAAATACATCAAAGACCAGCAATTCAGCAGATACTTGGAGTATTTGATCAAGCACAAGGACGGAAAGTTGTTTAGAGATTTCATTCAAAACAATATGACGAAACGCATCATAGCTATGATGCTTTCGAATTACGTTAATTTGAATTTGGAAGTGCAGGAGAAGAACGAACTGCAGTACCAGGCGATAAGAATCGTTTCGTTGCTGATAAAATTCGACGATCAATGGCTGTCGACTCAAACTGAATTGGTCGATTCGCTGAAGCGAATCTGGTGCGACGATTCGTACCAAGAAAGGCACAAAAATTTGGAGCAACTCGAGTACACCCATTGGAAAGAACCGAAACTGGTCGTGAAAATTTTGCTGCACTATTTCTGCCGTCATCCCAACGCCAACATCGATCTCCTGTTCCAATTGCTAAGGGCCACCGTCGATCGGTTCCTGCCCAACTTCCAATTTCTCAGAGACTTCCTCGAAAACACCGTCGCTCAGAATTACACCGTCGAATGGAAGAGATCCGCATTTTTCAGATTCGTCGAGCTGTTTCCGACGAATGAAATGTCGCAGGTTAGTCGCCTTCGCGGTCAAAGAGATTAGGTTAAATCTTAAACAACTTTGTATTTTCAGGAATTGAAAGCGAAGGTGCTCCAGTTGATTATCATACCTTGTTTCGCCGTCAGCTTCGAAAGGGGCGAAACCAACAAACTCGTAGGCGGGCCCCCGACGCCTTATCAGGACAGCAGCGATAACGTTGTGTCTGTGTTCATAAACAAAGTAAGATTTCCTCAGTTTGGATTTCCTAAGAAATGTTGCTTTGATGCATTTCCGCTTGATGATCAATATTTTTAGCTAATCGATCCGGACAATCCGTTCCCATCGGAGGATTGCGTACGAATCTCGCTACTCCAATTTTCGTGTTTGCTCGTCGAGCAGGCGAGCCCTCACATTCACGATCACGACGCCAGCAACAAGGCTCAGGGCTTCAAATTGAGACGATTGATGACTTTCGCTTGGCCGTGCTTGCTGGTGGAGAATTGCATAGATCCCGCTACAAGATACCACGGGCACTTGCTTCTCTCCCACATAATTGACAAGTTTGCAATCCATCGAAAGATCATTCTGCAAGGTAAGTACATACAGTTCATTATACAGTTTCATTATATTATCTTCTCTTTGTAGTTTTTCACAGTTTATTGAAAGCTCATGCTGTCGAAGCGAGGAGCGTGGTGCGCCAGGCATTGGAGATTCTCACTCCTTCGATGCCTTTAAGAATGGAGGAAGGCAGTACGATGCTCACGCATTGGACTAAGAAAATAATAGTGGACGAGGGTCATTCTGTGCAACAATTGTTCCACATCCTACAATTGGTTGTCAAGCATTACAAAGTAAGATTACGATGAGATTTAAAGATAGAATAATGTCGTTACAAAAATTTTAGGTCTACTATCCTGTAAGACATCATTTGGTGCAGCATATGGTTAGTTCTATCCAAAGGCTAGGCTTTAGTCCTACGGCTACTCTAGAACATCGAAAACTGGCTGTCGAATTGGCCGAGGTTATTATTAAATGGGAAATTTACGGAATCAAAGAAGACACTGAGACGCCCGAGGTTAATATTACTTCTGTTTGTCCTCCTCTTTTTGCAATAGCTTCTCCATAAATTGGGGTAACGATACTTAACGTGTGTTTTAGTCAACGGAAAATGTTTCGACAAAAAGATTTTCTACAGAAGAAAACGGCGATAGCAGTAGGAAGAAATTAGCTGTAGCAGGACCATCGGGTCCCGTAGCGTCTGTAAAAGCGGATTCTAATGTAAACAAACCGATAGACAGAGCACATACGGATAATGTGCTTAACTTTTTACTGAGGCTCGCCTGCCAGGTAATAATTTTTGAAACAATTTTAAGACGCCAGGTGAATATTCATGTTGTATAACTTTTAGGTTAACGAGCCGACTTCCACGAATCCCGTGAATCCGGCAACGAATAGTCCGGGCGAGGTGCTGTCTAGACGTTGCGTTATTTTATTGAAAACCGCCCTGAGGCCGGATATTTGGCCGCAGCCTGTAGATTTGAAGCTAGCGTTTTTCGATAAAATTTTAATCACCATAGAAGCTCCGAATCCTAATATCTCAAACATTTGCACAGCCTTGGAACTTCTCACCTATATTTTAACGGTTTTCGAAAAGGAGCAAATCTTAAGTAAGCTATTTTGTACTAACTGTTTACATAATTGAGGAGTTTGAACACATTTTAAATGGTCATAAAGTTTATTTAAGTAGGGCTAAAAATTCCTCATTATTTTATAATATTCCAGTACAAATCTCTGGTTTATTGCAATTTTTTGTTTTTAGTGAGTTTCAAACATCTGCAAAAGGGAATCGGCGCTTGCATAACTTCAAACAATAGCAAAATAATAAAATTAGTCCACAATTTACTGACCAAATTGTTCACTCTATTTCCAATGGAAAGAACTACCACAAACTTAAGCTGCAAATACGAAGAGCTGGATGTTCTCTATGCTACGGTCGGTAAAGCCATTTTAGATGGCCTGAGCAGCTACGAGAAAAAAGAGAATCCTTCCAGTCTATTCGGTACGGTTATGATTTTAAAAGCCGTTTGTGCGAATAATCAATCGTACATTGATCGCCTTGCGACACCGTTTATGAGGGTTCTACACCGCCTGGCTAAAGAACACTTACAGCATTCCAGCGATAACACCGCCTTGACCAGCGAATTGCTAATACTCAGTTTGGATTTGATTAAAACTAGAGTTGTCGTATTAGGCGTAGAAATGCGAAAGACGTTCATCGGGGCAATTCTGGTGGGATTGATAGAGAAGACCCAGGATATCAAAGTTATGAAGGCCATTACTAGGGTATGTTTTCGCTTAAAATTTCCTAGTATTTTATACATCAATAACGATAATAGCACTTATCACTGTATTAATTATAGATGCTGGAAGAGTGGATGAAATGCAAAAACGTAGTAACGTTGAATCAAGCGCCGAGTTTAAGAGAAAAATCGATTTTGCTAGTTAAAATGATGCAGTACGTCGAGAAACGCTTTCAAGACGATAACGATTTGAACGCCCAATTTTTAGAACTTGTCCTCTATGTATACACGTAAGTGTAGTCTTTCATCTTTACATGTTAGTCGATAAAAAGTTTGAATTATTTTCAGAGATAAGCAGCTCAAAACGACGGAACTCACATCTAAACTAGAGCCGGCATTTTTAGCGGGGCTAAGGTGCACTCAGCCGCACATTCGAGCAAAGTTTTTCAAAGTCTTCGACGAATCGATGCGTCGAAGGCTCCACGATCGATTGCTTTATATCGTTTGTTCCCAAAACTGGGACGCCATTGGCCCTCACTATTGGATTAAACAGTGCATAGAGCTCCTACTCGTCACCGCTCTACCAGGTAGCGTACTTAAAAGCTTAGATTTTTAACGCGGAAATATACTTTGTATAATACGCAGGTGATGGTATTAAAATGTCTCACGAGAGCAGCATACTACCGGCCATAACGTCAGTTATACCCGACAAACAGAAACGGGAAGAGTTCAGCCGTCGACAGATTCAAAATCCAGTGTTCGATTCGTCCGAGGTGAAAGAAGAAGTTCTGGACGTCGATATAAGTAACATCGATTCGAATCCGCTGGTGAAGGAGAAGCCAGTAATAAGGGAAGAAACCATTGAAATGCTGAAAAAGCATTATGAATCCACGAAGGTTGCTAAAAGTATTACCACGGACAGATTTCTCTTGGCCACAGCACAGTTATGCCACATGGATACATCGTTAGCGGAGCATGTTTGGCTATCTCTGTTTCCTAAACTTTGGAGCATATTAGAACCGGATCAAAGAACCGTGAGTTAAAAACCAATCATGAAACTTATTCCATTCATTTTCATAATATTTTATTAGATTTTGGCGCAAGAAATACTACCGTTTATTACCTCCGGATCTCACATCGTTCAAAAAGACTGCCACCCCAGCGCTGTAAATACATTTGTCGAGGCATTATGTCGCTGCTCCACTCCCTTACAAATCGTTCCGTGAGTTTTTAGTTTCGTACTTACCACGACTGTTGTTACTAACCTTATTTTTCCAGACCTCTCATGACGTACTTAGGCAAATCGCACAACCTATGGCACCGAATGGCGTTAGGCTTGGAACAAATGGCATTCGAGCCTAACACTTTAACGAAAACAACGAGCTCCGCTAGTTACGAAGTCGAGGGGGAGCCTTCGAAAACGGTAACTAATCTAACAACGCGCCTGCTGATCAATTGTAAATACGTTTCGCAATTTTTAAGGACCTGCTCGACTGCTTAGGCGAATTGTACCATTTGCTTTGCGAGGAGGACTGTTGGGCTGTTCTCTGGCAAAGGCACGCTCACTACAAAGAGACGAGCATCGCCATCGCCTACGAACAACACGGCTTCTTCGAACAGGCTCAAGGGGCCTACGAGGCTGCTATGGCGAAACACAAGGCGGACAACAACTTAGGTCCCATACCAGCTCACACCCAAAGAGAAATTTTGTTATGGAAGGATCATTGGATCAGGTAAAGCATTGCGTTTGTTTAACAGTAATTGGACTGGATATATTTTCTTGTTTACTTAATGTTAGATGCGCTAAAGAGCTAAACCAATGGGACATACTTATGGAATACGCTAAAACCGGCTGTTACGATCCATACCTGTTGCTAGAATGCGCGTGGAGAATATCAGATTGGGATACCATGAAGGAGGCGCTTCAAAATGTGGAATATACTTGTCCGAAGGAACTGGGATGGAAAATAACCATGTACGGTGGATACTTGTTGATTTGCCAGCCCGAGGAGAGCAAACCCCTCAAGATTATTGAGAGATACGTGGAAAGCGCCAGCGCATTGTGCCTAAACGAATGGAGAAGACTACCTCACATCGTTAGTCACATTCATTTGCCTTACCTTCAAGCCGCTCAACAGGTAACATTAACAACGAGAATACCTACTTATATTTGTATTTATGTGTATCGTTTTGTTATGCAGATTATGGAATTGCAAGAGGCTTATCAAATACACAAAGGACTATTGCAAGGCCACCAAAATTCCTTGCACGACATGAAAGCAATCGTGAAGACGTGGCGTAACAGGTTACCCGTCATAGCCGACGACCTCGTCCATTGGAACGACATCTTTACTTGGAGACAGCATCATTATCAAGTCATCGTCAATCATTACGAGACCAACAGGGACACCGCTACTACGCATTCGATGCTTGGAGTTCACGCCTCGGTCCAGGTAATTTTTCGACGATTTTAAACGAGTTGTTTCACACCTTTGTATTTACAGTCGAGCATCCACTTCGGTAAAATAGCCAGGAAGCACAAATTGATAAACGTGTGCTTGGAATCGCTGAACAAAATCTACAGGATATCCAGCGTACTGGTGAACGATTGCTTCCACAAAGTGAAGCAGCAAGTTAAGTGCTACCTTCAGAACTCGGCGGTAAATAAGAACGAGATCAACGACGGTTTGGAGGTGTTGAGTCGCACGAGAATGGAGTATTTCACGAAGGAAATGGTGGCGGAATTCTACGCTTTGAACGGTTTACTATTCCAACTAAGCAGTGAGTACAATCGAATGCAATATCTATACTAATGTACTCGATTCAATTCATTTAAAGACTTCTTGGACAAGAGAAGCCCCCTTAAGGTGGTAATTTGTTGAAATTTAATATTTGCAGATAAATCCGACGAGGCGAATAAGATGTTTTCGGCCGCCGTTCAGAAGCACGACGCTTCCATCAAAGGATGGGCCTTGTACGGCGATTATTTGGAACAGATTTTCACGCGAGAAAGGCAAATAAACTTGGGCGTCAACGCTATGGCTTGTTTGTTGCACGCGTGCCGACACCAAAACGAGGCGAAGGCGAGGAAATATTTGGCGAAAGTGCTTTGGCTGTTGAGTTACGACGATCAGAATTCGAGGTACGCCAAATTTTTTCTTTACGAACCCCTAACTTTGCTTCAACAACAGTTATTTTTTACTATTCTTAATTACAGTTTAAGAAAGGCGTTGGATAAATATTCAGTAGGCGTTCCTCCTATTCTTTGGTTGCCTTGGACACCGCAATTGCTTAATTGCCTGGTACAGTACGAAGATAACATTATACTGAACTTGCTCTGTCAGGTAAACTCACGGGTAAATTAATATAAATATTTAATCGCTAAATTTCGATTCGTTTCCAGGTTGGTAGAATGTTTCCACAAGCGGTTTATTTCCCAACTCGTACCTTATATCTCACTTTACGCGCAGCCGTCGCAAGAAAAACCAATAGCGAACAAGTGAGTACATTACAAAAAAATATATGTAACAGTTGTAAATGAGAATTAACGTTTGCAGAAGCAACAGCAATCCCAGGAGTCGCAAAATACTGAAGGTGGAAATCAGTCAAACAGCTTGTCGAACTCGTCGGAAGGAAGCGCCAGCGCTACCGCCAACGTACCAACGGAAGAATTCATATTTAAGGCCACGCCGGAGATGATTAAGTGCATGAAGATTATGAAAATGCAGAGAGATCTTCACACTACAGTGTCGTCGAGCTTGGAAGGCATAGCCGAACAAATGGAATTGTTCAAAGAGAATTGGTATAGTTGGGTAAATCTGGTTAAGTCCTACTTTTCTATTTATTTATTAATTTTAGGTACGAGCAAGTCGTAAGGCAACTGCGCCAAGGACTAACGAAGTGCTACGCGATAGCCTTCGAGAACAGGGAGGCCGTCAACGAAGCCGAGATAACTCCTCACATACTGAACTTCGTGAAGAAATTAACCTCGACGTTCGGCACCAGCACCGAAAGCGCTGCGACGGATTCGTGCAAATATTCTTCGACGAACGCCTCGAATTCGACGGCCGCCGACAATTTGACGCGAAGAATCGAAGACAAACCCGGCCAGGATTCCGTTTTTCTCGCCACCAAAGAGGAGTTTACGAAGGAATTTTCGCAATCCAATTCCATGAAACTTCAGTCGTTGATTTCCAAATTGAAGAAATGGATTAAAATATTGGATAGCAGATCTAAAATGCTATTACAGTAAGTAATTCTAATTTACTATGCACAGTGCCACGAGTTTAAACTAACTCTGTATTGAAAAGTATGCATGAGAGTTGCAACTCGTTATTGTACATACATTCCATTTTACTCAAAATGGCTGTACATCTTTCTATTGATTTAGTAACGCATCATTTTTTATAGATCGAGCTTGATCGAAGAGACGTGCCGTTTCCTGTCGAATTTCACATTGCAAACGGCCGAAGTCGAGCTGCCCGGCGAATTTCTGATTCCGAAGCACAATCACTACTTCGTACGGATAGCCAGATTCATGCCGAGGGTTGACGTGGTGCAGAAGCACAACACGGTGGCCAGAAGGTTATACATAAGAGGCCACAACGGCAAAATCTATCCCTATCTCGTCGTCAACGATTCAGGCGTGGCGGACGCCAGGCGTGAGGAAAGGGTTTTGCAGTTGATGAGGATGTTGAATTTGTATTTGGGGAAACAGAAGGTGAAGCCTTACAATATTGAATGGTATTTTAATCTTTTCATTGTGTTTTATTTTTTGTTCTTCAGGAAACGGCGAGGCGATTTTTGCATTATACTGTGCCAAAGGTTGTGTCATTGTCACAGCAAATTCGGCTCGTTGAGGATAATCCCGCCTCTTTGTCTCTGTTGGATATTTTCAAGAAGAGTTGTTCGAAATTAGGTAATGATTACGTTCATATCGGTATAAATACAGATATGTAATTTAGTCCCTAATGGGTATAGACTTGATTCAAACTTTAACTATAAAGAAATTAGGTTTAGTAAAACCCTAATTTCTACTAAAGACCTAATAACGTGTTTATTTAAAGGTATCGAGCATGACGATCCGATTCAGTATTATTACGACCGATTGGGTAACATCCAAAGCAAGGGTATAAAAGCCAGTCATCAAGTATACAGGGACATTTTGAAACAAAACAAAGTTCCGAGGAATATACTGAAGCAATGGGCGATTCAAACGTTCCCGTCTGCAACGGATTATTGGCAATTTAGAAAAATGGTAATAATGGAGTTTATTGGTAACTTAGAAATCGTTAATCGTCGTTCTTTATTTCCAGTTTACGTTACAATTAGCGTTAGCTTGTTTCGCTGAGTATGTGTTCCATTTGACGAGATTGAATCCAGATATGATGTATTTGCATCAAGATTCAGGTTTGATGAACGTGGCGTATTTCAAATTCGACGTGGACGACAGTACAGGTAATATTTTATTACGAATTTACATTTCCCCATTGTAATGTGAGAATTTTTTAGGTGAACTTGATACAACTCGTCCTGTACCGTTCCGATTGACACCGAATATCATTGAATATTTATCGACTATCGGCGTTAGCGGGCCTTTAACAACTTCGATGATAGCCACTTCCCGTTGTTTTATTTATCCTAACTTTAAGGTAACGTTATTAATACCATTAAAAATCGAGTAAGGGTTTGGTTTACGAATTTGGAAAACTTTCAGATATTATCTATACTTAAACCTATTATAAGAGACGAAATGATGTTGTCGAGGGCTAAAAAGTCGGAAGATTTGAACCAAGAGAAAATGAGCGACGCTGCTGAAAAGATTATTAGTATGGTAAATAAAGCTATAACATCGATTTCGAATCGACTTACAAGTTTGGCGCATTTTGAGGGTACAGAGAGCAAGGTACGTTAAAAGCTTGATTATTTGTTCACAGTAACTTAACATGGAACATATTTTTTAACTGTGTACATTATTGTTTCAGGTTGCAACTTTGGTTGCTGCAGCAAATAGCCAGGATAATCTCTGTCGTATGGATCCTACGTGGCATCCGTGGCTTTAAGTTATTTTTGTATTCTTTCAATAAAACATAGGTTTATAATTTTTTTAATTGGGTTTTTTTGATTTTCGTAAAAGAAATTCTCGGATAAATTTTGTGCTTTGTATTGAAATAAACGAAAATATCTCTCTTTTAGATATAATAATTTAATTCACTCGCATCTTCATAGTTAGTCTTCAGTAGTACATATATCCTTTCCAGGTAAGGAATAACTATTATATTAACATGACATCAGTGATTTTCAAATGGTATATAAACCATTGCGATTCGTATTCTTAGCTCGAGAACTATTACTGTCTCATGGTATAGTTTTTAAAGAGATTTAAAAAAAATAAATGACAATATTAGATCTATTTAAACAAAAACATTATAACTATATCTAATATCACACTTGTAATGGCAATACAGCTGTAATAGAAAAATATTAAATATAAAAAATGTCGAAAAATACAATTTACAATTTCAGTTTGTCTAATAAAAGCAATTATTAATAGAACGCCATTAGCATTCGCTATTTTTACTCTTCTGCGATATGGTGTTCAACAAATGTTCGAGTAATTTTTGATTGGCTTCAATTATAGTTTTCAGTTGCCTGACTTCTTTGCTTAAATGCTCAATCTGTTCGGAGTTCTTTTCGATTTTACTATATAACAGCGGTAAAGCGGTGTTGCAGTCTACGATATCAGAATTTTGATCTAAGTTATTGTTTAATAGTTTTTTGGAATAAGTCATTCCACCGGTGGATTGCGATGATATGGTGTTCCCGTAATTTTTGCGCTGCTTAGCGATTTCGTGCGCCGCTTTCAATATATCCTTAGGCAAACGCTTTTCTCTAGGATTTAACGGCTTCACGTTCAGCACTACTCGGTAAGCCTTGGGCGAAACTAAAGCTGTGTAATGTAACAAATTTAAAAAATATTGCGGAAGATAACCATTGAACAGCGCCAATTCAATGTAAGATATCAATTTCGTTTGCCTCACTAGCTTAGACAAACCAGCGGTCTTCTGCAATCCCTGGATATCGTGAACAGCTATACCTACCAATAGATTCATTAAAATTACCGTTACGAATAATAAAAACAGAATGTACGTCACTTGAGCGCTGACTTCCAACAGGAAGGGCGGATCCTCCGGATCGTCGTCGACTAAAAGATCTAAGCTCAGTTCACCGGTCATCATCACCATTACGGTTATCAAGCCGATGAAAGGATTTGCGAACGTCGACGAATCCGGAAACATAACACAAAACGTTATTGTAAAACCGATAAGTAAACACGAATAAGCTAAAAGGAGCTTCGCGAATTCTCCTTGTACTCTCGTATACATGGCTACGTACGACCCGAACACGGGGAGCTGCCCGATCATCAGCATCAAATTCGTCCAGCCGAACAGCACCGCAAAGGCTCCGACGTGATTTTGCCACGTGTACGTTCTCCCAGTGTATATAAACGATATTACAAATACGCTTACGATGACCGTCCATTCTATAATGTTCTCTGGATGAGAAAGGTACTGTTTAACCGAGGGATACCCCGCTATGCCGTACACCTTCCTGAGGATTTCGCAGCAAGTTATCCCTACTAGCACGAACCATTGCATTTCGATCACGAAAGGATTGTTCCTCAGCATGTGCCCCATCATGGACTTCTTCTCGCACAGCTCGATCACGTTCTGCGGTTGAGTATCGTTCATGTTTTTGCCGTGATTGTAGCAATTGTGGGCCAACGCAGTCAGCACGTACAGCGACAAGCTCAGCACGAATATGAAGCAGAACAGCATCCGCGCTATGTAGTACTTCCTGATCTTCTCCCATTTCAAGTAGAGGAACGCCGAGCACAGCGGATGCAGCAGGATCTCCTTCTGGCCTTCGTCGACGAACGTGTTCAGGAAGCTGATCTCCCGCGGATGGCAGTACTGGAGGATTCCTCTGAAATCCAGCCGCAGCTCGACCTCTCTGTTCGACGACTCCGGGTGGTGGTGCATCGTTATAGCCGAGTCCAGCTTCTGCGTGACCATCGTCAGCGAGGCGGGGGTCTTCCTGGTGATGATCCCCAACGCGGTCACGCCTAACTTGGACTTGGCCGTAACGTCGGCGCCGTGGTAGAGCAGCACCTCCACGCATTGGGACAGCTCGTTCAAAGCGGCTATGTGCAACGGCGTGTAGCCGTACTGGTCTTTGGCGTTGATATCGGCGCCGTAGCTGATCAGGATCTCGATGATGTCGTACGAACGGGCCGTTTTGCCCACGGCGCAGTGCAGCGCCGTCCTCTTGTCGCAGTCGCCCACCTTCGGATTGGCGTTGGCTTTCCTGAGCAGCAGCTCCACGCAATCGTAGGCCTGGGCGCGCGCCGCCAGGTGCAGCGGCGACTGGCCCCGCTGGTTCCTCACGTTGGCGTCGGCCCCGCTGTCCAGCAGAATTTCTATGCACTCGATGTACCCGCCCTCGGCGGCCAAATGCAGCGGCGTCTGCTCCTTCTCCTTAGTCCTCGTGTTCACGTTGAAGGTTTTGGGCTCGAGCAGGATGCGCAGGCATTGGGGGTGCCCCAGGTCGGCGGCCAGGTGAATGGGCGATACGCCGGAGGTCTCCATTTGCGCCACGTCCGCTCCTTCTTGGGTGAACAGCTTGACGCAGGCGATGGCGTTGGCTCGCACGGCGCAATGCAGGACGCTCTCGTGGCAGTTGTGCGGGCTGTTGGTGGGTATTTGCAGCTTGGCGTTGTTGTCGAGGAGGATGGTGGCCGTGTCGGGGCTGTCGCCGAACGCCGCGCAATGCAGGGGGGCGTAGCATTTGAACAGAGCGTTCACGTCGCACCCTTTCGCTATGAGATAATTGGTGCCTTGCGTGCACCCGCTGAAGGACGTGAGATGCAAGGCCGTCAAGCCTTGGCTGGGCTCGTAGTATTGCAACTGGGCGCCGCGCTTCAGGAGCTCGTCCAGGAGGTCGTGGCGCTTCATGAACGCCGACCACAGGAAGGCGATGTTAACCTCCGCCTTGGAGGCGCCGTGGAAGTGCTCCTTGAGGTTGTCGAGCTGGATCTTCTTGCTTTCGATGTCGTCGAGCAGCTGGTGCCGGCCGGAGGAGAGCTTCATGTGCTCGAGCAGGTTCATTTTGATGGTGTCGTGGCATATCTGGACCGTGAGCTCGGCGCTGGTGGAGAACTCCTCGAAGCTCTCGTAGATGTGGGGCGTGTGGTCGGCGGGCGGCGACGGGCCGCACTCCATGTACTCGAAGTCGTCGGAGGGCAGCTCCTCTTCGAAGATGTTCTCCGGGTCGTCCCTGGCCTTCTTCCATCGGGATATCGTGCTGGACGTGGGCGTCCTGTAGTGCCGGAAGCTGGTCACGTCGGCGTTCACGCTCACCGATCGGCCGAGCTTCTTGGACTTGAGGTTCGAGTTTTCGTAGCCATAGTTGTTCATCCCGAAGGACGTGTGGTTTTCTGATGGAGACACCATTCCACTGAAACAAGATGGGGGTTTTCATTTTCGCTTTTGATTAATTAATTGGACAGGGTGATTTCGAGGTAATCAAAGTGGACGCATCAGATAATTTTGGGTATAAGTGGAAATAATAATAAGAAATTCTCTAATATGAAAAATCATTTCTGTAATAAGTGTAATAACATTACGTGGTGAATCTTAAGTGTAATCGTTTAAACTTAGACCTACGATTTACTGGTTGTTTTGTGGTAACTACCATAGCAAAATTATAAAGTGGATCATTTGTTGATTTTAATCTGACCACATACATATTTTGTTTATAACACATGGCATGACATGCCAGTTGATGGTCCACTTTGGCCTTCTCTATAATTAATGGAAATTATCTTAAACCTGTCGACCTTGTCTATTTCGTTGTTCATGTTATAACACAAAATTTTACATTTTGTAACAGCAACGATTCTTTTCTTTCTCAAACAACCCTTTAATTTCATTTAGCTCAGGTATTTTAATACTCTCTGTCAGTTGCAAGCGTTCATATTAGAACAGTTTTTTTAATAGGTACACAATGCATAATTCATATATATTACATCAAATAAAGGAGATTCAAAGGATAAATTTAAAGAGGAAAAGTATGCGAAAACAAAAAAATTCGAAAAAACATTGTTTACACAATTCATTTAATTGAATGGGAAAACCTTGAAAAACGAATAACTTAATAAATTAATGAAATTCTACGAATGAAAATAAAAACGTCCGGTTTCAAGCATTCCAGCAATTTTGATTTTATTGAGAATTGCAGGATTGAATCAATTATTTATTAAATCGAGCGACACATTTAATAGCGGGATGAAAAGTTACTCATACCACCTCTCTGACCTCTCATATACAAATGACCAATTAATTAATTAAATAAAATTGATGATTATGCACAGTGATTAGACAGAAGCAATTGGAGAATGTGTTAGAATTCTAGTTAATCAAGATATTACGAATTTTTCGACAAACGGAAGTTGGGTGTACCAATTTGTAATTAAACCACTGATATCTCTGAATACAAGGAATGAATTTCAAACGCGTTATTCTTTGAAATTTTTTATTTATAGGTATGCCTAAATAAGCCTTTATGAAAACCGAAATAAAATTAACTGAGGTGGAAATTAATACAAATACATATTTACAATTATTATTCCAATAATTGAAGCGACATACATTTCGCATATTGGGATTTTAGAAAGTGCAGCTTTCAGTTCAATATGCAAAATAGTTGCTTCACCTCGGTAATCAATTTATCTGAATTTCCAAAGAACTATCGTACATATATTGCCGTCTATTCGCAACTTTTTTGCAATAAATTTACGGAATATAAAAGTCGAAACGAGTCATTGGAAGTCAATGAAAGTCATTAAATCAATTGATTATGATAGAAAATACTGGTTAAATTTGCCTTTAGTTAGATAAGTGCGCACCTATTTTTATTGTTTTTTTTAAAAACAGGAACTAGGTATTTTTATTATTTGCCTGTTCTTTTATGAGCTCAGTAGATTGATGCAAATTCAACAATTGATTGTTTATTTTTGTTGATTTTTCGTACTTATTATGTACATTTAAATCAAATCACAATACGTAAAGTATACCAAAACATAATTCAATGGCAAAACTATTAAATTAAATTACTTCTCTCCTTGCACATGGGTCAAATTATTATATTTCTCGAATCCAGCGCTATTGTTTTGAAATCGAATTTAAAAAACCACATGCCTAACATAGGTATAATTAATTTTTTATTAGCTGCAGTCATAATAAAGTTACTTGTTTTTGTTTAATAACATAAATAATAATGGCATAAAATTTCGTAATCACTTGCAAATAATAATAAAATAAATGTTAAATAAAACATGTTTTTTAAATAATATTTGAATAAATTTTGGATGCATAATAATAAAATTTATCCTATATAAGATGGAAATTATTTATTTTTTATGCAAAAGTATTTGTTTCCGGTAAATTTGATGTTTTGGTAGTAACATTATGTACCTATAATAACGCTATAATAACATAATTTCGAATGAATGAACGAGAAATTAATTATCCATATTAAAGAGTTTATTCCACGCTGTATTGACCGTATTAATAATACGGTACGAATATATTTCAATTTTAAAATGAGCAACAATTGCCGATGACGTCGTGTTGTTGTTTTGGAGGGATAATTCGCATTCTGTTCGAACGAATTTCAACGGCATTCCTCGAAATGGTCCCCTTCGAATGGACCGCGCTAAATTTCCTCTACAAACAATTATTCAGAAAAAATTCGTCGCTTACCATCAGAAACACAAAACAGGCGATTATTCTGCAAGCGTGCGTACCCCGTCAAATATCCGAACGCGAAAACACTTTTAATCCGCACCGTTTTACAATTCCCATCATTGTGCAGATAATAGAATGCAATCAATTGGATTAATTTCAGATGTACTTCCGGACGTAACGGTACGATCTCATTGTCGCAGGAACGCTCGCTCTGGCACCGCAGAAACGATGGAAAAAACAGTTACCGGTAAAAATAGAAAAAAAAACGTAACGCTCATCTAAAGATTTCGCGTAGGTCGCCGAGCGAAGTAACTGCGAACAACGCAAATTAGTAAATTGCTGGTAAAGACATTCTCTTTTAAGAGGCTGGCGTGGAGGGGAATTTTCGATTATAACTGTTGGTGCACGTACCGTGTGTGCTCACGAAACGGCCGCGACTGATGGTTTGGTTAGGCCCCGAATTGAAGACATCGAAAGGATGTCGATGGTTTTTCCTCAGCAGGTGGAACCGCCGGCACACGAGTCACCTCGTTGGTGCGGTCAATCGAGTGCGAATCGCGAAATTCGCAGGAGGCAATAGAAGTCCGCTAAAGAGACGGGATCATTCAACTGGTATCTGAGAATATTTGACTGGTCTAAGAGACAAGATGAGACCGCTCAACTGGTCTTATGGATAAGTGATATATGAACTTAGTCATCAATAATTAGGAAATTTGTCTGGGTAGAGCCGAAAATAGCATTCAAATTATCTACATTCTATATACTGATGAAAGGGAGGTTGCTTTTCCAAATGATTTGAGTTCAATGAGTTATTTAATACAAATTCGATTCTTTGATGCATTTTGTTCTTGTACTTCAACACAACAGTTAAAATCTTCTACACCACTAACATATCTTGAAGCCTGAAACCTGAAACCTAGTTTTCCTGAATATGAATGTTTGTCCTAACATTTTATTACTTTTCATTAAATTATTTAATTGTTTTTTAAAATTTGCCAATTGTATTTATGAAAGTTTTATAATATTTAGTACTCATATCACCAGTTCCAACAATTAGCTTGCATTATCGATTGTGTTTCTCTATTTCTGTTGGTATTTTCAACAAATTCGTTGACTTTAGCGCTACTTTTGTTGATATTCGTAACAGTTTTATTACTTTCATTTCTTTTAAATATTTTTGAATATTCAGAGACGTTAATTTAATAAATTTAGAAGATCGCATTTCTGTAAAATACAAGGATGTAAATATCTGTATTAGAAAATTACTATTAGGTATGCAACACTTTTAACACTAAATATATGCACGTTACATTTTATTAAATAACAAAACAAAACTACATTCATACAAATTATCAAGAATTATACTTCTAAAACAAAATATTAGTTTTTAATTTTGATTGCCCATTCAATGAAAATGTTATTTTTCGTTAACAATTATTTTCTGAATAGCAAAGTGATAATAGTAAAATAAATAGAAAGAAGAAATTTTGAAGGGTGCTTGACGTTTTCTTTGATTGACAGTGACAACCTTGTCATTTCATGTTTCATACATTGAAAACATTTTCCCCGGAGTTTCTTTTCTTGCAGAAAATTGCAGCTAATTAATAGTGAAATAAACCTGTTGAAATTTCTATATAAACATAGTTATTAAGGGTAAGTTTTCAATTTTATTATACTTATAAACTCCCTATTTCTTTCTTATATGTGAAATCGATACATTTATTTATCTTTATTTTCTATTTATTTATGTTATGTTAATTTCGAAAATACTTACTTATTCAAATAAAAATCTGCAGATAAAATACTGCTTGATCATGAATAACCTCTTATTGCATTAACCTCATACATAAGAACTCATTTTATGTTCTAACATTGATTTGAAGACATAACATTTGGTTACATTATACTTGTTTAATGCAGGTTTAAAAGGACCAATAAAAATTTCAAAAAGCTATAAATATGAATTTGTAGGAGTTTTTTAATCAAATGAATAAGTAATATCTACATATCTTTATGTAGAATTTTATGGTACCCATAAAAATAAACCTTTATTTTTCTAGAAAAATTGCAATATTTTCAAATCATAACAAATTCATAACAAATACAAAATAGGCATATGAAAGTATGCATATATTTTTAAAAGAAATTTATTTAAAAAAAAGTACATTTAATAAACATTATTATAAATTGATATATTCTAAAACGGACAATATCTATTATCACTAATTGACTTAAAATTATTCTTAAACGAATTTGAACAGTCTTTCAACACCAACAACACGCAGCTAGTAATTGGAAAAAATTAAAAAACCCTACCTAACATAATACCAAAAATTTAAATTTCTATAACAGTACTATACACATTCCAAACGTTTCTTTTTGTTAGTCTCAATGTTAACTTATTAAAAACAAATCTCCAATGGATATAAAATTAGTTAATTTCGGTATAAATATTAATTGGTTTTTATTGAAAGTTTATCTAATAATTTGAAATACATAAAATATAATATAAAAAGTATCCGAGTGATGAAACTCGCTGATCATCAATATTTGCAGTACTAGCAATTTACAAATAAATACTGTTTTAGAAATTTTCACTTCTTAACCTTCGTCATTGGCCAAATACTTCTTGAGATGCATACGTTACGTACAGAAATCCATCAGTGTCTGCATGCTCCCCATAAACTTCTGCCAGCGTAAGGGTTAGGCTCATCATTGATCTGTTGTTTACTAATAGATAGAGGGTTTGATGAGAATTGAGTCGTATTCTATTTCTGTAAGAGCATAAAACAACAATTATTCAAGCTGTGAGTAATTAGGATTGAGGAAAGACTCAAAGTAATGATTGGAAAAGTTCAAAAGAAAGAAAGACTTGCGGTAATCATACGCTGTTTATTCTTTTGAATAAATGTTAATTATTTTGTAAGAAATGGAATAATTACCTTATTATTGTTTGAAATTGAGACATAGTTATCTCTTGAGGCACAAGAAATTTTGCTTTATCAAGATGTGGTAGATGAGTTTCCTTATAAAATCTTTGGACTATTACCTAAAAAAAAAACAATGTTTAAAGGGCTTTTAAATGGATATAAATTAGTTTTTATTTCCTACAATCTTTGTGAATATAAATAAACTGGAATTTATTGAACTCGATATTTTTATGAAATTGCGTACTGTTTATCACTGAACATTTTCTTTATTTTCATTTTTTGTGACGGTTCTTAAGTCAATGAATGAAGGAAAAAGCCACAAGGCTAAAGCTTTTGCTTTTGTAATATTAATACGAAATATTTACTCTTTTGATACACTTATCAAGCTCATCGATTAAATTATTGATTTATTGGTTGTGATCGGCTTGTATCTTTAGGTACTTACTGGTATTTTTGTTGGAAATCTATTTCTAATTGCGAGCACTTCTTCTTTTCTTATTTCTGAAAATTAAGAATGTTTTAATTAGCAACATGATAATGCTAAATCGAAGATAAATGAATAGACTTTCTGAATCTAGGAGTATATCAATAAACAATTATTCAAGAACTTGTATTTTATTAGCATTCTTTATTTTTAAGTTAATTTTATTCTAATATAAATCTAAAATTGTTTATCTATTGCTTCCTGGTCGTCAATACAATTTTCACAATGCTGTTAAGTTACTTAATCCGATGCGTTAATGGTTTGTAATGGAACAAACATTGGAGTTGCAGCTTTGAGTTATCAATAATAACAAAATATCCATTTTAAAGAAGCTTTCTTTTAAACCATTGTTTACTTAATGATGAATTCAATACAAACTTTGCTATTACTAGAATAAAATAACTTTTTCAGGAGGAGTAGCAGTTATTTGTGTAGTAAAGGAAGAAATTGGATAGTTGTAGAACCAGATAGGAAAATTGAAGTCAACTATTGTGTTGTAATAATTGAACTAACAATCTTGAAAATGTAATTAGGATGTTTCATGAAAATGTTATTAATTACTAGTTTTTGTTGATTGATTGAAAGCGTGTTGTTACATATAAGCAAAATAAAATTAATTGATTTATTTAAATGTATTCCTAAATAATGAGTAAATTGAAATTTGGACTGCTAGATATCACTTCGGTCTTAAACAGCTGGTTACGCTAATTTTATACAAAAAAAATATTAGATAATAATAATGCATTTTAAGTAGTTCAAACAAAGTTTATTTGTCGTTAATACTCGATTTAAAATATTGTACTAGCGATAAAATTAATAGTCCTCAAAAACGTAACAAACGAAAATACTGTAAATTTTTTTTTATATATTTGAACAGAATTTTTACTAACCTATGTTTGCTACAGGATTTTTACTGACATTATTGTTGTTGTATTTTTCTTTCTTCGACACTTTCTCACTAGCATTAAAAAGTTTATTCATAATTTGCGGGGTGCACGAATTGTTATTGTCACACTCGCACACTTTCAAACTGGTCACCGGCGATTTTGAATACATTTAAAACACCACTGCTTTTTTTCCACCGGCTTATCCGCCTATCTCCTTTCTCGAGCCGATCGCGAATTCGTATGTTCTTATTTTTTTTAAGTTCGTTTAAATTAATCGGTGCCCAGTTTAAAGCTTTCTGGTTGTGGTAAAAACAAAGCCTGGTTCGATTGTTTTTCTTCGACTTCTTATCGTTATCTTGTGACCGAGAGGTTTGAATTTTTAGGTGGGGGCTACAGGGTTCAACAGAATTATGGAAAATTTATGTTTCGATTTAACGTTAATTCTTTTTTCTTCAGGTTGTTTATTATTAATTAATATACTAGTTTATTAAGTACTAATTTAATCATAGAGAGTAGCGTAATTACATTGTACCTAATTATTGGAATTCCTTCGTGGGTATATGATTGAAGACGTTATGATAATCGTATTTTCTGTGTAAGAAATTTGATATTCCAATTTCAGGAAAATACTGTTTCATTAAATTAACGCTCCACGCTGCTTATTTAACTAGAACAATTCACTTTCAACCCTTCCTAAGTGTGATGTCAATTTATTTTCTACTTCATTATTAATGATACTTGTAGGTTTCCAATTATTTTTACATATGAAACAATGTAAAAATTTTCCCGTTTGTTTCATTTCAAAAATAAACCCATTATTACAAAAACACACTTGCTTAAAAATGTTGCAGAATACACACACCTATTATTTATTTATTTAGCGCTAAGCAGACTACGAATAATCTTGTTTTATTTCATACTTTTATATTATGTTGTAATTAGTTCATTAATCTGTAACTTTTTAAATTTTCGTGCGAATTTAGAAAAAATATTGATATTTTTTGATAAGATGTACAAAGGTCAGTGACCGAACTATCATTTTCTTATTAAATTATATTACTCTCTTCACTTTTTTTGGTTAATTAAATAATTAAAATAAACCAATTTTAATAGCAGTATATTAAATAATGCTATGCGCAAAGGATTTATTACAATCGATGATTTGTAATTGAAGAATGTAAATTGCGATAAAAAATTATAAACGTACCTAAAAATATGAGTTATCTTCGTTAAATTGTCAAACGAATTTTTCCAACTCTAAAGATTGTGTTAAATTTCTTACAAAAGAAGGGACTTTTTTTGCAACTCTGTTATAACTATTTATAACTGTGCAATATAATTCAGTAAATGTGTACATTGATAATGATTCGGACACTTAATTTAGCGCAAACCTTAAAAAATTGCCCCTAATAACTTTCATTTAATATCCTCAGATAATCATATCAATACAGCAAGGATGCTGTGCAACATCCACCATCGTTCGCTTATTTCAGCTGATTATTCCTACATTGACACTCCATTGTTTCCGTTATCTCATTTGCTGTTAACAAAAATAAAATAAAAAAAGGAGAAATTGCCTCTTTAAGTAACAAACAAGTTCCATAAATAAAAGGTAATTAAGATAAGGTTTGATTTCAAAATGAAATAATATTTTGTATACGAGAAATTGAAGAAGATGTTGTTAGTCCAGTTGTTGATTAATTTGTTCCTTAAATATTAAATAATTGCTGTTTACATAGAGACTATATTTGTACGCATTATATGAAGGATAATTCATTCATTTCATAATACACTTTTACAATGACAAAAAGAATTTTTTTTTTAGGAAGGACGAACAATTCATTTTTAAAATTTTCTTTCAATTATTTACATAGCAAATATGCAAATGCAATGGCCTTAAATCATTGACCGTGCTAATTTCATTTTATTACTGTAACAATATTGAAAAATAATGTTCGATAAGATCGTTCAATAGTGTTTACAGAGAACACTATTAAACAGATAATGTATAAATCGAACATCTTACAATGAATTCGAGTAAAAGGAAGCTATTAATACCCACTCATGCCCTCTCATATCCACTCATACCCACTTAATAGTAGGGGAATTGTGTGTGAATCCTGTCCCGAATTTATCATGAATTCTGATCTAAATCCTGTCCTGAATTGATTCCTTTTTTAAACCCTTGGCCAATAAATTTTTTTTCTAAGCTAAGTTTGTATATCATAGAAGCTCAATTATAGGCGAATATCGATACGAAATGTATCAAATTTTGTTTAGGAGGGTTTTTCAAATTTTTTAACTTCATCTACTCTTAAACTCTGACAGTTTAAATAAATAAGCAGACCTTTAATAAAGCATTTAATATGCATAAAGTGAATTGCGCAGTTTTAACATTAATGAACTTTATTTTGATCAAGATTTTATTTGTAAATATATTCCAATGTTTATGTAAGTACATGATTACAGGTATTTTGTTTTACGTATTTCAATTATCAAAAGTGTTTTCTTAAAGCTAATAATACAGAAGCAGGTCAATAATGTAATATATTTTTATGTCCTAAATAGGTCAATAATCACGAATTATTCAATTAATGTTTATAAATTAACAGATAACTGTTGTAACTAATATCTATGATCTTGAAATTGCTGATATTTGTTTGTCGAAGTTAAAATTATGCGACTTTTTAGCACGTTTTGACTACGAATTTGAATTTGTACATTCATATTTTTAGGCACCTCCTAGCATCATAAGGGTGTGTATATTCTAAATTACTTTGAAACTAATTAAAAGATAGTGGTGTTAGCGACCTCACAATGATGAAAAGGCCCATTTATTAACCTTTCCTGGTTAAGTAAACTCAGCCCTATTCTTTCGTTTTGATTACTATTAATTAGTATGCACTTCAATAAAGAAATCTTGACACGGAAGTGGAACTGATTTTATCGAGATTAATAAGTCATTGAAATGGGAAAATATGGATTATTCATTTGTACTAAATTAACCTTCTCTAATTACATATATGAACAAATCTTTCGTTATATTAACTTTATAATCGTAATTTTAATGAGTTGCAAGCAAGCAAGTGTCGGTTCTTCAAATGTACAACTTTTAAGTATTTATTGATTAGATTGATTGATCTAAATCATCTTCACAATACTTAGTATAAGTAATTCTCAGTGTGCATAGGTACTTAACTTTTCTTTGATGTATCTAATTTAATGATCAATAGAGAAAAAGGAGTAGTAGAGATTTCTCAATGTTTTTTCATTGTTGAATTTCGATTGACATGTTTTTAATATCAAAAATCTGTAACATCACCGAAAATTTTCCTCATTGATAACGCGAAAAAACGTCGGGCTCTGCTAGAGTCCTAAAAATTATCGTCCAAGCAGTATGACGTTAAATAAGATAAATAGAATCTATTATTTAGTTCTTAACAAACGTTTCTGTAAATGTTTTGTTGCTATATGAATTAGATAATCTAAATAAATTATTGATAGAGTTATTTGAACGTATAAAATTGTTCACAAGAAAATGTCACTTTTTTTAATCGATTCGTTATCAATAGTTAAACCATGTCAAATTTCCCCCCTGCAGGGGATAATTTAGATTTTCGTTGAGCAGAAGAATTCCCCAATAAATACTTAAATATGCCTGTTAACAAATGTTTGTAAAATTATGTTAACATCTTATGTTCCAGATTTTACAATGCATCTACTCATTTGAGTTTTCTCCAGCCATTTTGAGATGATTTTAACAGTTTATTACATGTACGCCACTGTGGTTCAATGGTGGAGGTTGTCGGCTTTGAGGAACAAATTGAACGGTACGTTAAATTCCAAAAATGCCCTCCTGCTGTGCGACGAAACCGTCGTGCACGAATCCAAGAAGAACAGGAGTTTCGAAAATCTGCTATTTAGAGAGGAAGAGCGAATCGGATGCACCATTGTACCTAAAGTAAGTTAGTTTAGTAAGTTTCAAAAGCATTTTTACGAATTTGTGTTAATCATTTCGTGCGTCAGGTTCCTACTTCTTTGGTTATTCACGCTTTTCAATGGTTAAAAGACCTAAAAAATAAGAATCAAGGAATGATTAATCCTTACATAACAGGTGTAAGAGGGAAAAAGTGGAGATTATATTGCGACTACGTAAATAATAAGAAATTTTTTTCTGAATTTATCTGCTACTTATATCAGTTGTTGATGTAGGTCAGTCTTATTTTAGTCTCTACCAAAATTACTACATAAAGCACATTTATGTTCATTATTTTTCTTTAATCATTCTGGTTTGCTGCAATAATACTTTGCAATATTTTATTAATTCATGTTTTAATTCACCTTTGTAATCTTCAACTTGTTTAATGGAAGTGAATAAGACTGCATCGAAAATATTTTTTGACTGATAAACGAAAGGCTATCAATTAATGACTATTTTCGATTTTCATAACACTTAATTGATTTTTTTGGCAGTACCGATAGTATATTTACTTGCCAATTAAATTCTAAAATTAAATCTATCGAGCTGTTAATTTAAGGCCATTTTTCATGACGCATTTTATGTACTTTGTATTGTATTTATTTTATAGTACCGATAGTAGCTTAAATTCTCAAAAAAAATTCATTGTATTTTCAAAATTTGGTTTAATCAAATCGCCCTACTTAACTACATAATAACTTAAGTATGACGTGGGGAGCTTACGCAATTTTACGTTACGCTTATTCTCACGTATAATTTTAGAGCGAAAATTAACAAATTTTTCTTCCAGCAAAAAATTAACCTGTCCCAATGGCTGACATTCCCAAAGGATTACAAATACTTTCCTATTTACTTTAGAACGAAACCCATCAAAATAAACTCCCCGAATATCTACGTTTTGGTACAAGCCATGCTCGAAACGTACGTTAAACATTCCGCCGCCATTTTACAGGTACGATAATTACCACATAATATCGCTCGAATATAATTGATGAATTTTTTCAAAGGTGGAGAATTTTGGAGAATTAATCGCTTGGAGAGCCTCCGATACATTCGAAGCCGTTTTAAAGACTGACATCGACAAACTGACGAGGCTTGTCCATCGTTTCTCGAACACTACTATAGATATTAATCACGAATTGAAGCTGCTTAAAATTGAAAGTATGTATAATTTAGTAATACCAAAAAACGTGTCTCGTTTCGGTAATCGTTTAATATCAAACCTTTACTATATGGCCTTCTACTTGTTATCATTTCATTCAAGAGTCATGGTAAAAGGTCAAAAAGTACAAAGATTACACCCTTCAGTATGTTCCCTTTGGCATAGCACCTACACATACTTTCTTTATTTATATTAACAAATAATGATTCTACATATATTTTTAGCTGTTGATATTGAAGGATATCCTACTAAAATTAAATACGACAGAAGGTTTTCGCAAAACAGCCTGCTGAAGTACTCGTACAATCCTTTGCAATGGAAGAAATTCGCCGATAGTTTAAGAGAAATGTACTCAAAAATTAGGGATACAAAAAAGTAAATTTAGCTCGACTTAATTTGCATGTTACTAGTTTATTGTTTCGAATTTTTAGTCCGAAAATAACCATCGAAAACGGCAAAGTCGACGAATTGAAGAAGGTGCCCGTCAGCGAAGTGAAGCCGATAAAAAAGAACGGCAAGAAGGCGGAGGATAAAAACACATTAGAAGTGGGAAGCGGGGACCACCGAAGGCACAAGTCCGGCGAACATCGCAGGGAAAAGAGCACGGATAAACACAAAACCGACGGCGCCAAAGCTGAAAACAAAGCGAAGGACGAAATTAAGTATAAAAAAATCGAGGAAAAACCCAAAGCCAAAGAAGACGTTAAGCTCGAAGCGGAAAAAGACGACGTTAAGAAAGCGAAAACGAAAGAAAAATTAAAATCCGATAAACCCAAAACTGACGAGAAGACTGCCAAGCCTACCAAAAAGGAGGAGACGAAGGAGAAGCACAAGAAAAAAGATTCCGAAAGCGACGACAAAACGAAGAAGACGATGTCGAAACGAACCACCAGCTCCGAGAAGAAGCTCGTCAAAACCCCTGCCTTGTGCGACGACGACGTAGATTCGAAATACACCGCAAACGGAACCTTGCCCAAAAACACCAACGCCAAATCAATCGCTAACGGATCAGCCAAAGCCGTCAAACCACCTAATATTTTAATATACGCTGAAAGTTTATTAGCCAAAGAGAACGTCAAAACCGCCTTCATCAATATGCTCAACAAGGACAAGTAAAGCATTATGTACTATGGACCAAGAATACTAAAATACCAAGGTTTGCTCGATCTCATGTAAGCCTATTTAAGCACTGTATAAGGTTTAAAATTTCTTGTAATACCCACCATTTTCCTCATCGCATTGAGCAATCCTTGACAGTTTAGTATCCTTGGTAGAAACTCCAAGATGTAAAAACCACATTTTGTTACAGGTATACTATATACGATCTCCCTACGGATCCTAAAGTATCGATGTGGAACGACTCCACTGTCTTGGTTGTGGTTTGCGGTAACGTACCGCCAAATTTGACCTCTAACTTGCTGCAGTACTTACTTACTGGCGGGCAGTTGTTGTGCCTTTGCAGCGATTTCCTCTACAGCGTACTCCATACCTTTACCACAGCTGAGGTTCGTTGCTACTTATTATATTTTTATGGCGTCCCTTTCCATAATACTTGTTATTTTAAAGGTGAGAGAACACGAACTGGTGAGATTCAGTTACGGCAAATGGCAGCAGGTGAAAATGATGCACCACATATTTTGCTACCAGGCCTCGCCGACCAAAAAACAGTTTTCCAAGGAGTCGGACAATTCGAACCAAAGGTAAGAACTTATGGGAAACAATTAAGTCATATCTACAAATATCTACAATTTTTTAGTAGTACAAGTTCGAGTCCGGTGGCGCCGAGGACGCCATCAGTGGTAGAAATCCAGCACGCCGGGAAAGATTACACGATTCAAGTTCAAATCCTCGGCACTGAAGAGACCTGGCAAACACCGAGTTTGCTTTTGGCCACAGTCAAAGGTTCGAGCATAAATTCCCATTAATCACAGTAGTTTAAAACTTTTCATGTAAACATTGCAGGCGGCAGCGGCCGGGCCATTTTCTCCCAAGTTCACTTGGAAATCAATCCGAACCAATTCGAGGACGACGAGAACAAGTTCGAGGCCCTGAAAGGCAGCGATCACGCTCGAATGGAAATCCTGAAGGACATCTTAGTGAACCATTTGGATATAGATTGCTCGAGTAGTAAAGAGATCGAGTACACTCCGGGTTATTTCTTGGGTAGGCACGATGTAAGTCGCAGGAAACTCGGAGAATCGACCGTAGTTACATCGCCATATTATTTTTTAGCTCAAGCTTAAATTGTTTTCCGAATGCGACGACGTCAAAGACAAGAAACTCGAGTGTAACAAGCTGGTTGTGAAATTTTGCGGAAAAGACGAACAATCTGAGCGACCTTCCGTCGATTTTATGCCGGTTTATATTCATTCGTGCCCTTCCAATTTCTCAACTGTTAATTATTTTGAGGTATAAATAGTTATAAATAGTAGTTCTTTAGACGCGAGCTCTTTAGAGTTAATAACCCTTGTAAATTTTGGAATACTTGATTCAATTAAACGCCAAACGTGCATGTCTGGTTGCATAACATTTAGGTCACATAAAAGTGACTGGAATTCACAATTTTCTGTATTAATTATAATAATTTTTTCAGACTTTAGCAACTGAACATATCGGTAGATTAGTAATATACGCTGATGTTATGATTAGTTCCCAATTATTATTAGATAAACCTCTTTCTCACGGAATCGCCATAATACCCAGACAACAAACAGGAGGTGTTGGTAAGCGATTTTTATTTCTAATAATTAGAAATATTGATCCAGTTATGTCGTTCCAGGCAGATCCAATAATACGTGGATAAGCCCTATAGGCAGTGCTCTCTTTTCCATTCAAATTCACGTTTCCCTGGATTCTCCTTTAGGAAAAACTTTGCCTTTGATACAGCATATAGCGATGGTCGCTGTTATATCAGCGTTAAAATCGCAAAGAGGATGTCAGGTCAGTCTAACGTCCAAATTTCTCTTGCAAAATAATTTTAATGTACTTATATTTACTAATATTAAGCAATATTGTAGGATCTAGATGTAGGAATAAAGTGGCCCAATGACTTGTATGCCAATAAACAAATTAAAATAGGTGGATTGATAGTGACATCTTCTGTAATGGACAAAATAGCTGTAGTTAACATTGGTAATTCATACTTTTTTGATGTAAATATTGTGTATATTAAATTGTTTGATTAAATTGCAGGTGTCGGTGTAAATTTGGATAATACCAATCCCACTACTTGCTTAAACGAACTGATTAGAAAATCGAATCAAACAAAATGTACAAACATGAAGCAAATAGCGTATGAAGTGTATTTTGCCAGCGTGTTCAACGAATTCGAAAAGATTTATAACGTTGTACAGACGGAAAATGTAGATTACTTCTTTGATTTGTACTACAAATATTGGCTACATAAGTAAGTAAAGTTTTGCAATATTTTTCTGATGTTAAATTTTTTTGTACGTTTCAGCGATACAGATGTAACTGTAACATTAGGACAAGAAAAATCCGAAGTTATGAAAATCATAGGTATAGACGATTTCGGGTTTTTGAGAGTCAGATCTGCCAACGGTGAAATTCACACCTTAAATCCGGACGGAAACACCTTCGATATGTTAAAAGGCCTTATTTCCCGTAAAATCCTTTAAAGTCTTTATTCGGTGTTGATTGTTGTGCAATATTTTTATAGTAATTTTTCCTTTTTAAAATTTTCTAAAAAGTCGCTTTATTTCAGAAATAAAATGGCTATACATGTATTTTATTCCGGTATACAAAAATGTAGATATTTTTGATGTCGTTTAAGCTACAAAGGATTTGTTATAATGTTTAGATTATATTAGTGTTAATCGTTTCAAATTGAAGCGTTTTTTAAAAATTATGTAATTTAGGATATCTCTGTATAAATGTTGTATAGAGATGACTGCATGACATATTCTCTCTTTTAAGACTATTTCGAATATATTTAATTAATAGTTTATTTGTTACCTATTTGTGAATCTTAAGTGTTCTTTACATTTCTAGAATTAAAGTCATTCCATTACAAATGAGCTTCTTAATTGGCCATGAAAATTAAATGTAATGAAAGTTCATAAGTGAACAATTTTTAACGCTTTATCATTGCATTTTTTATTCTTCATGTTTCCAAAATCTAATCCTTTATATTCTTTTATACGAAATTTCTATTTATTTAAGGAATAAGTGTTGTGTGATCATACATATTTTCAAATTATCTGTTTATAATTATTTGTCTATTGTATTTGTTTATTATTGTCAATATTCATGAATTATGATAAAACATGTTCCGACTGGATACTGAATTGAATTGACTCTATTTGGTCAAGTTTAAACATGAGCTTCAAATTGTTCTCATTAGTTTTATAATTATTATCGATGTAAATTCGATTAAATTGGACATTTTAAAACTTAATTTTTGTTTTTATAAGAACCCATTCGGCATGTTTGAACGCTTCTTCGGTAAGTCTTTTGTATTATTCTGTATTAGTAGGAAATAATGGACAAGTTAACTCTATTTTGATAAATGAGCACTCTTTTTCGATACATAGTTATTTGACAAATTGCATAATTGCTTATAACAAACAAGGAATACATATAATTAAAGGAAAATGAGAAAATCAAAGCAAATTTTCTATGATTCAAATAATTAACATATCAGTTTTTTAATAATTTAACGAGGATATAAATGATGCAGTCTTAAATCGAAACGATTCCATTATTCGATAATTGCCTTGTTATGGACAGTGGTTATTATAATTAAATTAACTTATCAATTCAACAAACTAAATTACCTTAGAAAATTTCAACAAATTATTAATAAGAGGGCGAACAAAAAAAGCTCAATTTTCGTTGTTATTTGCTAAATCATTAAATTTCGAAGTAAAAACCATTCTTTACCATATCCCGCATACAGGGTGTTCCCATAGAAAATGCATAAAATTTAAATGCAAATGGGGTTAGAAAAGAACATCCAAAACCCATATGGGTATTCCACTTTCAATGGGTGTTGAAATTACAACTGAATTTAGGAATTAATGTATTATTGCTATAGTCTATTCATAAATAAGTCGGAGTGATCCGCCGTTGTGATCCTTGAAAAACCAATACAGGGTAAACCATCAAGTAATATTCAAATATTATCGTGAAAATGATTTTTTTTCAATTTCTGTGTTGGGCAGGTAGTGTAACTTCTGAGTAGCCTCTGGAATTTGGTCAATTGATTTATTACTCCGTCTCCTATGAATAGACTATAGCAATTATCAAGCAGGATTTTGGCATAATTGTTACTCATATAACATTGGACTAAAAAAAGGTATTTTACCGGCGAAACGCCCTGTATAATGCGGTTAACAATGAAATGCACGTATCATTTCGCTTGATTTAAAAAGTAATTATTTCAACTAGAACTGAACATTACGTCGTCGCATTGAAGATACGGTTCTTGGAAATAACCAAATCGGACGTTCGTCCGCACTTAACATTAGTTTTATTGCTAAAATGATTCGCATTTGACACACTTATAAGTAACCTCTACGATCTTAAATTAACCATTTATAGAAAATGCATCGACCGTATAGCTTACGTGTGTCATTGGACACGTGAAATGTTGGTTTTTTTTAACGACTTGGCCGGTATACAAATCAGTATTGTGGTTGTTTTCCTGATTTGTCGTTGAAATCTAAAGAGCAAAATGCATTAATCCACGAAAATCATTATCAAACAGAGTAGAAAATCGGTTGTTAATTACAAATTTAACAGTTTTGTTGATTAGCTTTCGTTAAATTATATTAATCACTGTAATTATTACAATTAACAGGCTGAGTTACTGATTGGCTATTATTTTTTATGGACTATAAGAGGATATTTGTAGGACTACATTAGGACTATATAGGTCTGTTCAAAAAGACTAATACAATGCAAATGCAATATGGAAATTTGTTCGTTAACATGTCGATTTTGAATGATCGAATGTGTCTGTAAATTGTAAATAGTAGTTATATGTAAATCATATAAATATCGCAGATTTAAATGTAGTTAATTATGAACTTTTTTATCTATTTCCATTTAGGTGTATTTTTAACATATCCGCTTTTCCATTTACGTAAATTGTAGGTTCTTCAATTGTTTCATTAATTTTTATAGTAGTGCGAGGTTCGTAAAAATGTTCGACTCGTTCGAATATTATCACAATTTAAGATACTTATACAGAAAAAATTCCATTGTAAATTAATTGAATATGATGTATCATGTTCTCGAAAGAACACTTCGCATGTACGAAAACCAATAATGACGTCTGAATTATTTTAGAATTTTTCGAACTTACGTGCATAAAATAAATTTCAATAAACCATAAGTAAATTTAAATATACCTAATGTTATATAATCTATTGTATGGTAGTTAAATTTAGGTGATGATATTGACACTTTAAAAATTTGTTAATTTCAACTCAAGTATTATTATTTCTTTATTCAACCTTCTCCTTAGCTTCCCTTATTTTCCATTTCAATCTGCTCTATTTATTATTTTGTACTGGTATTATTCGAATTTTTTCACGTTGTAAGGCCTTTTGTATGCAATTTTTTTATTGTTGTTGAACAAATTTATTATTTTCCCTTTTAATTTACATACTTTATTCCTCGAATTTCTTTATGCAAACTTTCATAAATTCATATTCATGAGAAGAAGAAAATTCTTTCAGTAAAAATATTGGTTATATGAGACCATGAATGACTATTTTTTATCCTGGTTTTCTGCTCTAAAGTGCAATCATTCAGGTGTTATTTAAGTAGTAGCAACCATACTATTTTTTTTCTAATAAAATAAGTACAATGGTGCCCTTTTAATAAGTTACATTAATCTCCAATTTTCCTTTCTTCGGGTCAAACTAGACAACTAACGAAATTCGCTGCTGTGAAATTATGCACCTTTCAAAAAATATCCTGTTCACCTTGCGAGGCGAGCATATTTTTTCCAGTTAATTTTTTTCTATTGAACAGTGACCGTTTAAACAGTAATCTGTCATCTATATAAAGGAAACTGGGGGAGACTCGCCGTCATTTTTGCGACGACGACGCGCAGAAGAAAACCCAACCTTGGCACTCTGTTTCTCCACTCATCAGGTACTTGCACCTACCCAGTTCTGCATATTCGAAAGTTATGGGTTTCTATGCCAGAGTGGGCCTAATCTTGGCGGCGGCCGTTTTTTGCGTAACGAACTCGGGGAAATTACGTAAGTTGTACAATTTTTTTATAATATGCAGTGGGTTATCAGCGGGAGAATTCAATGTGTTGAAAGTTTGATATTATATGAGGTCTTTAGGTGCTTGGTTCCAAATTTTTTCCAGGTATTTTGTAATTTTTTTTATCTTGAATCAGGTGAGTTGTTTAACATTTACTACTCCCTCATGTCTTCTTAGCAGAATATATTTTTTGTACAAAATTAATATCTAAAAATTAACAGTTTTTTTTTTACTTTAAGTATTTCAGTAGTCTGTGAACTCTTAAAGTTTATAGGGATTTTTTGAAAATATTGGAAAACTTATAATAAAAAAGTGTCCTCCATAAATTGAACAAAAAGTATCTGATTATGATTATGTTTTCAAAATTTTTTTTAAACTTTAGCTCTCTATTTAAACTAAATAATCCCAACGTTTATTCTGCGTACCTATTATTCTGAATTTGTCTTCTTTATGGATTCATTTATTTTTCCAATTTTAATATGACTCATTTTTTGAATATTATTTTATTTTATTTGCTTAAATAGATGTTGAATGCACTAATGTTATTTACATAAAACAAATCGTTAATAAATAATGTAAATTGACGTTTCCACAAAGTAAAACGACATTTTTCTTAAATAAATAAGTGAAAGAATTCTCGCTATTTTCACTTCATTGTGTGATAAATCTTACAGAAAAATGTCATACAAAATCATACGAAGTAATTTATTATTTATTGGGGAGTAACACGTGTTAATTATAATTATTATTACACACATTATTCATTAAAATAAAATATTTCATCGTAATAATCGATTTATGTTATAGTAATAATGAAGTAATAAATAATAGTTGTGTTTAGGGATATTAAAATATCGTTATTTTTTGTTCTTTAAATTGATTGTTAAAAGAATATAAAAAAATTAATTTCATTTAATTAATGAACAATTCATTAGTTCAATGGCTTTTTGAGAAATTATTTATAATGATCCTTGACAACTCCGACACGTAGCATATGCAATTATTGTTTAATTTATTTATTTCATAATGCACAAGAAGAAAGCCCGAGGGAACGTAAAATATTTTCAAAAAATTCTTCATAAAAATTATTCTTCTCTTCTCTTTACACCATTTTTTCACGATCACCTGAATCCTGTGATCCCTAATTTTTCTATTTCCAATTTCGAAACGTAGACACTGATAATTTATTGCCCATAAATTACAAACTAACCTATTTAACAAGTGTGTCGTCAATTATTGTTACTATACACCCAATAATTATATTGAGTAAACATTGTGAACTATTGTTTAATTCCAAACATGCTATTAAGAGTTTCGCGTCCTTAGTACAGAGAAAATTAAACGGCTATATTTAAAATAATCGAGCCTCTTCGATACTGTGCAATTGTTATAAATGATTTATTTTAATATGGACTATCGACCTCATGTAAACGAACTGTACTGATGATGAAAATGCTTCCGGCAAGACCGCTATTATTAAATTAACAGACCTTTAATCACCTAATTAGCAGAAAAAATGTAGGTTTTATATTTGAACACAAACACAATTTGTTCATAATTAGTACAGTTTGTACTTGAAATTACATTATAAATAAATATTTTTTCAGGTATGTGTATTTTTTAATTATAGCCGGTCGAATCTTCCGTTAAAGTAGTATAATTTTTCAGATTTCACAACCTTGCTGTTCAATATGCTTTATTCTATAGATATTAATAAGACTATAAGACAAATTAAAAACAATAAAATTTTTAAAAATTTAAGACATTTTTCAAATAAAATAAAATAATGCCTTTTATAAATTGAAATCATCATCAATAGGAGGCCAATCAACAGGGAACTTTACTTATAAAAAAATGATCAATTGAATTTATCTCCTAACTCCCCTGATTCACTATAATACTTTACTACTTAAGAGGTTCACCATTTCAGCGAGCAGCATCGGAAGATGCAGCATTAAAGATCCCGAATTCAACGAATGCCTGAAGAAAAATGTCGAAGACGCCATCCACCAATTCAAGAAGGGTAGGTTTAAATTTTTTAACATCCACGCAATCATCCAATGAGCCTTTTCAGAAACGCCCGAATTGGGATTAAACACGCTGGACCCCCTGGACATTCCAGAACTGATAATCGGAGAAGGTCACGGCCCAGTGAACGTGGTGCAGCATTTCAAGAACGTCAAACTATACGGCTTAACGGATTCGATAGTACTATCAGCAAGGTAAATTTCTGCACGTGGAAATTTCGATGATTAATTTGAGCATTTGCAGCGTTGATTTCAAGAATCGCATTCTCCACGCGTCCTCCATTACCCCGGAATTGCGGCTGCAGGGGGAATACTCCATGAGGGGCCGCGTGATGCTTCTGCCTGTCTTCGGAGACGGCCCGTGTAATGTCACTTTGTGTAAGTACATCCCACCCAATTTTACTTAAGTGGTTGGAAAACTTCTTGTGCTTCTAGACAACACCAAAATCAACCACACCATCTACGCGGAGCCCTTCCAGAAGAAGGGCAAAACGTTCTGGCACTTCGCCAACTACACGGTGACCCTGCGGCCGGATAAAATGACCTACAAATTCGACAACCTCTTCAACGGCGAGGAGCGGCTGGCCAACAACATCCTGAACGTGCTGAACGAGAATTGGAACGAGGTGTTCACCGACGTCAGGGACGGGTACGAGAAGAGCTTCGGGCTCATCTTCCACGGGCTGGCGAACAGGGTGTTCTCCAAGGTGGCCGTCGCGGATATATTCATGGACGTGGAGGATTTAGTTTGACAGATTTCGATGCTATTTTAATGTACCTTGTGATTTTTTTTGTTGAAAGTATTAAATTTGATATAGCTAATTTTCTATTAAGAATATTTCTTAATGTTTAGTGTATGAATTTAAATAAATAGTAGGCATTATGTAGGAGTCGATTATACTACTTTATCCACGACGGGAGGTAAGCACAATTGGATAATAATTTTGAGAGACTAGAAAAAACGTGTTGAGTATTGGGTATAATTATAATTGATAATTTTCTTATAATGCTAACATATCACACTTACTTTAACAATGGATAGTTTTTTTAAAGACTTTTAGATAGTTTTTTTCATACATGAAATTTGAATGAATAAAATTTTGAATTCTCTGAGTGATTTTTGTAGGCAGCCTTTATTAGTTCCACAAGGGTTCATCAATCTTCAATTTATAATAAAAATTATCAAATTCTTTAGGATAATGTACTCTTATGAACAGGAAATTTAAGTGTTAGAAAAAGGGCACAAGTTTTCTGCTTCGAGCTAAATTAATTCAGAGTTTACTTTTAATTCAACTTTATTAACGTTGATGAGGTCGGTGGTCGAATAAAATATGGATTTAAAATTACACAAATGGTACTATTTATAACATCACAGGATTTTAATATCTAAAACAAAAGTGTTCTTTTATTCTACGTATTTTTTAGTCATCGCATTTAAATGGGAAATATGCACTACATATAGTCGCACAATGAAGAAATCGCGGGTCAAATTGGCGTGGCGTAATCGCAGAAGTTTTTAATGCGAACTCAAATAAATAAAAATGCAGTTTACGTGTTACGAAAAGTAGTAAAATGTTTTTGAAACAAGGCTAAATTTGCTGAAGGTGGATTTATCAATACGCAGATAAATTTATCTCTTAGATAACTTAATTTAATTTAATTGTTAGATAATGTTTCATCAGCGTTACTTCTCAAATAGTCAATTATGGATAACGTATTTATCTAAGTATTGTAAAACAGACCCTAATATCAGGTAAATATGTATAAATGTGGTTTAAAAAATTGCTAATAATAAATAATAAATTTATAACAAATAACTTTATGCCATTACTTGACATATGTAGCTATTATTTGTCGCTATTCTATATGATCATATTTATAAAGGTAATGTTATCAATTAATTAATCTATTTTATTAACTTTCTTTTCCTATTTTACCAACTTCCTAAATGTGCTTTGAAAAAAATCTGTAAGCAGCAATAAATTGAATAACTAGACTGCTAAACAATGAGTGTAATTAGCAAAGCATTCTTCATTTCAGAGTTCATTCATTTTATTTAAAATACTTTATTCTCATTAACAATTACATAATTACATTTAAAAATGTCTCAAATTTCAATTCAAGTCTATTAATAAATCCTTCCGCCGTTTATCTTAAGCTAAACGATTTCGACATAAGAAAATAGTTGTAGATAAGTCTTTCATTTACAATATTCAGTTACAACGATACATAAAAGGTAAAATACTGATTGATGATTCCTCGACTCAACTAACCCTAATCCTACCTAGTTGTGTATACACCGCTACGAACTAACAAAATATCATTTGATATGTTCAACGAACGAATTCCCCGCAAAAATTACCAGAAATTCAGCCGCGGTCATAACCTGGTGATGTTCTTCACTTTCCTCACGTTTTCGAGGCGCACTTCCAGCCAGGCGAACGACACGACGGCCACCACCAGCACGAAGCTCATCGCGTACAACTTCCACACGTTGCAGAGCAGCCCGTGCAGCACGAAGAACGACGCCAGCCCCAAGAACTTGAAGAACACGAAGTTCGCGAACGCCGCCTCCCAGTTGTTCGCGTATTGACCGGTCAGGAAAGCTGTTAAAGATCATTCGAATCAATCGTATCAGAAGTTGCTCTTTTAGGTAAACTTACTAAAGCTCAGCATTTCCCAGATGGCGTTGCAAACGCCCCACGAAGCCGAGATGACGTAGAACAACGCCGGATCGTCTTCGGTCGGGTTCCAAAGGATCAGAACCATCAGTAGGCAACCGTGAAATGTGAAGCCAACACCTGCAATAGTTCAAATTAAAATATGTATTGATAAGGAAGCTCCAAATGGCTTACCAACAACGTAATATCTTCTGATTGTCCGAAGGAACATACTAAGCGTACAAGCGGCTATAGATTGTAGAACGCCCATAGCCAAAAATACCAAATTCAGTCTGTGTATTCCCAATGTGCAGACTACATATGACTGTAAAATACATAAAAAAAACTTTAATATTCCTTGTTGTTTAAATGAAAAAGACAATAGAGCCTTTTGGGGAGAAATCTGTTGCCATATGTGATTTTTTTGACCCAAACCTTCTTAAGAGAAGTATTTCATCTACACCAGCCTTCTTCAGCCAATATCCTGGTGCACCTTAATGATGAATATCAACGTACTGACAACAACAAAGGAAGAATGGCAAGAGGTTTCCTCCAATTTGGACTTGAAGTCCAATAAAACTTACTTTGCTGAAACCGGCGTACATAAACGCTTGTTCAATCCCGATAAAAACAGCCAACGGGGCAGCCATTTGCAGTCTCGTGTCTCTGAAGCTTTCTTTCACCGCTGTTATAGCCGCCATCGCCTCGCCCCTCTCCAACGGGTCCTGCATCAAAAAAATCCATTTCCAATTCACCAGACATCCGAGCAGATTTCGAAACCCACCCACCTGGTACACGGGCGTCTTTATCCTGTCCAAGCCGAGCAGCGAGACGACCAGAGCGACGCCGCACATCGCCCCGTACACCCCGATCAAAATGTCCGCCGTCTTCTTGGGCAGAATCCGGAATCCCGACTCCGCCATGAGCGTGGAGTTCGCCGATGGCTCCGCCACGGGGCAGGCCTGGGCGCCGCACAGCCGCCCGTCCTCCGTGCGATCGAAGACGTCGTCCAGGAAGGCGCTGTAGTCGTACAAGCTCGCCGAAGGGCCCGACGCGTTCTGGCAGTGCGTGAGAGGATAACTGGAGTTGACGAGACAGTCCTTAATAGACAAGAATTTCTTTAGTTACACGACGTTGAAGCAGAGATGACGATTGTTTGGTTGTCTATACGAATCCTATTGATTGATGCATTATACTTACATTGAGTAAAAATGTAGAATTATCAACAGACAGTCCATTAGTCTTGAGGTTAACTGTATATGTAATAAGCATCGCCGACAAAATAGAGCCTAGAATTAGCCCGAAATCGTAAGACCCCTAAAACAAATCGACCATAAAATCATCGAGTTTCGCCGGAATTGCGAGGCAAAGCACCTGGAAAGCCCTGGCGACTCGCCTGATCACGACTGTCCGTCTCGCCAGTCGACCTTCTTCCTCGTCTTCGTGGAACAGCGCCGTTATCCGCTGAGCCAGCACGAGTAGAAATGATATATGACCGTTGGTTAGCATACCCTGTATGAGTCCTAACAGCAGATACGCGGGGATTGTCACGTAGAGAAACTGATACAAATGGGACAAGTAGAACACTATCATTGCGCCTGAAAGTATCGCTCAAAGTATCTTCCAAACAATCCGGATAATCTATAACTTACCGTTACAAATTACTATTACCGTGCTAGCGCTTATCCGTTTGAGAACACACGGTGCTACCAGCGTGACGATTGCAGCGAGGATGAAGCTGCTGGCCAGGAACAACGAGCCTTTGGTGATGGTGGCTACGTTCTCGTCGTCCGGTTGGTACCAAACAGAAACTGAGCTCTGAAGCGCCATGAACGGCAGGAAGGCCAGTGAGGAAAAAATGTGGCTGAAGCACACCACCACCAGGTTCGCCAGCAGGATTTTCTTGGTGTAAACCGTACTGTTGTGGTTTCCTCCTGCAAGTGAAGTTAAAGGAGGTTTAGTTGGTGGATAGTAATTGAAAATTAAGCGTGAGTACCGGTGTTTCTGCTATTTGTGCCGCCTCTTACGACTGCTAGCAGTCTCCGTACGGAGGTGGCTCCGATGGAACTGTTAATGGAATCTCTCCTTCGAGCGCTTCCTTGTAAGTGTAGATTGTATCGAGATCTAGTGCACATTGGGGAATACGTCGCGTGCTGCAAAACATGAAATATATAGTAGCTTGGGGAAAATAGCTAATGGAGTTTCAGCAAACAATACAAATGCTGGCACATCCAAAAATGTAATAAATTGGATGCTGGGTTTATGGTCTCAAGTTAGAAGAAATTTTCTACCTTGCCAGGAACAAAGCAAATTTCTATTTTTGAATGTACAATACAGACTGTAGTTGCAGATAATGAAGAAGACCACGATGTGAGATAGGCGGATTTCGGCAAAAGATACAATTAGAAATGATTTATTAGAGCTCAAAACGGTTTTCAGTTGCTCAAAATGTGTTATAATTAAAAAGTTATAGCCCTTCGAAATTTAAAAATTTCGGGTTTTGACTCATACCTTATCAACCAATCATGAACCACTCACGTTTTGTTGTATAAGTAAATAGTATGAATTTTGAACGCAGTAACAAAGAATAGACAAACGAACAAAAATCAAACTGTCATTTGTCAGATTTTTCTGAAAATTGCACAAAACAAATTACACGAATTGCAGTTCGGCACAAAACACTTTACTGATAATATTGACGTTGACAAGAATGTTGCCAAATAAATTTTTCAGGACCATTATTTGTGTTTTTAACACGAAAACCGGTTACAATTTATACAGATGAAGATGTTATTTTTATATTAATATATCGAATTATCCATTAGGTAATGGAAGAAATGGATAAATCCGAAAATGTTTATTGCAATAAATATACAAAAAACGCACATTTTGCGGAGTAAAGAAGAGTAATAGGAAACGTGGCAAACTTGCTAAATGTGACTTCTCTTTGCAACTCTCGCTTTGATTGGAGCAGAGTGTATGACGATAGTGTGACGTTTTTCAAACTTTAAAAATTAATTGCGGCCTTATTTGGCCACAGAAAAAAATAAAAATTTCATTACGCGCCTTCATAGAACACACGGTTTTGAAAAAAAATTTTTTTAAAAAGTCGTGGTCTTCTCCATTTACATGGGGAAACAGAGGAATAGCTGTAATTCCTTACTATCATTGATTTAAGAATTATTTCTACTTGCCTCTCCCATGTATTCATCGTAAACGATTTTATTAGATTCCTGCGGATTGCTTCTTGCTTTGGTAATTCGATTGTGACCGGAGAACCTGTGGAGGATCTTCGATTTTTCCGCTTCTGTTAAGGTTCCGTTGCAACCGCTGCATAAATGGCCAAGAGCAGGACCTCCAACACACATGAAAATCGATAATTATTATGGCGTTATTATAAAAAGAAATATTTTTAATGGAATCTTTATTGCGCAATTAGCTGAATTTCGCATTTGCATACATTGAAAACGACTTATTGTAAAATAATAACTTTCTCACGTAATAGCTATTTTGCGATATTATCCTTATTAATACAAACATTAAAAAAAGTGATGAAATCCAATTTGGATATTACATTTTAGCATTTTGTGTTACAAAATTTTAACCAAATCCCCCAACTTCGAACAATAATAATCCGGAACTAAATATTTGTCATCGTGTACATGAGAATTTTTCCAAGCTGCAATTTGTTCCAGTCTCGTCAATCCAGTCAAAACCAACAACGTCTTGAACCCGTTCTTCGAGCCCATCTCGATGTCCGTCTTGGCATTATCCCCGATTATCATCGTCTTGGAGGGATGCACCCCGTAATTGTTGATCAGCATCTTGATGATGTAATTGCTCGGCTTGCCGACGAGATAAGCCTCCCGCTGCGCGGCCGCTTCCACCGCCTTCACTATGGCCCCCGTCCCCGGAATCACGACTTTCGAATTCAGCACGCACTTGTAGTTCTCGTTGGTCGACAGGAACAAGCACTTGGGCTTGTTCAGGTAGGAGGCCGCCTTGAGCAGCTTCGGATAGGAGAAGTGCTCGTCGAAGCCGACGACGACGGCCTCCACGTCCGGATCCGGGTGGAACATCTCCACGGTTTGGTAGATGCTCTTGTGGATCTCGTCCGGGCCTATGTCTAAGTGCTTTATGCCGGCGTCTTGCAGCTCCTTTTTCAGCCCCAAGGAGCCTATGACGAAGACCTTCTTCTGGAACGTCCTGCTTCGTAGGTAAGACACCACCAGCGAGGAGGTGGTGAGCATCTCCGGCTTCTCGATGTTTATGCCGAACCTTTTGGCTTTGATCACGAAATCGTCGCGCGGTATTATGGTGTTGTTGGAAAATAGTAAAACGTGCTTTCCCTTTCGCTTCAGAACGTTGACTGCTTCAGCAGCTCCCGGAACCGGGTCCATGTTCACCCACAGCACTCCCTCGCAGTCTATTAGAACCGTTTCGATCGGCTCGAAGATCCTATTCACATCTTCTTTGGACATTTTTGCCAAGTTCTCCATTTGAAGTAGATTTTCAAGTCTGAAGTTGAAGCGCGATTTGATTGATAGCAGGATTTTTGACTGTCCATGTGCCAATAAAATTAGGATAGGGCTGCACCATGGAGACATTTCAGGGAACCAGAAACACCTTACAATTAGCTATCATTGTGGTGAAATAATTTTACCTGGTTTGAAGCCTTGTTCTTCGCCTTCAGGTTTTCCCAGCTCGTGCAAGTTCGGCAGGCTACCCATTTCGTATGAGATTCTAGATTTGCATTCATCACACGACCGAGTTTTCCCGCACAATCATTTGAAATGATCCTGGCTAATTGGCGCGGTGGATCTCCGTTTGATGGCCAGCTTCTGGATCATGTTGAAGCTTCGGGGCGGCGTCTGCGAATACAAGGAATCATATTTGCAATGTAAATTGAATGCGTGAATAATTCTAATAAGCGCATGGGGTCGATCACGCACTCGGTGCAGAAATTTATTTTTGTACGTAAAAACTTTACATTCTCTTTATTCCGCTGTGCTGTTCGTATGACAAAGAGTACTCCTCGGCCTTGGTTGAAGGTGTGTTAGCCGGTAACATTTGAATCAATTAAACAAGATCGGCTTTCAAATGATATCTTAATTAATGAAATACAGTTAGGTAAATAAATTTTTTGAATAAATCAGAGGCGCTCGCAAGGGCGAATGTAGAACTAATTGAGCATTCCTCATTTGGCTTCAACTTCAGGAATAGGTAAATTATGCGAGTTTTGCATACAGGGCGAGCCAACGAAATACCAGATACCCGTTTTGATTGAAACTGTTGGAGATGGTATTTTTGAAAAGAAAGCTCTATTCAATGGTGATATTACTATCCGCTTTGTAAAGTTTTCCTGCAAATTTAAGCTTCTGAGTCTGAATAATCCGCACACCGGAATAAATTTATTCCTTTATTTCTCTATCTGCATAAGGAAAAACCATTATTCGCAGGGTTGTTATGCTCACAGAACGAACAACGTAACAACGGAACGTTTCTCGTCTCGCCGACGAAATTATTTCGAGAGCCTTGGAAACAAGTTTAACGGACCGTACAAATCTATGTAAATAGCAAACGAGATAAAAGGCATGTATGAAAAATATTGTGTGCGCTTACTTTTCTTTGAGTTAATTTGTCATTGTAAGTAGGTAAGTACGTGACATGCAATGAGTTATCAAAAAAAATTAGCGACAAGCTTTAACCTTCCAGATTGGATCTAATTGTAGTTGGTTCTTTACTGGTACAGGATAAAATAATTAATTTGAACGATAACCAGCTGGTTATAACAATTTGAAATTATACAGCATTTTATTATTAAAATATGTAGGTTATCAAGCCACTGGGTATAATATTTGCAATGTTAACATATGTAGATATAATCCTTAACCTGGAGGTTATAACAGCCTAAAAATCATACATCACAAGGGTAATTACTGCACTAATTAGTGCGATCTATCACCTGCATTAAATACCCGGTATTAACAAGATAGCAAAAGTTATTAGAGCATAACAAATCCTTGACTGTAATCCTACAAATAGGTATCGAGATTTCATGAAATGCATTGTGGGTTTTCCACTGGGAAAACATCCATTAGCATCTTGTTATTTTACGAGCAAATACGTGTATTTTCCGCTCGAATTGATAAGCTGGAATAATGAATAACTCGCCAACACGAACACGTAACATCCCGGTAGATTCGCACATATGTAATGCAAATAAGTTCCCAGTTTTATCATTACAGGCGTTATAATAGAGTCCTGTTTGGCCGGCGTCATGTCCCACTCGAGCTAATAATATACACCGCAAACTTTCCATCCTATTACAACTTGTTTGTCTCAGATGATGTATGAGGGATGGAGCAGCATTGACGTCGAGTCCGGGCGCTGGAAAAGCTATAAAAAGAGCGGTTCAAGGGAAACGACCGCAATTTAGTTTCCGCCAAGTCGAAACGCCGACGTTAATCTGACATGAGAGATCCAAGTTCAACGGTTTCCCCGAAATTTATTGCGCCGAATTTTCCCGGATAATACGTTTTTCGGGAACCTGTAAAGATTGATTGTGCTGCGGATGACACACGAACGGATTCCTGCGAAATCCAATGATGTTTTTGATTCATGGAATTTTATGTCCCTTAAAAAAATAGATAGGTATCTAGTACCTACAGGAGAAATTGATGGATTTTGAAATTAGAAATTATACTGTAATTTTTTTACGATATAGTGGCAATATTGCAGTAGGTTTTTGCTCGTAAAGAAAGGCTTTGATCTCGAAAGGCCGTAAAGCTGATAAAATGCTAATGTTGTAAATTGTATGCTGTACTCTATTGTGCAGCTTCGAAGCTCGAAGCACATAAAAGTTAATGTAGAATCAACCTTTCATCTCTTTGTGAGAACCAGACACATACCGTTAAACACCGGCTTGCTATAAAATCGATGCATTGATACTTTTATAACATCGAATGCGCTGGAAACTTTGATTATTGAAACGCGAGAATTTATGATAACCTAATTAAGAGTAAGTAGTACATTAAAATGGAGAGAAGAGATATAAAAAATACAGCTTTAGCTTAGTTATAAAAACTCAATAAGAATGTACCCAAAGGAATATTTTTAAGATGCACTCTATTTTATTTTTAAAATTTGGACATACATACATTTTTTATTGAATTTGAAATATCAAACCATTAGGTAGGTATTCGAATTTAATCGACAACGTAAAAAATAATTTCCTTTCCTCTCGTTACGACCTTGGTAAGTACCTACATCATCTAGATTATTAATAAAAAATACAGAACAAATTGTCGTATTTCACGAAATAAGCGAAACCTAGGTAATGAGGCATATCGGTGTATTCCAAAAAAAAATCGTTCGTCGCTTAAATTGTACCGATTTTTAAAGCGACATTACTACAAAAAATGGTAAAACGACATTGAAATGGCTCTGCTGCGGTTGTGTTTAATAGAAAATCGATTACCAGGAAGAACTCGCTAAAAAAATATATATTTCTTGATTTACCTTTATATACGCATTAAAAAATATGCGATAAAGTTAAATAGTTTGGGACATCTAGTATACTATATGCTAAAATTGATTATATAAGTTGCTTAGGAATAAATTGATTTTTCTTATTTAACCAGCATCCTTTTCGAACTAATTACAAGCAATTTCCCATTATTTAGAAACACATTAACGGAGAGGATAGCGATTAATAAAAAATCCGAAAAACATTCATTACCTGCGATTTAATAATTATACAATCTTCTCTAAAGCAGAAATCCGATTTCCTGCACATCCAATTGCGTGCCGTGCCACATTCAAGACGTCTCAAGAGAAAAAAAAACTCAAGGTGGGTAGGCGTTATTACAGAATTACGCTTGATTAGGTGCTCACTATTTTCTCGAGTGATTATCCCGCCTGAATAATTAATTGCGATCAAGGGAACTCGGCCTTTTTTCATGAATTTAAATTTATGGAAAATTGAGGACAAATTATTTTATCAATCGCAATAATTTAATTACAACACTGTGGGGAAACACTCGCTGTTGTGGTGATACAAATTGATATAAAATCCCATTCAAAATATACAGGGTATTAAATGCGTGTATGATTTTTATCAATATGTAATTTTAAATATTAGATATCTGTTATTCATTTTTCCCAAATAAATTTTAGGGCCCAAAAAAATAGGTATTGAAATTGTTTTTAAAAGGAATCACACTGTATTTTATATTCTATTGTATAGAAATTAATTAAAAGTAATTAAATTTTAATATCCAGAATTTTCACATCTGTTTTGAATTTAATTAAAATTAATTAATTAAAAAGTTTTTTGAAAATTGAAGTAATTTTGAAACTAATAACTCATTTTCAATAACATAAAGTTAAATTATCCATTATTAACATTGATTGATACACCCTGTATGAATAAAACTAAATATAAAATATTGGCACACTTTTCCCAAAATCAATTTGTTTAGTAACAACACTCCGACGCACTACAGACGTGTGTACCTAAATTAAATGCAAACTTACGCAAATTCCTCTGGAAATTCCGGATATGGCCCGGAGGAAAAACTCTTCCCAAAAAATTCGCAATTACATTCAGCCAAATCGCGACATGCACCACCGATTAATAGCTGTACACAATCAGCGTTAATTCGCAACGCGACGCGCGCTGTTGCATCGAGACTAAGGGTAGATTTCGAACTGAATTCAGGGTTGGGGTTGATTCGCTATTTGGCTCACGGTCAGAACCGCCCCCGATCGATAACCGGGGGACAGAAGGAGGAAGAGAGGCGGCTCGAGATTTTTTCCCGTGCGAGATTGTACTAGCGTGCCGCGAAGGATATAGGAGGGTGTTTTGTCTTAGCCGGAGACTTCCAAGGATTGTTTACCTTGTTTCGTTGCGACATCGCGGAAAGATGTAAACTCTGTAATGAGGGTTTGTGATGGTTCTGCGTTGTAACGAGGTGTTTTGGCCCCTTCTGCCCCACTAATAAATGACGCCTCTTCGTGATAACCGTGCAAATATGTAATTTTCTGTAAGCTAGAACTGTTTGTAATTGAACGAGTTTGTTTTTAACGCTGACGATTCTAGGTGCTGCAATAATTAAAGAAGAATGTTAATGTTAACAACGACGATGATAAAGTATAATAGCCGAGCTTAAAGTGGGACAAATTTGATATTGAATTGCCGCATTTCTGTATTGTGAAAATTATTTCAAAATAGCTTTCAATGAGGGTACTTGAGATTGTTATTTTTATTATGTTTTTGTGTAAGTTGCTAGGATTGTTTCTGTTATTTCTATATACGACAGAAAAAAGTTGCAGACTTTCGTTAAACTAGGACGAAAACCATACTAAAAGCGTCATCAATCAAATTAATTTATTTATATTTGCATGTATAATAATACGTGCACCTGCGTCGTCCATTAAATTTACATCTGTATTGTTTTGCAGGATTCGCCGGCTAGTAACTATCATAAAATATGAGTCTCTTAATTGTTATAATGTTGATAGGTTAAGCGGCAGAAATGAATTAAAGATAGACATGAAAAAATGTATTTACTGAAAAAATTAAGAGCATACCTACAGTTTTTTGTCGTCAAATTAAACGTAAAACTGAAAATGAAATAGACTGAAAATTAATATTTGATGAGTGCATCAAGAAACTCTAAAAATGCAAAACTCTTTTAATGTCAAGTAGTTTATTCAGGAAATGGGATATATAGGAAAATTCACATAAACTAGGTACTACATACATAAAATTCATTTAAAGAAAATGTGCCAATACGATACAGAATTGGAATCAAATAAACATGTAAAAAAATATTCGATACAGGATAAGGTAAGCTCAAAGATGAGAGCCAAAAATGTTGTAGGTATGCTCTTAAATGATTGAAAATTTTACAAACAAGGGTAGATGGGCCAATGGTGCCTTTGGGAGATTTTCTGAAGGTTCCATTACAAACGGGGTAAAATGGCCAACATTTAGATTTACTCGTATTTTCAGTAATAACTCCGAAACTATTGATCTATTTTTCATTTTTACAATCCCGAATATTTTACCTAACATCATACATTCATATATTCTAACAGTTTCGACGATATTTCGATTTTTCACTAAACTTCTCCAAAAAATGGTATCGTCGAAAACTCACACAAAATACACATACATACTGTAGCCCATCTGCCCTTGATTATGTCGTAAAAAAGGAAATATAAAAGACGCAAAGGTAATGTTTCTACTATTTCAAAATTTGGATTACTTAACCCAATTAAAAGTACTTTTCTACAGAGCGACAGAAATAGCTGTTGACATGACCTGCGCGACTTTCGCAAAAAATACAAAAAATGATCAACCATTGCGCAATTACTGCGCATCGTACTGTCAACTTTTCAGTTGAAATTAATGCTATTAATTTCCTAACTAAGCCAAAATATTGTCCAATATTTGCACTAATATGTATACGATTTGATTGTATAATAAAATATATGATATATGTACAATAATATAATGCTATGAATACTAATATATGTAATATAAATATATGTTCTACATTTTTTAATTAAAGGTTATTAAAACAAATAATTTAAAGTTGGGTAGTCGCCCATTTGAACTAGGATTGTCAATAAGAAAAACGAGTTCGATTTAATTGAGAGTGTCCTGTAAGAACCGTTATTAATCTTCTCAACTCTAAGTTATAGATACCTACTATAATTCTTTCAACGCCCAACAGGATATCCTTTACCACGTGTTGAATAACCTACCAGCGCCCACGTCAGATCCGAATATTCGAATTCTTACGGACCGAAGGTTATTATGAAACTTTTACTTATCGTATTTTACGTATTTTTATCCTCTACTTTTTTCCATTTCTCGTATCTGTTCTCTCGGCAACGTTCATTGCGATCAGACCGAATGGCACGAACGGCCTTTACGTCAAACACAATTTATCGGCATTTTATTCTAGCGCTAAGCGAAAAGAAAACTGGGCGCTCGGTGCATACGCATGCAGAATTTAAAAGATACCATCAATCTATAACCGTTTTTTATCGTTTACCAGTAAAGTGATAGAGTTTGAATGAATTATCATATGAATTGCCATCTTTACATTCCAATGTGTAATTAGTTAAATATCGCTTTTAATGCCATTTGAGTAAATTATTTAGTTAATAAATGCGAATAAAAAATGTATTAGCGTTCTAGGCGAAGAAGAACAAGAGATGTAGATGAATTAGATAATTAAAAAAATAAAACTGAGTTTTTCTCAACTTACAAAATTTCTTGGAGTAGCCTAAATCGCCTGAGTATTCTGAGTGGTCTAAGATACCTCTGAGTCCTAAATGAAGGTAGATTAATAATTAGCAAGGTTTTCAAATTTCCTGCATAATTTTCAAGAGAACTTTATTTTTAGTGTAATTCATCCAAATTTAGAGATTTCCCTGGCAATTCATTCCGCTGTGGTTCCTACTTCTTTGGTTCTTTATTCAATTCACTTGCTTAGAAGAACTAAAGAAATAGTAATTATTAAGGAATGATTATGTATTTTTTTTCGTATATCGACCAATTATATCCTCTTTTCTATAAAAGTTTGTATGAAAAAGCAATTAATCTCAATTTGTCAATATTCTTCCAAGTATTAATTCAAGAGTTAAACGCAGTTATCTTAAAGCCAAGGTTAATACAATAATATTGGAGTAATAATTGTGACAAGCTTCGGTTCCCGTTCGAAAGTAATGCTACATTTTTACCACTGTTTTGTTCGAAATTTTCGATTATTCCATCGCCGATATCCATTAAGGAAATTAGGTTTCCCATCGAATTGAATAGCCGTTTTGTTCGACGTTCGGTCGATAAGCGAGCCCCCCGAAAGCCCGAGATGACCTTCTTCAGCTTTATTGTCAATGACAAGGCCTCTTCTAGGCCTAGTTCGCGAAGTGGGAGATAGAAAAAAACCTCGAACTCGAAGAAAAAGTGTCGGGCGTACCGCCACTCGAGCGATCGTTTCAGTTCCTGCGGGTAGCGGCGAAGTAGACTTCTCCAGGGGGGGCGGAAGTGACTTTGTCGATAAGGGCGGTGTTGTGATTTAATTTTTTTTTCGAAAATTTGTAGTTTATTTAGTCTGTGTTTACGTAAGTATTTTTACTATTTTTTTTTTATTTTAAATATTTACAATACTTTGAAGGAAAATCACAATTCACAATATTAATAAAAATAGAAAATTGTAGCCAACATCTGGTGTAACCTGAATTAACTTGCAATCAGTAAAAATTGATAAAAACTATTTTACCCAGTTTTCCACACATTAATATATATTAAATGTTTTTACACGGGGGGACGTCCTGTATTTTAAATAAAATAAAGATAAATAAATACGTAAATAATAAAAATCTGACGTACCTATACAAAAAATGTGCGCCTAAAAATTACGCATGTTTAAATTAATTAGTGATTATTCTATATTATAATGGTATTTATGTTAATTATACGTCCCTGAGGATGAAATGTGGAAGGTTTAATGGTCGAAATAATTAAATATAATAGCCTGTTAATTTTTAAAAATAAGTAAAAAAATATAAAAATTGTAGATTGTGTAGAATTTTGATGATTTTTCTCTTGCTCCTCCGCCAGAAAATGCGAAATTGGCGTAAATTTGCATAATTGTAATTTTAATTTACATCAATTCAAAAAATATAAAAAAGCTGTTTAAAAGTACAAAAAAACTGAAGATAATTTTTCATCTAAACACAAAAATGACCTACGTATTTTTTTTTATTTTTAATTATCTTTTATTTATTAATAATTATCTACATGACACATTTACTGTAGGTACAAAAATGAGTCGGCAGTGAACGTGTTAACCTACTTACCGGTTAATTTTCAAACATCATGTTTGACCTTCGTTTTATTAAAATTTTCACTAAAAATTGTAATTTTCATTCATTCATTGGAATAAACAAAAACAAAGACCGCTAATTTGGGTTCCCCTTACTATCATTCTATTTTAAGAGAAATGCGTAAAACGTGTTTAACAAATTGGTATTAACATTTTTAAATATTCACGTGTCGAATATTCTGATACTTGCCAATTATTAGTTATACTGTATTTTAATTGGCTTGTTTAAATGAAATAAAAAAATATTGAAATATTTATTCATTTCAAGGTCTTTCTGTAAGGTAACTGTATATCCTGGTCCACCTATCTGACAATAAGTTGTCTGCATACATCATAATACGAATATCAATAAAAATTATTTTTAAAATAATTTTTTTTCTGAAAACTGCATGAATTCTGCATGTATCATGCGTTATTTTTTATGCTTGTACTGTTCTGAGAGAAGACAATAAAAAAATATGTAATTTAGTAAAAGGTAAAGCAAATAGGCAGTTAAATGCGTTCGTTGTAATTTTTATTGAAGGTTGAAAAATATTTTAATGTTCGCAAATAGTAGATACGTTTTAAAATATTTTCCAGCGACTTTTTATAATAGTTTCCGCAGTCAGAAGTCTCATTAATCCAGTATAGAAGGAAATACATTATGCTTAATTGCTTTTACTTCATATAATTTTAATGAATAAGCAATTAAGCAAATAACCACTTAATTAAATATCTGTATCTAATTTGCAATTTAGCGGAATTTCATCTCAAGTATACATTATTATTTTTCACAATACCTATGTATAATAATAATTGGAAACTAATGTTGTTAATAAACAATTCTTGAGTAATGTAATTTTATTTATATATTCAATTCAGAAGGCGTAATTATTGGTATCGACCAGATTGCGCTATTGTGTGTCTGTTCCATCGTTTTTCATTCGAAATTTCCAATTATTGTTTCTGCCCCTCTCGTATTCCATTCTTCAGTCCAATATCTTTTGGTTAAGATTTATTTTATTTCGAGAATTTCCATGTCAAAATAACAAAAGACTTTTTCATTTGCACTCATAACAATAGCATGTGCGCTCTACAAAATACGCAGCCTTTTATACTCTATAATTATTCATTTAATGAACTAATTATAATCATTAATCTGCGGCTCACGCATATATTTCACTACGATGGATGATGTTTTAATAGAAAAAAAACGTAAAAAATCACCTATGCGTAGACATAATGATACCAATTACACCCGAGTCAATGCTAGAAATAATAAAAGCGCCGGGAATAATATGTCTATTGACCGCCGTTCATGTCGCAAATAGCAGTAAATTTGTTGGTGTTGTTAAAAAATGACGAGGTCAGTTGCACTTGGGTTAATTACAACTCGTTTGTATTTGCGCAAAATTATGTAACCGCAGTTTTTCCACCAAGCGAAAGAATTCCAAAACGCAATGTGCTTGAATGAATCAACAAAACGCTATATTCTGCGCAATTTCAGCGCCAATCCTGCAAAATGCTGGAGCTGAGCAAGAGCCTGGCGTCCTTCTATCCCGCCTACGTGCTGGCCATCGTCTCCATCGGCTACATCTGCGGCGAGCTGGGGCACTACCTCATAGGCGTCACCAGCAAAGCCATAGCGCAGGACCTCCACTTCGGCGACATCGCCTGCCAGCTCAATTTGACGGACGTCTACCTCAGCGATCTGCCGGTGAAATGTTCCGAGGCTAACAGCTCTGAGGTCTGCGCCACCTTCACTCTGAATGGAACAAGGTGCCTAAATAAAGAGAAATTCTGGAAGAATGTTGTAGCTTATTGGAAGATTTTTAATGAGCTTTTTTATTTAATTTTTGTAGATATTGCGAATGGACGTATAATGGATTGGGGATAGATTATCAAGTACTGGCCGGTCCAAGTTTCATTGCCGTTTTTACCATAGTTGGAGTAGTGATGGGGCTTCTTGCTGATAAATTTAATAGGTTTGATCTTTTTCTACCAAGTTCTAATTTTCACCAAAATCATTCGCAATTTTCCGAAATACACTTCCGAATTTTAGGGTGAGATTGTTGAGCGTTTGCACAGTAGTATTCGGCGTGGCTATCATCATCAGCGGCGGTGTTAAAGAATTCTGGCAGCTAGTATTGCTGCGTATGATAATGGCGGCGGGCGAATCGGGATGCAATCCCCTAGCCACGGGAATCCTATCGGACATATTCCCCGAAGAGAAAAGAGCCCTGGTTATGTCCGTCTTCAACTGGGGAATATACGGCGGCTACGGTAAGCTAGATTAACCTGTTACAATTACTTCGAAACTATAAAGTTTTGCGCAATGATCCTTCCAGGCATCGCGTTCCCCGTGGGCAGGTACATACCCCCGTTGGACGCTTGGGGCCTGAGCTGGAGGGTGACTTACTACGGTGCCGGGATCGTGGCGATAATACTCGCTCTGTTGACGTGGTTCACTCTGAAGGAGCCGGAGAGGAAGTCCATCGGCGAGGACGCGAACCAGACCGATGCGAAGAAGATCACCATTTGGAACGTCATCGCCGATCCTCGCGTGATCCTGCTGTGCCTGGCCGCCTCGATCAGGCACTGCGGAGGGATGTGCTTCGCTTACAATTGCGATTTGTACTATCAAACGTACTTCCCTGATTACGATTTAGGTAAGCAATTATTGTACGATTTGTTCAAACAATATTGGCCCGTATTCAGCGCCCCTTTTTAAAGTTAAATACATATTTAGCGAGCGCCTTTATCTTGACAGTTCTACATTGTTGTACTAAGGATTTGTATACGTTAAAGTCGCTAGCTAAACATGCATTTAACGTTAAAATGGGGCGCTAATATGTCTAGACAAATTTTTTGTAAATATTCACATTTTCTAGTCAATCTTTCGTTTATGTAGGAGTTTTTAGGATATTTAATTAGTTTAAGGACCTTCCTAATAAATATATAATAATCCTTCCTGTATGCTCTATATATAAATGAGGCGGAATAATCCACCGTCTAAATCCTTGTAAATCAATACAATATTACTCCGCCTCATTTATGAATAGACTTTAGATAAACTCTTTAAATAATAAGTAGATGTTTTATATTTTTTTGGCCTTCAGTGTCAACAAAATATTATGATTATGTGCACACTCATGAAAAATCCATCTCAATATGATGCAATAATAATTTAAAAATAATCAAAACTACTAAAGAAGCTAAAGCCAGAAAATCCCGCAGAACCTGAAAATATAATAATCTCAAATACCTTATAAAATTGCAGCAATAGACAGCTCAAAAAACCCATTAAAAATCTCATTAAAAAACTCGAAAATTCACCTAAAAAATCTTATACTTTCTAACTTGTAATGATATATTTTACCAGGTTGGTGGTTATTCGCCGTGACCATAGTCATAGGCTCGATCGGCGTGGTGGTCGGCGGCATAGTATCTGACAAAATCGTGGCCAAAATGGGCATCCGGTCGAGGTGCGTCGTCTTGGCAGTGAGTCAAATCGTCGCGACGCCTTTCGCGTTCGGAAGCGTCTACTGCGCCCCCGTGGGAGCTATGATAACGCTGGGAATTTCATATTTCTTCGGTACGTGCGGCGCTCGACTCAGAGTTCGTTGACTTGTTGCCAACTATGTATTACTTTTTCAGCCGAAATGTGGTTTGGCATTCTGTTCGCTATGGTGGTGGAAATCGTCCCGTTGCACGTTCGATCCACGACGATCGGGGTTTTCCTTTTCGTCATGAATAATATCGGGGGAAACCTCCCCATCGCCGTCGAGCCGGTTTCCAAGCAAATCGGGTATAGGGAGAGCTTGTACGTTTTCTACGTGGGAGCTTATGCTTGCAGTAAGTCACAATCGAGTAGTATTAAAGATGTAGATAAAGTATGAATTATCTTGCAGGTTCTATACTGTTTTTGCTCACTACTTTCCTGATGCCGGCCATGCAGAAGCCAGCTCAGCCGGCTCCGCAGAAGGAGCTGAGAGGCCACGATAACGTAACGTTTACAGGTGATGACACGAATTTACCCACAATTACAGCTCTGGTGAGGAACGCCAAGAGAACCGAAAACGAAAACCACCGACTGTAGATAGTTGTTTAGTTTTAGACGTTATGTAAATAATTGTAAATAAACTGTGATCGGAGGAAATAGGAATTAATATAACGTGCTGAAATGATCAAATTGAGGCAACATATTAGGTAGTTGTAAGACCTAATTTTAACATTGGAAAATATATATAAAGCTGTAATTGTAAAAGTACGCTGAAGAGTAAAAAATTAGGTCACGTTTAATTAAGCACTTTTTAATACATTTAATTAATCGCAAAACTATTTATGCAAAAAATGCTCAAATAACTCAGTGATCTTATTTATGAAAGCCCCACAAAGTGTACCTCTCAATAACAAACAGTTCTTGAAGGGTCCAATGTACTGTAGAAATAGCAATTTTTATGAAATTCGTGTTATTTACGTCAAAATTTTCACAATTTCATAAAAAAATATATTTTAAGTACTTAAATTTTTTAACAGTTTAATACAATTTCTCTGTGATTCTTTTGTTTTATTAAAATTTGTACTATCTACCTATTAAAAATTTTGATGTGACTACCTCCTTTTACAATTAAAAGGTAAGTATGTATAATTTTAAATTCACTCATCAATGTTTTCATGAAAATCAGTTTTTGGGATAAAAATGACATAAAATATAGAAATTGGTTATTCACAGCAACTTCTATAATTTTTTCTAATAGTATCACAAAATTACAATTTCGTTTGAATTTTTTATTAAATATGCGCATTACAATTTAAAATAATTGATGAATTTACTAGTTACGCAGGCAGATATTCGTTTAAGGCAGAAATATTTCGTCGAAAGGAATCTTAGACAGGATTTGATTGGCCATTTTCAAGTGAATGGTAGAAAATATTTGCTCGAACGAGCTCCTCAATTCATTGAAAATCGCCATGCTGTTTTCGTTCAGCGTTTTAGCAATCTCGTTTTCGATTTGCTTGTTAGTCGGGAAAATGTCGGAGAAGGCGAACATCAACTTCTCGGGATGCATGTCCATGGTGTAGTTGGTAAATCGAATGTGCGTTTTCCCGTTTTTCTTGTATTTCTCGCACCACATGCTGTGCCTATTAAGCAGCTTCACTAGAAATGACTAAACGTTATACCAATTCAAAGCCAACAAAATCCCTACCTTGTGATACTTCGGACTTCCCGTGCGCGTTTAGGGGAAACACCAAAACTTTTCCTTCGACCTCGTAATTCCCCTTCAGTGTAATAGTAGGAGAAAAGACGTCCATTACCCAACTGCAGCCCTTGTCCACGTCTAATCTAAAACCAACAGGTTTGTTAAAAATGATAAACAAATCATTAGTAGTTACAACAAACTTACTCCATGTGGGTGACATCGGAATCAGTCATACCGTGAACGTATAAATTAGTAAAAGTCAAATGAAGGGACACCGAGTTGCCGCCGCTAGCCGATGGCTTGATTTCCATTTTTTCTACAAAGTAAGGGTCCAATGGGGGAACTCCCAGTTCCTTGTTACCTGCATTGATTTTAGATCTTTGATTTTTAGAGTTTGTGTAATGTTTCGAGACAAACCTGATGCAAAGGCTTCCAGACCGCCTCTCATGCCTTTGCCGACGCATTGAGTGAAATCTGGTTGGCTTCTGTGACAAGTTTTGATCCCATCAGCTGTAAAAATTGTTTTATTTACTTTAAGTTTCTGTTATAAAATCGTCCAATGGATGAAGATAAATAAATGTTAATAAATGCATTTCATTTTTAATTTTTAAGATGCGCTATTAAATAATCAGGTACTTATTCAACCCTTAATGGTTTATAGAATAAGAAAGTAAAAGAGGAAGATTTGCAAAAAATCATCAAAGAGACAGTGCAAAAAGCAATCCAAAGAGTTCCATAGAGATTAAAAGAGCCTCTCAAAAATTAGTAAAAGACGATGGAAAAAGCATTTTTGGGATAAATTTGAACTTTTTAAAACGAGTTATTGCCAGAAAAATAAATAGGTACTCACGTAATTTGTAACTCCATCCGATCGTAAAACATAGCAAAAAACCAAAATATTTCATTTTCTATAATTTCAATCTATTCTATCTTTTAACAGTCATGAGCTAATTGATTTGTTTTGTAGAGTTGTTTTGCATTTAGAGAAAATAATTTTGAAGCGCCTTTATTTATAGGAAAAGTTAGCTATTCGATTAATAGATAGAAATACAAATAAAAGTGATGTTTGCCAAAGTTCAAATAAAATAATTATGCATTATGCATATATTAGTCGTCGAATTAAATTGATAGTCGAAATAAATCAGGTGCGGTTTAAGGGAAAATTTTTAGTCTCTCGGCAAAAGAGACTTATCGAATTTTTAGACCATCAAATGCCATCACATCTATGTAGATAATTTCCAAGTGTTCTTCAAAATATTTAGAAATTTTATGAAACTCAAAATAAATAATGAAAAAATAACTAATATTTTATGAAAATAATTAGGTACATGCTAAAGCAGAGAGATCCATCGATTTCCAAGACGAGAATATGCTTCGATTCAAATTAAAACAGTATGAGCATACATATAATTATTTAAGGAAGGAATCTTGAGAATTTTTTAGACATTTAAATTAAGTGCCGAACAGAGCTTTGGTGAAAAGCTAATTGAATTTCAATGTACGTGTTATTAATTCTCCAAGGAAATTTTTTACCGTAAACAGCATGAGTTATAATTGTTTTTAATTGATGATATTTGTTCGCGTTATACCTATTGGTAATAAACCAAAACTCTAAAATTAAGTATTTGTAAACATTTTTGGAATATGTAAAGCTTTTATAACTTCTGTACTTATAGGTATATGATATCGAATAAGTTTACAAAATATTTTTTTGAACAATTCTTTGTTATTTCATGGCCATTTATTGCAATAAAATATTTAATGACTCGGTTCATTCTCCTAAAGAAATACGAAATTGACGCAAATTGTAACATTCAAATTTTATTAGTCCCCAGCCAATTAAAAAAATTAACTACCATAGAAAAAATTTTTTTAAATATTCCGCACAATTTTCCGCGTAATATCTACACAATGCAATAAAAATTAAAGTAATTATTGTTACTGTCACGGTGCACGTCTTTATTAAATGTTAACATTATATCAACAAGTTAATAAAAAACAGGTATTGGTAAGTCTCAATTACATCTCATAAATCACTAAAGAATGGTGGTAAATTAAACACTTACCTCATCACAGAGAAAATTATTGGTTTACAAATACTTGGTATCTAATTGAAGAAAAGAGAAGTAACCAAATGACCCAATGCAGTTATTTGATCAACATGTACTTTCAAAAAGGATCTGACTGACTAATAAATGAAAAGATACCTAGTTTAAAAAATTTTCATCGAAAATGTACCATTTACCATTTGTTAACAACCTTTAAACTTGCATAATCTTTCTGGTACTCAAATCAGGACAATATTACCCAACAATTGCTTCCATTAATTAACCACTAACAGAGTTTTTTGTTTCGATAAGTACTCCTTTAAGAGATTGGGGGGGCCTTTACTTTAGTGAAATGGAATTTTGGGGGGATTTTGGGGGAAATTTTCTTTGTTACTTACCAACGAACGACTAACAACAACAAGGAGGATCTGGAGGTGGAGGGTCCGGTTTGCAATTGCAAGTCGAAGGGCACTTGGGCGGCGGCGACAAGGGCCGGGGCGGTCTTTTAGGCGCCGCGGTCAGCGTGCACCTGGGCCCGCAGCATTTGGTGGGCGCGAACGGACAGAATCGTATCGGCGTCGGGAGCGGGCAGCCCTTAACTTGCACAGAGCAGGGTATGCACCTCGGTGGCGGCGGCGGTGGGGGCGGCGGCGGCGGCTTGCAGCAGGGCGGACATCTCGGTGGGCACGGCGGGCAAGGCGTGCAGGGTGTGCAAGGTGGGCAAGGCGAGCAGGGCGAGCGGCAGCAACAGGGCGGCGGTGGAGGTGGTGGAGGCGGCGTGAGGTTTTTGCAGCCGACAGTCGAGGTGCTCATTCCCTGCGGCAACTTAAGCGGAAAATGTTTTCTGGTTATTTGCCAGTAAGTACTCTTTAATTCAATATTTACCTGTAAATTTAAATGAGATATGAAATGGAGATGTACACACTAAAATTTTGACAATGATTGCGACGTATGAAATAACAAACACAATCGAGCTAAACTTCGAAACAAAGTAGGCTTAAGTTTTTAAACAAATTACTTACAGCATTTACCAATGATATTATTTATTATAAAAACATCCTATCCTATTCTATCTCTATATTAGTACGGGCTTTAACAAGCAATTAAGTTATGAACGAGGTTAGACAAATTAATAACTACGAGAGCTGAGAGACTTAATTAGACTTGAAAAAGGGGGAAACCCCCAAAGTTTTCACTATTATTGCAGATTCCCCAGATAAAAACTTCTTTGAATGATCAATTGAAAAATGTGCGCCCATTAATAGGCAACCCATTCTACAGTGGTATTGTCTGAGCCGAAGATGAGGGCAACATTTGAGGAGAACGTGCCTCTTACTTGTGGTATAATAAACCAAATTACTACCAGGAATATTAAACAGAGATAAATAAGGTTTTTTAGACGATTTACGATTTATTTTTTCAGTTTGAATAAATTATACAAACACGATTTTATTTTATCGATTTTAATTTATCACCAGTGTATGGATGTATATAATTTACAAAAAAAAAGAAGTAAAAGACTTAAAAATCGAGTGGATTTTGTATACTGATTAAACTCTATTTACAATCTACAAAATAATTATTAACTTAAGATATCAAAATAATATTCTTCAGGACTGGTGATAATCAACAATACAATATATAATTACGCCACACTAATGGAAATACTTTCTGTTTCTCTCTCTGAAAATAAAAATCATAAATTAAACTTTAATTAGTTAAAATTGGTTTACTCGGTTTTGCCTTCTAATTTCTTTTTAAGTGATTCTGGCATTTCTGGTGGCGGAGGACGCGGCATTCTCATGGCGACCTAAAAAAAACAAATTTTTATGAAAATAATCGACTCTATAAAACCAATTAAATTTCTGGAATATACTTTAAAAACTTTAACCATACCTTGAATGCATCGTAGATGAACCATTGTAAGGCAGTCAATGTACCAATCATGACGATCCTAGGCGTCAATCCCTTCCACAATCCAGCCATTCCCAACTTCTTAGCAGCACCCAGGGCTGTTTGTCCTTTCTCTTGATTCAACTTACTAACCACAGTATCAGCAGGATGAGACACAATGGCACAGAATACACCGGCGATGTATCCAGCGGCAAAGGTAACAACCAGTTGTTCACCTTTAGTGCAATCTGCTCTCGGCTTCGGAACGACATACTTGTAGAGAAGCTCCACAGTACGTTCAAAGCAAGCAAACTTCATCATTGTGTAAGGAATTTGTCTCATCCACAGAGGCACCAATGATTTGTAGAAACCGTTAAGACCTGCAAGAAAAAGAAATCCCTTAATAAATGCAATTAGGGGTAACATTAATCGCATTACCTTCTTCTCTGTAGATCCTCGGCCATGCCTCGCGCAGAGTATTCGCAAATCCTGGCGTAGTTTGGATCTTCACCTTAGCAGCCTCCATAGGAGAAAGAGCGATATCGGCGAAAAATTCAGCCGAGGCGGACGCGGACAAGTACAACCACGTTCTGTACAAGTACGCGTTCTCCTCGCCGATCATATCAGTGTACATCACTTTGAATACTTCATATAAACCGAACTTGCAAAGACCTTGCGCCGAGTAACCAAAGAATGTTGGAGCCCAACCCTTAGCGAGACCTCTTGCCCCGTCTTCTTTGAGCGTCACGCGGAACCCGTTGAAGACGCTCTTGTATTTGGCCGGATCCACTTGGATACGACATTTTACTAAATCTAGGGGTACTACCGCTGTGTGGGTGATACCGCAGGACAAAATACCTGAAAGTATAACAAAGAAGAAATAAAAAGAAAGTATAGTGTATGTTAAGGAGGTAATTAAATGTTTGTGAAAATGGCAATGAAATATAGAAGTTGTTGTAGGAATCAAAGTACAAAATTTAGGAATGTGTAGATGTTATTGAAATAATGCCAGTAGTTTATATAAATTTTTCCTACTTAGATTATTAATAAATAAGAAGTACTTATTAATATTTAATGAATAATATGAAGAGCTTACCTCCCAGACCGCACAAGGCGAAGTAATGTGCAGAACCGAATTCACAACTGTCTCCTTCTGCGACAGCAGCGGCCGCAATTTGCCTGCCGGCGACTAGAGATTTAACTAGATTTTTCGGGGTGGTGTCTGTGGTGATTGGGGCCATTGGGGCTTCGGCCTGGCAGGAGGCTTTGTTGAAAAACCTCGAAAACATCTTTGGTTGAGTGAATCGGCCCTGTAAATCAAAAAGCGGAGTGATTTATTGCATAAAATTATCGGTTTTGAAATCATTTTATCTAGAGTATACATGTTAGAGTTGTTTTATAATATTTATTTCTAATTTAATTGACGACCTTGTCACAAGATGTGATCAATTTTTTGACGTACGTTACATAACCTATATTCTTAGACCTAATAATTTATAATACAACAATTAGATTACCGGTAATTGTTAATTAACTAAACTATAATCGTAAAGTGTATATTAAGTTTATTATACGTGGATAAATTTAATGCACTAGATGCAATTTTGAAAATGTCCAGGTACTGTTACATAAGATTGTAATATACACTGAGTGACTATTGAAAATTCTGTAAATACATTACCAAAAATGTTCAGTAAGTGAAACTTTATAGAATCCAATAATTCTGATATAAAGAACACAGTTATATTCCGAAAAAACTAAAACTTACCTTCTTGTCGTGTCCACAACTCACTTCCAAAAAGTGGCTGCTGATAAAATGGATTTGCTAAGTAGGCGACTGCGCAAAGATGCGGTACATTTTGACAGCACGTGGTTATCATCAAGGTCATTTATTTTTAAAAGTTTAAATTTATACAAAAAATTACGAAACCAACAATTGCATACAAATAAATATCTATACAAAAACTAAAACCAACATTTAGACTACAATAATCGAGTTTAAATTTTTTATTCACTTTTTAATCTGTAGTGATTGGTTGAAGTTTATGACAGCTAGTGTTCATATAATCTACTGTGAAATCGCCTTAACATGAATATTCGGTAGTTCTAGATATTGAACATTATATGTCAAAAATAGTTCAAATGTACCCAAAATTTATTGTCAAAGGTCAAAACGTCATTTATTTTAATATTTACATTTATTCACCAGAATTTATTTTCTGAATTAAAATTAAAATATGTCGGAATTAGTATCGAAATGCGTTTTACGGGTAGAAGTCAACGATTCCCAAGAAAGCGAAGGTAAGTAAGGACCAGCACATCCTCATTGAATTTATGTTTTTTTTTTTTTTTAGATTCTAGAGGTGCTGAAGCTGTAGTAACTTCAGACAACGTACAACGAAGTAGAGGTCAGCGAAAAATACGAGACATCAGCGTAGAAACTTTTCCGAGTCGCTTGGAAAGTCCCAGAGATGACTGGGGCCTTCTTCCTAAATATTCGAGAGAAACGACTCCAGTCAGTGAATCTCAAAAAGAACCTTCGGAGAAAGATACCGAAATCGGATTTTTCAGTGGGAACCCTTTCGTGGAGATTACCAAGGGAATTTTACATTTATACAAAGAAGAGTAGGTTTTTGTGTGTTTAAATGTTTTAATATTACTACTGCTTACGCCATTTGTACAGTGTTTTAAGTAGCAGAAAGGAAGCTCTTACATTGTGCCTCTTGGGAGTGCCTACGAGTATGACATGCCACGATTTATTAACTTTTACTGCGCCTTGCCACGATGAAATTTCACACATTAGAGTTTTAAGGGATTCTATGCCAAATCAGTACATGGCTCTTTTAACGTAAGTAATAAAACTTCAATTACGAAATTTAATTTTGTACTGCAATAGCTAGGTGATTTATCAATATTGGCATGTTAATAATAAATAGCAGGCATAGAAATGATGTAACTAATTGCTAAAATTTATTGCGCAGAATTAACTTTATTTTTTACAGTTTTAGAAATCACGACTCTGCTATGGAATTTTATTTAACTTATAACGGAGCCCCATTCAACAGCCTTGAACCCGATAGTATATGCCGCATAGTGTGGGTGTCTAAAGTAGAATGGGCTCACGATGGGGTGCCTCCTCCTGGTCACACTGAATTACCCATGTGTCCCGTCTGTTTAGGTACTTTTACATATACCAGTGGAGTAATTGATTTAAACAAAGTATGTATTTTTTAGAACGTATGGATGAATCTGTCGATGGAGTTTTAACTATACTTTGTAATCACGCGTTTCATGCTAGTTGTCTGGAGCAATGGGGCGATGCCACCTGTCCAGTTTGTAGATGTGTTCAAAGTCCAGAACAAGCCGAAATGTCGGAGTGCGAAGAATGTGGAACTTCTGTTCCTTCTCCTGATAGCCTTTGGATATGCCTTATTTGCGGCCATGTTGGATGCGGAAGGTAAAACGATGTGTTTTTAAGCTCGACACAAATACAATATTATTCTTTGTAGATATCAAGGTGGACATGCTGCTTCACATTATAGAGAAACTGGCCATTGCTACGCTTTACAGTTAGGATCTCATCGTGTTTGGGATTACAAAGGTATGCTTTTACTATATTTAAATCGTATTTTAATTTTGTCATTTGCTTTAGGTGACAATTTTGTTCATCGATTGCTTCAAAACAAGGTCGATGGAAAATTGGTTCCGTCAGAAGGACCTCAACCGGAATCTGAAGGAGCCCAAGAAAAAGTCGATTCGGTACAACTAGAATTTACTTACCTGCTAACATCTCAGTTAGAAGAACAGAGGATGTATTTTGAAGACAAAATGGCCTTGTAAGGATTGTTGCGTTTTAATTACCAATTGCATATAATTTAATGCATATCATTGCAGATTAGAAAGTCAATTATCTGATGAAACGAAGCTTCTACGGGAAAACATGGCTTCTCTATCAGAAGAAAACAAACAACTTAGACAAAAATTGGTTACTGCTACAAAGGAGAAGCAAGCTTTAGAAAAGAAGTTACAGCAACATCATTCTAAGTTAGTATTTTATACAATCCTAAAGAATATCGGTGTATTTACCAATGTATTTTAGATTGACATCTACTTTAAACGATCTTAATGAAGAAAGGCAATTAGGAAAGGCGCTAAGAAATAACCAACAACAATGGCAAACAAAAATTAATAATTTAGAAGAGAAATTAAGCGAATTAAAATCGCACAAAGAGAGAGAAATTGGGGATTTAAAGGAGCAAGTTAGAGATTTAATGTTTTTTATCGAGGCGCAAAGAGTAAGTGTTTATTTTATTATCGGGAGTATTAGAAGAGATGAATGAAAAAGTAATTAATGGAACGTATCTTTTAGGTAATAGAAAAGTCTGATGAAAAAGAAGATATAGCAAGTGGTACAGTCACAATAGCAGAATCATCTGATAATTCAAAACGCAAAAAAGGCAAGAAAAAACATTAATTTAATTATATTGGATTAAATAAGTATTCTCTAAACTGTTAAGATTATCTATTTGTATATTTAATATAACACAGGTGTGTATTTTTTTATTTATGAATTGTTGATTATTAAAACTAAAGAAGAAAACATAAGATTTTACATGAGGTGATGTCTCTCCTACAAAGATGAAATTTTGGTTTATAAAAATGAACTCTCTCCATTCAACTCATGCGAAATCTAAAAAATTGCTTTTTTAAAGTGTTACTTTTGGTTCATTGTTTGCTGAAAACATTCGTAAAAAGAGATAAAATAAATTAGCACAATATATAATTCATCATAGAATTGTTAACAAACTTATCAGTCAACAAAATAAATACAAAAATAATAAAATGTAATTATAATATAAATATATATCCTATTAATATTAAGGACAACAGTACAATACGTACAATACTTTAATGATATATGTAATATCGAAAACTATCATGTATTTTCTAGATATCTAATTACCTTGACCATTGAATCCTTTCTTTAACCCATTTAACACAACCCAGATTATCACAAATTTAAACTAACATGTATTGTAAATTTAATTTACTGGTAACTTTTAGAAAACACGTTCAAAAATTATCATGGTCTACCTTCGATCGCCCGTTTCTCTTCCTTCTCCTTATTACCGTCTCCTTTCACCACTTGAACCATCCTCAATGTTAAACCGGCCAAAATAGCATCCAGAGGATCCATGAATCCCCGTTGCATCCATTTCGGAATGGTGGTACGCGCGTGCGAGAAACCCAGCTTTTGCAGAATATAATCGATACCGTACGGTTCTATGTACTTCCCGGCGACGCTCAACAGTCGCACAGTCGGCTCCAGATGCCAGGTTTTGCAGTTGTAATTACGCCAATCCTTCGCGAAAATATCCACGTCTATGGACCCTTTTTTGGGCGTCTCGCTCAAGGATTTCGGTCGCTCCTGATCCGCCACGAGTTTCTTATCGAAACCGCTCAGCTGAAACATTCCCAATACGTTATTCGCTGGAAATCGATCGATCAATAGAAATTACCACCTTTTCTTTTTCTTTGAGGTACGAGCTGATCAAATCGTGCAAGAAGAAGAAAGCTTCGGCGTCTACCGTGACGAAAATGTGGTCCTCGAATTCCGTTATGAAGCTGCAATCGACGTTCGGCTTCTCGCCTTTAACAGGGAAGAAAGTTGTTAATATTAAAGCAATTTTTCACCTGTGTTTGGGTATATTCTCACCTGAAAGATCAGGCACGTCTGCGGTTTGTAAATGTTCGGTTTTGAGATGAAATTGCAGGCTCGGAAGTGCGAAAATAACCTCTCGAGTATGATTGTGATCGGTCATTTTCGGTGATGCCGTCGAGCCTCTTGCTCTTTCCATTGATCCATCCAGCTTTTCCCTTTCCAACGACGGGAAATTATCCACTTCTGTGGATTTTTAACGATTAAATCCAACAAAAGCGTTGATCGAATAGTTACTTACCATCTATTTGACTATTTGCAAACGCATAATGGAACCATTCCTGCAGAGTTTTGAATTGCGGAGGAAATATAACGGTTCTGGAAACTTTGCAAACAGTCGCCATGGACAAGTGGGTTTTATAAGCACTGAGACCCAAGCTACACGTCAACGTTTGAACCACGTGTACATCTTGCTTCGGAATTTCTTCTAGAAAATATCCAGCTAATTAGCACAAAAAGTTTACATACACTCGATCGATTTACCTCCCGATACATTCGCTGGAATTTCTTGGCTTTCGGTGTTGAAATTAATGCAGGGCTCTTTCAAACTGAACAAAGCCCAAGACTTGCTCTTGAAATTGATTCCGTGGAAGCAAGCCAACGATATGTTTTTCCCTTGTAGTTCCATCGTACCGCCCAAGACTGTACCGTACGACGGCAACGGCAGCGGCATCGTCCGAAGTTGCAATCCAGCCACGTGAGACAAAACCTTCTGCCAGTGCCTGTGATGCCTGGCGTCAGTCACATTCGTAATTTGCGGTAATTGCGCTACCGGCGGTTCACGACCTACAAAGAATCGATTGCATTTAATATTTCACCGCTAGTAACAATATGTCTAGATATGCTTCTTAAATCAGGAACTTAAGTGAATGTAATAAAAGAATTGAATGGTACTTTTTTGAGGAGTCACTCGAGGTGGTCTCGCCGATCCAGCAAACCCGCTGAACGCCCGTTTGCTGCTGTTGAACTGCTGCGAAAAGAACTCCTCCAATTTGTTGAACATTTTCAACAAATCAGCCGTCGTGGATTTGGATATCATCATTTGCAGTTGGTCCCAGCCGAGTACGCCGTGCATAAAGATATTCGCTGGCCTGGAAATTGCCATACAATCAAAAATTACGTTATCAAATATTAATAGAAAAGTACCTTCGTGTGGGTATAAAAGAATCTCTTGCTGCCGTTACTTTATTCAATTTCCACTCGTCTCTTAGGTTAACGTTCAAATCGCTCACTCGGCACATTAATACGGAAGTCGCCATGTAATCCAGACGCAGTTCGAGGGCGTGCAGGCGCAAACTGAACTTGTGATCCGGTTCAACGTTCGCTTCTTCTCTAATATAAACTACGAAGAGATAATTAGTAAAATATAAATGAATTGGCGAAACAGTTACACTTACTGTATGTATTGATGCGCGAAATTTCGATATTCCCACCGACTATACCGCCTTTAGCATCCAAACTCGACCCTCCTAAACCCAAAGTGATGTAGAGGTTCTTGTGACCGGTCGATCCGATGCTCAAACGTCCGTCGCTGCGGAATTCTTTGGTCATCCAACTGCAAAAATAACGTTGTAAATTCGTAATCGAATTCGAAGGAAATTATCTTACGAAACGTTGCCCATGACGTTTCCCATGTTCATGTGGACGTTCAATTTCTTGAAGTTCACAGCGAAGAGTACCAGAGTCTCCCAAGTCGACGAGTTCTTGAGGTCCGAGGGACTGGGCGTGTCGGGATGGTTGCTTGAATCGGTACTTAAGGTTTTGCCGGTGTCTTTCAGTTTGTGCTGGGAATCCAAGCCTAATTTCATTCGTTCGTTCGTACTCAACAGAGGCGACTTTTCGGATTTACTTGACCTTAAACAAACAAATATAATGTAATCAATACAAAAATCATCCAGTTAGAGTATGTAATAATAATTTCTTTACCTTTCGTGGGTCCTTGATAGATTAGGAGAAGCTTGTGAAGAAAACGAATCAACTTCTTCATTGAAGGGCACAGTCATGCTTAAATCACCGAGAAACATTCGCCTCACAATCGATCGTCTGTACCAAGCTTTCGGGAAAGCGAGAATTTCCGTCAATCTTCTCATATCGTACTTAAACGACGCTGAACCGATGTCGATAATAGCTAAAAAAGCGCGCTATTAAATACAGATACCCCATCAAACATTGCTAGTACATACTCGAGAATCGGATAACAGCTCTGCTTTGATCCGCTCCCTTTCCTTTGGTTATTTCCTGCTTGAAATTCAACATCCTCGAACGGGAAAGGTGGAACTTCACGAATTCTACGTTGATGGAGAGCGAATCCTTGCGTTCGCTGTCCGATAACGGGGACCACTGGGCCTCTTTTATAGCCGACTTTTTGCCACCGTATGGATGGAAAACGTACACGGAAAAATCGGATAAACAACTAGTAACGCTCAACCCGCCTACCGCAGTGGCTGCTGTGTTAGGAGCACCATCACCGAATTCGCTACAAAGTAATAATCAGTCAAAAATAAATTAGCAATGGTTTGTTTTGAGTATCACCTGTAAATTAATTCATCCTCTGCTCTCTTCGAGCTGAAAACGATATCCAGCGAAGGTAATTGCAGCAAGCACTCGACTCTCGAAACAGGCAAGCAGCTGAATCTGAACGTGCTGGGTTGCATATGAAAATACACGATAACATCTACTGGAAAACTCGCGTATACGTAATTGCCGTACGTCGATAAATCTTGCTCGGCAGTTAACAAAGACGTTTCTGCAACAAATGTAATATCAATGTACAAATAATGCTTTCTATTCGAGTTGTTTTTACCTGCTTCAGACATTGTTTTGACGGGTATCGGCTCCAAAGTTTGCTCCAAAAACTCGAGTATGTGCGGGCTGATAATGGTCTCTTCGGGCACGCTTTGCAGCGTCATCCAAGCGAACAACGAGGCTTTCTTAACGCCGGATTTCTTAACGAAAGGTATGTTGATGGTTTTCTGGAATTCGCTGTGCGGTGTAAAGTTGCCGAACTGCAAATCGTCCAGGCTGGACGTGGGGCTGTGTCCGTAATTCGGATTCGTGATGCCCTGCATGGAATTGGAGCTTTTCAGTTCGAATTCGGCCATATGTTTCGGCTTCACGTCGACGGGATGGGTTTCCTGTCTCTTAAACGCCCTGTCGATGCGGATTTGATCGAATTCGTTTTGAGATTTGGTGGGAGTTTGTTGGAATGCTTTATCGAAGTCGGGGGAACATTCCGCCCGTTCGTTGATTGTATTGTCTTCGGTTATCACCTAAAGATGAGATTATAAATATATAATATTAATGGGGAACTATCAGCTTATTACCTTCGACTGATATTGAATTTTAACATCCATTCCGGGAATGTGGAAAATGGTAATATCCGAAATAGAAGTATGAGCAGAACCTCTAAGTTTAGAAGCGCTGTGTTGAAAAGCGATTTTATCTTTATTGCGTCTTATGGGATCCGGACTAGAAGATGTCGGGAATTCCAAAAGACCCGCTGAGCAACTTCTATCTTTTCTCATTCTTGTACTAGAAACATAACGTGTTAATCAACCTAAGCATTAATACAAATATAACTTACATTTTAGCCTCCTCTTCCCTGATAGGGTCTTTGGTATGTAGAGCGCACTTCCCGCTGTTTATGAATACTTTCACATCCAATTCTAAATCTATATTTGGTTCTTGAGCTTTTTGGGGCATGCTGGAAGAGGTGTTCAAGTTCCCTGTTTGGAAATGAGGCGGATTAAGGGTATGATCCGAGAACGAATCAGATAAAACAGATCTAAAAAACGAAACATTACTACCATTAACAATCAAATCAAATCAATTTTACCCTTCAACTGAATCATAAGAGGCTGGTAATTTTTTTCGCAGCGTCACCGTTTCTCCGTCGATGTCGATTTGATCCACCCAATCGGCTAGTTGGGTTTCAGGTAAACTCAAATCCGAACTAGCGCTGGGTAGTGATTTTTGCCTAAAACGCGAACAATTATCCACCAAATCTACTTTAAATTTGACTAGTATAATATTACAAACTTGAAACGTTTATGATCGAATTTGTTTCGAAATTGGGCATAAGTATACTGTGTAAGTGCAATGTGATCGTAAAATAAACGAAAGCTATAAAAACTCAAATTTACTGCAACTAAATCTATTTACAGTATTTCTTTACTCGAAGAAAGCTTCGTCATAATTGCACATTACCGAAACGGTGCTTTCGGCAAAACACTGTTCAATTTTGAGTAAGTATCTAATCAAAACTGAGCACTAATAACTCAAAAGAAATAATTATAAAATTCACTACCTTCCCATCGTTTGAGTGTCACTGAAAGTCACTTTAGGACCACCGTCTCCCGCTTTTACCCTTAATGATGCAGATCGTGAGGGTCCAGATTTAGGTGAACTTTCATAGCTACTAGCTACATTCGTTTCAAGGCTGGTTTTTGCTATTTCCGGGCTAGAAGTTATACAAAAGCCGTAAAAACTATCGTAATTAACAACCAAATTAATATGCTGCTATATTAAAAATTAAGTGTAACGCTGCTATAGTGAAACATAGAGTGTAAGAGTGTTAAGAGGTTTGTGCGTTTACTCCATTTATGAAAATACATATTTTCACACTTAAAGATAGTTCTAATATGAACGTTTACGTTTTTAAGAATACAAAAGGCTGGCTTTTTCTATTCAATATAAATGCTCAATTAAATAAATCTCTTACTAAAACTCATTGTTCATATTAGAACAATCTGTAGTACTTACTTTAAGAATTACTTTCTTTAAAGTGAATGGAGCAATATTAAAATTGTAAAAGCCATACAAAATTGACAAAGCGAAAAATACAAAACTACACGCAGAAAATTGTTAAGAATTCATGAAAAAATTAAAACGAAAACCAAAGAATCGGTAATACAAACCTCATATTATAACTCTCATGATTCGAACTAGGAACAACTACTAAAGATTTTGACCTAAAGGAAATAAGAAAAGAAAAAGAATAAGGTGCTAGAAAAATAAACCAAAAACTATAGAAAAAGTGCTAACCCATTAAAATACATTTACAATAAAATTGTCATAGTATACCTGTCTCTTCCTTCGGGCATCGGGCTAGGTACAACAAACGATTTAGATCTAAACGTGTTTTGTTTCGAACCTAATCCGAATTTCCCTTTAATCGAAGAAGCTCTCACACTTTGACGTCGAAGTTTCTGCAACATATCCCTAAAAAAACAATTTTATATCAATCGGCGTAAACATTAAACAAATCGATATCGCCACATACCGTCTGAAATCCTTCTTAACCATCGTCTCCAGCTCCTGCAACCGCCTCATCTCCATTTCTATGGTGCCGTGAGACGCGCCGAGCGATCTGAGATCGTTGATGATCTTCGCCTGCTCGTTCATCTCCTTTTCGATCAGCTTCGATCGACTCCTGTTGTCCAACGACGGGTCGAACATAAACGCCGGCAAAATGCTCTCCTGCGACGTTCTCGTCCCGTCCCCCGGCTCGTTGTCGTCGCTGTCGTAGTCGAAGGGAATGCCGGTGTCCTCGGCCCCCGTCAGCATCGTCAACGTGTAACCCAACGCGGACAATTGCTTGCCTACGTTCGTGTCCAGTTGAATGTCGACGCCCTCCATCTGCCATTGCACGTTCAGTATCCACTTGGCGTTTTCTGGAAACGATTGCTATAGAACAGTTTATTGATTAGTTGAGGAGCGTACCGTTGGGTTGTTTAGCTGCGAGGGTTCTGCTGCAGACTTCGTACGTGCCTTCGGTGACGACGCAGAGATTCATGATGGACGAGTCGGTCATGTCGGGTTTCCAGTCGTCCAGGGAATTTTCGAAATCGTCGGCGAAACGCAGGCAGAGATTGGAGAACTTCCCTTTGCTTACGAGCGAACCGGAATTACAGGCTGCAATAATGTTGGAGATAGTAAAAACAGTACAAATTTCTTCGATATTCTTGTACCTGATATGCTGGTATTTTCCAAAGTTATAACAACGGCTCCTCTGTTATCGTCGTAAACGTTTCTTTGGCTCCATGTAGCAAGTGGCAAGGGGTTGAGAGGTAGACAAATACCCATGTCTTCGACTGTAAGTTGTAGAAACAGCGTACCAACGTAAGGCGCGCTGAGCTGGCTGGTGAGTTGCCCGAATTGGAATTTCTCGTAGACCTGTGGAGTGGCGCCTTGGGCCTCTTTGTTGAGATTTGCGCGCTTCTCCGTCCAATATTCGTAAGCGTTTTTGTAGTTTAGCCAAACTAAGATCGCCTTGTCGACGGCGACCGGTTGAACGTATATAAGCGGACGTTTTAACGTTATTAGCACGACTTCCTTGTCTTCGCCTTCGATTAGTTCGTCCTTAAAGAAGGGAGAATTTTAAATAAACTTCGATGCAAATGTAGGTGAAAACACACTCACTTGGAAAGCGTTTCTGAGCGCTATCCTCGTATTGAAGAAAGCGACGGGTTGATACTCGATGTCGGCTTCTTCGAACACCGCGTTTCTTATTAACTGGCCCAACGACACGTTCAGATCGATTTGAGCTTTCCCAAAGAGCCTAGTGTTGGCGTTTCGTTTCGCCGAACCGGACAAATTCTGAACTCTATTCGACAACTCCAAAATAACCGCACCTAAAGAAGAATTAAAAATAATAATCAAAAACGAGCTGTGTTAAATACAAGCAGGAATCGTACCTGTTTCTAGACGTACAGCAGAACTACCGGCCGTTGTAGCAGTGAGTTGCATGCGCTGCATCTTAATCACCAAAGAAAATAACAATCGTTTAATGTTCGATGGCTCTTCGGAATCTTCCAGCCATATCGGTACAGGCCGCTCGCCGCCATACACTTTTTGCACCACTTCATTAACTTCCTAAAGAAACCAATTACTCATTAAGTTTATTCATTAAACCTATTAGTTTCAGTTTACAAACTTACGTTCATGAACACCTTCTGCACGAAAACCAGATGATTCAAAAGATCCGTGGTAAGGCTGTGCTCGAACACTCCTATATCAGCGTTCGCGTTCAAGTAACCCCCTTGCCGGAAGATGACGCCTTCGGGGCCGCGATGGCCGTCTCTCACGCCGCTCGCCGCCGTCTCCGGAACGTATTCGGCGACGACGTGCACGGCGGGCAAGGCGATGCTGGCCTCCGAGGGCAGGTTCGTCTCGGCCACTTCGCTCTGGTTGTAGCCCTGCGGCAATTTCGTGGTGAAGCTCAGCGAATGGTGCGGCAGATCGATGGTGAAGCGCGCTTTGCTGCCGGTGAAGCCCGTGCTGTTCACTTGGTCCATTTTGTATTGGGCTTGCAGCGATGGCAGAAGGGCCGCGGTTATGCTCAAACTCTGGAAAATAGATCCCAATGGATCAAGAGTTCGAATTCCAAAGATTAAATAAGGCGACTTACTTGCAAAATAATGGAAAATTGCATAACCAAAGGTTGCAGTAGACCTTTCTCAGATACGTCGACTTTGCTGTAAGTTGCACTTGGTATAGGTTCATCTTTCACCTGGTGATTGGGCGAGCTTTGCTGCTCCTCCTCCATGGGCAATTTGGACAGCCGGCTGGAGGTCCTAGTAACGCGCAATTCCTGCAACGTCGAGCTCAACTGCTTGCTTCCTCTGGTCACCATTCCGTGCAAAGCGACCGGATGCTGGGGAATGTCTACGTTCACCGCTCCGACGGTCAGCAGGCCCGAATTCTTGTCCTTCTGCCGCTTGGTGATGCTGGAGTACAGCGCTTGGGACTTCCCGATCGTCACTTTAACGACCGTCTGCTGATTGGGAGCGACGCCTTCGAGCAGAACGATCATCGTGCGCCCGATGTGGCCGGTTATCGAGCATTCCAGCACTTGCGGAATGGATTTCTTGCGGCACGTGAAGCTCGAATGCAAACTGGTGATTTCCGCTTCTAATTTCAGACCCGATAGGGTCGCTAAAAGTCGCGTTCGGTGGATTCTGGCTACACCGAATACGATCAATTTGGTATGCTCGTTAGAAAACCCTGCAATAAACAATTTCAGACGTCTGCTTAGTAAGTTAAATGTGTTCCTCACCTTTTGGTTTGGCTTCTTTGTTGTTATTTAACGGGGCGTTGCTATCAGATTTGTCCATGTCTTCAGTGGATTTTATTTCAGTTAAAATATCGTATTTTCTATTACCTTTGTAATGCTCTGATATATCGTTGCCGAGCGAAAACCGGTGTCGTATTGTTTTAGTGTCCGGCATATTAGCGTAAAGTTCCAATAAGTAATATATAGTTTTCCAACACCGCCCGGAGCTTTTGTCCGATGAAACGGTTATGTGTTCCAGAGCGGATCCGGACGGACTCGACATCGTCAGTGGCGTACCGGCACCTTCGCTCAGGTTCACGTAGCCTTTGACCGTTTTGCCTGTCGAGCGCAGTTTTTGGGCGAAACTTTGAGGGCGGGATCGTATACTGGGCGACGGTGATATAATCGGCTTGTTTTGAGAATAGTAAGAGCCCGGATCCGATATCTTCAGGCTCAGCTGCTTCGATAAATCCGTTGCTGGATAATGAATGTCAGAAGCTGTAAGTATGTAAGTTAAGTATGGAATTAGCTTTGTGAAGAATCTATTTGTAGTAATACGTACTTGATGAATGATGCTTAATATCCGCATGATCGCTAGCGCTAGTTTTTGGACGTCGGATATCCACAGGTTGTTGTTCCCTTAACTCGTTCTGCGTATCTTTAACGTTCTGGTACATGTTGCTGATTTGATGAAGGAGTCGCAACAGCGGCATATTCACTCTTTGATGGATGTAACGCACGCCTATAGTAAAATTGATGACGGTACTAGTGTGGTTTTTTAACTGCCCTCTGGATATGTAGAGAACGTTTTGAGTTTTCATCATTTCATTCACCGCCATGTCCGTCATTCTGTCGATTTCTAATTCAACGCCGACTTTTTCGCACACGAAAGCAGGCGATTCGTCTACGAAAGCAACGATTAATTCACAACGTAATTATTTAGTGAAGATATTTACCAGAAACAACATCGATCAGCAATCTCTTCCCTTTGCTTTTCCCCTTCTTTTTCTCGATTTTTCCGTGCTCTGACACCACTATATCGATCCTCATAGTTTCCATGTTTCCTACGAGGCAGAAGTTTGAGCCCAGCGCGTCTAATGTAGTAACGTCGTTTCCAGCGTCTAAAAATTCGATTCGATTAGATATGTATCTTTAAAGAAACCGCAACAAATTCCTTACTCGAATCAGACATCGTGGTGAACCTGAGCTGTTGCGGCATAACACCCAGACCCGACAGCAACGGCTGGAACACTTGATTGGCGTCCAAAAGTCGAACGGATTCTTGAATGGGATAGAGGGGCACGCCTGAAGACGGCGCTTCTTCTTTAGGCAAAACGTCTGGATCGGTCGTAGTTGTGTTGTGAGTTGTATCTATTTTGGACTCTAAACAACCTAAAAAAAAGTATTTTCAAATGTTATTAAATTAGAAGGTATTTTCTGTGTACAAACAAGCAAGTGTAGGTATGCTAGAAAACATTGGTATGAATTTCTAGTGTTTTAAATTCATCAAATTGCTTCACTTTTTTCAAATAACTTGTATATTCAATATGTGTTGATTAATGTTTTGATGCATGGTTGTCATAAATGGAGAATAGTAAAAAGAATAAAGAATACTTGTAACATGTTCAAACTGTAGTATTCGATTTTGCAAGGCATATATTAAGGGGACACCTTCTAAATGATTAGTTTAAGAATAGCGTGCAATAAATCATTCAATGAGGCATTAGGAAGAAAACAGCCTTCACTCGATTTATTTAAAAACCAAAACTCCTCCAAATTTGCAAGAAAACGTGTTATATGCATTCGAAATCAATCATATAGTTAGTAACAATCAAACTACTAACTACCATAAAATTAAAACAATGCATGTACTGAGAACAAACTACGCTCACCAAGGTTAGTTTTCCTAAGCACCATATCGTTATATTCAGTGCCGAGGTTTAATCCTTCTGTTTTCGAAAAAAGCGACATTTAAAGTTAACAGATTATCGTTAAGTACGATGGTTTTACCTTCCAAATTCGACGTGACAGTATCTTGCTTGGCCATCCAGCTGTACAAGTCCTCCGAGGAATGATCGTGGCCCAAGTTACGATGGAAAGGACTAGCCGGCAGTTCTGGGCTAGAGTGACTACACGCATCACTGGGGTCTGAGCCTAGATTTCCGAAAGGTTTTTCTCCGCGGAGTGTACCGTAGCCTGAGACACCAAAATAACTGTTATAAATCTTAATACTAGAGGAAGAGATGAGGAAAAAAGTACGTTGAAACAGCCCAATATTGTAGAGATAAGAGATTAGTTTGTTTAACACAAATACCAGAAGCAAGTATAATATTAGAACACTCACATATGGTATCATCCGGGCGTTTTGATGAAAATATATTAGCGTTTGTTAAAAGCGGTAGGACGACACTGGCTCTGCTGCTGTTAGGAGGCTGAAGGGGAGGAAGAGCGCTCTTCCTGCGTTTTCTATGAGGTACTATAACATCACAATGAGCGCATGAAAAGGAGGAAATTATCGATTCGACAATGGCTTGAATTGAGAGCTTACCTGGCGGACTGGGAGAAGTTAAGACGCTTTCGACGCCGCCGGAAACCACTGCTACTTGAGGCGTATTGTTAGAAGAATCGCCGAATTTCGAAATGTGAGGCGACGGTTGCAGGTTGCTCAATATTTCCTTCGTTTGGGCTAATAATAATAATATGGTTTAATGGAATTGTCGCAGAGAAAATATAAACACTAAAATTCCATTTTTTATCTACGGTCTGTGATAAAATTCCATTTTTAGTGTTTTTATTTTCTACACCAACTATAAGAATATGCAGAATATACAGTAAATTTGGTAAACTTTTTCAAAAATTATTAACAGCAATGCATATTCTGCACATTTCGTGTTTTATTGTAATGAATTGCGTGGATTTTAGACACACATAAAAGCAGTTTAACTATTTTACACAATAGAGTGATTTGTAATCTATGGATTGAATTCATTATGTAACAAGACACAAACATATATAAAATTATGAATCAAATATTCCAAACGAAATTATACTGAAGAAGCTTAAAAATCACTCAAAACTTATTGAATTCAAACTTAAAATAAACAAACTTTAAACACCATTACATTATTTACAAAAAAAATAGGGAGGACAAAAAACCAAAAATTATCATTACATAAAAAACATCTAACCAAATCAGTTGTAGTAAAAAATTAAGTAAAATCAATTTAAGATTTATTTTCGGTTGACATTAATAAACCCAATTTCGTTTTTATAAAATACACCCGACTGACATAAAAAGGGGGCTATTCTACCACAACAATCGTGAATCTTGTGTTATTTACCTAACCTACCCATGTTTCTATGAGCGTTTGGCTTAAGAATGATACCAGCGTGTAGCAACCGCGCATGCTCGTCGGTAATATCAGGCTCTTCATTTCCGCTTGCCTCACCGTCCGTCATGCACGTTTCCTGTTCGTGATAAAAAAAAGCACAAAAATGGTGGTAAGTTGTCAATAAGAAATGAAAGGTTGTGAGAGTACAGCGAAAAAAAACGTACAAATAAATATCGCGGTGCTGCAGAAAAAATACACGTTTTTATAAAGAGTTTAAATTTTAAAGTTGGCGAACAGTTCAATGCTCATCGGTTATAATGTTCCCTAAAAGAGGGAATTTTCTTGTGCAACTTGATGCATTTGAGTTCGTTTGATCCAACGTTAAAATTTTTTGAAATGACCATAAGCGCAAACTAAACTACCGGTTTTTAATCGTTTCGAAATGGAATCGTAGCACCAATAATGAGAGTTAGTGCTGTGTGGTAAAAGCTATGGTCTGAGATAAAACAGTTTTAAATTTCTTACTGTTTTTAACTCTACAGTCATTCTCAAAATTATGGTTCACCTGAGAATAAAAAAAATATCAATTAGTATAAGAGCTGCTAACATTTTCATCTAGATGAAATAACACATTAGATAGCTTGAGAATAGAAAATTTATAATACTGGTGATAATTTGTGTAGAATCGATTCGAAACCCATACCAAATAAGTCGCGTTTATTTAAATTTAATCAGGCAATGTAGTGAAACGCTCGATTCAGCCATGCTTATACTACATTGAGTACAGTTAACTTTGTTAAAAAATGGAATGATACCTTTGAGGCTGTGGAGGGCGATAAATAAATTAAAAAAAGTGGCTGAAATGTAAATAATTACTGAAATGCTCAAGACGCTAAATTTACAAATTTCTACTCCATCATCTCAACACATTTTGTTCAGTAGTGTTTATACATGAATTGTTTTAACGGTACATTTTAGTCCCCATTTTAGTGCTTACAACAGTCTTCAATCGACTGGAAATACGCCGTTTATTAGCTAAAATATTCGAAAAAACGTGAAACTTGTAAAATTTTAATTCATAGCAGCACTTATACTATAATAAAGGAGAAATCAAATCGTACCTCCTGTATATCTGGCACGGTTATCGTAACGTTTATCGGTTTGAGCCGGCTTTTCCCCGAATGCTGAGGCATTAACGGCGTGTAAAGCGTATTTTTCCATTGTCTGCTCAGAACAATGACGCCTTGTCTAAGAGTGAAGAGTTGCGGCACTTCGGATTCTCTTAGATTCGATTCGATGTAGGAAGGATTCGTTTCCAAATAATATTTCTGCAATATCGAGCACAATTGCAAACTGGGGTCTTCCTGGAGAGTTTGTGCAAGGGGTGTTAATTTTCCGTATCGGCTCTAAAATAATTTTATCATAAACATAAGGTAATTTTTATTATTTAAATGCTAACCTTATTTAACGTTATCCGTTGGCCTTCCAAGGCTTCTGCCATCAAGCAGGCAATAGTGGCCGTAGATCTCTTATACATTGTTCTAACCATGTGAACTACTCTGATGGCCAAGCGATTGCTGGGATTCATCCAAGCGTTGATAGCAGGTGAAGCTGTGCTCAGTAAATTCCAGTCCAATCTATAAATTTATTAATTTGTACATGCTGAATGTTACCAAATCAAAGGGGAAATACCTTGTGTAGTCGATTTTTCTTGTAATAGGGGCCCTGGGCGGTGCGGCAAAATTAAACCAAACAACTTTAAATTCGATGATGCAAGACGAGACATTTCCATTGTCTTTAGTTGCGATCGAAAGTTCTTTATTTTCAGTTGGTTTGTCTTGTTTCGTAGTAGATTCTTCTTGCGGTTTTCTTTCCTTATCCTTAACTTTAGGCGTTAGAAGCGCCTGTCCCTTCACTTCGGAAAGTTTTGGTGTGGTATGGGCCGATTTGTCAGATGCGTCCGTCATTTCGGCGTTATCTACGATGGGAGGATCGTCTTCGACATGCTCAAACAACGATTTTTTTACTATTTTAATTGTTATTCCTTCGAGACCGCATTCGAACATTATGAAACCCAATTTATCTTCCATATTAACATCGTCAGATTGGATACTCTGTAATTACAATTTGTTTAAGCATCACAGTATAAAATGATTTAAGAGTTAATTACCTGACTCTCTGGTATTGATGATTGCAGATAATACTCCATACTTCTACTTAATGATCGAACTTTCGTTGGAGTGAATAAAACTTTGGATTTGTAGTTAGGAATGGCTGTTATTACAGCATCGTCCAGTATTGAACTTTCATTTCTTAATCTCCTTAATTGCGCGTGCATTTTCCCTATATTGAGACTCACTACGAGTTGTTGTTGTTGTTTTTCACAGCTCTCTATGAAGACAGGATCGCACTGTATAACGTCTGAATTCGTGTTAGTTTGAAAACCCAGTAATATTTTCGCCCTATTTGCGCCTTTTTTGCTACCGCTGCGAACTACAGCCGGCTTCAAAAATTTCTGCAACACTTCTTTGGCCTAAAAAATATTTGGGGATACATTTAAGTTGTAATGAAGGAAATTGAAATATTGAAATATTTTTACCTGTTTGTCGCAATGCAATTTCACGATAATATTGTCGAAGCTTACGGAGAATAATGATACACAAGTCAAGTCTTTGATGTTATCGAGTGCAGAAAATGAAATAATTTCCTCCACTATTGAAGCTTGAAGCAGAGTTACGTTGACCTAAATGAACAAATAGTAACTTTTCACAAAATCTTGGATAATACAAAAAGTAATCAAACCTTCGGTAAGAATATAGCAGCTTGTAGTTGTGTTTTTACAGTTTCCTCGTATATATTCAGGGCTTTAATTTTACCATCTTCGCTAGGCGGTTGACACAATTTAGAGACGTTATCCGTCGTTTTCAAAATATTCGCAGATTCGACTTGGCCGATGCACGAAGTGTGAAGATGATTGATCACAGTAAGCGGATGCAAATTGGCCACTGTAGGAGTAAGAGCATCTATATACCTACAGACAAAAAACAATAAATCATCTAAAGTAGTTCAAAGGCTTGTTTCACCTTTGCAATGTTTCCAAAAGCAATGGGCTTATCATCACGTCCATATCTCCTTTTAATTTAACCACGAATATTATTCTCGAACCGCTGTCACCTTGGCCGCTCAAGAGCTCTTCCTCTTGAAACGAGCCGTTTTCGCTTTCAAGGTCTTCTTGGTCCCAAACGTACATGAATGGCGATGTGGGAGTTTTGTTGCCTATGATATTATCTGCTCGGGATACCATTTTTAATGATGTAACACCGTCGTTTAAAACTTCCATATTGGGAACAAATCTTGCCCCTAGAAAAACAACCAATTACTATAAACAAACACGTTAAACCTGAATAGTGTAACTCGACCAAGATTGTAATTATTACATCGGTTACTGATTGGGTAACAGCATAAATAACTCACCAGCATAAACTAATTTCTCATCGTAATTCTTCTCGAACAAATTTTGAGTAAATTGATCGTTCTGTTCGGTGTTTCCCCAATTGCAGCACTTAACTTGCGTCAAATGCGTCACGTAACTGGACATCAACATCGGCGAATCAACTATTAATCTGTTCACTTGCATGTGCAAGTCGACTAAGGTGAAATCCTCCTGGCTGCCCACCGCCGAGGCGTAGCTGTTGTTGCTGTAACTATCGGAAGAATCGGCCAGAGGATCCATCAGATTGGGCGAGCCTTCGGGCATCGGGCTGCCGTTCAAGTCGGGCGACTCCGGAAGCGGCTTAGGGCTGATGGAGCGAGCGTTGGGGCAGCGATTGGGCGTCACCAGGCCTTGGACCGTTCTCTGCGAATCGTCGAATCTGCCGTTAGTGAAACTTCGGTGCTCGGGCGTGTGAATTTCGTGATCGCTTCGATGAGAAGATAATTTTAAGCGGTGCGTTTCGGGTACTGAACTCGGGGCTGCGATGTGGCCGGATTTGAGGGAGCCCGTACCGTTTCTGTCCGTCACTATGCTGAGTTCGCTTGAGAACTTTTTCCTCTGAGTCGGAGCACTGTTAGTGTCTGGCCTGGAATGAAAATTATTAAAATCCATAGCCAAGTCAGAAAGGTGTGTTCATACTTGGCTAACGTCTCTCCTGAACTGAGTATAGAATTTCTGAGGCTGGAACTCGCTGAATTGAAATGGACATCTTCGTCGGCTGAAAAGAACGCCTCAGAGTGATTTTCACTAGACATAGAAGTAGTTCTTTGCACTTCCTGCTGCAGTTTCTCGATTGAACCGACTTGACTTAGGGAATTGTGCGATTCAGATGCAACAAACGGTTGTTTGGATAGCTTTGTGGAATTTTCTGTTCTAAACTGAGCCTACAAGGTAAATTAAATCAGCACAATTTTAAAAGTGTTGGGTACAATCGTTATAGTCTCTATTAAAAAATTCTACATACGCTGTTAGTACTTAAATACGTTTCTTTGGAATCCAAAGAAGTAGCGCTGAAATAGTCAACTGCTAATTTAGAATCAGAAATGCTGTTTTTAGGTAAAAGTTCGGCTCCCACACCGTTCACTGCTAGTTTGCTTTTGTCGCATTGCAATTTCGAATCGCTGTCCAGTTTTGCTGGCAAGTTGGCTGGACTGGTTTCAATCAATCGTGAATAGGGAACTTCTTTTAAAACGGCGCTTCTAAAAATCCAAATATTTGTACTTTGAGTGTTGGGAATAGTTGAAAATTGTTACTTAATAGAGGTAGATGAGAATCTTCGGTTGATTTTTTTCTCCAGAGATGCGTTCTCCCTTTCTAAGGGTTTTTCTTTTTCAGCATGAAAAACTTTAGGACTATCGCAATATTTTCTGCTTTGCCTCGTGCCCATTTGGGTGTCTTGAAGGGATATTTCGGAAATTATGTACGGAGGAGTGCGGAAGATTAGCATTCCTTCATGCAGAATGCTCTGACCATATCCTGGATCCTTACCCGGAGGATTAACCCTACATTTTTCAATAATATTAAACCAAAAGTTAAATAATTATCGCGAAAAAAATACCTAAAAGCAGCTACATTCATCCCTTCTTCCAAGTCCTTACGGCTGGGTTTGAAAAATCTGGTGCCATTCGTGTTGGAACCGAAAAAGAGACAACCGCCAGTGCATCCGCATTTGCCAGATGTTTTGTTTAGGTTTGGCCACAAAAACCACAGTTTCTTCAACTTATCGTCGTGCATCTTCAAAAATTTCTGTTGATCTTTATGCAAGCTGGTTTCTTTTGAATCTGCCGATATAGCAGATTCTACGATTAGAGGCCCAAAATTTACTGCTCCCACTTCCAGCCATAAATCGTTACTCTCGTAATTCACTCTAAAAACAACCATAATTATTTAATATAATGCATATAGTACGCTAAGTTTATATACTAGCTCTAACAGTATCAAAAAATCTTACTTTGAATGATTGTATTTATGAGGGTGCCAAACTAACTGCCTCAAAGACATGCTGTATATTATGCAACTAAGCCCTGAACTGACTTGTTTTCCATGTAAGTTACAATTGGCCAGTCGAACCGGAGACATCTGTAAAAAAATTAATAGTATTTCTTGATTCCAGCTACAAATTGAATGCCTTATACCCATAATTGAAGTGCAGCTCCGGATTCAACGAACCACAAGTCTATCGCATCAACAGCCACTCTGCATAATTTGTATTTGAGTTTGTGTTCATTAAATGCTTGAGTTTGAGCAGCTGGAACGACGCTGCTTCTGATCGAACCTTTTTTATCGTCCTCTTTCTTTTTGTCTCCTTTTGCGGATGGTTTTTGATCTGCAAATCAATGTATAATTCAATTTCAGATTCAATTGAAGTCGAAAAATCTTACTGGCTAGATTAGCTAAAGGAGTGCCGATTTTATTGGAAGCGTTAGCGGAGACGGTTGCTTTGTTAGTAACGTTCGCGCTGTTTTTCGATTGCAGCAGCTGCTGTATGGCCTGTTGGACGTGTTGTACATGAACATTCGGCGCAGACTGTGTAATTTTTTTCTTCACTACAGGTTGGCTTAGGATTACATCGTCTTTCGGGCTGTTTAACTCATTTTCGTCGTCAGTTATCAATAGAATTAACGTTTCCAAGCAAGCTAGTATGGTGTACAGTTGCGGTGAGGTAAGTTTGCCGCTCAATTTTCCCAATTGAATTTCAACTAACCAAGCATACTCGACGGTATCCTGGTCGAGGGATTGACCAACGTCGGAAAACATGGCATGTCCGCGAATCTAAAATAACATTCATTTAGTTCAAGACTACTTGTGCAAGAAAAATAGGTACTTGAAGAGACGATAAAGATAGTTTTCCTTGATTCAAATGCTTGTCCCTGGCAGGTCTGTTTAAATTATCAGATACCAATAAAACTGTAGGGCTTAATAATAATTGCAGTTCAGTCTGATCGAAACGCTTCTTCATTTCAAAACCGAATCGTTCGCACAAAATCACGGGACAGGGAGGATCTTTTTCTGTACAATTCTACAAAGGAAATACAGTGTAAATCACTGATAATAAATCGAGTGAAAAGAAAAAGGTACCTTCAGGAGGTGCGCCTGAATATCGTGCATGATTATCGAAACATCAACTGCGAGTGGTCTGTAATAACGATGATCAAAGTCGTCCCTGAGTTCTAATGGAATGTTCGAATTACTATCATCAGACTTTACATCGCCGCTGTTATTATCTACGTTTACGACTTTCTGCATGTCCGTAAAGCTTTGAAATTCGCCAAAAATATTTTCCTGAAACAAGCATAACATTAGCACATTATACTCTATTCGATTAGAGCTTTACCTTGAAATTCATGAAATTTTTTAGCGCCGTTCCATAAACAAGAAACACCGACGGACCGATTTCCAATTCCACGTTCACAGTGTCGGGCTCCAAAGTTGTTGGATCGAATTTTTTCGAGCCCTCGGGCGAACGTTTCCTATTTTTCCGCTGGTGCGGGAACCTTATGGGCGATAAAAGTATTTCCTCTTTAACAGGTGTCGAAATGTTTGCTTGAGGCTGCGGCCCTAGCGGAGGACACGGATGATAAACGTACAATATATTAATGGCTCCGATGGGCACCCACCAAAAATCGATCCATCCAGCACTAAAAACCATATGATTAATAAAAAGTTGTTAACATGAAATTAGGTATTAACCTATGTTGGCAAACGTTTCTCCATTTTGGAATTACTTCGGTTTTCTTGGCAGTCGATCCGTCTTTAGATAAAACTTTAGCGTGCTTGTCTAGCGCGTGAACAATGTTACGGCTGGTGTGGAATTCTGGTATGAAGAGACTTAAGTCTATACTTTCTCCCTGAATCGATAGATTAACGGGTAGTGTGTTAGGCAAGTATTCATCGAATGGTAAATCGAAAGACATGTGTAAGAAATGAGCGCATAAAGCGAACTGGGTATTTTCTAAACGGCTCCTCTGCCCTACGCTGCTGCAGTCTATCCAGTTGTATTGATTGACTAGAGTTAATAATTCGCAGTGCTTGAGAGTTATGCCGAATCTCCAAGTATATGGAATGAAATGCAGCAGGTCAGGACGCTGTTTTGATGACCAGTCGTTGATTAAATCTAAAAATAATTGTCTTCGATTATGTTTATTAAAACTTTAATGGCATTACTGTACCTGTGAAAAACCATTTGTGGAAGAAAATAAGATTAACAGTTGCTTTGCAACCTGTTAGATTGACTTCCCACAATTGATGATCATTCCAAACCAATGGATAATGACACAATACTGAAAATTCCAAAGTTTCACTATCTACAAAATCTCTGAATTGCAAACTCGTTGTGGATTCTAAGTGAAGTAGTTGTCCTTTGATTGTGGTGGTGTAGCCGTTATGAGCCGTCACCCAGGGTATTGTTACCTAAAACGGAATAATTTAAAGGATAGATTACAATGAAGATTGAACTGTAAATATTTAACCTCTAAATAGCTTCCAGCGCCAACGTTAAAATGCACAGCATTCGTTTCTTTATCTTTGGTGAATAATACGTCAATGGTAGCGTCATTTTGCATGACTAATCTTATGTCGAAGGATTGCATTTGCCGTTTTTCGCCAGGCTTTGGTGGTTCCGTCACTTCCATAGTTAGATAATCTGGAGGGTAGAAAAACTTGAAGAGATGCTCTCTTTGCCTGTCTGCCCAGGGACCGTAACTGAAATCGGTACCTAAAAAAAGTGAAAATAATTACAAAAGAAACTTTATCATATATTAAACTTACCTTTTCCGCACTTGATGTCAACACCCCATTGTGGGGGACTTGGCTCAACTACTTCACCGTTAGCTAAAGTTATCAAGACAGGCTCTTCAGGAACTAAACCTAGATTACAAACAAATTATTACATTTTCTGTAAGATAGCACCCTAAATAGAGTTTACCTGCTTCGTCCATATAAAAGTAAAGTTCTAAATCATTAGTTGACACTAATACAAAACCTTCTCCCATATATCTTGGAGGATCATCTAACATTCCTGAAAATTATAACATATTATAAAAAGCAATTTAAAGGAATAAATATAATGTTAAACCTGTATATTTTATGCTTGGGGCGAGCATGACTTTCACATTTTCTGCTTTACATTTAACAAAGTGCATAAATCTGTCTAGCGTACATACAGCAGGTTTTGTTGAGTAAACAAAATGGGATTCTTCAAATGTAATACTCAGTGTTGTTGGAACTAACCGATTGCCAAATACCACACGACCCTAAAAATTCCACAATTAAAAAAGAGGAATTGGGAAATGATATGGGAACTTACAGAAGATACGTCACATTTAATAACAGGTATTAAATCTCTCCACGTTTTAGCCATCGCGGCTTCAGGTTTTTGTTTTTTATCAGCCTTTTTCGAAACTGATTGGGCTTCATTTTCATTTCTAAAAATATTAAAGTTTGGTGAATTTTTTTAGTTTGAAATATCATTAATTCTAAAATAATTTTGTTTTCAATTAATTTCTCAATTTTCATCAGAATTCACTCGATAATGTTCATACAATTAGATTAAAAACTACATGCGATGAAAAAATGTGTGTGTCATAGTTTAGTCATAACTTCAATTAAAAAGAATGTAAATAAAATGCGAAACAAAAGTATTATTGCATTTCATTAGAGTTCATTTCAAAGTCCTTACCTCTCCAAGTCGTTTTCATTATTTGGAAAAATATTTGAACCTAAATCAAACACTTTTTCTAATCTTGAATAAAGTTGAGAGCGGTTGTACACATGAATTTCAAAAACATTTAGCATCACAGATAATCTCGTATCTGAATGAGAGAGATCTAAAAAACAAAAATAGTGAATATTAAATAGCTGCAGTAGAGCAAAGATTATTTTTTTATATTACCTTCACTCACGTCCTTAGGAACATAAGATCTCCACCATCTAAAGATTAAATAACCATCTTGGACTCGTAGTGTATAATCGTGGGTAATATATACAACATCTCTAAACATAATTTTCCCAGATAAAGCATTCAGTGTTAAAGAACCTGCGAATAAGAATGTATTATACTAAAGAAATGAATTAACTATTTAACTGAATCATGGCTAACTGAATTTAAAATCATGGCAAACTGAATTTCTTGCCACGTACTTTTTTGAAGAGAAATGTCAATAATTAATGAAAAATTATTCAACATTCGGTAAGAACTATCTTTTAAAATTAATAGATAACTTTCTAATGGAAAACACTTACCTATTTTAAAGTAACCCTCTCGAATAAATAGTTTGTTAACTATTTTTGTGATAACGTATCCTATGACCCTTGAATTATAATATGTAATATAAATAACCCATGATATAGCAAATACCAAGCTACATAATAGCATGGCAAAATTTGAATCCATCTTAATATCCTCTAAATTTAAAGTGCTTTTAGAAGTTATGTTTGGTGTTAAATGTGTTATATTCGTCGACTCCATTTTAGTTAATTGGATAATTCTAATTATTTATACAATACTTATGAATTAATGTCGTTAGGGAACGTGCAATAACGATAATTCTGCCACTATTCGAACTTTTAACCCATTTTCGTGTGTTATTCCAGAAATATTCGCTATTATCCATTTATTATTTTCATTGACATTTTTTGATAATATATCAGCCGTTTGACGTTTCAGTGGTACTGTCACTTTTTTGACATAAAGGTTCAGTTGAACTACTCGATTGTTATTTTTTTACATATTTTTTAATTCCGTAATTTATTCAATATCAATAGTAAAGGTTTGGACTTTGGATAATATTCCAAAGTAAATTGTATATTCAAATCAAGATATTTGCTTATGGTACCCTGGTTAAATACCATTATGCAAAAGTTATATAAAAAGAGAAGAAGAAAATGATAGACATTAATGACATTGACAGATGACATTGTAAACAAACACGAAAGTTTAATCATTTTTCGATATCGCCTGTATTAACAATTTCATACGTGATAGAAGTAGGGGAACCGTATTGCTGTTTATGGATTGAACCGGCAATTAAGAAAATAAATACTTGTTTCGTTTCGTGAACTCAGTTATTGCGAGGCGGTAATACTTTCATTTTGGTGCTTAGTGCTGTTATCAATTCGAAATGTAAGTCATTTTTTAGTACTTTTTAATTGTGATAATAATTTTCCTACTACGTTCTTGTCTAATATAAATTGAAATAATGTTTAAACTTTAAGCATATTTTCGTTTTAAAATTTATACTTTCAATGTTTGCTATTTAAATTAGGTTGCAATTTCTCATTATAAGGTTTAGTTACAGTATAAATTTATATCACATCAGGAAAGCGAATATGTTCAGGTATTAGTATTAATTCGAAATGTGTGACTCCTTATGGCCTAGTTTATTTCAATACTTTTCAATATTTATTTTTTACTTGCCTCTTTGAAGCTTTGAAACTCCTCATTTAACCCTAAGTGTTTATTAGTTTGTTAAAAAATGTATTAAAGGAATTTTTATTTATGCTTTTTATATTAAAAATGTTAAGTTATTTTCCCAACGTATATTTGAATAACCTACATATAACTTGGGCAATTTTTGCTTGTAATATAAGGTTGATATCCAATATACAAAATTTAGTTATTTACTATTTATTTATGTATAGATTTATTTACTTGAATTTTTTTACATATTTATTGTCATAAATGTGATAATTTCTCTATTCCCAACAGGATGTTTTAGCAAGTAATAAAAGATAAAAAGCTTATGTATGAGCTAGCTGAAACCACCAACGTTTTATTATAATTTAAATTGAAAATAATATAAATATCTCAAATATTATGTTTTTGTATTTTCAAATAATTTTTGAAATGTAGAAGAACAATATTTTTGCAAAATCCTCAAAGTTCAATAAACAACTAATATGTTGTTTTCGTAAAAAAATTAACTGCAAAGTTTAAACAGTTTTTATCAATAATATTAGTACCTCCTAGAGTGTTACAATGACCTTGCAAGTCACGATTTTTGTACATTTTAAGAAATTTTCTGGTATCTCGTATGTGTTGAGTAATAATACAAGAATGAGGACTTTCTTCCTTACATAATAATTTTAATATTTACCAAATTTGTTTATAAAGCAGTCGGCTATTCCAATTGCATATTTAAGATTTATTAACTACTTGTATTTTGCCTCGTACTTTGCCGCCTTGTGCTTTGCATACATGGCTTGAAATGAGTGCAAAGATTGCACTTAGTTATACATAATTTACATAAATATTAATAATTATTACTAAATAAGATTGTACTTTAGTTTGCACTAATTGTATTTTTAATTTTTCTCATAATTACTAATTGGGTAAACATTTCATTTAAAAATAGAATCAAATTAGTATGCCATGGAGTAAGTTGATGATTTTCTGCGTACTTGCGTTTACTATGAATTATTCATTCAATGCCACAGGAAAGAAGCCAAAAATGTCCATTATATTCGTAAGCCTTTCCATGTAAACTTGTAATGTTTGCGCCAACCAAAGTGCCATCAATGTTTACTTTCATTATTCTATTATTTATTTGTAACAATGATTTCAGTAGGTACCTAATTATCAAATATAACTAGTTGAAATGCTTTGTGCGTTTAATTAACCAAGGTAATTACAAAATATTAACTTTTGTAAAAACTACATTGGGTATTAAAATTCTCACCTTCTGTTTGGACAAACCAGAACTGTGAAATAATTTGTTGATTTTCGGCATGAAGGTAATCCAGAAATTTGGATTTATCTAGCAATTTTGACGAACAGGGCAGTTAAATAGTCATTAAAAAATAATAAAATTTGATATGAGGATCGCATGAAATGGTAATAATAATAATGACCATTCTAACATTCTACAATTTTGCCTTATCACAGCACATTTGTGAACTCAAGCGAAAAGTGATCAAAACTTTAGTTCCTCTTAATTTATTAGTACCTTCATTTAAGTTATATTCAAAACTGTCTTTTTTCATACAAGATAATAATCGCGTTGTTATTACCTTTAATCAATTATTTGTTATAGCTTGTTATTACTTTAATATTTGCAATCGTCTCTAATCTTGATAGTTTCAATTTTTGTAATACTTAACAATCGTTCCATTTGAAATTTAATAACAATTTGTTTAAAAAATAATCGTTTTTATGGTTATTGAGGTAATTTTAATTTAGAAAATAAACGTAATTTTCCGTCGATCTGTTGTAATAATTCGCTAATTAAAGAAAATATTATTTAATTCGTCTGACGTTACCGTAAAATACGTAGAAAGTTTACTTATAATTGAAGCTAGTTTGCAACTAGTCGTTGAAGGTTGAATTTAGGAATTCTTGTGAATTTACTCCGGTTTTTAGAACCCATAAATAAGTCGTTTAAAGTTGTTTTATTTACGTGGAGTTATAAAGAATATGTTAATGAAATGAATACATAATAGGCAGCAGAACTAGTGATAAAAGAGTAAATTGGAAAGGGTGCACTAATTTGAGAAATTTTCTCTATCTAGACAATCTTCCAAACACCTGTTTTATATTTTAGCATAAAGAAAAAGATGCAATCTTGTGTAAAACTCAAATAAATCATATAACATGTATGTGGGACAAATCATTATACAGATATAAACCGCTTCTGCTACCAAGAGAGAAAGTTGTCGATGTGCTCCTACAGGGTGTTAAAGAATACGTGTTGTAAATTTCTAGAATCTTTAGCTATAATACAGCGAGTACAGTACGTACGGTAGCCCGCGCAATTAACTAACACCCTGTATGAAAAAAATTAATAAAATTTTGTATTTAGTAATTATATTATAATAGCTGTTAATATTTTGCTAATGTGCAATTTATGTATTTACAGATTGCGTGCTAATTAATAAAGAAGTATTTCGTAATTGGTCAATGAACTTTATGTTCTTATAAACAAATAAATGACAATTTCTTGTGCATTAGAAATTTTAAAGGCATGAGTTTTCTAGCAATAAATCAAAAAAGGTAGTTTTTTTAATAGGCCTTTTAGCTAATTTCATTAAAACAGTTTATGATTTAACAACGCATTAAAATACTTATTTATTACTATTATAAAGATAATATTTATATAAAAATTAATGAGTTAAAGTTAAATAAAAGCACATTTAGTTGAAGGCAATGTTTTTTACTATTATAAAGATGAATTTTAATGGATTCTTCCGCAACGGTTTATAGCAATTTCACATAATATATAGCATCCTGTATAAACGATAAAAAATAGATAACGTTTTTTTTTTTTCAGGAGTTCATCCGAGGGAGTGAAGAGATTCTACAAGGATAAAAACATTTTCATAACAGGCGGTAGCGGTTTCGTGGGAGTATGTTTATTGGAAAAAATCCTTCGTACGATTCCCGATCATGGAGCCATTTATCTGCTGATGAGAAAAAAAAGGGGAAAAGAAATTCAAGAGCGATTGGAAGAAATCAAGAAAAATTCCGTATTCGAAGGACTATTAAAGGATAAAAGCGTCGAACAGGTTAGTTTTTGTGATTATAAATTAATTATTCCCACACTTTATTATCAATTTAATAGCATTCGCGTAATTTATGTAGTTGTTAATTAATGTTTTTTTTACATTGTCTGTAGGTATTTTCGAAGGTGAAGGTAATCGCGGGCGATGTAGGTGAAGAAAATTTGGGTATTTCTACAGCGGATTGGCAATTGCTAACTCAAAACGTCCACGTTATATTCCATTCTGCCGCTACTTTAGATTTTGGCGATACGCTCGATACCACTGTGAATATAAATTTATTAGGAACCAGGAGAATAACCAAATTGGCCAAAGAATGCAGGAATCTATCGGTTCTTATACACGTCAGCAGCGCTTACGTGAATTCCTACAAAACCGAAGCCGATGAGGTATTTATTAATCATTTTTGTACCGTATAATTTTAACGGTATCTAACTAATGATCCTCAGTCAAGAATCTAAATTGTGGTATAAGGAAGATTTATAGAGTGGCTCTATGTTTATAACAGGATTATAACATCTGACAAAGTCTATTTTTGGACAAGAATATTAAAAATATGTATAGGGACAACAATTCACGACATATATTATTTTAATTCCATCCAAGTCAACTTACCAGTTTTTACACAAATGAAAAAAATGTTTTATTTAATTTTCGTAATCATTAATAAATAAGTATCTAATATAAATTTTTGTATCAGAGTATTGACTGAAACATACATTCAACTAAATCAATATTTATTTAACAATTTAACTATAAACAGATGCTTAAAAAATAATCAAAACTTAGAATATTAAATTTATATTCAATTTAGCTACTATAGGAACATGTAAAATTGTTACCCATATTGAAGGAAGTCTCATGCATTGCATAATGCATTGATAGTGAAAGTCATCAAGTTACCTTAAATCGCACTGTTTTCTTTTGATTTTGTTCACCTGTTGATTTCCTTCTCTTGATAGATCTCTCCTTGATATATTGATTTTTTATCTTAATTTTTTTTCTTTTTACGCAGATCATTTATCCCTTACCCACAGACGCCGACGAATTGATAGCGACAGTCAAAAAATTAAGTCCGGAGGAACTCAAAGAAGAGACGCCCAAATTATTGGGCGACCACCCCAACACCTACACAATCACGAAGCACATGGCCGAACACGAAATTCAAAAATGCGAATCGCTTTTCCCCTGTACGATCGTTCGACCGAGCATGAGTAAGTTACTTAGCCTACCTGTGGCTCCTATAACATCAAATCCAACATTTAATTTGAGTAGCATATCCAGGCGAGCACTGAGCTTCATTTACTCAATTTTAACCAGGTATTTGTTGTAATTAATGCGTATGGTTCATTTCAGTCGTTGGAGCTTGGAAGGAGCCGGTGCCTGGATGGACGATCAGCAAAAATGGCCCGCAAGGTTTCATCATGGGCGCTGCTAAAGGAGTCATAAGAAGACTCCCGGTCGCCAAGGAGTTGATTTATGATTATATTCCCGTTGATATAGTTGTCAATAACTTAATTACAGCTGGTTTTTACACAGGTACATTACCAATCGTATTCCTTGAGATAGAGCAAAAAATCTTAATAGTAAATGTCTTATTATAGCTGTAATCAAACCGTCGAAAGTCACGATTTATCATGCCACTTCGAGCACAAGACTGCCGTTCCATTGGGTGGATGTCGAACACAAATTCAACGTCTACTTGCACAAGTGGCCTTTGAAGAGCGCTGTTTGGTATCCCCACATGAAATTTCTGCCTTCCATTACATGGTACAAGATTTCCGCGCTATTCGTCCATTTCTTTCCGGCTATTATATTGGATACAGTTGCTCGCTTGACCGGCGGTAGACCCATGTGAGTATATGCTTTTTTAAATGCAAATCATTTTCCGATTATTAATTATATTTTTTGTTTTAGCTTAGTCAAATTGCACAAAAACGTTAATAAATCGCTAGGGATGTTGTCCAAGTTTATATTTTCTGAATGGAAGTTTTATTCGAACAAAACCGATGACCTACAGGTATTTACTTAACTTGTAGACATTTATAATATTGAGATTATAAATAATTTCGCGTTTCAGAAATGGTTGAATGAAGATGATCGAGATACGTATCAAGTTTCTTTGGAAGGACTGAAGTGGCGCGATTATTTCGGCGATTTAGCGCAGGGGTCTCGAGTCTACTTGAATAAAGAGCCCATGAAAAATTTGAGCAAGGCTAGAACTAAGGATAACATGTAAGTTTCCGTTTGAATGTGGCGTTGTAAAAATATTAACTTGTTTATTTTTTGTTTTAGCTTATTGGGAATCCACATTTTGTGGCAAATTTTGCTGTTTTCTCTACTTTGGTATCTTTTTGCCAGCATCGCCGGCATGACGATGTCCTCTTCAGCATTCATTGTGCCTATATGTTACGTGTTATTCAATTTGTTGTAATTCGTTTAAATTTTCAGTATTTTTCTATGACTATTTATATATTAGAGCACGTGTTTTTGTAGTACAGATTGCACATATTATGATACTTCAATTGAGGAATTGTGTTTTGTTTATGTATTTTTTGTATCATTTATATAAATAATATATGTAATGATTAAAATGTATTAACTTAAAAGATGTAGTAGTGTATAGATTATATTTCATTATATTTAGTGTCTTCGGTTTTCTCGGGGCATTGATACATTCTGTTAATTTTTGTAATATCTCCTGTACTGAATCCGTCCCGTTGTCCTATAGTTTTGACATATTTTGTTTCCTAAAAGCATATGAAAAAGTACTACACATATCTATTAAAGGCAGCTTTGCTTACTTTAGGGGTGATAGTTGGCTGACCGTTGGCAGAGAATGCGAATCTTGAGTAGTGCATTACAGATGCATAATCGTAGGGCACATCAAAGCCGCTTTCGTAGGATTCCGGCGATTTTTTAAAATTATCTTTCGAAGCTAAAAAAACCGCTCGATAATACTATTTGCTATAGTCTATTCATAAATGAGGCGGAGTAACTGTAGAGCGATACGGGTCTAACTTCTGTACATACACTGACATTCGCTCTATAGAGCAAAGTATCGACATTTTAGTGTCTCGTCTATATGCAGCCTTATACTTACAGGTTTTGATGTTATTCCAGTTTATAGTAACGTAATCGTCCCTCTCGTGTCTGCTCTGTTCGTGCACGAATCCAACGACGTGCATTAACTCGTGCAAAACTGTGCCGATTTTCGTCACGCATTGCGGGCTTTGAAGGTTGACTACTTGCTTCTTGCCTTGATTTCCCACTGATGACCAGCACCCGCTTTGACCGTTTGTAATGGATATGTAGCTGTCGTCCCCCGAAGTTCTGGGCCTGAACCTAGAATTTGTTAATACCCCCCTTAATACCAACTATTCCTGGTATTATTATTCTTCGGAAAATCGGCTTGATAAATATAACAAAATTGTTTGGATTACCTTATACAAGTAAAATTGTGGTAATAATCTATGGCTTTGTAAATGAGAGCTAGTTCGTTTTTCCTATACCATCCTTTTATTTCGAACGGTATGCTTCCGTTCTCCCACCGCTTTGATAAGTTCATGATGCCATTTTTAGCCAAGTTTTTGATTATTATCAGATCGCCTTCGATGAAACTCCCTAATTCTTCTGGATTTTGGAGACTAAATTCGTTCCAGGATTCCAGATCTTCAGCCAAATGGGATCGTTGTGATGTCGGTTTGCTTAAAGTTGAGCCAAGATAGAGGAGAATTAAAACGTAGATCATTTTGTGCGTGGTGGAGTGAAAAGCAAATACGACTAGAAGACGCCTTAAAATTTTATTGTTTTTAAAGAAAACCGACCTCCTATTTTATGTATTTAGTGCAGGTTGGATATAAATAATTGATTCAGCGTTATACTTGTTATCTGAATAAACTTTTTACGTAAATACTGACTTTCTTAATAAAGTAGAAAAAAAGATAATTTATTAGTTCAACATGCGCTACTGATAAAACGAACTAGATCTGGGTTAAGCAAAATATACAAAATTAACTATTGTTGAATGCAAATTTTTGCTTAGAAATTAGCTACTACAATTTTGGATATCTGCCAAAAAAACTAAAATTAAAATATGTAAGTCGAATGAAAGGAATGATTATTTTTTTGCAATAATGGGCTGGTTGTTTTCTGAAAATTTTACTCATTTACCAAAAAGCTACTGTAAAATATCTTTTTAATCACCAACGTCAGCATTTTGTGCAAATTTTTGTAGCATAAACAAATTCACAAAAATGCAAAGGTAAAGTAAAAATTATTTTTCATTGCAAAACTTATGACATCAATATTTATAAAAAAAAAACAATTAAATAACGAAATGCAAATTTTTCTGGTGTTGAAAAGTAGTTCTCGATTAATTTTCGAATCAAAAGCAACATGAATCCGATGATACATATTTTAAGCTTGTGCATCATATTATTGGTAAGTCTCCTCATTGTTATACTCTATTCATAAATGATGAAAAAAAATTTTAAAACATCCAAAATTATTCAAAATTCAAACTCTTGTTGATGATTGTTTTTAGATGTGCACCAAAACCAATGGTGGTTTGGCTACCAATTCGATAAAAAGGTCCGATTTCGACTTAGAAACAGCTCAAACTCCATACCAACTAATAGAATCTTTGAGGAAACAAGTTCTGGAAAAGGAAAACGAATTAAAGAAAGCCGAAGAGATCAACAAAAATTTCGAGAAAATGATTCAGCTGGTGAATATTTTGGGCCAGGTCGACTCGTTTCTAACGGAACGCACTAGAGCTATGATACAGAAACTAGCGATGCTCACAGGCGCAGATAAAGGGGAATTTGAGAAAGAATATAGCAAGAAGCATCCCTTTAAATAATTCAGATGACTGCACTAGTTGATAAAAATAATAAAAAATTACCAACATACAAAATTATATTGAACCAAATTATAATTTTCTATTAAAATACTTGCAGATTAACAGAACTGTGCAATAAAAGATACATTTTTTCATCAGAAATTTGTTTTAATGTATTTAAATAGTACAATGCAAAATTTTTTTAAATAGAAATACTCATTTCTGTACTTTTGTACACTAAACCTCTTGGCGCAAAAATATATGGAACATTAATTATCAAATAAATAAACACCTAAAATTTCATAATGAATAATTATTAAATATTGTAAAATGAAAAAATGCAAGTTTTTTCACTGAATGAAAATGACGACAATTGCTGAATACCTTTAAATATATACACTCTCAATCAATAAACAAACATATTATTTAAGTGAAAGCGAATCGTACGATTTTTTGTTTCACGCCTGATATTCTAAGTGTTTATTAACTGAAAAAGTATTTACAAATCTTCTGTGAATGGTGAAACTAATCATTATAAAAAGTGATGGGTATCTTATAGTAATATTTTACAGTAACAATTGAAATGTCCAAATCATCTGTACATTTTACCACGCGACTTGGACATATTATTTAACAATTTTATATCAGAAAATGTTTGTTTATTCAAAAGGATCGTACAAAATTTTGAGATTCCAAAGTCAGTTTCATTCAATGAACATTTTCTAAATTATTAAGTAGTTTCTAGTCTGCTGGTCTCTTTTCACTGTGTTTTTTCGTATAATCTTCGGCATTTTTCGCAAATTTTTTCTTATCTTTGAGGTATTCTTCAGCTAGGTCTCCGCGCAATGGATGTTCCGGTTCTGGCTCGTTCACAAGAGCAACCAATGCTTGGATCACTAAAACACGGAAATTCACCAATTACTAATAGATGTGTCATTAATAATGGATTTTGAAAAGTGTAATTTACAATACCTTGTTCCGTTTTAGTGGCGGGTTTCCAATTTTCGGCACTTATAATGGGCAGACATACCTGGCCCTTTTCATCTATATTAGGATGATAAATTTTCGTCTTAAAATTTATTTTTGGCGGCTTAAAAGGATATTCTGCGGGGAAATTAATTTCTATTTTAAAAGCTCCTTTGTTGTAAGGCGGATTATCCTAAAAAAAATTCGACCTTCACAGAGGTTTTTGACTTATTTTTAGTAGAGAGACCTTACCGGAACTATAAGACCTTGCCAAGTTAGAATATTAGTTTCGTCCACTTGAATATCACGGAATGATTTTAATCCAGAATTTCTAATGTCTCCTAGTTCCTAAAATCAAGAATTATCAATATCAAATTGTACGGACACCATGCAGGAGAATTCTAGTGACTCACCCACGTTTTAAAAATAGAACGGTAATTTTGCTTTAATAAGCCTTTTATTCAATTATATCTCATCTATGTTTAACGTAACGTTTGTGTAAATGATTTCTTTCCTTTAATAATACTAATAAAGCCAAATTACTTACTTTTTGCAATCGTCTGGTGGCTGCCATTTTGTTAGAATGTTAGCAACTGAACTCACTTCTAAAATAAATATACAAACTTATCACGAATTAAATAAGTAAAACGGTTAAGTTACAGTTAATTTTAACATCAACGATCAGTGAAGTTCAAACGGCGTTTTTTTCATCACTATCCAATTTTTTATAATTATTGTTCTAGTTCTAGATCTTACAAATTTGACACTCCTCAATGACAATGACATTTGTGAATGACATACCCGCTGCTGCCATCTGTTATGAAGTTCACGATTTTCTGTGACATTTCTGTAGAAATCTACTAATATGGTAATATTTTATACAGGACCGATTTCAGCCGGGATATGAGACTTCAATTTCAATTTTTGTAAAATTTTGTTTTATTTTTTGGTTTATAACTAATGAAAATCTTGTTTTCTTTGTTAAATAAGATCTCAACTAGAATATTAATCTCTCTATGGTGAAGGGACACCTGGGGACATCTATAAATCCAATTTAAAGGTTTTTATATGTATATTTCGCAGGTGGAATTGAAACTAGTATTCTAATAAATTAATTTTTTATTAGGTTACAAAAATCGTATTTAACATACCAAAACAAATAATCATATAGCGCAAAAGTTAAGCCGAAACTTCAGACGAAAACTAAAAATGTATATCACAATTGTTGGACCTACAATTAATATTGTTTAGCGCAGTTTTTAAATCTAGAGGAAGTAAGAGAGGAAAAAAAGATCGAAAAAAATCAGATAACTACCTATTTGAACAAAAATCGTATAAGTAAATCTTCGATTAATCGTCAAAATCGAACTGGGAAAGGAAAAGAAGTGACGTATACGGAGTGTTTGTTATTTATGCTTTGGTAGTTGTGGCGGCCGTTTCTTCCGGTGCAGGCGCCACCGTCGGCACTTCCGGGTATTCCAGCTTGGCGCCTTCCTCGCAAACGAAGGACGGACAGCAGTACGGGAAAGTGGCCGTCTTGTTAGTTTTCTCTGCAAAAGACCAAACGATCATTATTGCCCGTATTCCTTATTGGTTACATTCGCGGTATTACCTTCGTCCAATTTGCATTTAGGATTGGCCAAAGGCAGCGGGCCGCAATCTTCTACCAATTCCAGCAAACGAGGAGGCTTGTCTTCGGACACCACGCAAGTGGATCGGCCGCAGAAGGGCGTCAAGTCCCAAGTTTTTCCTGGCTCCACAGTGGCGCACCTGGTGGAAGCGAAGCACATTCCAGGGAAATCTGAAACAAGAAAAATTTGTTCATCCACTAGTTCATTTTCAGAATCTTTCTCTTCTTCATACCCAAGGAAGATACTTGATTTTCTGCTACTAGAGCTTCTGCATAATTTCTATAAGGGATGTTATAAACTACTTAAACGCACTATGTACTCAAGATTTGTAGGTTTATGGGACAATGTAATTAGTGGTAATTGAGTAGCGGAGGAAATAATGATTAAAATCGGTCTCAAGGTGTGTAAACCAGGTACAAATATTCTATGACCTTAAACATGGCCAATGTAACAGAACATTGCAGGGATTCTACATATGAATCACTCCCAATTTAACGAAATTTATTCTTTCCTAGCGTGTAGCGTTTATGTAATTATACTTGATTTACTTTATAAGTAGCGAAGACATATTTATTGGCGAATCCGTTTCAAGGTTGGATTTTCATGGTTTGCATTTCGTAAAATGGTGACAGAGGAAGTAATTATATTTTCGCTGTCTACACGTACACGTAGGTATTATTCAATAAGTTCATTGTATATTATGGTAAGGAAAGATCATAAATAATATTCTCTCTTATTTAAAATTCATCATTTCATGAAATCATGCAGAATTCATATAAGATTCTGTTGTTGTTTCAATTGTTATTTGTAAAAAAATAGTCACAATCCAATTCAGTAACAACATAATGAGCATCATTATCCTAACAGATAACTTAAAATCCTAACAGTACACTGACATATCACCATTACAGTTGAACTTGTCACACTTTGGTGAATTTTTTATTGTGCACCAGAAATGTATGTCGAATCTTTTATGTATTATTTCCCATGAGTAATGTTCCCTATTTTTGTTTAGTATAGCGGATATTGTTTACTAGAGTAGCTGATTTTCAACAATGCAATTGGTAGACGAATTCAATGTTAAACCGTACAAAGCATTTCAGAAGAGAGCATTAAACTTTATACGAATAAAATAATAAAATAAATAGTCGACGTAAACCGTTTTAACGAGTGAATTGTGGCTGGTGAATGAGCGAATACGAATGCTCGATAAGCAGAATTGCTTCAAATTAATAATTTTTTTATTACCGCATAAAAATTAATAAAATTTCAGTCGAATGATGGCCATTTGCTCCGACTGGTTCGATGATTGCATGTGCAACAAACCTTTACTTTGCTTGGAGCTTAAGAAAACTCTTACGTAGGAAATACACAATGCGTTGTCCTCGTTACTTCTTTCCGAATCGGTATTGCCGATCGTTAATTTCAATTTATAATTCGTCGGAGCGATTTTAATAAATTCAACGAAGGCAATTGTAATAGAGGAAACGCCATAAAAGAAGCGGTTGCGCAAGCCGGCGAGTTTTATTAATTCGCGAAGAGGTTGGTGCATTGAAAAGGCAGCTTTTTTAATCGTTTGCGCAATTTGCTGAGCGAATACGCAGTGAAATTTCGACCTGTCAAGAGAAACTGAAATTTCAAATTTGCAGGCGAAACAGGACTGACGTAACGGTTCAGGATATTTAGAAATAAAATTTCGATTCGTAGTAACGCTGATGATAGGATTCGCGTCAGTTAAACGGAACAAATTTCTAATATTTTGTGCATGTGTGTAATTTACTCTAATATTCGTAAGAGCATTGTTATCATGATTCATGACAATTAATTGCATGTTATTAGTAAATGGTAACATTGTTTTGTTGCACCATCGGTATTGTTGGTTTCAAAAACCAGGAGATGTCAAGGTTCTTCCAATGAAAGCGCTTTAATTATGAATTTACTGACCTGCAAAAATCGGAATATCCAAGATTTTTTTTCAGTTCGAAAGTTACGACTGGTAAAATTAACGTGTAACCAGAATCCGGTTTCAAATTCACCAAAATATTACATAATTAATTAACATGTATTTGGTATTAACAGGCAAAGCGCCAATTTGTATGCTTTACCATAAAATATGACCATTTAGAATATAAATTGAGATATTGAAGCCTGTGCAAAAATACCTACTTGTGGTAAGTATATTGAAAATATTTACGTTAAAGTGCCAATAAACATTTATTTTTATATTCCCACTATAAGCAGCCTATTAGTAATAATGTTTTGAATTAAAATGTCGACAGTACAGCGGCATAAATTCTAAATGAAGGTGATCTCATTCTGTACCTATCACTTTACGTAATAAGCAAATGCGAAGGATAAAAAGGAAATGCGTTTAATTGCGAATTTTGACTTAAATTGGCAAACTAGACCAAAAGACTAGACACATATCCATAGAGTTCAAAGACACTTGAACAAGGAAATTTTTGTTTCATTAAGCTTCTTTGATGGGAGCAAATTACCCGTTAATTTCTGAGTAAGAAGTTTACTTGGATGGTAAATTAGGTTAAATGCAAGTTAAGGGCACTTATACAGATCGTTTTCCACAGCTTCGTTTCAGGATACATCATAATTATTAAGCAATGAAAGTAGTTAATTCAATATAAAAAAATAAATTTAAATATTCAGCGATAAAAAATCGCTTTGGAGATTCTATATGCATGCAGGTACACCTACTCTCTTTACTTTCACTCCCCAATTGTGTCCGAACCATCGCCGCAAGTGTAAAATTTTGAAATTGCAATAAATTTGCATAAGAAATTCTGTTTTAAAACGAATGTAACCGTATAAGTGCGGGAAAGTGCCTACTCATTATCCGCTCCTTTTCGTTATTATACCATCGGAAGAAGAGTGAAGTAAATAATTAATAACATAATGGACATAATGGAATAATTAACAGAGTGCGTACAAAAATGGAGAGCGACCTTAAGACATGTTTCGTTACGTAAAGAAGCAAAACGAAGCGGAGCAAAAAAAAGTAAAAGCGGAAAATTATTTTCAATTTGGCGACATAAACGTGCCCGATCGTTTCGTAATTGCATGCTCTTCGTTAATCGACTTTTCGAGTCGGAGAAGAGGCGACTCGTTGCAACACCAGACGAGTGTACTTTTTTTCATTACAATATTCGTTTGGGCGTTGAAAATTATGCAAAGTGCCCCAGCCAGCTTTCTTTGCCGTACCGGCATCATATCGAATAATTAATTATAAGGACAATAAAATACTTTCGCCAACTTTTACTCGGACGTATGGACAGTGCCATGCAGCATGATGTACAATTTTTATTTCAAAAAAAGTTAATTATTATACGGGCGGTTATAATACTGATTTTGGGTCCTATATGAACATGATATAAACATCAATATTTTCAATAAACATTCAAATACAGTGTGGCACAAAGAAATTTAAGCGACCTTAAAGTAGTCTAAATATTCTTGATAATTTACTACATTTTCTTTAATTAAGATTCAATTTCTTATTTAAAACTGAATTAATTGTAAAATAAAGGAGGTTTTTTTAATGTAATATTTTCTTGGTTTTTATTTGATATCTATATTTTAAATAAAAATGCAGTGGTGCAGAAAAATGTAATGAGATTTTATGGCAACCCACAGATGTGGGTATACTATTTTTTTATTAAAACAGAATATTTTATTGCAATTTTCTTGCATTTATTGCAAGAATAAAATGAAGGTAAAATATGAGAGTTGAAAACTGACTGTTATTTCTTATTTCTCATAAAAATAGTTTACTAATCATTATAATTTCTGTACTTCCAAATTTTATCAGGACCTTTAAAGCAGCTTTAATAGTTACACTAAGAACTATAACAAAGCAAATAAACTTGCAAACGCAATTAATAAACAAAAACGTTCTTATAATGAATTAATAACAAAAAAAATAGTACCTCTGAGGACATCGGCCGGTATCAACCTCCTGTACGTTTTGGGACCATCATCTTTGTCCTCTGCCTTATCTTGGGCGAAGGCGCAGGCCAGAACGAAAGCGAGCACGAGAAGACGCTTCATTTTTTTGATAGTCGATGAGTTCTTAGCGTATTCAACGAGGAGGGTGCCGACTCCTGGAGGCCGGAATTTATGTTTATATTGACTGGAGACCAAAACTCCGCTTACGCGGTTTTATAGTTTTTTTTCGGCGATGGACGCCCCACTTTGGTCGCTCGACGTGCCGATTTTCGCTTCGATGGTAACGCACTTCGGCAGATATACGAGTGAAAAGAGATATTTACCGTGATTTAATGGTCTATCTGCAGGGATTTGATGGAGAGAAAAAAGGCACTCACAATAGGTAGGAAGTTATTGGCGAATGCAATCACTAATTGCGTTAGGGATACACGTTTTTTCCGCTGTTTATGTTTGTTATGTAAATTTGAAAGCAACTCCATGAACTTTTCTACGAGAGATTTAAATGCAAGAAGGAAATGGTTTCCAAAAGGTGGTCTATTCGACTTTTCCTGATACATTTCTATTTGCCTAAAATTTTTATAAAATTCGTGTACCTATTTCCTTTTAGCTAATGGAAAGTACAAGCCAGTTCAGCATAATTTTTTTTAACAATTTTCGTTTAGTTGAATTTTGCTACATCGAAAAGGACATGCAATTTGAAAGAACGTGATAGTTCGTTAACAGAAAGTAAACTCAGTGAATGGAAGCATTTTTAGAAAAAGTTAGCTTTAATTAGAAGAAAGAAAGTAACTATTTAAGATGCATATGTATGTTGGAAACATAATATAAAAAAGTTACTTAATTAAGAACGTGGTTAAAGTTTTATTGTTTAATTTTGCAATTAATAGTGGAAAATTGTTCTGAAGTAAAAAAGTCTTATTGTGTAGTCTTATTGTGTTATAAATTTTACTACTTAACGCCTAATTTTAATCAAGACATATTCTTAAAAAATGGTAAGCATCTTTAGTAGTTTAATTGCATCATTAACTGCACTATTTTAATAAACAATAGAAACAGAAGAAGTTTAGTTCTCATTCTTTTTATTTGCAGCAAATATGTAAATTTTGCACCCATAAATCTGCCTGTCTTTTAGTAATTGATATAGTTGAAAGCGTCCTGTATTTGAGTAAAGATTAAATCGCTAATTTTAATTTCATGTTTCTAAATATGTGGGTTACGTGTGGGTTATGAGGATTGGAGCAATTGTTAGCAGAATGTATTGGGGCGACTTACTTTCAATAACATTATATTATAGGTTCTTTCACTTTTGAATCGTTTACCTGATAGGTAATCTAATACATACAAATCATAAAAAAAGCGACAAGTTGTTGTTAAATTTATGTATGGGAGATTTCTTGAAATGTACCAGCATAAAATCACTGGAGAAAAATTAAGGAGCAGGTACTTATACTTCTATAAATTTATATACATTTTTAAATCATTGTAGACATAATTTTATGGGCATATTTATGCAAATTAACAAAATGTTTTAAAAATTTATTAGACATTTTCCGTGAAGCCCGATTTTTTAGTTTCTCTAGTAACTTTGTATAAACAGCAGGAACATTACATAACCTTGCGTAATCATCTACCAAATTTATTCCTCCAGTTTGCCCCATAAACTTACACAAACAAATCGATCTTGTTATTTTCCAATATTCTCAGACGATTGCCTTATAAATTTAACAATATTTTCGGAGAATAAATTATAATTAAAATAAATTGGCCCGCAAACTGGTTTCATTTTGTAACACGTCCTAAATTATTAGTTGCCAAAATCGGCCGAAAAGCGAAAAGAAAAAGCGCGATTTACAACAACAAATTCTTGAAAAAATACTAAATAGGATGGATATAATGTCCAAATTATATTTACTTTAATGTTCGAGGAATATTAATTTTTTTACTAAAACAAACTATTGCTTTCACTATGTTAACATTTTAATAGCAGTCCATACACATCAACTTTTTTGATTCATACAAAACAGCCATAGGTAAACTTTTTTTAAGAATATCGAAATTAATTTACTGTTGCTTTTGTTAAGTGTTTAATTAGATTTTCGAACACTTAAAATGCATTCGAGCTCCTCTTACAAAAAGTTCATTAACCCATTATTATTTGAATTGGTAATTTAGTCCTTTGAACTGGTGCAAATCAACAATTCTAACTAAGGTTTTCTCTTCAACATACATACTTCTGCCCAAGCATAATGAATAAGAATAGTAATTTGTATAGTCACTTTGCGAAGAAACTAATAAAATGGAGTGGATCCTTCAAAAATTATTCTCAATAACTTTAAAGAACGTAATGCTACAAAATAATACTGAAAGGAAACTCTTTCATGTTGGTTATCTTTAACCCAAATTTGCAGATCAGATAGTTTTAGTTTGTCTAACGCAATCATAAACTGCATTGGTTTCTTTCGCTTTGAATGCAATTGTTGCGAATTTAGAACAATCACTGATTAAACGAATAATTAATGAGTATTTACACGGCGTTTTCAATGAACAGAACTAGAAAGCGTGTTTCCCATTTGACAAACGACAAGCGCCCAATTCAAATGTGCGTTTCTGCTAATCTTTCAATCGAAAGAAACAGTAGCAGTTGAGCCGGTAACAAGAGCGATTTATTCTTGTAACATGTTAACACAATTACCAAAATTGGCTTATGATTTGCACGAAATCGTTCCCAAAAGTCAAGTCAAAAGAGCAATTTGGGTGTAATCACAAGTTGTGAAATAGAAACGGGCGAATCTTGCACCAATTCGCGGATTTGTAATTTAAAGGACAATGCTTGTTATTATCTATAAAAAAATAATAACAAACAAATTGCTGTTGGTGACAATGACACAGTTGTCAAGTTTCACAAGAAAACAATTACGGGATTTGCTCGTATGCTTGCTTTGCTGAAAACGTTAGGAAATCATTTAAATACTTATGTAACTAGATTTTAGATCGAGTCTGCTGCGAGGAAAATAAAATATGAGTCACATAAAGACGACGGATTTTAATTTTGCCATTTATCAGGCGGTTATCGTATCAAAATTGTCTAATTATGCAAATTTCGTCGTAGGAAAAATTTCCCAATTAATAGGCTACTTGTAATTTGTTCGTAATATGGCCAATTAGTTGGTGTATCACTCGGAATTATACTCACATTAATTTCTATTCATGTGCACAATAAAAGAAGCGCATTTTTAGATAAATAACATCATTTACATTATCTTGTAAAATTTATTTGGCAAATACAGTCTGGGTGAATGTTAATTTGAATGTAAAATATGGGCAATCGTCAACTTGAACAACAAAAAACATCTTATAGTACTTTGTTTTTGATAACATTGATATATCAACCAGGTATATTAGAAGTTAATCATTTTGGAAAGAAAAATGAATTTGTTTTCTTTCTATACACAGACGAGCCTTGAGCCTTGGCTGTGAATGAACCTGCATCTAGCCTTAATGCATTGAGAATTATGATATTGATAGTATCTCTTAAATGAAAAGGAAAATTTTCTTATTCACCAAGTCTGGTAACAGCCTTGTAAATATAAAAATAGCATTATTTTGGCGTATTTATTTCATTTGAAACTGGAAGACAATGAAATTTTACAAGAACTAACTAGTCATTGATGGTGTTAATAGTAAAAAAGTTCACTAGTCATTGTTAAAAAAGAACCTTGTGGCGAATTCGCGGTATTTTTTACACCTGATTAATTTTATTGAAAATATCACAATTATGTTTGAGTTTATAGACAGTTTGTCGTTGTTTACTTACTTGATTCATGGTTTTATTATTTACCAAAAACGTTTAATATGCTAAATAAGAGTTTTATTTTATAAACTTTTTACTGAAATTAAGTATAGGTACTAAATGTAAATATATGTATTTAAAATTTGTTTCTAAAATACCACAATTAAACAGCTATCTTTTAAGTACTTAGATTCCGAATAGTAATAGGTGGTTAGCACTTATAAGATGTCTATTATTCCAGATATTTTGAAATTTGATTATTTTCTTGTATAGATTCGATTTGTGAATGCCCTCATTTAGCTGAAATATCAAGAATCAACAAAGTTAATTAAAATAACATCGTTAATTCGTTATTGTGCAACTGCAAATCCTGTCTCTAGGTATTCCCGTCATTACTCACTATAGGTGTTCATATTCTAATAAAAAAAACTAATTTTATGCCAATCTTAAGCTTAAAATGCAGCTTCCTGTTTTTTTGTGCTATTGTTTTATTCTTTGGCAATGACAGCAACTTAGCACTCAAGGTTTTGAAAATGAATGAAAGTGTTTCATGACTCAATGAAAAGTTGTAGGTATTCTATACACCTTGAAAAATTTGAAATAAAGTAACTAGAATACTTCAAAAATAATTTAGCAATATTCCAGCGGCCAGTACTTTCACACTTTTTTTAGGAAGGATATTTATATTTTCAATGCGCCCTTACCATTTTTATTTCTAAAAGAAAGAATCACCTAAGGCATTCCAGGTATTGCCAGGGGAACCTAGGCGATCTAGACACGACGAAAAGTTTATCTACAAATATTCGACTACAAGCAACCTAAAATATTCATTGTTGAATAAGTAATAGAAAAATAATACCATTAAATTATACGATATCCTATCGCAAAGGATACATGTTAGGCAACACAATTTACATATAAAATCATTACCAAACATTTGGTGAAATGAAACTTTAGCTAAGTAAGGCGAAAACGCAGAGCCATTCATGCCCGATTTCACCAACCGATCCTTAAAGTTAGGTAATACTTAGGATTTAGGAAGTCCTAAGTACAATAGGTATATCATCCAATAACTATAATTGGGTGATCCATATGTATGTAATCCATTAGGTAAATAATGTATGTGATCCATTACAGGGAATAAATAGTTCTAGGGCTTCTTCATGCTCAAGCACCAAGAACTAAGGAAAGGTGCATCATAGGAAACAATTATATTCGATTATACGAAAATGTATTTCAAAACGTTACTTTTTAGAAGTTTCAATTTTTAACAGCAAATATCGTGGCAGTGATCATGGCAGTGATCATGGCAATGGTCATGGCAATGGTCATGGCAATGGTCATGGCAATGGTCATGGCAGTGGTCATGGCAGAGGTCATGGCAGAGGTCATGGCAATGACCCTTGCAGGGCCTGGAACTAGACTTGATGGATACGAATCCTTTGTGGTTGTAGTTGTCCCAGAAGGGTCCGCAGCCGTCTTCGCAGGATGTGTCGCATTTTCTCAACGCTGGCCAGAATTTCCTGTACTTTCCGTAGGGAAAACGCATGGGGTAGTCATAGTCAGACTGAAATAATAGGCACTCATACAATTCCGAATTGGTTATAAAATTACAAGATATCTTACCGCTACTGGTTTGAGGTGTACTTGGGAGCACGTGCACACTTTTCCAATGGGAATGCGAGAGGGAATGCGAATGGGTAAACATATAGGCTTGCCTTCGTGCGTTTGCTTGAAACCACCGCACCATGATGGAGCGCATGGTGCAGAGCATGGTGCAGAGCATGGTGGAGCGCACGGTGAACGGCAGCATTTAAATCCGCTGGACATCTGCAATCGGAAATACCACAGTAATAGATGAAATTAAATTAAGTGAAAAATAAAACATACCTCTACGAAGAAGATGATCAGCAGGCTCGAGAACACAACTTGGGACTTCATGGTGACTTCAATATTTTGGTGTTACCAAATATAGCATTTACTTAAAAAATTTCGCTTATATACATAACCACCTGTTTAAAAATTTGGTAACCCGACGTGCTATTTCTAAAAACAATTTTCCAAGTGGAAGTGTCGATAAACTTTTTTGTTGATAGGAAGAACGTTCATCGCTATTTCCTATAAACAAAATTTCATTGTCAAGTTTGAATTAGTGTAAATGTAATAACAGTATGTAACGAGTTATGCAACTGTTTGAAAGCGCTATCTAATGGACATTTGAAATTTATTTACCTGTGGTACTCAAAGTTAGTCCAAATTTCCTACAGCTACAGATCCCTTAAATTCAAAATTGTGAATATATTCTATGTTACTTTAGATCTCTTAAATCAACTCCTTGATACAAGGCACCACATATTATAGGTTTCTTCATTTAGATGCTGGGCATTGGTATTTTTCCAAGTACAAGAAACCTAGGAATAATAAGTGATTTGCTGTTTCTTCGTTCTCTTGGCAAAGCCTAAACCCAATTTCCTCTGAAATACCCATTATGATTATATTATTTTTGAAGATATGTATTCAGTAGGTATTCTGTACTACATGATGATGGTATTTTCTTGTTTCAGAATAAATTAGTATAATTGCAGTTATTCCAGCCTAGAATCCTGTTCCACCTAGTTTTTCCTGACCTTAGACTCCTCTGCCAAAAATGTGTACACAAAGAAGAAGATAAGGAATTGGTTTTTCCATAATACGAGTAAATGAATTAAAAAATCGTAATTAACATCTTCATCGAAGTTCAGCCGATCAGGTTTCGCCTCATTTCCTTAATGACTCCTCCAATCATCCGAAACCCGATCTTACGCGAACTTCAAACCAGCGAAAGGGTTGAGTTTCATTCACCAGAAGCTCGTACGCGCGGCGAAAATCGCCGGGGATTTTTCCGGCGGGCGCGCGGCAACGCCGCCCTTTCCTCCGCACGGCCGTAATCTTATCAGCCTCTCGGCTGACAAAGAGAGGCTCAAAGGCCGGCGTTGCCGGACCGCTCCGGCTCGGGCGGCGGGTGAATGGGAAACGTCTCGTTGGAAACGGTCGGGCGCCCGCGGCGAATTGGAAGCGGGGAAATCGAGGCGACGCCTGGCATCAGGCCGAACCCCGTCCGGAGGGCCGGAGACGCCGGCGCTTGCGTCGCGACGCCGCGCCGTCGCCCGCTTGTTTGACCCAATTACGCTCGGGATAATGATGCGGCTTCAATTATTAAATATTTGGAATTAATTGCGATTAATTATAGCGCGAAAATTATGCCACAGAACGCTTTTTTTCTTCTTCGGATAAGTTGGAATATTTGAGTATGCTATATACGTGTAATTAATGCAAATTCGATTATTTTTTTTATGGTCGTTGCCAATTAATTCGTAATTACGCGCTTGGATAAATTATATAACGCGTAATGTGAAATTGATGAATTAGGAATATTATTATCTACTCGCTACTCGTCCTTTGCTTTGCCAATTTTTTTTTAGTTTTTTTATGATTTTTTGAGTGCTAATAAATCGTCAAAAAATCATTTAAAAAGTGGTTAAAAATTACGAAATAAACATAAGAAAAATCCAAAATCTGAAGTTGATTTATGTTTGAATAAGAAATAAATAAAAATTCAATTTCATCTATTTTAAATTAGTGGGCACTTATCTAGAAAACAAGTTGGCAAAATTAATTAAACCTGAAATTAAAGGAAATGAAACCGCAACTCGAATAATTAAAATTAAGCTCCAAATTGAATTATAGTTTATATTTCCAGATAAAAAATAAAGTAGGTATACACAATTTTTAGTAGTTTTCTAATACAAAACTAGAACCCTAAAATAATTCAACTACCAATCATTCAAAATAATCCTGATGTACATATTAGAATGATCCCCAATATTCCGGATCCCGTACAAGAAAAAACGGAATACAACTAAAGAGAAAATCGAAAAAACCCGTTGATGCTAAATACACCAGCCCAGCGGGAGGAACAAGGAATGGCAGCGATACGAATCGATCCTTCTCACTAAAAGGGCAAAGGGAAAGGGCGAGCCAATTCCGCCACCGCCTGGTAAAAAACCGGACTTGGCAACGCGGCCTCGTATCGCCTGAACGCTGAATACTGAATTGAATACCATACTTCGCTTTCGGCCAGTGTATCGGCGAATCCAACGTCTATGGGCGCTCGTTTCCCCGTCGCTCCTCATGTGTGCTGCAGTCCAAAGCGATTAATTTCTTGAATGAAAAATCTGCGAACGTGCGACCGTCGCACCGTCATCGAACCGCTTTGATATCGAGGAGCTCGATTGTACAGTGCGTGTACTCCTATTTTAATTCGTTGACGAAAATTAGACCGTTTCGGGCGAGAGTTCTGTAATGTTTGTGTTCGCCTTTGCTGATGGTTACGACACGTATTCTTTGAGGTAAGGGACACGCTCTGTTTGGAAGGCTCTTCTCTTAAGTCGGCTGCAGAAATTCTATCATACTTATTTAATTGCGTAATTACTTACCTATATGCGGTTAACGCATGCGAGTAATTCGGTTTCTGCAAACTGATAAAAAATTATTTTATGCGGGTGTTCCGCCTATATAAATTTCAGGGAGAGTTTAAATTGCACTAATTATTGAACAAGCTTTTAATTTTTATATTTGTTGCTTACCCTACGAATTGTTCTCAAGAAGTCCTGAAACATATCGAGAGAAGAGTTTATTAAAAATTACAAAATATAAAGTATAGATATAGGCTAATACTCCCCCATAAATTCTTTATGGTGAGTGCAGATATTTTTATTGTTTAGCTCATATCTTAAATTATTTTTCTCTTTTCTCTATAAAAATTTAACAAACCACAAGCCTGTTAATTTACTAACAGTAAATATGAAAGGATAAAGCAACCAAACAGGTAAACTTAATTTAATCTATCGATACCTGTTAAATTTGCATGTGTTGAATGTTTTTGAGAGCTAAAGCACCGGTTGTTTAAAAAAAGATTATTCACAGGCGCTCTATCATGCTCCATTTAATGCTTATTCGGAGGTTTTTTTTCGTTCTGTTTCCCGTACATGATTAATGTTAATGATCGCACAGCCAAACGCGTGCCAGTTAATGAGAGTTCAACTGAAAACTACACGGCAGCAACCGATGGGAATTTCATGCTAATGTTTCACCAGCATCGCGTTTAATTCGATCAATTTTTCCTGGGGTAAAACAGCTAAAGCTCGAAAATGTTTTACCTACGCCTGTTTGATGAATAATTGCAATTTACTCACATCGTCGAATTGAACTCCAATTACAATAGTAAAGAAGTTGCTAGAAATTATGAAGCAACAAATACTTATAGAAGTACAAGAATAGAAGCTTTTATGTTTAAAGGGATATTCACTTCCTTATATACGAGTCTATTTGATAAAACATTTAAAACAGCGGTAATTAAACTCCTGGAATCTTGGCGTAAAGATGATCGATAATGCTAAAATGAATACCCATCGATCAATTATGAGACTACAAGGAAATTTTTAAATGAACATCATTTGATTAAGAATCACCTTTAAAAATAAATTCTAATATCACTTTTGATTGATTGATGGAAAATCTTTGGTGTTAAAAACCACAATTAAAAATTACCTTGTTTTACATGCATGCGTGTAAGCGTTAAAACTTTATAAATAATGCATGTATGTAAAAGGAAATGTACCGAAAATAGACGCGATAAACCGAATTGTCAAGTGCTGGACTAGAATTCCATTACATTATCCAAATTATCATCCTTAATGTATTTACATTGTGAAATCACGAATTCAAGTAGGCGCACCTAATCTGCAACTATTTGAGAATACAAGCGTCAATTTCCTATGGATTGGCTATCAGAGAGATGAATTTTCCTAGTAGATATCGTTAATTTACTCGAGTGTTTACAATTTTTCTGCTAATCTTTATCTTTAAAAGCCCAATCTTATCTAACGCATCGAAGGATAACCCATCACGAAAGTCCCTCCCTTGGTCCTTTTTGGTCCTTACACTTCCCGGTACAGGGGTCAAGGATCCCGAAATCTGTTCCAGGTCGAACGTTCGATTGCGATGTGACTTTGACGTACTGTCGCGTGTGAGTTTTTATTGGAGCCACCGGCTCACTATCCATGGGCTAAATTTAGCCGAAATGTTAAAATCTAAGCAACGATTTTCTGCTATTTGTCGAGAGTGGATGAGATAAGGGAACGTGCCGTTACGCTCTATAAATAAAACCGAGTTTAACGATGATCTACGACTAGACTAAAAACTACAAAGTCAATGTTTGAATAATAAAACAATCGCGGGATTAATTTAAGTCTTGTGTTTCCTTTGCTCAAAAATAACAAAAAACTATTGAAATATTACCTAGTTGAGAAAAGTAAGGCGTCAAGTTCTTTAATATACTATACATGAGTTGTGGGGTATCTTTAGGAAATTAAAACGAGTAAATTCATTCTCGAATCCTTTTAAAGCCGTGCATGGAAGCCTTTAAAGTGTGCCAAATCAAGACCCTGACAAATTTCTTACATTTTATCTTAAAACTTATCGGGCTTACTAAAATCGCACTAGAGATTTACTAAATAAATGCTGATAAGAATCTGTTATCAAACATAAATAATTACATTTCCTAGCTTATTGATAACCAACATATAAGTAGATATTAGTTTGCAATGCTCATTTAAAATAAATATTCCATTAATAAGTGAGTGATTAAAAAATTACTCATTTATTCATGTATTACACGTATGTAGCTCGAGAATTTCTTTCATTGTAAAACTCGATTTCGATCCGGACTCATTATTTTTCGATTTTGAAACCACATTTTACGTTTGTCACAGGTATGTAAACATTCACTCGTCGTCTCTGCGCACTTTTTAATCGCTCAGTCACGTTCCAAAAAAATGTTCTGTTCCAAATATCGCACTAATTCGTTTTCTTTTCAGTCGGAAAACCGCTTAACGCCAGCCCGAATTGGAAGAAATCTTGTAATGCTTCGGGGGCTCCAATTCCTCTGCGAAGAAATTAGATGCGGCGCATTTATGGCGACACTAAATATGCGGCGTGACATTACGGACGGATTTCATCCACTCGACGATTCCTCGAACGACAAAACGGTAGCGTAGCCTTGATCAGTTGCGGAATATGCCAGGATTAGTGGTATTTAGGAGAAGATGGAGTGTAGGTTCAGACGATCTGGTTGTTCCAGGCGCATTCCTGTTTACCGTTCATTTGATATGGTAAGTGCAAATGGAAGAGAAATCCTTTCTTCGAAGAAATACTAAAAATTGCTGTTAATAAGATTTGCTTGTTTTATCAGAAGAAGGATTAATTGTGTATAAACGAGTGCAGTTAATTTTCCCCTATAATAAAGCTGACCATAGACGATTAATGAATAAATTGCCTATCTACCTAAGAACTTACTTTATAATTACATTTTAAACACTAATTAGTAAGGGTGATAACACTAGATTAAGATTTTCATTGAAACGAGCACTTTCCTCACCATCGTTCAGAATGCATCCAATCTTGATGCAAAACTAATTAAACTCAACTAAAACTTATCAACCAGGAATAGTTTGCGAATAGTTTCCCCAACATTTTGTACATTTTACTCGAACCAATCTCTTGCGTCTTTCGAATTTTATATCTCATTTAAAATGGGAACGTTTCCACGTGCAATAAAGAAAATCCGTTTAGTGCTAAATTCAATACAGGAACACGAAGGCTTCGCGTTGCAATTGCAGAGATACACACACCCTCGACTTTCGGAGGGTCGATTCCTCCCTTCGAGGTCTCTAACACTTATTTATTGCACCGAGGGCTCTAGCTCGTGATGTATGTTGCATATGAATCATTAAGCGACGCTAAGACCCATCAAATGGTACGGATAGCTGCAGATGGGAATGAGGTGCCCGATTCGAAATTGCGCTGCATTTTTAATGTCGCGTAGGAGATTGAAAATTTTCTTGGTGTAAATCTGAAATTCTAATACTTTTTTGTCGCCTGTTGTCGGTATTAAATTTAAATAATTTCGACGAACGGGTGGTAAATTGCGTCAGGCTAAATAATAAATATTAAATATTTTTACGCACACTTTATCGTTGCGACATTTCAAAAAACAAGGTCGGTAAAAATGGAATTATTCCGGATCAAAATGTCAAGGCAAGCAAAATGAGTTAAACGACTTATCAGGTGTTGGAGTTGATGTTTACTGTTTACATTTTTTTCGTTAAATTGCTGTATTATACTTACAATTAGTTAATTGATGGATATTGGGAAATTGTTGTTATTAATACATGCTGTCGCACAACTACTCGTAGAAGTGGGTAAACATATTAATATCTATCTATATCTATGTTAAACAATTGATATTAAATAGGTAAAAGGTCATTAAAGGATCGAAGATAGAACTTCCGTACTCACTAAGGTAGAGAATCTAAATTTAGAATCCTTAAAAGGTCTCCCCCCAATCCATAATATCTTGTTGCTTACCAAATACCTATCTAATTTAAAAAATAACCTCTAGATATCCCCATCTCATTATTACCTCATTTTTCACTTTGACCCAATTCCTATTTTTATATTCTTTCTACGAGCCATCCCAATAGGGAAGTAAATGCTGATGACCGGCCGAGCAGAATAAATATACGACTTCCTTCCTTCGTTTTCACGACCCCGACGACCCGTTTCTTCGAGTCATTTTTATTGCCTGCAGTTTAATCATAACCGGATATGCTTGCACACGAGGACTCGCGGGACAATCTTCCTTTCCACGGAAACCTCCACGATTTTTCGTAAATTGTTGTTGTCAACCTTAGCACTCCTGATAAAGCTGAATAAATTGTTAGCTCCTTTCACCTTGCAATCGACGATTAGCGAGGACATCAGCTAAATATTGTACCATTAATTAGTTGATATCAAAAATATACTCACTGTAGTGTTTTGAAAATTCGCCAGTATCCTGTATACTTTTTTATAAATGAGTTATAAACTAAAATCTTTAAAATGAAAGTATCTATTATCTTTTTTCTATATCTCAGGAGAGCTGAAATTAACCCAATAAACAACATTACTAAGTATGTTGTTTATAAAATTATCTTTCATAATACCTGTAATTATTTCTAGGTTTTATTGTTAAGGAACTTATATAAAGTATAATTAAAAGAAACATAAATAATTTTTATTGAAAGGAACATCTCCAAAGTGTTTTGTGTACACGCAATTACAGGTAATTTAATTTACTAAAAACCTATTATTCCTGTAGTTGAAGGTGAAATTTAAGCGATTATCCAAATTAAAAATAATTATCAGTGCAATTGATTTATAACCGAAATATATAATTTACAAACGGTCCAATTTCGCATTAATTTTCTAAAAAGTGCACTTAAACTTGTACTCTGTTCCCAATTGGATACATTATGGCGAATGTATATTCAATAGCAATTATTGCTTTGTATGCACTACAATTATTGATGTCTCCGTGCATTGATTGCAGTTATTATCTAATATTTGAATAGTCTTCTGACGTTTCTATAGCATGATGCAGCTAATTCGGTTAATATTGCGAATTAGCCGAAACCGCTGCGACGTTTTGTCCCTGCCAACCTATCATTTATGCATTCAAAGCATTCGGTAAATGGTAGAATAATAATCACCTACAGGATATTATTTCCTATGATTTGGATTTGGATTATTATCTACAAAAATACTGAATAAAATCTACATTTGTACATCTAATAAAGCCATACATTATTTATTTTTTATCGATTCAATGGAAGGCTATTAGGTATAGCTCGATAGAAATAACAAGAATAGACTAAGCGCGTACTCAGATTTTCTTATCGAGCTGTAGTGTATTTTGTATTACAATAATCTCATGTCTGCCTACTTTATTAATACTAAAATTAAACACTTTTTAAAGAAAAACAGGTAATTATACTAATGATGTTTAGGTGAAATTGTTGAGTTTGTTGAAAAGGAAAAAAATCAATAGATATCATAAAAAATGAATTTAATGTATAATTTTTTAGAGTATGTAACGGAAATAACGGAAATTTGGCAGCAGCGATATTAGAAACAAAGTGACCTTGTGGTTTTATTTCTAAATTTCCATTTGTTATAGATATTACAATTTAAAACATAAAACTTTTAACGTTTACTGAATACTATTTTTACATAGTCCAATATCGCGTAAGAGCCGAGGGAATAATATAACACCAAACATTTTCCAGTACTCCAATCTTTCTCCTCAATCTTCTAATCATTCGGACCCCCATCGTTTTATTCTCTTTTATGCGACAATCCCATTTTTCCGCAGATCATAAGGTGAACGTTTTGGCGACCTCGACGATCATAAATATTGACACAATTAAATCAGCGAACGATTTTAATTCCATTACACTTATCTAACTCGCGTATCGTATCCGGTTAATGTGGCAAATAGAGAGATGCCACATTAAACAAAATCGCATTTATCAACGAAACAACGCGGCAAGTACGTCGGCCACGTCATTAGTGCGCTTCGTTGTCAATAATAATTAATAATCTAAATCCTGTTGACACTTGTTAACCTCTCTTTTGATCGCAAGTTTCGTGTTATTTAAAAATAACGAGCGAATGCAAAACAAACAAATGTGAGTTTGAACAGTTCGCAATACGAGTATGCTAATTTTAACATATGTGACACCTGCTCTATTCTTTCCTATTTAATGATAATGGCCGAGGATCAAAGGTGAAAAATGAACTTATAGGATTCTAAAGTTTAAAATAAAAGAATCACCTTATGATTGTTAATCCTGTATACAAGAAGCGTTCATTGAGTAATTATCGTTGAAAAGACCATGGGGTACCCACCTACAAAAAAATTTTGCTCGGACCGGCTTTTTTATTCCTCGTTATCTCTAAATATAGACTCAGTAAATACGTAATGAATAGCTGATCTTCTGACATTAGGCTTGATTGAATTCATTATCGTGACCTGAGTAACTCGATCTAGATTGCTCATCCGATTTGGAATTGATTTTCTTTGGTTCCCACGCTATAGTTAATTCGAATTTAAAATATACAGCTTCTGTCGAGTTTTCTGGTATAATGTGGTACATTGTAGAAGGAATTTGGCGGCATAATCCAATGCGTTTGGACTTATCTCGACATCGAGCGGTGCAAAAACCGATAAGGTCGGAAAACTTCGGCGAAATCCATTTTCTCTACCTTGTTAACCTAATTCGGGCGGTATCATTGTGTCGAGGTGTGTTATCTTTTACCGTATTTCCCGTTTTATAGCTTCAACGGGGCCTCGATTCGATGATCTATCGCATGTCGCCTATCAGATAATACCTCTCATTTTCCGAAGCCCATTTCAGCTCTTCCAAGCCGAATCGATAATCCTTTTCCTGCGACCGCTAATATAAATAACTGCGATGAGTGTGTTCTCATTTTATGCTTCTTCAAATAATTATTTACTTACAGAATGAATGGAAGAATTATTAGGTCTCAATTTTTGTATAAAAATCATTCAGTAATCTTTGAGAAATGTTAAGTTTTTAACGGTAAGATGTTGAAGAGGCGTCTTCATTTAGTTTTGTAAGTGCAATGAAGTTGGTGAGTTTAAGTGGAATTTATCGATTAATGTTATTAACACAGATCTATTCAACGCTAACGTCTAGACGTTATGTAAATATCACTAAAGGATAGGACAATTATACATGTTTTAAAATACCATTAATGGAATTTTCATTACACAATGCTCTGTTCTTTTGTTTATTGTTTGCTTTAAGGAATTACCTGCCTTTTTATGGCCTATTTTGCTGGTAATAAAACTACCATGTGTAAATGGACTGTGTACATTAATCAATCTATTGCATTTTTTTACGAACATTAATCTTTTTGTATCCTTAAAATAGAAATGGACTAATGGGATATTTTTTATTTATCTAATACTTCACTCTAGCTTTAAAAAAAAGTTTTTTTTTCTACGTTAGTCCTTTACAACAAACATTTGTTTAACAATATCCACCAATTATTGGAAAAGCTGTTATCTTGTATTTCCGCCCAATTATAAAATTAATGTTCTGTAACTAACGCTTGAACAAACAACTACGAGTTAATAATGGGTATATCAACCGCACTAATTTCATATGTGCATAAACAAACGTATGTAGGTACCAACAATTTCGGAACGAAACCGCATAAAATGCATATTTAATCAGCACTTTTCATCGATTTTTCCTCGCATTGGTATCGTTTGTATACAGCACTGAACTATTAATGATCTGAACACTTTATATTTCGTACTCAAGAAGAAAAATAAGAATAGAAAAGAAATTTAATACCGAAATAAAAGACTTTATAATTTCTGAGAGTTATTGCTTAAATTTAGCTTCCAAATTAGGCAACTAATTCCAAATGGATTTAATGGAAAAATTATCGGCGAACGAAGTGACCAGAAATTTTCCAAGAGGCAATGAACCCTCATAACGCCATTCCATACTTTGTACATTTGACCTTATTTCGAAGCAATCGATCCAGCCTGACGGCCAAATCTTTACCAATACTTTCCGATAATGCCATTAATTATACGGCCGAAATTCACCAGAAGGCGATTTTTTTTTATCAACGCCCCACCGAACCGAAATAAAATTTCTCTCCCGTTCCATTTCATATGCTCTCATGTGACTCATTCCCGAATTAAAAAGCTTCGATAAATTTTTAATTATCCGACGCTCCAAAACCGGGCCGGGAGGGAGATAAGGAAATTTACGATCTGTAATAATTCGTTGGAATTTTTCTACAGGGATGTTCCTCATGATATAATTAACCCTCTGTTGCTGTACATTCTTTATAATAATAATGATGATGGTGTTTGCGCTTTAGAGATTGGATGAGAGAAAGCTTTTGAAGCCATTGTAATCTTCTTCAATTCTGTTCTTTTTATATTACCTAATTTATTTTTATATTGTTGCACTATTTTTGTAGTTAATTGATTCCATATTTCGAGATTAACCTAGTGCAATAAATCTTCACCCAATACATAAAGTTGACCAAACACAAATAAATATTACAGAGTGTTATCCAACAACTATAATCATCCAAGAACACATCTTAAATACCATTACAATTGTACTTACACTCTTTAAAAGCGAAAACACTCGCAACTCAAAAGATTATCGCTCAAACTAGCGTACGTTCTCCCCTCATACCGAGGCAAATATTTGACCATATAAACGTAAAAAGCTCCAAGAGTCGACCCTTCATCGTTGCGGTGTTTCGAATTGGAATTCCAGTCAGCAGTTTCGGGGGAAAAGAAAGACAAACGAGGCAATATTTAAGGGTCTCGGCATCGCGCCGCTTTAAATCCCCATCCCGATATAAAGATAAACGCCTTCAAGAGGGTTAAGAAATTTCGCGACTCGCTCAATCCGATTTGATGCAGCCGGAACTGAAAAAAGCTTCATTTAGAACCGTTGGGATTGAATGAATCTTCTAAACGGGCGAACTTTTATATGAAGAATTTGTAAATAGATGCTTTAGAAGGTATGAGTTGTGTTAAGTGGTTTTTTTTATGTTTCAGGACCATTGTACTAGGCGTTCTGCTCTTCCTAGTAAAGTACGACCGCAATCGTCAATGTATTTTCTTGATGTGGGGGCTGCTGGTTGGATATCTAGTCATTTTAATACTTTCCATGGTCATCGAAATATGCGTTTGTGTAGTGGCCATGCGTGGAAGCATTCTAGACACAGGAAGAAGATCTTCCATGCAGTATATACTCTACCTCAGACTAAGTGAGTCATTGTACAAGACATTTTTACTTTTTTTTTGATCCAGAATCTTCGTTAACTTAATATAGAAGTTTCACAAAAGGAGTTAGAATATAATAAACCTTTGATCAAATAGAAAATTCTATTCTATAATACCGATATTTATTGAATTGTTTGTTTCAGCTGTGATGATCGTAGAAGCCGCTTGGTTATCGGCTGGAATAGCCTGGCTAGTGAAATATTATTTAGACTGTCCTATAGATAAAGCCAAAGAAATAGTTTTAAGTAAGTTCCTTTGGTTCTATTTTGTTCCAACTTTTTCGTATAAATGAATGTAACATTTTTCGTGGTGATTTCGCCGCAGTTTATAGCTCGTTTTACGATTTCCACTCGGATTTAGTACGGGATTTTAGTTAATTAACGTGCTAAATACTCCCAAAACGTGCATGCGAAATATGAGACCGAAATAATTTCCATACAAAGTCCGCCAACACGCACCTACAACGTGAAAATATCTCGATTTATTTTACCCGAATTTAGACTACTGTATATTGGACGTTTGTTCCAGTTATGGTAATTTTTAATTGGTGCATCCTCTTCTCGGTGATAGTAACTATATGGTGTACGTACGATTCAGCCGGACGCTCGTGGGTGAAGATGAAGAAATACCAGCGTTCGATGAGAGAATCGGAGTCGAAGTTCCAATACAAAAGGTCCGGGAGCGCTCGGAATTGGAGACAAAGGTTCATATTAGATACATTAAACACCTTGCAAGATTAATTTTTATCGTTCGTGGTTTGAATTAGGAAAGTCCTGAGAGCTTATCAAGACAGCTGGCACAACCGGTGCCGGTTCTTGTTCTGCTGTTCATCGGCCAGCGACCGCAACAGAAACTCGTTCGCCGATATCGCGAGATTGCTGTCGGACTTCTTCCGCGACCTGGATGTCGTTCCTTCCGACGTGATAGTCGGCTTAGTTTTACTTAGGAAGTTTCAGAAAATCGAGCAGAAGGCCATCGTCGAACAGGTGCGCCGCAATCGGTTAATTACCGGCCGGTATTCGGTAAATTTATTGCATTTTCCAGCGCAAAAACGACACGTACGAGTTCCTGTCGGGGGTCGCCATCACGCCTCGCACGCAGTTCTTGTCCCTGCACGAGGACGGGGTTGATTTGGAGCTGTTTCAGGGCGTCATACATTTCGCCCATTTCGCCGTCAGGGCGTACGGTTGGCCCATATTTCTGGTCACCAATTCGATGGGATTGTGCCAGCTTTGCTCTGGTTTAAGGTGAGCAAAAATGCGAATTTTTTACAGCGATTTTTCTTGTGGAAATTCGCCGAAATTTGCTTATTAAGTTCTGCGTTGCTCCGGGTATCAAGTAAATTCACTATTCATCTTCAGCGCGAAATTCACGAAACTTTCTACTTCAGTTATTAATTAGCGAAACTTTGTTATAATCGATGAACGAAATGTTCTACAATAATTGCAAGCTCCTGTCGTTTGATTTCGATACTTTTCCGTGGAGTCCGAAACGAAAGTGAGATGTGTCCGCGATTTTACATAAGAGCGGGATTTTTTTTCGAATGTTTTGATTTGGTCCGTATTTTTAGATGTTGTTGTTGCATTCCTTGCCGCAAGAATGCGGGCGCTACTCCGAAAATAGTCGACGACAATTGTTGTCAATGTAACTACGCAGCTTTAAAAAAATTGACTGAATTAGGAGACATTGAGATTATATACGCCACTTACCACGTAGACATAGGCCAGACACCGTTCTTCGTTGCGCTAGACTATGATAGGAAAAACGTCGTCATCAGCATCAGGGGCACGTTATCGATGAAGGTAATTTCCCGTCCTCCTGTTTAAATTCCTTTAATTTAATTCCTCCTGATTTTCTTAAGGATATCTTAACGGATTTAAACGCCGAAGCCGAAACTCTCCCGCTGGATCCTCCCAGGGACGATTGGCTGGGGCACAAAGGCATGGTGCAGGCGGCCCAATACATTTTAGAAAAATTAGACGAGGAACAGCTGATCGAGAGAGCCTGGGCCCATAATCCAGAAAGAGGATCCGAAGCTTTCGATATAGTTATAGTCGGCCATTCTCTAGGTAAACAATATTTTTGTATCCTTCAATTTGAGGACTAAAATGTTAAATTTACAGGAGCAGGAACCGCCAGTATTCTAGGCATACTCCTGAGGCAAAGACACCCGACTCTCAAATGCTTCTGTTACGCCCCGCCTGGGGGCCTTCTTTCAGCTCCTGCAGTTGATTATACGAAGCAGTTCACCGTGTCAGTGGTCGTGGGCAAGGACGTTGTACCAAGAATTGGCCTCTACCAGATGGAGACATTAAGAACCGACCTCATTAACGCCATCAAACGGAGTGTTGATCCGAAAGTAAGCTCTTCCACAACCATTTAGGCATCTATACGAAGTTTATGCTTGTAATTTTAGTGGAAAACGATATCATGTAGCGTCCTCTGTTGCGGATGCTCGCAGCCAACCTCCGCCGTGGAATTGTCAACTGGTGAAAAGGACGTGTGCGAGTATATGAGGAGCAAAGAGAACGCCAGGTGTCTGGGGCTGCATCCTTCCGATAGTAATATAGCTTTGACTAGTCACCAGCCGCTGTTTCCACCTGGTCGTGTTATTCATATCGTCAGACATCATCCTTCGGCTGGACAGTGAGTAATTGGAGCTCGTTTTTGTTGTAGTCGTGCTATTTTAATAATATTTGAGGATTTACCTATAGCTAATTGATTAGTCGAATATGTTACCATTTTTTGGAATATTATAGAATGCTGCTTTTTTCTATAACTTTCTGTAGTCTATATACATGGCGGCCAAGTCGGACAGCTGTAATTTAGTGAGCGGTACAGTTGATTATTTTGCAATGTATCGAACAAAGAGCGCATATGATACTATGACGCGCTGAAGCCCCGCCTGCTCTTTGTTGTAAAAATTTGCCTCTCTGTATATTGTTAATTAAGTATTTCTTTCATTGAGTAGGTATTTTATTCTATTTAAAAATAGTAGATATGAAAGTGCTTTAGGATTTTAATTTAACAACGCATTCGCAGTATTTTTCTTAAATAAACCACACTATGCACATTTAAATTTAATTATTGCTGAAATTAGCAAATTAACTAAATAATAAAAAATTCTCAAATATTATCAAACGAATATCGCAATAAGTATTTCACATGCATGGTTGCCGGTTTTTTCTAACCTACTAACAATTTATTTTAATAATTTCAGACAAAAATATGAAAAAAGATGGAGGTAACAATAACTAACAACTCTATTAACGAACCCATTTCCTGGTGCATGATAGATGAAAATTATGAAGTTACAATTCATTAATGAAAATCTAGTTTCCGAACCTCATTTTCCGACTTCATATTTTTCATCGCTTTCACGCATGCGGATTGAGTCTGGATTAAAAATCGAAACACGATGATTTTATGTCGAATTGCAATAAATAATTGGTAGAAATGCATCGTTAAGTTTGAAAGCCCCCCTTTTGGTTTCTTTTTATTCGTAGCTACAGAGTGTTCTGTGTTTAAATACCGTTAATTGAATTATTTAAAAGCGCTCTGTATAATTTAATTACTGATATGTAGTTGTAGCTTACATATTAAAAAAGAATTTTTAAAAGTGAAAAAATTTTAAAATTAATATTTTCAAATTGAACAATGAAGGAATATTTCCTAATAAGGATAAAATCGACATATGTATTCTCTTGCCATTTTTCTAGTGTGCTGTTTCTAATAATTGCCATTAAGGTAATTAATTCCTTAATTAGACCACTTAACCCTTATTAAACAGTACATTTCCACGAAATCGATCAAATTTCCACTCGACTAATAGAAACGACATTAAATACCATTAGCAATTAATTAAGAACCTAAAATACCAGCTAAGTGCATGAAAAATTGCAACTAAAGTAAAGTATTCGAATTTTATTGTCTTTTTAGTTGTGACGTCTCGTAATATGTGGTTGCTAGATAAATATTTAAATATGCTAGTAATTAGGTCTAAAGTATGTGGAAGATTCTTTGCTTCTTCCGATTCATTTACCACCCGAAAAATTAGAGTAAAATAGCGGTTTCTACAAGTGAATTCAATCGTTGACGTTGTTTTTTAGGCAAGCTCTGCACAAAAACGAGCCAGTTTACCAGGCTCTGTGGGCCCAAAACGTGGACTTCGACGAGGTGCTGATATCTCCCGTCATGATCCAGGATCACATGCCGGACAAGATACTCGACGCCCTCAACAAGGTATGTGACCACATGAGAGATTGCCATTACTTAGATTCGCGGCCAATATACACGATCGAGAGCGATTTGGCGCTTGCATGAGCTTTTGGTGTTCCTTTCCCTGTCCGTGGAATGACTAGTTGTTTCATGCATTGGCAATATGCAATCGAATAAATTAAAATACGCATCAGAGTTTAATAATGCAATGTATTAGTAGATATCTATACCTGCAAGTAGACGTCGTTCGCATTAAAGTTATTGTAATTATTGGAGCATGTTTTGTGGATTTAATACTCGAATTTGGCGAATTATTATGCCAAGGTGTAAAATCAATTTCTTTAGGTGATTTTTTGTGTTAATATTTTTTTGTCCGAGCTCATGTAAAAGCATGAATATTTCTTTGGGTATGTTGAACCGTTTTCTTGTGGCAAAAGGCTCTAGTTAGAGTAATTTCTGCAATAGAAATTATTGACCTTTATTTAAATTGTGATATACTTACTTGAACGCAAATACTGTGATGAAACATTTCTAATTTAACAATTACTCTTTTCTTAAACTATAAGCTAGTAAGTTTACATTGTCACTCACACGCAATTTTCATACTCAGCATAATTTTCACATAATTTCTTATTTTAATACGTAAAAACTTAGATGATTTTAACACGTAGAATTGCCTGGATAAATTGCTTAAATTTTATCTAATTATGACAACACGGAAAAAAATGTATAGTATTTCTAAAGTCAATTGAATATTCTTTAATTTGATGGTTTGTTATATTTTTAAAGATTTCATTTCTAAGTTAATATTTGAAAGTATTTTTTAGTTTTTTTTGAGTAGTTTTGACAGTTGACTTTGGAAAATCTGAATGTACTTACACCTACTAAAACATAATCATTACATATTTAAATAGGTGCACCTTAAAAAGCCTTTATGTATCTATAAAAATTGTCTATTAATACCTAATTTTCTTTTATTATTACTTTTATAAACGCGGATAAGGCTTGTATTATTTATTTGTATCTAATACTGAATAATAAATCGCCTTGTATAAAAATAAACTGTATATTGTAAGATAATTATTGATATCAAATATCTACTTATATGTATTAAATAATAATAATAAGTGCTTTAAAAACATTGCAATTAATATTTATGGTATTTTATATATTAAACTCATATTGGGTGCTATATGTAAAAAATATTTACTTTTATTAAAAAATCTACAGTTATATTTTCTTATCCTAAAAACATTTTTGACTTTATTTCGCTTTGAAAGGAATGATTATACATATCTTATTTTCTATTTACTTAATTATTGTATGTTAAATTTATTTTTGTAATTAGTTATGTAATATTAAAGCTTTTTTTATGTATTATTTTATTTTTATTATTTTGAATGTGTGATTTGTGTATACTTTGCTTAATTTTATGTACTGCTTTAATCCGTATGCGAGGACATTGAGAGGCTTCATCCATAGATTAAATCGAAGTACTCACCTGAAATATCTCTATATAATAGGACATCTCCCTGTACTGAACATCTACTTAAAATTTGTTTGTGCTGATCTCTTAACAAAACATACTTGTAACATAATCAACTCGAACAAATATATTGGTGTTTTGCATATTGGCATGTTCCGAGTAGTTAAAATTTGTACTTGTTTTTGTACTTTGGCGTCTGATAGCAAGGTATATATGTATGGACAGGTCCGGCTTAAGGGGGATAGAAGACATCACGGTTCGTACATCAGGGGCACTACCCCCGTAGATATCAAACCTCCTCCGTCTGACACCAGGTATAGTATCGTTCCAAAAGCGCTCCCCCGAGAATTTACGCCCGTTTGCGTACCCACCCTGAACATACGTACCCCAGTGTAGTTTTGTGCTTTAAAAAATAATCTTGTTAATAATTTAAGCAACTGTATAAAAATGGTTTTTTTTGTCCAATTTTTATCTTGGAATCAGCGGTTTTTGTTCATGAAACAAATAATTTTATTGCTGCGGTTAGTTCGGGTTACATACTCTAATCATGTGAATAAATAAGATTTAAGCGCTTTATGAAATAATTTTTTTGTGAACAAGACTCTTATAAACGTAATTTTTGACTAAAAATGTAGCTTTGTCGTTGTCATATCAACATTTAGAAGCATGCTCACATCCTTTCCTTTAGAAACCAAGAAAAATAAAATAATTTAGCGAATAATTGTTTTTTGGTAGTAGTGTGTATCTGTAACTGGATGGAGTATTGAGTGATATAGTATATCTAATCTGAACACATCTTAAGTAAAAGCGCTTCATAGTTGCAGTAATAGAAGCACCTATCTGTTAGTAGTTTATGGTGAATCTTGGAATTATTAGCATGCGGTAAATATATAAATTGTAAGTAAAATTTCCGGATTTTAGCCATTAGTACAATATTTTTAGTGAAACTCTTCCAACTAGCAAGTAGGTACTAATTTCATTTGAATTACATAGCGATTGTAAGAATACAGTATGTACATAAAGTTATAGTCGTATAGGAAATTGTTATAAATAAATCCGGAAATTTGACATGGCCTTCCTTGCTTTCTGCAAGCCGAGTTTTCTCTTCTAGGTTGTAACTACCATGGGCCCCAGGAAACCGCAACGTTCCTCTTCCACCAGCGAACAATCCACGAACTACCACTCGGCGACGTCCATACCAAATTGCTTTTTAGAAACGAGCTTCACGTCTCTGCAAAGCCCCTCGAGCAATTCCTCCATCACCAACGGCTACTACTCCACCAGGAGCCAACCGTCCCCCATTTCTTTCAATCGCATCACCAAGTCATCGACTCCGGTGATCTGCAACAATTTAGATCGGTAATTTGCGTGGAAATTTCATATCTTCGCAGATACATATTTTACTTGCCCAGGTCCGCATCCGCTCTACAAGGCCCATCCGTTCACTCGACAAAACTCCAGCCGTCCAGACCTGAGCCTAAGACTATCAGCCGCAGCCTCAGCCTCAGCCTGAGGAGTTGCCACAGTCCCAAAGTCGATTTATTGCAAGACGATTGGCTGGGGTTGGCCCCTTTGGCCAGCCCGGAGAGCCTCTCGGAATTGTCCAGCATCAGCTCCAGAACTAGCTTAGTGACAACGACTAATGTTATTGTAGAGATAAATCGTACACCTAAAGTGAGTGCAGTTTCTGATGATTCTATGGCTGTAAAATATGTTCCTGTTTGTAGATTATGCGCAGGACGCCTAAAATTATAGGTAGCCTCAGTACATGCGCGGATGATATTAGGAACATAAGAAATTTCCAGAAAGCCAAAACCTTCACCAGGCTGCTTGTAAATAACAACATAGAGAGTTCTTCCAGCAGCAATATAAGTTACGAATCGGCTTCGAGCAGTAACAGGTGCTGCCAGGACACTTCTACAAGGGATAACAGCTGTATGGACCTCCATTGCGGGTACACAAACATTTGTTTAATAAAAATAAAAACTTTGATTTTGTATTCTGTGTTGGTTTGTTGGTTATAATGCAATGTTATTTTAGAGGTCGGGATTATGATCCCAGCGATAGCGAGTTCCAATCAGCTGAAGATATTCTGGACAACGTGCTGGCTAGCGCCGGTTGCAAGGAGTTTTTCAATTCCGAATCAAATATCCTGGAAACGAATTTCGACTTTTTGCCAGATCAGCCCCAGAGCCTCACGGTTGGGTATTTTGGAAACTCTCCGGTGTTCTCTACAGTAAGGCATCATTAATTAGTGACAGTTAATATTTTTTTCTGGTACACAAGACTTTTCTCGATGTTAAAAATTAAAATATGTTATAATTATTGTTTTATTGTGATTAGCTAGAAATTCCAATTCCTGGTGCGAATTTGCAGTTGTTAGGAGTTTGGTTAAAGATTTTTGAATATTAGGAGTCGAGTGGGTTATGGATAATTCTTTCTCTACTTCTTCTAATTTTTTTTAATTCTATCGCTTTCAATTCTTCTATTTACTATGCTTTGTATCATTGTAGTATATCAGAGTCATTTAAATTCAACTTACTAGTTTTCACTTCAATAATCTTACACACATTTGGACACATATTTCATGCATAGACATTCAATTTATAATCACCCAAATAAATGTATGCGCAACAAACCAGAAATATGAAACACCAGTACATATTGAAGAAACTCGAGAACCTCGAAATATCTTTCTACTTACTCCTCAACGTCGCCTAATACCTATACATATTTAACCAGGTCACATCACCATGCTCCCCATCGGAAATAGACCAAGATCTGATATCGAACCTGGCCATCGACCTGAACCTGGACGAAGAGCACCGAGCCATCCGCTTCCAGAAGGCGCCCAGCCAGGTGTCCAGCAGCGTGGACTCGGGCAGCGTCTGCCGCACGCCCTCCGACATCACCAAGAACGTCACCTTCAACCCGGAAGTCATCACCGTGGACGCGGCGGTGTGCGACAGCCGCAGCTCGCCGCCCAAGTGGCGGCAGCTGTTCAAAGGCAGGAGCGCCAAGCAGAAGCCCGAGGTCGCCTCTCCGCCGGCGGCGAGCGCCAGTCCGAGCGCCGCGCCCATAAAGACTATACTGTCCATGAAAAGGCGGAGCAACGAGGAGGTGGAGGGCTTAGCGAGCGCGGCGCCCGCGGCCGGCGGCGCCGGCAGGACGATCCTGGCGAGGAAGCGGAGCAGCGAAGAGGAGGAGTGTTTCGCTAGGACAGAACAGCTGCCTCTGCTGGCCGGTTTGAGTGGTGGTGTCGGTGAAAGGACGCCCAGCCCTTGTTACGTGAGGAGGAAAAAATACGTTTACCCTTCTGATGTTGTAGTTATGTCGCAGCAGCCGAACGAAAGTGCAGTGTAGATGCATACATATGTACGTTCGAGGTTGTTATGTGTTAGATAACTATGAAATGTTTTGTGTGTGTCGTCTTATAAGACGGCGATTTATGAAAATTGTAATAAATAGTCTTACGCGTTCGGCTGAAATGTTCCGTCAATTTGAATAAAATTATACTGTAAGAGGTGAATTGAAAATTGCATGTTTTATTATTCTCGTATCTGGATATTTGGAAATGGTGCTTCAATCAACCATTGGCTCTTTGAAAATTTATATTGTGAATTGCCAATATTGCACAAATGTAGCCAAAAATATTAATCTCTAATATTTCCAGTAGTTTCTTTTGGATACTTCGAACATATCTTAAATTAAATCTAAATTCTAAAAGAAGCTTTACTAACCTACCTGTATTCGAAAATTTATTCCTCCATACTCCTATTGACTCTTACAATCCATTTCTGAATATCCTCCATCTACAAACTGGATTTTCAAACAAATAATAAATTTATCGCAAATTTTATAGAATAGAAAAAGTATTTCTTGTATTTTGAATTGTTGATCGTTTAAAACATTCTAATTGCCTGTCCATAATAGGTGGTAACAAAATGGTAGTTCCGCCTTGTAAAAATTTTATTGAAGTTTTCTTGTAGAACGAACGTTTTGAAATTGAATTTAATGTTAGGGTCCAATATGTACAGATTATTATTTATTATTTATGTAACATAATGAAGATTATATGAATATATACTTTGTATCAATTTTTTGTCTCATTTTCCTAACTTCTCGTTTATCGTACATTGTCTTCATCTTTCATTATTATACAATCTTCATTTCTTGCTCAAGAGGAAGAAACTTTCTTTTGCTCTTTACCGCCTTAAGCTCGCTGCATCTTCAAAGTTTCTTAAAGCTTTCTATGTAGTTTTGAACTCTCCTCTTGCTATTTTATGAATTTATTTTTAAAGGTAATTTTAGTGGACGACGTTGGTAATAGGTTTCACTGATGATTAACTTCATTTTCAACTGAGTAATGTACAAGATTATATTACAAGACACCTGCAAACATTTTCAAACATACGGGTAACTGGCATCGAGCAAAATTCCGCAAACGGAGTAATCTCTGTGGATTCTGAAGTAGCCTTGCTCTCCCCAATCGGCGCCCCAGGAATTCTTAATCAACCAATACTTCTCCCCGTTGTCCGTGCCATAACCTACCGCAAGAACAGCATGGTTTAATCTCGTCTCATAATTCGGACAATTTTCAATGTCGCTGTAAACACCGCTTTTGTAGTGTTGAAACGGAGCCGCGTCTATGCTTACAGTAACCGGACCAACGGTGCCTAATTGAAAAAACAAACCAGTAATTAATGGGACAAATTAACTACATGTATGAGTTAGTATGAGTTCTTGAAAACATACCAATAGCCTCTTTAAGCGCGTCGTCTGTTTGATTCACTTGGTGGTAACCATCGATATTTAACACAACGTCTTTTTCGGAGTACTTGCATTCGCCGTCTTTAGCTTCATACTTGTAGGAACTTTCCGCCTCGATTCCGTAGTCGGCCACGTAGTCGAAAGCAAAGACCTGCCTTCCTCCGTTGCAGCCGTGGTTGGAATACCTGACCGAGCAGTCCATCAGCTGCTGGGGGCTGAGCAACACAGAAGAATTCCTCTTTATGGCGTTGAGACCCTCGAGAGCACCTACCTGAATGTAACAGTCGTAGTTAGTGGGTACTTCATTGTGTTAAAACTCGGTGAAATATGGCCTGGATTGAGCCATTGAGTATCAAGTTCTATAACTTACAGCTCCAAAAGCCCAGCAGCCTCCACAGCTGCCTTGGTTACGGACTTCCAAGACAGCCCCTTTTTCTCTCCAGTCGATGGACTCGGGGACTTGGGTATTTTCTGCATGTTTATGAGGGGTTGTATTTACTTTTGGTTTACTGAGCGCTTGCAATCGAAGCATATTGTTAAATTCCTGCTTGGTCATATCGGTGAATTGGTTGACTCCCATGTAGTAGGTAACTTCGCCTTTGCTGTACCTGGCATTGTGCTTTCGGATAATGTCCAAGTTTTCCTGGAATACCTGGAAACGACGGTTTTCTTCTTCGGTGTTGTCGTAGATTTTGTTGTAGTTTACCTGCAAAGTTACGTATAAATTAGAAGTAAATTAAGCACACTAACGCAATAAAGCTGTTTACTTTGAATGAGTTCCATTCAGATTTCAAAGACAAACTATTAGCACCGATGGCTAAACACACTAGCAACAAAACTATTTTCATTTTGCAACCGTTTGCAATTATTGTAGATTAATAAATTAGATTAAGATTTGAAAATGATTATTTTACGTTCGCTCATTTGAAGAAAATAAAGATTGACATGCTATTATAAGTATGTAGGTATATTTTAAAGTAATATCTCCTGATTTTGATTGAAGTGTACCCAAAGATAAGATGAATTACGAAATACCTACTAAAAGATATTTTCTTGATTTGTTTTTTAATTATAATGAAATTTTTGAAATCTCTATTGTATTGTAAAAACCCAAGAGGAAAAATTAAAGATTGTAAATAAATATTATTAGTATGTACTGTGTTATTAAAAAAATTTACAATGAAATCAATTGTTAAAGGATTTTAGTAGTTTAATAAAAATTTGAGTAATTACAGTCACAGTAGATTTCTAGTATGGAGGAACAATAGCAAAATATTACAGTTTTTATTTTACTCTTACAATAACCATAATGCTCACTCAAGCCAGATAGGTACATAATTTTCACAATTGTAAATTTTCATAGTGAAATCATGCTTTTCTAAATAATCCTTTTATTTTTATAAATTTATGCAAAATTCAAGGTAAGATGATTTTTTTCTATTCTAAACAATAGTACCTTAAATGTATTAGTGCTCCACCATTAAAAATCAATTCAAATATGTACTGAATACATAAAGAATGGGTGGATAAATTTATACGTTTGACAATTAATCACAAACTGTCACGTTTTCGCTATAATATTGAGTGTTGAAAACTTGATTTCTACTAAGTTTGCTCCTTCTACTAATTATACAGCTAGTAAAGAGTCAAAATTTCAAATATACACATTGAGGCATGGAAAATTGGATAATAATCTGTGTCCATAAAAAATTACTGTTTTAAAATCATTGAATTGCAGATAAATCCGCTGGCATACTAAACGAATAGCTAAAATAACAAACTGATGTTCGATAAATGGATTAAAGCACTGAAAGGGTTTCTTAAAAAACATCATATAAAATCCTTTTAGCGAATAGTATTCTATAATATTGTGCTACCAGATGCACTTATTCTCCACCAAATGTTTCTTAACATGCATATGATGGCCATCACGGACATAATGTATTTCAAATACTTTTTTCTCATACTTATTTTAGTGTTTTTATACTGAGACGCAGTTACCAAATTTTCCTTAGAATTTTCCCTAGTATTAGGTAAGTTTTTTAATTCTTAATCAGTGAATTTGTAATTATGAGTCTGAAAAGCTATTTGTTTTATTCATTGATTGTTCAATAATGTATCAAAAATGTTACTATAAAAAGATAAGGTTTGCCTCAAGTACTTTCAAATTATTTCATCAAATTATTAGATATTTAAATATCTATATCTATATATTCATATATGAATATGAAAATAATGTACCTAATATGCCAACATGGTGCAATTTCTGCATTTCTGCAAACAGAAAATTAAAGACATTTTATTAGACGAAGAACAGTTATTTCAGTAAAACATTTACAATCATCTCTTAAATAAAAATTCATAATTTATGTGCTATTATAATCCAATAAAGTTATGGATATTCGAAAAGTGGTTGTTGAGCGTGATCATGGAAAATAAAATCTATAGTTCTTTAAATAGCTACAGGTCCACCTGCATTCCCAGAACCATCATTAGTTCACTAGGTAACAGGACAGGGAAATCCTAGCTGCAGCCGCCCACACACAGACTAAACAGGGATGCTGGGGAAAGAAAATCAATAAATCTCGATTCTCTTGACGCTGCTGGCCCGCTTCCATTTCCCATTGGAAAGATGTAGTCGGCCGGGTAAATACGCGGTAGCAACCTTCTCCCTTGGTTTCCGTTTTTTTCCTTCTGTTCCAATATTTTGAAGAGATGGCTTTATTCAAAGGATTGCTGTACTTTTATTTGTGGTATTCAAGCATTTTCGCAGGTGAGCTTTACTAAATAACTTTTTTCTCATTTTGCCGGTTGTTAACTACGATTTCCATTCAGTGAGCTTTATTTGCTCTGATTATTAATATTTTTATAAGTGTTATGGATTCAATAAAAATCTTCTTGAATTTTTATATTTCTATTCTGCTGAATTTTTAGAAGGTATTTTGAAATTGCAGAACTACGATATAATAATTCGTTGAATCTTATTTTAAAGTAAAAGGAGTTTTTGATGAATATGAGTGATAATAAAAAGGGTAATTTTAAGAAGATTATTATTTAGGTGATATTGCATGATATGTTGGAGTTATTGGAAAATTTCGGAAAATATTTCAACGCAATTACGCCTTGATGCGCGCCATTATGGTGGAAAATTACGCGCCAAATCCAACAAGGTGTTGTCCTAATTTTTTAATTTTAAAATAAAATGACCTGATCCCTTTGCTGATGAAATATTTTGTGGTTTTGCAAAAAAAATAAAAAACTCTACTCTTCAAATTTTTTTATACCAAAATTTTCTAAAAAATTTTTTGCTAGTACCTAAATATATTATGAATGCAGACAAATATGCATATATTTGCTAAAGATACATAAATATAGTTCTAATAAAAAATGCCGAAACCTAAAATTTTTGTTTCAGGTTACGCAGTTCTTTTTTGTCCTTTGTTCCCAGTACTTATCTTTTCCAATAAACTCTACCGCTATATATCGGATCTTTTATTTACGTATTGGCAGTATTACCCAACGGTAAGTTCTCACATATATTATTGACCTTACCTACAGACCTACAGAAATAACAGCGGACGTCACCTGCGCGATCTTTAACTAATATTATGAACCATTGCGCATCTTACTCTTACGTCTTTAGTTATTCCTGATGCTTTTGCACAGTTAAAACATTCTTCGAATTGCTATGAATTGGGTAGCTATGTATAGGCAATATAGGGAATCCTGCAAGCACTAAGGAACATTCTTTCAGGCTCTGACGGAATTCTTGTTCGGCTGTAACATCCAGGTATCTGGCGACGCGATTCGCACCGGAGAAACCTCTCTCCTGGTAATGAATCACAGGACGAGGACGGACTGGAATTTCTTCTGGCCCGTCCTTTACCACAGCGTCGAAGGACGCGGCAAATTGGCCCATTCCACCAAGTTTATCCTGAAGGATAAGATCAGGCACATCCCCGGGCCAGGTAAACATTCCACCTTTTTCGCTCGGTTATTCCAAGCATTCTTTACATTATTATATATAAACATGGATCAATTTCAGGTTGGATTATGCAGCTGGCCTGTTTCCTCTACATAAAGAGAAATTGGCTAGTAGATCGATTCATTTTTGAAAAATACGTCAACTATGTCGCTAGGTTAAAATACAAACACAGTCTCCTGATATTCCCTGAAGGGACTGATTTGACCCCAGACACTAAGAAAAGTAGTGATAAATATGCTGAGAAAAATAATTTACCTGTAAGCTCGTTATTATTTCGATTGATAAAATGTTTGATTCATTGCATATTTTGTAGACTTACGATTACGTTCTTCATCCAAGAACTACCGGATTCGTCTATTTAGCAAAGCAACTGTTATCGTCGGATAATCTGGACGCCATATACGACATCACTCTGGCTTATCCAGACATAATTCCCGAAACCGAGGGATATTTGCTGGAAGGCAAATTCCCCAAAGAAGTGAGAGTACACTTAGTGAGGTGAAGTAATCTCTTTAAATCGTTACTAAATTTTCTACGAGTTGTTATTGCAGATATCCGAAATCGATTCTACCTACCACTGAAGAGGACCTGAAGCGATTCCTGGAGAAGCGGTGGCTGGACAAAGAGAAAACCATCAACGAATTCCGGTCTACGGGAAACTTCCTGCACGGCAGGGTGTTGAGATGCGGCAGAAAATGGGAGCTGTACCTGGCCTTCGCGTTCTGGACAGTCCTGCCCTACATCAGCGTCTACTGCTTCGTCGTGGTGGAGTCGTTCAGGAACTTGGTGCTGACGCACACCGCCTTCCTCTTGAGCCTCAACTTTCTCTGGGAGGGGTTCCAGCATTTCGAGATGTTTGTACAGGAGGCGCGGGACAAAATCGTCGATGCCGTTAGGAGATTTGTCCCCGGTTTGGGCCGTTGATTTATTTAATTAGAGCTGAATTTTGGTAAATTTGAAGATCCCGAAAATTCGAGTACCTAAATTCTATGAGCCGGAATTCGAAACGTTGGAACTCGCTTGCAGGAAAGGTAAAAATTCATTAGCGAGCACAATTAACTTGCTATACGTCGATGCCAATAAATTCTTGAAAAATAATCGTAACGAATATTGAAGGACGAGATCTTTTTTCAAGAAAATTAGTGTCAATTAGGTGGGCACGAATAAGACGTATTATTTGGATTTTAAACTTTTTCTTTTCGAGAGAAATTTCGAAAAATTTAAGGAATTAGACGGATCTAACGATATGTGAAATGTTTATCAAATTATGAATTTTCTTAATACTCTGCTTAATGTTCTCGATTGTGTGGAGAAATTGTGTAAAGGTGTCTACTATTTATTAATCAATTTTGATCCAGAATTCACTTCTTTTCCTATTCTCGAACAAAAATTGAATAGTAATTGGGCCAACAGCACGATTTACAAAAATTATTTAGGTACCTAATCGAGGGAAGCATTACAACATACTGTTGAACAACAATTTTGAACAAGAATTCAATGCAAGAGATTCTATCAATATGTAACATACATAAGGTCAAGTTAGTTTAAAGGTAAGCCCAATTCACGAAAACACCCGCAAATTCTACTTTGACCATTTTACTTTACCTAAACTAAATTTTACAAAAACATGAACATGGAGATTTATATCTCTAGAAATTCAAAATACACGGAATTAACAAACAATACAATTTTTTGGTAAAGTAAAAAAATCAATTAAAATCAAAGCAATTAAAAAAGTTACCCTAATTACCCGGCAATACAGTTGATTATATTTTAGAAACTAATTTATCTAAAAATAATAGCATTTTTATAGCATTGCTTAATAAAAAACCATTATTAAACCGAATAGACTGAAATTGCTATACCAGGAATATTACAAAAACAGTACCTATTAAATAAAGTTTATTTCAAAAATGTTATTCATACAAGAATATCGGTGGTTTCGAGCAAAAGATAAAAAACGAAAGAAAGCAGAGAAAAAATTGATTTGAACTCAGAGATGAAGTTACCATCTAGTTAAAGAGAACATAACAAACCACCAGTTAAACAATGTAGAATTGTTATTATTAAAAACATAAAGTGATGAAACATGAATTTCTTAAATCCATTAAGAGCTAAGAAATATAAATTAGTTAAATGATATTAATGACGCTTAAGTAGATAATAACGCAAACCAAAACTGATTGCGATTTTTACAAAAACGTTAAAAGAGAGTTAGTAACTATTTTGCTAAGAAAGAGTTTTGCAAAAGTTAAATGATTCGAGTATATTATAGGAACTACACAAAAGCGTACGTTTGGATGCTAAAATTACAAATTAACGAACTTTTTCAAACAACTAGTATGTTGAATATCATGTATACAGGGTGTTATATTGACTTTATTAAAAGAAGATTCAAACGTTTAAAAATTCCCGATACTTTTCAAACAACTCATTTTTGGATATGAGAATGTTTGTTATTTCCTTTACTCAACCATTTTACTTTAGTTCAAAAATAACAAAAAGAATAATAAACATTCGATATCCGTGTTGAATCTGCTTTTAGTATTTCTTTTATTAACATCCCGTGTAACCAAAAGCATTTCAACAAAATTGTGCAATCTAACGTTAGATATAATATAAAAAGATATGTTGAAACGAATTTTCTTGCTTAGCAAGAATTTTTACACGAAAAGACTCTTCTGAAGTAAAACGCGGAATCCTGCATACATTTACTGAGTGTTCTGTAAATGTAACATTTGTCAAACGGGGCAAACCCCGTTAAAATTATTAATAACCCTTATTAGTTATAATTAGTCGTAAAACTACTATAGGAAACGCGAATGCACTACTCTAGATTAAATAAAAGTAATTTAAATTGTCATCCGGAATGAGTCAAAAAATTTGTCTAGATATAACAATGGATATCTAGTTTAGGGTTTTAATTAATGGTTAAATTTAGTACGATAATTTATTGACTAACAGTAGATAATTCGTGACAGATGTTACTTCTTTCTGCTCTGCTTATTCAAATTATGCTATCGGTGTTACTTTCTCAATGTATTTAAAATATATGTGGGCATTATATATTCATATGTATCGTTTAAGTACAAGATGTTTCCCCAAAAATGAAGCCATTTTTGTCGAAGGATAAAGTTAGAATTGTTGAAATAAAAAATCGGGTTTTTTGGGTTCGATGGGTTATTTGTTGGGTAGGAACATCGCTACTAAAAAATATCGATGTTAAATGTTAATCAGTGTTATTTTAAATGTTGCATTAAAAATATTATACGTAGAATACAGCTTTTTGTGGGAATTTCAATTCATTATACTTGGTAGATTTAGGTATGAGTATGCCAATAGGTACTTACAACAAATGCTCATTTATTATATATTAATGAATGTCTAATTACTAATTTGCTCATTAAAGTAAATTAATAGAAGTGATCATATTTAAATATGAGTTGCAAATATTGGACAAAAAACCCGAAATGTTCATGGAAAACGTACAAATATTAGATAATATCACAATGCAGATACGACGAAGTTCTATTTACGAAAAAATAGCTCGAAACATATCATAAAATTGTTGATTCATATACGACACAACATGAAACAAGCTACTCTCAAATAAAACTACAGAATGATTTAATCAACCAACTTGACAATGGATTGAAAAAAATATTAAAACAACAGGAAGAACTAAATATTTGGCGGCAAACAATGAAGGTCTAATTTAAATTTGCGTTATTCACGGATAGAAATAATTTTCAATTTCCAAATTAACATTCTATTGGCTATTATTCCGGTTCAAATTCAAATTACAAAAGTTACTTTTTTGCTATTAATTGGGTCGAATTCGTAAAAAAGAACAGTGTATGATCCACTTTATAGTTACAAAAATTTAGGGCCAACATCAATTGCACTGGTCGATATTCATTTTATTCCTAAAAGTGTAAGAAAGCGTCCAAATATAAAAAATCTTTTAGGAAAATATAGGAAAGTTAGAGATAATCTCTTAGGCCCTTTTGTAGGGTTCGAGTAAAACATCCATAAGAACCTGAAAGCTCTCCATGAAAGCCTGTATAAGCAATTAAAATCTAAAATTTAAAAACCAATCTCTCAAATTTTTATTTTAGTGCAGCACGAGCTATATACGAATAGTTTAATGAAAATGTTAGGAATTAAAATAAAATTAATGATTGGAATTAATGTTGTTCGTAAATAATCAAAATGAACATAAAGGGGATCATGCACGTTTTTTTGTTGATTTAAATCCTATCGTTTAATATTATGAATTTAGTTTATGAATAGGAAAAATAGGCAATGAAAGGTTAATTCAAGGAAATTACGAATGCTGAGCTTAAATAAGGGTAGGAATAGATTAAAAAACGAAAATATTCTAAATATACAGTAGTTTTACAACGAAATTACCAAAAAATCAGCGTTTTAGGAACACATTTTCATATATTATATTTTCTGGCACGTGGTGAATGAACAAATTGAAAACATCCTTATTTTAATAGAAAATAAAATATTTAAGAATGTATTGCTGAAACGAATTAGCAAGTAGGGTGACGAAAAATTACTAGGCTATTGTATATTCGAAATGTGATTGATAATTTTCCACCACCCGTACTAAATGCGACCACAAAACTGACCAAAATTGATATTTTTGAGGCCTACATAGGTTATAAGATACGGAATATTTATAAAAAAATGCCAGTTTTTTATTGAAGTAGCTTTTCAGAGAAAACTTGTATGGAGAAGTGTCCACCATTAAAAGATGGTTGTTTTTATTCTGTACCTCTTATTTCTTATTTAGGATTTGTCCGCTGTGTCCTGATGTTTCATTGATTGATCACATAATAACTTTGATGTGTTAATTAAATAATTCACGAAAAATGGAATGCATCTCGGGGCCCCGCAGAGGGCCCAAAAATTGTTTGCTCTCTCTTTTATCTCCTGTTTGTTAAAAAGAGTTGAGGAAGCACAATTTAGTAAATCTAAATGTTTTAGAGCGCCTCCGGTCAATGTTTAATTCTCACCGGAGCGCTATTTTCTGTCTATTCGTGTAATATCGACGTTTACTATAAATGTTTTCTCTGATAGTATTATATTATTGGATTTTAAGATAATTTCAAATCTAAACTTCGTAACTAACGTACGCATAGAAGAAATCTTTTTCCGCGAGGTCATTTTTTCGCGGCGGCGCTGGTAAATGCGGAAATGCATTCAGTATGGAGGTATTTTGGGAAGCTCCACTATCGTTTTCACCTGGCAATACCCCGATTTAAATTGCCAATTTAGTGAGCGTCCCAAAATGCCATCGAAACTCGCCCGAGGAACCCAAACGTACCCCAAAGTTCAGCCGCGCATCTAATTTATGAGGAACGAAAACTAGGCGGCTCCAACTTGGCAAAGGAGAAGTCCGATTTTCTTTTGGAAGCCGATTGAGCTGACTCCGGTACGGTTCCTCCCGGCGACTGGAGCGCGATTTGCGGACGGAATGTTGTTGCCATTGCGGGAAAACGCAGCGGAGTTCGGATCGAGTACGCTGATTTTCGTTTCCCGATGTTGTCGCGAATTTGGAATTTCGCCAGAAAGAGCTTTTTTCAAAGCTGCAAATTCGCGATGACTTTCATTTCTCTTTGTTTTTTCGTTGTAAACTGTTGGGAGATTGGCGTGCTGGATCGGAGCGTCAATGTCCAAACTACTTTGTCCAGTGGTATATCTTAAAGGCCCCATTTAAGGTAAACATATCTGCCGGGGATTTCGCTGCGTTAGGATCGACTGCTGGTTGTTCTGCAAACGCATTTCCCGCAATTACCAGTCCTCGCGAGGCGAGTCGGTTAAGAACTGTGAATTGAGGTGCCAAAATAGAAGTTAAAGATTCCATTACATATTATATTGGTGTCTGTAGTCTATGTTAATTTAATGAAATATATGTTTCAAAATCACAACCGTTTGTTTTAATTGTACTTTCTTCTCTATATTCCTCGTCTTTTATCCTATCATTCCATTTCTTTAGGTATGAGAAATGCGCTGAAAATTACCTTCTGAATTTCTAAATTATTGAATTTAAATAGAAATAAAATGTTGATAGATATTTGTGTTTGTCACAACCTTTTCGGACCTGTGGATTTTCTAAATATTCATCAAAAAAATACGTAAATAAAGAAATATTAAAAAATAGTAAGTACACATTGTACAATTTTAAGTTAAAAGGTTTAAGGTTAAACTTTCTTTTCTCTGCTATATATAGGTAGTCTAGTCTATTAAAATCTATTCAAATTTCTCTATTAAAATTTCATTGTTTCATTGTTTCTTGTATAATTGATTTTTTCTGCTTTTAACTTTTTGCTTTGCAAAAAATTGGATTTCAAATTATTTTGATATATTGAATATTTTTGCAAATACAAGTATTTGCAATATATATGTAGGTTCTTGTACCTTTATACTACGATAAAAAAAGAGAAAATTATTTTGCACCCAAATGAGCAAATCGCAACTAATATTTCCATTACTTAATGTCTGGCCCGCATGTAAGTAATGTACTATTTTTTATTAACTAAATGATTCTTGAAGAATCTTAAATGTTCGCAAAAACCCCAAAAAAATTGTGCAACTGTGATCGTATTTTATCTAATCTACCCATGAGCTAAGCCGGCCCTGTCGTCGTAATGATCTTTGAGTTTGTAATAATCCATTTGATCACGATTTCAAGGTTTGTGGTACAACATGATTGTCCGTATATAAATAAAACGTCGTTTTAAATATTGCTAAAAAGTGTTTCATTACAAACTTTTGTACTTCACAATGTAAGTGTTATGTGCTAATTTTTAAAACGCAGTCACATATTAGGTCACATATTAGACAGTTACATATGGGTTTCATTACCTACATAATTGAGAACATGACCTAAAATCTGGTTTTACCGGTACTATACACATTAAAAAACTAGTTTGAGATTCACTTTTTTAAATAGTATATTAACTTGAATTTTAGTAGATATATTTTAGAAGTATTTTACCTGGCAACATAACTTATTATTTCCATTATTGGACTTATCTAAAGCTTCCTCATAAACGATAAGAAACAGTAATGAATCTCTGCAAGTACATGTTACGAAAATACAATACAAAGTACTATTGTAAAGTTATTTAAAAAAATTTGCAAATAAATTAAAAAATGTACTTCCCAACGGTAATAATAATGTTTTCAGGACATACAAATATGTGCACAGTGCTTCCCGATTCAGCGAGGATCAGAAAAATTTCTACGAAAAGAACGGGTACATCATCGTTAAAAAAGAAGTTAGCGACGATGAGCTCGATAAATTCCAGTAAGTTAAAAAATAAACACAAAAAAGAAAGTAATTCAAAAAATATATACAAAATTTCATTTTCGCAATTCCAGCCAAAGATTCCTGGATATTTGCTACAATCGGTGCGATGATTACACCGGCTTTATTAGTAAAGATCCAGTTTTAAAAAGTAAGGGAATGGTAGGAGAGAAAGTGATAAACAAGGCAAGTAACTAACTTGCACACTATTTCTTTATTACAATCATTTTTGTTTACAGCTTCAGGATTTTACTCAGGATCGCGTTTTCAGCGACTATTTCTTCAACGAAAACGTGCTGAGGACAGTGGAGAACATAATAGGACCTAACATAACAGCAATGCATTGCATGCTTATTAACAAACCTCCAGACTCCGATCCTGATGTATCCAGGCATCCCTTACACCAAGTACGTACTTGGTACAATTACAAACGTTGGTAATTCATTTTCATTTCCACAGGATTTGCATTACTTTCCATTTCGACCAGCAGAGAGGGTAGTAGCTGCCTGGACAGCCATGGAAAGGGTTGATGAACAAAACGGGTGTTTGTTCGTTGTTCCTGGATCACACAAATCGGGTGTATTGTATCCACATTCTTATCCAAAGGTAACATGATAGCAACATCTATTTTTAATTTGACCTTCTGCACTCAAGTGATAAAATCCATTAATAATTAACATTTACTTCCTACAACTGATGAAACTTGTAGTCCCTACTTCTTTAACTATAAGTACGTATTCCTCATTTAAAGGGTACTAAAAACGCTATGTATCACGGTGTTCATGGAATGGCACATCTTCCAAAAGTTAATGCGGTAATGGAGAAAGGTGATACGATATATTTCCATCCGCTGTTGTTGCATGGATCAGGACCAAATTATACAAAGGTGTGTAGAAGAGAACACGTGTGATTTCGGGATAATTTTTAATGAGAAATTGCTTCTATTAGGGTTTTAGAAGAGCAATTTCTTGCCACTTCGCCGACTCGAACTGCCAGTTCATTGATGTAACCAATACTTCTCAACATAATATTAAAGAAGAAATCGAAAGTTTGGTCCAGAAACGACTAGGATTAAGAATGGATTACAGGGTATGTAGCGATTAAACCCTAAATTAAGAAATTAATAGTTAAGGGTTATAATTTTTAAATCAAGTGCTAAAAATTAGTCCGTTTAGGAAGAGCTTCATAGCATTTTATTATTTTTAGAACACATGGAAAGCAAAAAGCAGGCTAATAAAGGGGCCACCTGGAAACTTCCAAAAAATGGATAGCCATTTATGAACAATTTTGATACCAAAAACCAAGCCGAAAACCTTTATATACTATGTGATATTTTAATAGATTTTTTAGGTGGAAATACCAATGTTTGTAAGCAGCTATATAAATACATATATTTTTGGTACAAAGTAAAAATCTTTAATGAAAAACAATACTTTTTATTTACATTGTAATAAAATACAATTAATGTATATTGTTTTTAAAATTACCGGCTCTTCGATGCAAATTAAAAAAGGATTAAATAATTTAAAACGAAGAAATGGGAGTATCTGTCCTAAAAATGCCAGTTTTTGTTCTATTGTATTCTACTCCCTTTGTACAAAGGGAAAAGTAATTAATCTGGTGAAAGGAGTTCTAAAAACACGCTGCCCTCATTAATCAGGAATGTATAATGCAATATTGTCCGTATCATTCAGTAATACTGCTTCCAATTAACACAATATTTTGAGCACACGACATTAATTATACAAGGCACAAAAGCTAAGTAGCTGTTAAGTATATTGTTCAATATATCACACCTGGATAAACATTTGAAAACCCTACTATTTTATGTTCGTATTAAACGAGAAAACGAGAAAATAATAGAAAGAATTAAAATAATATTAAGTCATAATATAATAGCATTGATAATCAAATCAATAAATCGTATACCCTAGAACTGACTATTTTGATCTCACATCTCACTAATACTAAAATTTCCGTAAAATTTATTAAGACAACTCGTAACACCAATGTACGAATAGTCTCGTACATTTGAGGGTAAATTAGTAATTACATACTACTCTTTTATGTAGACATTCTTGCATATAATCGCTAAAAGCACGGTGATTGTTTGTTTTATCAATGCAATAATTTTTTCTTCGTTACTTTTTGATAAGTAATATTCCGTTTTGTAAAGTAAAGGAACCTAAAAGTTTGAGCAATTATTGCATGTAATATATAGTGTGTTTTGTACATTATTAATATAGGAATTTCATTTTTTTAAGTACAAGAGAATAGAATCGTTAATAATTAATAAATAAACAAATATAATTAGTTTTGATGGTTTTGAAAGAGTTTTCCAGAAATTAATCTCATCGACCAAGTATTAATGCAATAATCGCCCAAATAAAGAGTTAAGAAAATGTTGTAAATTATCGATTTTAAAATCATTCACTTTTATATGGCATAATAACAGTCTAGCAATTTCGTTAAATAATTAAATATACTTTTTTAAGTATTCATTGTAAGTACTACAAAAATAAATAAAATTTCAAATATACAGGAAATTCAAGGCATCCATTGCAAGACAATACATTATTACATGTTATTTATGTCACATTACCCTTTTCCAGTTATTCGAACAATTATTTATACTCTTCAACTTCCTGTACCCGTGAAATTCATCACATATTAATTAATTATCCTAATTACGCCGTTTTTGACTAATTAATAATCGAATCGCATCGAAACTACACCTGATTTTGATGATATTCAGGCCGACCGGCCAACTGCAATAAGTAACGATCCGGATGGTCCAGCCAATCGTCGGCGCTCAATTTCACCACCCGCTGCTTCTCGGCCTCCTTCATCTCCCATTTCTTCACTTCGAGCTGTCGCTCCCTGCTCACCTGGTCCCCGCAACCCCACACCTCCACGCTCTCCAGGAAGTAGGGAATCTTCTGCCATTCGATCTGCGATACGAATTCAACTCTTAAGTACAATAAAAGGGAGTTATAATAAACGTACCTTTTCAAAACCACCGTCGATACTTATTATAGGGGCTCGGGGATCCTTGCCCACGCGGAGTCCGTGAGGATATCCTCTAACACTAAAATTTAAATACAACATTTTTGGTCCTTTTTCTAGCAGCTGAAACCTGCGGGGAAGAGAAGAATTAAACAGGCGATTGCGAGCGGTAATTTAATTCCCGTTTACTTTGGTAATAGTTGAAATACGGCGCACTCGTCACCGCCCCAATAGTGGTGAGATTCCCGCCATTCGTTGCACGAGGCGATGCAGAACTTCTGGCCGTCCTGAACTTTGAGAATGATCAACGTGGGGCCCTTGTAGTTCATCACGTGGTGCAAAAACCGATTCGAACCGAGGCCCATTTCGTCCGAATCGTAGAGGATGGTCCAGTGCGAGGGGATGGCGCACACCAGCTTCGCCAGGAAGGAGGCGCTCGCCAAACCTGGAACGGCGCGAACAACGTTCATCGATTGCGGGGCGCCTGTTTTGGGGGTTCTTACCGGTTCCGCTGCTGCTGGGCGAATGGGCCTTTTGCGGTCTGGAATAGAAGGCGGGCAGGGCGCCGGCCAACAGCCACGACATGCTCATGGTTAGCATGTGAGGGTGAGGTTTCACTTGCGGAAACGGATTCGATTCTTCCAGTACGGGAGTCGCTAATTCCAATCCTGAAGATCATGTTAGTTAATAAAGTTATTAATATGCGATTGTTAAGACGTAACAATAGCAATTTTAATTAAAAGAAACACACTAATTTGCAGGTGGCTATTCACACCCGCTGATGTTAAAAATGGGATATAATAATGAATAATATTAGGCTTGTTGATTGGTGATAGAGCTTTGAATACTAGGTATATCGAAAATTAGTATTGCTTAACACTTTTCTACGAATTAATTTCTACATACGAGTAGTGTAATAGAATTTATGGCTTGATTTTGCTTACCTTTAGACTCCTCTTTTGTTGCATTACGTTGAAAAAAATATTGCAAATTAATAAGTAATTCATGTAATCAGTAATTAGATATTGAAATTTATGTGAATTAAAAATTGTGATTAAAATGAATGGACTCTTGTGTATATACAGAGGAATGAAAACAAATATAAAAAAATGCATAATTAATTGGAATAATTCAGATAATGTCGTGAGAAGCATAAGACGTAAGACACAAATTAGACCTTATCCAATTTTATATTCTAAGAAAGATTTAAAAGTCGTATTTATACTGAAGAATGCCTCTTATAAACCATTAGCGTTCTCGATTAGGTCAATTGACAATTAAAAAACAGTACGATAAAATAGAAATGCAATGATTATTGCAAATACCAAAAATGAATATTTATATTATGCAAATTTACGTTTAGCGATAACATTTTAATTAATAGAAGTAAAAATATAAAAACGTACGATAGAAACTAATCTTCCATTACAACTATAGCGCATCGTGCTTAACATGCCAAGAATGTTCACGTTATTGAATGGCAATTAATTTAAAATCGGCATACCAAAATAAATAAAATATTTTGATTTTTTTAATTTCAACAACAATAATCATTGTTAACCTGCTTGAATAGTACATAAAACACGTTTTCGTAAGTACTCTATAAAGTACTTATTACATTCAAGCATAAATTTTCGTAATTACCTATTATTTTGCTCAATAAAAAACTGATTTTACCAAGTTACATTGTCAATTCAAATTGCATGATTATCAATACGACTATCACAACTAAACTGATAATTTCACAGCAATTTTCTTTAAAATAACTTAAATCTTTCCTAGCTTTAGAGCAAGGAACGAATACACGATAAAGTTTCGACAAGCAACGACACAACATTTACCAGAGATTGTATTTTACCTGCATATCGAGCAATTTCACAAGATTCACCTAAGAAAAATTAAAAAAATATATGTATTCAACTTGTTAGAATTTCAGACCCTAATTTCAATATAAAATAGCAACTCAAATACCATTGAAATTTAAACGAGTACCTGTACCCAGTATAGCATAAAACGTACGTATTGCTACTGTGATTATTCTTTTATATCGAGCCTCGCAGGTAAGCCATGCTGGGTACAATTACTTTACCTACTAAATCAGTCAGTTTTTAACTTACCGCTGGCCAAATTCGGTTCGCATTGCTCCAAAGTCCGCCAAGACGTGGCCAAAGAGTGGACAGCGTATCTGTGAAGGGGAAACAGCAGTCTAGGTATGTTCGTTTCGATCCAATGGCAAACGTATTGTACAGACAGCGTTTTCTTGGAGTGAAAACAACTGTCGACTACAGCCTTGAGGGTTTTGTTACAGGAAAGGCACATTTGGGGGCCTTCCGAATAATGATCCATGCTGATGTGGTAGGTGCACATGAGCAGGGAAGTCATATCTTCGGGGGTAATCATCTCAACGCCGGTTTCGTTGCTAGGAGAAGCCCACATTTTCACGAGAGTGTTCCTAATTACGTCGTCGTCCAATATCTGTTGTTAACAAAAAATCACGCATTATTTTGCGCATTTAGTTTCTGTTTTTATGAAACGAATGTTGGGAAAAATAATTTTTATTTACCATCAACGTAATTATAGGATGAATCGCAGTACCAATTTATAACAATATTATTCAATATTAAAATTAAATTAGTAATTTATTATGTTTCTCAATTAAGTATCCAGTCAAGGTTGAAATGCAAAATTGAATAATAAAATAATACTTACACCTAAATATGATTCGCACTGTTGTTTGAACGCATTTAAACCAATGTGTTGGTTCTTTGATTTGCTGTGTTTCAGGAAATGGTTGAACAATTTCTCGCCCAATACTTGATATCGGGGGAACAAGAATCTCTGCAAGAATATACATTTCAATTGAGAATCTAATTTTAGTAGGTAACTTACGCTGAAGATATTTTTTGAAATGCCATGAATACCCTCTAGTTTCTGAGATTTTTCAGCGAGAATCTGCAAAACGAAAACAAATGGTTTGTCCTTGAAAATATTAACACATTTTGTGATACAAGTGTTAAAATTTACGTAAAAGGAATGCACGCTAAATTCCTAAAAAAACAAGATTTCGCTTGATAAGATATGATTAAAGTACGTCACCTTAGCCAATTTTTCAACAGGTAACATTTGGCTAGTGTTTTCCTGAATGTCTCCTCCAGAACTGGTCCTTGTGATGCTTTTCCTCGAACCATTATGGGAACTGGCAATGGAATTTGGAGTAGCCGTTCCAGACTTCGAGCCATGACCGTGTTGATTTCCCATTTTAAATGCAGTTGTCTAATGTTTTAAAGCCACATTCTTTAGAGACGATGTTAAACAGCACCAAGTTTCAAGTTTAAAAGTCAAATTGACTGATCCTCATCCCTCTCACTCCCTCGCGCTCCTCTCTGTCGGTCATACAACTTTTGACATAAGTCAATCGACATATGTTTCTACTTCAGTTATGTAGTAGTTATTATTATTGGACATCAGTTACATTAATCAAATCATGAATACTTATTTAAAAACTTGAAAGAACTACACAAATATCTATAATTATATAAAATATTCATAAATGAAACGTTTTAAAATATTTTTGACCTGAAATTCATAAATTTAAACAAAAGCTGAGTAACCATTACAGTGAATGGCTTCTAAAAGAGAAGAATATATTTGAAATATAAACAGATGACAGCTACCGACACATTGACGTTTCATTTAAAACGTCAAAATAATAGGCGTTTTTGGGGAATATCACAATTATCTCTATTAATTTCTGAATATTTGTCTATAATTACTTGAGAAAAAGGTAGGAATTGATTATAATTGGATAATTTATTATATTTAAATATTTCTATCATCCATTTCACTCACAGTTCATCTGATATTTCAGGTTAAAATGACCGACTCAAAGTATTTTACAACCACCAAAAAGGGAGAAATATTCGAATTAAAGTCAGAACTCAACAATGATAAGAAGGAGAAGAAGAAGGAAGCCGTTAAAAAGGTAATAATTTTGATATATTTATCTTAGTTCTTACCTAAAAATTAAAACATAAAACAAGAATTTTAAGTATTAAAATTTGGGATATTTTTAGGTCATTGCTTCCATGACTGTAGGCAAAGATGTCTCAGCATTATTTCCCGATGTCGTGAATTGCATGCAAACTGACAATTTGGAGCTTAAAAAATTGGTTTACTTGTATTTGATGAACTACGCTAAATCGCAGCCTGATATGGCTATTATGGCAGTCAATACCTTCGTTAAAGTAAGAATTCACTGCACTTGTTAAGCAGTTTAAACTTTTCATTACTATAACAATATTTTTGCTTAATTAATAGGATTGTGAAGATCCCAATCCACTGATTAGAGCACTTGCTGTTAGAACAATGGGTTGCATTCGTGTCGATAAAATCACTGAATATTTATGTGAACCTCTAAGGAAATGTCTGAAAGATGAAGATCCTTATGTCAGAAAAACTGCTGCTGTTTGTGTTGCTAAATTGTATGATATTTCGTCAGGTAATTTGATCATGTCATTAGTTTACCGAATTCTAATTCGATAAACTTATTTTTAGGGTTAGTTGAAGATCAGGGATTCCTCGAACAGTTAAAGGAATTATTAAGCGATTCTAATCCGATGGTAGTTGCAAATGCTGTTGCTGCTTTGTCTGAAATCAATGAAAGTAGTCCTACAGGTCAACCCCTCGTTGGTAAACACACAATACATTTTTTTTTTTTTCATGACATAGTAAAACCTTTTTTGATGTACTATTTCAGAATTAAGCACCAACACAATAAATAAGCTTCTCACTGCTCTAAACGAATGCACCGAATGGGGCCAAGTTTTCATACTCGATTCCCTGTCAAACTACACTCCTCGAGACGAGCGGGAAGCCCAAAGTATATGCGAAAGGATCACTCCACGTCTAGCCCACGCTAACGCTGCTGTCGTACTATCGGCCGTTAAAGTATTGATCAAAATGATGGAGATTTTGGCGGGCGACACTGAATTCTGTAACACGCTTAGCAAAAAATTAGCGCCACCCTTAGTGACTCTGCTAAGCTCAGAACCCGAGGTGCAATATGTTGCATTGAGAAACATTAACTTGATCGTCCAGAAAAAGCCGGACATCTTGAAACATGAAATGAAGGTAAGAAATTACACAATTTAAAAGTTGACTTTCGAAGCGATTTAATTTTCTTAGGTTTTTTTTGTGAAATACAATGACCCGATTTACGTCAAACTGGAGAAACTTGACATAATGATTCGATTGGCTTCTCAAGTCAACATAGCTCAAGTTCTCAGCGAACTCAAAGAATATGCTACTGAAGTAGATGTTGACTTTGTTAGAAAAGCTGTGAGAGCAATCGGTCGTTGTGCCATCAAAGTGGAGCCTTCTGCAGAAAGATGCGTCGCTACGCTGTTAGACTTGATTCAGACCAAAGTTAATTATGTCGTACAGGAGGCCATTGTCGTCATCAAAGACATATTTAGGTAAGTCATTTCATTTTTATTACTATAATTTATATTTTATCTGGCACTATATTTATCGAAACCTAGTTAGATCCCTTTGTTGCTCGACAGTTAATAAAACATTCAGGACGTTTAGTTAAGTTTTTGGAGTAAATAACATGCTTTATTAATGAAACATAATTTATTCATTTTAATGAGACCCTCTAAATGTAGAAAGGAAAATTGAAACAAACTTTTTCCAATAAATTTTATTATTTTTTTAGTAACAGTGATATATTAATATATCTGAGGTCGTTAATTAACTAATTCAAATATATTGTTAATAAGATTGAAGCTTATTAATAACACTTAATTGATAAATATTTTAAGTTAAAAAAGAATTTAAAATTTAGATGCGCTTAGTAGGACTTCATGTACTTTATTCAATTTACGTTTGTCGTCTTGTAAATTAATTGAAAGGTTTATTACCAAGCCAGTTTCGGTTTTAAGGAAATGTACTCCTTGCTTTTTGCAATAATCATGAATGATTTCTTCTTTTTCTTTACGATTTTGGTCATCTTTAACTGTGAATACTTTAAAGGCGCAATCTGGATCACTTTCAACTTTGTAGTTGCATGTTTCTTCTAAGAATAAATGAAATTCTCTAGCCAAAATTCTTAGTTTTTCGGGTCTGTTGTCCAGTAGTCTTATAGCTTCCAAGCAAGCTTGGACCAAAAATGTAGGTAAGGAGGCTGAAAATATGTATCCTGCCCCAGATAATCTTTGATGCTCTATGGTAGTTTGTGAGCCCGCACAAATGCCTCCTATAGTTCCTAATGCAACTTCCAAAGATGCAATGATCATATCAATTCTGCTTGGATCGATATTAAAATGCTCTGTAAGGCCTTTGCCGTGTTTTCCATAGATACCAATAGAATATGACTCTTCCAGGAAAATTCTCATTTTAAAATCCTCTGCTACCTTGAGAAACTCTTCTAAAGGCAATAGCTTGCCCGTTTTCCAAGAAACTCCTTCCACAATCAAGAATTTCCTCGATGCTCTTTTTTCCTTTTGTACTACTTTTTGGACTTCGGCCCTCAAACTTTCGGGATCATTGTGATCAAAGTAGACTACTTTACTTCTGGCTGCGACTAAACCTTGTTTTATTGCAAAGTTGGTCTCTTTGTCGACGAAAACTACGTCGCTTCGTTTGCAATAGGCCGCAATTGAACTCGAAATCGTCACGAATCCATAAGAGTAGACAATGGACTCTTCCATTCCCAGAAATTCGGCGATTTTTTGCTCCAACTCCAAGTGAACGTCGGTAGTACCTATGAAATAGTTTTAGGTAAAAATTCAGTTACAATCAAGATTTTTTAATTGGAGATCACTCAATAATTGTATTATAATTTTAATCGATTTGAGTGAGTAATTTCCGTTGGAATAGAAGTTCGAATTACACTGAAATTACTAGTATATGAATTGAGGAAGTGTGATATTACATTTAATGTTTGTTTATTCCATTGTTGCTCAACCTACAATTATGTGAAATATTAAACGTACATGTAATATTTTCTATTGGGATTCCCTAATTGCGGTGTTGATTGAAAACTATTATAAACATTTCATTTAACGGATCGTTAAAGTAACCATTGAATTTTGGTTAATACGAGCATTTTTGGAATAAGCAGTTGAGGTTATCTCAAATAATATGAATTACAAATTTAATTGGGATGCTCTTACCATAGAATGCTCTGGGTCCACACGTCCCAACCCCATATTTCCTTATTATGTTCTCCGCAGAGCGTTTTATTTCTTCGTTGTCCAAGAAATTCAAAAAGTTTGTCTTCGCCAAATCGATGTTGTTTTCGTCCTCGTTAATTATATAGGACTCTATGGAATCCTTCGTTTTTGTCGAATCCACATCGACCAAGGGAGCTGGTTTGAATTGCGCCAAACGTTCCTGCAGCAATTTTTCGTCCAACATTTTCTCCTGGCTTGTAGATAAATTCGTCACGCCTTCACTTTATGCGATAATACTGTTATATATACTTGCGCAGCTCCTATTTGCTAAAACTAAATATTAATCTATGTTTGCAGTTTATTTATCGGAATTTTTTATCAACTTTGAAAGTCAATATAAAGTGTCATTTGTCAGTGTCACTATTCTACTCTTCTATTTTTTTGAATGTGTGGTCTTTTACGTGTAGGTATTCTAGAGTTTATTAGTTGAACAGAATCGTACTGAGCTCATTGAATATGTTTAAAAAATAATACAGGCCTTTTTATATTTGTAATATAATAATACAGTTTTAGTTTAAATACATTGGTATTTAATTTCGTTTCAGAAAATACCCAAATAAATACGAAAGTATTATTAGCACTTTGTGCGAAAATTTGGATACTCTGGACGAGCCAGAAGCCAGAGCTAGTATGGTCTGGATTATAGGAGAATACGCCGAGAGAATCGATAACGCAGATGAGTTACTGGATAGTTTCTTGGAAGGTATTTTCACATCACACAACTTCTTTCTTATTAGACGTTTTTAAAATATTCTTATTGATTTTGAAAGGTTTTGGTGACGAGAACGCTCAAGTACAACTACAATTGCTAACAGCCGTTGTGAAGCTATTCTTAAAACGTCCACAACATACCCAAGGCTTAGTCCAACATGTACTGAGTTTAGCCACTCAAGACTCCGACAATCCCGATTTGAGAGACAGAGGTTTCATATATTGGAGGTAAATCGTGCACTTTAACGCATCCTTTCCGAATGCTTCACTTTATCGTACTTTTAGATTGTTGAGTACCGATCCGGCCGCTGCCAAGGAGGTGGTTCTCGCTGATAAACCTCTTATTTCCGAAGAAACGGATCTCTTAGAGCCGACTCTTCTCGACGAGCTCATCTGCCACATATCATCCCTGGCCAGCGTCTATCACAAACCACCCACGGCGTTCGTAGAAGGCCGAAGTGCAGGTGAGAATTATCTACTAACGAGTACTCCAGTGCCAATCGAATTAAATGAATGCCTTTGTAGGTATCAGAAAGACATTGCCGGCTAGACAAGGCTCTGATGACACAGCCGCCGCTCCCGAAACCACTGTTATTCCGAACCAAGAAAGCCTCATTGGCGATTTGCTTTCTATGGATATTAACGCTCCTGCTCCAGCTGCTGCTGCTCCTGCCGCCCCTCAGACTAGTAACGTTGATTTACTCGGCGGTGGATTGGATGTTTTGGTATATATTTCACTATTTACTTGAGAAATACAGTTCTCTCTTTGACTACAAATACTTATAAATTATGCGTTTATAGTTGGGAGGAGGTAATGATATTGGAGCTGCACCTGCTAGTGCTGCTGCTCCCACCACCACGGGTCTTCTCGGGGACATATTCGGCATACCTACTGCACCTACCATGTACACACCGCCGAAAGTTATCTGGCTGCCGGCCGAAAAAGGCAAGGGAATGGAGATCTACGGTACTTTCTCCAGACGATCTGGCCAAATGGCCATGGAAATGACTATAACCAATAAGGCTATGCAGGTAGGTTTTGCTGAGCTGCAATAAAAACTTGGTATTTGGTCCTAGTTCGCCATATATGTATGTGTTGTTCTCTTTACTACAATTTCTTTAAGGCTATGTCGGGATTCGCGATTCAATTCAACAAGAATAGCTTCGGGATCACGCCGAGTGCGCCTATGAACATTCCCACTTTGCAACCGGGCCAAAATCTCGAATACAGCCTGCCGTTGAACACTACGGGGCCCGTACAACGCATGGATCCGTTAATGACGCTCCAGATTGCCATAAAAAACAACGTCGACGTGTTTTACTATGCTTGTCAAATACCCATTCAGATATTGTTCGGGGAGGACGGTACTCTGGATAAGAGGGTGTTCCTTACCACTTGGAGGGACATTCCGGGAGCTAATGAGGTCAGTATGTTGGTAAATATAAACGTTGTTTGGTACGGAGTTTATAATTTTCGAGGTATTAAAAATGTTTAATTTCTATGCAAAAATAACGACGGGGTAACATTTGTCTTTAATGGTGAGAATAAGTTTTTAATAAAAAAGAAAATGTATTGCTAGTAATGTTTAATATAATTGTCTCATTTACTTCGTTTGTAGCGATTTATTCATCTTGGTAAGGGATATATTATTTTGTACATAATATAGAAAATTATGTAGTAGATTTTTCATCAAGTCAAATCCTCCAGTGATCGTTCAACGATTTTAATTTGGATATCTACGTATTTAAAAACAGTTTCAGGAATGTTATTTAGGATCTTCAAGTATTTGCCTGCAAGAATTTCTACTTCTGTATTATATTTGTGAGAATTTCTATGATGATATTTATGATTGAATAGTTTAAAAATCCCACGTTAAATGTTAAATTGTAAATATACCTGTGAATATGTTATTAATACGTACCTTATTAGAATGAAGTTTAACATTGATAAAACCGATCCTGTAGCGTTTACAACCCTAAATCGTAAGGACACTACGCTTCTGTAAATAAATCTTTCTCTAATTTATTATTCATATACATTATTATAAAAAAAATCAAATCACACAGGTCCAGTATACTCTCAACGATGTCAAAGGCAACACTGACTCCGTTTCGAACAAGATGACGTTGAACAACATCTTCACTATAGCTAAAAGGAACGTCGAAGGGCAGGACATGTTGTACCAGTCGCTGAAATTGACGAACAACATTTGGGTGTTGTTGGAGCTCAAATTGCAGCCGGGCGTCCCGACGGCGACGCTGAGCTTGAAGTCGAGATCTGTGGAGGTGGCGCCGTACGTTTTCCAAGCTTACGAGTCGATTTTGAAGAGTTAAATTTATCATCCAGTACGTATCAAAGCAGTAAAAATATTATATGTTAATCAGTCTCATTTAATTTCATTCCAATTATAGTGTATTTATGTTTAAGTTTAAAGTGATATTGATGTTATGCATATTTAACTCTAGTAATCAATAAATATTTCAAAAATGCTTCTGTATTTTTTATGCTTTATTTTGGGGGGTATTTGAGAGGTTAATGTGGGAATTGAATAATGAATTGTTTGGTAATAAACTCTACTTTTAAACATTTATTCACTTTAGTTTGTTAACTTACAAAATAATAGGTATTATCACGAATATTTTCAATAGCTTTGTATGAAATATATAAATTTACTCCTGCACATCTGTTTTTAAGATGTCTTTGAACTGGAGGTGCAAAATACAATTCTAAATTAACACAAAAGCAGCAAATATTAGTGGATTAGAGAATCGAAAATATTCATTTTCATTTGACTAGTTTAAAAGGTTTCATTACCCTTGATGTTTTCTTCAAATTTTCAACATAGAAAACTGTTTACATTGATGTGCAACGGCTTTAAACAATATTTACAATTCCCATTCGAAGGCACTGAGTCTAAAATTAAATAAAATCTCACTTTCACATGTGTAAACTAATTATTTTTTAACGAAAACAATTTGTACGTGATGCTATAAATATCGGTAACTGTAATCTTAAAATATATTTTCCATCGACTATGTACCTAACTCTTTATTATTGCATGCTAATGAAATTCTCCTAATTTTGACCTATAAAAACGTTAATAATCAGTATTACAATGTAGCAAATAACTCCGGGAGATTGAAGCAAAATAGCAGAATTCTTGGCTTTCTGCAGCCCCAATTGATTGGGCGCATCCACTTCATTACTCATGTGATTTCCATCTGCAGGATACCACGTTTCAGACGTAACTTCAATCGGTATTCCTGACGCAGAGAACGATCTAACATTATCCCTCGTTGACCCTATAATACCTATAAAAAAGAACTGTTAAAACCACCTTGTTCACATAGTAGTTTTAATAAATGAATAAAATATTAGCTTAACTCACTAGGACTAGTACTCTGTTGCCTAACATCCCAAGCAGAAGAGGAAGACCATTCTGGCCTGGTGGATTTAGTCGAGGACACCTCGGGGTACATTTGCACCGTGTTACTTCCCAGTGCTTGATTGGCGTTGGAATCGTTCCAGCTGGCCCTTCCGTACGACCCGGGTCGCGACCTGGTGCCCAGAAACTCGCTGCTCGGCGATATGCTCACACCAGCCGGAAAACCCGCTCTATTCGCAGAGAAAGCGGTCGATCCCCATGGATTAGTAGACGGATTCCTGGACGGGCTGATGCTAGGAAATGCACTATCGCTGGGTTTAGCGTCACGGAAGGCGCCCCAGGGTTGCGTCTCGCTGGACGACGTGGAGATAGTAAGAGGATCTCCTGATCTCCCGGAGTACGGGTCAGATGACTGGTGCAGCATGCAGTCGCCGGAATTCGGTCTAAAACGAGTCGGGGATTTATTCGATTGCTTGGTTTGGATTATTTTAACGTACATGTAGTTGAAGCACTGCTCCTGCAGGAAGCGCAGGGCCTTGTCGATGATTTGTGTGGCGAATTTCGTCGCTGCCCCGTCGATTTTGCCGAAATCGCAGAGCCTTCGGGTTTCTCGTTGAACGCACTGCTTAAATCTATCGTGAGAGCTAAAGGAAAAGTGGATTATATTCATTAAATGCAAGCAAATCGTGCTCCATTATAAAAGTAATTGCACGTACCAGCATAAAGTAGATTTGGAAATGATATCTCCTTGATCCACTTGGTCCACTAGCAAGCTGTATTGAGGGCCGCAATGAATTCTTTGGACTATTGTACTTTTTATGCATGGTGCGTATTTCAAATAATCTGCAAGAATAGTATTAATTTACCTCACTTGCTTCTTCAAATGGACGACATTCTTACCTTTTTGGTAGCTGGGATTGGTGCACATCTCGTGCACGCTCTCGATGGGGCTCTCGACGGCCCTGTTGAAGAGCCTCTTCTGCTGGTCGGTGAAGCAATCGTCGGTGTAGCGCTTCAAGCAGTCGACGAACTGGTTCCAGGTGTTGCACACTTGGTCGATGTCGTTGATGTTGTCGGGGAACACCAGTTGGGCCTCCTTCACCAGGGGATCGGCGATCTTAATGCACTTGTCGTATTCGGTTCTCGAGCAATCCATGCGCATGGCGCCGGCCAGCAGAGGCAGGAGCGTGGGCAGGAGAATTCGCCACATCGCCTGCAACATTCGCGATCGGAATGAGCGCTTGAAACAAGAATAAACTCAATGTGGAATTAACACATTTCGATTCATTATTCCTGCTCTATATTAGACAGGTGGGTTAAAATACGAGTTATTATTAATCAACCTATCTGTTAAGAAGTCACGAATTTGCACCTAGAAGAAACCCCTATCGCCAAGTCCGATCAACTCCTAAAGTTTTATATGTAAATCATTAACCTAGATCTTGCAGACAAATTGTCCGTATTTGCATGTCTAACGGCAAACGTAAATTCGCAAAGTTAGTATGGGCTATTAAATGGGTCAAGGGGCTAGCAATGTGGAAAAATGCACACTTACCCAGAGCAATTTCTAGAAAATATTAATATTCAAGAATTGAACAGAATTGATAGAAATGCTTTTGCAAGAGAAATTTAGAAGAGGGTCTATCATTTTGATTTTAATATTCTATTGAAATTCACGTGTTTTGGGATAACGTGACCTAATCGTTGAAATAATACGAACGTAAAACACCTAATTGTTTTCGAGGATAAGTCAATTACAGGTGGATCAGTTCCCAGCACGTCCACTGTATCTGCTTATTATCTTTTTCGTAAAATATGTAGGTTTATTGTATTGATTTCGTTGACAGAAAATTGAATGATAATTTTACGTCTTTTTACAGCAAATAAGGTATACTTAATTATAGTAATGCGTCATCAATGCAGTGCTTCAATAAATTACGGAAAACTTAAAATAATTTCTTGCTAAATGATCAATAATCTAATTGTTAAATCTGAAGCGGAATATAAAAATTATAGAGTGCACGTATACCATTAATTATTGCAAGTAATTGGTGTTCTTATCTATACTTCCAATTATAAATCAAAGAAATAATTGAAATACTTATAGAAATTGTCATTTGTGTGCTCGTTTTTAATATTGTCATGTCGCATTTGAACAGAAATTGAAAGTTCTTTAATAACAGCAATTACTGCGCTTTTACTTGTGTTTTAATTCTTTGCTTATCGGTCGACTTATTTTGATCGTAAATTAATTTCTTTCGAATTGAATGACTTCTTGCATGTATTTTCAAGTGTACTATTCCAACATTTAGCTAAATATTTTTTTGTTTATCCATACATTATTTATCAGTGACCGTGACTTTATACTATAGTAGTGTTGGTCAATTATTATTCACCCTAACGAATTTCACTAATTATAGTCAAACAAACGATATCTGATCACCAATGACATTGAAATTGAGCCAGTATATTCGTGTTAGAGTATTTCATATTATTACAGAAACGTACTGAAAGAATAAGCTATTGTATACAAATGGTAGGGCTAGATATAAAAATGTTAATAAAGGTTTTCTAAAACTATGTTAATAATAATTTCTAATTATTAAATTCTGAGGTAAGGAGAAATGCTATTTGACAATTTTTGTAGTTTTAATCAAATAAAATATTTTATGTTTAATAATAAATTCATTGGTAAATCCGTTCCTGATAAAGGTAAATTTTTTATGAATTGATATATAAAAGGGTGAGTTCGTTGACATTTTTATCTGATGTCGTCAATGAAGGGTAAATTTTTTTTTCACGTTTCCCAACTTTTTTTTAAATTCTTAATAATATTTTTTCCCTTATGAATATTTCAATATTCGCAAGCTACCCTCCGAAATTGCATTACGAATTTCTAATTAACTCAAGGCTTAATTAATTACTAAATTAAAAATATAATTAGAAGCACCCAAACATTTTCCCTGGTCACATCACTACAATGTCACCAACGGAGCATCGTTCCTATTATTCCGCGCAGAAAAGTTACGGTTAATTACGAATTAAAAATTATTGTTTATCCGTTGGCAGGCATGTAGATGCTCGAATAGAAAAAACAAAAAAAATATTGTTCTTTTGTTCGATGGCTTCGTGTACAAGCCGAAGCGGAAACTGCGAAAGTGTTAGTTTCCGGGCGAGTTTGATGCTCCGGAACGTTAATAAATATTATCGTCGCATCGCTAGAAGGATAAACTCATAATATGATATTCAAAAAAAATTTTATGCCGCAATTGTTACTGCAAACGTAATTATTTCGCCATTTGTTGGCATTCTATGCGAATCTTCAAGGAGCTTTTAATTTTGAGCTTCTTAGATGAATCACTCTAAAAGAAAGCTTAATATAAACGAAGCTTATTACAAGAATTTCTGATCGTTCGTGCGTCAGCTTTCGCGTGATTCATAGGAAAAACAAAAATTCATGGCATTTGCATTTAACCTTGGACAGGAAAACCCAGAAGGGCAAATTCAACGCTGAAACTTGTCGCAATATTAGCACGTTTTTCAATATGGCTATAATAAAAATTTCATCGCCCTGATTAGCATCCTTCCCGAACGGGCGAGTAATGGACAAATGAACATCGCTTCCGGCTGGCTGGCGAACCGTAGCGTTTATGGCACTGATCAAATTGAAGGATCCGGTCCTAATTCTATGCCAATTATTACTCTCGTTTCGAAAAGGTTACTGCAAGCAGTCTCTGTAAAAACATAGGTGCATATCAATCAAGTTTCATATTGATTCAATAAATGATCCCAAATACCCAAAGGTGTCCCAACTCATATCGATGATTATGTGTAGATATTATTGAAGATTCTTTACTGAATATAGCTTTGACTAATGAACTGAAAAATGTTCTGTAATTAACCGTTTTAACTCAATTTCTCAATCTTAAGATCCTTTTCGACTTTCATTGTTTCCGAAAATGTTGCAGCGCAATTCGCCGAGAGCAATTTTCGCTATAGAAATTCGTCCAACATTCGCCTGGTTGATTATTTTCCGTTCCGAAACACGCAACATCGCATATTGTTCCTTCTAAAATTGTTCTGCGAGGGTCACAACAATTAATTGTCACATTATCTGATCCTACCCGTATCTTAACATATTTAGGAGATCAATTGCATTGCAGAAGATAAGGTGATGATCGCAATTTGTTGTGATCGTTATCGGTATGAAAATTGTGGTTTTTACAACAAGTAGAAATCCTAAATGTCCTTCGTTAATGCAGTAAAATGAATAGCAGATTTAATTGATATTACAAGTTGGTTTCAAAACTGTTTTTTTTTGTGCCACACTGTATTCGAAACTGCACCTAAATCTTAAAACTATGATAAGAAAGTTAGCAAAAGGTCTTTCTTATCGTTCCCGAATGTAAATTTTTCCTTTCTGAAATGTGCTGGATTACTTTTTAATTGCCCACTCGTATTTAACTCGGGCGAAATGCGGGAGTAATAAACTAATTTCTGCATTTTCGAGGAACATAAATTTTTTTGAAGTTTTCAGGAAGTGTGCGGGCCCGCAATCTGCGCCAAATTAAGGTCAAACATAGCAAATAGGAATAAAATTGTACAAATGTAATTTGCCAACGTCAATCCAAATAAATAAGAGACTCTATAAGAAGTTATACGGGGGTTGCGGTTTTTAGGTTAATTTGCTATGGAAGGAAGTTGTTAATAGGAAAGTTGAAATGATAAATGAGTTTGTGGATGAATTTGGAAAAATAATATTGGAATAAGGACAAAAATAAATTAATTCCATGTTGACAAAATACTAAAATTGTAGATAATATGAACTGATAAATATTAAAAAAAAAATTAAATAATATTTTTTTTTATTTAAATCAAATTTAATTCGTTTTGCGCATTAGAATCATACATTTAGTTTTTAGTTTTATCACACTTTTAGTTTTATATTTATGTTGTGCATACATATTTAATCAAAAACGAATTACCTTACCAGTTATTTTATTCGAAACAATACTTACTGATATAAAATATGTATTACTCCTTAATAGACCGGTACCGAGCGAAACTCTCACTTTTTATTAATTATTAAACTAATTACACAACACAAATTGCTAGAACATAACTCTCAACATGTAACCAAACCCAAACATATACAATTACATGCTACTACAAATTTAATAAACCCCAAATTAATAGTTCCGAAAGTTAAAGCACAAATTGGATTAATCTTAAAAGAATATTTTTCTATACAAGATATCTAAATTTTTTTTGTATTAGCCGGTTCGGCCAATGATGGCAATGGTCAACCGCGGAATAAACGAAGAGACCAATCCGCTACAGCGGGTTACCTCAGCATAACGTTCCGCCGAAAGGAGTACGTAACATAACAATCGATGGCGTGCACAGAGTGTGATACGACGTTGACCCCTCGCGGTAAGGGTAAGGGATATTCGAATTGTTTGAGGTGGTGTTGGCGGCTTTCCGCCCCCTTCCCGGACGCCCTGCGGTTTCTAAGCAGTTAATTGAGCCGATGACTCAGGTGGAAAAGCTAAGCGGACGATTTTCGCATCATTTATGCAACGACCAATTCCACTAATTGCAAATGACTAGGGTATAATATAAGATAATAAAATTAGATTTTTTTTCACAAAATTATGTCCGTAAGTGACTGATGAGGAAAGAAAGGTTAATAAAGATCTTTAGTTTCTCGACATATTTCTATAAATTTGTTTGATGTGTTCTTAAAGTTACCAGTGAAATAACTTGGGGATGGTTTAAAATGAATTCATGGGAGATCAGACTTGAAAAGAACTGGAGACGATTGGGAAGACCTACAAAGATTTGAAGATTCATTGAGAAAACTGAAGAGACCAGATGAGAGGCATCTGAAAATGCTAATTTCATCGTTTCATCAGCAGTCTTTCATATAAATAAAAATATTTTGATATTTGATACTATCTCCAAAAAGAAATATTTTGGTTTATTCAACAAAAATACAATGTTCTTTGAATTCACAATCCGTCCTCATGAATTGAAAAAATCCATTTTATACGCAAAGGAGCATTAATCAAATTTTGGCACGTTATTAATTTACCGAATAGGCTTTTTGTTACTTCTTATTCGGTCGGGATTCCTTCCGCGTTTCAATCAATTACTATTAAGTGTGCAAATAATTGCCGATAAATCGTTTTAGGGTAGAAGTATGCACAAGAAAAGTTTGATTCGTGTTTTTGAATGGAAGTAGGGTCAATGACTCGGCCAAATCGAACGCCGAAATTGTCTGATTTTATCATCATTCGATACAAATTTCGTATATATCTGTAATTTTTTTAGTGCGTGCGTTCATTTGCCCGTGTTGTTTGAATAGTACAAAAATGTACATTATTAAAAGGACAAAAGAACGTATTCAGATTAGTCATAATACTGCTTAAATCCTGGTCAAATATTTTTTTCTTAAAATCTTGTCAATGAAATATATCTACTAATTGACTTATTTCTTGAACCATTTCAAGAAGAATTTAAAAAAATACATTTTGCTTCTAAAATAAATAAATAATAAGGAAGCTTCTAACTCTTTCAGGGTGTCAAATGGACACCCCATCATTTCCTGACATCCTGTAGTGTATTAAATTTATTACATAGTTTCTACTATCATAGACAAAGTATATTTACTTTCTTTATTAGACTTAAATTTTTATCGAAATACATAATTGTATATTCATTCCGCCATCTACTAACAGAAAGCCATACTTTTAGCGTCTCCGTAAAAGTTAACTGGTAACGTTAACGTTATTAATGTTAACGTTGTTGTTTTTTTAGATTTAACTTATGTTGAATTTTTTGAGCCAGCAAGAGAGGGCTAAACGTACATAATTTAGTTCTATTGAAAGAAAACTTTCCCCAAAATTCACACTATAAAAAGTCTTATAACTCCAACTTAGTACAGGTATAGTGGTAAAATATATGAAATTACATATTAAAATTTGGATTTCTAAATATTCCCTTAAAATCCCTACTCAGTGTGGGTTCTCTCACAAGACTCCCTATTTGAAATATAATAAACTTACCTCAATATCGCTGGATCATCAAGTATAATCTCTTTCCTTCATAAATAACCTTTTATGTGGCAATTGGATGTTATTTTTCCACCAGTTTTCCCTGTTACTGGCAAAATTTCGGTCGAAAACGAAGAATTAATTTTAGCTGCCACATTGGGGACGAAAGAGAATGATGATTTTTTACAGAAAATTCAATTAACTCGGAAATTATTAACTCAGTGATTCCCAGGCAAGCATTTTGCGTGGCCGGTGTACGAAATAATTATATTAAAGCGTCGATTTTTTGTGAAAAATTGATAAACGGGGTAGATTATCAGTAATTACGGGGTTATACAGAACTGTAAAATAGGTGTTATATAAAAATCCTTGAAAAATCGTTTGATCATCAGGTAGTTGGTTTATGATTTCTTCTGCCAACGAACTTGCAACACCATTGTTGAACAATGACCCTATCGTATTGCAAGGAATACGACTTTTTTGTTTTAATTCGTAATAACAAACAATGGCGAAATTGTAAACGTACCGCTTCCTGTCAACTGCGAATTTTGCACATTTTAAAAATCCTATATTACAAAACGTCTACACTTATTAATAATGTTAATGTAATAATTATTTAATAATTTTTACTAGCCTAATGTGTGGCGAGTAGGGGGTTGATAGATTTTTTTATTGAGGTTGGGCATAGATTTCATTATGAATCTTAAAAACATTTGATTTTCTGATTCCAGTTCATGAGTTATAGTTATTTTACTGTTTCTTACCCTCGTCCAATATTCGTAAAACACCCCTGGGAAATTACATTCTTGAATCTATATTCGACAGTGAATTTATGGACACCCTGTATATATATATAGAAGAAAATTCCAGAACAGGAAACGAACCGACCGTTAACCCCATCAGTAAAAACGAAAACCGTCGATTTGACAATTTGCCGGCGTATTTTTTTGCGAATTTATCGAAAAATAACACCGTACGTGTCCGGTACTAGGTCTTTGTCGAGTAGTTTTGCAATTTGCAATTGCGATAGTCGAGTACCCGTCGTAACCGCGTGCCCGAATGGACGAGTACTCGAAGGAAGCACCATCAGTCGAGTCAAAGTTGGCCTGTCGTTTGAACGGGAACCGCAGCGGTACCGCCGGTACTTCGGCTGCTGCGAAAACGGGAATGAAATAGTGGCTTAAAATTTAAAATCCGGCTGGCAGTACCAGCAGGTCGAGCGTTCGGCGTGAAAATCGTCGGGGTTTTTTTCCGGGTACTGCTTCGAGTGGTTTGATCATGTTTCGGATATTTGTGGTACTTGCCTAGAGCTGCTTAGATGAAGGTATGTAAGTTTCTACAAATTTTTGCTTATTATTTGATGCATATAAAAATGCAACATTTTATATTTTGTTATCATTTGGGTGCTATATTTTTGGGAATTATTGAAAAATGGAAGATTTTGAGATTTTATGATACGTTTTTCGCAGAGATTTAAAAATATTTGAGTTTTTGGAAATTTTAAATAGGTACATTCCCAAATTTCTATATGATGTTTTTATTGATTTTTATTAATTAAATTTCCATTTGAATTAATTTTGTAACTAATAGATATTAGTTACCCAATATTTTATTTATTTTATTTATTTGTATAAGTTTTTGAATGGGTTTTAAATGAAATACAGGTACAACAAATTCTCCACATATTTACACTAATTATATCTACTAAAATTGCGAATTTTTCTACATTATTCTTCTATAATTAAGGTAGGTACTAGGTTATTTTAACGGATTCGTTAAAGAATTACGGCTTTTGTACTAGATTAAAGTATGTATGTGCTCGTTTTTTGCACAATTCGCAAATTAGGACGGATAATATCACGTCTCGTACGTACAGCGTTCTTAAAATATCGCATTACTGCGAACGAAAACTGCACAGATCGTGAGGTTTTGCAGTTTCTGTTGGAGATAACGAATTAACGATAACTAACAACGAAAAACGAAACGTATCTAAATAGAAAGACCAGTTTGTTCATTCCGATGAAAAAAATTATCATTTAAGTATCATCTTGCGCGAGGCGAATCAAAAGAGCAAGATTAAAAATTAATTTATTAAGGGTAGTTTTGTTTCCTCAAAGTGAAATTTTTTTGAAGGTACTTTTGGATCAATTTCTGCAGGTTTTGAAAAGGTTTTCGTTGAAAATCAAGTTACCCCTATGACTTGATTAAAAATCGAATATAATGATCCAGTAGGTATAATGTATGTACGCTCAATTGTCCTTTTACTTTCCTAATTACAGACAGCTTAGTTGGTACATCCAATTACAGTCGTAATTACATTTCGACACGATCGTTCACCCGACTGGTCGTCGGCTATTATCGTAAAAACTTCCCGTTCGAACATTTCTTATTCTATTTTTTCATTATACAGAGCGTCCAAAAATCTTACTGGCTATAAGAAAACCCCGGATTTTGAACCGAATTTTATAGCTAATTAATAAAAAAATCCTCACTAATGAAAGGACCTTGGAAGTTTTTTCAAGATTCTCTTCGGTTTGAATAAATCTACTGTCATTAAATATTATCCTGGTGACTCTAAAAGTACACCTACTTCTAAATTAATTTCAAAAATGCATTAAAATAACAGTAAAATGCCCATAACAGTAAAATTCATCTTTAAGGGATCTGAATTCTTTGGGGGCCCTAAAGAGTATTTAGGAATCAGGGGTTTTCGAATGGCAAGTGAGTTTCTGATCGCTCTGTATAATAGTTGCTAGTTTCAGCAGTCGGCCGCTGCGCCATCGTTGACAATTATTCACAGGATGCGCCAAACGACAGTTTATTCATCGTTCGCCCGTAATTGCTGCTATTTTCTCAAATGAATTGACTTTAGCGGACGTATTTATTCATAAACACGGCAACATTGGATACATTTTCGATTAATTAAGCGCGTTTCGAATTTTTCTTCTTCCAATCATTTTCCACGCGATTAGATCAGATTTTTACCAAAACTGGTTTCGTGCAGTTAACCAAGATACATTCATCCCTGTTTCGATCTGTATTCGAGTTTCCCGAGCGGGTGAGAGAATTTCGAGAAGCGAGCGCGGTCATTTAAAAATCGAAACCGTCCGAAATGACGAATCGACCGGTCGACTGGACTTTTACTTTTCGCCCGTACGGGCCCATACAGGCGTGTTACGTATGCGAAATGCCTCTTCTTCTTGACCCGCTTGCGATATTTCACTTTTACCGGCGCTTTTACCATGTCGGGCCCTCGCGATAATTCATCGCCGAATTCGGCAATTGCTCCGAGACACGGACAACTGCACTCGTTCTTTCCAAATTAATCCGAGTGTATTTAACTCGTAAAAAAACACCCCAAGGTTTGCTTATGTTGCGACTTTATTCACGTTACATCAACCACCAAATGGCCCGATCGAGTACCGTAAAACGGGGTTACTTCGCTCCAATATATTAATTGCGTTATCACATGAATTATGTATGAAGAAATTTGTACGAAAGTATCCCTAATATTAGAGCAAAATTCCCCCATAAAACGGTACATTAATACCCATATAATATCTTTCATGTCAGCTCACCCGCACTTGTACAGCACGAAAGCCGTGGGTCCCAGGTAGAAGTAGATGAACCTGCTGGACTCGTGGGTGATGTAGGAGGAGAAGTTCCTGCCGACGGCGCAGTGCCAGGTGGCGCAGTACTTCTTGTCGAACTCCTTCTTCATGTAGGCGGCGATGTCCCGTTCCAGGGTGTAGAGGTACATGGCCTGTATGCCCAAGGAGATGGCGTCCCGTTGCATCTCCGGGCACATGTCCGAGCTCTTGATGCACGCCTCCGGGCAGCAGGGCGGGGGTTTCCCGCAGGGTACGTAGCAGGGCTGGGGTTCTCTGCAGGCCATGGCGGGGTGGAGTCGTTCGCTGGTGGTCAGGGGATGTGGAAATTTTGGGTTTTTGGATTTTTTATTGCGCGTGAAGGATTTTGACGGTTGTGACAAATTGATGTGGTTGGATTTTTTTAGTTGTTTGAGTGATGTTAGGTTCGTTGTGATCCGTCAAGGATGGTGGTGCAATTGTGATGAGTTTTTTCCGCTATTTCAAAAATTGTTAACTAATTTTAACGAAGCAATTTTGATGGTGGATAAAGTAGCTTCAGCTGCTTGGGGTACTAGAAGCATCTGAATCTACTAATAGAAGGTGTATCTGGTTAATAATAACAATAAGAAATTTCTGTATCTAATTTTTTTTGTCATTGCATATTCCATATTCCATAAATTTACCAACATAAACGGGCGAATTTCGTTTTCAAAGCCCGCCGACCGGCGATCGATAAATTTATCGATTAATTTATAGAGAGGCTTTCGACGTACGCGCATGCAAATGTTATTTTAAGGCGGTTTTTTTATTCGTATAAATAGACATCAGAATGTACCATTACGGTACATTCGAAGTCTGAATAAATTGTGAATAAGAGTAATTTGTTTGTATCCCTAGGGGAATAATTCTCGTATGTATGACGGCCGTCGCCTCGCCAGGGCCGTCCCGACCCCAAATGGAGCACTCCAAACCAGCGGCGTAACTCTGAGGAATCCATTGCATCAATTATGGGAAATAAATCCACAAGCACTTAATGCAAAAAACGGGCCTGCAACAAAATCGTTTCCTTCGGCATACACAATCAAATCGTTTAATACCTATATGCTTGTTTAATAAACAGCCAATCAACGAATCAGCGATCCGTTCAATCAGTCAGTCATCGTCGGCTCGGGCTTTATACTTTCACGACTTGTTATTCGATTTCAACGACGCGCGACGGATCGATTAACGTACTGAGATAAGGCCGCGCCGGCTGTCGTCCAATCGTTAAATGCACGTCTCGAAAGCGTCCCAACATTTCTTCGTTTTCCCCGGTGTCCTTCTTCCTGCTCGTCGGCCTCTCCTTCGACGGCGGACGCTCGCTGTGCCCGCGCCTAACGGTCCCAATCAGCGGCCAGCTCGACGATAGGCGTTATTGTCTTCCCGATTTTTAATGCACCAGGAAGCGGAAAGAGGCAGCAGCAGGCCGCTCGTTAAGACGTCGGCGCGGTAAAACGGATTTACTTTAATGCCTTATCTTTGTCGGGTTCTGAACGAAGTACTTTCGAATGAATTCTGGTTGAAATGGGCTATTTTTTTGCTATATTAATTTGTATTGGTAGATGATTTTTTTTCAGGTACCGGTGACAGTAGCGTCTCTTATATGAATTTTGGTGATGGTAGTTGTTGGTTTTCCCCCGGGTCCCGCCACTGCCTTACATTCCACGGATAATTTGCACGCGTGTGATGTGACGTAGTGGTATGTCTAGGGGGTTGCACGTGCATCTTAATTTATTCGACAATTACTTGGTTTTGGTATGAACAGATTTTTTGGGCATATAATTGCATGATTATTAACAAACTAGTGCATGATTTTACTAATTTCATCTCTAAATAAGGGATGATACAATATCAAAGTACAAAGTATCAACTAACTAACTATTTGAATTGATCATTTATTTAATTTAATCATAGAGTTCAGCTGATCATCAGTGCTGCTCATCGGTTGCATCTTTAACGGGCTAATACCTACAGGTCTAAATTTATGGTTCTATAAATTTCATCGGCGACAAGTGGGCGTTTATTGAATATTAATTAATAAAATAATGAACGATAACATACCAGATAGCGGTTTTGATTGTCTTATTCTGATGATTAACATTTTTAATTTTCTTTCTTTGTATTGATTTCAATAAGTATAGGCATTTTAGATGTTGGCCTCTGGAAATAGATGGTTTGATCAATGGAGAAATGAATTTTTTTTGGGAAATTTGTGAAAATAGGGGTACGGTACTGGTCTTGTAGAACAAGCCATATACGGCGAAAGGTTGAAACTTCGAGACCCCAAGACGAGCAGGAACTACTTAACTTTATTGTAGTTCAGTTCAGTTCAACTAGGTATCGGGCCATATAAGGCACCTTCTGGACTGCGAAACGTAAGTCGGACGTTATTTACGAGAATCGTTCCGGACGCGCTAAAATCACCTTTTAGATTTATTGGAAATTAACTAGATGGTAAAGTTCTAATCCTCTCTCACTCCCTACTAACTGTGCTGTTACAGAAAATTTAAAACCGATTTTTTTGCACGAAAATAAATTAGTTTCCTGCTGAACTTCCTGACGAACTTTCTTTATTTAATACTTCATTAATCGCATAACTATAACGACGAGGAAAGTTTAACAGCGAATGGTAATAAAGAACTCTTTTTCACAACTCATCAATTTTTTTCGGCGGAGTTACGGCGAACATTCGCCATAATAATTTAATTTATCGATCGGCTAATCGAAAATTTAATCGGATTCGGAGATCGTTTAAGTTTTGTTTTCATGCCGTTCCGTTCCGGTCGATCATTTTTTCCTTCCTTCTATTTGTTCCACGCTGTTTTACATTCAATTAAGAAGAAATATCGCGGCCGGTTCGTTAGTTTATTAGTCCAGAAATTTCCTCTCGACCGGATTCGAGATATTCCGAACGTACGTATACCTACCAGGCTACTATCGATTCGCGTGCTGCTCGCTATCTCCGATAATTAATCACTTAATTTATAATTCGATGTTGGATTAATATTGCGAAATGTCGTAAGATTATTTCCCATATAGTAAGGGCGATTAGGGAAGATGTGGACTCGTATATGTGGACTTGTATATTGTATATTTTTGGGAAATTCATTAGCTAACTGACTTGGTAAAGGCAACTTCACAATTACAGCTGCAATAATCCTCCTTATTAACTCTAATTGCGACTGGCTTAGTACCTACTACATAACAGGCAATGGGGATTTGAAGTCCAATAGTAAAAAACCCGATTGAACGACAGCTGTCATTAATTATTCGCTTATCATCAATCCCCATCGCAGTCTAGAAACCGTTTGGTATAAAAACTAGAAGAAGACGAATGGAAAAAACACCGAAACACCTGAGACCCATGACCGCAAAAACAGGATAATTACGCAATATTGAAGGTCGATAAAACTGAAAAAAAATCGACAGCAGTCAAATCTACTCGTTGTGTTATTGTTTCGTACGAAATGGAGTGTAAATTTTTTTTTGGCTAGTATTGAATGTGCTTTTGGTTAGTTTAACGAACCCGAGCTAACCATAAGAAACGCGATCTTATTAGGATAATGCTACACGAGTACTTAATTTTCGTTATTCGCAACTTGGGTAATTTTTAACCGTTAAATGAACAGTATTTTACAGTCTTCATTCTCTAAGAACTTTAATTACCATACAATAAATGATCAATTTTAGTGTTATTGGATTTTTGGCTATAAATTATTGCACCCAATTCAGTAGATACTCTTGTAAGATTTTCTATAGAGACTCTTGAAAGGACGAACACTACATAATTCATTCTTGGCTTCCTGTTGATTGCCCATAGATTACCTGTCTCTTGCAATACATTGCCTAGGATTTACTAGCAGAAAGTGTTAGACTATCTCCAGTTACTTATTGTACGAACCGCAACTAAATTTCCATTTTAATCTAGGATATATTTTACAGAGACATCGCAAGCCGCAGATTCTGCACGGATTTTGAGTATAATTATTTAGAAATTGGTTTCTTTCGAGGGATTCGCCGTCCTCCGGCGTGTTATTTACATACGCAGACGCAACCACAGAGACCGCCAGATAACTTCAATTATCCGGAATTTGCATGAAAAACGACCGCCCGCGTAAGGATCCCATCGAATTCGAGTTTCCACCATTCGAATGAGACGGCCGGACTCGTCGAAGAGGTGCACTTACGTACGCTTAATAAGTAGGCAGACCAGTCCAGTTCTCTCGCATCGATTTGCATCTTTATAAGGACTCGAACAAAGAAATTATATAATCCTCCGCCGTTTAGTCTATGCGATTATTAATGTTGCGCGCATTCGATTTCGTATTCGATTTCACTTACTGCTCGATTAGTTTACTGCCTTTGAAACGCTAACGACTCGCCGAGCTTTTTTGCATACTGTTCGATGCATTATAACAATCAATGCAATTCTACGGGAACGAATCCATTGTTCTTTGCAGCTTTGATACTCTTCGATTATGGCCTAACTCTCTACATATCGTTATCAAATACAGTTATCAACACCCTGTATATCTAAAGCTGAAGATGCTACTGATTGATTCACTGATTAGTGAAGATGTCGCGTGAAAACACGGTAAGTAAAACTCTATTATGTACCAATATTTCCAAGTTCTCATCCAAGACTCATAATCAAGAGAGAGGTGTTTAATTTTAACGATAATTATTGATGCCCCATTGGAAATGTGCACTATTCTTAGGCGATTAATCATTACAAGCGAGTAGTAAATACCAGATAAGGAAGCGAGCGGGGTCTTCTTCCCGAGAGAAACGGCGACCGCGTGAAATTAATAACGCGATAGCCACCCAGCCCTATTTGTCACGAACCGGGCGCATTTGAATGACCAGTTGGAAGTTGCAGGAGCTAATCGGCGCGGTAAGCTGGCGGAAAAATGGTTCCATTAATTCAAGTTATATCCGTCTGTAGTTCGATTTGACCGTACGAAACTAATATAAATTACCCGGCCGTTTCGTGTTTCGTGTTTCATGCCGGTTTTAATTAATTTGAGCCGCTCGGTAATTTATAGCGACTCGCATTAGAAAAATTGATTTGTTTATTCTGCATAATTTACGGTATTTGTACCGCATTTAATTTTGAATGATAGAAATGGAGGTAAAGTTTTTATTCCACGACACTGGACTACTTTATTCTATGTAGGTAATTTGATCCCTCATTACGTATCTGCTTATGAGCGATGATACCTTAAGATCGCTTAGATGATTTATGCCCCATACGATATAGCGATTGCCTATCAAGATGGTAGTGAAACCTCTGTTAAATTATTTTTAGTTTTTTTGCAGGGCCGTTCCGTCCCTTCAGAATTTCTTACTCGCGATTCCTGCACTTACCTACATAGATATACTATAAAATATTTGCATGACAAAGCTCCTGATTTACCGAAAATTGAAGCTCCCGTTACGTTCATAAAATTTTCTTACATTATTCCTTGCTGCTTAGATTCAGGTCATGCCGTTCCTGTACGATTGATCGAATCCAATACCCGATCAGACAGGTTTTTACAATCTTTATCATATTTCTTGAGTGTGATTTATGGACAATCCTTCCATAGCGTTCTGTTGTTATTATTGTCAACTGCTTTTTATCGGCTAAATTGACGGTAATATATTACCTACCCGTTAAGGCCGATCGGGCAAGGTCGCTAAATTTAGATCGCCGATGGATAATAAGGAGTTTTTCTTCTATACCTGCTTTAATAATAGGTATTTACTTATTCAAAAGGAGTAACTTTTAGTTTACAACCAGTACCAGAAGTAATAGAGCTATTGTAATGAGTACTAGAGCCAATTAATTTCAATGATATTAGCCGAATTATTGGAACATAATCGACGCACCGGAATGAAAATCAACGGTTCTTCGTTCTTCGACTTTTTTGTTGACACTCGAAACAGTAATTTCTTCTTGTTCTGCGGTCGTACTTCGAACCGAGATGAAACTGTGATTTAAAATAATAGGTACGCATTGTTAATGACTACCTACCTTTTTTCCCGCTGTCACTCGGTATTTGGAATCTCCTGCTATTAAAACTACCGTTGCTAACGCACAACATTCGTCTTCAGGAAAAAAAAACCTGCTTCGTTGTTTGCTGTACATCTTAATTCCTTTCGATTTTTTTAAAACGCCCGACAAAAACCCGGCGAGTTCCAAATCAGTTGGTAGTACCTACGCACGCTGAAATCCGTCTCTGCTCCTTACACCGTACTTTTATCGCGTTTTTTACTCGTAACACAAGATGGCACGTGGGCGTACCAGTACTACCATTTATTTCGCTATTCTAGATTAGGGTGTGTTTTACTGCTCGGCAATAAAGTTTACGACGTTGCACGTACGCTAATATACGTTTTTAAAGCACCGCCTGACGTATACAGGACGTCACATTAATAACAGCACGCTTTCAAACCGAAGATAGCGAAACTCGAAATGAAGCCGTTAAAATTATTTTCCCTCTAAAAGTTTCTCTGTTACTTGAAATCAAAGTAGTTTCCTCCTATTACTTTGCACAAATCTAGCGATCATTTGCAGTGCATATTTAGTTGTACTACCTAGTTAAAAACTGCAACATATGCGGCATGAACCGTATAAGGTGCTGCGAGACCTCCATTGCCAATAATGCACCGTTAGCGCTTCATCTGGTCGTACGGTTCAGTACTCCACATAGATAAGCGGCCGGCCCTACCCTTCACTTTCCTCCAAACCGCGAAAAAAGGAAGAATAAGAAGGAATGGACGAGGAAGATGAACGGACGCTGCACATTGCGCTCCGTTAGTGACCCGTGCAAACGCGTCTGTAAAAGGGACGAGCGATTAGAGCGAGCTGATATAGTTAATACGCGTATTTATGGAGAGGTTCGCCATTTCGATAAAATCAAGAGCGGTGGTCTTTTTTTCTGAAGGATCGTTTTCCGCATTGCTTTTGAGCTGGCGGACCGTTGGGAATTTTCGATATGCATAATCAAAAATGTTTTAAATTGTATGTTCAATAATTGGGGCTTCTATCAGAATTGAGCAATTAATAGGTAATTACCAATCGAATATCGCAGAGTGATCGATTACTACTAATCATGTAACAGTTTTATAAGACCGGTTTTTATTGGTTGGTTATTTCGCCTATGGAGTATAAATTTATATAACACTTAAATGCCATGCAATTCTTCAGATATGCTGTGCTGTAAGTAATGATGTAAATTATAATAAGGATGTGGGGAAGGGAAAAGGAAATAAAATAAAACATTCGCCAAAATTGGTAATATTTAGTATCTACATCTGAAATTATAAATTTTGGCGGAGGAAAGTTTTATTTACAATCATAAAACAATATTTATGTAACACTTGTGATCGATTTTGCGGGCTACTTGTGATCGATCAAAATCGATTTTCCATAAATTTTATTAATTCGAGCCGGTAAAAAAACGGTTAGGCAAACTAACGATTTCATTAATCTAATTTTCGGCAGGTTTGTTTCTGTAAGTAGTTCGTCGGTCTTTTATCTCCTAATCGATTATGAGCGAAAGCTTAATTATTAATTATTCAATTATTCACAAGAGGCGATTAGTTAAACATTAATCAATATCAGTTGCTTATTAGATCGAATTCGCTTTGTAACAGGACCGTATTCACCTGAAGAGATATGTGTACTTAATATTTTTTGTAATCTACCTTCAAGCACAAATATCTGAGGTAAAATAAATCTAATAAATTCAGATATGACTCGAACTTTCTTTCAACTATAAAGTACACTTTTGTATGTATGGAGAAAAAGCCCTTAATATGTGAGATTCATAAGTAAATACACCAAAAGGCAAGTTTGAATTGCAAATAAATTTTCTATAAGTTCAAGCCTGTCGTGTCTGTTCGATGCTGCAATCAATTAAATCGCCCAAAAAAAAGTGTGATATTTAAAATAAATGTTAGTGATTAGCACTGTCGAAATCGGTAAACGGTATATTTAGTTACCAATGCGAAACGCGTTCACCGTTTGATTAACCGGCCGCACGGTAACGAAGGTGAAAACAAAAGTGCAAAAAAAAACTCTTAAGTTCACAAATGGCGTAATTTTTGTAATGCAATTTAAACTTAACGAATAGCCGATTTCAAGTCGATAATGAATAGCCACTCAAAAGACGTACTTTTTATTTTAGTTTTTCTGATCTGTACCTAAATCATATTAAGTGTGTTCCTGTACTATAAGCTTACCATAAGCTCTCTCATATGTATATGTTTAGTTTTAATATAACACACCCTACATAATTTCTACTAATGCATATTAACTAATCCCTATACGTTACTATATATCAACATTTTTTCTGTGGATGATTAGAAATCGAAAACAGTTTTGCCCAAAGGATAGTACTTTACCTACATGGAATCGATTAACGAGTGTGGGTCGCATTTACCAGAAAAAATATAACGAAGGATTAATAAACGGAATATTACGAATTAAATAAACGTGGTTGTGTATACGTGTTTGCTCGATCGAGCGCGGTCCGCCTGATTGATTCGGCGTACCCACCGTACCATTACCTTTGGAATGTTTGATTTCTAGCCTTCGGGTAGGCTCCTCCATCTTGACCATTCCGTTTCCATGCATTTACTCTTACTTACTTGCTCTTATATAATTCGCAGGTTTGCTCTGTGTATATGCGCGCATGCGACGGTGCACTTGAACTACTTACTGAAAATATATCTACTTTTGAACATTTGTTAATATTAAGCGAGTATGTTTATCGGCAATCTGAAAAGGGTACCTTTTATTGTTGCAAAACTCGTAATAATTTAGAAAGTTGTGCATAATAAATCTGCATTAGTCAGTAATACTGACGTTTTGTACCTAACATCCTATATGTATTTCACCCATTATATCACCCCCTTCATTTTCTACATATATAAGAAAACACCCTGTATATACTAATCTGACCAGTGATCCACCGCATACTTAAAAATTCCAACTCAAATCATGCAAGAAAATTTTATAAAGCAAAATACATTTAAAACCTAATAGTTTGTGAAGTTAATTCGCTTGTTAATTTTCGGATTATAATCCAAACGTGGGCCCCTTAACGTCGTTGACCCCGACCCCGCCGCTGGATATCCGGCCGAACGAGATTTCGACGTTTCTAGATGATATTCGTAAGTACTTACTTACGAGTGGGCGGCGATTAGTTGTATAAAGTAGTGGTAGTACCGTTTTAGATAGCGAATGCAAAATATACACATGAGCAGAAACCTGGAGATAGATTCTCCTATCGACATTTTGGTTCCTCCATTACATCTAAACCTCCCCAATCACGTGTAATGTTTGTCATAAAAAATATGTAAGAAAAATCATGATTTATTCCTTTATTAGCTCCTCTATTCCCCTGCTGATTATTTTCTCATAATTGTCCTGCTTTTTTTACTACAATATCGATATGGAGATTATTAGTTCCGATCATGCAGCGATACCGCGACATAACGGTAGGCGAAATGGAAAAAAATCGATCGGTTATGTCGCTTCTAATGAAACAATGATCCCATTACGCAAATTGGCTAACAGCGCTATGGCAGAGCGACGTTTCGCAATTGTCGTTTCGTCCTGCGGATTCCTGCTGGTCTTGTTTCTTCGCGATTCGGCCGCTTTTTTCGGCGAAACGGCGCGATTTTAATGTAAACATCGAGCTAATTGCGAAAGTCATACATTGGGCGTGCCTTTAACACTAAAAAAATGTCATAATAAAAACCCGCGAACTGAAATTGTAGTAGTAAAACCAATAATTAAAGTGCTGTTACGACAGGCACATTAACAGACCGACTGGAATGAACAAATTAAATTTGTAATTTCAATTTGCACGGGTTTCTTTCCACGCCGACCATTTCGAATGTGCGTTTCTCGTTTGTTTGTTTATCTAATCTTCGAGAAGCGATCGCGGCTCTCCATTATTTATCGCTCGCTCGAGCTGCATTTCATCACAAAACTTAACAGTTAACACCAGGTTTTTTTCCTCGCTGCAACTAAACCCATACCTAAACACAAACGTTAGAGTATACAGGGTGTTTCCGAACTTGGGGTACAATTTTTAATGATGAAGTGACAACGGGTCATCTTAGCGAATTATGTGATTATTTAGTCAAAACCGCAAAGAAAAATATTTATCAAAAATTAATTAAAAATGTAAAAAAAAATCTAAGAAATACCGTCCTGCATAGCAATTGCAGTCGCTCTCGACTCGCGCGGTACGATCGAACTCACCGTAAAATTAGAATCGACAAAATCACAATAAAATAATGATTGATTAATTAATATCTCATTCAAATTTATTTATTAGGACCTTAATTTAATCCATATGGTCTCTGAATTTTTAGAATCAAGGATAAACTATAACATTAACCCGGGTTTTCCAAATAATAAAAGAAAAAACATTCAACTCAAAAGAAATATTAGCTCACCTATTTTGTTATAGAAAAATGGCTTGAAATTCATAGTAATTATTCAAACTTATCACCGTCTTATTGTAAGTACACACCAACTTGTTAAACTGTGAACACTAAGAACTAACTAAACTGAGAAGAACACGAAGAACAAACTAAACTTAGAAGAACACCTAATAATATCAAATAAATCACTAAAAAAACAGTATAAAAAATCTATTTGACCGTGAGGTTAACAACCCTACAATACAATACGCACTAGAAAGCAATAGGCTACGTTTTTCGAAATGAGGCGCGCGGAGGGTGAAATTTGCTCGTCCTAGCATCGGTTTTTGAAACCGATCAGCTGACTATCGCGGCCAGGGTTGTATTCGCTCTTTGATTTTTTTATAATGGCTCTATTTTGTTTATAATACATTTTTTAGAAAAACGAAATCTGCGAATCGGTTTCAAATTATGCGAACTATCACCCCTAGAAAATTGTCTCCCAAGTTCGGAAACACCCTGTATACAGGGTTTTCCTTTGTACATCAATTCCTTCGGCATACGGTCACTTGGAGATTCACTTGAGTCAGGCAGTGACGTTTGCGGTGTTAGATAATTAAGTTGGATGAAATTTAGTGACAATTCTATGGAATTAATTTTCGCGCAACGCTCGGAAACTCGATAGATGCGATCAGTCGCGGTGGCTTCCGCGCTGGCTCGTCGTCCTTGTTCCTTCCACCGCGTTAAATCGGCCGAGCCGAAGAAAGATGGACAAAAAAAGCGGAGCCCATCTAACAAAAGACCGTTCTCCTCCAATTAAAGTACCACGAAGAACCCGGCGAACATCTAACGGTACCGGTCGCTCTCTAGATTAGGTCACATGTAAGTACCCGCGCCTCTTCGTCGTTTCGTCGCTCCGTCTTCGTTCGATAAGTAACGAGCGCAGCGCTGCGATGTGTGCTATTCGTTTGTTTTTCGCTTTTCGTTTGGTACTCGGTACTTACGACTTTGTCTAGTTGATGTTTAGGATCGTACCTGAGTACGCATGAATGTCAGGATATTTGTATAAGTAGGTACTATGGTGGACAGTAAGATCGTGCGGTCATAAAACGCGCTCCTCGTTTAACTCGCCCTACCTCCTATTTAGATGGCGAGCGTTTTGAGAGCGCATTGTAAAGCTGGCAACATTGCTATTGCCTGGGCCAGTTGGAATCGGATGTCGTACTGTTCGTTTCGGGTCCCGTCTCCGAATATCGAATATCCATTTGTTTATACATTCGATGCAATACCGATAATGATAATATCCTTTATCGTGGTCCTATAGTATGTCAACTTGCCTTGGATATTAAAATAGTTATATATATATTTTTATAAATAAAGGAAAATCTGATTACATGTCATTTATTAAAAAAAATTAGCATACACAACAAGTTTTTCAAAAGAAAAAAACATTAAATTCATTAGGAAAAAATAAAAAATCGACCTACCTATTCGTGGATTATTGTGAAAAAGCAAATCCTAGGGATTTGCGTATATTGTATGTGATAATCCTGCGAAGTATTTGCCTTTGATGAACCCGATTTAGTTTTTGAATCATTCGTTTTGATCATTTATGTTAATGAAGATGACCGACTAGAATTTTTCTTATTTTAAGATTAGTTTATGTTTTTTTTAATTAACATTATATTTTTATATTTTTTAAAGACATTTCGTAACATAAGCAGATTTCTAAACTTATCTTTCATTAATAATTAAAAAAATATTTTTTACAAAAATTTGCTTCTTAGGTATAATCTTACCGCATGAGGGGGTGAGAAAATTTAAAATTAATTAAATTTAATTTAATTTAATAAACATTACATTAAAAGCCAAGTTATAATAAAAAAATAAAAATTATTTGATCTCATTTTAGGAACTTTTTATTAATGAGAAACAGTTAAAAAGGCAGGCCTTTATAAAATTTTATAAAAAAAATGTTTTATAACATTTTATAAAAAATTATATCAATGTAATTATAGTTTAAAAATGTTTCTGTCGTCTCCTTGTTAAATCTCTTCCTGCCTTTTTTATCAAAAATGTGAAAAGTTTTGTAGAATGTTACATCAGTAGAAAGAACGAAAATTTTACGTTTATTTTAATTCTCATTGATTACAAAAATCCGGGTTTGCCCTCATATCTCGGAAATGGTATATTTTTGAAGTGTGTATATGGCGGTTTTTTTCAGTTTTCAGGTCTAAAGTTACCTCTGGAATTTTGTCGCTATACCTATGTTAATTCCCCTGTATAATACAAAATATTGTGCAGATATTGTAATTGTTTATGTGTCCAGATATTGTTTCATTACCTTACACTAAAATTGGAGAATAAAAATTTGCAAGAAATCTACTAATTCTAATCGCCCATTTCGAATAAGCATTTCCAAGTGTTTACGAATTTCAAAGAAAAAGTTCATGTCATTAAAGCTCGGTATTACTTTCAAATACAATAGGTATTGTAAATAAGCGGTATAATTTCAAATAAGCGGTATAAATTTAAATGAGCTGTAATTTATTTTACAATACTTCGAAAAGCTTGCAAGATATTTAGTTTTAGCACACTGTCATTGGTTGGAATATTTTCATCCCTTAATTTGATTCGACATGAATATTCTCCCACCTGAATGTTTCATTCTAAGTTTCCATTAACTGAAAATATTTATTTATTATTTTGTTGTGCTTCTTAGGTTGTCAACAGGATTTTGTGATTATTTGTTGTGTGTGTTTTTATTAATTGGACTATATTTTGCTTTTATTTCTTTGTTATTTTATTAAATATCAGGTAAGTTCAAATTGAACTATTTACAATTTTCCTAGAATTAGGAAATTTCTAAGAAAATTTATTTATTCCCTAATAATAAATATGTATTTTAATACTGATTATATTCAGCAATTGCGATCTGCCTGCATTTATATAACTAAAAAGATATGTAGCATATTAGTTAAAATATCATATTTAGTAAATTTCAATTTATTTTCATTAAAATCTATTTAAATTCATGAAGAATTTAATAATACAACAAATAACTAATAAAAAAGTGATTCGCGGTAAATCGCATCCTCCAGTAAAATATCACCCATTAGTGTTCTAATTAAGATTTTTTTAATTAGTAGATATGTCCACCTGCACCGAAGCTGAAAAAGTTAAAATCCAACTTTTATGGGAGCAAGGAGAATCCGTCACGGAAATAGCGCGCCAAACAAATAGAAGCGTAAGTTTTTTTGCAAAAAATTCAAATGTTTGTAATTTCAACTAATATACCTTTTTTTATAGCGACCTACAGTTTCAAGGTGGATTAGTCGTTTTCAGACGGAGGGCCACACAAACACAAGGCCTCGTCCATTAGGCCTTAATAAGTGCACGACGAGGGAACAAGATGAGGCCATCGTCCAATACGTCCGAGAAAATCCCTTAACGAATGTTACAAAAGTTTTGAATGCTGTCAACGGGAATTGCAGTAGAAAAACTATCTCTAGACGACTAAAAGAAAATGGGTTAGGTTGTTATCGTCCAGCCAATAAAGTAGAAATGCAAGAAAGACATGCCGTGGAAAGATTAACCTTTGCTAACCGTTATTTGAATGCTAATTTTGACGATGTTGTTTTCTCTGACGAAAAAGTGTTTAGGACGGATGAGAGTAATCGTGAATACGTTTATAGGCTCCCAAATACTCGTTATGAAAGAGAAAACATTCAAACGACAAAGAAAAGCGGTAGAATAACAACGGCATATTGGGGTTATTTTACTTCACATGGTGTTGGCGATCTTGTGTTAATCAACAATAGGTTGACATCGCAGCAATACGTGGACATCTTAAATGACCACGTATTGCCTTTAGTGGCTGCGAACGATGGCAACCAAATTGCATTTGTGCAGGACAATTCTGCAGTCCATACTGGTCGCTTAGTAAACGAATGGTTCGAAGAACATAGTGAGGGAATAAAAAAAATTCAATGGCCAGCAAAATCACCGGACCTGAATCCGATCGAGAATTTGTGGTCACACCTAATTAAGGACTGGACCAATGACCTGAGAACCGGATTTAGGTTACGGGAAGAAGTGGAGGAGCGCTGGAGTAATATTACTCCAATATATTGTTTATCACTTGTCAATTCAATGGGAAGGAGATTACACAGTGTAATTGATAACAGAGGTTATTACACAAAATATTAATTTTTGATTGTTTTTTGTGTAGTGTTTTATTATCATATTTCCTATTATAATATTTATTTTTCGCATATGCCGTATAGAGTATTTGGGAGCCTATATGCAGTGTATCCGTGTATTTTGTTTTTGATCTTATATGTCATAAATGTTCATTAAAGAGATGATACTAAGATTTATAAATCATACAAATCCTATAAATATTACAAAATACGGATGCACTGTATACTCTCATCCGTCCTAAATACTTTAGTAGTTGGCCAAAAAAAAGACTGGTAAATTAGAAATAATAGAAGTAACGTGTTCATATAGCCATATTGCTCCATAATTGGTGGAGTTGTATACGTAGTGAAATAAATGTTATTAAAATGTTTGTACAAATATTGATGTGTCTGAATTCACATATAATTAGACTAAAATGTTTTTTTTAGTTCTGATGGCTCTTTTTTTACCAACATGTCATGAATAAACAGTTCGTAAAATGTATCAAAATTGTTTTATTTTTAAAATTATTTTTTTTAGTTTATAGTAGAAATCTGCTGTCTTTTTAAAAAATATAAAAATATAATGTTAACCTATAAAAAACATATCCAGAGGGTATCTACTATAAACCCGCCAAATTTCAGGAGGTAATTATAAAAGTATTTTGGAACAAAAAATGTGACATACCTAACACTTTTTCGAAAAGTTGAGTTTCTCTTTAATTTCTTTATATAAGTATTTATATTTCATAATAGTAGACAATAATTTTATTTATTTTTGTTTTTTCCCAAAAACACGAGTCACTTTGATTCTTATAGTCAAATTAGTTTTGATCATACTTATACTTACCGTAAAAGTGCATTAAATGTTCAATAAGAAAAGTAGATATTTATCAAAATTTACTATCAACTTTTCTGCACAAACCCATCCTGCATAAACAAATATAAAAATTAGAATACACTTCTAGAATAGCCTTATACACACTTCAAAAATATACCATTTACGAGATATGAGGGCAAACCCTGATTTTTGTAATCAATGAGAATTAAAATCAACGTAAATTTTGCGTTCTTTCTACTGATGTAACATTCTACAAAACTTTTCACATTTTTGATAAAAAAAAGCAGGAAGAGATTTAACAAGGAAACGACAGAAACATTTTTAAACTATAATTACATTGATATAATTTTTTATAAAATGTTATAAAACATTTTTTTATAAAATTTTATAAAGGCCTGCCTTTTTAACTGTTTCTCATTAATAAAAAGTTCCTAAAATGAGATCAAATAATTTTTATTTTTTAATTATAACTTGGCTTTTAATGTAATGTTAATATTTTAAATTTTCTCACCCCCTCATGCGGTAAGATTATACCTAAGAAGCAAATTTTTGTAAAAAATATTTTTTTAATTATTAATGAAAGATAAGTTTAGAAATCTGCTTATGTTACGAAATGTCTTTAAAAAATATAAAAATATAATGTTAATTAAAAAAAACATAAACTAATCTTAAAATAAGAAAAATTCTAGTCGGTCATCTTCATTAACATAAATGATCAAAACGAATGATTCAAAAACTAAATCGGGTTCATCAAAGGCAAATACTTCGCAGGATTATCACATACAATATACGCAAATCCCTAGGATTTGCTTTTTCACAATAATCCACGAATAGGTAGGTCGATTTTTTATTTTTTCCTAATGAATTTAATGTTTTTTTCTTTTGAAAAACTTGTTGTGTATGCTAATTTTTTTTAATAAATGACATGTAATCAGATTTTCCTTTATTTATAAAAATATATATATAACTATTTTAATATCCAAGGCAAGTTGACATACTATAGGACCACGATAAAGGATATTATCATTATCGGTATTGCATCGAATGTATAAACAAATGGATATTCGATATTCGGAGACGGGACCCGAAACGAACAGTACGACATCCGATTCCAACTGGCCCAGGCAATAGCAATGTTGCCAGCTTTACAATGCGCTCTCAAAACGCTCGCCATCTAAATAGGTGGTAGGGCGAGTTAAACGAGGAGCGAGTTTTATGACCGCACGATCTTACTGTCCACCATAGTACTTAAGTGGAATCGTAAGTACGAGCCGGTTCGTTTGCATTATTTTCCTCCGTGGAGTACCTTGGAATTTTCCGGGTGTAATATGTTTGGTAACTGTACATTGTATTTTAATCCTTTAGAAGTACCTACTACGAATTTGCCTCAACCATTTTACTTCTCAAGAATTTAAATGAAAGATTTGCCTATGAATTTTAGATATACCTAATTGAAGAATTTAACCCCTTCTGTTTATCTTCCTGCCACGCTCCTATCATTCCTGCAATCATTACCATACATTATCATTACCGACCCGCAATCACCCCTATCTTCTTCAACGTCATAATTAATTATTCAATCCTACATCAGCGCAATTTCACCCCTTCGGTGTGAAGTAAACTTTCCTCTCGCTCCACATACGGTCAACTCATAACCGCCTTCCTTCTCCCAGTCCATTATGCGGAATAAGGGATGACACCTTGTTTTGGGGTGCAATTAATCACCTACGCCTTGAATGAGCACCAGGAAATTGGTTCAAAAGTGTTCTTGGTTTGCATGTAAATATTTTTATTAAAAATATCATCTTTTTATCGTACACCACACTCTCTTATTCTCTACATTTACCACTACATTATCTCCCATCTGCTAATCGTCCTTACATTATTATCCTGCGAAAACTGCCATTATATCTACTTAACCCAAAATAATTTTCATATGCCCTGATGCAGTCCTCTATTTTCCGTAATGCCATCAACCCCGCTGTTGGGGACTGTTTGGTGGAGAACTTGGCGCTTGCGCGCTCGTTTCCTTTGCGGGGTTGCCGGAGCGATGGATTTGACGCGAATTTAGGGAAAGTTTTTGACTTTTTTAGGGGCTCTGAAATTTGATATATGGCTGATTGCAGGGGAAAAATGGGACCCTTCGAATGTTTAGGGTAGGTGTGTCAGTGATGGGAAAGTGTGTTGTTGTGGGAAAATCGTGTTCATGCTTTTAGGACCAGTGGTGTACGAATATTTTTTTAGTGACAAGTTGAAAATATGTTTCAATTTCTTGTCTCCTTATGCAATATTTCTCTATAAACTATTTTAACTAAGCGCTACTTACTCATAATTGTTGATGATATTTTCATGTTTTTTATCTTCTAGTACTCCTAGAGATTATATTTTCTGAAATATAAACCCTTCAACACAGGTTTTAATAGCCCTAATTAAGTTCCCCCTGGGTCTGAAGTGATTGACTTTTGCTCAATCGTTCGGTCTTAATAATATAGGAAAGGTGAAGTTCCCACCCCAGCAGTAGATATATTTGTTCTCGCTCCCTTTCTCCGTATATTTACATCAATATACGTACCCTCGAGAAACACCCCATCACTTCATCTCTTTGTGCAGAGTCGGAATTACGGCATTTCCGAAACATATTCTTCCGGTTTTTTATACAAAAAAACAATCTAAAGTACCTAAATCTTATGGGGTTTTATGGAATTTTGTATAGGGGGTAGAATTTGACAATTTTTTGTGAGTTTGTTCTTAAATTAATAGCCAATCAGTGAATCATTTGGTGACTATTGGAGGCTTATAGTTTTTGACTTTTATAATCAATACAGCTAGGTTTCTCTATTGTAACAAGCGACATTGTAAGATAAATTTGATATTCGAAACCATGTAGAGAATAATTAAAAATAACTCAATTTATATCGCAATATGAACCGCTATAAACGTAAATCTAACTTACCCCAACTTCAAACAAGCAATTTTAATTGATTCATCTCTCTAGAAGGGCGCTTTCAGCCCTTTCTCGGGGGTTTAACTAACACCAACCTCCCTTATGAATTACCTACAAATGATAGAGTTTCATTCAGAGCAACACCAATTCTCTGTAGGTAGATGTTAATTTACTACTTACACCCACAGGTACGGATACTACAAAATACAATTTATATCATCAATACCCAGTAGGATTATTACCAAGGGATTATTACCTTCAAAAGCTATAAGACATAAGAACTGGTGCATTTGTACTGACAACGAAACTCCCTATCAAATCAGCAACTGTCTACGTATTGAAAAATCCACCCTTCTCTGGAATGCCGGTTAATGTCCGGGAAAATCCGACCAATGGAGCCGGCAACGCCGCAATCCGCCCCCGAGAACAACAATCCGCACAAGCCGTGGGAGGCAGTAAGCGAAAGGCGGCGGAAGGAGCGGCGGTGGATCAATCGCGGCCCCAAACGTAACGGGTGAATTAGTGGAGAGGGTTGTTTTTTATTTAAGATCAAAATAAAAGGGTGGCTGTGCGTGACTCGTTGTGATAGTAATTAAGGATAGTCGTACGTTGGAAAGTGTTGTTTATTGTTATTGTTTGGATACCTTGAACGGGTAAGTAAATACCTATACAAGGGTGGAAGATGATGTTCCTAACCCGGTTAGCGCACCTGTAAGGGTTCTTTTATGTGTTGCTTGAATGTAGAGTGCTTTAATTTATAATGAAGTTTAATTGGGTTAGTTTGAGTTTGAATATTAAGGGTTTCATGGTGTTCTTGAGGCTGTTGCTTTCAGATACTCTGGTAGTTTACATTGTTGCATTGATATACCTTTCAGAATCATTATTTTAATTTTATTTCTATTCACATTCTAATTTTTTATTTCAGTTGATAATTCAATATTGTACACTAAATTAACCACCCTTTTATGTATCAAAAATATTATTTTTTTGGTATTTACGTCAATTGATATTTCTTCAGTTTTCTAACAGATTTTCTAATATTAATTTTCCAATGATATATACCTTATTCAATATGTACAAATTCATTAACGCATCTACGTATAATAAATGTAGCCACAATATTCTTCAAAGTAAAGCTTCGGGATTCCAAAAAAATTAAATTTGATTAAATTTTCTGGTATCATCCCAGCAGCATGTAGCAGTACGCAGAAACAGATTAGTCTCAGGACAAATCCAGCATTCGCGTTCGCATTAGCCTTGATATTCACACGGCATATCATTTCTCACGTTTGCTCGAGTTTCTTTTGCATATTCGAGCTTTGACGTTATTAATGTTAAATAAGCGCATCGCGGGGAAATTAATCACGAGTCAGGTAGCGTAATTAAAAAGAAAAATCGCTAATTAACGGGGAGGCGTTCGTGTCGCGCCGGCGCGAAACTGCATCTCGTGTCTTCTGCTCGAGGAAACGGATACTTCTTGAATAAATTGCATATTGTTACTTTTTGCTCTATTGGTCATTTGAAGTTTCTTCCTGTTAAGAGTACGCTGTATAGCTACAGATGCGAAGCTTATTGTATGTATAAAAAAATTTGTATTGGGACATCCTGACACTAATTTTAAATTGTAGATTTTTTAAATATACCCAATCATTGAACATAGTTAAAAAACTCATCGTGATTAATCCATCGCTATTGAAAAACAGTTAGATATTAAAAAATATATTGCGCGATTTACAAGTATTTTTCATTGTAAAAAATCTCTGAAATATGCAGTCTAAGTATTATCGAAGTTTTTATGAAAATTCCCCTTTTATTATGCCGATAAAACTCCGGGAATTTTGCATATTCATTTATTCGCTACGATTCCATCGATAACACCCCCGAGTATAGCGTAATTCGGAACGTATTTCGAGCATGAATAGGTCTACGAGGGTTGTTCAGTAATAACTCTCATTTGCATAATAGAAAAAAGGCCTTTCGGGCTAGAAAGGATTATTTTTTAATAAATCTAGTTTAGGAGAGAATTTCTTTTACCCTCTCTGATTTTTATTAGATATAAATTGTAGCTTATGAATTTAACTGAACGAGAGTAATTGAATTTAAAATATTCCTACGGCTAATTCCTTTCTGATAATTAATTATTTCAAAGCCATATACCCTCACGCTAGCACACCTCGATACGAATCGCGCAGGAAGATATCTTAATTCATTTATAATTATCAATTAGAAATACTGCACTCAGTTGTTCGCGAGCGCTAATAAGGAGTTTTGCGCTGGCCAGCTCTCGAGAAGCAATAATTATTGAGTATTTGTTTTTGCCTCAATTAGAATTGCAAATTGGTTTAATCGGCTGGCTGTATCCGTAATAAATTGGCACATTTTCCATTGTTCGCCTTGCCCATCAATTCCGGTAGCCAATCCGGCAACTGGGATGTTTATATTTACGCTTGTAAGGGAAAAATCCTATTAAAATTTTCCATTAACAGCAAGTTTTTCTTGGCGAATTTCCTTTTGATTATGTTATTTTAGGAGAATCGTTGTGGTTTCTTGAAGCAATCTGATTAGGATGTAATTATTAAGGATTAATAAAGTTGTAAATGAAGATAATTTATTCAACAATCTTCTTCTGATTCAGGCCTCAACTTCTTATGGCTATACAGGGTGAAAATTAATGCAATTTGCTTATTTTAATGGGTGATTCTTGAGCTAATTTAGGACGAAAAGTTCATATAAAGTCCTTCGAAGCTCGGTTTTCGATATACAGGGTTGTATAGTTTTATCTTAGATTTTGTTCAAAAATTGGTGAAACCGTTTGCGATATTACATTGAATTCTAGGATAACATATTATGGTATAAATACGCATATTTTAAACAGAAAATATTTTTTTATTTTAACCAGTGGCGTAGAAATGGGTAGGTCTTAGGGTAGATATAGGAGCTTCGGAGGACATACCTTTATATGAACTTTTCGATTCAAAATTAGCCCAAGAATCACCCATTACAATAAGTACATTGTTTTAATGAACACCCTGTATACGGCCTATTTTTTAATAAACCATGTATGATTAGAAAATTGCCTAATATCTGGAAAAAAAATGTAAAAACGTATACAAAAAGTGACAGAAATAGAGTTCATTTTGACTGGAACTTCTTCGTACTGTAGAGTAAACTTTATCCCGCCGGGATTATTGACACAGGCAAAAAAGGCATACCACTGATAGTGGTGTATGGAGCACGGAGCAAAAAAATCCTCGCACGCTGTACGCGAAGGTGGGCCTCCGGCACACCGAGATGTACGCACACGGTCCGATACTGTTAAGTTCAGGCCAGCGGAGTTTTCGTACCTACCTCTGCCTACCTGTGCCCGGTTTCGCCGGAGCCGCAGACTCGAGGAGGCTTTCAGTCGGTCTTCCTTCGGCGTGGATGCAGCACCAGCAGCCCGTCGTCGCGTCGCTCAGCGTACTTGTGGGAATTCGTCGAGAGTGCGGCGGTGTCGTCCCGTTGTTTGGTTTTTTTCCTTTTCGTTTCGGCAATTCACGATCGCCGGCCTGCAGTTGGACGTCGGGCGAACCGAAAAATCTGGGAAATTATTAGAAGTCAGTTGTGATTGTGACAGTTTTCGTGGGTGGTCGAACATATCGATTTAAAAGGATTTACTCCATTGGTTTTATGGTTTTCGGATCTGTTTTTGTGTAAGTTGATGGTACTCTAGCTAAAAATTTTAAATTAATATCTATACAAGCCACGATACAAATACTTTTTTACAATTCTTAAGGTTGATAAGGATTGTTTGTTTTAATTATATTTAAATGGTTTTTGGAAAAAAAATCAACATATACAGCTTCGAAAAACATGACTATATTACTGAGTTAAATTGATTTATTGAAAATTAACTCTAATATGCTACCTACCAATTTCAAATGGGCCTATTTTATAAGATATGACCACTGCAGGTAGCATTTTCGTTACATCATTCCAATGATTATTTTCAGAGGAATTCATATTTAAAAATATGTTTAGGCAAAAAACCCTGCATGCCTACATTCCTATCTTGTAACTATTACTATTATTTTAAAGTCTGTTTTGTTCTCATTTTTTACAATCCTCAGGACTGTACTATCATTTCTTTGGTATTTCATACCACTATAAGAAACAGCTTAAAAATATACATTTAAAGCACTCGAGCTAATTTGTATTTCAATGTTTGTATCAAATTCAAGTTCTCTTAAAACATTTGGTTAAAATTTTACCTGTAGAAAGATAAATATGTAACCTGTAAGGTAAATAAATTTTATCTATTTTTGTGTGCGGATTCGCTAAGGGAATTTTAAAGATAAACACTTTAACGTTCTTAACGGATATGATAATATAAGCAAAAAAATATATAAAAGTAAAATGTCTTGCGTAACAGGAGGAAGTCACAGGTGATCTTGAGCAGGTGCTGCTCTATAACCAGTAACAGATAAAAAAAGGCAGCAAAACAGAGCAGAAACGCAGATAAAGTGTAAATATTTGAGCCTTTAGGTTAGTCTTGAAATTCTTTAATAAATAGTTTTAGCAATAGTTGCCATTGCAATAAACTGGCTAATTACATGCTCCTCTAACAAATATTCTATTGTTGCTTAAATAATATTCTTAGGCACGTTCGGAACGTGTTCTTAACTTAGAGGAAATCGGTAAACAAATTACATATTTTAGTTGTTCCTTCATTGGATAGACCGTGTCTAAAAATACCGTTTTTCAAGTTGTCAATTACATCAACTATTATAATTACACTAAATTGGCCTCAGCGCGGAAACGGTCAATGTCAACATTTCATTTTATCGAATTCTTTTTGGGTCAATACACTTAATTAAAATTTTTCTGAACAATTATTGCGAAAGAGAGGAAATTTATTTGAGAATTTCGGAAAAATGCGCTACTCTCGCTGCTACTCCAATTTAATACCTACGTCTTTTGAAGATGATAATTGTATAATTTGGTGGTATTTATATAAACTCGCCTTTACGAGTTACTTAGCATAGAGACAAAGAATAATCAACTTTCTTAACATCAGCATCGCATGACAAATGCTCTTTTATTTGTCCAAACAATTCGTTCCTTCTAACCTAAAAGCATTGAACGCAATGATAAATTCAATGCGCTTCGTTTCGAGTTTCGACTACGGTCAATTTCTAATAAATAAATCGATGATAATTTTAGCATACAATAGACTTGGCACAGCTAAAGCTAAAAGTAGGAACACCCTTCTAATTTTATTCGTCGATTCGGAAGAATAAATTTAAATAAATCATTTAATTTTTATTGAGAGTAATTGCCGTTTTAAATATTTATATCCTGTTGTTTGAATGATCGCATTTAAATTTTCATGAGTTTCTTAATACTACACTGTTTTAAATACTTCAATATTCTTCGAAATTTTAGATACCTTTAATAAGCTTATTAAAATCAAAAGCTCTTTCCATGTATTACATATAAAGTTCCTCTGTTGTTTCATAACTTTTTTCCTAAAGTGGGCAAACTAATTAGTGAACTATTGATTAAATTCTCTGTGAGTTGTATACGCCAACATCACAGAGCTTGCAGTGTAAAGTTTAATCCGAAAACATTAGCATTAGCCCTTGTTGGTGAATAGGTGTAAGTTTCTTGGGTGAGCACTTGCATTTAATACTTGTAAGTGCAGGCGTCGGTCTTTTCGACTCTCATCTGTGTGACTAATAACGTCTGGTATGCTAAGTAGGCTTTTATTACTTTAGGCAAATCATTATGTTTATCGTGGGTATGAAAACACCTTCGTAAATAACCGATGGTGGGAAAAAGCGTTCCCGTAAATTCAACTTATTCACCCATAATTTATCCTACTAAACCTAACGCTTTTTTCATGTTAATATCCACCGATAATGGTGTAATAATTGTACTTATGTTTAGTACCTCCATTTTTCACTTTCACTTTTCTCTTGCTTGATCCTAAGATCATATCCTTAAGGACTTAGGAGACAAAAGTAATTGTAGAATCTTTTATTAACACCTATCGGAAAGCAAATCAATTCTGGCCGTCACAAAAGAATTAACCCGATAATTTCCGACAAACAATAATTGTACAAAGTAGGTAATTGTAGTAATGAAATCGCTCGGAAATAAACGCAAATTACAGTTAACTGTAAAATATCCGCAAGAGCGTCGATCGTCTTGGGTAAACTGACGATGGATTCTGCGGATATTTCTCGCTGGTATTCATACAGAGTTGGACGAAAGTTCGACTTCAATTGAATTTTTTATAACGTGTAACTCAGAATACCATCATTACTTCAATTAAAACATAGAGAGCTTGTAGTATATTCCTGTAGTATTTGTAATAAAATCTACTTCTAAAATGTGTCAAAATTGTAAGGAAAAACTGGTGAATTAATCGATTCCTTTACCTAAATTTTTGCTAATAAAAAACATAAAAACTTACTGAAATTATTACCAAACACCAAAAACCTTTTGGAGAATAAATATCCTGAATTTCAGGCTGAAAATCTATTAAATTCTAATTACGATCTCCTATGGAATGTTTACGAGCCATCAATCGCATTGTTTAGAACGACATCCAAACATAAAAAAATAATTAAAATATATTTACATCGGTAATTAAATTGTAATTTATTTACCGGTTTTTGTTCGGCCGTAACGAGATTGTTGTATATTTACTGAATTTTTGCAGGCGTGTTATACCAGTTTCAGTGCTAATTTAATTTGTTTGCTGTTAAGCAATTTTACTTTCCAATTGTTTAAATGCTATTATTTTAACAAAAAATTGGAAGAGGAATTTTGGCCTGGAATTAAATTTGAAATATGAAACCCAAGCTTGATGAAAAAACGAAATAGGGTTTGATCAACAATTTAATATTTTCATACGTGCAATTTTGCGTGTTGTTAGGTGTCGAAATTCCTTTGTATCAACAAGAAAAAAAAACCTAATTATAGTCAGGAAACACCATAAAATGTAAGTTTATTCTTCCTTGCTCGATCGTCTGAGATGAATCCTTAATAAGCCGTTGAAAATAACAGATCTGAACTTGCCCATAAGGCCGTATTTACAGACAACACACCACGGACTTAGGATAAAATTAACATATCAAAATAATAATATGCATTAACCTGGCAATAACACACACACTAATTATAATATTGCCTATTGCTCGCCTTAAAGATTGAGCCAGTTTATCGGTACGTGCTCGAAGTATATTATTACTGAATTTTTTTGATTAATGCGAGCTGAAAAGGAGCCTTCGAATTTGCTTCAAAACAGCAACAAAAGGTCCAGGAAGGGCTCATCCAGGGCGGCATGCGCTCAAGCAGTTCGACCCTGGAAAGGATGAAAGTTCGCAGTCGGCCACGAATTTCATGAATTATTCACGCGTTCATATGCGAGAGTACGCGTTGCGCACTCGTTCGGTCTCCGAAGAAAATGACGAGAATAATTTAGAATGAACGACCTACGCTACACGAGCGGCGTTGCCGATAATTGCCGTATGCAGGAAAAGTGTTAATAATCACTCCAACCACGATCTACAATAATCGTGATATAGTCGCATTTCGTTTTCTCCAACATCTATCTCCAATTAGTACCACATACTGTATAGGAATTGCTCATCCTTTCATCTCCAATTTATTAACAAATGGACCAAAAAAAATTCGCATTTCACCAACCATCATCAAAGAAGAAAACTTCTCTCGAATTTCCCCAACTTTTACGAACAAAACAATGATCACCAAACAACATCAGACGAATAAAGAGCTGCATGAAAAGGAGAAATAGCCCCGGAGTCGAGACGACGGCGTCGGTCACAGATTAATTCACCCGAGAAAACCTCGAATGGAAAATTTCGACGGAGTTTCCAAGAAACCGGTAATTTTAATTCGATCTAATTTAGCGATAGAGGGATAAAGCGCCGCAGAGCGAGCGAGCGAGCGCGGGATAAAGGGCACCGGATCGACGACAAGGACGGAGCAAAAAATGTGGAGTCTCGAAGGTTGCCTAGCGACGGGGCAGACGCCGTCTGATCAATAGCAGAAGCCGGAGAATAATGGAAAATGTATCCAGATGGACCGCGAGCGCAGCGAACGCGAACGCCAACGCCGGATTATTCTGGATATTTCCACAGCATTCGTCCCGAGAGGGCGCAAAGGAATCCCTTTAGGGCCGCAAGCAATAAGTTGTTAATTGATTTTTTCATTCCTGACCTCTTACTGATTTTCCATTACTTCTTCAGCAACCCGTCTCTTCCTATCAATTCCCAACTTCTTATACATTTTCGTTATCAAGGGAGCAGTTTTTCATATCTTTCTGTGCCCATTAAATTTTCTCGCCAAAATTGGACATGAAAAATGGGATTATTCCAGGCAACAGCTATGCGAGCGCCAAAGTATAAAGTACTTACATCTAATACAATTACTTGAGCATCGAGTCGGCCTTGTTCCCGCGATGGCAGAGCCGATAATAAATCAGGGAATGCCGTGATCGAGAGCCATGAACATGGCGGACGCATGACCGCCCTTGTTGTTTTTATTGAGAATCGCTTAATTGAAACGGGCACTTGAGTTTACGTCCGCCTTCCGGTTTTGGCCTCTTCGATGGGTGGCGTTCCGTGTGCCGTCCTCAGCAATTAGGGACGTTCAAATTTGCGTAACTGTCTCGGGAGATTTAGAGGAAGTTAATTGGATGGTGGGCCTGCTAAAGCAGGATGCTTATGCGTATCTAACAAGCGGGAATTAGGAAATTATTCTGGAGAATTTATGTGTTGATGATATGCAAAATGTATACTAACTGTTATTAAAATTGTAGTATCTAGTAGGCGTACTGAAATTACTTTCATATAATTTTTTGTTGCAGGTCTTGAAGAGGTAACCTGAACATAGTAAGTACTTACATACATATATTTTTTACTAATAATTGTTAATTAAAATAAGACCAAGTTATTTAATGGAGATCCTACCTTTTGTTTGTTACATTACCTCTACTCTATTTGAGCCTTTCATCAAAATGTTCTAATAGATACCATTCGGTGCAGTTCAAATATCCTCCTTTGAACTTGCCCCCTCGGCCGGAGCTGGCCGTTTTCCTGCCCCCTTTCCCGAACGTTAACCCAAACACTAGGTGCAGGAGTGACCCATTTTCCCGCATTACGTAATGCGGAAGGCTCAGCCTCCACCGACGCGACGCGTCCGAAAATCCCGACGCCCGGTCGTTGGTTCCGCCGGAAAGGTTCATCGAACTCGCCATCGTCGACGGAGACGACCCTCGTCAGCGGTCTTTCGCCACCCGGGGCTACAATCGCGCCCTCTTTTCCGCCGAGGGAAAATCTCGCCCGGGGCATTTTCGATAATGACTTCGCTATTTTGACCATGTTTTCGGTATATTGCGCTAGCGGTATTAGGACAGCAAGGTGCAAGGATGCCAATTTCAAATGCATCACAGCTGCAATGTTGCAATGTTTGTGCATGGAGTTAATTATTGTTTTTTATTTGCATGATTTTATTATTCAAAAATGTTGGAAATTTTTTTATTTGAAATCGCATTGTAGCTGTTATTTTAATACTACTAGTTATTTTTATGAATGACGAGTTTGTGTAATCAAGAGATTTATCAATGAATTGAAAAAAAAATATCGATTTATTATTGACAATTAGTAAGCAATAGAGATAATTTTTTGGAAACATTCCAGCTTTTGGTTGATTATTGGATCAATCTACTATCTTTTTACCAAAAAAGTTTTTTTTGGGAATTACTTATCATAGAACAATTCATGAAGGAGTTATCTCATCCATGAGTAACTCTCATTTGGTATTCATCAGGAAACTCCACACAAAACGGTTTGCTTTCTTCTTTCGCAATCCCTTTATTTTTCGTTCGTTCGCTCGTTGGTTCGTTCATTCATTCATTCGCATTTTCTGACCTAAATTCGCGCCATTCAAAAAGCCCCCGGTAAAAATAACATATAAAAAGCCGGTTTTTTTCTTCTTCGCTGAATTCCAGCCAACGACCTTTTGATACGTCTCGTACCGTTTCTAAACATCGCTGAGCAATTAACCGGAGAGATGTCATCTCTTTACGGATGCGGAGGCATTTAAAAATAAAAAAATGTGCCTATATGTGTGGCTAATACTCCGGCAATTTGCCCTAATCAAGGCAAGTCTTTTAATGTAATAGATTTTGAAGCATTTTTAACTCTGCCACACGTCCTCGTTACACCTAAATATTGCCTTGTATTTTTACAATAATAACAGAAAAATTTGAATACAATTTACTAATTAGCGCCTGAAGAATTTCGTGTGACGAAACCGGAATTTCCCACACCATCAAACAATAAAATTAACAGGCACTTTTCCACTATTATTTGTCTCTTATACACTCAACTGCGGACTAATTATTATTAAATCTTCCGAGAAGTTGACTTTGAACTAATGTTTAAAAGGCTTGCGTGCCCGACAAAAACGGCACGCAAGCCATTAAATGTGAGATCGCCTTAAGGGCGAAGTTATTGTATCGCAACGAATTAATACTGCGTACGCCGCCAGTTGCAAAAAATAAATCAAACAATGGCCGGTGGAGTTCGAACAATAACGGGGCGAATGCCACACAATAGATACCTATGGGGACAGGATTTAATCAGACCGATGCTACAATTTAGTTAAGTGCCCCAAATTGGCTCCAACCATCCTAATTTTGGTCTACACAATACCACAGAAATTACCTACCTGTAGACGTGACCTGCGCAACTTTTAAACCATTGCGCATCGTCTACAGTTATTTCAATCGTACTGTATGTACATTTTACCGAATCATTGATGAGTGTGACACAGTTTGTTCTAATTAATAAATTTTCGTGCGAACAATAGGAAGGTATTTTAATTACAGAAAACTATACCAAACCTTGATGTTGCGTAATTTTTAAATTACCGCGAAATTAGACTGGCCATTGAAAAATACAATGAAAGTACCGAACCGTATTATTTCATGTGTAGAAGTATGTAATTCATGTCATATTGCTGTTGATAAATCAATTAGTTACGGTAAATATGCGTATATCACTTTTTATTTGTGGTATATTTGACCTGATTGTAGCTGGTATCTAATTAACGAGGTGTGAGAAGTTGGAACAGTAGTAATCAGTATTTGATATGTAGTAATCGAAAGGTATTAATATTTATAATATCAATTTATGTAAATATCCAGTAAGAAACATATGATTTATTATAGAATGATATAGGTAAAATAATGTTTGTTTATTTAGGCAATGTTCACCATTATAATACAGAGTGAAGAAAATACTCATTAAAATTTTTGAACAACATAAATAAATGCAATAGTGCAAAGGTAAAAATACTAACTAAAAGCAAACAAACATAAAGAATAAATAAAACTGTTATACCACTAAACTTTTAACGATTAATTTATTTGAATATGTACCAACCTACTTCTTAAATTGTTGCAAAAGAGGAACAGTATTTCAACAAGTCTCGAACAGTTTATTGAACAGATAAGGAGCCTAATAGGCCTTTAAAAAGAACAGTTTCTGCACAAATACGAACTAATGAAGTCGTATTGCGAATAAAAATTTAATCATTACGTATTTGTAGTGTCTGTGTAGATATGGGACGTATCATTCCGAGTGTGAAATGTAAGTAATAACAACAGGTTCGTAAACTTCTGCAACTCAAACGGGCGGGAAACCAACGAAAAGAGAAGAAGAAAAACAATAAACCGGACGATAATCATTTAGCTTTAAAGCGTTACTGATATCGTATCGGCGATATTCTCCACATTTTTTAGGTGCTATATCATAAAAATCTTGATATCCCCGGGTTATCGTTTTGTTAAAGCGCGTTTTAGAGACGGCAACGCCGGCTTTTATAGAGATGAGACGTGTTTACCTTCGTCTTTTTTCATTTTTACACGTAAGCGGCTAGAACTTTTACGATACGCCATAAAATCTTTCCTCTATTGATAAGGAACGTTAGTTGCGGCGCTGGATAATGATAAATTTATCTGGCCTCTCTCTGGGCCATATAAATTTTACGATCCTCAATTGATTTCGTATTTGCTAATTTTTTATTCATCCGCTCCAACTTTAAACTCTACAGGATTAGATGATGCCAATTCTCAAACCAAAGAAACCTATACAAGAGTTCCTTAAGATTGAACTTTCTAAGGTCCATTGGCGACTCCACTGCTTTTCCCAGCACCTCGGGCTCGCTGACTAGCATTAAATTTCGCGTTAAAACTCGTTAAAACTTTGAGATATTGTAAAGCGACCCGAGATACATACATATATTAGGTTCGCGTACTTACATTATTTCGTACGGCGAGAGAGCATTCACGCTTGACCTGTTGAATGCAATTCGAGAATATTGCGCAACGCGCTCGTACGTGTATACCTACGTGGGATCGCCGAACGACTTATTATATTAAAACGCTTATTTTATTGCGATAACGTAATTTGCGATACATGTTTGTGCATTAAAGGAAATCGGCTTTGTTATCGCGCTCTTTCGACCAAACACGGAACAATTTGTACCGGTACTATCTCGCTCTATTACAGCTATTGAGGTTTCGCTATTCTTGGGTTTTATGGTACCTTTATGTCTGCACTAAGCTGGTATCAATATTGCTTGCAAAGCACCATTTTTGGGCGATCAGAGTGCACCTGATTTGATGACAGTTGGTTTTTGCAGCGATATTTTATGATGCATCTTTACCTGTGTTTGTAAATAGTTGGAGTTGCATATGACGTGAAACAGCGACGCCAGTATTTACTGGTACCAGTACTTGATAATTAAGACTTTATATGTCATAAATCAAGGCTCGCCTTGAGGATTAGTTCTCTGTGCGTCGTTCGGTCGGTTGGCAACCTCGTAAGAATTTCATTGGTATTTATCGCTTTATTTACGACAGGTCGAGGGAAATAATTTGCTCGACGTACAGGGGCGGTACCGACGAATTATTACCCTTAATTATATAAAGGAGGACGTTGCTGCGGGACACGTCGACGAGAGATACGCTATATTCTCCTGGTGCAAGCTTCAAAACATTTGTCGAAACTTTTTCAGAAGACCCCCAGGAAACACAGATCTTATTTTTACCTATCTTAATTTGCGTGCATCCTTTCCAAACATCAATTCATCTTCATTATTCCTCCTCGGTGTTTGAAAATTTAATTAATACCTACAAGATATTCGACACATTCTTTCATCGCTGCTATGCAAATTACCAATTAAAAACCATATTAGCTTAATAAATAATTACATCGCAGCATTTTTAATTGCTGGCATAATTCCATGTGCAAACGAACAACGCGTATTTACCTATGCGAGGAATGCGTAAAATGAGCAACAGATGCTGCAGCGTTACATCTGACGAACGTATCGATTTCTGATTTCAATAGCGATTATATCGAACCAGATGGGCGCACGAACGGCGCATAAAAAAGAGGTTAAGTCAACGGCCAATAACACCAATAAACAATTAGCGGGCAAATGTGAGCGAGTAACAATAATTACAGTTGTACTGTGTAAGTTACAGTTCTTTTTACTCCGACTGTTCAGAAGAAAAGTGGGTAAATGGGTTTCCATGTAAATGGATACCTAAGTGTAAAATTGATTTTTTGACCACACCGTATCGGTTTTTGCTCGATTTCGAACCATTATGAGTCAATAGTTTCTTTTGTTCAAGAAGACATCAGTAGATTTATTGTTTTAAGTATGTTGCGGGCATAAATATTCTAAAGTTTCTATTCACTTCCTATCAGTTTGTACCGCTAACACTAACCTTTAATTCTCTATAAATTCCTCGATTTCCCCGGGTTTCCTCTACCGCCCGTTGCCGATGTAAATTTCCTTTCATATAGTCGACATTCCATTGCAATTTTTTTTGTTTCAGTTAATTGAAGAATCCGAACGCCCTCATGAATGTCACCTGAAGAATTACGACGAGTTCTTCTGCGAGCATTATAGTAAGTGTCAATAAATCATTCAAAACGCTCACGAAAGTTATTGAACATGAAAATAACACAAAAACCATGCGGGAAAATTTATTTTCCTGCGAGGCATTCGAATTGTTTTGAGGAGAGAATGAGAATTCGTTTTTTGTTATTTTTGTTTAAGAGAAATTTGAGATTCTAAGAATGTGTAAATATGTTGTAGGTAGTTTATTTAAACCTCTTGTGGGGTTTACGAGTTCTTTCTATGACCTGCTGGTTCCTGCCGTTAACCTTTTCGCGAATATTGCAATTGTATATTATATTATCATTAAGTTCTCACTGAGTTTCCTGTGCTTTAGTTATGCAAATAATGCTCTCGACAATGCTGAAAACATAGTTATTCTTCGCCGAGTAATCTGACGCCGAAACAAACAAAAGATTTTTAGGATGTTGAACTATCAACTCGGCCATTGTATTTTATCACTTTTATTGTATATGTCATTATTATGAAACGGCCCCGAAGAATTCGCCCGTTCTAGGAGCAATTTTCATGCGAGTCGTAAAAGACGCGACTTTACTGCCCATTGCGGCACCAGTGGCGTATCTCCCGCAGCAAAATCCTGCAAATGAATTATTGATTCATAAATAACAACGCGAAAAAGTATACATTTGCATGAAATACGAATGCGAATGCGTCCTATTCGAATCGTAAAAAATAAACATGAAAAATAACTCTCGACACCTGCTGAAATCTTGTTCTCGACATAATCCATTTTTCCAAGCGAAATCGAAAGTCAACCGCCTACGCGTGAATTATGTTTTATCGAACTTGATTTTATTTCAATGCGATATGAGAACCCAAAACAAAGAAAGAGAAAATGCTACTCTATACTTCGGGGGGAGTAGGGCAAATGTATACTTTTTAACCCCTTTTTATCAATTAGGCAATTCAAAGGTCTCAAATACATATAAAGTTTTTGGCAAATGAAGGGCTAGCTCAGAAGTCCTTGTAATTGTGCTTCAAGTCATAAAGCTCAACTCTAGAATGAACCAAATTTGATTTCCAAATGCATTCAGTAAATTGAATCAAATCAAATAAACAGCATCATCGAATATTGTACAAAAAAAAAAATAAGCATCGTCCTTAACTCATCATGATATCTATCACAAGAAGCGAATTAGCTTGTACAAAACGATTCGCGCACATCCATATTTTCTAGCTCGAGCGTTTCGAAAAATGGAAGTCGTTTCCGAGCACCTCTGGCGATTTTTTTTTGTTTATCGCTATGGCAAACAATGCAACATCGTGCATCGGTCTCTCACGAACAGACAGGCAATGACCGCCCGTCGGGGGCGAGAGGGGTCCCGGGGAGGCGGAGGGGTCATCGTAAATATTTCCAAGTGTCAAATCATATCTCGGAGGTAGCCATGATATAAGGTGTACGTACAATGCGGGGGGTTGTACGTACGTCCACTTTACAAACGTATTGCATATGTTTACAGATAAGGAATTCTTCTGTTTTTATCTGCAACACACGTATACGTACATTTCGTTTAATGATCGTTTGAGTGGCGTTGGGTTTTCTCGCGATTTTGCCTAAAATCGTGCACGTCAGGTATTCGAGGTTGGATAAACGACAAGAATGCAGTTAATGAGATTATGGAGCAATCGCACCACAAAGCAAATACAATTCGTTATCAAATATTTTAATCGCTTATTATTATTGTCTATCCAAGGCTTTCTCGGCCATTGTTTTGTGTTATTTGTAATACTTTTTGAACAGTGTTTAGATATCGCTCGATTGTTGAATCGGTCGAAAACAATCGTTAATTTTGAATAAGTGATATACCTAACGCATATGTAGGTAACAAACAACTTTTATCGTATTAAATAGATGTTATACAATTTAATTATCTATAAGAATTCATAAAGGTCGTATGATTTGTAAACAATATTGTTTGCTACTGTCACTTGTCGTATTGACAGTGAATGCCAAAATTTTCCAAGTAGAAAGTGATGTAAACACACTAGATTTTTTAAGAAAAAGTTTCAGGAACACTTTCAACGGTACTTCCTAATGTGACATGTGACTGATAAACGGCCTTTTACTGTCACGCGTAGCACCTATATATCTTACAATAAGAGTCAAACGAATTGGGACTATTATTACACGTCTTTGTAGCAAGGTATTTATTAACGTAATTAAATCAATTAAGTACGAAAACGTACGAGCCGAAATAGCACGACCCAACAATTAAACTAACAAAAACCCGCTTTAAACGCATTGGCGAAGAAAGTTAACTATACGACTTGTCTCTTGTCACGAAGCAGTCATTTTCTTACCTAAAAAATCCCCATTACGAAATTAGAAATTACGTTCTAACGTATATACGCTAATAAATCCGGCGCTCGAGATACCATTTATCTAACGCCTGCCTTGTATCCTTCACTGTTTTCTCGTCTCGTCTAAAGACGTAGGTATATAAAATACATCTAGGAAGCTGCGAATAATCGATTAAAAGGTCGTTTTATTTCGTTTCATTAATGGTATATTAGCAAATCGGAATTATTAACAAGTTGTTCAGCTCTTATTAAATTAACATCAAATAAATTAGTATCTATATAAAATAACAATTTCATCAGAAATAATCTAGATCTAACAAATTGAATCCCATTAGGTAATACGAGTAGAATACTTGCACTTTTGAATATTATGCGACCCAACTTCCTGCGACACCAATATCCAATTATAGCCAATTAACATGAACCAAAACGTTCTCTTTCAATTACTCAAATTTCCAATAGCCTCTAATCCTATTGCTCTAAAATCTGAGCAAAGCAGCTCCATCCAATTATGTTTCGAACAATCGGATCTCGACGCATGGCGCCTCGATGTACTTAAATGGCGAAAATTAAAACCGAGAGCCGGGAAATTAAGCGCAAATTGGTCCTCCTGTTGCTCGACCGACCTTCGCCGAACGGGGAAGAAGCGGGAGCTTCCCTACTCTACGCGTATTACCTACGCGTAATGAGGGGGAACGTTTTTTAATGCACGATTAAGGTTCGTATCCGTCTCGTACCAGTTTCAACGGGAAACGGATGGACTGGTTATTAACGCATTTGCCGCTATTTAAATTCATATCTGCGTATCAACTATTAAGTAGATAGCGCAACGTAAAAATGATTAGGTCAATAAGGTATGCCGTTTTCACCAAACTGTCTCTAGGTATTTCTTACCTAAGTAATTCCTAAGGTAGGAATCTGTATCTAATTTCACCAACATAAGAAATCACGTGCTAAGAAACACCTAGATAAAAATTTGATTTTGACAGTTTTCTGCATCATGTTCTTTAAGTATTAATTAGAGCATGGTGAAACGCAAATTGTACTCAATACTTCCTAAACCCGGTTTAGGAATTACCTAGCTTTGAGAATTGGTTGGCGAATTCGTGCATTATTGTCAATAATTCAGGATGAAGGATGCGAAAAATGTTTAATATCAAACTTAAGAAAGAAAAGTAAGCCGATATAGTATGCTGTATCGAGCCAACAAGACTCCCTCGGGGCGATGAAAAGTTCACTTTAAGCACTGCTTGGAGCTATCGACGTTACGTAAACGCATCGGTCATTCGATGTCGACACGCACTAAATGGACATGTCCGCTAAAATGAAATTCTTTCGTTGATATTTCTGCTTACGGTATGTGTGTAATGGGCTACAGGTGGCCGGATCGGTTATTCGTGAATAATGATTTTACAATAGTTAATTATTTATTTCATTGGGACTGCATGCTCTAATTTCCTAAGCGAATGAAGAAAAACTAAATTTATCAGGTAAATGACGTAAATGTATCTCGAGTTGCCTACATTCAGGTATACTCTCTTCTAATAAAAGTTTCATCAATTTGGCCATACTAATTAAATTGGTCCTGTGGTTGAATTTTCTCCATTTTTTGTAAGATTATATCGAGTTTCTAGGTCACGTTGAGATATAAAAGAATTGATTATTATGAAGAAATAGCGAAAAACAGCGTTCTCGAACAAATATTGCAGAAACAATCCAATTCGATTTATAGGTACAATTCGAATAAATTGACAGTGAAGGAATTCGTGTTTGGCCGAAGTAACTATTGACTTTGAGCAAACGAGACAAGCCGATAACAATACGTTTTACTCAGTTTTCTCGCCTAGGTCGTTCTAAATGATACACAGGTGTAACGTAGACGCGGGATCGTTCCCTAATCTAATCGCAACGGAGATAAATGTGGAGATAAGGATGGAAAAAAATAGGTACCTACAAAGTTGAAGTTTCAGCAGTAAGGCGGCGATTGTGCGACCGCGTCGGGCTCAGAAGTTTCTCTGTCGGTGTCGTGTGGGTACTATTACCGCAGATAAAAAAATTAAAACCGCCAATTCAGTGATACGTGATATTTCTTCGAAACCGTTCTCTTCAATTTCATTATTGACAGACAATTTCGACTACTTACTGAACTGAAGTCAAATTTGTCTTGATGTATCTGATAAATGTTAAAGAAGAGGAGATATACATTTTTTTTAATGTTACCACTGCAAATGGTGTTAAAAAATCCATTTTGATGTGGAAAAAATCAAGATTGTGTTTATAGATTAAAACGATAAGAATTGCATGTGTATTTGAGTCAGAATCTGAGATTATCTATGGTGTTTGTGTTGTGTTTTGTGCATCACATGCGATGGTTTACTAAAAATTAATAATCGGCGACATTGGCTTAAGTTGTTTGATTAGTGATTGGCTGGTGTAATAGAGTTTGTGCCTTAAGTACTTGGACTTGGAATTTGGTTATAACTGCACTCAATTTTAGCCTTTTTATTTGATAAAACAAACTATAATTTCTACAAAATGTTAAAATTTATTAAAAGAAGACGTGAAGAGAAAGACGATTGGTCATCAGCGGCATCTACCGCAACATCGAGTACCACGTAGGTATTACTTTGCAAATTTAAGTACTTTAACGTACAAGATTTATATTTTTGTCAAAGGGTTGAACCACATTATACTTTCTCGTATTATATTGGTATTCTATCACACCAGATTGGTTATCTAGAGATTCTCTCTATAAAATAAATTCTATTCTCTCCTTATAAAAAATTTCATCATTTTATGTTATTACTTCAGTTTCTTATTTTGCTACGAGGATTTGCTCTCGTATGACGCACGATAGTTGTTTGCAGAGGATTTATTGTAGCGTCTGCTATCGCAATTTTATTGTTGCGATAGCTGGCGATTAGGCAAATTAAAATAATCGGCAGAGTAGCTAAAAAATTACATTTACAATAACTTTACAAGTACGAGCACCTATAAAAACAGGATTAGATGATAAGACCATATTAAACATCTAATATTTAATGTTTATTAATTCAATTTCAACAGTCTTACATTTAAAGATAACGATCGCTTTATGTCATTTTAACAGCCAATTAAATAGTTTAATCGCCTTAAAAATGAATATCTAGTGCTATTGTCTATGCACGTTCCATTAATATTGATTATTGAATTAGGTACAGTGTTGTGCTAGTGAAAACAAAATGATTATGAGTTGCATATTGAAGGTTACAAACATTTTTTACAACAATGTTTAAGTTTTATGTATGTAGGTGTTTGTTTTGAATGTACCAAATTGGTACATTGTATGTCCTAGATCATGATCTTGGGGGCAAATTTGTACGTAAAAATATCATGGATAATTTGTTGCAGATGTGAGGAACTAGTGATTCTGATGGAGGAGGAGGACGAGAGAGGCCCCGAGGAGGGCCACCTCTTGGTCAGGATCTTCGTGCCCGAGCTCAACGTCCAAAAATGCCTCCAATTTCCCAGGGACCAACTCGTGTGGGACGTCAAGCAACAATGTTTGGCCGCCCTACCAAAGGTAAACCAATTGCACCTATCGTTCAGCCAATATTTATTTACTGGGAGTTATCGAGGGACATAACTAGATTAACTTAGTGGATTATATAGATAAAAATAGATGGTTATACACTCCTTTGTAGTGTAGTACTTACATCAATTTTATTATTAACTATATTCGATTTTTTTGTGCTATAGAGTGTCCCAGAAAATTCTATCATACCATCCTTCTGACCTTAGGTGTCGGATGTATAAAAAATAGTTCATATTAATATTTGTTGCAGTGAATTTCACTAAAAAATAAAAATATAAACAAGGAATTTATTACATTTTTATGGTGTAATCGAATTGCGTGTAATTTCCGGAATTCTGTTTATTGTAAAACAATTACGTTGTTTATTATTGTATTATTTAATTTCTTCGAAATATTCGCTTGTGTGGCTTGGAACCATTTTTTACAACGAACAGTTATAACAGTTAATTTGTTTAGTGGCGAATTGGTTTTTGCAGTTGTAATTTTACTGTCGTGTGCAGTGCTATAGTAATTAATCATTCGAAATTTGGAAACATTGAACAATATTGATTAGTGCCAATTTTTAACTAACAAAAAAAACTTATTAACGAAATTAGTTTGCAGCATTTTACTACTAATTTTACGAGGTAAATATTAATTAATCTCATAACCCTTCACGTATTCTAATTCCAAATTTCTAGTTATGACACGTCTCTTTTGATATATTCAATATTATAAGAGGAAAAACTACTATTGATTTGACTGAAGCTCTAAAAAATGTTAATCAGTAACGAGAAAATCGTATTAATTCTCCGCCACTCCTACGCAAGCTAGATTTTAGTAGCCGAATAAAAAAATTACAACCGTAATTAATTCTTAATGGCCGATTAGCGAGTCAGATTCGCCGAATTTTTGATTTATTAAAACGAGTTCTTCAGATATAGAGCCGTGTTTGTGTAGCCGATCATCCATTTTTTTATCCGAATTAATAAATAACCAATTTTTTAAATGGTCATTTTCGCAATTGTATATATTTAAAATGTACGTTAATTATTCAAATGAGGCATGTGCTTGCATGTCGATCGGTTTTGTTTGCAGGTAGATATTTACAACAAACGTGAATTGAATAAGTTTAAATCGTAATGTAGGAAGTTTGTTGTTTTGTGTAGAACGTGATACAAGTTACATTTAAAAGTGTTTTATTTGAATACGTTGAGATAGGTTTTTTACAACACTTGAAAATACTTACAAATTTAGCAATTATTTACAAAAAGTACAGTTTTTAAATTCATAAATTCAACAAATCCCTATAAGAAATAAAAAATATCTAATGTACCTGCGTTATTGATAATTACAAACATTTTAATTTTTACAAGAAATCTCCAATGAATATTTCCGCATAAAATTAAGATAACACGAGTTTAACAGTTATGCCGACAAATTAGTTTAACTATTATATCGAAACCTTCCATTCAGATTTATTATCGTACGGAATAAATACGTGCTCGTAGTACTTGCATGCATATGCAATGTATCTATTTGTTTAATAAATACCAGTTTACGACACACGCATTTGAATTTAAATAACGAAAAAAACATTACACCAAGTTAGAGTTGTAGCCATATGGCATGTATATTATCGTTTCTTGCGAATTCATAAATTAATATCTTGTACAAAGCGGAAGAGTTTCTTACAGTTTCTTGGCATTTTTAACCGAGTTAAAGTTGAGTAGAAATTGTATTTTCTAAACTTTTTTATTGACATTTTATGCGCCCAAACTTTCAGAAAATGATAATGGAACTTTCTGACGACGATAATAATTTAATACAAAAAGTTATGAGATATAAGAAGAAGCTAACTTACTTCCCTGGGATTTGCAAATACTTTAAAAAATAATCAGAATTTACATTATTAAAATAGGAATATTAGCTCTGTTGATGCTATCGCAGGGTTTCCTCCATGAAATTAATTTTGCTTCGTTATCCTGGTAAACATAATTACGATGTAGTAACAGTAAGCGGGTGAATTTGATAATAATTTTGTCTTTGTTTCATTTGTGGTGGTGCATTACACGCACGTACACGTAGGTGGCCACTTGGTACAGGGTAGGTACACGATTGCACGCTTAACATGCATGAACTAGTTTCCTATATAATAATTTAGAATCCGTTTTGCTCGCATGTTTATGTAACACAAATCAGTACTCTTAAGGTTAATTGAACGATTGGCGATTTCCATTAGGGCTGGGTTGCTTTATAGAATATTTTTGATGATATTCGGGATTTATTTCCAAGCCAATTTGAATTATTATCTATCAATTAATTAAATCATTCCAATTAAATTGAGTAATATTCGATCGAATTATGTTAATTAATTTAATAGACGGTATCAATTTCAATAGATGTATTAATCAATCAAATTAATATTAATTTATTTCGAACGGAATATTTTACAAAAAGCATCATTTCAATCAATAAAAATCCTATCAAATAATACATTCGATCGTCCTGATAGCCAGTTGCGGCGTTTTTAAATTAACGAAACATGTAGAGCACCCATTTTTCTGCCTCCGCAGATTCGATTATTCTGTAATTTTTTTCTTCCTCGACATTACAACGTCGGCGTCGACTCGACATCAACGAATTTCCATAATAACATCGGATCCCAAGGAATTATAATCATCGAATTGTATTAATTCGTTTTCGCCTAAAAAGGAGAGAATCTGGTTCAGGCGATAGTTCAACGACCATCGTACAGAGTAGGAGGGTTTTTACTCGCTTTTTTTCATTATATTTTAAACGAGCTTAATTTTTGCGCGATTTTATCTCATTCGAATGGATTGTTGTGGAATAGCTAGATCGGGAATCGAGAACTTATATAGCCTTGCAGAAGCGTTTGAGTGACTCATTGATTGACTATTTTTTTATCATTTACAAGAGAAAATATTAGTTTTAATTTATTAAAGTAGCACGTAGGTTCGAATGAGTTATTACTTCACTTAATTCATCGAACTTACATTGTTAAACTTAACCACCCGAGGGCTTAACAAGCGTATTATGTAACTATTCTAATAACATCGGAGATATAATTAAAAGCTCCCGCGAGGTCGCATCAAGGTCAATCAATCACTTGTTCATCCGACGGAATATTATCCCATCATTTAGACTCGATACCCTATTGAGAAAAAAATCTATTCATTCTAAAAAAACTAATTCAATACATAGGTATCGGAGGGAATTCGACAAATACGTATTATAATGGCCGATTATCTCGTTCGACAAGCTATTCATTTAAGTCCGCGATCGCGAAGAGCCGATGAACTTTAACATTATTCGAAAGTTGCAAGCTAATGTTCGTCGAAATAGGGCGGGGTTTTTAATGTAAAAAAAAACAATAGTCGAATTTTAATACGTCTACGCATTGTGTGTGTATTAATTTATCATTCTTGTAAAAGTCTCGAGCGCTCCAATTTTTTTCTACTGCGTCTTTTCTATTTGTTTCTGCTATAATACGCAGTAAAAATACTCTCTTCTTGGTATTCAAAAAGCTATAGAATTTTCTAATTATCCTTGCTGTGATAGCCAAAGAGCCGAGTTTCAAGACCCAGGAGCCAACAATATTCATGAACATACACTCATCAGGTGCAAAAAATTCGAACCATGGATTCATTGTTTTCCGAAGAATTTTTATTCACTGTATAATATGAAATTATTCTGATGAATATTCGAGCCCTTGTGCCTCAACAAAACAACTTGGTAGGTTTTGATGATTAACATCTTTTCATTCTGAGTTTCTCCTTAACTTCATGCATAAATTGAACAGTACGATTTTCCTTCTTATGCAAAACCTGATTTTAACCGAATAAAATAAACTCTCATTCTTACAACTCTTTATTCATTGTCATATTCAATTTTGGGCTTGCTCTTAATACCAATTCAAAAGTTGAAATTGGAACATTTCCTTTCTGAATGTAAGTGATTCTATTATTTGCACCAGATGCTCCAGAGGTATCAACTTGGTGCTTAATTTATGCACACTCTCGTTTTCAAGCCTCTATATAAAGCCTCAAGCTCTATTTAACAAATAGTATGGAGCTTTCTTGTGCACTGAATGAGTAAAGATGCATTTCTAGTACAAAACAGAAGTATTGATAATAAACAGGAGAACAACATCAGTGTTTGTTACCGCAAGTTGCGCATATAACACCTACGCGCACGTTTTAGCAATATCATTAATAAGAGAACAATAAACTTGTCATAACACGCTTAATTTGTTGTTTTTCGAAATGAAACCACTTTAATATGGTTTTCTATAAAAACCCGTGGGTTTCGAATGGAATAATAAATTCTTTTTATGAAACGATATATATCTGAAGGCTATTAAACGTCTTGGATATATGGCAACAGGTGTTGAAGAAAAGCCATAAATTTCTATTTAACCGACCTTCGAGGATTTCAATTTAAATTAAAGCAAGGTCGGACTTCCTAGGTTTAATGGGTTTCAGTGATTTCATTATTTGGATTTTTTAATATTAATTGGTTTTTTAATATGCACCGAGAAAGTAAAATAATAAAACGGACAGTTTCAACTTCCCACGGCTTCCTTTTACTACTATAGCTCGTTGGTGGACATTTCGATTGTTGCGAACTGAATTAAAAAATGATATTTCATTTTTTTACGAGTCGCTCCAAATACAACTAGGTTAGGTAATAAATAAGCTCGTTTGCTGGTTTGATCGTTCCAGGAATATCCCAGCAATTTCCTCCAATCAGCGAATCCGCCAGTCACGTCTGCAGGGTTACACATGCAACGCATGAAGCAGATATAAGTCCAGGTTGTTTTCTAACCGAAACTACCTTCATTTCCTCTTCCACGTAACTCACTCCGCTCAAACTTCCGCGAACTTCCGTCACTCTGAAACTCCAACTACTGACGCGAGAGGATCTCCGGGCATATGCCCAAGCGACTTCTTTCGCTTAACTTTTTTCATCAGCCCTGCGACTTCTCGAAAAGAAACTCCCAAGTTTACTTCCGCCCGCGGATTATATTTAATTATTATTAGAAAACTTTTCGAGCGGCATTAATTAAGTCAACTAATTTTAAGCTCCCGACGACGGACGACGCCCCGGGATAAATTAAATCCCTCGTCCGAAAAAGGCGCTGTCGCTAAGTGGAAAATTATCGGTTTAATTAGCTTTAAACGCTCGCCGTAATGAAATATTTTTCACCCATTAGTGATTGTTAATCGATTAGTTCTGATAGCACGGTGTAAACGTTGCATTTTTTGCGATGCAATGGACTTATTCTGTGTATGCTGCAATCATGTTCATATGCTTTTCATTCATTACATTTGCATCAACAGGAAACATAGTAAGATTGCTTTCATTGAATGTGTTTAGATTTTTTCAATGAACGAGAGTCCGTAGAGGATTCATTAACAGCACGCGATAATCATTTGGCACATTCACATCAAATTCACCACCTCTGTACGTTTCTCTTTACATTTATCACATCATTAATTCTGTTTTTTTAAAGCACATGTTTGTTCATTTTATATGTTAACTTTAATTGGGAAATTTGCTTTAAAAAAACAGAGGTTTTTAAATTAATTTATATTTTAATTGTAGCTTAACAGGTTGTTATTGGAAAATTATCTTTTATCACAAAATTGTGTATGAAAAAAATATAGTTATAATTTTTCATTAACTCCATGTCTACGTGGTTATTAATTTATTAGATACGCAAAATTATATCACATCAATCATATTTGAAATTTCAACGAACTTTCATTATTTACGAGTTATTTAATATACATATTACAAAAATATCCTAATCTCGAAATTTATCTAAAAATCATCTACTGTTTTTTAGATTACCTACTTTCAGGAATTATTTATCAATTTTCAATTGGATATTTCAAATTTCGATTGTATTATCAAGTTTGATTAATCATTATAATGTAACAGGAAAAAACTAATTTTGTATAATCTATTACCGTAATTTCAATATTTGGTAGGATTTATTTAATGTCAGTGTATTACAGATGACCTTGTTTTATTCGGAAATTAATTTGAAATTTTTGTTCCGCTTATTTCGCGATTTTATTATTAGATAACAATTTATTTAATCATCGATAATTTTTTTAGGAACTAAAAGAGAGTTTTAACTATGGTTTGTTCTGCCCCCCGGATAACGGGCGAGCTGGAAAATTCCTGGACGAGGAGCGCAGATTGGGAGACTACCCTTTCAACGGCCCCGTGGGATATTTAGAGGTAAACACAAGAAAAAATAACGAGCTCGCAAACTTTTAACAGACAATTAGTAATGTTAACAAACGCTTTCCAAAAAAGTTTCCATATTAACTAGAATAAAGAGAATTAATGAAGTTTACTTTTAGTTGAAATACAAACGGAGGGTGTACAAGATGATGTCTCTCGATGAAAAACAAATAAAAAGCCTTCACACCAGGGCGAATCTCAAGAGATTTTTGGATTACGTTCAGAATGGTCAAGTGGAAAAAATTACGAAAATTTGTTCGAAAGGCCTAGATCCCAACTTTCACTGCCAAGAAACGGGCGGTAAGTACATATACCAATTATAACTATGACAGTTTCATACCCAAGAGGCACTATTAGATAGTAATTGTAAAAATATACATAGTACATAATGCAAAAGCTTGCTTTAAAGCCAATTATATACAGTTAAATATAGTAAAATCGATAAAATGATTCTCCCAGGCATACATATTTTATTATATTGTATTATTTAGAATGTTCCAAAAATTAGAATATGCATCCAGTATTCCATTAATCGATGAATTCGCTATTTTCATTTAATTCGTATTTTCATGCAGAGGATATAACATTTGGGTGTATTTGATGAATATAGATTTTATTTGTGAAAATATACATATAATAGACTGGAAAATACACTACATGGCTTATCTAAATGAAAATATTATTGGAATTATTCCTCCCTAAATCCTACTATTTTCCAAGAAATATTATCTGGCGTCTATTCAAAATATTTTTGTAAAAGCTGCTTATCAACTCTAGATATTTTCGCCAGTCTCAAAACATCAAGTGGTTGTACGATGGTCTCGTAACAACAATTGAGAGATATATTTCATGGGTACTTAATACACTCAATACTAATAAAACTTTATGCAACAACATGTTTCAGAAACCCCTTTAACCATAGCGACCGGCATCAAGAAACCCGCCAAAACTCTGATGGCCCTAGTCAACGGCGGCGCCCTGCTCGATTTCCGGAAAAAGGACGGCTCCACGGCCCTGCACCGAGCCGTCGAACATCGAAGCCTCGAAGCCTTGAAGACGCTCCTCGAACTAGGAGCCTCGCCGAATTACAAAGACAACAAGGGCCTCACGCCCGTCTACTACACCATCTCCGCCAACGTCGATCCGTCTTTCACGGAGACCCTGCTGCACGACCACGCCACCACCGGCGCCCAGGACGCCCAAGGATGGCAGGAAGTCCACCAGGTTAGCAAACACTCTCTACACCAACTTCTCAAACTAACAGCGTTTGTGAACCAATACAGGCGTGCCGAGCGGGTCTTCTCACCCACCTGGAGCACCTGCTCTTCTACGGGGCCGACATGAACTCCAGGAACGCTTCCGGGAACACCCCGCTGCACGTGTGCGCCGTCAACGGCCAGGAGTCCTGCGCCAGGCAGTTGCTCTTCAGGGGCGCCGACAGGCAGGCGCTGAACTACGCCAATCAGACGCCCTGCCAGGTGGCTGTTATCGCTCACAACATGGATTTGGCCGAGATGATCCAGAATTATCGGCAAGAGGACGTCGGTAAGTCGATGAGTAGGGTTAGATAGATTTTGATTGGTTAGTATTTGCATTGTTGATTTTAGTTAGCTATGCATGCTTTGATTGTTTTTAATTAATTATGTTTCTATAGGAAAATATAACGCTAGTGCGAGTACTTGATAGTACTGCTTATTTTTATCTCGGTGTAAATTGAATATTCTTGATAGAATTTAAAATAGATATTTAAATGTGGAATAATAAAAAATATGTAGCTGATAACTTTTAATTCGAAAAACAAAATCTACAATAATATTATCGAAAAAGCGTTATGTTTTGTTGTTTCTAAAATTCCATGCACGTTTTCCAAATCCATTATTCCATTCATTGCATGTTAAAGTTAATTTTTTAATAAATCAATTGTCTCAAACTTCCCAATCGATATTAGACATATTTTAGAGTTGTTACTAGTTGTTATTGAATAGAAACCAACCTGTTTGGAGTAATTTAGAGCCGGTAAATGTGTGAGTAAACTCAAACAAACGGAAGTTTCGATCATGCGCGAGAAAATAATAAGACTGGATTTATTTTCCCATTAAATTCTACAAAGACTACAACATTCTTTTGAACTCTTCTTTTGAATATTCTCATTTTTAGATTCCAGACTCTTTTAATATAGTAAATGCAATTTATTGCAATCCTCCAATTCTATTTATAAAATTCATCTCCAGTGTTCACCTTTATCCATAACTACAACAATTATAACACCTTTAACATATTACAAGCAATAACCAGCTAGATCCAGTCTAATTATTTCCTGGCTGATCCACCCGCGCCCTTTGAGTTTTCGCCCCTTCATCATTGAGTATTACTTTCAGTCCCTTTTCGCGGTCCGCCTAGCTATAACCCGAAGCGCAGGTCGGCCATCGGATGGCTCAACAGGGTACCGTCCATGAGCACCCTTGCCCTACCTCCAAGTCCTTGTCCCAGTGACAGATCCTCAGCACCTTTCAGCTCGGCGAGCTCCAGCCTGTCCGAGGGGAGCGCGCTGCCCGGCCACGAGACCGACACCGCCAGCATCGTCACAGGTAATGTACTATTTATGGATTTTATGGTTGGATTTTTTATGTTAAATTTCACATCGTACATTGTTTATTGCTTGGTTGCTCAACATTTTTAAGTGGCGGAATTTAATTAAAAAAATCCAACTGAGTAATTCTTAAAGATGCAATAATGAGAAACTTTTCTTTTGATTTATAAGAAAATTTTGTATTGCATCTTTGGGAAATCAAGAACGGCATGTGCATAAGTGAATGTGTCTCCGTGTATGTTAATATTCTAAATTTAACACGAGCATCGCTCTAATTCAGGAATGGCTCATTTAGAACGACTTTTTTGTGTATCCCTCTCTTTAGATGTTTGATATTTTTTAACTCGAAATTTCATCATCGGCATCATCATTCGCTTCATTCTCCATTCCGTACACATCAGAAACAATTAGAGTCGTTGTTGTATACTTTGGCTTTTTTTCGAGACGCGACGGGGAGAAAAAATTAATAGGTAGAAAGTGAACAAATAGGCTTCCTCGAGAGATTATGATTATAGAGACGAGGCGACGAAGCTGTAAGAAATAACGAAATGAAACGGGATTATTAATAACACGTCATGCTTTGTTGAGGAGAGGAAGAACCTTACAATAAGTGTTTTTGAAAAGAAAGGTATCTAAAATCTTTACGGCGTTCCATTGGAAGCAGATCATCAATTAGGATAAGAAAACATATCCAATTTGACGCTACTTTTAATAGAATTATGCAAGAAATACGAATTGAATTGAAAACCATAATTTCATAACGTTATCCCACCGATAACATTGCTTGCATTATTTTTTTATTTAAGTCATTAACAGGGAATTAATGAATATTTGTTTTCTTTCTTTAACTAAACTTATTTAAGTTAGAATTTCTACAGTAATATTAAATGTACAGAATATGTTCCATAATCAGAGAATCCCCAGACAAAACCTGTTCCTAAAAGCGTTCAATTAAGACACTTTCGAGTACCTACCACACAATCATTAAATACTGAATATAAACCATCAGAACGATTTCGTATACGGACCACCACATTTGAACACATCCTTTCGCGACCTAGTTCCTTTACCAATGATATGCCATAACTCAGTGTTCGCACTGGGCGTTGCAGATAAGAGCCTCGGCGACACCAGCGACATCATCAGCGACAGCTCGGGCGTCGGCACGGCCAATTCCGACACCACCAACTGCACCATCTGGATGCCCGGCAGCACCGTCGTCTGCATCGAATCGCACTCCTCCAAAGAAGACGGCCACATCAGCATCAGGGAGGGCGACATACTCGAAGGTACCTCCAACCATTCGAAAAATCCTCGCCTTTTATACTCTGTTCATAAATGAGGCGGAGTAATCCAATACAGGGTGAACCATCCAAGTAATAATGAAGATCAATATCTGTGTTGGGCAGGTAGCTTCTGTGTAGGTTGGAATTTGGCCAATTGATTGATTTACTACTCCGCCTCATTTATGAATAGATTATAATTGCCGGAAGTTTGTTGCATACGAGAAAAAATTCGTTTTATCGTAATTACCGGCTGAATCAGCCAGCGATAAGTATACATTTTGCAAAGAAGAATTTTCGTTTATTAGTCTCTCGCTCGAATCGAGGATAGTTTAGTAAAAAGTTTCGTCGTTTGTTAGTCATAGCCGCCACGGATGACGGTTACTTAGAGGGCAAACCGAAGAGCGGCGGCGGCCGCACTGGGTACTTTCCAGCCTCCTGCGTCCAAGAAGTCCGGCTGCGGGCTCACAATATACAAGCTCCGATGATGGTGGCCAAAGATCCGCGACCTCCCAGCCAGGGGGGCAACCGGGTCCTCGGTCGAAGGGAGAGCACCTCCAAGCATTTCGCCACGGCTCCGAGAACCACCAAACGAACGTAAGTTCCACCAAATAGTACTACCAATTCTCGGCGACCAAGATTTTTCTCCCTGCTCTATTAACTAATCATGATAAAGATGAACATACCTGAGCAGTAACTGGTTTGGTTTGCTAGCCTTCTTTGGTACCTCTGTGGCCTCTTCAAGCCTTTGGTTCTTTTCAGGTACTCCAACCTGCCGGCGGAACCGCGAACTGTAGTCCTGCACAAGGGCAAAAAAGGGTTCGGCTTCATCCTGCGAGGAGCGAAGGCGACGTCGCCTCTGATGGACCTGACGCCGTCGGACAAGTGCCCGGCGTTGCAGTACCTCGACGACGTCGATCCAGGCGGCGTGGCCGACATGGCCGGCTTGAAGAAAGGCGACTTCCTCTTGGAGATCAACGACGAGGACGTGTCCTCAGCTTCGCACGAGCACGTGGTGGATCTGATTAGGAAATCCGGCGATCTGGTGAGTACTATGTCTTCTAAAAATAATTTTCTTTAACAAGTTGTTTGAAAAATCTAGGTGAAGATGACTGTCATGTCTCTGGGTCCTCCAGTATGCGGTGTGATACCCATGAGCAAATCGACCATATTACATGGAGGCACCAGCACTATTCCTTTGAGCAGGCAGTTCGCGACATTGCCGAGGAAAACTATGAGTTATGGTGGAGCAACAGGAAGGCCAATGCAAGCCCCGCTGCCGCCGAGGAGGGATCCGAAGACTACGCTCAGCGTCGGCAGAGCCAGAGCCAAGAGCATGGTCGCAGGTTTAGGTAAATCACCAAGTCCACCACACACTTTTATACTCAATCGCTCTATGTTACTCAGGAGGAGAAAAAGACGAGACTGACGACATGACGAAGTCGAGCTCCGCCGAGTCGATACACCAGACGACGCCCGGCGGCACTTGCGCCTCGACGCCGGTGCAGCCCAGGACGGCGTCCATAAGGCAGAGACCGTCATCGGCCAGTCTGAAGCACACCGTGCTGGAGGAGCTGTTCCAGAAGCAACGGGAAAGCGACGCCCAGAACTCGCTGATGAGCAGCTCCCGATTCCAGAGCTCGAATTCCTCCGGGTCGCCCAGCAAAGGCAGAGTGTACGCCAGCGTGGCCGAAATGAAGAGGAGTAAAAGCAAAGTGAGTTTAACAAATTTTTGGTCATCGTTCGATTGAGATAATCTTTGTGAAAATCCAGAGTCCAAGAACGAAATTCGCCGAGCTCTTCGCCGGCGGGAAAGAACTGAAACGGACGTTCCACAGCACCCCGGATTTGGTCCAGGAGATGGCGTACGGCTCGCAGACGTTACCGAGCAAATTCCACAGGAGCCAAGAGGATATATCACTGCTGTTGGGAGGTAGAAGCTTACCGCCGCCCACGCACCCGCCTCCTCCCATCCCGCCTCACATCCAGTTGGTGAAGGTCGAAGTGGCCAGAAATCAACGATCCGAATATGACGCTTTAAATAGAGATAGTAACGATGAAGGTAAATACTAGAATCTTTATCAATAAATAAATAATTATTATTTTTATCCTTTCTAGGTATTGTGTCCTCGTTTAATCCTACTGCTAATGCAAAACTGTACGCTTCACCAGAAGATATGCGCTCGGTAGGTTACAGATCGAAGAGCGCCTCTTCGCATAAAGGTCAATTGAAGAAATCGCAAAGCCTAAGAAGTAATAATAGCCTCAAATCCACTACTAATAGTATTCCAAATGAACAGCAAACTAATCCCTACGCGCAGCCCATACGTGCATCTAGATCCAACTCTACAGGTACGTTAAAGTTATAAGTTTCTTCGCAATCAGTACTAACTTTATCTTGTGTTTGTAGGGTCTAGAGAACGAAGAAAAAAGTCGACTTCGAACAAATCCACCAGCAAGCTTGCCCAGCCTGGAGGTCCTCCTATACCCGAGCCGGATTACAGTTGCACTGATTCCGAAGGGGAAACTGAGGAAGTCCAGAGGAAGACGTCCGAAACGCTGGCCAGCCGATTGAACAGTGTGCAATTGCAAGCGGCCGAAAACAGTGGAAACAGTAACGCAAGGTAAACGCAAAATAACGCGAATAATTTAATAAAAAAATCCGATTTAAATTCTCCGAATGTTCAGCCAATCGTAATGACGCTATTTGTTTATAAAATCAATCGCTATCGATGACGTCAGGCGCAGCGAAAACAAATTGCTCACGACAAGTAGGCCGCAAAATTCGCACGCGATTTCCATTCAGAACCGAACCATGCACCGAATATTCGAATGGTGTTTCTTCTGTTCCAGCGGCAGCTCGTCGGGCAGCGGCTCCCTGCCGCGCAGCTTCAGCGTCGAGGAGATCCAGAAGGGCCGGTCGCTGCTCAAGTCCTCCAAGTCCTACCCGGACGAGTTGCTCAAGAAGCGCAAGGAGGCGGACGCGGCGCTCGAGGACGGCGACAACAGCTCCTCCGGCGTCAGCTCCGACCAGGAGATCATGTGCGGCAGCGCCGAGACGCCGGAGCCGGCCACCAAGCCGCATCGACCACAAATAGGTGAGCTTCTTAGAGTTTCTGGCTGGATTGGATGAGTAAATAGTTCGCGTTGCAGGTGCTTTGAAACGGCACGCGGTGTCTCTGGCGCAGCTGCCGCCGCCCATCGAGAGCGACGCCGACGAGAGGGACGAGTTCTGCCTGCCGCCGCCGCCCGAGTTCGTCGAGAGCAACCCCAACTTCAGCGAGGTGGTGGTGGCGCCGCCGCCGCAGTTCAGCGACGGCCGCCAGGTGACCAGGGTGCGCATCGTGGGCGCCGTGCCCAAGGGCTCGCTGGCGCCTAAGCTGAAGCAGAACCGGCTGCACAGCCAGTAAACGCGATACATCGTTTTATACGTTAGCACTTTTTTACGATTTAATACTCAAATTTTGATATTCAAATTTGGATAGGATGCGAGAGGGGCGCGGGCGAGGGGTTGCAGATGCACTGTGATACGGTCATTGTTCGCAATACGCTGAATTTCTGTTATCTATGTGCAATGAATGTCTGAACCGGAGATGTAGAATGATCGATTGCGTTTCCAACCCCTCGGAATCCTCGACGTAGTTGCTGCCTAGGTAAACGCAATTAACCAATTATAAAGTAGATATTGTAACGAATTAGCAGTCGCACTTAGTGCAGCTGCCAGACTGCATTCACTTCGGAATTAGTTGATCTTGGCAAGTGTCGCTGGCCGAATTGGATGATCCTTTCGTTGATGGTAGTGGTAATTTTTGTCTATTATCGCTTCAAAGTCGTTTACTCAGTATTTTTGGGAACGAAGACTGGACTGAATTTCGGTTGTAAGGGAAGGTGGAATGTCCGTGTTAATTTTCGCGAGCATTTCGAGCTCCAGTATTAGCTGAATTAATTTACTCTCATTAACTTGAAAGCAACATACATCTACAGTTTCGTTAATTTTTTTTAAAGTAATAATAATTTTCTTTGGGAGATTATTTCTTTTCTTTCGTTGTAGAAAGTATTTTATATTTTTAGTGTATCATGCAAAACGCACGAATTCCCAAATCTTTTGCAATTATCTAAATACGTGAACAAAAGCAAGGGGGCTAATGGGGAGTATAAAGGGATAAGTTTCGTCAAATTTTATTTCGAATAGATAGTTGCAAATATTCATATTCGTATTATATAAACTTTGTATTCATAAAAATAATTCCGTCATATTTGAATTATATTCATCCTGCCAAATATAATTATTACGTATGATAAACGATATTTTTGGAGTATAATTGAGATATTTCCTATATAATTGTTGTTGGTTAAATGTGATTTCGTGAGTTAATGATTCTCGGTACGCGTGTGAGATAATTTTGCTACATTATTTCAAAATTCCACTTCCACAAAAAACTTATTCGAAATATTAAACGTTTAAAATCTGAGATCGAATTCAAACAATAATTCATGTATATTCATTCATTATGAGCAAAATTATCTTAACAAGGCAACCCGAACTCGAGTATTCTAAAAGACAACCCTGCATTTTCCTTACGTTCAATATTGTATTTTACGTACTACTTTTAAGGTTGTGTTACTTGTTTATTTGTAAGATATTACGCTCAAATATTGCCTATCCATCGATAAAAATAATAAATATTAGGTTAAACGAATGTAAATACATCGCTGGGGAAGCAGTTGCTGCGCGAAAACACGCAGGAGAATCCGGACGAGTGTAAAATTTGCGCGGCAACTGCGCGATATTTCCGCTGAACCTGGCCCGGCCAGGTCTGGTGGAAAAATCGCAAGAAGAGGTTGATAGAATTTTTTATGTATATATTTTTTGCCTATTTATTTCACATTTGTTAGCTTTTAAGTACTGCACATATTTTTATCGGTATACACTAGTTGTTGATACAGAATCTCAAAAAAACGTCTTTTTATTAATAAATACTGTTTTAAGTTCTTCATGGCTATATTTTTTTATATTATTTCCTGCTTGTCCTCTTCGAATTTTCAGGTAAGTTTCCTTGTGTTTCTCTAAAATTATTTAAACTTTTCTATCATTAGAAACTTAAATGCAGCGCTGAATAAGCTTATCTCTCGTAAGATCAAAGTTTCTGATTTTTTTAATAATAAAATAAATGAATAGCAGGTCTGTTTGCAAATAGTGAAATAGATACCAAGTGGGAGTTTATTTATCTCCGCCGGAGTCACAGTAGCGTACTAGCAAAAAAAAACTAATTGATAAGTAGCAGTTTTGCAACTAATTATTATGTATCAGTAAAAATTTTCATTCGAGTTTGCTTTGTATTTCGACCACATTCAGCCGACCTTAAACCAGCGCTTTTTACACGAAAAATTTCAACATCGAATTCAACACAATTAACCCGAATTTACGAGCAGCACCTCGCATGTTATCGGAGCCCATGCCCGCGTTACGCCTCAGTTTGTTTCTAATCTAATCTGTTTACATTTGCGATGAACAGTCATCGTTTTTCTAACGCAATGCGTATCACCTTCTCGCCGTCGATGGTGAACCGATAACAGTACTAGATCGATCTGATCAATCATGGAAAGTGCTGGCAAAGGTGCTGCCAGGTTCACCTGTTACTTTTGCAACGAGACCATCCAAAACGAAACCGAAATGGTAAGTACCTACTCGTTATTTATTTTCACGTTTTTTATGGCGAATTGGAATAAGCTAATTTACTGGGTTTTGTAACAAACGCTCTTATCAGCTAATACATATTTAGTTATGATTAGATTTTAACTTGGGTTAGTTTGGGTTATTTTTACTGGGTCTAACAGGCGCTTAGATTCTGCTCTATTTGAAATTTTTATTTGCTCGTTTTTATCGAAAGGAATTTGGCCAATTGATTGAATCCTCATTTATGAATAGACTATAGGTATATTTGGGTATTTAGAATAATTTTAACACTTTATACAATTTTGACGATTATTATCAAACTGTTTTAATTGTGTCTCCTCTTCGAGTTATAAATTAGGAATACAATTTCAGGGCCATACAGCCACCTGTAGCCGAGTGCTCGTCTCATGCCCAAACAACTGCGGCGTGTTCATTCCAAGAATCGACCTGAAGAGACACACCAAAAATTGCATAAATAAAGTAGTCAAATCATCCCAAGTACCAACCAAATCCAAGCAATACATCGACGCCAACACGAGTAAGAACATCAACATGAATTGCTATAGCATAAAAACCCAATTTCCAGGTACTAACGGCGCCACCAGAACCTACCTCAAAGACGAACTGACCAAGCTCTCTAGGAAAATCGCAGACATAGAAGCGCGAATGCAACTGTACCAGAAACAAACCCAGCAATCGGCGACGCAGTACGACTTCCAAACCCTAAAAGTCGACCAACTCCAGCTCAGATCCGACGCTGAGAAACTGAGATACCAGTTCCAGGGCATCCAGAACTGGAAGTCGAGCATCGACAATATGCTGGGGCAGCTGAACAGAAGCATTGCAATGGCCGAGCAATCCAAACAAGCCACTGCTGAAAGCGTGAATGCCCTGCACGGCAGGTTTTCGGTGATGGACCGGCTGCAAGACGAGCTCAGCCTGCAAAGAGACAGCTTCATGAGGGAGCAGGCCTACAACAGGCAGGTCGAGATGAACGTGTCGGAGACCATCGAGGATTTGAAGAAGCAACTCGTCCAAGAAACCGCTAAGAATCTTGCGATACTCTCAGATTTGAAAGACAGCGTTTCTTCTATAAAATTATCATTAGACGATGCCTCGGTCAAATTGGAAGACTATGGTATTAGGTTTACTAACGTCAACTTCGATTTGCACAGCGCCAGTAAAACTGCTACAGATTGTAGCGAGAAAATGCGCAGCATGGAAACGGGCCTTCTTGCTGCGAAGAAGGACATAGATCAAATGAAATTGGACGTAGAAATCCTGGAAGGATTGGCCAGCTCCGCTGATATGAGGTCTACTCCTGGCAGATTGATGTGGAAAATAACTGAAGTAGACAGTAACATGACTAAAGCCAAAGAAACGGGAGTTGTTCTTAAAAGTCCGGTGTTTTATACTCACGAATATGGATACAAAGTTAGGGTAAGCTGAAATAATAAATCAAAAAATTGCTAGATCTAATAGAGTGTTTTTAATTAATTTTGAATTACAGGTTTTGTTGTATTTGAATGGATTAAACAAGTGGAAAGACAGATACGCTCTTCTATCACTGCATGTGATAAAGGGAGAGTATGATTTACTGTTAAAATGGCCTTGTCACATAGAAGGTACTATAACTTTGAAGGACCTCAACGATTTAGACTCGGTAAGAAACTATATTACTGTAATCATAGACATTTTTACTAGCTAATTTTATTATTTATAGGCCAAGTTATTTAGCAAAACTATAACGGCGAAGCGAAAAACGGGGGATGAAGAATGCGAAGATCCTCAAGAATCATCTTCTTGCTATATTTTCATACCGCATAGTACATTGTTTAAAGGAAAGTTCGTTAAAAACGACACGATGTTCCTCGACGTTAAAATTCGACAAATTCAAAAATTGGAAACCAGTTTTTAATTAATTGATTTTCAACCACTTAGCTCTATTTTCGAATGCCCTAATATAATATACTACTATTTATTAAGCAATTATTTTTTTGATTTATTAACCATTTCTATTGCATTTCAAGAGAAGGATAAAGGACACATACAACAAATTATTATTAAATTGTTTATTCATACTTTACAATCATTTACAAACTGATTCAAAACCAGCATATTATTTCAGTCGTTTGCACGTTGCATCGGTACAAAAAAATAGGTTAACGAATTACTTTACTGCAATATTACAACTAAGGGACAACTAATTACAGACATTTTGTACAAAATTGAATAGCTCGGTGGCCAGGCATTAAGATTTTATATTTTTTTATGTACAGAACAGTCGCGGTTATTAAAATTTACACAATTTATAAACAACGTTGAAAATCTTAATGGCTGGATAAGGGTTGGAATTTTACAAAGAAATAGAAACTGTTAGTAAAATGTATGGCTAAGAATGGCAGGCTACCTACGTGAGCATTTTTCATACAGCATGAGAAATTCTATTTCCGCCAAAGGACTGGTAACAGACGAAGAAGGCACTGGTTTTCTTGCTATTATATTAGTAGATAGAATGTTGTGAAGTGTGGACGAAATAAGAATTTTTCGTACTGCATTTTTACAGAATTTTTCTGATACTATCGGTTTTATATACAAGAAAATATCAACTAAAAAATCGCGATGTAAAAGAAACTTTTGTAAATCGATAACATTTTCAAAAAATCGAATTTTCAAATACGTACGATTATTTTACATGAGGTATTTTCAATATAACGTCTACGCGGTATTCACAGAATACATTAAATTTCTTATCAAAATATTTTCCGAAGATTTATAAAAAAAAACATAAAAAACTTAAATTGAAAAATATCACATTTTTGATTCATTTTTAACGATGCGTTTTCCAATATCGGCATCGAAATTAATAACTAACAGGTCGTTTGATTGCCGAACGATTAAGTCAATAAAATTATGAACAAAAGTATTATTACAATAATTAAAAAATTGCTAATGATCCTTTCGATTACGATTAACTTATGAAAGAATTAGGAATCAATGAATTGTCACAATTAAGTTGACCTATTTGTAGTCTTCTGTACAAATAAATAAGTAAGGGATTTTTTACATAAAACGTAAATTGGTTTAAAAACAAATGTATGTATAAGACCTAAAGAGGTTTGGAAAGATCTCGAAAGATATTAAGCAGGGTCCACATTTAATAGCATGTTGTATAGCTATATCGCAGTGTTATTTACAGTGTGGACGCTGTTAAAACTTCATAAGCATCAAAAACAGCGTCCACACAAGCTATATAACATTGCGATATAGCAATGTTGGTATAGCATGTTATTAAATGTGGGCTCTCCTTTAGAAATCCATGATCAAAAAATACTAATAGACAATAATCTTTAAACGAATTCTTTCATAAGTTAACCAAAAAAATCGAAACAAACAAAATGAAGTAAACTTATAAAAAAACACCAGTCTCTTCATACCCTATATACACGCAACACAGCCTAATTGCATCGTTATTATAACAAATGGAATCGCTCAAATACTCAACTCAGCGTCCACCATCGACTTGTTCCTCGGCGCCGTTTGCCTCCCAATCACGTGGTGCACGGCCGGCAACCCCGGCGTCACCAGCGGCGACGCCGACGGCGACTTGGTCGCCAGCGGCGACAAGCTCGGCGAGAAACTCGGCGACATGGCCGTCGACGAGCTAAACGTGCCGCCCGCCGCGTCGTGGCTGATCGGCGACCGCGGCAGCATCATCATCTGGTTGTGCCCGCGCGCGCTCAGCACCGGCATCGCGATGGACCGCGGCGCCACGCCCGTGATCAGCGGCGGCGGCACCGTCTTGTGCGCCACCGAGTTCTTGCTCTTGACGCTCGACGCGCCGCTGGCGCCGCTGTGCACCGACGCCGTGTCGTCCTTCAGCCGGGCGATCTCGGAGAACACGTGCGCCAGCGGCTGGTACTGCGGGCCCCAGTCGAGCAGATAGTCCCAGTTGTAGCTGCCCGCCAGCTCTTCCTCACTGTGCACTATCGAGCTCAACGAGCCGTTCATTGAGGGCTGGTGGGTGACCGTTTGCACGTCGCCGTAGTTGTTTATCATGTGCGTGGCGGTGAGATTGGAGTTCGTTGGTACTTCGTTCGTAGAGCTAGCTCTATCGCTACCTGCTACATCATTTAATTTAGCATATATCAACGTAGCGATATCATTTTCGTTTCCTTCCTCACTGAATATATCCAAAGGCACCGGCTTGCTGCCGCGATCGTTACACATCCTGGAGATATTATTGTTTATACCCAACCGAGCCAGGTACTCCTGAGTGTTCCGCACCGAAGTGTTGGACAAATTGTCATCGTCGCCGCCTCGAATGCCGCCCGCTTCCCTCTGCAGCGGCCCCTCGTTTATCATGCGGATCTCCTCGTCCTCGCCGTCGTCCTCGGCGGAGCCCCGGCCGCTGGAGCCGGACTGCTCGGAGCCGGACAGCTCCGAGGTGGTGGCGGCGCCGGAGTTGGAGCTGGCCGGGTGCGGCGTGCCGTACGGCGGGATTTCGTCGTACTTGGGCGGCGCGAACTGGCTGCTGGCGCCCTGCAAGGCGCCGGCGCGGATGGGCATGGCGTCGAAGGCCGTGGGATCCACGTAGTTGTTCGAGGTGGACACGGCGTCGGCGTTGCCGAGGTTCGGCTTGTTGGTCTTCTTGTTGCGTTTGTTCCTCATGTGCAAGAATACGAACACCGCGCCGAAGGTGATTATCAGCAGTAGAAGCGCTATGAGGAGTCCTAAAGCCCAGTCTGCTATACCGCCGCTTGTAGCAGGAATGGTATTGCCTCTGTTGATGGCTAAATTAGTACCAGGATCGGCTAGAGGATCTAAGATAATCTCCACTACAGTCATGTTGGTTAAAGATCCTTGTCGACCTGAGCTAGCCGTTATAACCAAGCTTATTTCTTTTCCGGAGTTCGGTATTTCGATATAATCGAATTTCTTTTTAATCAGTATATCGCCGGTGGTGCGGTTAACTTTGAAGTAAGAATGCTGCGTCATCAACTGGTACACAACTCTACCATCGGGCCCCTTGTCTCTGTCAGTGGCGGTTACGTGACCAACGATATAACCAACTGGTAGAGCGGAGGAGGTAGCCAACGTCAGTTTGTACGTCCTTTCGGTGAACTGCGGATGGAACTCGTCCTTGCCCTCGATGTCCACGCGAACTTTCACCGAGGTAGTCTTCCCTCCGGCGTCTTCCGCTTGGACCGCGAAGTTGTAGCGGCTCCGCTGCTCGTAGTCGAAGGCTGTGGACGTGGTGACCGAGCCGGTGGCGGGGTTGACGTTGAACAGTTTCCAGGAATTGTCCAGTTGGGCGTACGATGGTAGAATGGAGTACGTCAGCTGCCCGAAGTGGCCTCGATCGGCGTCGGAAGCTCGCGCTGTGAACACCACCGTCCCAACCGGTTCGTTTTCGCCCACGAACTCGAAATATTCGGAGACTGGGAACATCGGCTCGTTGTCGTTCTCGTCTTGCAGGCTAACCACAACGGTTTTTAGCGTGCATAAAGTTGGTGTGCCTCTATCGCAAGCTTTCACTACCAGATTGTAGTCGACTGTTCCTTGATCGAAGTCGAGAGATTTATTAACAGTTAATAGACCGGTGTTGGGGTTCAATGCGAAGCAACCTTTATCGTTCCCTGATGTTATGTGGTAGACGATTTCCGAGTTGGGGGATTGAGGTAGATCGGCATCAACGGCCAGTAGGGTTTCCACTGAAGCCCCGATTGGCAGGTTTTCGCTGATGGTTTTGGTGTAGTCCGCCGTTTGGAACACCGGAGGGTTGTCGTTGGAGTCCTCCACGTCTATTTTCACACTCATCACAGACGTAGAAGTGCTGTCGACGGTTATTTTCAGATTGTACGTATCCCGGGCTTCTCTGTCCAGGGATTTGATCAGCACCAGGGCTCCTGATGGATTGATGACTTCGAAGTTGCCGTCATCGTTGCCGTCTACTATTCGGTAATACGTCGATGATATAGATGATGGTTTGGATAGGTGCATTATGGTCGAGCCTCTAGTGATGTTTTCTTGAACGCTAATTCTAGAAAAGACGAAGCAATAAGAATTGGAACCGTGTAGTGCTGGAGGTAAAACTTACTTGTACTCCATTTTGCTGAGAGACTTCGAGCCGGTGGAAGTATCCCCGTTGGTTCGGATTCTAACCGGCACGATGGCGTGCTGTGGGGGATTTCCCATGTCAGTTGCTTTGATGGTTAATAAAATTTCGTCTGTATAACGCGAGGTTGCCGATAAATTGGCTTTGAGAATTCCTTCTTCTGCGTCTATTGAAAACCCCGCGAGTGCAGGTACCAAGGAATATCGCAATTTCGCGTTTTCCTCCGAATCCACGTCGCTTGCGTTCAAATAGGCGATGTCTATTAACGTTGGGGAATTTCCCTCTGCAAATAAAGATTGAATTTTTGATAGGATTGGACGATAATTAGCTAGAAAAATAATAGGAATATAGAATGTAATAATACACACCTGGTAAAGTAGCAAAATAGGAAGACTGGGAAAATAACGGAGCGTTATCATTAACATCAATAACCTTTATGGTCAAAGAGGTTTGAGCCAAATGGACCGCATCGGAAGCCACGATGCCGATTTTGCACTCTTGCCACGTCTCGTAATCCAAACTCTTCTTCAAAATGACCTTCCCACTGTACCTATCAATACTAAAGTATTGCAAATCTTTCTTGTAGTTGTCTTTGGCGAAGCCATACGTTAGAGGTGGATAAGTATCCACATCGTTAGCCGTAGCTATCGTGAGCACAGTACCTACGGGAGTATCTTCCTTGACTGTAATAATGCTATGAGGAGGAAAAGTGGGTTGATTATCGTTGATATCGACCACGTTAATTTGGATCCTCGCCGTGCCGGTCATTTGAGGCACACCTTCATCGGTGGCTATCACAGTTAACCTGTAGGTATCCCTAATTTCTCTATCCAGCACGATATTGGTTTTCAAGATGCCGCTGAACGCCGGCTCGATTTTAAACGCATTGTCGTGATTACCGTCGACTATGTGGTAAAGTATCCTCGAATTGGTGCCTTCATCAGCATCGGAAGCGACCACCTGCAGCACGAATTCCCCCTTCTTGTTGCCCTCCCACACGCTCGCGGTGTACTGGTGCTGCGTAAACTTGGGAGAATTATCGTTTTCGTCCGTTAGCTGTATAACCACGTCGCAGTAGCCGTGCAGGTTGGGCGCGCCCTCCGTCTTGGCCTCGACCACCAGCGTCAGGTTCTTGTGCAGCTCGAAGTCGAGGTCCTTGGGGTCCCTCACCTGGATGATGCCGGTGTCCGAGTTGATCACGAAGATGTTGTCCTCGTTGCCGCTGCCGATGAAGTAGGCGATCTTCTGGCGGCGGCCGTCGCTGCGCACCGCCGCCACTTGCACGATGTCCCGGAATTGCTCCACGTTCTCCGCCACGGTGACGGTGTACGTGTCGTTCTGGAACCGCAGGCTGGGCGAGCCCTCTTGCACGTCGCCCACCAGGATCTCCACCAGGCCGGAGGAGCTCCTCGGCGGGTTGCCTTTGTCGGTGGCCAGGATGTTCAAGTAGATGACCTTGCCTTTGTTGCTGGCCAGCGATTGGGTCGTGGTGATGATTCCCGTGTTAGGGTTGATTCTGAATTTGCCGTACGAATCGTCCCTGGAGATGCTGTACACGATTTCGGCGTTGGTTCCTTCGTCTTCGTCGTTTGCTGTGACTTTAATGATTTGTTGTCCGGGCTGGATGTAAGGGGTCACTTTTTCTTTGAAAGGGTAACGGGTGAAAATCGGTTTGTTGTCGTTGAAGTCGAGTATTTTAACCGTTACTGGAACACTTTGGCTTCTGGCGTTGTATTTGCCACCGTCTGTGGCTACGATTAGAAATGTATAAACGTTTTCTTTCTCCCTATCAAAAGAGCTGCAAGAAGAAAGATATAATAGCAACAAATCTTGTAATAGGAGACATGAAATGTACTCACCCAGTGGTTGTAATTACTCCGGTTTTGTTATCAACGCGAAATAACCAGTGGCTTTCGTTGGAAAGGGAATATATAATTCTAGCATTCATTCCTAAATCAGCATCAGAAGCATGCACTTTCAACACTGATGTATCCACAGGCACGTTTTCCAGAATGGCAGTCGAATATTCGGAAAAATCGAATTTAGGATCGTTATCGTTTTGATCTTCCACTGTCACAGTCAAATTGCAAACACTCTGCATGGACGGAGTCCCCCGATCTTTCGCCACAATCGTCAAAAAGTACTTGGATTGGCTTTCCCTATCCAACGGACGAGCGCTCAGATCGCCAGTTTTCGTATCGATGCTAAATTTATTGCCTATATTCCCCCCTGTGATGCTATAATACACCTCCCCATTGGAACCTTCATCTCGATCTTCGGCCACCATCGTGTGGACGACGGACGTCTCGGAATTCTCCGGCACGGACAACCTGTAGCAGGAACCAGTTCGAAACTTCGGAATGTTATCGTTGACGTCCGTTACTTTAATAACCAAAGTGGCGGTATCGAATAAAGTTGTTTTGTAGGAAGAATCGCTGACGTATACGGTTAGTACGTAGGTATCGGTGATTTCGCGATCCAGGTATTTTCTGGTGACCACTTCCCCGGACGGGGAATTTATGCGAAAAGTCTCGTCTGATGGTAAAATGAAGGTCAGGTTATTTGCTGTAAACATAAAAAAATATTAGAAATATTACAGCAAGATTACAGTAAGAGCTATCATTTAGTAGAAAATTGGAAGTACTAACCTTCAGGCGCCAATCCAGATCGAGCCGACAACTTGGTGATAACTGTATCAACAGAAACATCTTCTGGCACTTCAGCTGTATACTGAATCTCCAAAAACTTGGGCACCGTATCCACGAAACTCTGTACCACGAGTCTCAATTCCATCGTGGAGGTCTTCGAAGGGCTTCCGTGGTCGCTAGCCGTGACGTTCAACACGAACGACTTCCTGCTGTCGCTCAGCGGCTTCGTCAGCGTCAAGCTTCCCGTATCGTATCCCAACGAGAACAACCCTTCATCGTTTCCTCCCGATATCACGTAAGTCACTCTACCGTTGTCGCCTTTATCCTGGTCTACTGCTATCAGATGGGCAATGGTCAATCCCAGCACAGTGGAATCGCTCACGTAGACCGGGGAAGCCGGAGCGACGAACTTCGGAGCATTATCGTTGTAATCGGTGACTTGCACTCGTAATGTCACAGAAGTGCTCAACCTCTCCGAGACGTTCTGGCATTGATCCGTAGCTGCTACAATTAACACATATTCCTGGGTAGCTTCGAAGTCTAATTTAGATACTAGATTCAAAGCGCCGGTGAGCGAATCCACGGAGAAGGTGTCGCTGGCCGGGTACTGCTTCAACAAGGAGTACCTCAAGTCGCTGTTGCTGCCCGAGTCAGCGTCTGTCGCGGTGAAATTGTATATCGAGGCGCCGATGTCAGCGTTTTCGCTCACTCGAATCGCGATGGGATCCCGAGGCCATTTGGGCGCGTTGTCGTTAACATCGGTCACTTCGATTTTCACTGTTATAGCGCTGCTCTGCGGGTTGTTCATAGCGCTGGTGTCCAGAGCTCTGATCTCCAGTTTGTAATCCACTTGCGTTTCCCTGTCTAATCTTCTGGAAACCACTAATGAGCCAGTGCTCCTGTCCACGTCGAAGGCATCGCTCAAATTATCTGCTGATAGCGATGTTAGAGTGTAGCTTATGTAACCTCCAGCTCCGTTTATGGAATTCTCGTGTACTGGTTCCGGCAGAGCTATAGATCCCACCACGTGTCCTATAGCAGCGTCTTCTCTTACTTTAAACACCAGGCTAGAACTGGTGAACGTTGGCCTGTTGTCGTTGAGATCCAGCACTTCTATTCGAAGTACTCTAACGCTCTGTTTGGGCGGCTGGCCTCCGTCCCTAGCGGCCACAGCCAAGCGGTAAATGGTTTTTTCCTCGTGGTCTAATATGGATTTGGTTTTTATCGAGCCGGTGATGGGGTCGATGCTGAACACGCTGTAGCCGTCGTAGTCCCTGTCTTTGAGGATGGAGTAGGTGATGGTGGCGTTGGAGCCGCTGTCGGCGTCGACGGCTCGAACTCGGACGACCTCCGTGCCGGGGGGTTGCTCCTCTCTGACGCTGATCACGTCTTCCTGGGGATCCACGATCTCCGGAGCGTTGTCGTTGACGTCCAGTATTCGGATGGTGACCGCTGCTCTGGCGCTCCTGGGGGGCGCTCCTTGGTCCCGGGCTTCCACTACCAGCTCGTGCGTCTGTTTGCGCTCCCTGTCCAGGGATTCCCTGCTGGTTATTTCGCCTGTAAAAGACAAGTGGAGGATGAAGTGTGGGTTTTTTTTTGATTGAGCAAAAGTGGTATCAACCCATATATGATGAACGTCAATGTCGGTGTATGTGTGTGGAATTTGTAAAAACGCAGCGAGTTTAAAAACCGCATGAAAAATAAAACAATATTATGTTGCCTTTTAATTAACGATTTATCGACTTTTTGCCAACAACGAATGCACATTTAAATTTGCTTTAGTTTTTTTATTTAACAACCGTTTCACATAAATATCGCTTGCAGAGCATGTAACTGGAGACAGACCGCAAATATTCTTCGGTTTTTGCAACACTTGATTAATCTCGACACCTTTACAAGGACTGAATTCATTAGCGAGCCTACAGCACGATTTCAATTCGACATTTTTCGCTAATAATAGGAGTATTAGCATCACTAAATAACTTTGTTTATATTTTCTAACCAGAGTTATCTCGTTTATGATGAGGACCTAACCCGGAGTATCTTCTGGGTCGTGGAAACTGAAGGTAAAAAGTACAAAAATAAACGTTGGTAAGGCACTATAGCACGTGTAGTCGAAATAAATCCGATTTAAATTACCGAAATCGGAGCGGTTTCGGTAACTCGATCGAAAGCAAAATTTATTGCGCCGCGAAATCCGGTAGAAAAGAAAATCAGAAACCCGCATTTTCCTCTTCGTAAATCATATTTAGTGCGTCGACCGCGGGCTCGGATTATCTTCGTGAAATGCGCGCGGTAATCGCATTATAAAGTCCATGAATCAATCCCGCATGTGCCACTTCCATGTTCGAGCGGTATTTATGACTCAATTCCGACAATAATGAGGATTTTCAACGGTTTTTAGAGAGGCGAAACTGCTCTCAGCAATAAGTCCGATTCCGAATATGTAGTTCCTCATAGCGGCAATATAATAGGTAAAAAAATTAGAAATATCTACGTACAAGGAAATCTGAAATTGACATGTAGAGCTCCACTTCATAGTTCTAAAAATTGCGTATATTTAAATCAGTTCCATTTTTCTACCAGTATCGTCCAATAAATTGCGAACGATTTTCGTTTTTTACGCGAATATACGCATGTTTATTCATCGGCGATTGGCAATCCAATCAATATGAATAACTCGTAGTCTTGAGAAGTTGTCGAGCAAATATTTTATCTGCGGGCTCGGAGGTTCTATTAAATAAATGAATGTATTTACAAGGTAACAATTAGCGGACACACCAGAGGAAGGCGACTCGTACGTGCATGATCTAGTTGCACACGAACGAACCGGCCTAGTACCTAATAGTAGTGCGGTCGTGAGGCCGCATTTCCACCATCTAAACCGGTCCATATACTGAGAACACTTTTTACCTATATAAGCGATGAATGGACGCTTCAATTAAATCCTGAATAGGGTTGAAACCCTACCTGCAATAAGCAGGAACTTGTAGGAATCATGCCAAGAAGTAATAGTAGTTTTTTTCGAGTGAATTTGCTGCAGGTTTATTAGCGCATATATCGAGTAAAAAACTGCAAGAGCCGGCACCTAGTGGCTACTGGACGCTGCGTGACGCCGGCTCAGAATAATTGGTCATTTTACTGGCCTATATAAGAATTACGGCACTTAATCGCGGAGTGCGTTCGCGGAATCCGAGGGGCTGGTATTATAGTTACGGCGACGACGCCGATGAAGAGGAGGCGCGGCGGAGAGGCGAAGAGGCGAAACACGCTGACGACGAAGAAGCGGTCCGGCAACATTCTCGTTTACGTATAGGCGAAGTACGAGATCGAAACTCTCTGTAGTTTTTAATTTTTTCGGTTTTTCTTCCACGCGAAAAAACGCCATAAGGCGGGTATGAATGTTTATCCGAAATCGATGCCGGGATGGTATAGAAAATCTCCTTTTTTCGATTAGACTAGCAACGGAAACGCGGACTGTTTGATCGGTAAACGTCTCAATGGAAATACCGAAATGAAAATAAAAAAAAAAGTCGAGTGTGTTTGCATTTCATTTAGCCGACATGCCTTGAAATCGAGATATTCTCCAAACGTTTGCTCGAACGAACGGAGTACACGGATTTACTATTAGCCAAAAAGGCAAAAAATAGAGGAATCGAGAAAAAAACGGCTCTCAGGTAAAATATCTAGCCGGGTATGCGGGTTAAATATTTGATCGGGACGCTCTCGACAGTCCACATGCTTTTAATTGAGCACTTAAGCTTGAAAGAGAGCGCCCATTAAATCAAATAATCCTACGTGTACACACATCGTACCTGCACAGTAAATTACTTGTAAAAAAATATATTATAATCGACTTGAAACTACACAACATGAAGGAAGGAAGCTGCAGTTTCTAAGCGACTGCAGAACAGTGTGAATCGCATATTTTATTCGCGGCATCCGAAAGCATTCCTCCGGGCGTTTCTCGTATACGCGACATTCGCGACAGTACCAAATTCTCAGCTCTTTCCGTCCGAGATTTCGGACGTGCCCGGCCGCCGGACGCCCTTCGAGCCCCGTCGAGATTCGCATGATTCGTGACAGGCATGCCATCGTTCTCCAACATTTCAATTCCACACCCAAGCCCAGGATTGCAGGAATCCAAACTCTATCAGAAACAACTAAACGAAACGAAAAACGCTGTTATAAATTGCATCTATTGGGGTACTGATTAAGGGCGTAATCACTTAAAAACTCGACGAAATCACCCACAGAACGAGCGCGCGTTTTTGCCCGGCCATCACCTGCGCTTCGGCTGCCTTTCCCGTACGGACCGAAGGCAATTAATCCGGCGATATTGAAGTGTTGCCGAGCAATCGACCGTGAAACACTCGTAAATAAGTTCACCCAGAACTTATTTGCAATAATATCCATGCAAAGCTATCATAAATTAGAATCGTGCTTTAAGTCCTCTGCTCAACTAGCCTAGAAACTCAATTTCGCAAAACGTTCGTACACTTAGCGAGATCCGGCGCGTCTAATGCGACCAATAGCGCATCTCTGACCGAGATAATGGAATCCTTGCGAACTGGGCTCAGAGGAGTGTAAATGCTAAATCGTTAATCACCAATACACCAATGATAAAAACAGCAAATTAATACAGATTGCCTTCAGAATTCGGTGACAATAATGGATCTTCACTTACCAGTAATGGGATTGATGGCGAAGCTGCTATTCCCGGGTATCAAGCTGTATCTTAAAGCAGCGTTCTGGCCCAGATCGGCGTCAGTGGCCCGCACTCCGCCGACGAGCGTGCCTCTGCGGAGGTTCTCCTCGATGGGAAACTCGTAGGAGTCGCCGGAGAAGACGGGATCGTTGTCGTTGGCGTCGAGCACCTGCAGCAGCACCTTGGTGGTGGCCGTCTCCGAGGGGATGCCGTTGTCGGTGGCGGCGACCGTGAGCAGGTAGTCGTCGCGCAGCTCGCGGTCCAGCGGCGCCCGCAGGTACAGCCAGCCGCTGTTGGGGAAGATGCCGAAGGTGTCGTGGAGGTCCGGGTCGTCGGTGGTGTTGGAGGAGAGGAGGCGGTAGGTGATGCGGGCGTTGTTGCCGCTGTCGGCGTCTATGGCTGTCAGTTGGAGGATCTGGAAAGGGGAATAATTTTAGTATAAATAACTGTCAATTTATTATTGCCATCTGGAAGAAGTCTTGTAGTAGTATCGAGTGATGTAAGAAAAACCATTGTGGGTGATTAAATGGAGATGGAGGGACAATTATTTTTTAACGATCCGTAACAAAAACGCGAGTACATCGAACTCTTGTACGCGGAGATTTTTTTTGTTTCAGATAAATCTAAAAAGTAAATGATTTTATACGAGCAATAAATAACATGCATCAAAGTTCGTTCGAGTGATGTAATGAAAGACAATTATAGTCATAAATATTTTACGATTTTTACTGAAATTGATGAAAATTAGGTATTTTTCATCTAAATTACGTGTAATTTCAAAAATAACGATGCGCGGTCATCAACTAATCAACTAACTTCCGTCATAAAATTTACCATGAATTTCTGATTGTTTAATAACATTCAATAATTTAAATAAAATGCACTAAAAGCAAACTTTGTTATCACGATAATCACCATAACAAAATAAAAAAAAACAAAACAATTTGATACAAAAGACCGAATAACTAACATTCCATTTAATGCCATCGTTTCTAATGAATAATTGATTTATTGGCGGCAAAAAAACCGTACCGAATCGAATACATCGTACTTTATCTAAGTTTTGTTACGCTTAAATATTTTGGTCGCTGGACCGTAAACGAAGCGTCTTTTTTTGCAATTCATTTCGAAAGAGGAATCCGTTTTCCCATAAATAAAAGGAAACGCGCTTCGTAGAAAAGGGATCGCTCGAAACGAAAACGATGATCTGAAAAAAAAAACTAAAGAGGAAAAAACGACCGAAACGCTGTGAGAATCACGCGGAAAATAGAAGGTCACTAATAAGAATGCATTACTAATAGGAACAAAATTTTTGCGGTTTGTTTCTAAAAAGTACTATGCCTCATAAATTAAATTAGAGGTAAATACACACTCTGCATTATTTGGTAAAAAGGGGAATGGATGAATTTATAAGAAGTAAATTGAACTTGAAGGAGAAGGTAAGTACCAAATTTTCAGGAACTATTACATTTTTATGACGATTTATAATGACAGCCATATATGAAACCCTTTTACAATTACCACCAATTAGTGCCATCGACAGACTGATCGTAGATAAAGCCAATAAAAAATTAGTCGAAAAAAGAAGATGCATTTTTACGAATCCCGATTTAAGCACAAAACATCGTAAAAGACAGGAAATTCTTCTTCGAAGGCCTTCATTATCCGAACTTATAAAATAGCAATAAATACGAAAACAAAAAAAAACATCAACAATAGGCGTTAAGGAACAATAGACCATTGTTTGTTTTATAGGATTTTAGTACGGACTTATGCAAATTCTCAAGGTACAAGGGGGTATTTGCTTTATTATCTGGATGCTCTCGGTATACCGTTCCCTGCCCACATTGATATTAAATTACGAGATTCGTGCCATTTTGTAAATCGTTTACCAATTTCCTCCACATCCAACAGGTACCTGTAGGTATCCATCAACCAAACTATCTTCCTAACTGAAACCAAATTCAATAAACCATAGAACAATAACGCAACCAAAGAAACAATCAACTGAATGTACAGAAAAAGGTACAGAAGGAAGATTTCCAAATTACCTGTGTGTTAACAGCAGTAGATTCGATGACCTTCAGTGAGTACTCCTTCCTTTCGAAAACGGGAGCGTTATCGTTGACATCTTGCACTTCCACCATAACGGTCAAATTAGCGGACAAAGGCGGCACGCCGGCGTCGGTGGCGGTGATCACCAAGCTCTGCCTCTGGGACGTCTCGTAGTCCAAGTGCCTGGCGATGGTCAGGTCGCCCAGTTTCGGATCCACCTTGAACAGGCCGCCGTAGGGGTTGCTGGCGATTTTGTACACGATGACGCCGTTCCTGCCGGAGTCCTTGTCGCTGGCGTGGGCCGAGTACAGTGGAGAACCCACCTCCACGTTTTCTGGTACAGAAATTCTGACTAGTGAGGATTCGAACTCCGGCGCGTTGTCGTTTATGTCTTCTATTTCGATGTTCACCTGCAAGGAAAACGCGTGGTGAATGTTACGAAAGCAATGAAAGCGAACTAGTAGCAGATCCTGGTGCTTACTTGGGTGTGTCCGTATGTGGGAGGATCACCACTGGTGGCTTGGATGTTCAGAAGGACGCTCGATTTGCTCTCGTGGTCTAAGGATAACGCTGTTGTAATTATTCCAGTTGCGCTATCGATGACGAAGAGCCCGTCCGGGTCGCCGGAGTAAATGGAATAACAGACGTTGGCTCGTCCAGCTGCAATAAATTCGCTATCAGTAAGTAGGTACTAATTTCGAGAAGAAAAAGATCGGTTTCCGGTCCCTTTCGCGAATCGCACAATGCAGGCAGTCGCTGGGATTTCGCAACACCCTGTACGACTACCGACGAGGGATTCGCATTTAGCTCAAGTACACTAATTAAATTCAATAATACTGCAATAAATACCGCGTTAGTTTGTTTTTGTTTGGCCAATTGTATAGAGCCTTATTAGCATTTAGGCAAAACGGATCCAAGTCGGCTGTATGACAGGCCGGCCAAGGAAAGAAGAATAACAAAAAAAATATAATGAAAGGAATAGTAGGCGAGCCAGTGGAAGATTTTAAATGTTGACTTGATTAAGAGATTAAAAAATATATGTTAAGTGTAGAAATTGGTAATTAATTAGCAAAGTCTCGCTCATGTTATGAATTTTAGTTATGTGGGAATTAGTGGACTAAATTCTTAGGAGGCTTTTTAATTACAGGTAAATTTGGCAAAAAAAACTTGAGAATTTTACAATTAATTCCACAGGTCTTCAAAGAAAAAGCTAAAAATGACTTCATAATATCCCATCGCGTATTTTTGTAAAATACAATCAAATTTAATAAAAAAATACTTATTCTTCTAGTAGATTCAGATGCTTCTTAGTACCGCAGATATTAAGTCTAAAGTACATTAAAGTTTTTTACTTGCAGACCTGTGTTATTATCTTAATATTCCCAAAATTATTCAGCCCACGGACTAAACGCACCGAGATGAACAAGAGCCGAGACAAACGCAGAGAGAATTACGAAGAAAAAAACCACCGAAAAGCAAAAGGGGCAATTATTTTGCCGAGGGATGTATGTGTGTATGTCTCGGACGACATTTCGGGAGTAAGTGAAGAGTTGGCCATTGTATTCTAGAAGACTGCGTTCTGTGTCCGGCCAGCTCGATTGAATAGGTTTTAATTTTCGGTAGACCGACGAGGATGAATTCCAGCGCTTCTAAAAATGTTCGCCTTATATCCCGAGTCGCGCGTCCGAGAATGCCTCTTGCAATTAGAATAGCGCGGGCAAGATGAGACCAGGAATTTTAACAATGAGAAACCGCTCCGAGAAAAAAGCCTCTAATTGCTGGTGTCAAAAAAAATTCGAATTGGAAAAAATTCTACAGATAAAAGAACAATTAATTATGATATCTACAGAATAGGTGGTAGATGAAGTAAGAGATATGTTGGTGGTTGAAGAAGGGTTTGTAAAGATAGATACTAAAGAGGCCACGAAAACTGAACTTGCAGGAATTGTGCAATAGTTAGAAGGAAAACAGGGAATCCATATTGGACCAACTACATCAGGAATTCCTGAAGTATGTAGTAGATCCTGTTAAAGACCAATACAGGTAGTTATTCTAGTACTGGATTGAGTGCAATAATTTATGGATATGAACTGCGAAATGCTACAGGAAGAAGAAAAACCAGCAATGCTCCAAAAATGAGCAATATTCCAGCCATGATGCGAGGACCAAAAGGCAGGAGAGTTAGTACCGAAATCTCGACCGATTTGAAATCGCAGGCCGTCCTGTCACCGAGGACGATTTACTGCTTTGACGAAAAGTCGGTTCGCGTTTCCGAAACCCCCCCGACAGCCGCCCGGACGGGTCGTCAGCGCTCGTCGAGGCTGGCGAGGGGGCAGCGCGACCGAGAGGTAGAGGTACACGGTGCCCGTTGACAGCCGGCGAGCCGCTTTCAAGTAAGCCCGTCGCCGGCCGAATCGAGGCGATTTTCAATAAACAGGAATTTCTGCGGCGAGCGGCCCGTCGAAAAATAATCGGAAAACGTATTAGGCCTATCTGGTCTAGGACTATTAGGCCAAGTGGTAAAATGCCGTTGTCGTTGGAAAGGTGTTAGCCTTCGTCCGAAACCTCGTAAATTCCGAGAAGCGTCCGATGAGATAGAGCGGACGCTCCGTGATCTTAATACGTTAATAAAAATGATTGGTAATTAGCTGGATGCTAGCGAGGACGCAGTGTCGGATAAACGGAATATTTTGTCCATTTAATTATGTGTACAGACCAGAATAAATGGAAATTCTATCGAGGCACCAACACAAATACAGCCATCAATGATTCAAGAAGATAAATTAGATAAAAATAACAGGTTGAATAAATAACATAATAGGAAAATATCTTAGGCGAAGTATTGTATAAGAATAACTGGATAACAAACAAAATAAATTTGGAGCACCTAATAAATAAGAAATATAAAAGCACTATACATCTTCAGTCCAGTTAATAACAAGAGTATTAAATCAGCCAGTTAAAGGTGAAGAGAATATGAAGAATGGCGGAACGTTCGATGTCCAAGTATTCAACATAATTATCATCGGCGATAGAGATGTCGAGGTCAAAGTATTTTAAAGATTGTTTAAGAAGGAGCCACTTAACCGTGGTTTATGCATTATTAAACGCCACCAGCGGTATGAAGACGTAAGCGCCGCCAATGTCGCAGGCCATCAGCTTATTTAGAACTTTTCTACATTCTTATTGTTATTGCTGATTAAAACGGCGAGCGAGTAATAAAACGGCCATAAAAGAAGACCTTCGGCGCAAGTACTCCTGAACTTCGCGTAGCAATAATCTCCGGTTTTTTTTAATTACCCGGTCTTCTTGATTTTACGTCGGTTTCTTATTTTGGAAAAAAAGAAGGAAGACTGTAGTTGCGATTTTTTTCAATCTACTATTATTAAACCTTGAATATTGTCCACATAAAGCAAAAACGCAAAATGCGAGCTAAAGAAAGGAACCAGAGGTGACTCAAGTATCACAAGATTTGCCTTAAACTGCACATTACAAGAACCATTCTTCTGAGTAGACCACAAAATCTTCACTGATTACATTGGATTTAAACCTACATTGGTTCCTCTCTCAGTACCCAATACATCAGTTCTTGGAAAGCGCTCTATGTCTTCATATTGACACTTACCAGTGTTAGTAACAGCAGCTTTAACAGTTCCAATGACGGTACCCTTCCTGACCCCCTCGCTGACTGCATAGGTGTACCGGGTGCGCTCGAAAATGGGCGGTTTGTGCGCCGAATCGATGACGCTGATGAACACCTCGGCGTCCCTGAGCGACCTCAAGCCGCCGCCGTCGGTGGCGCTGACGTTCAGCCGGTGGTACGGCCGCCCCCTGGCCGACAGCATGCCCGGCCTGTCGACGAATATCTCGCCGGAGGATTTGTCCACGCGGAAGACGTCGGCGTCGTCGCCCGAGGCGATGCGGTAGGTGACGGCGCCGTACTTGCCGGAGTCGGCGTCGGTCGCCGCGACGGCCACCACCGGCGTGGAGGAGGAGAGGCCGCCTTCGCGCAGCGACACGTTGTACTCCGAGGGGTAGAACGTCGGCCGGTTGTCGTTGACATCCGTGATCTGGATTTTTACCATTGCTGTCGTGCTCAAGCCGCCTGTGAACAATCATTATTTATTTATTTCATCGATTTATAGGTACACATATTAGGAACGTATGCCGAAGGAATTGATGTTGTTGTATATGAATGGAGAAGACCACGATGTGAGATATGCGGATTTCGACAAAAGATACAATTAGAAATGATTTATTAGAGCTCAAAACTGCTCAAAATGTGTTATAATTAAAAAGATATAGCCCTTCGAAATTTAAAAATTTCGGGTTTTGACTCATACCTTATCAACCAATCATAAACCACTCACGTCTTGTTGTATAGTAAATAGTATGAATTTTCGAACGCAGTAACAAAGAATACACAAACGAACAAAAATCAAACTGTCATTTGTCAGATTTTTCTGAAAAATGCACAAAACAAATTACACGAATTGCAGATCGGCACAAAACACTTTACTGATAATATTGAAGTTGGCAAGAATGTTGCCAAATAAAATTTTCAGGACCATTATTTGTGTTTTTAACACGAAAATCGGTTACAATTTATACAGATGAAGATGTTATTTCTATATTAATATATCGAATTATCCATTAGGTAATGGAAGAAATGGATAAATCAGAAAATGTTTATTGCAATAAATATACAAAAAACACACATTTTGCAGAGTAATGAAGAGTAATAGGAGACGTGGCAAACTTGCTAAATGTGACTTCTCTTTGAAACTCTCGCTTTGATTGGAGCAGAGTGTATGACGATTGTGTGACGTTTTTCAAACTTTAAATATTAATTGCGGCCTTATTTGCCCACAGAAAAAAATAAAAATTTCATTACGCGCCTTCCTAGAACACACGGTTTTGAAAAAAAAATTAAAAAAAAGTCGTGGTCTTCTCCATTATACTACCTATAAGGCATTGGATAAAGATTAAATAGAATAGAGTAATATTTTCAACAATTATGTAAATGAAGAGCAATTGTAGCTATTTAATAACAGCACGTTTACCGTTCATTGCGACATTTTTAATGTAATAGACGCGATGTAATAGTTCTTCTCACGATATTTTCTGATGGAAACAATGGTAAATTTGACAAAATTGGTCTATAAATCAAAAATTGATCGCTTTATTGCGATAACAATTCATTTATCTCGATTATAACAACATTCTCGGCTTACGAATGGTGGTGCCTAAAATATTCAGAAATGCCAGAAGACGACAACTAACGGTACGCGTTGCTTTCATAACTTAGGATTTTTATTAACGAGAATAATATTTATTTATAACTAGATCTCGAAATGGGCGATGGTTTGAAAAAAAACGTAAACCGATCGTAGATTATACCTAAGAATTGATAAATGGAAACATTTTGAACTCTACACCTCGGGTTCTTTTACATTTCATAGAGAAATCGGCACAACGACGATTTTGATTTATGCTTATTATCGAATACCGTAGATTATCCGTATTTTTTTCTTTTGCCTTCGTCTTCTACCGATCGTAAATTTCGTTCTTTTTCGACGCTCAAATAGAAACATTAACATAAATGAATCGAAATGAACTACTCACAGCTAATTTGTTTATTAGGTTCAAACACGAAGCTTTAATAAAATTAAAAGTAAAGGTGTAATTTACGAGCCTTTGCTACGAATCCCCGTCGGAGGATTATCCTAATGACGATGTCGATGATTAATTGTCTCACCAAAATCCTTTTATGTCCTTTTTATTGTTTTTTGTTGACATAAATATGGGAATGTTACACCCAGATCATTGCATTATAACTTATAAACTCCAATGGTTCCTAGTTATAGATACTAAACTATTGGGCCTTTCCTATAACAGTTTACATGATTTTTGCAAATACTTCTCTCTGTAATATTCTATACTAATTGAGCCTATCGGAAGTCCGCAATATTTTAATAATCTCTTTAGGTAGTTAAGTTGCAACTGGTTCCTGGTTCATTTCTACTCATTTAAATCCTATAAAAATACAAAGTCAACCAATTTATCCTTCTACCGCTAGAAGGTATGCGTTCCTAATATATCACCACAAACGGCCGGTTCAAAGGTATTGGTATTGGCAAGACCGTAACCCATCAACTGTTTATTTATGAAGTGCAAAGGAAACAAAACAACCAAAGATCACGATGTCATTTCTCACAATCGATACGGGCACGATAACCGTGTGCATCTTCGCGTTACCGATGCCACGGCGACCGCTTCATTTTTGTATACAAGGTGATCTACAATTAACTAGTTCTCCATTACCATCATGATTTATTAGTTGACAGATTGTTGTCATAACGAAACGAGATATATCATTCGATCGGCCATTGGCGTAGATGTAGCGCAATAAATAATTTGGAAAAATGATAATTGATCGCTCGAATTGGATAGAGGGCGGATGTTTGTTATATTAATGGTATCTCGTAGGTTGGCATCGGGAACGGTTAGCTCGATGATTTAATTCGATTCGATTCGATTGCTTACTGTATTGGTTATAAAATTACGATACGTACATGGTATAGATGATAAATCAGTAATGTAAGTGATATTTATACCTACTGGTTATATCGAAGAATATTTTGTTAATGTTTAGGACAATAGATGTTGAATCCAATTAAAGCAAGTAGGTAATGGGCAATATTTGTGATTCGTTTAGGTAAAGAGGAGCCCATTTGCACCAATTTAAAAGAAATTAACATGTAAAGCTTCCTATCATTGACCAATGCAAAAAATGAGCACAATTTCAGGATAATCCCGATCGATACGCGGGCATTTTTCACATATCATCATATCGTTAAGATCGAATCTATGCTAACGACGAATTACTTGCCTCTATCGGTAGCGATGACAGGAAACTCGTAGAGATTTCTCGTCTCGTAATCCAGGGACGAACTGATGCAAATGTCGCCGGTGTCCGAGCGCACCGCGAACTCCTTCAGCTTGGCGTTGCCGTCTCCGAGGGTGTAGTTGACCATCGCGTTGACCCCGCAGTCCGGATCTGTGGCGGACACCTGCAACAAAACGTATTATTAGACTGCGAACGCGGCAAAACGAAGGAGAACCTCTGACAAGTCGACGTACCATCAAAAATTGAAAATGCAAATACAGCAACGCAATTTTTTACTTATTAAAACACCAACAGAGTTTGTGTAGATGTTTTTTGATTACGCCCAGTATAAGGAGTTTTCGCTATAAGCAGTTGGTCGGAGAGGCTTGCGTAGTTTCGGTGAAACCCGATACGCTCGAATTCTGGACTCTGCCATCTTGTCTTTCACCACGAAATAATATATCAAAGTCCCGTCCGTGTGAAATTTAGAAGTGTTTCCTTAGACGTGACTGATTATAGCTCAGGTACGAGGTGGGAGGTGCTTCATTACCGGGGGATTAGTAAGAAATGTATAAATTGAAGAAAAATTCCTCCAACGAGCAAGGAAACTTAAAGCATGATGGCAATGAGTTTCTTAAGAGGATAATTGGAGAATTCATTCCAGCAGGCTGCTCCAGTTAACCCTGTGTACCTACATAGAAAGATAACCTCGAGTTGTTAACGGATGAATATTACCATTATTACATAGTCTCAGATCGGGGATAGAACATCAACTGGTTCATTTTCCGTAATTATTGCAGTATAAAAAAACGTAATAATGAGGTAGGTGCAACTCCAAAGAATCAAACACCTATATTGAATTCGTAGCAGGAGCGGAATAAGACCCACTTCAACGAAAAGCCAGTGAGATAAATTCGGGGATAAGTTGGTGTAATTAAACGGGCGAAAAAAATGGGTATTTAAATTTTTCCAATTTTTTTAATGACGATACTCAAGCGTTCGGGCGTTGACCCGTGAGATGGCGCTGATAGACAAAACGGCGTGGGCATGTGTATGTCGCATATACTTGGAAACGGTCACCAATATATCTTGGACTGCTGATGGGCCGACCTTTCTAGTCGATCAGTTTACCATTAAGGGGATCGTCGTTATCTTCAATTTATTCGTTTAACCGCAGAAGAAACACTTTCTTCGCGTGACGTTAAAAGCATAATGCTGGCGTCTCACAGGGATTCTTCAAGTTTTACTCAAAAATCTTAAGTCACTTATACTCTTAACCACCTTTAAAAACTTTTTTGTAATTCACAAACGTTCGAAAAGTATACTGTAATAAAAAAATCAATTACAAAGCAACTCGTTTTCTATCGGAATGGCTTAGAAAGGGAAACGCGGCCGGGCCGAGCTGGCCGATTCTCCTTAATGAGGTAACGGTTCCGGAGATATTCCTGACACATTGATATTGAGATGAAGAGAGGAATCCAGCTGAATGGCCACGAGAGAATTCACGTTTTCGATTTTATGGCCTGCCTATTCTGAATTTTTTTCTATTGTCCTTTCGCCGATATCTTCATCGCTCGAATATGTGTATCGAGGTTTTACAGTTACGCCGAGGAGCAGCCGATTATTCGAATTGAAAGCGGCCGAAGAAAAAATTAATAATAGGTAATGGGATTAATTGAAAATACAGAAGCGGCTTACATTCTTATTGGTACATTCTCAGTTATACCTACGGTTTTTTTTGTATACACTCTTTTGGAGGAATGGTTTGTGCACCTAATAAATTCATTTATTGCAAGGAATTTTGTGCATTTTAATAAATTTTACGGCAAGAAGGCGTATTTAATAACGATTCAGACGAATACATTAACCGTTATTTAAAACGTTTTTTAACCAATTTTCTATATATTTAACCGTGTAATTTATCCGCAATACTTCACCCTAATAAAAACATTAAACGCTTAGCGGATCTGATAATTCACACAAAAGTTCACCTTCCTTCGGTGGCGTTAAATAACTATTATTTAGCGTTTTTTACTCGCATCGTATTACATTGTAGTTCGAAATTAACGGTAACGTATTCGTGCGCGATATATATACAAGGAGTAAACGAAATACAATGGAAAATGGCAATATATGGAGGACTACCAACATCTATAGTTATCAGAAACACACACTGTAGGTTAAGAAAAAGTTGACACCAATTTCTGGTGAAAAATTCGGCCCCGGAGCCGACCGCTCCAATTTTCAATACCCAATTCAATTAGGCATTACGCAAATGAGGGTGCCGGGGACCGTCCGCACGAAGGTCCTTCGAGCCGAAGATGGCCCGCATGCTCCGGCATCGCTCGCGTTAGGCCCCATTTGCATGTGGTCGCCGAGGGGCGCGCTACCGTAGCGCCACTCCTTCGGCCGATAGAGCGAGCATTACGACCGGCGAACCCTGTAATCGGCCAAACTTATTAAACGTTATTACTGATAGCGGAGGCCCGCGGGCCGACGTCGCGGACCTCTCGCGCACTAAATCAGAATTGCCCGCATTTTGCGGCGATCGGGCGAAACGCGCGGACGGTAGGTATAATACACCTTTTCGGCGTCGATAAATTTCGAGTCGACGAGGGGGCTCGCTTTAAAGTCCTGCTGGCTAATTTTTGCCGTAATTTTCCATCGATCGATCGATCGATCGCGCCGGCGGATTTACGAGCTTTTGATATGGTTACACTGGAAATTTAATTTTAACGCTGCATTGGATTGGAAACTCCTCCAAAGACATTATTTTTCACTTGAGGGGGGAAAACTCGTTAGGAGATTAAAAATGCGATTTTTTATTGCATATATCGTTAGATTAATTATTCAAGAATACGCTGTCGAAATTTCTAAGCGAAATTCCCATTCGTTTAGATTTTATGGGCATAGAACTGAGTGCAAATCGAGCACAGGCCACAGGCATTTTTCTTAACAAAAAAACTCAAGAAGTAATGAACTGTTAATTATGAAAATTGATAATATGATTCTTTATAAAATTACGAATAATATGAACCAACTTGTGAGATGATATTATGATTTTAAGGGTATTTTTTGCATAAACAAAATTTGATTCAATTCCAATGGAGAAGACCACGACTTTTTTTTAATTTTTTTTCAAAACCGTGTGTTCTAAGAAGGCGCGTAATGAAATTATTCTTTTTTTCTGTCGGCAAATAAGGCCGTAATTAATTTTTAAAGTTTGAAAAACATCACACAATCGTCATACACTCTGCTCCAATCAAAGCGAGAGTTGCAAAGAGAAGTCACATTTAGCAAGTTTGCCACGTTTCCTATTACTCTTCATTACTCTGCAAAATGTGCGTTTTTTGTATATTTATTGCAATAAACATTTTCTGATTTATCCATTTTTTCCATTACCTAATGGATAATTCGATATATTAATATAGAAATAACATCTTCATCTGTATAAATTGTAACCGATTTTCTTGTTAAAAACGCAAATAATGGTCCTGAAAAATTTATTTGGCAACATTTTGTCAACGTCATATTATCAGTAAAGTGTTTTGTGCCGAACTGCAATTCGTGTAATTTGTTTTGTGCATTTTTTAGAAAAATCTGACAAATGACAGTTTGATTTTTGTTCGTTTGTGTATTCTTTGTTACTGCGTTCGAAAATTCATACTATTTACTATACCACAAAACGTGAGTGGTTTATGATTGGTTGATAAGGTATGAGTCAAAACCCGAAATTTTTAAATTTCGAAGGGCTATATCTTTTCAATTATAACACATTTTGAGCAACTGAAAACGGTTTTGAACTCTAATAAATCATTTCTAATCGTATCTTTTGCCGAAATCCGCATATCTCACATCGTGGTCTTCTCCATTAATTCTTCCCGCCCAAACAAAAAGTTTAAAATTCATGTTCAAACAGCCTCCTAATGTGTTTTCCATCATTAAACAACCAAAGACACCATTTTCTTCTATACCATTTGCACAAAAAACGTCAATATACCGAACAAAACTCTAGTACAAGATCAGGTAATGGAGCGAGCGCTGTCAGCGGAAGGAAAGAAGAAGAACCGGGCGCCGTTTCGGGGAAACCCGCGCCGAGATTAAGCCATTCCGGTCCGCGTTCTCGGCACGTTTTCCGTTTACGCCGCTCGGATTAATGAGGAAGGATAGGCGACGACGCGGGACAGGACGACCGGCACGTCCTCGACTGCTTTTTCTGAAGACATAACAATTACAACGTCGCGCAAGTACATCGGAAAATGCGATCTAACAGTTCTCTTCGACCGAAAGAGGAGCTGCTCGCTACCGTGGAACTAGATCCGTTAGGACTCGATTTTATGATGTGATCGTTACGAAATGAGCGTGTGATGAACTTGAACACGAGGAGCTAGAGGTAGCTAGCTGGTTTTCCTTTGTTGCGGGATTTGAAAAATTCGCAATGCAAGCTAAGGGAAATCGATAACTCGCCGATTCGCAGTAGCGTAACAAACCGATATACAAATGGACGGTCGCCGAACAATACGAACTCCGTTCCCAATAATAATTTACAAGATCGCAGTGGTCGCGACGAATGCGATATTAGAATCGCACGGTCGCTTTCTACAAAGTGTTAAAAGGAAATAAGGCGACCGGTGCTCGGCTCGGCGCGCCAGCAACACCTCCCATTGTTTTCCGCGGCGTTTTACCATTTCGTTGATAATGGATTCGCGCCGGTGTCGCTAATATCGCAAATATTATGGTAAGGCCTGGGCATCTGCATACAAAAACCGTTTTCGAAATCGCAGCGCGTTCGAAGAAGAAAGGACTGGATTTGCATGTACCAAAATTGTATTCAAATTTCGAAACGGATTCGTAAAAATGGATAGGGGAAATTTGCAAAACGGAGCCGTGCGATTCGAATTCGGTTTTTTTCGAATCGAAATCTCTTCATTTCCAACGACGCTGCTATTGACGACGACAGTACCAAGAATAATACACTTATGCAAAATCATTTTGAAAATACAAGAATTTAAATAGAATACATACTTCAAAAGCCTGGAAATACCATATTTATACTTTTGAAAGTTTATATACAGGGTGTTTATAGTTCAAGAAACAACCCCTTGAATCATTCTGTACCCACCCAAAATTCTAACTCAAAAATCCTTATATTTAAATACATGATCGTTTCTCTTCAAAATCAATTAATATTGTTGAAAGAGCAACTTGAAATATAACATAAGAGCGGGCTTCCCAGCTATGGCTGGCCGACATGTAATCAACGATAAATTATCCATATCGAAAAGCGCCTACTTACAAAGCAATTAAAAAATATATACCCGTTCGACTAAAGCCGTCTTATATTCGGAGATTTTTTTTCGATAAAGCGAAGGAACACCAGAAGAGGTGTCGCTGCTGATTGATAACGTCCATAAAAGAATCGGTCACATCTCAATTTCTTCGGGCCTTATTAGCGCTATCTCCGTCCGATGCACGCGAATAGACAGGCGACACTAAAATTTCTAAGTGCCCCGACTTGTTTAGATAAGAGATCCTGTACGCTCTTCATCATGTTCTCTCCAGTTGAAATTCCTCCGTTTCGGCTTTTTCAGTTGTGGAAAACTTCTGTTCGATTCATTGGCGTGCCGCTTCCTAGTTGAATTTTCGAAAGGATATTCCTAATCAATACTCTTCGAAAACCAACTCTATGATGTACCATATGTTTTCGAACGAAACTCAACATAAATTACATTAAGTCTAATTAAGTATCTTTGTTGGCTGGTGTTTTTATTTGCATTCGCCTATTATTTAACCTTCGTATTTTCTAAAGCCTATACTAAAACCGGCTAAAGTTCCAAACCATGTTTCGCTAGTTTAAATATTGATTTAAAATGTTTAACGTCTTAATTCAATTTAAACAAATTTAATAAATAACTTTAATTTCTTCATTAAATAAGATTGTTAATTTTAGATTCGATGTTGATTCGTAGATTACTGCATAAATGGCAAAATATTGTAATTTGTTTAAATAATAGAATTTGCGTCAGTGTTCTATATGACAATGTGTACATACTATACCCCCATTCAAGCTAATGATATATGACGATAAATTATATAAATTTTGTTAACTGTGTAGGAAGTTTAGATATTAAAAATATTTAAAAAAAATCAGTCTTTATTTTATTTCTAGTATTACATATTATAATTTGATATCAAAGTAAAATGTGAAGAAGTAATATTTTTATAGATATAATAAACAGTTCTGTATTAATAAAATAAAAAAAACGAATAAGCAGATATTCAAAACACAAAATATGAAATAAATTGAATTTAAAAGGCCAGTTTTAATATAAAACAGTGTTCAGTCAAAAATACACTATTATAACGAATCAAAACTAACCAGATAGTATTAAGAATTCCACATTCTTCAAGAAGCAGCGAAAATTGCACCCTGAATTAATAACAATTAAATTAAAATTAAAACTTTTTGGCAATAAACCTGTAGTATCATAGCTGTTTCAAATATATTCACAGATAATAAATAATATAACACCTAAATAAACTAAGCTAATAATCGTTAATGGCACCAAAAAGATATTAAATTCAGAAGAAAATTTATATTCTAATTCCTCTGGACATTTCAATCGAATTAGAAGATTCTCCAATCAAGTACTGTTGGATTTCTTCCAAAGTCTTCCCTTTAGTCTCCGGTATGTATTTGACAACAAAAACAAGACCGATCAAGCAACAAACGGAGAAAAACAAAAACGGGACGGACATCGTTTGAAACTCATCCATAGTGATTTGAAACAACTTGGACACGGCTGTACCCACCAGTACAGAGAAGGTATCAGCCACAGCCAAAGCCTTGGCCTTGACGTTGGTGGGAAACAGCTCGCTCAAAACTAGCACAGGACCAAAGGCCAACCCGATACTGAACAAAATATTGTACGAAGCCAACGCTGTGATGGGCAACCAATCCAAATTCTCCACAATACCAGTGTGGAAATCTTTGAAATAGAAGAACAGACCCAGCATGAACACCGAAAGGGAGCAACCGGCAGTCGAGGTTATCATCAGCAGCCTTTTACCGAACCTGTCGACGATGAAGAACGTGCTGATGACCACTGCTACCAGTTCCACGCTGCAGTATATGATCACCGACAGCGTGGGGTCGATGCTGCTCCCGCTTTCCTTGAAGATCGCCTCCGTGTAGAACAAGCAAGGGTTCTTCCCGCTGAATTTGTTGGTCAAGCATAAGATCAGGAATATGCAGGAAGCCTTCCTGGTGGCGGGCACGCTGAACAAATCCAAGAAGCCGGTTTTTTCCGACCGCTCCTGCCTGGTTACCGCTTTGAAGAGCCCCTCCATTTCATCGTCAACGGCGGCTTTGCCTCGCAGTATTTCCAACGCCTCCCTCGCGGCTGCGGTGTTGTGTTTCTTGATGTAGTAGTAAGGGGATTCCGGCATGAACGCGAACGCCACGAAATGAATCAGCGGTATGGCCGAGCACACTATGCTAGACATGAATATGTCCATTTGCGACCCGATTATGTTGATGAAAAGAGTGCCTATAATGGCGAATATGGCTATAGTCGATGATAGGAAACCTCTTATTTGTGGATCGGATATTTCTCCAATGTACATCGGCAACGCGGTGTATGAACCTCCTTCGGTAGCTCCGATTATGAATCTGTACAGCGTTATTTCCCAAATCGACGACGAAAAGGCGATTAGAACGAAGCAAACAGATACTATCGGCGCCATGAGCAAGGCGGTTGACTTCCTTCCGATTTTATCGGCCAGGAACATGGCGGAAAACGCTCCGAACGGGGCTCCCACCAAAGGAGCCACCGCGCACCAAGATCCCTCCTCGCTAGTGGTCGGTATCAGCGAGGAATTAGACATTAATTTCGGTAAATAGGGGGAGGTCCAGCCCAGGTTTATACCAGAACTCATTATCGAACATGCTCCTGCAATAAACCATTTGTGAATTTGTGAACCAACTATGAAATTTGTTATCAGCAATTGTGGTAATGTGGTCATTTGTACTGATGATCAGTGCCCAGTTGATTCAATGTTCAATAATTCCACAGTAGTGAATAAGACAAAATTTTAAACTTCTTAAATAATGGTGGATTAATTTATCAACATTCTAATAAAATCATGTATATTTAGATAATTTATTCAAGAAACATTCATCCGGTAAATTCATATTTTCTACGGTTGTTAATTTTATGGACAAATTTTGTATGCATTTCCTCATTCCACTCGTACACGTTTGACTATATTAATCATCTTAATTTTTTTACAAAGTGATAATATTTTTACGACATTATTAAAAGGATTTACGCTATTATATAACGAATTTTAACATACGACTTGCGTACTCACCGGTTATCGTGGCTAAGTATTGAAAAAAGTCCCCTTTATTGAAATAAATTTTCTTCTTCAAATCGAGCAGCATTTTGAACTCCGCCTAACAGTCACTATCAAACGAGAGCATTAATGTTATCTTCTCGATGAAATTCATTTTATATAGCATTGATGTACACAAGTTTGATACTGTTAATATTTATCCTGTCACTCTCGCAACATTTGGCAAATGCTTAAAAGATACTATCTATAGTTGTGCTCTATTTACACAAATTTATTGTCTAAAATGATATAGCAAAGGTGTTTTTCCCAACTGTATTGTTTCAGAGTTACAGGGGGAAAACCGATTTATTTTTAGTAGCTTTAATAAGGAGAGTTAAAAATCCAGGATCTGCAAAAAGCAAATGTTAAATCAATAGTAAGTACATTTACCGTACGAATACAAGGTAATTAGTTTCGATACTGTGTTTTTATTCCTAACATACATATGAATTTTCATTAACTCACCAAACGACTATCAAGACTTGTTATCTTCTATCGTTTCGAATCGAACTCGCCGGTTTTTGTAAATTAATAAACCTCTAATTACAATTAAATAAAAGACATGTTAATCGAACGCAACTTTTATCCGATGCTCAAGCCGTCCGAGGAATACCAATAAACCGAAATATACCATATTATCGCTTCATTGGAAATACGAGTGCACGTCATTGCCAATGTACATCATAAGCGAGCACCGGTGCAGAAAAACTAACGACGCTCCTCCGACTGTTTATGCTTTATTTTCCACTTAATTATTGAGTAATGGCGATTACGTGCACTATTCGGTAATAAATCAGGTAATAGACCACACTGGCAAAACGGCTTCTAATAACGAGTACCGCCGTAAAAAAGCTTTGTCGCAGTACCAACGCTCGTCGCGTTGGTCCTCGCTGACATGCTAGTACCACTACTTAGCTCTTCGCAAGAAATTATGTTATTACAAACACAACCCATCCTCAATCAGGTGTAGGTACAGCATTGACCTTTAAGAGTAGGTATAGCATTTGAAGAGGAGATGTTAATGTGCGAAAATTTGCGTTTGTTCACGTGTTTCGAGCGAGCCGTACGTCCTCATTGCGTCCCATCGGAGCGCACCGCCGATAAGAATGGAATTCACGATCGCCAAGATAAGTTCGCATAGGAACGGTAGCCGGCGAAAGTTCCCCGCTTGTTCTTTAGATCGCCAAACGGCGTTTGCGATTTTGTGAGAACGGCCTCTTCCTTCTACCGTGTTCGTCGCCACTTTGCATTTCAAATTTACGCCAACTTCGTGCGAGATCGAACGGAGATATTTTACGTAGATGTATGTATTATTCGTGTTGCCCGTACATGAGGTGAACCGTTTTTAATTTATCTCGGTAGCCCGAGCATCTGGCGTGCGGTGGAATGGCGGAAAAATGAGGAAAAGCTGAGAAACTAGTCAACTGTTATTAAAACACATGTTGGCAAAAGTCAGCTAGTTATACCAACGTTTAGATACTACTGGAAAAAGTAGGAAATTCTGATAAAACTTAACTTTCTATTCACAAAAAAAAAACCATCAAATTCTATCTACTAATTAATGGAAATATATTCTAACTAGACATCTTCATTAGCTCATATTCATTTTTTATTGCATCATACTGTGTTAGATTAAATTAAACAGCCTAATATTATTATCGATGTAAATAAATACAAGCAAACGTATTCGCTCAGGTGACTATATCTGTAGCTAATTCCACAAAGTCGACGTATGCTTTTAAAATGAGCAAAAATAAAGGATTAATAAGTACAAGTGACTTTTTACGAAACAGTAGATATCCTTCCATAAATTAAGCAATTAAAAAATATTTCGCATAACAACGAGGCATTATCGTTACGTCGATTAACTCGACTCGTTTTGTAAATGAGGCATGAGGTAAATTATGCTTTTTTTCGAAAATCTTACGGTCACAATGCTTACGTTAAGTAATATAGAAATTAACGTGTCCATTTTCAGTAGAGACTTAATACATCTTCAAACGCATTCCTTGTAACAATTAGATCTACCGCATGTGAAAATCGACATACTTGCAATTTTTTCTTTCTCGTTTTTTTTATCTTCAAGATGCTTGTTGACAGTATGTTGAACAAGTAATGTGAAAGAACTCGGCATCATGATGAATAGGCGTGTACATTAAAACATACAAAGGGATATAGCATTGAAATCCAACCAGAAATATATTGCTTATTATCACTGTTTAACGTCAATAAATGGCAGGATGAAGAAATAATATTTTGTTAAACTACCAATATTAATCATCATTAGGAAATGGTGATTTTTTTACTTAAGATACAATTAGGATTCTGGAAATAATGCAGTAATGTAGCAAAAACTTTTGTTATCGATACGCCCATGGGAAAGTCTATTAGAAACAACTTTATGTATGACCTTAATTGAGAACCAGTCATATAGAAAATTATCAGTTCTTGCGGGTTTTTTGCAGAGGAATTTATAAATCAAGCTCCCAGTCTCAACTTCCAATACAGAGCGCTATAACTCTAGAAAAATATAACAGACATGTAGAAAGGCTGTTACAAATTAGGAATGATGTTATTGTTTAATAAAAATTATCAACCAATGGTATTATTATTATTATTATTATCCAACGTTTGCTTTATGATCCTATCATCAAAATGGTTGATAAAAAATCTATGTACCTACCTATATAATATGTTATCATAACCAGTTGGTAGTAGAGATATTGAATGATAAAAAAATTATTGAAAAATAATCGCTAGCATTAACTAATCAGTTGGTAAGTATTTCATACCGCTTCAACAGAAACAACGCCTATAAAATCCGTCCTCCCTTGTCCCACCTCTCCCTTATCCACAAATGACGGAGGTATGCGTGCACCACATAAAATTATGTAGGTACGCCGTTATAAATAAAGGTGATACACAAATATTTGCAAAATAAAAGAGCTAATTCATATATGAAAAGTACATTGACTATAATTTACAGGCGGGTCGAGAAATATAGTCGAAACGGTACGCCATGAAAACGTACCTGCGAGTTAATTACATAAAACGTACCTAATCTTCTAAAGCGTCTTTTATTATGTTTGTGGTTGTTGAAAAAATAACGCAACTACTCGTTTATATTTGCTGTATAAGTAGGAGAAAATGTGGTATTTTCTTTTTTGGAGAAGATGGCCCGTCACATTTTTTAATGGGAAATTAAGGGGGTCTTCAATGACTACATGTTTTTCAATTATTCTCCATTCTATATACTTTTTTTTAAAGTGCAATAGTTTTTATAAACATCGTTGAAAACAATAAAATAATTAGTTCTTCTTCATGCACCGATCTATAGCCAGTTTTCTAAATTCAACTTCAGGATTGGTTATTTAAGTTTAAAGCTTTTTTCATGTGAAGCTTAGCTTACAGTTGCAATTGCAGACCCCTGCGACTACTACAGTCAAATCGGACAAAGCAGCACCGCTTTCGATTATGTACCGAGAGCATCATAATTTCTTATTGATATGCATGTAACAGTGGCGTAGTCGTTTTCTGATACCTATAAATTAAACTCGCCAATGTAATTAATCTAATCTGGTTTCAAACTGGCCGTTTTTATTCTTTATAGTTTCATCGTTAATGATATTCAATACTTCTGCTTTAGCTTACCTGCTACGCGTTTTCATAGGGTTCACAATTGCTCCGCAAGCTCGTGTCTATAATAGATATCTAATAAAAATGCCTATGAGTGACTGCAGGTATTTAAACGGTTGTTTCAATTATCGTTTTAGACGTTGACCTCGGCTTGGAAAAAGTCGCATCAAAAGGTAAAGCATACGGACGTCTTCGCTTGCATATTTATGGATTGACGTTACAATGAATGGGTGTTACTAAATCCTCTAACGTACATTTCGGAATTACATTCCGCCATTGACAACGGATGAAATGCGAAATGGGCAGTTTTCTTCTTTGCCGACATATTGCGGAATGCGAGGTGCGTGGGTGGCATTTGGGGCTACAATCGATTTTTGCATAGATATCCAAAAAAATCGAGGGAATGTAGAGAAAGAATGGTAGTGATATAAGCAATCGATTAGTGTTATATAATAGGTATTAATATTGGGTAGGTAATGCAGGAAATTTAGTTTAATTAACGTTTCCTTTGCATTTTCTGCAAGCAAACAAACGAATAAATAACTTGTATAAATACAAGTCGACATATCGCGGTGAATTAAAGGAAAGGCTTCTTTTAGGAATCGAGACAATTAATAAGGAACTAGTCACCGGTCTATGGGATAGCGACCTCCTCTTTATTTCGCCTTTTTCCTCTTCTTTATCTGCGGCTTCGCGTACATTCCACAATAGCAGATTTACGATTTCATATTCATAATGAGACTAGATATGACGGAAATCTGGCGAATATAATTTTGATTCGGTCGTGGATTTATCGCCTTGGATTTCCTTTTCGCATTTACCACTGGCGTTTTAGGTGAAATATGATAAACAACTTTAGAGGAATGTTCTAACGGTACGGCGATAATAAAATTGTTTTATGAAAGTGTGTCCGTTTGTTCGTTTGCGAGAGGAGAAGACGACCGGCGTCCGTTTCGGACGGAACAGATCGATGTTCCGACGAGCCGGTGCGTTCCTCGAACGAAAGCCGTGAGGTACGTGGGTGTCCGAAGAAATGATGGAATTTAATTTCTGTTGCGCTCGTAAAAATTACGAATGCTTTCCTTTCGTTCAACTTGTAAAACATTTTGGTTAATGTTTCACCCAATCGCTTTACCTTAGCGTACCGCGTTCATTATACGAATCACCCTGTATAGACATATTTCTACTTTCTCTATTAACAATTTTTGTAGTGCTTGAATGATTCATGCAGCGTGTAGTTTTTCGAATTTTCGGACTCCCCAAAGACCCGACAATAATCGCTGTCGTTGTTTTGTGTTTATTTGTTGGATTTATAGCATTCCGTACGTGTTGCTCATTGTTTTTTCAATGCGATAAGGCCGAAAATTGTCACCTCTACCAAAATTGATCGAGTCCAGCGGGCCACGATAACCGATCTTCGGTATAATGGATGATGTCCGAAATTTTGTCCACGCGGCTTATCAACCAATTGATTTTCATCCATCATTTTCGAAGGGTTCGGAAATTTCATTAAACAAATATAAAGTTGCAACCGTCGATGAACGATCCACTGATTGACTCTTTATTTGCCTAAATAGTCGCCAATTCGCTTTTTACCAGCCTAATGATTTTATCTGTAATGTTATAAGCTTCTACTACCGGAGTAAATAGCTTCCGGGCGGTAACTAGGTGCTAGATTTTTGCTTCTAATTAAAGATTAATTTCGTATTGATTGGAAGCCATCTTAATTATAAGACGTACCCATATGACTTAATCGCTAATTAAATCAAAAATTGTGCTGCAAAAAACTTATAAACAATTTTAACGTCTCATTAATTCAACGTGATTTGCTCTTAATAATTAATTCTCGTAATACCTCGTTAGAAATTTTAATATGTATATAATTAATGCAATTTTTTAGGAGTTTTGTCGAGATTACTTTCAATGTTGTACTTGCATTATATCGTATATAGTTTTTGCAAAGTAAGCCCACTTTCTTGGCAAGCTCGAATCTACCACTTGACAAATCTTGCATTAGATTAAATTAAAGGTAAAAAAGTGATTATTTTTCACACTGGGATCGGATTTTTCACGCAAGAAACTAGTGTAGGCGCTGCTGAGAAGGAACGAATTCGACCGGCTTCGGCCGGCGAGAGGATGAGGAAGTTTTGGCTGACTCATACTTCATAACTAGAATTTTTTTGATTTTCGAATAAAAACCCTTACCGTGGTCGACATGAAAGTGAATCGCCGCGTTATGTTAATCAAAATATTCGCCAATTCACCTTTTAACTACAAAATGAGTGGGTATGGCGTTTCATTTGCAATTGTCGCAGAACGCTGATAATGCTTAATTAACTTTAAATTTATGCAATTTACTTATTTGAACATCGGATCTATTGTGTGAAAACGGCGGTCTCATGCGAGCCGCTAATTAGAATAAATGCAGATTAAGTTAAAACGCGACCTTTCCTCTCGCTAATCCATTCCGATTAATTTTTAACGGCTCCTAAAACAACATGAGAAATTTTTAACCATGATACATCTATTATGAAACGCGGATTTGCATATTCTAATTTCAGATGATTATCGTTCGTCGCCTTAAGAAGCAACAAAGTACGTTCAAGTTCAGTTCACATGCTGTTAACGCTTGTTTATACGAAGTACTACGAGTTTCGAATAATATTCCTTCACACCTGTTCTCTATTTGTTACCTTACCATTATTAGAACGAAATTATCGCTAATTAAAATATACCTAATCAAATTAAATTAATTGCCGCGAGATTCCGCGTCATTACTAACTGTCCATTAGCGGCTTCATGCGGTAGGTAAAGGTAAAAGTACAGTGTTTCCAATATCAACTGAATATGTGGTTTGAAAATACGAATTAAATCAACACATCAAACTTGCAACACATTTAATTAGTGCCAAAAATTATGCATAAAAAGAATTCATTGTGATGCAAATTAAACAACAAACATACCTATAAATTACAGAGAAATACAAACCATATAATTTCATCTAACATAAGCATCAATTAAATTATAACGCTTCTCGCACGTTTGTCAATCTTTCCCGGAGTGGTCGTCGAAAGGAACACGACACAAGTTTCGAAACTTTAAATTATTCGGCTATTATATCGCATGGTGAATTTACATTCGATTTCGCAACCGAATCGAAGCTGTAAAATTTTATAATTTATAATTATCGTTTATTGGTACAAAATGGTATTATTAGGGCTTTCGTAAGACTTATCTGACTATCTAATGAACGTGGATTCTGGCAACGAGAATTTGACGGCCTACTCAAGCCAAATTAGCTCTAGCAGTATAGCAGATTTACCTAGTTTGAGACGAAATGATCGTAAATCAATTCAAATTAAGATCGTTATTTTTTTTAAATTTGGATTTAAATAATGTGGGAATTTCTATAAATAGTTAAAATAATAGAAAGCTTTCTGTATTGAATAAAATTAATTACTCTTAAAATTAGCGGATATATTTTAAAATACTCTGTAATAAACCAATAATCTCGATATAATAAAATTTTCCGTTAACTGTAAATAAAATTATAATTTTATTTTTCATCCACATTTATCACCTAGTTTAAAACCCATTAAAAGTAATCACAGCAAGCCCAATTTCCTTGATATTTCCCATAAAATACGTAATTATAATGCCACATACGCGTAGAATTTCAATTAACCATCCCGACGAAGAAAAAAAAAGTGCAGAGAAAAATAAAGCAAATATTTCAGAATAAAACGCGTACGACCGTATCTTTCTTATATGCACAACTAGCGGTACTATTACTAGCTGGTTCAATCGATAGCCCAACAATTTATTATGATTACTCCAATCAAGATTAGATCAAGGAAGCGGGGACTATATAAAAACGATTCACTCCGGCGGAATGGGAAAAAAACCGAAAGTCGATTGTTTTTCAAGTGAAGCTCAACTATTAAGGAAGATTGTTTCCTCGGCGGGTTTGTGTGAACAACTTCATTTAATCTCGATTTGAAAACATCAGCGGCGAGGGAAAAGACAGCTTAATGTCTAGGTTTCGAGTTTCCAACGTTAAATAATTCCGGAATACTTTAAGTCATTTCCCACACGTGCTATAACAATTTATACCTCATACAGGAGCTCGAAATGTTACAAATATCCACAGAGAAATTGAGAACCTATATGATGACCTAAGACACCAACTCACTAATAAACTATTTTCAATTATATAGGGTGTTATGTAAGTTAGGTAAAAGAACAAATTATTGCACTTTTTTTGGTCATTATCGCACTATGTATGCGATTTAGATTACCGAAACTTTCACTCGTGCTATCATTAATATTAATAAGGATATAGGGAAATTCGTAAACGGTATATACTTCTGCATGTAACATAAGTATAATAAATCAATACGCCATCTGTCAATAATTTTTCGTCTAATAACTTACGCTCAATTTCATTCGTATTGACCCAGAAAATAATACGTAACCTAATGGGTAAGAAATTATAAAAATTGTTAAATACCTTTTTAGAAATTACGAGCAACAAGAATATATCGAACGCACCTAATAAATCAAAATCGAACAGAAATAGTTACCCGGTATCGATTAAAATTGTTTGCCGAGTGCATAATTAAATTTTAACATCGTTGTTTATTTTCTATAAACGATTAATACGCGAAATAAATCGAACTAAAAGAAAAATTGTATTCTGAGTATATTTGCTCGCAAATCATTCCATAACGCTTGTTAAAAGAACTATGATTTAACAAGGAATGATTGTTATAACAGAAGAAAAAATAACAGTTATCTTGTAACACCCAATTATATGACTAACTCAGCATAGATAGGTTCTCTGCAAGGTTCTCGATTTTTCATCGGTCCGATTGGCTTTGTTATTGGAATGCCGATGTTATAGACAAAAATGCTTTATTACCGATTGTAGTTCACAATATTAACGACAAAGAAAGTAACCGAAGGTCTGTATGAATCGAAATCCCGCGCAATCTCGCAAAAAATCCATACCAAAGAGCCGCTCCCAAAGGATTTTCCGATGGATTTTCGCGTCGATATTTGAGCGCTATCACGATCGTTCGACGTTCGCTCAAATTATCCATCTGCAGCGAATTTCACCACAATCGGATAAATTATTTCAATTAAACGCTGCACCAGACATTACACGTCTTTTCCTATACCTTCGGGTCATCCCTTCACCACGCCTTCGACAGCAGATATCCGACTCGCCGATATAATAGAATAGAAAGTCCTACACTACAGTTCGCAGAGATATAATTTGTAAGCTGATTATGTCTTTCGATCTGCGATAGTGCCATAACTGTACACGTAATTTTCGTTCGATGCAAGGTTTCGCTAGGCCGTTACATTTTCTTCATCATTATCTAATTTAACTATTATTGTTAAAGTTTGCGGGTTGAAGATGAGCCAGTGACATTCTCAGTGAATAATTCGTTTATATTGTACCTTATAATATGAGTGAATAAATTATAAATTAGAAAATGATCATTTTGAAAAAGCACAACATAATGGTAGAATGAAGATCAATCATCCGCAATGGAGCAGTTGAAGATATAAAAAAAATTGTCGAATTTCGAATGTCGCTGACACCTATTGCTAAAAACAAATAGTCGATGGAGCCGGTGGAAAGAAGTGGCTGAAAAAAAGTCTAATCAAACATTACTGTAAACAAGTCCGCGGAAAAAATCAATTTATCTCCGATTTTATGGCCGTAAAACAAAGCGTGATATTCTTTATTACAAACTGTCCAACCGCACCGAGACGTGGATAGTTGCCTTCAATTTAAGACAAAGCAAGAAATTATTTTTTTTATTATTATTTTTCATTAAATTTCTGAGAAATTGAACTTATTGGATTTCTGTTCCACTTGAGTACATGATGCGCGATTAGCCAAAGGTACAACTTGCAGTGGCGTAACACTTACATTACACTACTATAAGTATGCAAAAAAATTAAAAAAAAGATTATCATTTTAAGAAAATATACTTATTCATATTAATATGCAAGTAGAGCGTGCAGATAAGTGACCAAGAATTGGATCAAAAATTAATTCCATCAACAAATCTTTGTTCTATTGAGTTCTAAGCACAAAAGAAGCTTCCCAGAGGAAAAAAATGCGCTCGCGTCGAGAGAGAATGAAGAAAAAAATTAGTCGAATCACGACTAAAAATTAATAAGTAATTTGTACATTTGAATCATTTATCCTTGAGGTACGATGTTGAAAGTCGAGTAAATAATTACCAAAACCGATTTTTTCCACACACACACTCACTCACTCACACATACGTATGCCTTAGAGGTATGGAAGAGGTCGAAGAACTTGACATGTAGACGAGATGAGGAGGTTGATGAAAATTTGTTTTGTTACAGTTGATAATACCAAAACCTCTTAATATATTATAGACATTTTGCTTTTAATTAATTGCCAATGGATTCAGCTATTTGTTTTAATTCATGTATCCAGTAATTAAACAAACTGATAATATAGAACTTTCGCGTTGTAAGTACACCAATTTCACTTGACTATTATTATGTGTATCTGATTTTCCTCTGAAGCTAACCTACTCATTACTTTTTAGTTTATTGTCAGACATGCAAATTTCAATCAAAGTACCGCTATGACTAAAAAATTAAATTAGAATACAATCAACATTTAGCCAGTAGTTAGGGATTTTTGCTGGACCGTTTCGTACGAAAATTAGCATGCAATTAGACGAATTATTATCAGCGCTGAATTTGAAGGCTCTTGTTTTTTATTACCATGAGATCCATGCTCAATTATTTTCCATTCAATCGGTGGATATTCATGTATTGTTCATTGCATGTGAATAATCTTTGTTTTTTTCGCAGATTATTTTGTACCTACCTACATTTTCTAGTTTCTGTTGTTAAATTATTCATTCATTCTCATCATCTCTTCAATCATCAATATGTTTTCATTTTATAGTAACTTTTGCTTCAACTAATATATCTTTTTAAATGAAAATGGAGAATATTTTAATCCAGCAGGTACTTAAGCAATACATCAAATGTCTACCGATGTTTCTCGAAACCATCGTCGTTCGATTGGAGAAGTAGCGTCTCGGGAATAAAAACCAACTAGTCGACATACTCCAGTAAATCTATTATAAAAACAAATTTAGATTTATAAACTGATATTGCCTATATTACTAAACTTGGTCAGGCAATAAAATAACTCGCCAACGTCATAAATGGTATTCCGACAGTGTAACTAATACACAATTGTCGATCGATAATTACGCATTTATAACATTTTATCCTATGTCACTTTGTAAATTACGGGGTACTCCGAGAATTTCTAACTACTATCATAATTTAATAATTACCATTAACCATAATAAGATAAGCGGGTGATTAATAGCTGGATGGGATCAGTTAGCTAGCTGGTGAATAGTAGCAACAATTATAATATTTAACGTCTAGTTTGCATTTGATGTTAATAATTTCTGCATATTTATTCGATTGCCTGCGATTTTCAGATATACACGGACACACCCAGAGGTGTACTGAGGTCAAAGAAAAGTCCAACAGACACTTATAATAACTATACAAATCTTTAATTATTTTAGTCTGATTGCTTTTAACAGTTGATTAAATGAAAAAATTCTGATAACAAGAGTGTGCCATTTTTTTTATTTTAAACGGGTGTGATTATTTTATCTATCACGGCAATATTTCGAATTCCCTTTTCAAAGTGGAGTAAGGTACTAGCGATTTGTTTACATAAACAATTCGGTCAAGTAAAATTAAGTTACTAAAATCGAAAACGGTCTCGATATCGAACAACGATCGAGAGCAGGTTGGTAATTCGCCTTTTACCGTCGCATAAATGAATAATTTATGTTGATTTGTGAAATACGCTATTTTCTAATTGCTCACTACCGAGAATGCATGCTCGGGAACTCGAATCGCCGAATCGAGAAAGACATTGCACGTAACAGCGGATCAGAGACAGGCTGACTAGCAAGTGTAATATCACACAGTGACGTGATGTAATTCCTGCTGGCCTTCATCTTCTACGGTTTGTGCTTGCACCAACATCATAAGCGGATCTTGAGGATGCATTCGAGGACGATGATTTAACCAAAAATTTCGAAAACCGGCGTAACAGTAATTTCTTTTAATGGGTTGATTACCATCAGTTTAAAAGTATTTTGTATACTAAATTTTACATTAAGATAATTTTTAAAGCATAATTTAATGGTATCAATGCTTGTACAATAAATCAGTTAAGATATTTTCACGATTTTGCCCTACAAAATCTCTTAATTAGAGTAAAAGTATGTTTCCTTATTGAGCTTAAAAAACATGCATTCTGGTGATCTCACATGAGCTAAGTCAGTACATAATGAATTAATTAAATGTATAATTAATTAAGGTAAATAATTAGCTTTATATTGAGAATGACAATCAACGTTGAACTATTTCTCGGGCCGACGCTGATCGTTTATAATGGAATGAGTGCGCTACACACCTAGAACGAGGCGGGTTTATTTTTGACATTTTTGCTTTTGTATCTTTAGTCTTATGGGTACAACCAGCAGATATATTGCCAAATGGCTGATTGCTCATTTGAATGAGAATGGGCATTTGGGCAAGATTTTTGCGATTATTGGGGTCAGCCGTTTTCAATACGCGCGCACCTACGGGAATTGCCGCAAAAAATCCACACAAAGTATTTAAATTTATTATCAACGTTTATTCTGCATTGTTATCTACAGAAAATGTCAAAGAAATACATAGATATTATTTTAATGATAGGATTGTTAATGTGTGATTTTTACCCTTTTTCTGTGATTTTATGGATTTGTCGAAAGTAAATTATTTTTTTCAATTTATTTTATAATTGCCTGTATTTACTATTATAGGTATGTTTATTAAAAACTTAGACAAATAATTAATTTGCATTTCTAGATTCTTGGAACACACAATTCCAATTTTATCTCTCGGCCAGTAATACATCACCTAATAGGTACTTGAATTCTATACAGGGTGTTTCCGAACTTGGGAGACAATTTTCTAGGGATGATAGTTCGCATAATTTGAAACCGATTCGCAGATTTCGTTTTTCTAAAAAATGTATTATAAACAAAATAGAGCCATTATAAAAAAAATCAAAGAGCGAATACAACCCTGGCGCGATAGTCAGCTGATCGGTTCCAAAAACCGATGCCAGGACGAGCAAATTTCACCCTCCGCGCGCCTCATTTCGAAAAACGTAGCCTATTGCCTTCTAGTGCATATTGTAATGTAGGGTTGTTAACCTCACGGTCAAATAGATTTTTTATACTGTTTTTTTAGTGATTTATTTGATATTATTAGGTGTTCTTCTAAGTTTAGTTTGTTCTTCGTGTTCTTCTCAGTTTAGTTAGTTCTTAGTGCACTTCACAGTTTAACTAGTCGGTGTGTACTTACAATAAGACGGTGATAAGTTTGAATAATTACTATGAATTTCAAGCCATTTTTCTACAACAAAATAGGTGAGCTAATATTTCTTTTGAGTTGAATGTTTTTTCTTTTATTATTTGGAAAACCCGGGTTAATTTTATAATTTATCCATGATTCTAAAAATTCAGAGACCATATGGATTAAATAAAGGTCCTAATAAATAAATTTGAATGAGATATTAATTAATCAATCATTATTTTGTTGTGATTTTGTCGATTCTAATTTTACGGTGAGTTCGATCATACCGCGCGAGTCGAGAGCGACTGCAATTTCTATGCAGGGCGGTATTTCTTAGATTTTTTTTACGTCTTCAATTAATTTTTGATAAATATTTTTCTTGACGGTTTTGAATAAATAATCACATAATTCGGTAAGATGACCCGTTGTCACTTCATCATTAAAAATTGTACCCCAAGTTCGGAAACACCCTGTATATCTCATGACTAACCTTACTCCAGTTTTTTTAGCTCAAACGATCTACCTACATGCGAGTACCGCTGCAGTACGCAAAGCCAATCAAATGAAGTAAACAAACGAAAAAGCAAACACCTGTAACTATTAAATAACGAGCAATCATTATCTGTCAATAGCGAGGGAAATCACTTATCGAACAAAGAATACGACACTGCACACGCAGATATCTATATACTTGTACACGTAATATAATATCGTTTATCGAATCATTCATAGCCCGTGGCCGATATGCATATTCAAATTATAATTAAATGCGGCTCACTTATATGATTTACATTAGCACATACGCAACCAACACGTGGGCTTCGTCGCGAAAATAAAAAAAGCAGTGTCCCTCGCAATTTTATCGCTCCATTCATTCGCTCGTTGGTCGCCTCAAAAACGTGGTCAGCTCAATAGAACACCTGCGTTCGCAATGATTATTTCGTTTCTTACGCAACGCACTGGCTAAATGTCAATTGTCACTATCCTGCTCCATATGCAAGCCTGCTTTGCGATTAAAATTGCCTCTAAGTTGACAATTCTTCTGTATTAACAGTTCCTTGACGGTGAGAGTTCCCGGTCGAAGAGGAATCCTTTCCATTCGTCCGATGATTGTTGGCACGTCGACGAATGCGAGCGATAAATCACCCGGCGCATTTATGATCGCCGCAAATAAATGCGAGTAAGTAGTTCATTTAAATGACAGTTAAAGAACTCGTAAATCGTCACTCTCGATTCTCTAATGGTGAATCGGGAAAAATCGATGATGTACGCACCGGGAAAAGCGCTTGGTATCGTAAAAGCGGCGAATTTTATAGCGGGAGGCGGTTGAGGTGCGCTTTTTACCGAAAATTATGTAAGGAGGTTAATTTATTGGTCGATTGTCGCTTTGGAGTTTGTAAATTACCTCGTAAATAATGGTGTGGATATTTTATGCGAAGAACTGTTTGAAATATGTTCATGAATTTTTTCCATTCAGTTTGCAAAATGACAGAACTAGTGTTAATAATAACTTACTTATGCACAAACTTTTAAAAATTATACAATTATTCAGAGATACATAGGAAGGTGTATTACTCTGAGGTTGAAGATAGTTAGGTGTACATTAATTTTAGTTCGAACAACTGTTCTTAACATTTCGACTTTACGGCCTATGATCGTCGGTTTCGCAGACACGTTTAATTGCATCGGTTTATGTAATCTTACCATTAATCATAAAACATTGTAAAGTATGGTAAATTGAATTTACCTTACTATTATGTTTCCTAACGTGAGAAGCCACATTGTGTAATTCTTTTGTTAGGGCAAAGCAAACATAAATCATAACGTTTTATTAGTTGTCGTGGCGTATCGACTGCTATCTAACAGTAATTTGGAATTGTTTTATTTTATAATGAAAATTGTATAAATTTTACTTTGAAATTATTTCATTAGATTGTTTAGTTCTCATTCAATCTCTTCTATCCTCATCCATTCTTCAAATTAGAGCAACCTGTATAAATTTTCAGATTACATTAATAACAATTGCATCAAGAACAATATGTGTATATGTGTAAAATAAAATTCGGCTTTTGACACAGGTAGAATAATTTATCATTGAGTGACGCTCGTATAAGTAAAAGTGTTCGAAAACTAAGAAGAATTCCTTGCAGGTATGATTTATACTTTATCTATGCAAGTGGTAAATGACTTTATAATGTCGGTTGTCAAGCTGTCTGGCAAGCAATAAGAAACACTCATGTACAATTAATTAACAACAAGAGCGGATTTGAATAATAAATATTTCTGCAGAACAACAACCGACTTCCTCGTTTCTTTGTAATATCGCATTTTCTATGTAATTGAACCAATTAATACCGGCGGTGGTTTTTATTTATATCTGGAACTGCACCCAATTATAATACGGAGAGCGTCGAGTGTGCAGCAACATAAAAAAATGGCGTTATTTATTTAACCCGTTTTACATACCTATCAAAAATTCTAAATAGGTGTATTCCGGTTACACGGTTAAGTCATTTTCTTTATGGTCCGTCATTAAATCGACGTAATTTTTCTCTCGGAAATACGTTCCGCCTTTTTTATTTCGTTTAATAGACCTTTTGAGGTGAACGTAAAATCGCCAGGTCTCGAAATTTCAGATGTCGATAAAGAGTTTAATGATCGAGTTGGTAGCCCATTGCGATTCCAAAATTGATAAAATAATGTTTTATAAAGAGTGTAAGTGTGAAAACGTATACTATAAAAAATGATGAAGAAAACGATAAATTTACCAAAAACATGGAGTAGGGTTAATGCAATTTGGAAAAATAGATGTAGATTTAACCCCTGAATACTGGATAATTTTAAAATATTGGTACCTACTTCTGCGACCGCCTCACACAATACATAGATTATTAAGAACAAAAAAGCAAATCCTCATAATATTTACTTTCATATAGAGAAAAGTAAGTTTAAACACAACGTAAATTATTGTTGTACCTACATTTAAATCTTCCATACAATGTATACGAGATACTTACAGAAGAAAATAGCGGAGTTGAAACAATACAATAAATTAATAAAACTAGACATATACTTTACTAAATCCCGAGCTACTGTTTGTTTAACATCTAAAAACAAATAACGCATGCATTCCGTTTTATTCCGATATTAATCTCTCACTTCGTTATTATGATAGTAAATAGTATGGTAATGCATTGGTTGCGAGCCCAGAGGTATCCCATCTAGATGTATACGTATACCGGTGTACCCTTAAGACACCATTGTTTTAATAAATTAGATTCAAAGTCGCACTGTAATGTAGCGCACTAAGCCATGAAGATTTACACGTCTTCATGGGTGTATCTAATGCATTAAATTAAAAAAATAAAATTAATACGCCCGTAAAGGATATAATGCTAGCCGTGTGAATGTGTGTTTTTTGCTTATTAATAAAATCGTATAAAAACCATCTGAAATTATAAAAGTGCAAGTTTGCATGCAATGAAAGTTGAACTTAAAAGAATGTACAAAAGGTTATAATTCATCAAAAATGATTGAATTGCAAGGGGCTCTTATACAACCCAACTTACACATGTGGCATTTCTTTTTCTATGAATAATTTGCTTCCATTAAGGGACACTGCAACAGACGAAATTAAGTTGTACTTCGAACGTTTTGAACTGGGACCTCTGATGCAACCGGGCGGCCATTAAACGCGAGAAGTTAAAGATTTGAGAAAAGGGACCTCTTATCTGCCAGATTATATCGAAATTTCGGTGCGGCTCCGTACGTGGGTTGCCTATCTCGAGGACAATAAGCGACCGGCGAGATCCTTCCTGAATATAAATTCACTGATTTCGTTGGAATTGTTACGAAAAAAAAATATATAATAACAATATCAACCGAGAGGTCGCGGTTAACCGAGTTCATAACGTCTCGCTGCGTGAGCCAAAAGACTGCTTTAATACGGAGGAATTGCGATTTAAAAAAGCTTTGGGCTCGGATTTGGAAAGGTGAAGTAATAAATGTGAAGCTTACCCTATGGGTTTCAATCGAGCTTACCTGTAACAAAATAAAATGTAATTAGATTAAAGTGTAATATAACGATTTCTTATATTGCAAAAAAAATCCCAGTTCTGAATTTGACACCAAACGGTGATTAAAGCCCACATGAAAGTGAAATTGTTCACGTGAAACTACCCACGTGAAAAAAATAGTACCTAACATCAGATAAAATCGCGCAATAAAAACAACTCTTATTTAATTCACTTGAATTGGAGTAAGATTATTAAAGCTCCAATCCAATAAATCAACTAATTTACTATAGATAAATTTGTAGTATACCGACAACCAAACGTACTGATTACATAGGTATAACATTCGCGTTTTGCTGTTAATTGTTACAACTCATTCGCTCCGGTATAAGTTGTAATGCACCAATTAGCAGCTGAAAATGTTAAACAGTCGCATATAAAATATATCCGCCGCTGTCGATATCACTAATTTACCTACTTCTATTGATAACAACCTGTTCTCTCTCGTCGAGAAACCATCTCGCCGGATAAAATACATTCGATCCGGCCGCAGGAATTGCGAAACAAGTGAATTCGAAAGTTTGCGCTGCCCCAAATTACGTAACTGTCAATAGTTTCTCTCTGATATAGATATAGAAATGTACCGGCGAACGGTCGATCGCGAAATGCTTAATCTTCAATGCCCATGACCGGCTTTGAATTGTCGACGTTATGCAAACGCGTATTTATGTTTCCTGTCTAGTCGTACGCGAAAAATGCTTAATTTTCTCTGCTTGTTCGCAATCCGTTGCATTTCGACTTTCCTTTTAGATAAATAGCAGTTTTCTACTCTCGTAGGAAGAATGCCATGATGTTTCGTTATTTATGTAATTACTAAATTACTATTTTATTCCACAACTCTTTATAGTGAAAAAGTTCATTAGATAAATTGCAAAATTTTTTGGGCGATTTATCAAAGCCTTCATCGTTTTTGATCAAGTTAAATTGAAAATTTAAAACGCTATAAAATGCTGGTGTTACATTAAATTCGCCCATCTTTAGCATTTTGTTAACCACACTCGAAATCATTAGTGAAAAAGACCAAATAATGGTTTCGTTCTGGTACATTAAGGCTGGAATTATGTTTTATAGCAGGAAATTTAAAACCTATAAAGATAACGGCCTCTATCTAAATCATACGCCAGTTTAAACTTCATATTTCTCAAAGTGAAATTACAGGACCAATATAAATAAGTCATGCAACATTATAGTAGCGAAAATGTTTTTATTAAAGGCACTAAAATAATAAGATTTGCAGAAAAAATTCGCGTTTTCAATTTAGCAAATTTTAGAGACAATTTCAACACCTCCTTCCAGACGCATTGTGCGTTTCACATCCATAAGGACCTTCTTCATCGCGCCTTTTACACCATTAACCGGCATGCAGATAAGCCACTATCCGTTTGAACCAATCTCGAAATGGTCTGTGTCTATAATAAGAACAAAGTGATGTAGTCTCGGTATAGTTAGCGTGACTGGCTCGTGTTTTTTTATATCCCCGAGTCAATTATTTTGTGATTAGTTTTTTCAATGGTGCAATTATTACTTTGCATTGACATGAACTCCGGTAAATGGACGAAGTTACGGAGGAGACCGGGCTCGGTCGGTTGATTGACCTTGACTTTGAGCCGTTTCAAACGATTTTTGTTCGTAATATCTCTGTACATTTGTGTTAGAAAGGGTCTCGCTTGCTTCGCAAGCTCGATTTTACTGCGCTGTGTTATGTCAGTAAATTCGTAACAAAATAATTAAGGCTTTCTTGAGGCGAGATATCAATCAGTCAATCAGTGTCGCTTGGGGCTTTATTATTTTGAATTATAAAAAATGTTAATGAAATGCAAACTACATTCGAAAGGGCAGAAATACTTATTCATTAGATCATTTTAATATTTTATGACTTCTTCCTCTGTGCGTGTCTCCATCGACTGCAAGTTGGCTTCCACATTCCTATTTGCTTAATTATCACTATCGACATGAAACAGTTGTTAAGCCTTCATGTTAGCCTATAAGTCTCCGATGTTACTTCGAATTCTTTCATCGTTTTATGTAGACCTGTTTCCTTTTCTTCCATCATGCAAATAGTAAATTATTCTAACTGGTATACTATTGGCGTGTGTTGTGTTTCAAGAATCATTCCTGGAAGAATTTCGCAATGGAATTGCGATCTCCAACCCCACGATAAAATCGGCCTCTTTCGCCATTAGAACGCCAAGTGAAAAGATAATTTTCGCTCCTGCATCAAAAATATAGATAACATATGTTACTGGCTGTAACGTGTAATTACGAACTACTGCAGCATCGCGGCCATTTTCAACTTTCAATCTTCGGCCGTTTCTTTTGCTCGTTTCTATAACACTAATTGAGTATTTCTAATTACGTCGAGAACAGTAATTCTAAATAATTTTCCTATGGTCGTACATTCGTCGACGTAACTATTATGAAACGTTCTCCGTGGATTAAGGTTTACTCTAAGATATGCCGGTGTGTGTATGTTAAAAATAAAACCAGCGAATGTTTAATGACCATTACTATGTAGCGAATTCTGTTTTAATGATACAGTGTTATCTGGACGCGTAAAATTAGCAAAGAATTTATTCCGCGGATTCGAAGGATTCGAAAAAACTAGTTTAATGTTCGAATGGTTATTCCTTCGGCGCTCGAATTACTACAACATGGTAGTAAAATTGTTAACAAATTAATTTGTGGATATAAAATCTTTTTATTGTTTGGTATGATTTTTCGTTTTTATTCAAATTTTGTGCTTCTCGCCTATTTAACCGCGCGGAAATTGGAACGTTTAAAACAAAGGCTGGTGCCTTGGAAGTTTGCGGTTTTCAATTCTTTCGTTCAGAAGTGGATTTCTATTTGTAACAATTTCGATTCGATTGCGGTCGGCCGTTACATGAAATCGTAATGGAGGCCGAGATGATCGAACAGGAAATTGGTAATCTTGCGGTTATTGGCGTTGTACTTAAAAATCCTCCAGCGTTTAGGACCCCCTCGTTTTTTTGTTCCTTCCGCCTAATTGAAAATTGTGGTAACGCGGAAAAAATTACCCGCGCGCATCCCGAAATATTTCGCGGCGTCTAATCAAAGAAACTCATTAGGAAAATTGTCCATGTTAACATTAAATATCCATTAATAATTTATACTTGCTATAATAACAGTTTAAAGTATGAGTAAGTAGTAACAATTTCAAAAAATGGTGATTGAACTGGAAACCTCCACCATTATCTATACTTTGATGAATAAAACCAATTGGTTAAGATAAATAAAATTACCTCAAAAAATGCACTATTTATTAATTACTCATAACACCACAATTAATTGTTCTATTCGAATTTTTTTACAGGCATCACTTCTATATACCCGAATGGAAGGATTTCCAGGTAGATCCTTGTATGCATTGTTAAAATTACTCAGCGAGAAGACGTCTGTTATTATGACTTGCACGCGTGGTTTTATTGTATGCAACACAATGGCTTATTTGAAAATTTTAATTTGGAAGTAAAATCCGCCTTTTTCGAGTCGTCTTTGAGCGAGCATCGAAACGGAACAGTGCAACAATTTTTCGTGAAGGATGATACACAGAGATTATTTTAATACTTTTTCAGCGCCCACGCTGATAAGTACCTCAAGTAGCTTTAAAAAGAGTTAAAATGCATTCATAAAAACTGAACAATTATTTAAGACTAATTAAAGAAATGTGCTGATAAGAAAACAATAATATCTAATAAAAGCATTCTCACAATTGAGTTGTCCAATTTCATTTCAATTAAGCACCACTTGGGAATTATCACTCGATCAATTAACGCCTGAGTATCGCCGTAAATCTAGAATTCTAGGCACAAAGAAAATATCGAAAAATTCCCGCAATTACCGGCCGATTTTTTCCGGAAAAAAAACGTTTTAAAATTGTACAGCACAAAAGTAACAAATAATAATTGAGCAGAATGTTGTCCCAATTAGTACGTGGCGCGAATGCGCTGAGTCACGGCGCACTCTGCAATCATATCGGTCTCTGGGAGCTTTTAAGGAGAACGCTTTCAAGCCACAAATGAATAAAGTAAACCGTACGTCCGAACGAATCGAGATAAAAATCTATGAAGAACGAAAGGAAATTACCGTAGGAAAATTTCGACGACTCGTAATGACGTTGTTTGATGGGAGAAATTACGGAAGAAATCGAACAAGTATGTCGACTAATTAATTAGAATTGATCCAATACAATGTTGAGTTAGTTGGATTACAGAAATGCTTATTAAAGTGTTGGGAGTCATGACTCAATTTGGTTTGATAGGGACAGAATCTTCATAAAAAAAGCTCTATTAAAGTCACAAAAATTGTTGAATAAAGCTTCAAAAATCTCTATGCTATTGGAAAGCAAAACTTTCAAACGAAAGCTCCAAAAATGGTCCAATTTTCTTTGATTACAATAAGCTCAAATGTCAGTTTAACAGGCATTGTTTGGTTTTCAAAGCTTTCTTTCATCGTTCCATTATAAAATCGAGATGATTAAGAGCAATGCCGGGTATGAGCCGAAACTGGATCGTTTATTTAAGGAAAGCCCCGTCGAATGTTCATTATTCTTTTGTCTTAAGACGCCATCGGCCGAACGAATAAGTAGATTGACGAAATCTCGTTTTATAGCGAACATCAAAAATTCGGCGGTCCGAAAGGGAATTCAAGAATCCCAGCAGCCCGTCGACGACGCGACAGTTTGAAATTCAGCAAAGAGTGACAGTAATTGGATGGACTGTATTCCGCTCGAGATCGACATTCGCTGATATACGTTTCGCAGATCCTCTTCTCGAAAACAAGGACTGTTTATTTTAACGATCTCTTATTTTCTAGTCGATTCTCGAATTTCACGACCATTGCTAATGGATGTTTATTTAATTGGATTCGACCAAGGTACTTGCAATTGCAATAGATAAAAAAAACTAAGTAGATATTAGCGAATAAAAGTAAGCAATTGAAGGGAGGCAGTTTGGTGAACATAAGGATCATAAGGAGTGCTTTATGAAAGTTCATATAGAAGTGAGTCCTTCCAAGAACGAGGCGACTAATTTCATTAAAGCTAAATCATTGGCAGTAATTTACGGTGATTGATAAAATTTATTGTACAAAACCGCCTCCCGTTCGCGTTACGTCGATTAACCGCTTCGTTTTTCCATTAAAAGTTTCGCAAGTCGTAAAATAATCGAAAATTTATTTAATATGCGGGTATTTACTTTCAAAATTTTTTTATCAATTTTAATACTTCACTCGTTAAATGACTACTGTTGCGTAAGTTTGTTTAAGGACTACGTGCAGTAAAAATAATCAATTTCAAGGCGTAAATCACTCGGTTCAATTAGTACCATTTTAAGCACTTTCCATACGAATTTAATCTGATTAGAGTTTAATGGTATAATAAGTAAGATCTGAGGTGGAAATACTTAACTCGATTCAATCTGAAACATTTAATTGGATTCAAAATTTAAATGGAAATTGGAAGATTTAAATATATTCTTTTTGATGTGCTGTTTTCGATAATTTTTAGTTAAGTTAGAGAACATACAAATGTGCCGTATTAAAATAAGATTATGAATACATCATAAATTAATATAAATATAGGTAATGTCGTGGTTAAAAAGTCAGCCTTGGTAATATTTTCTCCGAAGCCTTACGAAATATCTTCGTTATAAATAATTCAAAACGTAATAAGCACACCACTGAGAGATCGTGAATTACAGAACTCTATATATCATTATCAACTGCCTTTCTCTCACACAATACATAAATAAGTTATGTGTTTAACATAAATAGTTCAATATCAAAATGGTAACAATATCGCCTGGATTTTTTGCGAGCCGTTGTAAATTGATGGAAACCTCGATGGGTGAAATATAACGTTGTTATTTACGCGAAACGAATGATCTCTTTTTCGCCATTAGAAATATTTGCATTTTACCTAGCTTTGAGAATAAAACAGATGTTATTTGTACATGTTGGTTATTTACGTACGAGATGTAGATAAATGTCTTGTACATACGTGTAATAAAATGTTTACAAGAATATTTTCGCGTAAAAATATGCAAGGTTGATATTTGTGAAATTGCATACTAGCACATAAGAAATTAATTAGTAGAATATCTATTAGTAATACGTTATTTTTAACTAACAATTTACCGTTATTTCTCTAAGGGATTGGAATGAAGGTTGCAGTGAAATATGCAGGTGGGCTGTTAAAAATTAGAATTGGTCGTTAACGAAATATTCCTCGGTTTCTAAATAGCGTTAAAAACGCAAAACGAAATCTAATTCCCATCGAAACGCGAAATTCGAAACGAAAATTCGAGCCGGTCGCATCGACCAAATTCCGAAACTCTGTAACTAACCGCATTAATATTTACCGAAGCGAATCTTATAAATTATTATTATTCCGTACACAATTTTCTATTATATTTGTGAGTCGACGGTTTTTTGTCGAAATGATCACGTCGCAAGTTGGTCGCGTGATGATACTCCGTATTGTTTTATTAAATCCCTGCGGTATTCAAATTCTTCATCATTCTTCTAAAATAAATGCCTCATGTACAACTATACGAGTTATTGTTCCTATAAGGTAAACGAACAATACCAATTTAATGTAGTAAATATTATAATTATGTTAAAAACAACGTGATTATACTCACAATATATGAATAAGTGTGCATAATTAATAAACAATAACTAAATATTAATTGAAATAAGCTGGGAAGGGAACGTTGATTTTTTGTTATAAACGAGCACCTTCCAGTTTTATTCGAGTTCTTCATTCCCATTCGTTACGCTCCGTAAATATTAATTAAATCTAGGACCCCAGTATACGGTGGTTCTTCTCCCTTAGGTTGCGGTCGCTGTTTGGCCGGATGGGCAAGAGGTAGAGGGCCACTTGCGATAATGACATCTCCGATTACGGAGCCGGTGATTCCATTCCGTGGGCGTTTACTTGTAAAATTGCCCCGTCAGGGTCAGGGCCTACCTGCTTTATATTACCTTCAGCGGGGTCATAACCGCAACCGAACAGAAAAAAAAGCGTAATTTAAATTCTAGATGCTAAATACTAAAAAATAAGCTCGAAATTAGGAAACTGGTAACGCCGAGACGTGCTATAAAAGTCTTGTTGTACGCTAATAATTTAACGCGAGGAAGAATGTATAGGTTTGCACTTCTTCGTTAACCGAGCGACAAATGCGTAAAAATACGAAGAGAATAAATAATTCTTCCTTCTTAAACGAGATGATAAATCGAGTTCGATCACCTGCTTGACTTATTTCGGAGGAAATGTAAAATTAAGAGATTACGCGAGAAAATCGTATCCGTAATAACGGACTTGATAGGCCGCTAATGGATTTATAAATGACGCTAAACTAATTATCCTGCTAAAGTCGTTTTTAATGTAGCCAAACGAGGGAAATTAATAGACCATTGTCCGGCAATTTCGTGATCGAGCATTGGATTATGGGATTGCCCAATTTAAATTAAAATACACCTTCTATAACAAGACAAGGTATTAATTTGAGGAGAGCTACATTAAACACACTTTGTAATAGAGTAGAAATGTGCAATACATAAAATTCAAAATACCTATGCATGTTAAACAAATTGCTGTAATATGACGATATAGCGCTGGATATCGAACAAGAATAGTAAGAAAATAATTTCCGGTATACTAATGATTCCTTAGTATAAAAGTCGAATGGTTCATTGCTACTTAAGCAACTAGGCACGCTATATACCCAGCCGGAGCAACATCGAAAGCCGTGTTTACCGTTTTACGTAAAAATCTCAACAAGAATGTGCTCCTAATGTTGCCACTCGTGACTACTAAATATTTATATCTTAGAGTGAGAGAGGGTCTCACACACAACTCTCCGCAGCGTTCGCTTTATATAAGTTTTACATTCAACGCCGCGGATATTTATCATAGCGTCCTCCGGATCTGAAAGCTCCCCGGAATTTTTTTTGTTACACTTGGTTAAATGCGTCCGCCATTTATCTTCGGCTCGTTTATTCGGAATTTTTCGCGACGATTTTTTCTCTATAACCGATACAAAATCGCAAAAACTGTGTTTTGCATATCATTTCGACTTGTCTGCATGCGCTAATCGCTCGGTGGTAATAATTCGTAAAACTACCGTTAATAACTGCAGAGTAAACTTTCCATTTACTTTATTGCGCATCTTCCCATACGTATAACGGGTCGATTAAAATAAATTTTATTGTAATTTAATTAATTCCGACTATTTGAATTAACGATTGGAGTTATATCGTCCCTGTATGGATCCAACATTAGCGTTCTGATAGTTATCTTTATTACACTTTTCATTTCGTAATCGATTCAATTCTGTATGTTCTCGAGCAATTTTCACGTAGCTTTAAAACTCAACGATCTATCGTAACGAATTAAACTTAGGAATATCATTATACAGAGTGTCACATCAAAAGAAGTCAAAATATAGTTAAATGCTCGAGTTTGATGGAGATATTTTGTACACTACAACCATTAGAGTTCTTAGAAAATCCTGATGCTATAATTTTAATCTTTAAATCAATGGTAGTAATAGCATGTTTCGCCATATAGTTCTGAATCGCAAATCATACATTTATATGGGACGTGTTATTAATAAAACGTAGGTATAATTGCTATTTAACTGCGACTTTACAAACATTTACTTTACACCATTTTCTCTAAAATCACCTCACATTTCAACTATATCAGATTGCCAATATCGCAGAAAACTGGTAATAGCCGTTCGGGGAAAAAATCGAATCGCCCATAACTGCTCGCTCATTTAAATCATAAAGCTAGAGTAATCGTATCAGCGTTCTCACACCATTGATAACCTGTAACGGCTACGCCGTTTTTCCCGTCACTGGTAGATAACGAAATATTTAATGATTATTACGAACAATATTGATTCGAGTTCGCTCTGCGATATGTTAATGCGTACAGCGCCATAAATAGTTTTTGCTGAACATGGGACAGTATCGATCTAAATGTTCTATCTGAATCGATGCTGGATTTAGATTGAAATAAATCAAATTACCATATTTATAGTTACATGAGATAGGTTTAGATAATTGTAGATATAAAGGGAAGAGTTGGATAGTGTTAATTTGATACTGATGAACAATTGTAGGTACTACAAAGACTTCTACTCAAACATTACATCTTTGGGTAAGCATACTTTAGGCAAGTATTCTTCATGTATAAGTATTCTTCAAGATGAGTATTCTATTGTAGCAAATTAGCAACAAGAATAACCATTTCTATTAAGATTTGAGGCAGCATTTTCGTGGGTTTCGAACCGAAGCCGGCGAGTTCTCGAACTGACCACAGCCACACGCCATCAAGAAAGGAAGCCATTCTTTCGTTGTAATTAGTCGAGACATTTCGTTTCGTCACTGGTTTAACCGTTAAATGCTGTTATTATGATTATTAAGCGATTATAGCGTTCTGGTAGGCAACTGCGGGTCCCCACCATTGGCATCGCGGAAGCCAATCAGATGTACCCAACCGGTTATCCGCCGCCTCTTTAATACCACTGTCCAAAAATTCTTACTAATTAGTTCGATGATTAATTCATAATTTTCTATGACGAAGAACTATGAATTTTCGATCGAGACAACTCGCTTGTATAAGGTGTAGCACAATTGAAAATATTTTAGATACAACAATTGATAAGCAAGTTCCCACAGTATCAATAAGTAAGCAGGAAATTTGTGAAATGTAATTTGCATATTAACGTTAGTGGTTAATAAAATATGGAATTGAGTCCTGAAAGTATTAAAAAAGATAAGGCATTTCCTAAATGGCCTCTTTACGAAGACACTACAGCCATGTATACATCACAGATACGTACGAATCCGCCACTTTTTCTTTATTTTTTTTGATACGTACCTTTAATGGCGGTGTTAAAATGTTTTAGATGGATTTTAATGCATCGCTGCTTACAATGCTTATTAACACTGTGGCGCTAATTCGCCTTCCTGATATTTGTGCACCAGTCAAAGACAAAAAGTCGACTGAATGCAGTGCATTGTTAAAAGCCTCGCCCGTGAAAAGGTTAGTGCGATCGCAAACGAAAAATCGATGGTGTAATTCTTTTTTCTGTCGAAAAATGTGAAACGATAATGGCTGGATTTAAGAGGTGCCGCTTGATAAATATTGATTTTCGAAAAAGCTGTTAGAAAATCGCGGGTTAATGGACGTGAAACAGTGTCTATATTCAAAGCGAAATCGACACAAACTCATTACAAACAGAAGCATGAATTTAGTGATTATAAGGTAGTGCTAGGTGGGCATTTCTTCTCGAAATCGATACTTCAACAGCTCGAAACACCGACAACTATATTACATCTATTCTTGTTCCACATTCTTAGAGCATTAATAAACCGTCTCTATCAATAAAATCGATGTTTTACGAGACCTACGTCACAACGGTATCGCATTTCCGTAATATTCTACGGTTATTATTATATCTTAATTGAAAAATTTTTCGAAAAATTATGAATTTTAAACGGCCGCAATAAACAATGTTATGTTATGGTAACCGATTCGATCTCGACTCCCTGGAATTAATTTGCCGTTTGAATTATTTAAGGAGCGAAAAAAAGCCGATGATGTTATTGACTTTGATGTAAATCGAATGAATTGGATGTATTAATTAATCGATATAAAAAATGTGACAAAATATTTTCATTTTTATTGGAATTTTATCGTTCGTTTTGGTGCTTCTGCGGCAATATTTTCAAATCTTAACGATTTTAAATTTATCTATGAAAATGTTGTTATGTAAAGTTGCCGCGATTGACTTAAAATTTTAATTTAAATAGGGATTTTGGGCTGTGCAATAATATTTTGAATTCTCGTTACGCTAAATCGGAAATTCTATATCGCACAGTCCGTATCGCATAATTTATAGGCAACCCTAACAATGACTATTTTGCTATTGCCTAAAGTATCGAATGACAAAATATAAAATTCGCAAAACGAAAAAACCCAACTTTATGGCTCCCATTGTTTATGTTTTGACTAGTGCAAATCCGCGCCATGATCACGTACATGCGGCCAAAGCAACCAAAAAAACCCCGATTTTATAAAAACCGATGTATATGTTGATTTATGTAGTTGTCAAGAAGCATTTTTTAAAATCAGATTTACGGTGAATACACCGGAGCACGAAATAACAATTCAAACTGAGATCGTTAAAAGTTATGTCTCTATTCGTGGCGTTATTGTCGAGCTTATACGTAATAAGTACGGCGTTTCTTACATTAAAATTCGACCAAATCATCGAGATCTTTCAGTAAAACTAAAAGTACAATGCCAAATGAAACATTTTTTAAGATTGCGCTTACCTTCACTTGACAAATGGCTCGATTGTTTGTAAAAAACACACCGAACAATTGTGTCGTATAAGCGACAAACTAGCCAAGAGAAAATATATATTTCATACAAGCTTATTTTGATGGACGTGGCGCAATGGCCAATTCACGATCGGGTGCGTCGAATTGATTTAATGGATCCCCTATTAGAGCAGATGAGTCAAGCAGGAGCAGCAATATAGGCAATAATGAAATTCAGGCATATAAAACTGAGTCTTTATCACCGTCTGGTATCGAGAAGGCGTGTCTTTAAGACTCATTGTCACTGGGCATTCCTGAATAATACGACATTATCTTGGCATTGCGCTAAAAATTCTAACTAGAACCACTGCTGCTCGTTACCCAGCGGCGTTTCCTTTCTTAATAACACTATTTGCATTTATTTGGCAAAAACGAAAGTTTCATGAGAGACATTCTTTCTGTCTTTGGTAAAGTTTTTACTAATACGGCTTCTAAAAATTGTACTCACACAATTTTCGTGATGGTTAGGTTCAAATTATTAAGAAGAAATAGGAATATTGAAGGAGAATTGGCCAAAACAAGATGAAAATTCTGGTCGAAAGTAGAAGAATATAGAACAAATCCAGTGAATCTAGAGATATAACCATCAAGAAGAAATAGTACCAAAATGGTACCTACGCCGCTGTTATCCCGTCCCAATCAATAGCCGCATGCATTATACGATTATCTCCGATTATGTTACACATACAGTTTGCCTAGCAAATACCGAATCGACTTCGAATGCGTATGGTACTCGCGTCCTTTGGCCGTGCGTACCCGTACCTTCCACGCGATCAATTCTCCGGCATGCAAACATCAACCGATCGTAATATGTCATAACAAAACGTTGGAGATCTGATGTACGAGATAGCCCCTCGTGTGACATAATAATTCCTCTCACAACCGTTTGGCTCTATAACAATTTACAATGAGCTGGGCGGCGACACGCTGAGGATGGTTTCCAGTAAGGGGAAATGCAATCAGTAATTTTTTGGTGCGCCCTGTATATACGACGGCGCGACTCATTAAAAGATCTTTACCGATTGTCGTCCTGCTCGAACAAAGCAGGCGGGTAAATGCAAATTTAAGTTCTTACTTTTCTAATCAGGGCCCGATGAAGGGGTCAGCTACTCGCGGGCTCGGTACTCGCAGCGTTCACGGAATACGGAGATGCGATTTGATGTGTGCGCACACGGACCGCGTTAATTCGGTCTAAACGCATAGGCGTCGAGGAAATTTATTTTAATTCAATTTTGTCCCATCCCAGGTTGTTCAATTCCAGGATATTGCTGGGTAGAAGTGGTAAAAGGGTACTACTAATGTTGGTTATAAATGCACTGTTCATTTGGAAATTTTAAATGGAAGGTATATAAGGTAGTACCCACATGAAGGAAAAGATAATTTGAATGAATAAAATAATACCAGAAAGTAGTACCTACATATATTACACATGATTATCCTGATTATCCATGAGATTAATGGTGTGATTTTTAAAGTGGTATGAAAATTACAATAAAAAATTGTTTTTTTTCTTAAAACTTAAAACATCCTGTATCTCAAAGTCTCAAAATCTTCTTTCTTAAAATGAGCCCAAGAACCACTCCGTTAAATAATAGCATGTCATTAACAAACACCCTGTATATTTCTATCAATTCCCCAATATCTAATAATTGATCCATATTTTTAAGAACATTTTGAAAGATATCTAAATCCAACTGAACTAATTATTGTGTACTATTTATTCAAGTAATTAATAAATTGTAAGTAAATATTTTTGAATAGGGTATTTAAAATATAAATCAGGGTGGCCCTGCGTACCCCCTCGCGCCCGTCCGGCCGATATCTATGAGTGTAGGCCTCACTGGCTTTGTTTTGTTGGATTTTTTTTTGGAGTCTCTTGGTGGTTGGTGATCCCACGACTTTCGAGATAGCATCGCCTCCTTGGATATTTAATTCAAAAAGGTACGCGCTCCGCGAACAATGAGTGTACGCCTAGTCGTTTTTGAAAATGCATTTTTTAATTAACCATCCTTACTAATTGCTTTAATTGATTGACTATTGATTAAAAGTACGGATAATTGTAACGAGAGAGAGACGTTAATGAGTGCGTGCGATCGGTCGCGCTAATTACGCTAAAAAGCGGTTAATTTTTTTTTAATTGCGTCGTTAATTCGGATTTCGGGTCGGATTTAAATTTCATTTCGTCGCATATGCGACTTGTGTACTTTTCGTTTTATTGGCAATCTCGCAAATCATTCGGCGGCGTTGCGTCCCGTAATGGTACCCCTACTATGAATGATCTTTTAAAACGATGCTCTCTCGCGAAGCAACATAATTTATGGTATCGTGTTAATGTCCTGGCCCATAAGAAAAACAATAATTCTTCGCTTTCGGGCCCATATCATTTTCATTTCTCATTTTTTCCATTATCTTCTTTTTTTATAATTAATACAAAAGGAACCCGGAGATGTTTTAGTTTATTCCTTTTCATTACGGATCGAACACGGTTCCTTAACAAGTGCGCCAGCGTAAAACGCTAATGTAATAATTCACGAAAACGAAAAGCGTTTTTGATCGTTACACGCTTTAAATAATTACCACCAACGGTTCTTGTTCTTCCACATTCTCCCGTTGCCAAATTATCAGATATTGCAAATTTATACTCTCAACTTTGTAGATACTTTTATATGGTGAATTGGATTGACAAACGAAATTCGTGCAGGACATCCGGCCTACGAAGCTAGGGCTTTCCAGCCCGCATACTCTTGACCTTTCGTTTGACAACAACATGCGTAAACAAGGTGCCTCATTAAGAATGCGAGTATGCAAAAACAAGCCCACTACGCTAGGATAGTAAACCTACTTTCTTGGCTGCTGCAATTACTTTTATAATAGATTTTATTCTTCGATTAATGCAACGTCGCATTAATGAGGAAGTGTTTAAAAATTATGATGAATAAGTTCCTTTCTAATTTGCTATAAAAAACTAATCAAAATAAAACATAATCCCACTCATAGCATTAATTATTATCATTACGATACATGAGAGTAATATCTCTATAATATTTTAGTACTAAATGCGGATGGGTTGAAAGGGGCGCAGCCCCCTTTCCGAGCTTCTAGCGAGTCTCTAGTATAGGTACCTAAAAATTTCTGATGTCCGAATCGCCCTGTACGTGGCGGGTTAATCAAAATGGGGCCCATTTCGATTTATCTAACCCAAACATCAGTTCTGCTTCAGGTAGGCGTCATAAGACTGGTATACATTTCAGTTCCCCTAAACAGTTACGTTATAATTGGATATTCGCCGTTTTTTTGCTTGAATAATTTACCAGTTATCGCGAATAGTTGGGCGCGATGAATGAGTTAACTCGCGCCACCATTTAGCTCGCCGAATAAATTGTGAAATTGCTAATTCTGTAATTTTACAATAACATTTGATTTATCCGCGAGGCGCTTTCTAACACAATGTAGTACTAGTTACACGCGGTGACCGAGCATGACTCGATGGAAAGGAGTCGAGGCGAGGAAAATAACAAGAGAAAACGCGGTTGGTGGCGTCATCTGTTAGCGGTGAGTAGTCGCTGGATGTCCAGAAACTCACGCTAAGAATTTTCCTTCTTATAAATAAATCTATTTGCTGGGTAATAGCTAGGTATTTATTGCATGTTTGTCTTCTTATTCGCATCATTCTATTTCAAATTTGGAATTATAAAAGCTTTATCTCCAGAAAGCTTTCAATTTAACCTTTTTTTTTCAAAAAAGTTTAGAGCTTTCAAGCTTTTTTTCTTATTGATTAAGGAAATTACAATATTGTACCTTCCATCAAAGCTTCAAAAATAGCATATTGTTTTCAATGAGCTAACGTTTTAAGAACAAATCAAGCATTTGCACTTCAAGCCTATACTATTTGATTCAATAAATCATATTTTCAAACAAATTGAGTTAGGATAATTGTCCAAAAGTGCTTAAATAGTGAAACATGTCCTTAATTATTTAGATATTCTATCGAAGTTAGATTTCAGTAAGTACATACATAGCATGCACGGACGGCAACATTGACGCGTTCTATTTAGAGTTTATCACTGCTAATGGCGTAATTTAGTGGCTTTAAGGGGAAATAAATTCCCGAGTTCATTATGGTCGTCGTGTTTTACCAGTTCCAACGTTCAACCAAAACGACTTATTGGTAGGCGAGCGATGAGAGGAGATTTGTTCGCCGTATCTGAGTTTCAGCATCTCTAATGTATCAACTTGCAAAAAGCGACGTCGGAACGAAACATCTGCTTGTAAAACGCGGTGTTCGCGAATGGTAAACTGCTCGACGGATCCATAAACATTGATTTTTATCGAAATATCAATATTCATAATTTTTCTGTTTAACTCCGCGTATTAACTCCTATCAGAGGGAGCTAATTCCATTATGAATTCCAAAAATGTTCCACAAAGATCTCCCCGCGGATGAATCAAACTTGTATAAAGCTCTAAACACATCGTCGTGTGATTAATACTAGAGCAATAGATATGTTCAGAATGTCTATTAGATATTTAATAGATTGAAGTAAATCGAATGTAGAGCGTTTACCGATGGCACGAGTTCCATAAGGCATAAGGTCATCCATTCGGAGGAGAGGATCGTAAAATACAATTAGCGAGGTTTTGTGATTGGTGTGGTATCCAATCGCTCACTCGTTTCATGCTCTGCGGGTGCGAACTGGTCGTTTTAAATGAACTGCACCATATTCTTCGCTAATATTTTTATGTCAGTTTATGCGCTATATCTGCTTTTAATACGTAGGGTGTACTGTCTTCATTACGATGTTTTATAACGGGACGGTTGCCACTGTTTAAAGATGGAATTAATTTTATAAATGCTCGGTTTTGTAACTTTATAACTTCATTTGTATCTATACTAGTTGTAATTTTTGTATTTTATTCATTGAAAAAATATCTTGTATTAGTTATAATTTATTCAAAGACCTGATTTTACTTGTTGCGTTGTAATTAAACGATCTAATCAATTCGCTTCCTAGCAGTACCTCTTTCATAGTTCGAACAAAGCGGAAAAAATAATGGCATAAAACAGTTTTCAATCCAATTAAATATTTTATTAATAGCATCTTTCCCAACAGCCGGTTCCCATTCAATAGTATCTACAGATAGCATTCTATAAGAAAAATATAATCGCGCCGTTTCCCGTGCATTGTTAATTAGCGGTTTTCTGATACTTTACGCCTTCGTCGAAGCTCTCTTCATTAGACACCACTTCTTCTAGTAATGGCCGTCTTCCTAGATCATGAAGAGCTCAAGCTCATAGGCAGATCCGAAAAGGGCGTAACAAAATGGCTGCCGTATTTACATATAAATGAAGAAAAGCGCAACATTCATCTTCTTTCTTATAAGGAATGTAGATATTGGTTTTTTTAGTGCAGTGGCGCAACTCTTGCACGTTTTAATTTTGTTCCCCAAATATTTTTTAATCTAATTACTAAAAATTTTTCTCTTTTTGATATGGACAAGGAAGTTTTATAAGCAGTATAGGTACTACTTATAAGTAGCTTTAAAAATCATTTACCTAGACTCATAGTTTCACCATATAAAAATTATTAGAAATACAAATTCGTTTATAGATATGCCTAAATCATTATAACCAATTGTATAGTATATTTAACTAATCTAAACACTACAAATCAACTGATGAAAAATTGGTAAAGCTGATGGCTATATTATAACTTTCATAAGAAATTAGTGCACATAAAAAACGGAGTTTTTTCTTTCCAGAAAAAACAAATTGACTTTCAAAAGAACAACCCTAATTACGATATTTTTACAACGGGCTGGATCGGGTGTTGTTATCTCGTGGAGCTGGTCGAGGCACTGTAGCGACACGGGAGTTTTATGTTCGTAAGCTAATTAAAATTAATTGACGGATTTTATAATCCGTCGAGACCGAGTATTCCGCACGACGTGTAAAATGTTAATAAAGTGACGGAAACTGCTCGGCTATCTCGCGGCCTTCTTGTACAGAATTTTAGTGTTAGTGCATTATATTGAACTGAGGGCGTTTAATGTACGAAGAAACGTGTGTAATAGAACAAATTGAAGAAACAATTCCACTTGACGTGATTGTAATCGATACAAGTAAAAAATGTTTTACCCTGGAACAGTAGAAAAACTATAGTGATGCACTATTAAAATAAATTTATAGCACCTTCCGATAGTTTACAACTAGCGGTGGCTCGTTGAGCAAAACATTACTTTCGAAAAAAAAATCTCATTAAGGAGGCGTGAACCGAAGAAAAATAAAAATCAACTTTAGGCATGCCTGGCTTTCGACCATTCTTCAAATAAGTGACTAATTACGTTGGAATCGGTGGTATGTTAATCTAAGAAAGGGACAATAAATGCCAGAATGATAAAAACGTGATCCGGTAATTAGGAGTTAGGTGTTCCTCGGGGTTCTTATCTCGGTAATTACACTTATAATGGTATACTGAAAATTATGTATTTGTTGAATACGGGTTTTGTAACATAATCAATAAGGGAATGTGTACATGAACTGATAATTAGAAAAGAAGTTTACTAAAAATAAACACCCATAATTAACCCCCATATTTCTAAAAGTAAGTGGGTTTCTTGTCTCATCACCTATCTATATCTCCACTGTAACTTAAATATTATTAATCGGTTAGAATAGAGATATAATTTTTACAATTTGAATATTTAGTGGATTACAACTGTCCACGTCTCGAGCTATTTATACAAGAAACAATTTATTGCATCTTCATTAATTAGTCCCCGATCTTGGGTTGCTTTTCCGCGTGGATAAACGAACTACGTTATTAAGTCTAATATGTTCATTATCGGTCCCGGAGATAAGGATGAATTTATGACAGATTGTCCGAATAAGTTTATTGTTTCGAAAAAAAAAATCGATGCCCAATAAATTGGTAGTGTTCCCGACGCAGCATAGATAATCTCGAAGTAATATTCTTAAATAGCTTTTTAACTTGGCAACCCGCGATCTGATCCGTCCGGTTCGGTTAAAACAAAATCGAGCCGATAATTGAAAGCTCCGTCTCGGCACTCTTCTCGCGACGGCAACGCGGCAACACCAACAAAACAACAACGAAATATTTAATCAAAAAATTTATATAAACTTATAATATATTTACCCAAGCGAACGTACAGTAGACCAGTTTCCTGTTGGATTTTTTCCCTGCGCGGGCCTTAATTGCACGATTTTATTTATAGATAATTTTAGTAATTTGAAATAAATTGCAAAATGTGGAGGGAAAAAAATGTCGAGCGGGTAACGCCTACCGTGTGGTGTGCTAGTTGAGTCGACTCGACTTGAAGTCATGCTCACGTATTCGTATTATTCTTGATGTTCACATGAGGCCGTATCGCGTCCTACCGGCAATTAACCGTCTTCATTAAAACTACTTACAGGGCGATCCCTGCTATCATATTAAACAGAAATTTCCTTTAATTAACTTCAACCAGGCTCAAATTTTTATACTAAATTCTATCAGAACTGCATGGAGCAAAATGGCTCTCTAAAATCCAAAATTTGAAAATATTTACTCACCAATAGGTATATGTAGTTATACAAGTATCTAATGTAGCAGCACTTACCTGAAAAAAAAATGTAAATTAAATAACAAATATTTTTCAAAGAAAGAGCTTCAAGTAATTAATTAACGACTCATCGACATTTTATTAGAATTAATTTCCTCAAACCCGCCGTACACACGCATTTACGAAGATATTTTTATCATCACGAATATAGTTCAATCTAATGCCCGTTTGTTTTAAAAACCAGTTTGTCCGTGGAATATCTCGAAACGGACAAACATTTACCGAGAGACCGAAATCCCAACCGCTTTTGAACCGTGATATCTCATAAGAAAGTAATTAACATTTACCGAAAAAAAATCTTAATACCTAATAATCTATCGAAGGCCGCATTTTATCCAAGAATCTGGCGTGCGTAGGTGCGAAGAAAAGAGTCACTAATTATTCAGCTATTAAGCCGTTCGCTGCCGGCCGATATTGAAAATAGGCGGATAATAAAAACGAGGATTCGATGTTATAAAAACCTAACGAAACGTTCGTTAAGGATTTGATCGCAATTCAGTTACAAACCGAGATTTATATCCTAACTGATTGCTTCAAATTATTAATTTTTAACCATAAGTACCAATATTTTTTGTGGATAGATGTGCTTTTATTTAGGTATATAAAAAATATGGGTAAGGTTCAAATTTCATAAAAAATATAGCTAAAACTTAATTGCATCTAAAAGAAGGTTTTATTATAAGTAACAAAAAACTAAATTAACATGATGAGCGCATTTTCCTAATAATATCCATTTAGTTTCTCTAGCATTTTTCGAATTAAGCTCCCAATTGTAGGCGAATGATGATTCAATAACACTGTCTTCAGAATTTAATCAATCAATTCTACACGATTTTTCAACGAATTAATTTTATTTTGACAGTTATCCATATCCATAATCTGTACGAGATGTTGCCGGACTGTTGCCTAGCCGATGCAACAGGTTCTAAACTGAACCGTCTATTTCTGTTAGTAAATCAAGCATTTGTCGAGCGTAAAGAATGCTTTTATATCGTTGTCTATTCATTTTTGTCAATTGAACTTTAAGGGAATGAAATAGTTTATAGGCAGATCAAATCCAACGAATGAAAACTGTTAAAATAATTGCTGATATAGTGTTATTTTATTAACTTATAAGTAGTAATCTTAATTTTCATGCATTGCAGGAAGTGTTTTCTTCCAATACACCGGAGTAAACTTATTACATTGAATAGACGAGCAAAAAATGTAATACCTATACTGCGCTGTTTGTGTTCAAATTAACCAATCTTGCATCACCGTTAATGTTAATGAGAGAAAAAAAATATCCATATAGCAGTATAGGAATATTTAATAATGTTCGTGTTCAAAGAAACTCAGCAAGAAATAAATTGCAGCGAAATTATTAATAGAGTAATGTCCAGTTTTGTGGAAGCTGCTCGAGATAAGCCGGTGGTCTTTGAACGATTTTCAGCGGTTTATTTTTTTGCACAGATTGCAACTGTAAAATTTCAGCGAAAATAAAAAAAGAATCGTGTCGTATCCGATATTTTCTAATTTAAAATAAATTTTATTTACAGTTACTTATTGCTTGTGTACCTAACCTACCTATGTTTTATACATATCTATTATTAGATATCTATTAACATCTAGTTTGCAATATTTTTATGTTTCATGCTCTATTTGTGTTAATTGTGTTTTGGAGTGAGATAATAAAGTAGATGAAGATGATGTAGAAGATGATTGAAAAAAATTAAGAAAAACTGCAGATGATGAAGAAAAAATTGTTCAAGAAGATACTGCAAGGAAAATATCTACCAACAATATGTATTTAAAGTAATGAAATTATTAGTTGGCAAATAAACTAAACATTTAACGTCGAATAAGATGATGAACAAAAGGAGATTTTTCATAAAAACTGCGTGTATTATTGCCGGAAAAAATATGGCTTTACGAAATGATTTACTAAGAAGCATTCAGTCATTGTCTATAACGAAGAGAAAAGGTGTGTTTCATCTGGTCGAATCCTGTAATTTGGTTCAAAAAACCGCAATGACTCTCACAGAACACAAAATACCGAATGGTCAGTAAGAGTCATGGACGTAGACATATTTATTTTTAACGTATATCAATGCTCAGCTGATGTACCTACAAGAATTTTTGAATATACCTAAAGCCTAAAACCTAATGCTAGATGCCAAAGCAAAAGCTGTAGAATGATAAAAAGAAGCCTATAATTGATGATTTAATAGGTCAACCTGGCTAATCCTATTTGAAATAGGTATCTATAATTAAATACATAATCTAATCTTAACATCAATTCGTTGATTGGAGAAACATACAGTATTAAATTGACAAATAAATAAAGTTAATATGAAAATTAATATTGAGCTCGATTGATGAAAATCTTCTAAAGATCCTGTTATTGAAGAGGTTATAGTTCCTTTTAAAATAAAATTGTACTGAACAATAACTTGTCAAAGAGCTAACTCGTGCATAATTTAATCCATGATCTCAAGTACTCTAAGAATTTTTTTATAGAAACCAAAAACCTCCTCTAGAGAGGCTTTTTCTTATCCACGCCTCTGAAATGTAGGTACGCGTCGTAGTACCACAACCGACCGAGTGGATTTGTGGAGATGACCCTCTCATTTACCGAACTCTGCAGGTAGAAAATAACCGGAGAATCTCATAAAGAATTAATGGGAAATAAAACGACGGTATTCCAATTTACTTTGTGGTCTATTGGAGGTAGCGTAAAATTTGACGGATGGAAATCCCGACGCCTAAAGTAAATTTACCAAAATTTAAAAAATTTCTCTTTTATGTCAGTCGTAAATAGCAATTGAAAGTAGTAAAATCGAAAAAATTGGAGGGTGTGAAATACATCTATAAATCTGCAGGCGTTACTGACTGACTGGGCGTTTAAATGATTGAATCTATAGAAGAACAAAATGTAAATGCTTCGGTAACTTTGTTTATTATTCCACCTTCGTTTACGATAAATCCTTACTGTTATATACAGCGGCATATTTTACTTATGATACAATATAGTTTTAGCTAAAATCGTTAACAGAAAACATACCTGCCAAGTTTCCTTATAAGGTTTTAAATAAAAGAAAATAAAATATTAATTCAATTATCGCAAATGACTTGTTGCTTTGTGTCCCTTTTGTGCTACATTCTAATTTAGTAATAAGGTCCATATTTTACTCGAGTATTATTTATTTCTCAATTAGCATTTAACATTCTGTAAATCACAATGTTAAGAATTTTAATGGCCACTGGTGTGGTTCATGAATTATAGCGTTATAATTGTTCTATTTTAAACAAAGTATGATAAACGATTTGCATAGTATTCTGGATTAGTATAAATCGTTAGATTAAATTTATGCAACTTTTCCATGTTGTGTCCTGCTTAGAATGGAATTGCAAACTATCTATCAACCGTTTTTAAAAACTTCCTTTATTTTGCGCTAAAACCACCTGTGGAAAGCAAGAGCAAAAACTCTCGAGCGTTTCTCGTTTTTCGCTCGACCAGTCGAATTTTTAGCGAGCAATTTACGCTTTAATTACCTTCCTCATAAACGTTATTAAATTTTCCATTAAACCAGTTAAAAAATTCCCATGCCTTGTAACATTCTTCTTTTTATTACTCGCATTTGTTCCGTCGTCGTTCTCGATCACCACAAACAGAAACTGTTTGCCGAGGCGCCTGTTTTTATTTGGTTTGTCTAGTTGGAAGCACAAGGAAGAGACATAAACGCACCGAGCTCTCAAACACCGCGTATAAAAAGCTTTGAACATAAAATTAGTGAGCACTACCAAAAATAAAAAAAAGGCCGCTTCCTGTGTTGACGGAACATCGGAACATAAAAGGACGATTTTGTTCGAGGATCACGAAATTTCTACAGGTAATATCGTAAAATTCTATAACAGATTCTTGCTTGTGAATTATCGTATAGTGAGTATAAAAAATTGAATGAATTTGTACTATTAATTTCACTTTAAAATAGTTATTAAATAAGTGTATTAACAAGTTAAGTAAGATCTAAATATACACATAAAACGAGCCATAAAAGTTTCAGTTTGCACAGCTTACACGTAATAAAAGTAACTCCTATACAGTGTCTCTTCCTTCCGCTGCACTATCTAAGTTGATATAGGTACTTATATACAGTGTGTACATTTCCAAACGCCCATTAATTCGTAGGTATAAACTTTCTTTCGTTTATGCTGGCGCAGTCGTTGCCTTCTAAACGCGAAATCGAAATAAACAAAAAGAAACGGCGATAAAAGCAAACATATTTACCGCATAGCTCACTTAACGTGGTTGTTGAGCCGCGGGGAAATTCGGGCTTTACGTAGGTGGATCAATATAATTTCGCGAGTAGCTGTAAATTATAGTATGAGGTTTTATTCCGAGAGGGGTATGTACTTAATGTTTGATAAAAAAATAACAAACATACCTATATTTACGGACCCAGCCGGAGAAAACTTGGGTATTTATAATACTTGCAGCAGATGGAAGCAATGTTTTTAATTCGATTAAAACCAGCAACTTGTGAGGAATTATTTTCCCAGTCTCCCAGCGATTCCTGTGGGTCTGTTATGAATTGAACCGCTGTAAGAGTACGTCATCATTAAAACGGCGGAGTGACGTGAATTCCCCGCCTACGCTTTCGATACTCTTTAAATAATATAAATACTAGTTTGCGATACATAAAACAATACAAATAGTGCTCGGTAATACATAAAATTGAAAGGGAATGTCCATATCAGCATCTATAGCGACCACGTTAAATGGTAAAAAACGGCATATCCCGGCACGCAAGTGGGTGGTTTCACAACCGACTACGGTCAGATAAATAGAACTATTTTCATATAGTAATAAATAACTAGTTTACATTACCGTTGATGAACAATTTCTTATGTATTTATCTATGCCTAGCTAGAGATAAAATATGCAAAAACGCAACAGTAAGTCATGACCATTGACAAGACAATATTAAAATGGGTGAACAATTGACGTTTTAATCTATATTAATTGCAATTGTTCCGTTAAAGGATAATTCTTATCTTCTGTTAAGCTGCCAGTAATAATAAAATGTGATTTACTGTATACGCGTATTGTAAGAATTTGTATACATAGATTAATTAATTTATAAAATGTAAACTGCGACAATTTTTATATCACATACCTACTTGTTTAATATTGACGTAGATATATCTTTATATGTATTAAATTTCTTGGTAATACTAGGTGAGTTCATTATTTTTAATATATTTAATACACTTGCGATATAAATTTGCTAGAAACTAGAACGCAGCATGAATATATGCAATTAGTTTTGAATGGAAAAAGCTCAGGTCAGGAAGATTTCATGTCTCAGCTACACTAAATCATGTTAAATTGCTCAAATCAATGGAAATGATGAAGAATGTAATGTAAAATATGGGAGAGAGAATTTGCCAGATTTGGGTTAGGTAAACGAAACGGCTACTTAAAGTCTCTCGTTAGAAATGTTTCTGTAATGATATTGGTGCATTTTAAAGGATATGAAGATGCGAGAAAGTTGGTGCATTTTCACTTCTACCAAAAATTGCTAGTACTGAGAAGAATAAATTGTACTAAAATTATAATGAATCGCTAATTGCAGGCCATTTAGATAAAAATGATCTAAATTTCCGTCATTTAAACGCACAAAAAACAACGAAATAAAACTTACAAAGAAAAAAAACTCGTTATTTTTCCATTACGGCGACTCTCTAATAAATTACGTTGCGTCTCTCGTATACTCGTTATAATTTCAAAAAAACCTACTGGTAGCGATAAAAGTTGCTATAATATGCACGACGAGGCAATTCAAATAGCTAACAACGATTATTGGAACTGTTCGTCAACCGCAATGTCTTTGTTATTCAAATATCGCCAGTTGCAACGATAAGAACCGAGACCTATTAATTGTACGCGTTTAAGACGTGTATAATGTAAACGGCCCATAAGGTCGTTCATTCGTCGACAAGTCCGCGATTTAGAATTATCCTCGCAGATTTGTGCAGCAAATCTATACCTATAAAAACATCCACTAGTTCAGAAACTTTGTTTTTATTTATAAGAGTTTAGATATCTATATAAATGCTGGTACATCCATTCAAGAAGTTAGGTACATTTTAAGTTATTTGTATAAAATTTATTCTCCAAGTATATGCACACTGCAATTATGCCTGTAATACAAGGTGTGGGAAAACGTACATTCCAATATTATAAAATTATATTGAGGATTTATGTGAAAAAAAAATATCCAATCAACTATTTTATTGTATTCCATGAAGATCCTTTTCTAATGTGGAAGCGACGCACAATGGATGTCATTAGATTTTTATGTCTACATTGTTCTTATTCTTATTCTTTTCCTCAATTTCATTACGGCTTTTTGATTTAAAACCCGAGTACTTAACTGCACCGGTAATTATTGTTCTCGGAAGAAATAACCTCCGGACGTTTATTATCAATGTTACTCGTATAGTTGTGGTGTAATAATTATAAAGTTTTATTACTATTTTAGTTTCTTAGTTTCCATTTAGAAAATTGACAAAAAGATAATTTAATATTGAATGATGAGAAACCACTGGCATGGGTACCTAGTCGGTAAGCAATTAATGCTTTTTTGAGGAAGTCTCGGATAATTATTGCTTGAAATTTGTGGTAAAGCTTGCTTATTATATGAAATTTCATTTCCATGAATAGCCATTAGGAGAACAGATGATGTATGAAAGAAATACACTGATACAGTGATTCCGGACAAATTGTATGAATTATACGCTAAATTTAAAAGATAATAAGATATTAAATTAGCCATATTTAATCCAGTAGGAACAGAAATAAATACTGTAAATTAAAATAATCATTACAGTCGTGTTTTTCACGTTTGTTTGTAATAAAATTTGAAAGTTACACCGTTTGAATCTAATTTACACATTTTATTTAAAAATGTTTTGCATTTAAAAGAACTTGCTTCGTTTTTTCACGTACCCAATACCAATCAAGCTTATTGCATAATTCCATTTCAGACATACTTTTACAAATATTTTCCTCAATTACATCTACCAGTTGAATTGCATAATATAATAACATGAATATTAAACCGCCAATTACATTCGCTCAGAACCAAATAGCCGCGATTATTCCGAATCTCATCTTCATAATTTACGCGGATATTAATAAAAGATGGTTTCCTGGCAACATAATACTGATCTATTTATCCAGCGTATTTGCCGGCGAACCGAACAGTATATCACTCGGTGCACGCATTCAATTAAGAGCAACGCTTGCATTTATCGACTTCACGGTTACTAAACGGCTACCATAATTCTGCATTCAGATTTTCCGAGCATTTCCTAGACGTACGCCTCGAGGATTATGCGCAAACTATGCGAGCAATGAATTAGAATTCTGTGGATAATATGGATTATAATCTTCCAGGAGCCATTGGGGCGTATTTTTGGTATTACTTGGCGTATATGAAGAAGGAATCGATATCGAAATGTATTTTATTTAATTTTGAAATTATAGCTGTTAATAAAATTGTTTCCAATTCACATCCAAACCGTTTTGATGTTATTATAAAAGTATTTGGCAGATATCAAAATATTACCTAGATTTCGGGGAAAATTTCTCGAAATCGTATCATTTTCCTAACGTTAATTATGCAAATTCTAGTAGACATATCTAAGAAATAACAGCATTCGAAGACAATCAGCGACCAAAAGAGCCAGCTACTGGTATACAGTCGAGCTTATTTTCTCGAAAAAAAAATGGCGAATAGCATCATCAATCGCGTGCTGGCGTCGAACACCTAACTTCAAATTTGCTGGAGGCTCACAGCGTCCACCGCATAGGAATTATTCGAGATAATTTCGGGGGTTTTGCAATTATATCGAAACTAAATATGTCTTTGCGAGGAAATATATCTGGAATTACTTTTTTTGCGCGAAGGCCGCTCCGGTCCGCGCTGACCGGGGTATAATGATAGGAGAATTCGCCTCATAACTTATTATTTGTCTTTGGGTTTTCGTTTCTTCTTTTTGCGTCTACCGCGATCTAATGGCTCCATAATGTTTTCGATATCTGGAATTATTCTATTCCGGTGGGAAAGGAAAAAAATTACGCTTAATTACATTTAATTTGATCCGAGAAGATATAGATTAATCAAATTTATAAAAAAAATATTATTCGGTTTCTAATTGGGAAGGTTTTTTTGCTTGTTTTATTAGTAATAAAAAATTTAATAGTTTTTCCTATTTTGGGTAGTTTTGGATTGTTCATTTTCCAATACACGAGTATTTTGGAAGGACTCAAAAATTAATACAGTTAGATTTGATGGCGAAGCAATTCGAGCAGCCGGTCCTGCTCGAGCAGGAAAGTCAGATGGCGCTACCCGTAATGTCGATTCGTCTATCGAAAACGGGACTATCGATGGTGGCCCATTAAATTTTTGATGCGATTCCGAAAAAAATAAAACATTTTATGTGTATCCAGTTAATGGTCCCTGTAAACGTTGTTATCTCTTTTAATGTGAAAGAGGAGGTGTGAAGAAACTCGTTTTTTTCGTGTCGTTAAAATTTAAATGAGAGTTATTTTTCAATGCTTATAATTAATTCATTTAAATATAAAAGTATTTATCGAAACACGGCCGGTCGGGTACTCCAACATTTGAAAGTTATTATTCTTGTTATTGACTTGTCACTGGTTGTGGATACAATTTCATCAAAAATTATCCAGTATAGAGTCATAATATACAAGAGAAAAAATAGCAATATGCTTATAAGAACAAATAATGTAATAACGGTTAAATCAGACTAACAGAATGTGTTAATTAAATCGATTTTTTTTAGAAATTCAGGAATAAAAAGGCAAATAAATTATACCGGTTCGAGGATGAGATTCGCGAGGTAACGATTTCCACCGAACACTCTGTATAAGACCACTGTTAATGAGTTTCTTAATTACCTTGCAGGGTCATTTAGCCACAACGCAACGACTGCAGTTCACCCAGCACCAGCACCGGTCCTCAACTCTATAATTAATGGCTGGTTTTGTTATGATTACGCTACAACTCTAGTTAGGAAATTGCTGATGGTCTGTCAGATAGCTTTCTCGGGTATACGCCAACCAATTTCAACCAATTTCGCGCGATGCGAAACCCAAGAACGTCTGTTATCTCGGGAATTTTCTATAACAGATTTTAATTTTGCTCGATTATCGTAAAAATAAAGTGATAGAATTTATTTGACGCGTCCATAGATGGGTAATATCTGCGTGCTTTGCTAAAATGTAAGATATAATTAATGGAAATACGTAGGCTTTCAGATTGTGCTAGTTGAATATAAAATCACTTAGAAATGCTATTGTAAAGATAAACAATATAAACAATTTTTAAGGAATGTAACTAAAAAAATATGTCGTTGTATATGTATTCAATTACTACTAAAAAACGAGTTAAATAGTTTGATTGTGTAGGATATAAATTCACGTAATTTACTATAATGGAAAGAAGAAACTAAATACAAACTAGGTACCGCAGCGCCGGTTTAATAGCACCAACTGACAATTAGAATCATGCTTTCAAACACAATGGCTTGTTTTTGGAGACGATAATGGTGAGGCAGATACCAAATACAAAACCGTAGAAGTTAACGCGCTTGTTAACGGACGATAAATGAAAACGCGCGGCATAACGTAGCACGTTTTCGAAAAAACCATTTTTCAAATATTTCGGAATTGATTCTCCCGTTTAAATTCAATCAAATCGCATCGTACGGAGTTGACGATACGACACGCATGCACCTATACCAGCGACTAGTTAGATAGTTTTGCGCTGGCTGGGCCTTTGGCGGCGAGCCGAGCAATGTGGTCGTTGCCAACAATTAACCTTTGCGAGATTCCTAAAATACGAATCTAACGAAGTATGTAAATCCGAAACAATGGGCCGTAACGATTTTTAAAAGGTCGTTCCTGTTACATTCTTTTGGAAATAGGCTTCACTGGCAGCGCATTCCTATATCTCAAGTGGAAGAAACAACACTGATAGATATTGGTTGTTTAACTAACTACGGTAATTTTTCTAATGGTAGAAGGAAATAACAAAAGTCATCGTGAATTATTATGAAATTAACATTACTGCTGTTGTGGATACTAAATCCTGCATATATAAAAAATGTATTTTCTCCGCTTGCCCACCTACAATAACGGCGTTTCTCCTTTATAGAAATAAATTACATTTCCTTTTTCTCCGTTTATTTTGACATAGGTACTATACGTCAATTAAATCCTGGCCGAAAAGGAGCCGAAACTCCTTATTCTCCAACTAATAATGCCTCTATTCTGCATATAATCAAACCGCGACCGTCATTTATTCCCGAAAACAAAAGGACGTTTCTCCGAATTTCGCATTTAATTAGTACATATCGCAGCGTTCGCGAATTTACATGTAACCGCCTCTGTATGCCATAAATTTCGCCTCGCTCGTCCATCGCTTACTTGTCGTCGGACATCGAGCGCCCGACGAATGGGACACATCACATTCGAGAAGAATAGTCCCAGCTTTCGCAAAACGATAAGTTTTTAGTGATTCACGAGAGCAAGATAGGCATTGCCGAAAACCGAAAACCGAAAAGCCAGTATTATAAGTAAAACGAAACGAAAGAACCGCTTCGATCAGCGAGCCAGTCGCGACCAGTGCTGGAGGAACTAATCGGAAAAAATACCCATTGAAAGCATGTACAGATGAGTGCAAATTTCTTTGCAATATGGTCAATTCAATCAGTTGAACAAAGATTATTATTACAACAAAATAGTGGTTAGAGTGAACAAGTTAAAATCCCACCAATATCATTCTTTCTTCTTCCTTTATATGAGACTAATGGAAGTTGTCTTTGGTGCACCCGTTAGAACATATCCATACATAATTCCAAGAAACTAATCAATTTAATATACCCCTCTATTTCTGAACTTGGGCCATCTGAATCTAACACCAGATTGCTAAATCTTGGTCTATTCAAGCTTTTAAAAAACATACCTCTATTTGCTCTATATACCCAATGGAGCCATGGTATCAAATGGACACCATTTGATCCCAATGCCTTGTACCCTTATTCATTAGCTACAGCCACCAGTATTAAATCAATTTAATGATCTACATGAGAGAGTTTATATGATACTTACTACTAGTAGGTATCTTCATAATCTACAAATTTGGATTAATCAAAATAACTAAGAATTGAAATCAGTGCTTATAATTCTTCTTTCTTTTAACTAGTCTTCAAGGAATATTGTGTAGGAAATAGTGCCCCTGTGGGGCGCTACTGGTGAAACGGTTTAGCTTCATGCCGGGGTGATGAAGAGGGACCGATTGTAACATTTAGTTGTTTCCGTCGGAATTTACTGCGCCTGATAGAAATCGGTAACTAAAAAAATGCATTGTCGAAAACTCGATTGGATTTTTTGGCCAAAAAGCGATAAAAAAATGTATTTAATATTTTATTGGAGTCGTGAAGAAGTCGAGAGCATTGCGATTAAGTTGGTAATGAGGAAACAGGAAGCAGTAAGATAAGAAATTTATATACACCCTGTTTCTATAAGAATCGGCTAAAGTTGCACAAAACTTTTGAAATATTGCGGCATAATAAAATATAGGCTAATTCACTGAAACTATCTACACTTTTTTTAGCATTTGTTGTGAAACAGCTATAGAAAATCTACATTAAACGAATCCATCTTTAAACTCGATGTAATTACGAAGCCGACAACGACTTCGATTACATCATAAAACTAAAGCAATTTACATGTAAAGGCGCACGAAAAATACAAAACGCAATGGCCGTTTCTCCCTTTTTTTTATCTAATTAGATAACACCTCGGATCGAGTTTAATACAAAAGAATCGCACACATGGAATGGGGCAAAAAGAAGACGACGGCTATCTGCCAATATACCGTAAATGTGTAGCTAATTTTAGGGGGCCCTCGCAAATGGCTCCGTCATTAAACGTAATTAGGCGTAATTTCGTCGAATTGATTTGAAAATGCAAAGTAATGTAATATCATCGAAATTGTGATGCTCGTACGAAATTTCGATTAATTTTCTTTATTTTTGATTACTGGTAATGCCAGGGTTGGAACTATCCCAAGTGATTTTTTATTCTAACTAATGAACTATTAAATTACGAATAAAATTCGAAATATTCCTCGCCCAGCGACTTTTCCCCTTGCAACGCGTACCGTTCGTAGACGAAAAAATCCCCGCTCGAATAAAATTAACATAACGAAATGAAATTCCTCGAGTTGGTTATATCAAAAGCGACGTGATGCTTTACTTGAAATATAATTGACATTAATAACTCCGAGGTAAAATGGCGTGAATCTTGTCGCTCGCCATTTATCCAGAGCACTGTGAAACCCGCTGCATACGAGCAACGAGTTGATGTTATTCAATGAGACTAGTCGTATTTTTGTGATTTATGAATTCTCGTCTGAGAAACTCGCGCCGCAGAATGCGATTAGGTGGTACAATAATCCCGCTAATAATAATAATAAACCGACGCTACGAGATTCACATCTGCGAGGTAATGAAGAAAATTGATCGAATTAAAACCATTAATAAAAGTTCGCTGTTATTACACGAATTTATTTCAATATCCGTCTAAAACAGCAAGCGAGGAGCTTTTAATGATGATGAATCACAAAAAATCCCAGTCGAAAGTACATAGAATTGCGCATCGCGCGGATGACAGGAAGTTAAATTGTTTAAAGTCCACTTAACTTTCTCTTTCCATCTACTCGCAGCGAGGTTACATAACTCACCGACGAAAAAAGTAATGTCATTTAACAATCGCGAAAACTCTCGTGAATTGGGGTGTACGTGTAACGAGCGGGACCCCCGCCGCTTTACCTGCTCGAGGTGGCTTGTTAGACGGTCGGGGGCGCTCCAACCTGTTGCCGCTCTCCACAATACGGTAGTCAATCTCGGGGATTTAGGAAGACCGTTTGTAACGAACCTTCGATAGGGGATTAACCAGCATTGGCCCAAACCGAAGAAAATTCACTCGAAACAAGAAGGAATTGGCATCTAGAACGAGGACCCATCGAACTAAAAATCCGGCGCTGGAGAAAATTTAATATAGTCGTTCCTGGCTGGTATCGTCGGAGGCAAATTAAATTTCGTCTATCTAAATTGCCGTCCGAGTCCACCGGGAGATTATAGGCCCGTAGCGAAGGCTTGCATCGAGAGCCGGCGAGCCGCATTTGAAACATTAGATAACTACTGTCATCGATCTTATAATGCGTATGACATAGTTCGAGATAGTGGCACTAATGAGAGGCCGAATGGGAAGCGTGAATGACGACAGGGAATTAGTTTTTATGGATTTGTTCTAATGAAAAGAAAGGAGAAAAAGACTTTCCATATTTAGCGGTATGTAAACAGTAGACAGTAGACATTCCTAAATACCAGATTACGTTGGCAGAAAAACGTTCCTGTTATAAGTATTCACTCGTATGGCTGGCGCATTTAAGGTTAATGGAATGCGCGGATTATGCAAATGAGCTGGGATATTAGAAGGTACCTTGTTGGATTTATAAAGGGATTAGTAACGAAAATTTTCGACTTAATACAAAATGCTATATTGTGTTGCTTTTTTTATACATCAAGTATTGAACCACCAAAACTCGTTACCAAAACTTCCACCTCTAACGCCTGTTAAAAAATTGCTTTAGATAGGAAAATTTGTATTGCACTAGAGGTGGGCGTTTATAAAAATAACGTAACAGCTCCATTAAAAGAATTTTATAAACAAATATAATATTTCTACACATTATTATTTTATGCTCGAGTTGATATATAAAAAAATGGCTGTTTAGCTACTACGACTCTGCGCTCGTCAACCGCAACTTATCCGTCACACAATGACATGATTCTACTCTATCATTAGTTCGGGCACAGACAGCCAGCACAAATTACAGATGAGCCATGGTGCATTTTTGTCAAAATCGTTCTCCGAAGCCCTCCGCGCCGAAGCCGGGCTTATTGATATTTCTAGATGAAAATAATACGGCGACTTTTCGGGGTTCCCATTACCTGAGCGCCGAACCACCGACGGCGGTTTTGTTTAAAGGGCGACAAAAAAATTATTTACGGTGGCAAATTTGCTTGTTTTTGTCGGCGTGGGTCGCCCGTTATTTATTTTCCGACCAAATTAGTGTCTTTCGTGTAATAAATCTCGAATGCGACACTATTATCACGGAAAGGGCCTCGCTGGGTAGGTAAAATTGAAGGCTAGCTGTAAATACATATGTTTAGCGAAATTTTTGACATTATTTACAAGGGAATAAGATCTATTGGGAACGTGGAGTTTAACGGGGGTATATAAAAAAATCCGATTTTTTATTGCATAAATCGTTAGCTTAATTATTCAAGAGTAAATTGTTGCAACTCACTCAATTAATATTTTCATCTAGATTAAGGTTCATTTCTTAAAAAATAAGTTCAAATCAAAACATTTGTAATCAAAACCTTTTTTATTTCAATTGAAAATCGGAATGACACACTACAACACTCCTTTAATGGACCTTTAATGGACATCACAGCGTAACTTTGTTAGTTTTGGCTGAAATTATTTAATAAAATTCACAAAAATTGTTAGAAATGTAAATAAAATGATGTCAAAATTTGATTGAATTCCAATTAATTCTACCCACCTAAAAAAAATCTGAAAAACAGCCTCATAATGTAATGGATAGTTTCCCCCTTAAAATGAATATACACAATCTAGGATATGTAAGTATGTAATATCTTGCAAGATATTTAAATATGTTGGTATAGATGCTTTAAATAGGAATAATTTAATTTTAATCCATAGAATCTAGTAGCGATTAGTATGAGGGAAAAATGGAATCGACTCGGGACGTGTCAAATAAATAACATCTTCGACGTTTTTATGGAGGTTTCGAGGGCCGGAGTCGGATTAAAATAATTAATTTTCAACAATTGCGATAGTTTCCCACCGGAGCGCGGAGACGCGGTTGTTTTTCGCGCAAAAAAGGTCGCATTTAAATAATATAGTACCGGCAAATGGCATTCCGGGCGTAACTGGTTCCGAGAATATAGCCACCTATCGAAAAACCGTCCCATATAAAATAGAATTTCGGAGGGGTATTTGAGCAAAACCTTATTTATTCGCCGTCCGTTTCGGGCCGGAGGAATTTCAGAAAAAGGAGAGAGAGCCGGACGGGACGCGAGTATTAAAAAAATAAGAGGACGACCTTCTGGTGGGCATAAATATGTCCGCTGTAAGCGGCTTACCGACGAAATATTCCAAGCTGTTTATCGGAAATACTATTTAATTAATTTCAGCGTTATCTCGGCAGAAATCCGAACGAATTAAGTATGTGTTTTGTAATCGTAAATGTTCATTTCGATAACGTATTGTTGGTAACTGGTTTTTTTTCGGTTGCCTTTCAGACAAAAATCATTTTTATTACAACAATCTAACTTAAGTACTCACCAATTGTACTAGAGCAATCAATTGCAAACAGAACGTACCTGAAACAAAAATAGTATATTAATAAAATTTCGTAATATTATTAGAGAAATTTGATAAATAATTGCGTAATTTTTGGCCATAATTGATCGCATTTTAGCCTTTCATACTCGAGTCACGATACGTGTAGAAACCTCGAAATCCCGTTATTCGAAGGCAGCAACATTCTGGTGCGATGCATCAGCGCGATCGGCTTTTCGAAATTTATTAAAAAAGTTATTTCGAAGTTAATAACTTTTCGAAGGAGCGATGCGCGCCGCGCGATAGCTGCTCCTCGCCCGATCGTAATGTCTTATTAAGTGATTGTTTCCCCAAAACAAGAACAATGAAGAAAATTCGGAGTGTGGCCGGGTCCGAAATTCCCACAATAACGTATCGTTAAGGCGGCGGCACATTGTTTCGACGAAATCTCGACATTTTAGACGGGCCTCGTGGTTGACAGACTCGTATTTTCGAGTCTCAAAGCGATCTGATATAAGCTTAGCCCTTAAATTCAAAAGTCGATGAACCTACCGGATCGTTTCGTATTCTTCCTTTTCGCCAGTACCGGACCTGACCTTTGACTCCACCATAGCAAGATATTCCCATCACTAACAAAATCTTCTTTCAGGACAATTTTTTATCAAAACTTAACTCACAAACTCAGAAAAACTCAGAAATTGTGAACACTCAAAAAAATCTACTAAGAAACTCCGAAAATTCCTAGAAATAATTTTCCTTAGATTAAGTCCTGTATAGTTTCGATTTATTAAATATGCTATGTAATAATAAGTTAATGAAAAAAATTGTTCATTGCAAATTTAAGCGAGTGCGCCCCTGTTCTCTGTCTTTGCGTACATTCGTCTCTTCTTGCTGCTTTTGGAAAATAAGAGATTGCATGCAAATATCTTGCGAAAGGGAAGAAGTTTTACGATGAAATCAGTTACGGTTACAGACGTGTATGCTTATTTCAGAAAAGTTCTGTCCGCGGATCCGGCCATCAAACTTCAAAAGGAATTGCTCGAGCAGCAGACATTTTTTTCGACCAAATTAGCAAAAATCTCGGAGGTATAAAGAAATGTTCATTCTCTAATAAAGCCACCACTATCCCGAAAAAATGTAACATTTCATTGGACTATCTCCAATGTTAGCAAATCTTCTCATTTCTTCCAAAGTAACGCACTCGTGCAGATACTCGCTAGCGAATATACGCAACAATTAAAAGTAAAGAAAAAGACCGTCACTTCGAAGAAATACTAAACGAATTCGTTGTAAAACTAAAAAGTAACCAGTATCGTAACTTAGATACCCAGTTGTTAGTGTGAGCCTCGTTCCGTGAAGGTGTTGGAATTGTCGACCGCCATGTCCATTTTATGGCGATAATTAGAAAGAATGTCGCGAATGCCGCATTGACTTAGGACTACACTCTTCGGCTTTATAGGCCGAAACTACTCCCGGCGACGTCGGCCGTATTTTCTTGCTCTACAGAGAGCCCAGAGAATATCCCATGCACCAGCTGAATAACTGAAATATCTGGTTACCCACTTGATAAAATAAACGACCTTTTTTTATACGCAATTGTACATATAAATGAAAATATTTTAATACAATTTTTACATTGACAATGTTTTCTTCCACTACTGCTTGTGCTATTATAAAGAAAAGAAAGACCCATCGAGTTTATTTAAAGAGTCAGCGGAGAGTCAGTGGTGCATTCTTATGCATCTTTATCTCTCTTAATTTCCTAAACTAATGCAAGTCCTAGTTGGCTAGCAAGCAACCGATCTAAAAGATATGATCAGTGAGTATTGAGCATCGAGCATTACACCGGCTGATTACGGTTTATAGTCTGAACTCTTAATGGTGTCTTTTGTTTAGCACGGCACTAAATAGCTCCGGAGACCGAGCAGTATTTATGTGTGATGCTGTTTAATGTACCGTCCGATTGGCGAGAGGTATGGGTAATGAGGACCGCGGGTAACTGACTCTTTTCTTCTTCTTTTCATGGTGTGGGTGGCTGTTCGACGGATTCGTATAGGTAATCAGACACTGGCATTGCTCGCGCAAACACACACACACACACTCACACGGACACTTGTTATGCAATTCCTGCATACGTTTTTTCTTCGATGCTGTCGCGGTGGATCCCACAAATTCTTTTCTGTTTCATGGACATTTTATTGAGTTCACAAACTCGATCGAAGTAAGAATAAGTGACACAATCGAAACTCTACTATTTATTACCGATATTAATTTTATATAACTAGAATCGTTGCTTGTACATTTTTTTCCGACGCGAAAATTTCTTATTACACTTGTAAAGAAGATTATGCAAACAGGATCTGTCTTTTAAAAATCCAACCAGATTATGTTGTAAGTAGGTTTTATATGTGTACAGACACCTCTTTGGTTAATAAATACATACCGTAACGGTACTTAACTGTCGGTTTAATTTCTTTTTTAATTTATGTATTTTCCTAAGTACTCTAATTACGTGCGAACAAAGAGAAGAAGATGCTGCATTTTCCGCTTTAATTGGCGCAACACGTTTCATTTTCCGACAAAAACGACGGTGCGTTTCCACACAGTTTGTTAGTATTAATTTTATTAATTGAAAGGCAGCTCTCTGAGCGATCTTTATAATTTCCTGGGAATTATAATTTCTCGCGCCTGCTAATGAGAGATGTTAGCTTAAATTAGTTTCAATTTTAATCCAGCGATCGAAGGCAAAAAGTGCTGAGGCACAAAGAAGCACAACCGACCTCTCGGAGGTAAGCAAGAAAACGGCAAATGCATTTGCATTAGTTTATCTTGGGAAATCTATTGGCAATTCCAAACGTGCAAACGTTTGCCTTCGTCCTCTCAAAAACATTGAATTGCTAATAAGCAGCGACTATAAACGCCCATCAAGTCCAACGTAACACAGTAAGTCATCGATGCAATGAAAAAATTACCTAAATATGCAGATACAATAGTATGTATGCACATTATTTTATCCTGCATAAGCTCATTTGAGTCATATTGTTGTTCAGAATTTCGATAAGTATCTACCGGGTAGTTTTCGATCTGTTAAAAGAAACTAGTGGTTTAAATTATTGAATACAACAAAACGAAATATCAGATTAGCAAATGAAATAAGCCCAATAAAGATTAGTTAACCAGTATGGGACTCTTCTTGAATGGATAAATAACTCGGTGCGCCGTATATCCTAGCGAATACGAGACCACGCTTTCATAAAACCGTATAACGTCAGAGGTATCAAGATACATGTTCGGTACTCAAGGGGTCAGGACAATAAATACAACATACCGAGTATCTAAAATACAATCGAATGGGTATGCGGCCAGCCAACTTTGATTTTTTACATCAAATTTCACACTTCACCAGTATCCCGAGTGAAATGTTTCTCCCACAAGTGACCTCTGAACTATTTCAGTTTTAGTGGCTTTCTATGCAGTACCTATTCTGATATCTTATTGGTTTCGAAATTGTCATAATATTACCTGCTTTAAATTTACTATAAATTATTGTAGATTTTTTTACTTTAAATTAAAACAATCCCGAAGCATTTCGACTATGCGTATAGATAAACGCTAATGAATTATTTAAATCGTACAGCCTCACCAATTTTGTCACACAATAGTCAAAATTTTATGCATATTTCAGAAAAGATTCCTCGGCTGTTTGGAATTTCTCAAGGAAGTATCGGTAGGAATTATCCGTTACGTTCGGTCTTTATTATGTAGTTGTTGCTGGTTCTCGAAAGACGGAGAGGAAAAAATTTTAACCAACTAAAACGTCCACGTAGCGTATATCTAGATTCTGGTATACTATTTAGCGTTGTACCAGTTCTATTGATATGTCAATTACATGAAACTAGTTCACGAGTTTGTAAATTTGTTACTGAAGAAGGAAGTGTTGAGTATGCAAAGTACATATAGGTGGATTTTTCGACAGAAACTAACGTTTTCGCAAAACTTGTTGCTAAACATGCACTCAAAAACATTCATAAACATTGCGATAACGCAAAGCTATACAACATTGTAACAATTTTACGATATTAACGAGGTAAATAAGGAAAATTGGGGCTAATGGGACAGAGCCAAACATGAAAAATAAAAGTAAAAACCTGTCCATAAAATTTGAATCTGTAACTACGTGCAATTAACGCGGACGAGCCACATACTTTGTTATGTTAAAACCCGGCTAAAATATTAGCTTCCCGCTTGTCCTTGGAAGCAATGGATGCAAGAATTAGTTAAAAATTTCCAACGAAAAAACTCCGGGCAATCTTCTTGAAATCATTAGCGAATGATTAGGCGAGTATCAGACTTTTCCCATAACAATTCATTATAATCAAATCAATTACCCGAGCAGACCGTTAGGATGTGAGAACACGCATAAAAATCGTATTTACTGATAGCATTTCAAAAGATGCCTTGAATTATGAATATTTGAGATTATTATAATAATTAAAATCACAATTAGTTCGCCATATTCTGGAGCTTTTGATTTATGTTTTTGTCTTAAAGGATATGCGAGATTACGGGATATAATTTATTCTAATGTCTAAGTCCTCTGACCTTAATTACTGAAAAGAATTTGGTAATGAGATTGATATATGTGTGGAAGTTATTCTTTAATTTACAAACTTTTGTAAAACACTTTTAATCAAATGAGATGTTATTATCAAAAAAAGTTTTGGTGATAAGATTTGAGTAGAATTTATTATTACTGCACAGTTCATTGCATCATTAGCTTGGCTGAAATTGAAACAATTACTTTCCAAAAACACCCGCCGGACCATCAGAAATCCGGTCCTGCCGATTATACATCGAGAGGATATGTTCATGATGGAATTTAATTTGACAGAGTTCTAGATACACCATGTTATTAATTCTGTTTTATCTTAATTGAAGCTATGTTCTTACACCGAAAAAGCCCAACTATGTTGCTTAATAGCTCCATTCCTTTAAATTCGGTTTAGATATATAATTATTTTGAAATGGTCCATAAAACTCGGCATTCCGGGCCAGTATAACTTAAGTGCTTTTTCTCGCTATTCACAATCGACCAAAAAGTCAGTGATGGTTCATTTCGGGCGGGATTAATAACGATGAAAAATAATATTCGCTCAACAAAAAAATTTATATAGATTACAATAATTAACACTATCAGATCTATACCCAAATAAATGCAGAAAATTAACAATTAAAATAAGTAATTGTTTAGTTGAGCTCCCTTTGTAAGATAAGCTAACCGGTAATTACCTAGTTCTTAAAAAGTTCCTAACAGGAAACCAACTTATATCTAGTGAATAAATCAGTGATGCCATCCGTTTCTTATACCATATCAAAGTGCATTGAAAAATCCCTTGCGCCGCCACTGGGCTCATTCGTAGCCAAAAAAAAAATATCGAATTCGAGAATATCGCTTCAAATTTTCCGAGCTGGTAATTTCAGATTACCGTCGCTCGTTTTTTGCTTTTACGACGTTTCGTTAAACCCCGAACGTGACGCCATCAGTGATCATTTCTGCCGCGAGATAATAACTCGGAACTGTGAATATTTGTGCTTGCCGAAAATCGATAGCGATTTTATTTTAATAGTGATTTTACGGCGACGATTACCGCTTAATACGAATTCGGGTCGCTTTTTTTTCGAGGCGGGTTATTCGCTGCCCAGCCCGATATCCCCAATATACAGAGTGTTTATTTTCCATCGAAGAGCAAATACCTTATACCATGCGTGAACTTAGCATCAATTCAAGCGCCATTTTCAATCGCAATTTTCTGCACAACCAGAGCTATAAAATTGGGAATTAGGCACTAAATTAGCACTAAAATAGCACTAAATTATAATGTATGAATTTTTAATTTTTTGATAGTTGGGAGTGCTAAATTCATGCAAGGAAAATTCCTTTTGTGCTTTGTTTCATCTATAAATTTATTGGAAGTCTTAAAGAACAAATAATAGATAATCATCCATTTTTAAAGCCAAAATATTCAAAGTAGAAAAATTGGAAAAATATGATAATTAAATATCCAATTCCAAGTCAATAAAACTGCGGTTTATACAGCCCAATTAATTTATCAAAAATGTTTATAGATGTTTTATTACTTAATATCGTACACTTCTAACAAATACCTCCGATATATCGGATGCGTGTGCGTGTGAGTGCGTATACGATATGATGCAACGTTTGTTTATTACAAGATACTTTGCCCCGATGGCTATCTATTTATTGACGGCCTTACAGTTAACTCTATCTAATTAAGAAGTTCCGAAAGTTCGGAACTCGTGACGTTGATTTGTTTTGGTGAGTACGTTCTCAGAAATAAATTGTTTTATTTTATTCGTTTGTAGCCGATACTTTTTTTACCGTCTTTATTGGATATGTGAAGGATTCTATTCGATTGTGCATGCATCATAAGAAGTAGGAATGTGGAAGTACATATATTACAAAAAATATATTAATACAGATCGATTTTCAAATTTAACATCAACAAAAAGCAATTCAAGTCCCGAGCAATTACACCACTAATTAACTCCTCATTCAACAACACAGCATTGTAATAATTACTTTTAGAAACGAAAAAAACACGAATAGCGCGTCAGTTTTGCACATACAATCACGACAGAACCAAATTAGACGATTACATTTTTTTTTCGACAAATAAATACGTACCTACACCACATCACATGCGGGTATAGATACACCTATGCTATCGCACTATTTAAAGAACTGGTCTTCTATAGAGTATAAAAATTTTATGCCTCATTGTACTGCCTCTTAGAAGCGATAATGCTCGTTGCGTTACAAATATTTTTCGCCGGTACCAATTATGACGCGAAATGTCGCCAGCTATTTGCCTGCGTTCGAATACAAATTGATGTCAGGCGCGTTTCGTTGGCATGGATTAGAAAAGGGTGCGTTCACCTCCCGTAACCCTACGAGACAGGTGAAATTCGACGCCGATGCGTATCGGGTGCCCGCCGAAGAGCCCGAAAGTGACTTTTTCGAAGGTAGGTAAAACTGGTGGTTTCATTATCAGCGATAATCGAGCTAGAAACCGATTATTAAAGGCAAAGCAATGTTCCTTCGAACTCGGACCAAATCACATTTTAATGATACACACTTAAAATAATTTTGGATAATAACAGTCCTTTAACGGTATTTTCATATTTGTACGCATACGGACTCAGGTGGTTGTTTCTTTTTCGTTTCGTAATAATTCGAAATAATCTTGTTATTTTTTCTTAAATAACCAGCATTCAGTACCGCGAATAATTGTTGATTAATTAAAAGTTGGTATAAAAACGGCCAATCAGCGAGGAGTCAGTGACGCCTGCGAGGTTATAGGTGTCGGATAATTTTATTTCTTGTGCTTCTTAGTTTAATTCGTCTCTTACTCTTACTTTCGCAGATGAAACCGTCATGTATTCCCACCGCATGGAACCAACGAGTGATTAATTATGTTTCGTTTTAGTCCGTAGGAAGCAATTATCGGATTACATAGTTTCCTACACCGTGTACCTACATTTACGTTGAAGTACACACTAGCTCATTTTACTATCAGTGCAACGTGGTACCAAAAATGTTCGAGCTTATCTTACGAAAATAATCATTTCCTATAAGTAATTGTTATTGTTTCAGCGCAATTTGTCAAGCTAATACCAAACAAGAATCGTTCCCGTTTCGATTTAGCCGGCCCGACATTCCCAACGAAAACATATTTTCAACGAAGTCGCGTTTCCCATAAAACATAACTCGCTTTTAGTCGCAGTTGTACGTTTCTGAATTTATTTCTCGAAGCCATAGTGGTATTTTCCTTACACGAACGTAAGTAATTACAGATATGATATAGAACTGTTATATCGACACAACACATGTAGAATGGTTTGAAATTTGTCATAGTTGATTATCCGCTCGTACGGAGGAAGGATTTCGCGAAATCCGTTTTATGCCCGGCCAATTACAGGATTCGCGTCGTAAACTAATCGGAGTGACACGTCAAATTGCTGTTTATGAACGTATAGGAAATCTTCCATATGCACAGATAAGCGTTTACAAACCATCTGAATTAATTAACAATTAACAATTGCTTCTAAACAATTCATGTTTAGAATTCACTATACAAACTCATGTATCCCAGTCACGTCCTGCCATGTTAATGCTTGATCCTTGATAAGGTTCAAGGATAACTCAGAAATGATTTTAAGACTTGCTACATTTATCTTTTGATGCGACTCATGAATAACTAAAGTTGATGGAGCGCTGTGAATTTTCTATTAACTCTAATGATACGGTGCTAATTGTGCCAGAAACGGAAGATAATATATCCCCTTATTTTCCACACATTGATTCCGTTTTACAACATATACTCGGGCTGCATTAGCGGGGTACGGATCCAAACTGTAATCGCTTGATCATTGTGTAACAAACTGTTCATACTTAAAGGCCTGCGATTCCACTCGTCTATTATCTTTTTATTACCAGTCATTATTTGGATTAAATACGAGATAGAGGTGCTTAAATTGCAAAATAATGCCAAGGCGCGTTTTGTGATTACGAACAACGGTTTTAATGAGTTCTGTATCCGATTTCCACGCGGACAGAATGAAAATTGATAAAACCGTTATCAAAACGCCTATCGGTATGTTAACTCGCTGAAATCGATTATCGATTAATGAAATGTAATTCGTCGCTAATTTTCTATGATTTTCAATATTATTTGGATTTCTTGTTTGCTTGTAATCTACTCTATAATCGCTTAAGAAACTGGTTAGTTCCTGATCTATTGTGGAATAAAATTGTTAGTAAATGAAAAAGTTTTTTTATGTAATCTTTGAGGCAGTAATGTGTTGAAACCATCCATTTTTTTTCTGATAATAATTTATCATTGTTGAGTGTTGAGTGTTGTCAACAAATTGTTGAGTGTTGTTTAGAAGCGTCAAAATATTTACAGAATTTCAAGATGGCTTTTTGCCCAACACTCAGTACACTTAAAGCATAACACGAGCGCTAAAAAAAAGCATCAATCTTTCTTTATACGAGTTAAATCTTATTGAATCTTCGATTTTCACCTCTGCCTGTCCGTACGCATCGATCACGTTTCTATTATCGATCTACCGTTTCAAAATGGAGCCCGTCAAAATTTAAATGGGGCCGTATTTTCCGTTCGATACCGATATTTAATGTAACATTCTATCGAGATACCGCTATATCGCTGCAGCACGGCAAAAAACCAACTGTAATTGCTATTATTTCCATCTACTTTTTGAGCACATACTTTAACGTGTAAGAGTCGACACGTGAAATTCCTTGTGGTTCAGTCTATGTTGGGTTCGTGGATGCTGGGTTACCTTGCGACGTTGCCGAATTTCTTTTATCAAAGGAACATGTACATAACTGCTTCACTATTTTTGCTCCTATTTAATCTATTGTCGATAATTTTGACTATTTAAACTTATTTTACCAATGCTATTAAGATAACTGCAATTACTTTTGATTCCAATTCCTATCAGTAGTGAGTATTTATTTGACCAGTAGATACAGAAACTAGTAATTAATTTGAACAGTAGATTTTAAAACAAAAAAGTATCCACTGAGCAATTACTGATAACATTTTGATCTGGTCAAAGGATCATTGTGGATCAGTTTTGATCAATGATGAGCAGGCATCAAGAATTGACAAAAACTTATGCACAAATTTAGCTGCTAATTGATTTTCCCGAAAATCTCTATTGATTTAAGCGTACAAAGAATTCAGTGTGGCAACCTGTGCACAAAACGACTCGAAGTATGGCCGCGAGGTAGCCCATTCCACGTACCGTGCGTCCTTCTTCCTCTCAACATTCTAATATCTTCATCTCCGTCGTGAATCGAGTATTCGTTTCTCCTCCTCTACCAGGTAGCTCTCGCTTTTACCTGACCGTCCGATTCCTAGAGCTGGAGCATCGCGTTATTTTTAACCTCTGCACATTCAAACTGTTCAAAAGTTAATTCTATGCTAACTAGATCAGCTCTTGTATCTAGTGGTATCTGCACCCAATATGAGGATTAGGAATTTTATTGATCATGTTGATTTTTTGCTAGTCATAAGTATGTATAACTTTCTTAGATCAAAGTAATTATGTGGTAATTATCATTACATTTTATACTTCTCTATTGTTCATTTGCATTTTAATTGATTGATTACTGATTAGTGAACGCTTTCTGTAAACATTTTGAAGTGTACCTACATCAAGAAATAGATACTATATTATAACATATTTGATTGACAATTAGAAATATAAATAATTAATCAATTAATGTTTAATTGAGAGGATCATATGACACACAAAATTATTAGATATTAATTTTTTATGGTGGTTTCATCAAGTAATTTCCTAAGCAGTTTGGAATCCTCTTAGATTAATTAAACTTTATAGGATAGTATACAACAATTAATCGATATAAAATCGATTAAATAAATTGTCCATCTCTACTTATCCACGTTCCCTGCTAATATGTAAAAAGAAATAGTCGAGTCTCGGCCATTACAATGATTTACAGTGAAGAATTTCGAAGACGACAATTTTTAGGTCGATTCACTTCCTACGGATTTACGCTAACAAATTAGATACGCGTTCGGCGGGTTGTGCCTTTCGATCCGATCGGAATAATTCGAATTTGAAATAGTGTTTCGTGGAAAAAGCCTCTATAAATTTTAGGAACTCATCGAACTGACGGAACGAAAGGATGAAGAAACGGGCCGAGATAAATTTCCCGAAAAGATTTAAATGATACCGAGAAGAAACCACTATAGTGACTTTTATTCGATTTTTAATTCCTGAACATGAAACGCTCATTAAACTTAATTTGCACAATTTGCCGTAATTGCTTACGCCAGCAATAAATTAATAAAGACATTAAACGATTCTGTAAATGTAGGTAAGAACATAAATTAGGCGCGTAATTGCAAAAATTGTTCCCTTTTCGATACTGGACGTCGAGCATAAATTCAGATTATATGTTGTGTAATTCGAATGGATAACAAAACACAACTTTATACATATATTAAACTATTCACATTTTACGTTCGATTTTCATTTGCATCAAAAGATGCAGATGTAGCAAGACAATAAAAATCAAATTTACATCATGCATTATGTAAACATGCAGTAAGTATCGTGCCTTCCTCGTTAAAAAAAGATTTTCCATGATCGTAAAACGTGAAATATCTAAAGTACTAATGTAAGTACCGGCATAGAGGGTCGTGCGACCAAAGCATTTATTTTATAGTTATTTATGAGGTAGACAATTTTGGGTTAATTTCATATTTAATTACCTACTAAATTTATACGAGAAGTAGTGAATAAAACAATAAAATTTTAACTCCACAAAAGTTGCAACGGATAACTCATTTTAACGTAACTTATATGTACATATGGAAAAATAGAGGAAAGTTATAGTTATACAACGAAAATATGCTTGAAATAGCAAACAACATAAGTTATATCGCCGCCCATGCCAATGTAGCCGGTGTTCTACACGACAATTTTTCACCTATCTAAACAGGAAGTAACGACAATCATCGGGCACAAGCTGAATATCTATGTCGGGTTCTGTTCTCGCAATCATCGTACCGCTGCGGCCCATTCTCCCATTCAAAATGGTAAATGAAGGATGGCTCAAAAACGGGAAGAAGTGCGCTCACAAGAAGTTCGTGGTATGGATTCGAAAAGAAAACTTAATGTGATTGAATGGGCTTGTATTATAGCTGTTTGCGATTGATAAACATATTGAAGACCTGGGTAAATATGACGGATGATCGGTAGAGAAGTCGGAAATAGCACTGCAAACAACGATAGAGCTTGACCCACTCATGGGAAATATTGTAATTAATTTGCTGCTGTTAATGAATTTTTATTATACAAGAAGTGCATCGTAGTTCTGGTAAATTTATAAACAATAACCTACAGTTAATTAATACGCTCTGTGGAGCTATAGCAAGACGGTTAAAGAAACGGTCTTCCAATTGCCAATGTTTCACGTAAAATTTCTTTATTAACTGTAAGCTTAATACATCTTAGGTAGATAATATTATACGGTGGTTTTAAGTACTTTTCTTACAAGTTAAATAAATCGAAATTGTAATTAGCTATTGTTTTTCAACGTCTCCGAAAGCTAATTTTAATAGCATCGAGTGAGTACCCGCAATAAGAAAATATTTATTGTAGAAGGGTTCTCAGAAAATTGAATATCTCCTATACATTATAAATTTTAAGCTCAATGAACGGCATTATTTTGTACTTAAACTATTAAATGTAAAAAAATCATTAAACAATAATAATTACAAATTGGTTTATCTGATCCATCTAAACTAAAACATTAAAAAAAAATAATTGAAATGTAATGAACCTCTTTTACAATGTGGCGTGTTTATAACAAATTTTAATTTCGTTTTTTTTTTTGTAATTGATCTGTAGGTAAGTAAAAAAAGTTCTGAACCGTCATTAATTTCGATTTGATAAATGAACGTTTGTCACTTATTCAGTGCCAGTCTCTTTTCCGAAGTGATCAAAAGCCACGAACTTAACATTCTTATTCTCGTGAAGCGGTATTAAATCCATTATTTTTTTTGAGGAATTTACGACTTTTGTAATTAGTGTAATTTATTACTTACTTAGTAATTTTTAGCATTTAGGTTTTATTGCAAGCAGGCAGAGCTAGTTTGCATACCGCCAATTTAAAAGAGCTATGGGTTTAGCTCTTTAGATATGCGTTGATGATGTTCTGATACCAGTAAAGTAATATTTACAATTTTTTACTTGTTATATACAGAACCAGACAGACGGGTAAACGTCTATTAACTTTAATTATTATTTCTCCAATGCCTCTACCTCCTTTCGCTCTATTACAGCATACTGTCCTTACACCTTCGATTCGTTTGTGTGAATTATATCACGTTTTTATCGCCTTCCTTCTCGAATTTTTCTGTTTGGGTAAGCGTAAAATTTTAATTGCTGTTTTGTAACTATTTCATTTAACTTTTGTAAGTGATACTCGCCACTTAGCACTCACACGTAACACTCTTTCAATTCGAAATAATATAGATACTACCGTAGAGTAATTATATTTTTGCTTAGATTAAAAAAAACAGATATTCAAAGACAAGTTTCATAATATTGACTATTAAAAGTAATCAAAGCTAAGAGGTTATTAGAAAGTATGAAGGTGGTATTAAATTTAATTATCAAGGCTCTTGCATTTGTAAAAAAATTTGTGCTATTTTCGTGCATTAGTTATGGTACACCCTGTATATAGTTTGGATGGTTGGTCGTCGACATTCCAGTACTAATGACAGGTTAATGCATTACAGACGGAAAAAACACACTTAATTTTTTGTATATATTTCGAGGCTGTGTAATTTTCTAACATCAGAACGGAAATAATAGCAACCTACAACGGTTAATAATATTCATCCAGCTTTTTAGTAATACCCTCGGAACATAGAAGATAATCATGTCAAAAATGAGTGTATAATGACAAAAATACATTTTCAGTATTACGCCATTACATCCTTCGAGCGCATTTATACGGCTCGGTCGATCGTAAAAACGCATCCATAAGGACGATACTCTCCGCCTCATCTATCTTTGAATTTACCTACCTCACTCCAACAGGTGCATTACGCACGGTCCGATGCATTGTTTCAATGGGTTTCGAATTTTTCCAAAGCACTTATTTCTACTCAAAATCTACAGGGGATTATATTTTGCAGCACAAAACAATTTCAAAGCTATAATAACCATACCTATATTCCTCCAGTCGCAGGTTCTTTTTGTATGTACCGCAAATATATCTTTAAATGTACCTAATACAGCTCAGTACAATTTAGGAAGATATGGCTATTGGTAAACAAATCGAGTTGTATTTAAATAACCGTAAAATAATAAGAAGAAATTCTTCCTTTCTTCGGCGCATCGGCGGGTCTGCACGTTGACTTCGCCAGCCCCGCATCTCGAAAGGGATAGAGATGCAACGGCGGCGATAACCTTGCTTAATGGTTTCATTATTATACTGGTTTCGATTGTAGCATAAATCAACCGACTATCTCGTTATGGGATATATTAAAATTAACGCTACAATCAATAACTAAGAAGGCCGTTCGAACTGGCACGACAAATTTTAATTGAGAGAGTTGCCAAAAACAAATAGAGCTCCATTTTGGCTCATTGATAGATACATAACATACAGCAGTGTGCGATTTCTATTAATCATTTATCGTGATCTTCGAAGCCTATATAAAACGAAACAAACGCGAAATAACATGCCGTTTATAAAAATAAAATTGTTATTAACAGACATTACTAATATTAAGTAAAACGTGTGTACACGACCCATTCGAGACCGCCTCGGCAGGTGATTATCGGTCGAAACTCCTAAACAACTCGCTCTTTAGCCGATTTGAGTGAAAGTGCAAAATCCCAATAGCAATGATAAAAATGAACGTATTATTCCGCACGGTAATTAAATTGGACGCACGCTTACATAAACCGTTCGACCTCTGACCGCTAATTTGAAAGTTTTAATTATTAGAGAAAATTATTATAACTACTTGTCCGAAGGAAAAGAAAGTCTAATACGCCGATAAAATCTCGCCTATCCTTGATTGACGCGTCTTTAGCGAATATCTAATACAAAAAAAAAAACGCTGATTAATTTTTCGGCTGTATTCTAGATAAATAGGCGGGCTGTAATTCACAATATGTCGTATTTACAACTAACAAGTGAATCGGTTAGCAAATAACGTTTGATGGAACTTTCACTTCGTCTACAACAAGAGATTTTTTCAAACAATAACGTGCCTAAATCAATTGCTCATCAAATTCGAAACAATTCAATCATGACACAAAAAAAGTTGTTATTTCACTACAAATTTGTACGCAATATGGTCTATGGGTGCAACAAAGACAACTATCATTAGTCTCATATAAAGGCAAAAGATAGAGTGATATTTGGAATTGCTAATTTCTCACTCTAACCATTGTTATTTTAATAATCTTTGTTCAACTCATTGAATTGACCATTGCAAGTGCAAATTTGTATGCAATATGGTCTATAGTGCAACAAAGACAACTTCTATTAGTCTCGTATAAAGGAAAAAGAAAGAATGATATTGTGGTATTGCAACATCTTCATCTAAAACAACCGTTGCATTAATAAATCTTTGTTCAACTCATATTGCAAACAAATTTGCACTGACCTGTATTTGTTTGGTTTCAAATTTGCAATGATTATTAAATACAAAGAAAGAATGAAAAACCAATCGGTGCTACCGCGTTTTCCATCATCGACGTCACGGACGTTTTCTGGTTCGCATTTCGTACGACTTCCTTTTCTATAATCAATACTTGCAGTGCATGCGGAAGATGTTTCGAGCTCGTCTTTTTCTGCAACGCTCTAAATTTATTAACACTTGAGGCTAAGAAGTCGGCCGCTTGATACCGACTCGGCTACCAAGATTGTTATGCATTACCGAATCAAACTGAGATTTCAAGAATATAGCCATTATTATGTGCCTCGCTCGTAACTGGTGGCACTGCTCGAATTAAGCAAATAAAATGGCAAGTAAATTAATTTTCGACACGGGGTAATTTCCTCCCAATTTACGACGTGTATCTCGCAATGAAAAACCATCTTTTCGTTAATAATTTCAAGTGTATATATGCAAGTCAAGATCCTCGTTTACAATAAAGCGTGGTTTCAATTATTTCGAGTCGTACTTGCGATTTTCAAACGGGAACATGAATTACATCACTCTTGCTTGTAATTAAAGTCGCATTCGACCGGCGCATAACTTTGAAAAAGCCAACGCGACATGTAGGTACCCATCGGTTACTCGTTATTTACATCTGGAAACTGTAGAACTTGTCTGTCAAATATCTGCTTAGCTCGCGTCGCCCGTATGCAAAACGATTAAGATAGAGATTTGCGATTTTGTTGTAAAATAAACTTCCATTCAATTTATATTATCGTGGATTGTATGTACTTTTATATATGCGTGCGTATGTGTATACGTGCACCGGGTGGACCACCGACTAAGCGATTCGCTGACATTGGTATTTATTTAGAATAAGAGTTTGTATGTATGTGTGTACAAAGAAATGTATCGAGCAAATGGATCATTTATAGGATTCATTAATTTACGTTCACAATCTCGAATTTTTCGGATGTTAGAAAATTTCATTCCTGGGCTTGGAGTTCCTAGAAACCTCCGCGTATCGATGGACGGACCCCGTCAAGGTGAGACATTCCTAACCACCTTTTGAAAAATATTGAACAGCGCATCAGCGCAGCTCTCAGAAGATGCGGTTATAATATAAACGAAAACCCATAAAACTCATTAGTGCGGCCGGTAATTGATGAATCTCGGGTTGGCTGTTTATTCCTCCTCTTCATGTATGAAGAATCGTTCGCCGGCTCGGCATTAAATAGTCCATTTTTTCCATTGGTCGCGGTAAAGCCAGACGTGGCATCCACCTCGTTATAGACGATGTTTAAAACGCCAAGAAAGCTCGTAATGGCAATTTACAGTGCTGTAGATTTTTCTAACAAAAATCTTCACATTATGTCCTTAAACTGGACGAATGGTTAACCTTAAAAGTGCTAGGAATCACTTTCGTTGATTAATATTTTAAATCTTGGTGAAAATTATAAAATGCACAATAAGCGCAAGCCTTATTTATCTTAATCGTTTGCACGATTAAAAAAATTGTCTACCATAATAACCACACCTGTATATAATGTGCTGCATATTGAAATAACCTACTGCTTTATGCTGTCAATAGATCAATCTATCTAAATATTGGCATTGTGTTGTACATAGATAAATTTTGTTCGACTGGCCCATTTTTCATTGCCCAACTTTCTGGTGCCAATCCTAGAAAAAATATTCCGGTCGGGGCCATACTCACAAATTCCCATCAAATGCAAATTGTTATCCCACCCTTCTCGTAATCATTTTATTAAGGCTCCACTAGATTTAGGAATGCACAGGTGCAAAGTTTATCTACCATAAAACAATTAAAATGACCCAAGGATTATCCGCCTTCGATCGTTACAATCGAAATTTCCGTTGGCATTTTTAAGGTTTGACCTATAATTTCTAAGTCATTACACTGGCAGCACTATCGAGATGTTTGTTCACAGTGGGGTTCAAATACCGAGGTCTCCCGCCGAGCACACTTGAATGGACACACGTTTGATAAAATTAATAAGGACATACGAACTGTCGACACCTTCGAAGTGATATTGTTTTCGTTTCTTTTTTCGTTGGTCGCGCGCCCGGGCCTTTTCACGCCATTGAAAGGCTTTTTAGGGGTCAATTAAATTGCACGTTTGTTTGGGGATTAAAGGGTTGAATAGAGAAGGTTTTTTATAGCACAAAAATTAAATACATGTTGATCATTCGAGCGGGATTTGAGCATATTAATAAAGAAGCAAAAACTGGCGGCTGAGAAAATTAGAATTGATGCGCTGAAAATATGAAAGAGACATAAAAGAAGCGACGACAACTTCATCAATTACCTCTTCTGTCCCCGTTTCCTCCACCAATGTTCGCCGGCGTACGGGCGAAACGGATAATTATCAATTTATTAGCATTAACAAGACATAAAAATTAATGAATGAAATAAAAATGTACTATACTAACGTCGACCTTGATTTTAATTTGTCACCCACTCGAATTTGAGATTGCGTCCGGCGGTTGAAAGGAGACGCGAAATGCACGTAGGTGCTGCTCCTATGCGGCGATTTGAGGAATATATATCAGGCTTTGGGTCGATTAAAATTTTAAATTTCGCCCGCTTGTCTGGATAATTTTCGGGATTTTTCGGCTCGTTCGGTCGCGGATTTGCCGGATTTTTTCTTATAATATCACGGCTAATTGCTGCGCTGCGATACAGGAACATTTCGAGGAGATTAAGGAGCGTTTCGCGATTCGAGAAATCCTCTGAATTAATTTCCGAAAGCCGGCTATATCCCACTAATTTTTTTGGGTTTTGTAAACGAGCGAAGTGAAAGCGACAATTGAACATGGCCGAGGTGTCGTAAAACGAGTACCTACCCATAAAAAAATATTATCATGGTACGATGGCAAAACGAACTGGAATTTTTATCGATCGGTAGGCCGCGCTTTTTTCTTGATCGTTAAAGTTTAATCAACAATTAAAGAGATTTCACCAAATGCGATTTTTCAAGGCCCACGACATTTTACTTCGACGCCTTATCAGTGGGTCATTGATGCATTAATCGGATTTCATCGATTATTCGACCGAACGAACCAAACCATCGATAAAAAAATCGAGTATCATATCGATTTCTCATGATTAGAAGAATTAATCTGCAAAGATTTTCTCCAGTTAGATGGGAGGAGTAGGCGTATTTTGGATGGAAAATGTGACAATAGGTAAGTAAAAATTGAAGTAAATCAATAAATGGGAATATAGGGAAGTATATAAGTGATCTCTAATAAACAAACATGCTTGAAAATTTCTCCGCGCTTTTATTATACGTTCGATGGCTCGGTCGCGATCGGATCGCTGCCCCAGGTGATACTCTCGAGCCGAGAAAGTGTATTTGACCTCTTAAATTGTGTTGTTTTGAGCTGAGTGAAAAACTGGACGCATAAACCAACGAAAGTATGCTCAGCGGCTCTCCGGTTTCAGAACTGGACGTTGCCATCTTCAACCGCAAGAAGCCGAGCGAGATGGGGCTCCCTCTTCGCCACCGAGCGCCCGATTCGGGTGGCTTTTTACCGGCGAAAAGGAGAAAGTTCAATTTCGCGATTAAAAGGAATTACCCGCCTTTTTTATATCCGTAATTAAATCCGAAAAATCGAAACGCGACGAGCTTAACGGCGCATCGATTGAATATTAATCGATTCCATGCGTATCGGACACATCGAGTCCTTGAAAGCGAATTATCGATTAATTACTCTTCTCGAATTCAACTCACTGTAGATATATTTAACGTAAACAATTAAAAAACATGCAACGACCACAAATGGGCATATGCACTCTTTTCCTGTACATTTAACCTTACTTTCGTTTATAATTAAACTTAACCGAGAGCAAAATCATTCTCCGGCCAGAACGGCGAGCGACTCGTCGAGCTTTTCTATACATTCATGTGAATTAATCATAACCGGCGTTCGATAAATAAATGCCCGGTCGACTGTCCAACAGTACTACAAGACGATTTGAAAATATTTGCGTAACAAATTACCATTCTCATTCAACTGAGGCACTAGAAAATGGTAGCCGGTTAATTGACTGAGCCTACTTCATGCTAGACAGATGGAGAAAATAAGGAAACGAGCCGAGGATTTATTCTAGCTCGATGTGGTAAAAAATAAATGTTTGCGAACGTGTTATTGCAATCGATTGTGTGCCTAGTACAATGGGGAATTGCAAGAAAAAATGTATGCATTTGGTATTATTGAGTTTAGGGAATCCCCTCTACTGGAGGATTTGTAGGAGCATTGGTCCAATTTAAAAATCGCCGCAAATGACATTCTAATGTACAAGCATTTTCGAAACCACAAAAACCACGCACTGCTAATGTTATTTTAATCTCCCAGTGGTTTTTTCAATCTTCTTTCGCTGCTAATCTAAACTAGCGCTATCTATAACAGAACGCCAGCCGGCCGTGTTCTCCCAACAACCGTTCACATGCGAAGAGAGTCGCGGAGTCATCGGCGGGGTCATAATTTCGATTCAAATGAAGATAATAACAATTTTCTTTAATGTTCGCTAGCACGCGAGACAATCGTTGATCCCAATTTCATTGTTGTTAATGTCACTATAATAAGCAACTGGTTCCCAAACGCCGACGTTACGAAACTTCTTCGAGACGCAACAAGCAAGGGAATTAACGTTTATTATTTTTTAGGGAAGTCTAGTTAGCTCGTTTTCTATTGTGAAATTTCTAAGTACCTATTCTATGTGCACAAACACCATATAAATATACAAGATTTACATGGAGCAACATTTAGTAATCATTTGGTAATCAGGAGCAACTCTTTATCAATATTCCCCCGTTACAAAATAGAAGCCTGTCGTGCAAAAACGCAAACCACACGACACACACTCACACACACACACACATAAGAAGAAGAAGAAATCTGAATAACGATCTTAAAGAGCTTCCCGGTTGTTGATACCTGCTATTATCTAACCTCTTACTGCAGCATGCATTTACCCTCGAGGAGGCGCATCGCTTCATGCGATCTACTGACCCGTTTGGCGTGATTATTGTTATCTGACATTTACGAACTTTAAATGGGATATCTAAAATGGCGAACGGTCGCCACTCGGTCGAAGAAAGTAAAGGAGGAAGACGGAGAAGCGGCGCGCCGGTAACACGAAACGGTATCGGGTAGGTTATCACGACGAATAAATGGCTTTCTTTAACAGCGATTAAATCTTCGGGATATAATTTTACGGTAATAATGACGGTACGGTAAGCCGGACTAATCAAACAGTGAATATTAAAATTACGCGAGAGCGATCTAACTATACGATACGGTTTATGTTTAAACATTTCGTACGGATGGATTGGAATATCAATTGGTAGGTTACGGTAACTCATCGACTCAAGGAATATTGATAATTTATTAAATAACTGTTTATGTAACTTTATAGTTTCAGTAGGAAGACGTACTTAGAAAATTATTCCATTTATTGATCCTTATACAAGTTCATTAACTTATTAAATATGTATATCTTGAAATAACATAAGTAAATGTGTAATAAGTTATGCTGGTAAAATTAGTAATTATTTAAATAACTTGCGACAGTACAAGCGACTTGACCCGCATGATAAATCACAAACTCTTGTGATAAATCACACAAAAAGTCCACCTTTACCGTACATAGAATGTCATTGCAATGTTAGTATTTAAGAGATACAACGAACCCGTGCGCAAACAATTTAGGTGTTAATAACCAATACACATGAAAAAAATCGCAAATAACATAATTACACATCGGCATATGTAATAATTAAACAAACAAAACTGGTAAAAATAAAAGTAAGAGTGCGGTTAAAGGAAATGACTATTAATTGGACAGCCGGTATGACACGGCGGGTTACCACGAACAAACCAGATATGTGACATATTTCAAGTGCTTCACTCGGAACTGACACTGGTAATAAGGACATTAATAGACCCAATGGACTGACGACCATGTTATGCTACTTACGATGAACGTCGATCACTCTTCATCTACTTTTTTTTTTGTTTTCCACGTTTGTACAGTTAAACCGTCTATGATGCATGGGAGGCGGGTTGGGTTCGAGACATTTTTAAATGCGTCGCTCTTGAAGAATTTTAATAAAGGCGTTATTTGCATGGGAATGGTTTTAAAAATTAACGTTTTAGTGTCTATGATTAAATCTGTAATACCGGTTTACGCTATTTTGAGTTGTAAATGGTTTTTAAATGAAGAGATATAAATTTGTCGTTATCACTCCATGTTACAACGCTTTACTTTTTTCCTCCAAAAATTTAATTACCTACTCGTTTTAATCGTTAATTACAATCTAACTTATGCATTATCTGATATGTAGGTAGCATGTTGGTGATCTGAGATAAAATATATAAATTCAATATACAAGTCAGTGCAATATTTGCAATATGGTCAATTCCATCATGATGAACAAAGATTATATATTAAAATATCAGTATAATATCAAAGAAACTTCATTTTGAATATTCCAGGTATAACATGAGCATATACTAAAATTGACCAAACCTTCTTAGTTTAGTATCCTTGACTTTTCAATAACTGTGAACCGTTGGAGAGCAAATTTTCAAATTTCATTACACCCATATATTTCACAACGCTAATATTTTTTCCGGTTAGCTGTGCATGAAACTATAACAAACTGTAGGCTTAATCTCTCGAAAGGTTTAATTGAAAAGTGTTAAACACGCCTGTTGATTTTTATAGTTTCATTCAATTGTATGCCAATTATCTCATTCACTGATTTCTTGCGTCGCTGATATTGTTATTAAGAGATTATTATTTATTCATTTTTGTAGTATTTATCAATGAGCTACTTGCTCGTATTATGCAGACACATGAAAGTAAACGTACAACTTATATGTTTAATTTAAAGCCACAGGCTAGTCGATTAATTTATTAGTTGGATGTTGGTTTGATTAATTGGCTGATTGGTTAGATTGCTAGAATTGGTTATTTTGCGAATATGTTAGAAAGTTGTCAAGGGAAAAACATTAAAAACTAAAAATATGCAGAAAATTTACATCATTGGGCTTTCTATAATTAGGTAATTATTTGGTTTTATTAATATTTTAATGGTTGCGATAAAAATAAATATAAAAAATGAACGAACAAAAATTCCCGTTAGTTACTCTAACGTTAACGTTCGCCAAATAGTTTCTATTAAAAAAAACCCGACGAATATTTACCACAACAATGATACAAACATTTCTCCTTGTCAAACATCAATAATCCGTCGTCGTAAATAAATTCCTATAATAATTTTCTCACAAACGCATTCCACTCGCGTTTACAATAGGTTTTTAAGATGGTTTCACCTTTTCGAATGGGAAGGTAAGTAGTCGTATTGTTCGAATTGAACCCGATAGGAAATTTATGCGTTTCAAGGATGCGTTTCAACAGGTATGACCTCCCGGGGAGCGCAGGATTTTGACCCAAGAAGGTGGTTCACGCCGTTTACGTAATACCAGAAATGCGCTGTAAAAATATTACAAACTTCGGCCGATTACAGTTAGAGCGATTGGACCGCTCCTCCGGAAACGCTCTTTAAACAATTAATTAATTTATATTACTAATTAATTAGGGTTGTTGACTGACGTATGTCAAACGAATCGATGTCGCCTCGTCTAGCATCTTTTAAAAGCATCTTCTAGTAATCTGTTAAAAACGATTTTTACTTTCCTTTTTTCGGATTTTCGAGTAGATGACACCCGTTGAAATCGATTCTCACATGTGAATAGGCGCAACCGAAATTAAGCGCTCGGTGTTGAAATTGCGGCGAAATCTCACGGAAATATGGGTCACAAAACATGATATGCATTAAAAAGCAAACAACACTTGGCAGAAATGAAAGTTATATTAGCAGGTGGTATGGTATGGGCAGAACGAGTTTGCAAATCATAATTTAACAAATGCATTGTGATTAATTCGAGATTATACGGGGGCGATGCCGAAACTTTCTACGTTCGCTTTTTTATATCGAAATGATCATCAATGTAATGACTGTGATCTTATTAATTTTATTAAATGGGGTACTTAATGTTTGCAAATGTATGTAAATTTTTCATTTATATGTTCATAGATTCGCAATAAACATACTGTAATAAATTTAATAGATAACTTTAGAAAGTAGATAAATACATAAATAATCATTATTATATTCCATATAACAGATCTACGGGAACAAGTTAAAAATTAATAAACGCAATAATTTATTGATTTAATGGAAGTGTCGTCGATCTCGCGAGTTGCACGTTTCTCATTTTACCGACTTATTGTAAATACGCATATTCGTGTAATTTTAATTCTCTCCTTATTTCTTTTATTAATTAACCGGCCGTAAAAACGGCTGTGGTCCGCATTCCGATCGAAATGAAATACTCAAAACAGAAACCGAGGACATGTTTTCGTTAAAAATAAATTGGATCATCAAAATTTATAAACCTGTCTTTGGTAATTTTTCTCCCAATAAGAATTTCGACATTGGTTTTCGGGAAATTTATTCCGTCGAATTACGGAATCGTTGTGATATCGAACCGAGAATTCCTCCAGACTATCGCGTTATTATACAAGTAAATAAATGTACATTATTTAGGCGTATATTCGACCAATTTTATACCTTTTTTCTATAACCCACAATTAAATTACAAACCTGTTAGAGCTATAGTACCTCGACAACGAACCGATTCTATTAAGGTTGCGTATCGAAAAAAAAAAACGCTATTGAATTTTTGTATATCGTTATTATTGGCCGAAGAAATCGCACCTTCCTGATTAGATTTTAAAAATCCATTAAGGTCGACGGATCGATGATGTCGACAACTTCGATGTATAATGGATAACTGTTTACTTTGTTCCTTTTGGTGTGTTGTGTACATACAGAATAGGGTTGTCTCGAACACAAAAGTTCTTTTACGAGTTTTTCGTTACGGTATCAAACGGGCAACCGTTAAAATTCCTTACGAATTTCACCAATCTTTATTCACGATTGTAACTTTTACGTAATAATCTCGTTATTTTTCTTAACTATTTAATGCATTGGTTAAAGTACAATTTAATTGTCACTTGTCATATTATTATCGAATGTCAAATTTATCGTAAGAAAGTTACAAAAGGAAAGTCGTGATGTGCAACACATCTGATTTTTAATTATAGATAATCTTACACAGCCTTACATAGCCTTTAGGTATCATATTTGCTTCAAAGTTTATCCATAGGTAATAATTATTACCTACTTTACAATTTTAATGGGCAAATTTAGAATCTGCTTTCACTAATAATGATGTCTATACTTATTTAGGTGTCGCTTCATTAATTTCGTTAATATTCATTTTCTAAAAACGGACAACAGTACATACATACCTAATACTTAATGGCTTAGTAAAAAAAACTTATTATTATTTTCATTCGGTTATGACTTATTTAAAAGAAGAATTGGATACAAATAGTTACGCCGCTGGGCATAAAATTTTTATGACATTTTTATAATCTCTTAAGCACCAGTAGAGAGGAAACAATTATATGCAATTTAACCGCAATTGATATTCTCTTTGGATAAAATAACATTGCATAACACCGAATGCTCATAGAAGAAAGTGTTTTCATTATAACCCTAGCAAACGTACGAAATTCTAAATCAACTGAGCCTTATGTAAATCTGTATCTTGATACTTGTTTGGAATTTGGACCATGTTTCCATAGATTTCTGAGATTAGAGAAGAGCCAGAATTTGCATCAAGGTGCTAAATTGTGGGAGACTGGATACTTCATTGCTGGTCCAATCTAACAACTAGCTCCAATGCACCAGTTTCATTAGATAATCCAGATCTAATACTAGATGGTAGTTCTGGCTCTTATGTAAGCTCACAAATTCGTTGAAGAGGGATTCTAGGCAAAAGAGATCAAATGGATTGTCATGGGGATTCAAATGAGGCCTTCTCTTAGTGTCTCTATAAATGATTAAATCCTCTAATGACTGCAGGTGAACCTGGTTCAGATGTTAGGTGCATAATAAGGACATACCTTTAAAATGCAATGTCCAAGTCGTTCGTCCTCGGCCACGGTAACGTTGTAGAAACTCTGATCGAAGATGGGTTCGTTATCGTTCACATCGTGTATAGTCACAAACACTGTCGCCGACGCTGACAAAGGCGGAAAGCCGTTGTCAGTGGCGATCACCGTCAACTTGGGCACCGGATCAGTTTCACAATCGACGTGAACACGCGTAGTCACTAAACCACTGCGCGAATCCATCCGGAACCACCCGGAATGGGTCTCGGGCGTATCCAGAAGCGAGTAGGTGATGGCGCTGTTGTTGCCCTCGTCCTTGTCGTTGGCCGCCACCTCCAGCACCGAGGTGCCCGGATCGGAGACTTCCATCACGTTGGCGTAGTAGACGTCGCTTTCGAAAACCGGAGCGTTGTCGTTGATGTCGGTGACGCGGAGGGCTATGGTGCGCGTGGCGTGTAATGGAGGCGTACCGTTATCGGTAGCCTCCACGTTTAACGTGTAGTTGGGCTTCAGTTCTCTATCGAGCGGCAGAGAGACGATCACCAAGTAGATGATGTTGTCTCTGGTGGTTAATCCGAAGTGCCCGTCGCCTCCTGTAAGAGTGACGTTGACGTTGGAGTAGTCCGTTTTCGAGTCGGGATCGTGGACGCTGATCCTCGCCACGAACTCCCCCGGCTGGGCGGACTCGCTGATCTTCGGCGTGGCGTCGTCGCTCAGGAAGATCACGTTGATGGTGGGCTGGTTGTCGTTGACGTCCGTCACCTTTATGGACACGAACGCGGTGGCTTCCAGCGGCTGCAGGCCGTGGTCTTTGGCCACTATCACCAGCTCGTGCAGTTCCTTGGCTTCGAAGTCGAGCGGCTTGTTGACCGAAACGAGCCCCGTGGCGGACTCGATGCGGAACATGTTGTCTTTGTCGCTTTGCCTCCGGTTTATGGAGTACTCGATCTGTCCGTTTTCGTCGGAATCGGCGTCGTTTGCTATCACTTTGAGTACACTGGTGCCTACTGTGGCGTTTTCTTGTATCGTAGCGAAGTATCTGCTTTGGTTGAAGATTGGTGGGTTATCGTTAACGTCTTGTATTGTTATGTTAACGGTCATTTCGCCTCTCAGAGGAGGCGTTCCTCCATCTAACGCTTCTATGACTAAACTGTACGAGCGGGTCGTTTCTCTATCTAAGAACCCGTTGATTTGCAAATCTAGATAGAGAACTCCGTCGCGTTCCCTGTGAGAAGACAACTTGAAAGCGTTGTTAACATTCCCCGAGATGATGTTGTACTTCTGAGTATTGTAAACGTCCAAATCCAGGTCTCTAGCTGGATGCAACGTCCGTTTCACGTCCCTCGGCGTGTTCTCCGGGAATTCGATGTTCATCACCGGCATGGGAAACGTCGGCGCGTTGTCGTTCTCGTCCAAAACTTTCACGATTACTTTCACGTTGTCGCCGCTCATGGGGATGGCGACCAGCGAGTAGCTGGCGCGCGTCTCCCGGTCCAGCGGCACTTTAGTTCGAATTTCGCCCGTCGTGTGATCGATGGACAGGTCGGAGTCCACGGCACTGCCCACGGGCACAATGAGGTAGGGCGGGCCGCTGTCCGGCGAGGCGCCGTCGCCTATGAAGCCGATCCTGGTGCCTACGGGGGAGCCCTCGGATATTTCCAGGTCGCGGACGTGCTCCGTGCCTGCGGCCGCCAAGATCAGCAGGTTGGCCAGCCACACAACCGCTGCTATGTCGGGAGCCATTCTGGTTATCGCTCGCACATCCTAAAAAAGATATAGTTGTTAAAATTCTTATTTTAATACACAGTATGGCATTTTCAAAGCTTTTGTTAAAGAGTCTGAAGGTGGGTTTTTAAACAGAAACGTATTGAAACCAACAAAACATAATAATTAATATTTAGACGTAATTTACATATGAGTTTTCTATTCTTTTCCCAATTCTCGACACTCAGTAGATTTAATAAATTATCATAATGTTTCTATCTATTTAATATATTTCTACATCTCCTTAGATAAAATAAACATAACGATATACCTATTCAAATATAATATAAATGTTAATTAAAAAATATACGAAATGAAAGTAAAAGGATGTATACAAACAGCACAAGCAGCGATCATTGACTTGATTTGTTTTAATTCTAGGTACTTATTATCGTTGTCAATAAATTAAACGAAATTGGTACCTATTATATAATTGAATGAGCGGCCGATTGAAATTTCTAAATTCGAATCGAATATCAAATATTTAATAATCGAATGTCTACATATGGGTATAACGATATCGCCTTCTTCCATTTACATAAACAAACAGGCTAATAATAATTTTAATTGGTTGTCAATAATTTGATAAATGTGCTAATAATTTAAGTTTTATTGATATCACGTTTAAAATGTTTCAGATTTTATAATGGCTACATATTTTATTGTATTTTAATTATTTTTGAAGACGAATCGAATCTTAATACGCTGAGAATGGTGAATTCGTACATTCAGTACAATTAAGTACAGCGAAACCGCAGGAATATATAACTTGAAACAATTTTATTACTTTTACGAGAATTATACCTGCATAATGATAAGCTATTTAATATTTTTATTATTAAATTGAATAAGCACTTAAACTTTTTACACCTATTTAATGATCATTAACACCTGAAACGATTATGCAAATACGAAAATAATCGGAATTTATTTAGTGATGAAAACTATAATGCTGATGTTATTAATTCCTCAAGGAAATAAGTTTGTTGTTAAATGATATTATTGAATGGATTCGATCAATTGATCCGCCGACCTTTTAGAACGGACTTTACTATTAATATGGTAATTTCGTACATTGTGTGCTCTCAGTTCCGTTAAGTGATCGATGTAATTTTGAAAAAATGTTTACAATATCAACCTACCTATACTGGGTAAGAGAGTAAAATGTCACTTAAATGTATTGTAAATTTATTAAATTTCTTTGAGTATGAAACTGTGAAATGTATTTTATATAAGGGGATAAGAAGTTTGATTGGATACAAAATTTTCCTGGTTTTAAAGTAGTTTTTGGATATTTTACGAGTTTAAAAAAAATTGATGGGTATTTTTTTAAGGCATAAATGATTTTTATCTTATAAAACATTTTAGTGCTAAGATGCTCTTAGTAATTTATTAAATATAAGTTAGATGTTTAAATTCTTCAATAAAAAACTTCTAAATGCTTTTTATTAGTAATACCTACTAGATTAAAGAAACTCCTAGAATTGCTACATTTGAAAAATCCATAAAAAATCACTAAGAATCATTAAAAACCCATAAAAATAATTTATAATCGTGATTAGAAAATCTATGCGTTAAAAACTAATCTAATAATCACAAAAATCCCGTATAAAATAAAATGACCTTTCAAAAATACCGTATACACTAACAAAAAAAAAAAACAAAAAAAAAATATAGATAGAAACACCTATGTGAACTTAGCACCCCACTTTGAGATAAAAAATAATAATTTATATTATTTGATAGAAAATCGTTTGTACCCGTTTGTACCACCTTTTTTTTCGTTTGTACCTCAAGGGTTAAAAAATTAGGGGGTGTCGAAAAATTGGTCAGCACCCCACTTAATTTTTCTTTAATTTTTCCAATGGCATTTAAAAGAGCATCGTTTGTACCCGTTTGTACCACCTTTTTTTTCGTTTGTACCCTAAGGGCAAAAAAATTAGGGGGTGTCGAAAAATTGCTCAGCACCCCACTTAATTTTTTTTCAATTTTTCCAAAGGCATTTAAAAGAGCATGGTTTGTACCCGTTTGTACCACATTTTTTTTTCGTTTGTACCTTAAGGGTAAAAAAATTAGGGAGTGTCGAAAAATTACTCAGCACCACACTTAATTTTTCTTTAATTTTTCCAAAGGCATTTAAAAGAGCATGGTTTGTACCCGTTTGTACCACATTTTTTTTTCGTTTGTACCTTAAGGGTAAAAAAATTAGGGGGTGTCGAAAAATTGCTCAGCACCCCACTTAATTTTTTTTCCAATGGCATTTAAAAGAGCATTGTTTGTACCCGTTTGTACCACCTTTATTTTTGTTTGTACTTTAAGAGTTAAGAAGTTATTGGAAAATGTAAATTACTTTTTAAATTACAATTTTTGTTGAATATCATGGCAATCACAATAAAATCTTTGATTTGGCAACATTGAGTGAAATACAAATTCTACAGGAGAAGGGTGGGGAACGGCTCTAGCTCTATCGGTGGACTGCATGCACAGACTTGTCATCGAAGTATCGAATGCTCAATCGCACAACTTTTTACTTTTGTTGTAAAAATGCCTCGCCCTGCCAAAGTGTCTCATGACGAAATATATGAGAGTATTAAAGAATTAAAACTTTTTGACAGTGGACAATTACATGAATTTTCAAGCAAAATATGGATTAATGTTGTGGAATGTTTAAAAAACAATTAACTAAAAAGCGCATATATTTATTGTGCAATATTTACTATGTTCATAATAAAAAAAAAAATAGTTTCAAACGTATCTATTTATTATTTCATCAGTAAATACCTAAATTACGGTTTCTACAAATTTCATTAACCCTCCATGACTTTTTAACTCTTTTAAGGCGCAAACAAAATAAAGGTGGTACAAACAATGCTCTTTTAAATGCCATTGGAAAAATTAAAGAAAAATTAAGTGGGGTGCTGACCAATTTTTCGACACCCCCTAATTTTTTTACCCTTAAGGTACAAACGAAAAAAAAGGTGGTACAAACGGGTACAAACCATGCTCTTTTAAATGCCTTTGGAAAAATTAAAGAAAAATTAAGTGGGGTGCTGAGTAATTTTTCGACACTCCCTAATTTTTTTACCCTTAAGGTACAAACGAAAAAAAAATGTGGTACAAACGGGTACAAACCATGCTCTTTTAAATGCCTTTGGAAAAATTGAAAAAAAATTAAGTGGGGTGCTGAGCAATTTTTCGACACCCCCTAATTTTTTTGCCCTTAGGGTACAAACGAAAAAAAAGGTGGTACAAACGGGTACAAACGATGCTCTTTTAAATGCCATTGGAAAAATTAAAGAAAAATTAAGTGGGGTGCTGACCAATTTTTCGACACCCCCTAATTTTTTAACCCTTGAGGTACAAACGAAAAAAAAGGTGGTACAAACGGGTACAAACGATGCTCTTTTAAATGCCATTGGAAAAATTAAAGAAAAATTAAGTGGGGTGCTGACCAATTTTTCGACACCCCCTAATTTTTTAACCCTTGAGGTACAAACGAAAAAAAAGGTGGTACAAACGGGTACAAACGATGCTCTTTTAAATGCCATTGGAAAAATTAAAGAAAAATTAAGTGGGGTGCTGACCAATTTTTCGACACCCCCTAATTTTTTAACCCTTGAGGTACAAACGAAAAAAAAGGTGGTACAAACGGGTACAAACGATGCTCTTTTAAATGCCATTGGAAAAATTAAAGAAAAATTAAGTGGGGTGCTGACCAATTTTTCGACACCCCCTAATTTTTTAACCCTTGAGGTACAAACGAAAAAAAAGGTGGTACAAACGGGTACAAACGATGCTCTTTTAAATGCCATTGGAAAAATTAAAGAAAAATTAAGTGGGGTGCTGACCAATTTTTCGACACCCCCTAATTTTTTAACCCTTGAGGTACAAACGAAAAAAAAGGTGGTACAAACGGGTACAAACGATTTTCTATCAAATAATATAAATTATTTTTTTTTATCTCAAAGTGGGGTGCTAAGTTCACATAGGTGATAGAAACTAAGAGAAAATTTTAATATCCGCGTTTTATCTCAAAAATATTCTCATCGCCAAGCATGCAATTTCGGATTAAAAATTCGACATCCGTCGCAAGCCCGATATTTCGAAAACCGCCAAAAAAGCCGAAACCTCCGTAATCAAAACTACAGCGCTACTACCTTCACTGAAAACATGCTCGGCGAGTTCTTCTTTCGAGGCGAAGGATGTGCGGCCTCTTTCTAAAAATGTTTGTAATGGTTCCCCAATTTACCAGATTCTTTGAAGTGCCGTTCTGAAACCTCGACAGCTTCAGGTGTTATTTGTAATAATCCCACAACAACACTTCACCCGAAAAAAAACCATTATAGACACATCGGTTTCGTTTTTAATCCAACATTGTCGCGCAGAGGTTATGTTTTCCTGTTTTGTTGGAAACGCGTTTGATTTATGTAACATCGGCTGCTTCCCTATATGTAATTTTCGGCAATAAATTTAAGCTCGTTTTGCCGCAACGCCATAGGTTTCTTGTTTAACTTGGCGTTAAAGTCGCCAATTGGAATTGGAGATTTCAATGATTTATCAGAACAGTAACCTCTTGAAAAATCATTTAAAATTTCTATTATATTAACGAGTTCTTTTTCAGTTTCCTAGTACTACTAACTATTGTAGTACCTGTAGTACCTTATAATATCAGAAATATTAATTAGCAGGTATACTGCTGGTGTTAATCAGGTACTGCTAGGTTATAGTACTACCTAGGTACTTAGTGTATGTAGTTATTCCTGATTAAATTAGTGAATTACCTGCAGGAATAACGTCCTTTACATACAAATCGTTCGAGTGTTAATCCAAATAAGTACCACATTAACACGACATTCCGCACGAACCCGCGAAAACCACTCGGGCGATCCCTCCAGCGACGGTACTAACCACCCCCTGCGCAAGGGCGAGAAGCGATCACTCGAAAAAAACCAGTAAATAGTGAAAAAAATAACCAAAGTGTAAGGTCCTCGCGACGCAGGCTGGTCACGGTACTCTCGCGCTCAGATCTCGAGATGAACTGAGCCGTCGGTGAGCGGCGAGCGCTGCGGCCCCCACCGCATTCCAAGGCGCCTCTCTGCGCCCCGCGCCGCCCCCCCGCGTTCCAGGGCAGCGAGAGCGTGTGTACAGGTACGGCGGCGAGTTCGAAACGGGCACCGGCCTAGTACGCTCATTGTCTGGGCTACAGGAACGCTCTATTGTCTTGTCTATTTCGCGGGTCATTTGTTGATGAGCGCGTACTGAAATACGCAATAATGTCCTGCTGTAAATCGATCCAGGCGGCGGACGGGAGGGAAGTACCGCGCCGAGGCGGGTTTGGATTTTTGATGTTGCGTCGTTGGATGGGGATGTCGATGTGGATGAAGACGGTGGTGTGTACAGGGTGGATGAGGTTGTATTTTGGGGTTTTTGTTCGTTTGATGGTAGGGAAATTGTTCTAAAAGTTTACCTATAGTACCCAACTCATATATTAGGTACTACTAGCAATTTGATATTGATTTGATTAAAGAATTTTTATTGTATTGTTTACATATAATACAAACATTTGCATTGTTAACTATAATAATAATATATAGTTAATAAACTAGAAATAAAATGGAAGAAAGAATAGAGAAGAAGGAAGAGAGAATAAGGAAAAGGGAAAGAAGGAGAAGGAAGAAAAACGAAGACGGAAAAAAAATATTTTATTTTGAAAATTAAAATTAAAAGAATTTTTATAATATTTTTCTTGAAAGATTTAATTCTGCTAATTGCAAGCAGCCCATTTTAAATATAAGTGCAGACACATTTCAGTGCGGTAATATCAAATATTTCTGTTATTGTATATCAAAAAATAGATTGAAGATCTTCAACTATAAATAAGCAGATATTATTTAAGAAACGCTCATAATAAAATACAATCATTACATTTTTGTATTCTATCGAACAAATCCTCAAAGTATGAAAAAATAAAATGAAATAAATAAAATGCAGATAATTATAAGAAAATTCTAATTTCTTAATTTTATTCCACAGTCCATAGAAATTTAACACAGTCGTTACAATAATCCAAATCTTCATGTAATAAACTAAAAAAAAATTACCAAGTATACCTAACAGGCTCATTTTTCTATGAGACACTCTGTATAATTACGATAAATCCTCGACTTATGCGAACGCGCTTATAATAAAATAAATATGGCAGACTAAAATGTAACATGCCTTCTTTTACATTATTTATGCATATTTTAAACTCAATCCTCGGTGCTGAGATTAAATATGTTGTTTTTTTTCCAGTTGAGTTTCTTTATTGTCGCGACCACGTATATGCAAGTATAAATGCATTGTCGGATAAAATGTTTTATAGATGTAGCTCGGTTGCTGCTGCAGCTTAACACCTAAATTTTAACACCTAAAACGCCGCGAAGGGGTTGGAATATCGGATAAATTTAGTTAATGTAAGTATGTTAAATTTTAGGGTGGATTCTTGATGATCAATGGAGTTTTTTAATAAGCAAACTAGGATTTATGAATAATTAGAAATGTAACATTTTGAATCAATATCCACCTTATTCTATACTTTTTTTTAGAAATACCATAAACATGACCTAAAATTTTTGACTTTGAAAATTCATAAATTCTAATAAAATTGTTAAAAAATATTTGACAATTAAAAAAAAATTTTAATTTTAGGCACGTCTTTTTTTATAAAAATTTTAAATTTTTGATCATCCCGTTGCAATTTATATCATGCCATTAGATAGAAATTAGATAGAAATTTTTTGATTTTTGAGTGGCTGTATAGCCTTACTATCGACTAAAACCGACGTGTCAGAGGAAATTCTCGTAAAACTCGATTACAAAAAAAATTAATTTACGCGTAACTTTTCAAAAAACACGCCATAGCAAAACTTCCAAAAATCGTTCTGAATTAGCTTTAACTCCAAGTCTGAAGTAACTCATTAGAGTTACTCATTAAGTTGTATTATGTTTTGATTATTTTAAATGGGCCGATCCCGGCTGTACTGCAATGCCGGGCCAACCCGCGACGGGAGTGGAGCAAGCCCCTAACCTCCCATCAGATTCCAAAAATCAGTTTAATATACTGGCTCCGCATGCGGAGCGTATCAGATATTAAGCTGATAAGAACAGATACTACACTTTGATCTTAGCCAGAGGCCGAGAAGCGATACCGGTACAGTGTTTTCTCTCGCTATAACACGCCTTCGGCTACGCTTTGGTAAGCGAGGTCTAAAAAAACCGTTATGGCGCCATCTATGTGCGGTTTATTGAACGTGCGAGTCGAAAGAATGAAGGTTTGGTACATGAATGGGATAAATTGTGAATTGTAGACAAGGGACTAACTTGACGTTTGTACATTGTTGTTATAGAGTAACTAGTGACATTGTTTACCTTTATCAGTTACAAAGAGACTCTTTAAGAGATTGATTAAAGTTAAAAAAAGCTCTGAATACTGTAAGTGCGTATAGAGTGTAAGGCTTTGATACTAATAGGTAGGCAACACATATTGCAATTTACTTGTGTCTTGAATTTCGTGAAAAATAGGAACGTGTTTTTAGATTTCATGGTGAATATGTTTCGGAGAACATTTGATACGAATCAAAATCTCCTATTTGCTTAATGTTTTGTTACCTAAAAACTTAAGAAACTAATAAATTAAGAACTATAACAGAAACAAACTATATTGAAAGGGAGCCCGTTATAGATCAATTGTATAAAAGTTCTGAACAAAATATGAATAATCAGGGAGATTCATAAAACTATTTAAAGTATATAATATGATCTTAATTAAATGGTCGGTATTGAGCACCTCATTTTAACGTTAAATACAAGTATAGCAAGCGACTTAAACGTAAACAATGTCCTTAGTTACTCCATAACAACAATGTAGAAATGTCAAGTCAAAGCCGCACGCTAAACAGTTAGCTGAAATTTGAATACGAAGCAGAGTTTCTATGACATGTTTGACAATTGACACGTTCATTCATTTTCTATATTTTTGTTTTCATTATTTTACAAGCCCAACATAAATGTTAGGCACTAAAAATTGTTTACAGACTCATTTGAGTTGTTCCTCTCCACGGAAATCTTTAGTAAAAGGCGAAAGATTTATTCGCTGCTGAAGAGAAACCAGAGTGCAGATTTACAGTTTGCATAGTTATACAAAACAATTCTCTACGGTTTCGAATGTAACGCAGAACTAGCGACATCGCGCGAATAAGTTTCAAACTATAGTTTGCAATTTCATCCACTAGGTGGCTCTTGTGTCGGAAAATCTTAATATAATTAACAAATCGCACCTTTAAAAGTAAAGTGACACAATTCAAAAAATAGAGTCGATAGGAAATGACGAGAAAACGATAATTATATTAGAACCCGTTCGGCAAAAAAATCAGGGAACAACATAAGGTCGGATAAAGGGATAAAGGATAAAATGGAAAATAGGAATACATATATATCTTTTGTACAATACGTTTTCTTTATTACAAAAATGACAAAATTACAATTACTTCACAAGCATCATATGCTTCTCGTCGTTACACAAATATGAAAACGTCACTTATAATTAACAATGTTCGAGTCGATTGGAAAACTGCTTTTGCCTTTCAAAATGCAATTCTGGATTTTCTGGAAATAAAAAATTACGTTAATAAATCATCAACAACAAAACATGATAAAGCGGGCCACTCACGTTCCAACCCCGCAGTAGGATTTTACGTACTTTTTTAAAAATATCCGTGATAAATTTATCGGCGCTTTTCAATTTTTCAATTCTCAAAACGTCTGCGCGTCGTCGAACTTCCGGCAATTTTTTATAATTCCTCTTCGTAATTTCTCTCATTTCCCGTTCGGTGAATAATCTGTTGTTTTTGCCTAAAAAGTAACGGCGCGCATTAGGAGATTAAATTAAATCGAAAGCAAAAAGCCACTCACGCTGCAACAAAGCCTCGTCCTCGCTTTTAGTTAAAAACTTCAATTTCATGTCGTCTGTGTTTTTCTCCCGTTCGACTCGATTATTCAAAACTGCGTGTCTCCTGTACTCCGCAGAATTGATGAAATCCGGCCGATTGATCTGCAAGTGCTCCTAAACAGACGCATTAAAAAATTAATATATAATTACACACTAGACCACTAGAACGCAAATAGTATACATTCGTAAAGAATTTTGGTTTAATTTACCTGCAGAGTGTAATTTTCCTTTTTTCCTTTAAGTGTGGAGTTTTTGCTCGATTTTTCGTTATTTTCGCAAAAGCAGTTTTCGTCATGTTCGCTATTTCTTTCGTTTTCCGCCTTCCTAGTGCTGTTTTCTTCATTTTTGGTTTCCTTGCGATTATAAGGACACGGCACCTTCACCTGAATAAATTTCAGATAAAAAATCACAATATTCATAATTTAAACAAGACCACGAGGATATTTTATTTTACTCATATTATGTGGCCATAATTACCTTTATTTCTCTCAAATTATTTTTCTTAACACTCCTAGTTTTCCTACAAATGGACCTTTCATCTTCCAGAGTTAACGTGTAGGCGATGCCGTTGTTGCTCCTCAGCGTTCTTCTCAATTGGTTCTTACAATGCGGACAATATTCGAATTTTTTGTTATTTTTTTTACTCTTATCTTTAGGACACGTACAAAATGAGTTCGATCGACTTACGAAAGCCATTGCTGTGTTCGATTGACTCGAAGAAGGCGCTTCTTCAGGCTAAAAGTAAACAAAAATACATCAAATTATGCCTTATTATGCAATAGTTTCTAGCCCATTTTAACAGGTTTGTTATTGGCATAACTAAAGGGTAGCAGAGGGAGCACTTCACCATTGTCATCTCCAAATGTTTCTTTAGCCTTTTAGAAAACATCATAGAACTTACGTCAATGCTTGGTCCAACGTAACACGTCGAAGTCAAAATAGGTTTCTTCCCCATGCATTCGGAGCATACTGCATACTCTTCGGTGTTTGTCCGTAACATAGACACCCTGTCGTAGGGTGTAGGCCTGTCGCACAGGGAACATACCAGTAGAGGGGTTGCGTTCGTTGCGTCTGTGGCATTTGTTGATAGACTAGCACCGGTAGAACCTGGAAAAACGCGAATGATGTTAGCAAATTTTCCTTCTAACTCAACGTATTCATCACCTCTGGGTAACAACGCGGAAGGTTTAGGGATATTGTTTGATAGTGGTTTGAATGTTGGGGTGATACGGCGCCTAAAAATTGGATGAATGTTTATTGCATCGGAGGAAGGATTGAATATGAATGAAGAAGGCGTAGGTATTATAATTAATGGAATAAACTAAACATTCCTAAGTTCATTTTCAGGCAGAAAGGGAAGTTGTAGCAAATATTATAAGGGTCAAATTGAATTGAATTACCAAGTAAAGAATGGTCTAAATAATTACTCACTGTCAGATGCATTTTCTTCTTTAGACTTCTTTTTGCAGTAACAAGTATGTCCAGTTTTGACACGTCCACATTTGCAAGTTCCATACTTATTAGCGCTCTCTTTTGTCGAGGTATTACTGCTACTTCCTTTGGAGTTCAAGCAATTTTGACATTTACAAGTGCAACTCTTCTTGTGCTTTTTCTACAAAAATATTTCATTTAAATACCAAAGTGTATCATTTCTTAGCAGCTCCTACCTTTTTTCCACAGGAACATCCATCACCTTTACTCTTAGAACAGTGCAAACAAAACGACATATCAACCGATTTCAGATCTTTCCCAACTTGCAAGTGCACAGTTTCGTTATCGTTGCGCCCGATCTTCAATCGTTTCCCGTTGGAAAAATCGTCACAAACGCATTCATCAACATCCTGTTTACCCTTCAGTCGATCACCTGGAGGATTGTAACTGGTACTCTGGTTAACCTTCAACGGATCAGTTACAGTTCCTGCGTTGACGAAGCAAGTTTCGTTTGAGCAGGTCGCGGTGGCCTCGTCCGGAGAGTAAGTGGTCCCTTTGTCGGTACGGAGAGGTTGGTTAGTACCGCATTCGACTAACTTGGAGGTACCTGGTGCACACATGGTAAATCTATCATTGGTAGTTCCACGAGTTAATTTTTTGTCTTGTAAAACTTGCTCGAGTCTAGCGATTAAATCGCAAAGGTAATCCGGTGAACATTTGCTCAGTGTTTGTTGTTGTACTGGCTCTTCTTGTTTGTCGCAAATGCAATCGTTTGATTCTGCGTTTTTAGCTAGTTTTATGCATGTTGTGGAATTGCAACATTCACAAGTTACAACAGGTGTATTCGTGCGTGTGTTTACACCCTCATTTGTACCCTCTACATTGATATTTATGTTAACGTTTTGGGTTTTTTCAGTTAGTGTACTTTCTTCTTGAGGAATTGTGGGTGTTGGTTTATTATCATTTGCAGGCTCTTGCGTGCTGAAGTACTTTACAAGTTTGCTCACAAAGCTACAATTGCACTCGGTTTGTGATCCACATTTGCAATTTTTGAAAATTTTGCCCAGCGAACCGGATTTTTCTCCATTTGAACCATCTTCTAGAGTTCCTAAATAAACAAAAATTAAAGGATTAGCAGCGCTTGTAATATAATGAAACTCACCATCACTTAAACCCAAATCGCAGAGACAAACTTCCATATTTTCCCCGTTTTTATGGGGGCACACAATGTAACCCCTAACAGGTATAGTGGGTACTTTCGAAGCTTTGGATTCACAGCTACAAGCAGCAGTACTGCACCGGCAAGAAGATTGACTGCGCTTACTCTCCAATTGTTTACAAGTACAAGCGTCTGGAGCGTTTTTACAAGCGCCACAAGTACTCCTAGGAGTTGAACTTCTTCTGAAAATAAATAAAAAATGATACAGAGTGAATCAACCAAGCGATGATTATACGAAAATACAAGTACCTTTTTTCCGATCGTTTGTTACTAGATCTGGTGCTGCAACTGGGCATTTGGTCGCTGGGGCTCGTGTTATCCCGATTGATGGGAATGCACAAGCATGGAACGTTCTTGCAAATACCACAAATCGTCTTCACTCTAATATTGGTCGTTTTGTCGTCCGAATGAACTTGTACATCAGCTACAGCTGGACGATTTTCTCCATTATCGTTGCCATCCGGTTCGCAGACTACGTAATTTTCGCCGTTCAAACGAAACGTACGAGGCCCGGCACCTAAAAGAATCAATCTTATTATACAGAGTGTCCCATGAATCGAGATGAAATCCAGTCAATAAATACTATTTACCTTCGACTCCCAAGTTGGTTTCGATGACATAATTTCTTTTGGGGGAAGTTTTTCTTCCTGTGTTGCATTCGGACACCATGTATACAGATGTGGTTGTTTGTACGCCTTCGACTTTTTCGTGAAACGTTTTCGGTTTCACCAACAGCGCCCTGAGCTTCCCCAAGTGATCGATCTCTCTGTCTATCCACTTGAGTTGGTATTGCCTTTCTTTGTCAGCGAAATTTATCAGCAAATGATCACCATCTCCAGCGAGATTTTTACTATCTGTTGTTTGCAATTCTCGTGATTGTTCGATAGAATTTTGTGTGGTTGATGATGACGAATGGATTTCTCTGTTGGGCTTCGTGGTTAGAGTGAAAGGCCCTTTGAGATCTTTCTTATCTTTATTTACTGTTTCGGTTAGTTTTTTTGTTAATTCGTTTGCTAGATTTTCGTCTGTTAGGCTCGATTTTGAATCAGTTGGAGCTTTCTTATCTTTGCTTTGATTTTTTCGCCTAGTAGGAGACGATTTTTGGCCATTGTGAGATTGGTAAGACGAAGAAGATCCTTCCTGTTTAAAAGAAAAATGCTTCACTTGATCCATTAGAACTTTAGATGGATCCGTTTTGGGATAAAACAGTTCAGAACTGGCGCTCGACTCCTCCAATTCCCTGGACTCTATAATTTTCTGCAAGATTTTCTTGATGTACTTCTTCTTGGCCGTCGAATCGTACTTTTTGGAGTTTATCAATTTCTGCAGCACGTAAATGCTTCTTTCGATGTTGCTACCCACATTTTCCAGTGGAGTTTCTGTGGGTTTCTCAATTGGCACTTGATCGATAAGCTTTTCAACTGGATGCTTGTCGCTAGTTTTAATATATTCAAAGCTATCGCAATTTGAAGCTACAACATTAGAACTGGATGATTTTGACTCATTTGTGTTGGTATTTGTCTTCTCGTTGTTATCGGAGGACGATTTACTTTTGGAGATAGAACGTGCTTCTGTTTGCACACCAATCGTTAACTGATTTGTACTCGACACACAATCTAATAACACAGGCTTCGTAAGGCATAGATTAATAATTTTCTTAGTAGAGCAAAATTGTTTGTCTGTTGAGGTTTCTTTATTTGCTTTATTAAGTTGACTAGGAATTAATTGAGTACTCTTCGATTTCTTTAATAATGTCTTTGAGGGTTTATCTTCTTTTTTAACAAATGGCGTGTCGGGTAGTTTTTCAGGTTTAATTTCTGGTTCGTTCGGAGTCGAATGAGCATTTGGTAAGCCTATTTTAGCTTTTAAGAAATCCAAAGTGTGTTTGAAACTCAAAATCCTTTCTTCGCTACTAGAGGATTCGCTATATTGCTTCGTTAGTAGTGAACTGAGAGTGGAACTTGTAGATTTCGTGATTTTGGCATCAGATGAAGAGTTCCCGATGGTGCTTTTTTCTTCCGAGTTACTTGAATATGGATAAATAATAACTTTTATGTTATCTTTATGCTTACTTTTCGATTGCTCGGAAGGTGGAATATCTATAGCTTGGATTGGCTGAGGTAAAATTGGCAAGGAAAAGCTTCGATGAAGACTTGTTGCATTGTCGTAACCGATGTCTGCCAAATTGTCCCATTCCAATTTCTTAATTGATCCAGCAGATTCAGTAGGAGACAGCGGTGGATCGGTTAAAGCTTCAACAACATCCTGATGCTCTTCTATTATAATCTGAACTTCTTTATTTGCCTTGGATTCCTCGACATCCACAATTTCTGGCAAATAACTAATGGACGATCCAGAGAAATACTTGGGTAATTTCTTGTTTTGAGAATATTTCTGGTAATATTCCAGGATGCATTTCGTCGATGAATCGTCGTCGGTTTTGCTTTCCTTAGAGTCGGATTCCATTTCAAAGGCATTCAAAACTAGAGCATAGTCCTCATTTTTGGGAAATTCAAACAATCCTTGGCACTGAAATTTTGACAAATAAACAATTCTTCCTGTCACATAGACACTGTCGTAACGGATACGGATAAATAAATAAAAATTAATCCATTTCCGAATGAAGAAACAATTTTCAAAATATGCAAATATTAGTTTGTTTTGTTTGGTTAACGAATTTTCTTCTTTTTTGAAAATAATTTGTGGTCTCCATCTTTTTGGTACATTAGCCCGGCTAAAAATTGACATTTAGATATATTTTCAAATTTCACATTATTTTCAGCACTTATACTTTTTTGAACTTGAGTTGAGACTTTAATTAACTCCAAAGGGTATAATTTCTGCATGTTCAAATACTTATTTGAAAATTTGAAGCATTATTACAGGTATTGCTAAAACAAATTAGGTGTCTAACAAACTATTTATTAATACATTTTTACAATTAATTCATTTTACTAAATCCTATCTTCAGGAGGGATATATGGCTTAGGAGTCACTCTAGACCTTTCGAACTCATTTCTAACATGGTAAGGTTGGTAAGGATCATCGATATAATATTTTGGTTTCCTCCAGTATGGCCCGACCATTTTATCCAACATGTGGCTTTGTGTAGCATTGCAAAAGACGTGCTGTCTCAGCCTGCGCTTCTGGGGAGGGTTTTTCTTCCACAATTTCTTGTTACGGCCAGCTATCGTTCGAATCCAAATGCCCCATTGCAATCTGTAAAATCGCTTCAGTACTGCTTTTACGGATTTCCTTTTGCCTCTTCTTATCGAAAATTTCGTTACAGTCCTGGTAGATGTAGCTGAGACCTGTGGTTTATGTGCATTTTCCAGTAATTTTGAAGCTGGTAGTGGAGCTTGAATGTTCAGCAATGAAAAATTTCTAGCAGTACATTGTTTCACTAAATTGTCACGAGGGTTTTTAAATAAACTGGACTGGGGAGTTCTTGTTGTAATTGCTAATCTTGAAAAGGAACATAAAATGTTTCTAAACATTTTTAAAATTAATTAAATTCTTGCACGATTACTCTAACCTAACTCTTCTTTTTTAAATAAGTGATATTCTAATTTCTTCTTTTACAAACAAACAGTTTTGTGGTTATTACAGTTATCCTTTTCTACAATTGATTTTTCGATGTGAGTAACAAGGAGAAAAGATTACCAAATCATTGTTGCCAACATACAAAACTTTTGACTTTTAACCTAAAATTAAAAATGAAATATTTTGAAAAACAAAATTGTATTAAATTTTAAGACAATTTGCAGATTTTAAACAAAAACTTAACAATTTTCGAATGCTTAAAATATCCTCTAAATAAAGTAATTAGGCCTTTTCACCGAATAATTAAGATTTGAGTCAATTTGACGATTGGTAGACAGACAGATGACTGTCCAACACTCGTGAATATTTTTATAAATATTCCTCCAAGTCTCAATATTTCTGTTTTCATTAAAACCCAAAGTGGCTCTTCCTAAAAAATGTTACGGATTCTAAGAGGAGTGCAAAACAAAATCGTTCGGGTAAGTGCATTGGATTTTATTATCACAACTTTGAGATTATTTCCTTGTTATGTCATCTTTATATTTGATCGTTTTTTTGTTAAATATAAAATACATGACCTACAAATGTTCCTATTTGGATTGTATGTAGTAATTTATTGTCAATTATCACAACTTTTCCCCGGTTTTAACAGTACTATCATCACGAGATTATTAGATTCCTAACCTAATATGCCGTATTTAAATTAACCCCTCTACATTTACGTTAGTTATTACGTATACTTATTGTTTTAGAAACAACTACAAGTACCAGCTCTTTTAGTCTACAGACCTTTGAAGTACAACAATGGCATTGCTTTAGTTTCATATAGGAATTACAGCCAAAGTTCGGAAACCCGAAGCAATGCAGGCCGGAATGTTTTATTGGCCATCGGGGCCTTAGTAGCAACCGGAGGAGCCACCTTGGCGTATGCTAAACACGATAACGACTTTAGGTCAGTGCTATTTTAAACTTAGCCCGATCATTGTATAACATCTATTTTATTTGAAACATTGCAGGAAAACTTTAACAGGAGTAGCTCCGTTCACCGATGATTTGATATCGATATTATGGCAAGAGAAAAACCAGAGTAGAAATCTAATTGAGTCTTCTTACAACAATATTAAAGCATTAGTAATTGGTTTAGTAAATAAAGATGCAACTGTTAAAAAAGATGAAGTTGCATCGCGTACCACAACAAAGCCGGCAAGTGGTATGTTTAAATTACTCGTATTGGCTAAAAATGTTTTTTCACAAGCTTATGATTTTTATAACAATATCATTGTTTTGTTACTAATTTTTAACTTGCAATAGCACCGCCGGAGTCCTCTCCGATTAAACCAGAAGCGATAATTCAACAACAGGATGAAGACGAAGACGATTCAAATGAAGACGATTTAAAGAAAATGGACCTTCGTCACTCAGAATCGCCTATTAATATTGGTATTAACCCTTTCATAATTACAATAACCTTTCATTCAACGAAATAATAACGCTCTTAAAACCGTTTATAAATCCTACACAATGTTTTAATTCTGCAGTTATAGATGTAAAACCCAAGCAGAAAGTAGATAAGCCGAACGCAGCCCAAAAGGAGCAACCGTCGGACAAAGTTCCCGTCGAAAAATTGAGCAAACTGGAGCAAAAGGTGTTCGAATCGACCGAGGAGGCGATTAATGCTTACAGTAAAGCAGCTTTCGCCACTAGAACGTACAATTCGGACATTGAGTACTTCGCAGAAGAGGCTGTGAACGACATCAAATCGGACACCTGGGAGCGGATCAAGAGCAAGACGAGATCGAAAATCGAGAACGTGAACAAGGCGAAGGAGAAGGAGGAAATCGCCTTGAAAAATCTAAACGAGTTGAAGTATTCCCTATCGAGGTAAAGACTCTTTTTGTTGAAGGGGGAAACCACATTATACTCGAATGCCGAATCACTTGGCACTGACCACTGTTCAGAGGAAGCTATTATTGGTGGGTAATACCATTGACAGAAAATAGAGCGCCGTGATTCGCGAGATTCCAATTAATGTGGCCTCTTCCCCCTTAAGTTTTAGATCTACAGTCTTCCATAATGGATAGTATTGTAGGGACATTCGTATATTAACTTTTATTCAAATGAATCTAACTTCCAGTCAAAATTTCGACATTCCTGAGTCGAGCAAACAGATCTTACGAGAGAACATCGTGAAAGTACAGGAGGCCCTGCAAGAAGCCAAGAATCAACTCGAGCAGGAGCTGCAGCGCGGCAAAGTCTCCGAAAAATACTGGGACAAGGTCGAAAAGGCCAGGCAACATTTCTCGCAGGAGTTGGAAAGCCTCTTTCCCGACATCGATTTGGTCAAGCAGGATCTGTCCATCAGCAAAGAGGATTTGGGTGAGAAACATTCGCAGGCATTAAGCTAGCTAAATTTTGTTTAAATCATTTCTTTTTGTAGATCTATTTATAGTCCACGCCTACACTAACGTGCTCTTCTACCAGAAGGAGCTGGCCAAAATGGAGACGCTCATCAACGAGAAAATTCAACAGGCCCTCGAAATTGCCAAACAGGGTGAATACGAAGCGTTAAGCGACGCCCAAATTCGCGAAGCTTTAGAACGTGAGAAAAGGAGAATCAGTTTGGCTTACCAGAGACACGTAAGTTTGAAGAATATCTTCCGATCCCTCCATTTTTCTCCTGCTCTCTTCTTGTTTCTCTAGTTATTAATGCGGCTCGTTTAATTTTTAGGTACTAAAACTTAAGAAGGAGCACGACGTGAAATTTAGGGAAGCCATGAAGAGGCAATCGCAAACGTTCTTCGATCATCTGGAGGACGAAGTGAAGAAGAGGGAGACCGAAATCGAGAGGACGTTGTTCAGAAAGTTCAACGAACAATTGGAGAACGAGAAGTCAATGGCTAAGTTGCAGATGGCTGCAGTAGTCGGCAGGCTCAAAGGCATCGATGAGGCTCTACAAGGTGAGAGAAATATTGAATTTGTGTTAAGTTTAATTATTTGTATTTCTCAATGTGCTTTCGAAGGCAGTGGCGAGGATCTAGCCTCAGGTATTACTATTTCATTTTTTGTATTGTGGTAAACAAAATTTAAGTGTGTATAGTATAATACTGATATTATTTTGTTATTTATTAGAGAAGCAAAAAATTGAGGAAGTTGCTAAACAAGGTCAAGTGTTGTGGAGTGCGTGTCAATCGTTGTTGGGTGCTCTAACAATCGGTTGCCCCGGTCTGACGTGGAAAGATCAAATTAGACCATTGAACCCGGAAATCAAAGCCATAGAAAAATCTGCAGGTACTCTCTTTCATTAAAAAGAACCCAATCAAAATTCGCAAGTCTCAGAAATAATAGCATATGCTTGTTTTAGCCGAGAAAGACGAACTAGTAATCGCCGTAATAAATAGCATTCCAAAAGAAGCTTGCGATCGCGGCGTTTACCCAGAGGACGCGCTGCGCGAGCGATTTTTCAAAGTGGAGAAAGTCGCCAGAACGGTCGCCCTTGTACCTGCAGAGGGCGCTCCCTTACCCATTCACATATTGTCTTTCCTTCAGTCATTGCTGCTGGTAGAGGCGGCTAGCCCCATTCCGCAGGCAGAATTAAACGACGAGAAGGTGGACGTTAGCAAATTTAACACTAATGAAATCCTACAAAGAGCCAGGTATGTAAGGTTTGTGGTTGTATTGGATTCGTAATGAGTTTGTTGGTGTTGCAGATATTGGTTGGACCGAGGCGATTTCGTGCAAACTTTAAAATACATGAATTTATTGAAGGGTGCTCCGAGGTGCGTGGCAGGAGAATGGATGAACGAGACTAGGATATATTTGGAAACCAGGCAGGCGGCGAATACGCTTATGGCTTACGCCACGTCTGGAGGCCTTTCGTTTTTGTGAAGTACATAAAAGTTATCAAACTGGAACAGCTAGTAAAGGTTACATGTTACATACGATTGTCGGTCAACTGTAAATCCGATATAGAAATTATTTATTTTCCACGTCTTATTCAAATACAACATACATTTTAATGCCAATACTTTTTTGTTAAACATTTCATTTGACTGCTCTTAATCGTTATACTTAAATAAATTTTAAAAGTTTTGTTTTGGTTATTCCAGATTTTTATATAATCAGTTCAAAGACATGATGTTAAAATTCAAATTGAAACTACCTCAAGTTTTAAAATAACCAACGACAATGTTATTCATGAATAAAAATAATGGCTTTTTAATTTCATTGTTTTCGATTATGTAAATATTAGGGCACTTGATGATACAGCCGTTTTATAACAATATCAAGCTTTATTTTAAAATACAAATTTAATTACACTTAATAAAATACGAGAACAAATCACTCAATATTAAATGATTTTCTAACTACACTATAACATTCCGCAATCGCCCAATACCTTCGATTTCGCTCTCCAAAACGTCGCCTTTTTTCAAAAATTCCGGGGGATTCCTGTGCATACCCACTCCAGCAGGAGTACCAGTCAAAATTACATCACCAGGGTAAAGAGTAACAATCCTGTAAATCAAAAACACCATTGTCAACCACCATCAAAACGGCAGCAAAACGTTAATATTGTACTTACTGCGACAAATACGACACGAGAAAATCGATTTTAAAGATCAACTCCGACGTGTTGCCGTTCTGCTTCAAAGCCCCGTTCACCCACGATTTGATCGCCAAATTATTCGGATCGACTTTGTTCTTGGTGACCACCGCCGGCCCCAACGGACAGAACGTGTCCATGGTTTTGCCCAGCAGGAATTGCCCGTTGTTCCTCTGCTTCTGCCAGTCGCGGGCGCTTATGTCCTGCGCCACGGTGTACCCGAATATGTAGTCTTTCACCTCGTGCTGACTTATCGCCTTTCCCTTCCTACCGATCACCACGGCCAGCTCCACTTCCCAGTCGACGCTCTGGAAGTTTGTTACAGTGAAGACTTGGAAGGGAAACGTAACAGAATTGGTGTGAATTACCGGCGAGGAATACACATTGGTGCAGGATTTAAGGTGTAAAGGTAATTCTGTAGCATCTTCTAGGAGTGCAAGGTTAGTATAGATAGAGGCCAGGAAGAAAAAGATTGGTGAAGAAGACAAAGTATCAATATGGGACAAGGATGAAGGGAATGAAGATGTAGATGATGGGGAAAGTAGCACTTACATTCGTTATAGGTGGTATTTGTACATCGTCATTCGGGCCTACAATTACAGAGGAAAATTTGCTGAAGAACATGGGCTCCTTCGGCCTGGGAATGTTCTGTTCTTCGCAGTGGCCCGAGCAGTTTAGACCGACGCAGACTACTTTGTCTGGTCTAGTAATGGGCGGTAGGAGTTCTACATCGTCGATCGGGGTGATAGATTTACCTTCTGCTACTAGCCTGAAAAATGCAATGAAGGAAAATTGGAAATACGAATCGATAAGCCTTGAAATATTTGGATTTAATTTTCTTTGATTACAGTAATCATGTTATCAAAATTGAATGTTATCATTTTTAGTTGAGAGAATAATATCTGACACAATACCTATGTAAGAAGAACGTATTATATCTGTCAATAGTTTAACAAATAATTCCAATTCTTTGACCTTATTTGTTGTAATATTTTCATAATAATGATGCAACGACTAACAATGTTGTTTTGCGAAAATATTCGATTGGTCACATTATCGTGGTTTTTATTTTTAACATGCATGTCTCTTTTCGATTAATTTAAGACTCATCCTTTGTAATAATTGTACATTAAAAATATCAATAATTTACAGAGATTAATACAAAAATACCAATTTAAATTATTAAAATGAGGCACCCAGGATTTACACCCAAGGTTTTTTAAGGTAATTGCACTGTAATGGAAAACGATCATTTATTACATTAATAATAGAAATTTAAGTGAATAATTCAATTGTAATAAATTAGGACAGTTGAAAATATCGGTTGATTAATATTCCAGAGTTTTTTATTATAATTATGAAACTTGTGAAGCGTGTGATGAGTCTACAGTCTACAGGATGTCTAAAAATAACATAAAAATCGAAATTTTAAATCAAAACATTTAAACAAGTATCAATTAAACATGTGTATTGTTTTCGAAAACGGCTTGTTTTGCAAAATTTATGGATAAATAAATAGCTGCAGGTAATCTTAATAAACCATTACAAATAAACAAGTATTTAAGTGAGCATAAAAAAATACCAAATTTCAGAATAAATTGATTATAGGACTTTTATTTCGTCAAGGTCGCGTAATTTTATATTTGATTGATGATAATTTCGATGTGACCATGTGGATACAAGAAATAAAGCAAAATTGAGGGGGTCACGCGAGCCATTACTCCAATAAACCAAATTTATGAATTAAATATGTTTTTTGGCAATTTACTAATGTAGAGCAGTCGGTATATTTTTAGGTTGATATCGTATCTGGAAATTCCATAAACATTTTAATTGCTTATTCGATGTACAATACCAACACTTTGAAAAAGTTTCTCTATTATGAGGGTTGTAAATTGCTTTAAATTGCTGCAGAGAGCTTTAAATAATTCAGCCATTTTTGTACAAACAACAATGAAACTGTATAATTGTTATTTATTAATTTTATTGTATAGGTTGTCCCATTAGTAATTGGACAAGCTAGCGAGAGCTCTCGCGTATACAGGGCGTCTCATTAATAGCTATTAATTTACAGTTAGACAAATGCATTCAAAAATATTATTACAGGTAAAATATAGTAATTAACAAAACTGTTTAACTTAAAATAAAGTAGGATTATTAGTAATCTAAAGTAATTATCAAATTCAAATAATTCTATACTTTTAACGATAATACTGCGAATATTTCCTATGTAAATTTACAATATTTTTAAAGAAACATAAAAAAAATACATAGAATAAAAATAAACATTTATTTAGGTAGGTATATTTTTATTTTTATGTTTTTTTGACTCGCAAGTAAAATTTGCAAATTAGGTTAAGCATAAGAAACCAAAATATTAATTATAGAACCTACAATAAAAAAACTGCGAAACAAATACGAAAAATTAAAAAAATATTACCTTTTAGCCTTCTCATAAATTCCATTGCCGTTCGCTAAAAACTTCACCAAACTATTGGGAATCGAATGATCTACGCCACTGATATCGAATATGTCCCCGTTGGAGGAAATCTGCGCCCCGAGCTGCTGGGGCCCCCCTTTTTTCAGCCTGTACTGCACGAACCTCATTCTCCTAGCACTGGAGAGGCTGAAATTTTTAATTAACGTGGGCGCGTTTTTCGACAAAACAACAACCGAATGAACGTTGAGCAGTTTTCTCGATTCATTCAGAATAATCGTAGTCATTGTATCGATATGAAAATCCGCGAAATTTAATATTTATTTGTACAAACGCGCAGAGGAAGAGCACAGCACTGGCGACACTTCCACGGAGCTGTTTAAACTGAAATCGAATTTGGAATTCCTATTCCACCTCAAATCCACATTCCGTACAAACAGAAATCGCAATCGCACGATGCAAATGAACGGTTATCTCTTATCTTCGATTATAATAAAACGCTTGTTTGTTTATTCAACGCATACAAATCCCATGTCCTGAATTTATTACTTATCTAAACGAAGTGCAAGTGAAGGAATCGAGTAAAAGGTAAAAATTGGAAATAAATTACGAACAAAACCGGTTTATACTTACCAGAATTCCCATTCCCACTTCTTATCTACTGATGGAGAAAATGAACTTTACAAACTCAAAAATTAAAATCCTGTCAGATAAGAGTGAGTAGTTCAAATTGATAAACACAGATGGACTTTATGCACAGAACATTATTATTTGACATGTATTCTGACAGATTTTCAAGATACTTAAGTAAGATTATCTTGAAAACTGTTTTGTTGGTTCTAAAAGTACAATTTTTATTGAAAAGATGGCGTTTGATGCTTTTTTTGAAATTTATTCTACTGGTATTTGAGTAAGGAAATATTCAATAAATAATAGGCCATTATAATTCTATGAAACATATAAAAATGATAAGCATCTTTTGAATACGTATAATGTTGCACAATTTCCAATTATTTATAATTTTAGAATTGCGTTTATACATGGTAAAAAATAAAATATAAGCAGAGTTTAATTGGCCTCTGGAAAATTCTTATAAAATTGACCAAATTTAGCTATAAAAATTAGAAAATTTGTAAAATTAATCCAAATGTGAATATTTTTATTGTAATCAATATTATTTTGTATTTAAAACCTTTGAGGAAAATATACCTAATACCTATCATTAAAATCACACAATTAAAATTCGTATGGTACGATATTCTCGGTATATATTATAGGCGCATCATTAACCAAATTACGTGACTAAGAAATATCATCAGCGAGATGACAAGTGACAACCGTTCGAAAAATGATGATATTCCAATGATGCAATCTGATTTGGAGGCTCCGGGGCGCTCCGGGCCGGCCAATGGCGGCGATTGGTTCGCGTCGTGGCCGCGGCGATCTCCACACAGACCCTAATTAAATTAAAATACCGCAGCAAAACTCTTTTGAAATAATTGATTGTCGAAACAAAAGGCTTCCGATACCATCGCGAGTCATCCGTTTCGTTCCTATCAATAGAAGAAAATGACAAAACTTACAGGATTGGACTTTTCGAGTACACATGCATATAGAAATATTATAATACACCTGTTAAATGCATTTTTTTAATTTGTTATCTTGACTTTTGTATAAGGGATAGAAGTACTTATAGGACCAAATGCTACATAAGATAAGGTGAATCTCAAGTACCTATGTTGTGTACATTATCAGAGGAATTGATGAAATTTTTAAATTATAAATTTACATGTTAACTCGTTAGAATGTTATTCGTTCGAAATTTGCACAGTAACTATGCTTGAATCTCTCCTAGAATTTCCTTTATGAAAAATTTCTTAGGTAGTTATTGCAGTACAGTTAATGATTTTTCCTGCTTTTACTGGTTACGGTTCTGCGATTTATCGTTCGAAAATCTCGAGTTGACTAAAAGTGAAGCGCACGTCAATTGTATGGAGAGACCCTCTTTATGAAATGTTGTCATACAAGTCGCTTATCAGATGTTAACTCGATCATTTGTGTACGACGGTGGGCCCCGTTGGAAATAAGGCCCGTTGGCCGTTTATCACCGAAACGAAATGTTTAATCTTTTATATTTGGCTTCGTGAAATCATATAAAAGTTGGTACTATTTGGACTACAAAAAATTAATTCAATGAGCCATTTAAAATATTGTTAATGATGTTGAAATGCACCAAAAATGCCTCAAAAAATAATGCTTCTGGTGCATGGATTGTTGAGCAGTTTAAAACATGATACATCAAATTTTTTTCTTTGAAACCCTATAACAATAAAGAAGAATATAAATTTCAATCAACCGCCCATACAACCCTAAAGTAATTGCCATTATCCGTATAAATAAACCCATTAAAAGAAAGCACGCGAATAGGACCGGCCCTCCACTAAAATAAACCGCGTCGATGACGATGGCATGCAGGTAAGAACATTTAACTCTCCAGGCGTAGACAAATTAAATGTCCATTATAATGTTGTGAACTCATAAAAATTATAGCAATTTACGAGCAATTATCTTCTCCACTACTCAAATAGGAACAGCACAAAAAAAACGAGAAGAATAGAGAACAAATTAAGGAACGTTTTTACATTTTTTTCGACTTAATGGTTTATTAACTCGATACTCACAAAAACTATCATTCCGCAGCAATGCTTAACATAGTTATTAGTTGGAAAAGGAAACATAATTACGTTTTGCTGTAGTTGAAACAGTGTAATTAATTGCACACGTAAGTGATTAAATTTAACGAATTATAAAAGGAACTAAAAAGTAGGATAAACATTATGCCTTTTCTTGCAATAGAACTTAAGAAAACATTTTATCTATAATAGCATATGTATACTCCTCAATACCATTAATATCTACAACTTCCATAAATAAGTACGTACATACGTATCCTTATCACTTTCTACTCCTACAAATACATCTGCATATTGTATATACAAAACAGTTTAATAGATGCGCTTGCATTTGCGTCGTGCGAAAGATTTCCGTCGATTAAACTGACACCGTACAATGTAAGAGTCACAACCGGTAATTACGTAAATAATTATAACTTATCAAAGGCGTAGTCGTCAAAGTTTCACCCCGCTGCTGACGATTATTCATTAAGGAAGCAAAGGCTACAATTTGCCAACATTAGTGATGTAATTTAATATCAGCGTTAATATCGCCAACATTGCGGCTCTTAGTCTAGGGGCTATACAGATTTTTCGTGCACTAATTTATTTATTAAAAAACTGTTAATAAAATTCCATTAGAATTTATTTGTTAGATGTAGTGTAGACTGTTTTATATGATGAATTCGAATAGTTCCTCTTCGGTCATGGGATCCTCTATCCAAGATGGGTCTATTACCTTAGAGCCGGTTATGTGCTTCATTTCTCTTAGAGAAGCGTTCAGGCTGATTTCTTGTATGTTCTTCCTCCTTTGCCATATCTTTATATTTTTGTTTATTTCGTCGATTTCTTTTTTCAAAACTACATAATCCACTATATCCGGAACCCTAAACCACAAAAATTTGCATAAATTTCTAACAAACTACCCAGATTCGCTACTAACCTATGCTCACTTTTAAATTTTTTAAAATTCTCGAACTTCTCCCTCGCGAAATCCCTCTCGGCCTCGATTTTGAAGAACTCCTCGTCCAACGAATCGATCAGCCGCTCATTGGTCTCGATGTCCTTCGTCAATTTGTTGAACTCCGTTTGCTGGCTGAGCAAAACCTTCTTGTGCCTGCTCAACACTAAATTCGCCCCTCCGTTCATCTTCTTCAGCTCGATTAAGTACAGCTGGAAAACAGTTCAATGTACCCCTTCCTCTCCTTTCCAATGATTCGAAGTAACCAAAACCAACTATAAAATAGTACTAGAAACATCATCAGCTGATTGGTCATTGTCATTTTTTTTCTTGTTCCATCATTGGACCATTATTGAACCATCATTGGACCATCTTTGGTCCATCATTCCTGAACCTCTAGGCTTGCTACTTTTACCATTTGAAGTGTGGTATAATGGAGCGAAAAGTCAACAGAAGAAAATTTGAAGAAAGTACCTGTTTCTGGTCTATTTTCAGCAGTAAATGTTTGTTGGCTATTTCTAATTGATCAAAATCGACAGCATGCACTGTAGCGCTGAGTTCTTTTCTCTGATAGTAATTCGTCGACAGTTTTTTATATTGGGACTTCAACGAGCCGATTCGAAGTCTCAATTTCTCCATGGACAACATCGCTTGTCTTATCCATTCGTCCATGTACCTAAATGATTTGCTATTTTAGTATAAAATTTTCTTACCCCATGGCCCAGGAATGAACTAACCTCAACCACTTTTCGGCCGGTATGCGGCCGGTGAGCTTCTCCACGCCGGAGACAATCACGTTGAATTCGAACTGGTTCTTGGCGTATTTGAGATCGCTCTCGCGTATGTTGAACTCCTCCAGCTCGGCTTTCAAGTTCCTCTTGGTCCTGAGGGCTCGCTTGGTGAACTCCTCGTGAAGGGCCTCGGCGTTCTCGATTTTCTTCGTCACCATTTCGATTTTCGTGGTGACGCTCACCTTGGGGCCGCGGCCGGTGATCAGATTGGCGATCTTGGGCATTTGGTCCATGAGGACGGTGCTCTTCTGCGGCAGACTGCCCTCGCTGGAGTCTAAAAGTTGATACGAAAATTGTGTCGATTGGCGCAGAAATTAAATACACGTGCCTGATTGTGGTTCTACTTCTTTCAATGTTCCCAACGGTGCTTGTTTGAGGGCAAGCTGAGTGGCTTGGCTAATCATCTGCTCTAAGTTTTCCAGCATGTGAGGGCAATGCTCGTTAACGAAAAATAAAAACACATCGTTTTCCACCTACAATGCATGTACAATAAACATAAATTTTACAGAGTGTTTCGCTTGACCTCCATATATCGAATGGTAACTTCCAATTCATTAGCGTAATCCAACAGTTCGGTATCGGTCATAAACTCCAAAATCCCGTAATCCTCTCCCAACTCGCCTTCCTCTCCTTCGCCTTCGAATCCCTCCACATCGTCTTCGTTGAAATCCGCGAATTGCTCGACCTTCGGCTGGTATCCAGACTTTTCGCTGGCAGCTGTGGTGTGGCTACTGGCTTTATCCATCCTCTTTACACCGTCGATTGCTCATAAAAAATCTTCGAAAAGCGAGCAAGACTTCACTTCAATCATCAGTACGCCAAATTGACAAATAATTGATGGTTGTGTATAGCAAGCAAACCAGGATAAGTGTCATGTTTATCTGAGGGGACAGTATGGTATATTCTGTAGATCTGGAGAGTGTTTTAGAGGGTGAGCTGGATGGAGCAAGTTTTAAAAATTAGATACGTCTGTACTCTTTGAGTTCCCAAGGATCAGATTAGGCTGGAAGGAGCACCGCGTGCAATCGCCTTGCGATTAGGAAAACACTTTACGCATAGAATGACGGGTATTGCGCCGTCGAAATTACAATAGTTATCGATTACGGATTTATTTTATGATAGATCGAGTACGTGCAAGATCCCGATAACGGCTCTATTGCAATTTACATAATTCGAATGGGTCGGATCGCAGGCCGGATAAGGGAAATTAAGATTCAATTGGTAGGTAAGCGACCTCTGTCCACGTTTTGCCCCTTCGTTAAAGTAAAGGCCTGTTAAAGCGGCAGAGGGCGCTAACGAGCTCGCTACTTACGGTCCGTGATCGACGGATCACGAGCGAATTTAATGGGTTATGCTTTATCGGAGACAATTTTACCGGCTTTTTTATTTATGTAAGTGAAATTTAAGTTCGTGTAATTATAGGGGAAAGTTAAAGAAAGTTAAAAAGCAAAGTAGCTTTACCAATTTTTTTGAATGCATTCAAGGAATGGAAACTTTGGAATAGAAATTCATGAAACAAAAATTCATGGAATAGAACCAAATGAATCAGAAGATTATGGATTAGAAACATATTATGGAATACGAACTCATAGAAAATCAGAAACATCAAAAGCTCATGTATTTATAGGAGACCTTTATAATATAACATACACATTATCTGCATTATGTATGCATTAGGTATTTTAGGTACCTGCTTGGTTGCTTGATATACAGGCTAGTGCAAATTTCAATGTATGGTCTATGGGTGCAACAAAGACAACTTTCATTAATCTCATATAAAGGAAAAAGAAAGAGCGATATTGTTGGATTGCAACCTTCTCAGTCTAACAATTATTGTTTTACTCATTGAGTTGACCATATTGAACAGATTTGCCCTTACCTGCATACTTGACCATTCTCTTTTCGATTTGTGTCCATGCTGATATGCATTTTTTTCCAACGGGATGAAAATCCGTTATTCGTCTTACTAGGAGCAGTCAGAAGGAAACGCGAACATCTCGAACGCCCGACGCTTATTTAAATAAACAGTACACGATCATGTTGTTTGGTACATTTTCTTGTTTATTTTGAAGTGTTATGGTGGGTAATTTGGTAAATTATCTCCCTGCGGGCTGAATTTGTAACTAAACTACGTATTAGCGGCGGATCGGCCGGGGCCGGCTAATTCCTATCATTAGCGTTTAAGGTTCGATTCGTGATGTTTGAATATGCTGACGTGGACGGCTCGAGCAAGGAGAAAAAATGGCTGTTCAACCGAAAAAAGAAATACGAAATTTTAAATTTATTGGCAAATCGTTCGATGTCTTTGAATGGCTGGTGCAGATAAAATTTTATCAAATTGACAGCTCAATTTTATATGTATTTATTAGGTAATAATATCCCTCAGTTTAAAGTAAAATAATAACGAAGATTAGGGCAATGCATTTATGTGTTGTTACAACTATGTATGTATACAGCCAATTGGTTGAATTCCTCCTTCTCGTCATGTTTTAATGCAACCTTAGGATAATAACGAAAGAAAAATTATAGGGAATTCGTCCTGTTCTCAATGCTGCGTAACGAAAATAATGAAAATTAGCCGTTTTTCGTTTGCGAGGATAATTTTATGAGTAATTTAAAAGGAAATATATTAGCAGTTATAAAGTAACGAAAACGGTAATGGCTATAATTTGATATTTACCTACACGCCTTTGCCACTCCTTGAAATTCAGCAAAGTATATAAAGATCTAGAACTCTTTTAACAACGCGAAAAAAATCGCGAACGGTTAATAGTTACGATAATACCACAGGTTATATTAAATACGGTCGATCTACTTGCGCGTTATCGGCGAAAAAATGTTTGATTATACCAATTGAAAACTTGAAACCCGTGGCAAGAAGTTATTACTTTAAATTATAAAGTATCCGCTCGGTTTGACCAATTTTATCATTTAACACCAAGGCTCATCTAAAACTTTAATTTACTCTTTGGTCCTATAGGATAGTTTTTTTTTGACAATACTTATATGATGAATTCTTCGTCAATTTTGAAATATTTGTGCAACACTGGATAATTATTTATTATTATTAGATAGTTATCTATTTTTTTTTATAACTTCTAACTTATATCTTCGTCAACATATATTTACAAAGTTTGCAGAAAAACTGAGAACAAACAATTTAACGTTCAATTTGCGGAATATTATTCAATTTCATGAAGTAATAACACCGTCATTACACCACAGACAGGATTTACTGAACAAAGCTGGTTTATGCTCGAGAAACGCAACTTTTTTTTGATATTTCATTATTATCTATTTATTTTCTCCTTTTTCCCTCGACTTTTTGTCGATCGCAAAGAAGGCAAGAATCACGTTAATGACGGTCATATTTTAAAAGCACCCAATTTTGCGCGATCATAAAAAAATTGCACGCCAGACAAGACGAGAAGCGAGAGGATGTAATCTTAAGAGGCCACAATCTTACGTCGGAATCTGAGTTTTCTTCATTGGGGCAGTGTAGAATTTATTAATGAGGTATGGACGCCGATATGGAAGAACAGATGATGCCCATTGACGTACATTGGGGTACTTTTAAACATCAAAAAATAGATTAAGATGTCATCTGTCAAGCACCAGAAAATCAGTTCAAAAAAAATGTAAGCTGAATAGCAATAGAAGCTGGAGGCCTCCATAGGAAAAAGTTTGAAGAAGATTGAAGAAAAATATTGAATATTTGGTGATGAGAAGTTAATAAAGAGAAGTTTCTGAATATAAATTTTTAGAGTGTTCTGGATAAAGAAATGAAACTGAAAAGCCCTGTGGTAGGTTTAACTATTTTGATATGAGTAAAAAATTTCACTATACCTCCAGATTATTAAAAAAGATAATGAAAAATCTTGAAAATTAGGATAAGAGAAGAACAAGACCCTATACAAAATTGAACCACTAATATAGCTCCAATGAAATAAGAAATAATCTCTCTATCATTTGTGCTCAAATGTTCCAAGATATTTATTATTATTTGCGGGTAGTATTAAGGCATTTTCCTGGAGTTTTCCGAATTCGCGAGCCGCCGCTGCGACCACATTATAATTACATAAATTAGGTAAAGTCGAGAAAACTACCTAGCTAATGTACCTTAATACGAGGGTACGATCAGACTGTGATGTTGGCCGGAATGGCGAGTGGGCAGGCTCACAGTCTCTTTTATCCGATAATAAATCGGGAAACTGGTTTTCTGGATATTTTGAAAACATAATTACGCCTTTTCGTTCCGTAATGGAATAAACAACGGACTGTATACTATGTTGTATAATATCGATGGAATTTACGAGGTGCAGTTTCATAGTGGAGACTTATTGAATATGAGTGTGAAAGTGGATAATGAGTGTATGAAATGATACAAAATATAAGTAAAAGGGTGTATATAAGGGAGAAGAAAAATTACAAAATATATAGATATAATCAGAATGATTAATTAATAAAATAATAATATGAATAGGTACCTAATCAATACAAAAAAAATCATAAATCAAAACTTGTATAAGATTAAATGAGGTTTATAACACAGATAACTTTTCGACCGAAATAATTAAGTAATAAAATTTTATGGAGAAAATAAATTTAATCGTCGCTTGTATTCGTCGCTTTTTATGATATTGTTTAAATATTCTTTAAAAAATATAAAATTCGCAATCATTTCGATGTATTGAAATCAATTCGAGCTCCCTTTTGTGCTAATTTATGCATCGCATCGATCCGAACGAAATTAAGACCTTCGATTTTAATTAACTTATTATTTATTATGCGGCCATTGTGTGCGCGAAATAATCCCATTAATGTCGCATTGTTTTTAATCATTTCAATCAATTACTAAGAGGCGTGCAAATCGAAAAATTGCATTAAAGTTTATTTGAAACCATAAAAACGCGCGCCGAACGCGACGCACGGATTAATTTCTTCGTTTTTATTGTTACATATTCTTTTTTTTATTATCTACCATTGTGCCGTTTCCCATTTAAATTTCGGCTTATTACGATCGACCGTGCAAATTGGAAAATCGCATTAATTTTATTGCCGCTTCATTAAAAATATTCTAATTTCGTCGCATATACCAAGCCATTTTCGTTTTATAACATTTTTATGCGCGCGGGTTTATTTCGCGAATTTTTTACTCTATTATTAATGCAATTTTGATAATTAAAACAATTTAAAAACTCTAACCAACGATTCATACATAGAATAAAAAATGAGTTAGAATCAGATTTTTCTTCATATAGGTACCTAAGCATTAGATAAATCAATATATAGTTTGTGCAAAATAAAGTTAGATGCACGTCACCAAAAATTTTGACAGTGTTGCCGAACTAGAACTATCCATAATAATGTGGAGGGATTAAGATTAAATAATTTTTATAAAGAGACTAATTTATTGCATCCTCGAGTTTCCCATCCCAAAAAATCCACCAACAACAAGAATAAAGAAAGCCCAAAACTACCAATATCTGCATACAGCCCCCTTATTATATCTTCAGAAAAAATAACACAAAGATTAGCCAAACAACTCATTAGGATTTATTTACAACTTAATCCTCACGAACACCTCCTGACGGCGTCTTGAAAAAAAAACCTCGGCCAATCCGAAATCCTTAAGCAGGATAACCGTTTCCTTCCGCAGAGCCGTGGACCCACGGAACAAGAAAAACAGGTAAGGAGGGCGGGCCCGCGTAATCCTTTTCGATAAGCCGTTTGGGAGCGCCGACGACTTCGGGGAAGAAAAAGTCTGTTTGAAAGTTAAATGAATTACATCTGTTGAAAGGGATAATAACGTGAAAGACGGCATTAGCGGTATTACTTAAATGGCATTATTTTCGAAAACCGCAAAATAAAAGGGACATTGCCGGGCTATCATCTGAAGGAGATTAGAGGTGCAATAAAAGTCCTTTGCTTTTATGCTCGGTTCTTTTCAGAGGCAAAAGGGGCGAAATTTTGGAATTTTTGCGATTTTTCAAAATGTGCATAAATTTTGTACCTTCAAAAAGGAGATAAACATACCAGAAAAAATTATAATTAATTGAATTCTACTCCTTTTGCAATAATTTCTATTTTATTAAAGAATTTATTATAGTAATCTTCTCCCTATATAAAATGTACACAACTCAAACTAAATCATACTTTATTTTAATGCTAATTAAATAATCATTTATTTGTATAAAATTCCCACTTCATTATTTTAAATTGCCCCATACAATTTATACATTGTGGTTCATTAGAAGGCGTTTTAATTTATATCGGTAGTCCGATGGCTCCTTATTTATTCCTCCTCGAAACAGTAGTAATTTCCAGATTTATGCCGGTGTCGTCCATATTTACAGCCGGTCATATTTCTAACTTTTTGTCATATAAACAGGTTAATTTACCTGTTCAGGCGTTTTCGTTTTGTCGACCCTTCTACGTGAGATCTTTATTCGAGATTAATATTAATAAGATTTGTAATGGAACAGGGAAAGGTGGATTAAATCAGTGTCATGCTATGCACCGAAGATAAACAGTCTCTTTGCCCACTTTATTTTCTCCAGGTATTATGTACCTACACGTATACCTTCTCGTTTTTTAGTGACACTTTTAAAAATATGTGTCGTTTTGAAACAAAGGCATCCAGACATTTATTTTCATTCTAATTTACTTCTTCTAAATGAAGCAAGTTGGGACACTGATTTTTTTAACCTTCTAGGTTTTCCTCCTTAAAATAAGTATCCCTTTTTCATGTGCATTGTGATTGCTTAAAAATTAATAGCATTTTAGAGAAAATTATCGCGGTAATTTAATTAACCATTTATCAGCTACTAAACCTCTTCGAGAATCGCCCCGAAATTCCGGCACCATTACGGGGCGCTTAATTGAAGGTTTTTGAAGGAAAACAAAACAAAATCCAAATTCGGGCCATTAAAACCGAGCCCGGCACGTCAGTTGTTTTCTGAGATCTTCTGACGTTATTAAAAGGGTTCTCCTTCGCTCTTATTATAAGTAATAGCCTTAAAGAGGTCCCTTCCCTGCGCCCTCTTCCTTATTAATATAATAGCCAATGTTTATCCGCTTTCTAAATAATCCATTTAACATAAATTTAGAGGCAATTTCGGACCGGGTCCGATCCTCTTAGAAGCAATTTGTATTTTAATAACCGCTTTTTTCGGCTGTTATAAACGTAAATTATCGAAAGCATCGATGCAGTCGGGATGATTTATAAATAGTTTCGGGTTTTTTTGGGCCTACGATTTTTTCAGTACCTAGTAGGTATACGGTAATTGTTCGAATAAACTCTGTCGTGTTGGTTTTGAAGCTCTCTAAGCGATTTGTTTTAACGCATTAATCACGCTTTAACTACCGATGATAAATGGTTTTATTTATGGCCGATTTGTATGGGCTGTTTAGAATGAGGAGGAATGCTTTGTTTTGGATTAAGTGAGCTTGTGAAGCAAGCGAGAGAATAGGAAGATTGAGGAAAAATCAAGTTTCTCTCAATTTTTCAATTCCTCCATTCCTTATGATTCTGATGTCATTTTTATTTACATTTACAATTCTTCTAAGGAAAACGAGGCTCTCTACTAACATCTCCCTCAGTTTTGACACGAATTTAATCATCCCAATACATTTGTCACCTGGAAGAAAAGAGGAAGGCCCAGTAATGATTCACAGAAATCATCACACAATAGTCCGGCATAATTTACGGCCGTTCGTCCTTTGAGGTAACTCAAACAAATTTTCGATGTTGCGGCCGAGATTAGGCGCGATTGCGTTTCGGGTAGGCGGACGTTCCGAGAAATCGCCCAGCGATAGCGTATTTTTTTCCATCGTGGTTTTTTGTGCGCGGTTGTTGCCGTTGTCTCCCGTCGCTCGTTCGGAATTTAGGGGGTGATTTTCGTGTTAATGTGACTTTTACGAAGGCGGGGGGCCGTCGAAAAATATCATTATTATTCTTTCGGTCGATCGTCGTCCACTGTTAGGTCTTTCTTAGCCTGGGAACTTGTGCTGGAAGAGGTTTGGGTTCGGTAAATTGAGATGTTTTTATTAGGGTTGTTTCATTGAGTAGAAAAATAAACAGTGATATTCTATACTCCTTATATATGCACCATTTTTATAGACAATTAATAAGTGTTGTAATGAATTTTATTAATGACGCTATAGGTACTTATTTTGGTTTAAATAAAACCCTAATATATTTAGGGCCACTAAATTGATCCTCTTGCAGACACTAAAATGCAACTATTAAGACACCTCTAGTGAGTATCATTTATAGCTCACTAGCATCGCATTTTTCTTTAATTAAAACGTTTATCAAAGCTTCATGCATATTCAATGTAATTCCGACAATTCGAAACGCACGTATATTACAAAATTGTTCATTTTCCGTCCTTCCTAGAGAAAATCTCATTACGCCTAAACGCCATTTAGCCTATAAGAACGGTCTCGAGAACGCTCCGCGCCTTTCGAATGCTTCCTTCATTCCTCCGTCCGTTATTACGTCTTCAATTTTGAAGCGCTCTGACGAGGCGATTATGTGTAATTAAGAAATAACTAACCCATTTTCTGATGTCGACTGCGCCTGCTCGCTTCGGCGTGTATGCGCTTTTACTATTTCCTTCGCCAAAGGCGCGGAATAGAGACGGCAATTATGGGGAATATAAGAGGAAACAATTCATCAATATGCTTGCTTTATATCTATAACACGTTATAGGTAAGTGTGTATATTGTTGTGCGTTTTGGAGGAAAATGTTTTGTCTATATAACTTCCTTCCTGAAATATATCTACAGGGAATTTTATAGAGCGATAAAAAATAATAATAATTGTTGCAAATTATGTGAAGATAGGTACAATTATCTTTTTTCTACGTTCATGATATTATTACATTTCGAATACTCCAAACGTTTACGCTGCAGGATTCCGGATTGTAGTTAAGTTGTTAAAAAAAACGTTAATCCATCTAATGCCGTTTAAACGCCCGGGAAACGAAAAAAATATCCACTCAACAATGATTCACGTAATGACTTTTCGCTTGGAGGTATGCACAGTTTGTTAGACGCCTGAATTATCTTTAATTGGATTGGAGATGCAGCATTGTAAAGGTCTCAATTTTCGAATACGAGCACAAACATATCACAGTTTTAAATTAATGTTCTCAATAATCATTAGATATTTTAGGTGGTGATGGTTGGTTTTTATTGAATCGTCAATAATTCGTATTCATTCGATAATTTGAGAAAATAATAAGGGCATGAGGAAAATTATGGAAATGGAAATTCAGGATTTAAGGGGGAAAATATCTTTTAGGGGGCTGTTTGATCCGGATTTTCAGGATTTTTTTTTTGGATGGGAAGAATTAATTGGAATTCAATCAAATTTTGACATCATTTTATTTATATTTCAAACAATTTTTGTGAATTTTTTTGAATAATTTAGGTCAAAAATAACAAAGTTATTATCTGATGTCCGTTGAAAGTTGTATAATAAATAGAGGTATAGTTTCTCCAAATGGGTTTAGTGTAATCGATTTTCATCGATCTGCAGATATCAACAAGGTTTTTATTTCACATTAATAGCTTATTTTCTAAAATATGAACCCCAACGCATGTGAAAATAATGAAAATTTGTGTCCAATTGTCCAATGAGGAAAAAATAATAAATAATAGAGCATTAAAATAGAGTAATATTATATTTGACAATAAGTACCTATAGTAACATAAATCAGCTTCAATCTGGGATTAATTATTACCCAATAAAACACATTTATTCAATAAAAAATTATTCCATGCACCAACAATTATTATTATCAAAATTTTCACAACCTCCCCTTTTTACCCCGATTCCCCAATAAATCACCGATGCCCGATTCAAACAGAACTCCTCAAAATCATTATATCGATTATTCAATCGTCCGGAAACCTGACGTTAAATAAACCAATCAATTTCCTCGACGAAAAAACCCGAATTGTAATTACATAAAACGTCCGGATCGAGTACCTACTAAACCAAACAAAAAAAAAATCCCTGTCAACTGACACCTCAATTACCGCGACTAAACGACCCGGGGCCCCGCCCGCCCGGCCTGCGCGCGCTCCCCTGGGCGTGCCCTTCCATTAATCCTCAAAAAACAAACACGGGCCCGTCGAGTCGCCGGCCCGGTCCGTATTACGCGCGCCGCTGAAAAAATCCCGACGAATAGCCCCGTAACCTGTTTGTTTTAACGCTAACTATGCCATAAACGTAATATCGCCGCATTTATCGCCGGCTAAACGAGTTTTTCCCCGGCGCAAATAAGGGGCGTGCCGGCTCCATTATGCTCGCCCCGCCCCATCGCCAATGGCAGGCGGCGGGCGGAGTTTGAGGACTCGCCTGGGTTACGCCCGCCGCCTAAGTCCGACTACTCGGCTAGGCTTCGACAGTTATTAACGTACGAGATTCGTTAGCGGTAGCATCGTTTGAGTGTCGAGTTAATCGCTTGCTCAAAAGGTTCTTAAATCATCGTTTTTACATGTGATTAGATTAGGATTTTTTTTAGTGATTTACTAGTGACTAAATCGGATTTAAATGTTAGTGTTATACCTGGCGTAAGGGCGATGGAAGAAGCGATGAAGAAGATGATCGGCGCGTTCGAATGTAGGTGTATTTAAATGATTTAATCGTCGCGAAAAACTAACAATGATGCCACTGGCACCTACACCAATAGTGGCAGTGCCTTCGAAGCCTAAGATAGGCTTCTCGATAGACTCGATCGTCGGCGGCGCCAACCAGGCGAGCCCGCAGCACTCGCCGTCGCACTACTCGGAGGGCTCGGCTCCCATATCGCCCAGCAGCGAGCCGGACAACCGGCTGGGCTCGCCCAAGTACGCGCCGGGCTCGCCACGCGGCTCGCCCAAGCCGCCCATCATGGTGCCGGGCATACCGGCGCACACGCTGGTCCGGCCGAGCCCCACGTACGAGAACATGGTGGCGAAGAACGCGTTCCTGCAGCAGGAGATGATGCCCAATCACGGGCAGCACCCGTTCGCGCTGGCCGCGCAATTCTCGGGGGCGGCGATCGCGGCCGCCCTGTCCGGCGGGCACCACGTCTTCCCCGGGCACCCGTCGTCGATGGCCCAGCAGGCGCAGCCCCGGGACAGCTATACCTTGTATCCGTGGCTGATGTCCCGGCACGGCAGGATATTCCCACATAGGTTTCCTGGAGGTGAGTGCCTTATTTTTATTATACACACATCAGGTGCAAAAAAATCGTATACCTCTTTACATATTTTCATTCAGAAAGGATGAAATGTTCCAATTTTAACTTTGGAATTGGTAATAAGAGCAATCCAAAACATTGAATAAACAGTTGTAGAAATGAGAATTTATTTTATTCTGTTAAAATCAGTTTTTTTAAGAGGTGGAAAATTGTACCTAACCTTCTGTTAGATTTCTCGTAAAATTAAGGAGAAAATCATCAGAATTTATGACTGCTTGAATAAGAATAGTGAATAATAAAAAATAGAGAATATAATGAATGCCTGTTTCGAATTTTTTGTATATCTGATGAGTGTATTATTGCGCGTGTGTGAATATATGCAAGAATAATAATTCTATAGCACGTTTGATATCATCCTATATGACTCCCAAAATAGGTTATAGTAGCTTTATTATAGCTTCTTTTATAGGGAATACTCTAAGCATCACATTTAGGTAGGTATGCAAGTTATAAGTAAATTGTATTATACCTTTTAAATTGACTTTATATAATAGAGATAAGGTTCCTCTAAAATTCCTTATAAAGAAAGATATCTACAAGCATTGTAATAAAAAAGCATTACAAAACAGTTTAAATGTTTTTTATATAGTCCTTATTTGAAAAAATCAAAGAAAATAGAAAAAAAAACCAGGCATTTAATAAGTTTGATATAATATTTATTTGAAATTTCATATATTTATATGTTTGAAGCTACTAAAATGTGGAAGCCTTAGTCTGTAAAATAAATTCAATTAGGTAATATCTATCAAATAAAATACTTGCAAAAATTATTTATAGTATACATATATGCAAACAAGATTAAGTAATAGTTTATAATTAGAAATTCATATCTACGATATATTAGAAGATAAAAATAGCCTGCTATTTTCAAAAAATGTGCTATATTTACCTATTATTTTCCTTATTGTTTATCTACTCTATAACTACCAATTCTACCTTGTAATTGATAGCTAAACAAGAATAAAATTACATTGTAAATAGTCATTAATTAATTGAACATAATTATCTGTTAAACTAGTTTTTTATATAAATTTAAACAAATAAAATCATACAGGATTGTTCGTGAAACAATTTTTTTACTATAACTTTAACTAAAACTATGCATTCCGTAATTACCGGTTTGTTGATTAATAACATTATTTATTGATGTATAGTTTCATAACAAAAACTTTTCATTAAATACGAGATTAAATGCCTATTCAGTGAGTCCCACAGTATACAAAAGATACAATCTCGAAAACAATAGTAGCTAATTTAGTCGACAATGGGATGCTCTTCTTTTACTCTTTAAATATGTATAATAAATATTTCATTAAACCTAAGTTGTTGATTTATGTACTACTTAACTAGATTTTACTTCAATGCTATTATACGAATAATGTGTTGAATGCTCATTAAAATTAAGTACTGAATTAGTCAGTAATTAGGTGTAATTTGGATACCTAATTTTGATACATAATCTCTGTGTATGTAATTTATAAAAAGTGTGATAAGTAAATACCTAAGCACTTAGACAAAACGTTATCTATTATATAAGTGTTGAAAATGAATTATTCTGTACTAACCTTCGTGCATGGATAATGTTACAATCGATAAATTTAAAGTAAATAAGGTTTAAAAGTGGCAAAAGTATGGCGAAAAGCGCAATCGAACATCCTGTATGCGTCCAGTTTGCACAATCTAATTTGCAATTCTTCTAGCGTACGCGCTATCAGCGAATTCAAAGATCGAATTTATCTTCTATTAGAATTCCGCTAAGGTAATAACCTTTAATAGAAAAATACGATTCGTTTTCGCATGATAAAATCCCCGCGATTGTTCGCATGCTCGCCGAATACAAACGACGCATTTCGCCCGGCTATTTATCGACTTTATGTATTTTTTTCCGTTTGTAATTGCCCCTTATTTGCATTATTTCTCGCTTTTCCCGACCGGCTATTCAACGCCCAGTTTAAGCAAATTCACAAATGGTTATTTAAAAAAACAACCACAAATATTTAATTGAAACAATATAGAAAAATTACCAATTCAGAAAAGTTGGTAATTGAAAAAAATTGTGAAATATTTCGTTGAAATAATTTGCTGAAATTAACACTTAACGGTTCGCAGGCGAATAATGGCAGCCAGCTAATTCGCAATTAATTATTCGAAATTTTTAACACTCTTGGCGTCAATTCTCGGTAATTTGCATGAAATTGCAGCGTGCAATTTAGTTTAAAGTGCACCGCGAATTATACGTTTGTTATTTCACTTTAGATGGTGTAATTATTGTTTCGACCATCTGTCGATCCGAGCAGGTATACTTACGTGTTATCATTGCTTTGAAAAAACGCATGAAGATACGAATTAAAAGAGAATGCACCGAACGAAATTTTTCTACCTCGCTGTAATTTAAGCCAGCGAATTAAATAAAGATAATTCGAACAGCAATTCACTTTATAAGAATGAGAAATTGATAATAATTAATTTACAATGAATATTGATCTTACTTTTGTCCAAGTAGCTTTTGACTTTCCAGCACAGAACTGATTAATTCATTAATTTCCATGTGATCTACATAGATGAAATTAACGTTAAACTTTAATTAATGACTACTTAATTAGAAGCAATAAAAAGTTGATTCGTATACAGTTGAATTGTGAAAGATAAACGACATAATTATAAGATTGGTGAAAGAGAGCGGGGTAAATTCGAAAATAGGAAACGTTAAATCCATCAATTAGTACCCTCTTCTTCCGAACGCAACGCGACTATTACGTTATTAAAGTATTAATTTCACTACCTAAAACATAATAATAGTGGTGAGTGGTTAGATGATAATTAGCGGCATCGCTAATGTGTAAATAATTACAAGCGTTCAAGGTACTCAGATGATCGCTATCTTACCAAAATACTCGGTAATCACCGACTATTAATATAACTCGGGGAATTATCATAATTTGAGCCTATTTTTCTGTTCGTCTTTTCTATAAAAACGCACTCGTTCCACATCGGCGCTATTAACATCTTAGATGGCCGTATTGCATGCTCGCACTGGTTTATAATTGCCGTTGGGAACGCGATAAACCCTCGTAATTTCTTCGCCTGTCCTCTCGTCGCAGGAATAAAAATACAATTAATCAATTAGTTATGTAATTTCGTTTTTTTCCTTCTTCTAAGAGTAGTTAGATTGGAGATTTAGGTGGAAATTTAGGAATGGTAAGGGAATTGGAAATGTTTAACAATCTTGCAGATATACAGGGCGTCCCAATAATTTTTTATTTTTTATTGTTATAGCAGTAACAAATTTAAAATCGACAATGTTAATTTTTGAATTTATTAGTCATAAAATCATTTAAAGATATTAAAAAATAGGTATGAGAAAAGCCAAAACTTTTTTGAACATTTCTAAAGGCTCTCCAAACAATTTCCTTTCCTTATTGTCTTACAGAAACAACAAAAAAAACGCACGTTTTCACTGCAATCTTTTTTTCGATCAAGGTCGAGTTATCTGTAAAATCGATACCCGTTCGGGCCGGTTCGATATATCGATTCTTCGAAGGCGTTTTTTCTTCTCCAAGAAACGGAATATTTTCCCCGAAGGCACGACGAAAAATTAGTTTCAATTTTTTTTCGTCCATTTTTAATTACACACCTTTTTCTTTACGGTGTTTGCCTCGCGTCATCGAATAAGACGAACAGGAAATTGGCAGCAGAGGTTGTTATTAGCCCGATTGGAACGGTTTATTCGAAAACAGGACGACCTAATTTATTAATAGATTACTGGGGGATGATCCAAAAAGTACACTGATTAACCTAAAATTGTGTGAGATTTTAAGGGTAAAATAAAAATTTGAGGTACTGGAAACTTTCTTTAAAGAGATGCCAATTGCAAACAAATTGCAATTACTATTTCAAAAATGTACACGTACAAAAATAACGCTCTGTATACTTTACGAGCCTTTTTCTCTGTAAATACGCGCGTGGACCGCCGTGAATATTTATTATTGCTAATGGACGATTTAAGGAATAACAGTAAATGCATATTATTCGAAACAATATAATGCAGGTAATTTAATTTATTATCGAAATTCGACTCACGGAGACATTTAAAAAGATTATGACCTTTCTCGGTATGGTGAATTTTTCGAGCGCAAACATGTGATTCACTAGAATATTTATCGTTTTATACAATGCTCAACCGAAGGCATGAATAATTGAATATTATTATTAAAATGCAAAAATACCAGGTAATCATGATTAAATGGAGTTTTCGTAGAAAAAAAATAACAACAAAAAGATTTAAAGACTTCATTTTTGATATTTGACAGTGATATTTTTTGTACATCTTCACATGTAATATTGAAGAACGTGTAATTCTAATGCAAAAAAATCTTCATATATATTAAATGGCAACATTTAGACGTACGATCTTGATTAATTAGCAATTAATCGTATTTATAAACTGTTAATACCGCGACAGCTAATCTTAACGTTTAAATCACCTCGGCTTTCTGCGTTCGGTAATTACCTAAACGTCAGTAACATCTCGAAGCTATTAATTCTCATAAAACCCATAATTTTTTGTTGTTGCCATTGCTACATCTGCTTTACGTAGCAGAATAATAACACGCGGACGTACTACGCATTTATATAACAATTAAGCGAGCTAAGTACATTTTAAAAACACCTCTTCTTAATGTCGGAGAAATAATTAGCCGTAATTATAGTGACTGTTCTTTCTATTTTGGCGGAAAAAATCGTTCCTAATTCGGCCAAGAAAAAACATCGAACGCAGGCATATTAAATCACGATTAAGAAATCGAGCCCCGCTTTATATTATAGAAGGAATCAATGGCGTAACTTTGAAAATTATATTAATTAATAGAGTCAATAGGAAGTAATGTAATTCGTGAGCCGTCAAATGTGAACAATTCGATTTTTATATTCGCTCACATTTCAGTTTATTTTGATGTAATTAAGCATACCTACCTTAATCATATAAACGTTAGTGGTTAATTAACGAACAAAAACATGATTTCCAATATACTACATCATGTACGCTCGACTTGAGATGCGGTGTGTGTAATTTGAAACGATATTTATACATCAAAGTTAACCTTCGTGCGTCACCTTCTAAACAATTACCTATTAATTATCCTAGGTTTGTGCGTTTACGGAATAAAATGTAGTTTATAAAATGTTTTGTAATAACGTTTCGTTCGACACGAACGGTGGGCGGTTAATTTTAAACATGTTGTCTAACAATGCATATTATTATGTACTAGAATTATTTAAATTTGAAACTTATAGTCTAATAAAGAAGATTGTTGTACACTATTATAACTCTGTAAAAGATGACCCTATAAGTGTATGTATAGAAAAGATTTACAAGAGGATTATATGGGTTCATTCTGATGAGGAACAATTAACTATCCGTCCGTTGCGTTGTGTAACGGACAATTAAACTTCTGTTATAGATGCAATTACTTAATTTAATTAGACTCATCTGGCGATTGTGGCACCCCAATCGTACGATATAAACGTCCAATAATTATTTCCTATTATGTAAAAAAACACGCGTTCCCTCGAGGGCATGTGTTCGCCAAAGTTCGCCGTCTAATTAATTTTGCTTTTCGATCAACGTTGTTTCCAGCTAACCATAACATCGAGGCAAATTAAAAATTACGTATGCACACAGGTTGCTAATAAAATACCGTCACTTACGGACGCCCTTATAACAAAACATATACAAGTACATTGCTGGTAATTACACAGGACTCGAGACAAGGACGACGGTGCGGTGGAACGAAGAGGCACGGTACACGTTTTCCTGGTGCACGATTCGTCCGTCCCGTACGCCTTCAAGAAACAATAAGCATATTTTTGAGCGGGGTGTAAATGTAGTGTTTGCGGTGTTGGCGATTTCACGAGTCAATTAGGGCGGATTGCGTGATATCTCGCCATTAGAGTTAGAGCTCGGTCGATTGCTATCATAGCGGAGGTGATAAAGCGATGTGTGTACCTAGTCTGGTCCGACATAAGGTCGACCAGGGGCGGCTTTTAGATGGTTGCTAAATTACCAATGCACCTGCTGATTTTACGAGAAGGCTGGCCATTGCCTGTTCCTTCGTTATTTCCATTAATTTTCGATTATTTCGATGCATTTGATGCACGTTTAATTTGGTTACAAATGCGCTTTTCTACCCCCATAATTTACACACCTTTTATACATACTTACACAGAACAAAAGGTTATATTTCATACCTTTTTGCAAGTTAAATATTCATGTATAACCTATCCAATTAATAAGGTAATAAATAGAAATTTTAGCGCTATAGGCCATAAAGAATAAATACTGTCCTGTGGCAAATGTGTGCAATGCACGAAGCATTCATTACGTGAAAAACGTCATACCCATAGGTATGACTGCTGCAGCAGTACTGCGTGCCTTATTATTACAGTATTAGCAACAAATTGAGCTGGTACCTTCTTAAAAATTACACGTTACGGTGGAGTATCTCCATATATAACGTATTGTTATTATATTGGTTGAGTTTGAGTACTCGAAAAGTTATCGCTCTTCTCGTGTTTACAGCAATTTAGAGCAATTTTTTAGAAGAAATTATGATATAGAGCTTTTTAAGGGATATTTTTAGCTAGTAGACTTTAGCCTGAATTTATACAGATTTTTACAAAATTAAATTAAAATTAATTACTAAATTAATATAATTCTAGTTTTTGGGATAACAAAGAGTTTTTTTTAGATAATTTTCCCTTGTTTTAATTGAGGGAATGTTTTAAGGGGTAAGATTTTTGTAAATTTACAATACTTTTTTCTCGACTGTGGCCCAGTTTTTGGGCTACCAAAGAGTCTTTGTATAGGACATTGAGTGCCTTTTATACAATTATATTTAATACTGCATTTAAACAAAAGATTTGTAATTGATACTTCGGTGTTCTATGAACTAATTAGCGCAATTTCCGGCTCGATTCAGGCTATTAATTACCTTCGAGGAGGCGCGTTCTTCTCGCCGTTCCGAGAAATTAAAATATGTAGGCATCCGTCCGTCATAAATTAGTGAGAGTTTACGGAAAAAACGTCCGCCGCACAAAAGCTGACAAACGCCCCGAAATTGAGTCGTGAACGAAAACAAATTACCGTCGATTAGTGGGCAGATAAAGAAAGAAAAGTTCGAACACAAAAATCTTATAATAAATATTTGGATGTCCATTCATCATGGGCCTGCCACTTGACCCAAGCTCGGCTCACGCCATGAGGCCATTTTCCTTTTCTGAGGCGAGAATTATAAAAATGTATACTCGGTTTGAGCTGAGGTTGTGTAATATAATGCCTGAAATTAAATAGGTTGATACAGACTTTTTATATAATTTTATCGATTTAGGCGATGCCTTTTCCTTCCATATACATCCATGAATATATACCTAATTGTGAATCAGATAAAATAAATTAATTAAATTAAACCTCACAATTTATTTACTGCATGAATGGAGTAATTTATAAAGTAAGCGAGTATCTCCATTTTATATCCAGTCGCATATAAAAAAGAATTAACAGCATTATGGCCTCTTTTTTATACAGTATGCGTTAAATTTACGGTCTGGTGATTGCGTAACAACGGGTCCCTTTTTAAGGGGCGTGAAACTAGATTAGGGCCCATTGTCGAAGGCCATTATTAAATTAAACAATTCAAGAGTCAATCGTGATCTTGTTAGGGTGCGTCGCGTCGCTCTATAGGGTGCGAATGGGATCAAGTTTATTTCTAAAAAAGACAAACTAAAGTAAAAAAGCCGCTTTATTATCGTCCGATGTGGAAGAGACGTTTGAATGACGGGGGTTCAGCCAGATATGACGGGCTTTGTCCGCGATGAAAATTAGATATCAGATAGATGAGAGATTATTGTATTTAATGCTCTGTTTGGAACTTCATTTTTATGCGATTATATTTTGGGAAAATTATATATACAGGGTGTTCATATATATTTTAATTAAATTATTATACTTTCACTTTTGTATAACGAAATTTTGCAAAATCATTCGTGATTGTACGAAGCGAATTCTTCATAAATAAAACGCTTCATAAATTCAAAAACCGCCTCGAAATTAATCAATCGCGGATAATTATCGATTAACAACGAAACTCGAACAACCTGTTTACTGTTACACCTTACCATAAAGTAGAGATTTTCTGCCTGCAATGTAACGAACCATCGGGCACGGTATTTATTTGCGACGTGGCGAAAAACACTAAACAAAACAAATTCGCAACAAAGCCTTAATTATAAAGTTTATTTCTGTGCAATTAGTTATGTAGATAAGGGATAAATAATTCGCCTTGCAGCCGATAATTACGGCCGCGACTACGGCCAGTTTTCGTTCTGTTGCGTTCGGTGTGTGTCCGATTCAATGGCGTAACACCCGGGAATATTCACTTAAATTCAATTTTTTAATCCACCTCAAGAACCATCAGCACATTCACTCAGTCAGTCAGTGTCTCTTAGTTGATTATAGTTCTTGTAACATAATACTGGCTGACTCAAAGATGAATTAATAATAAGCTATAGTCAATAATTAATCCAAGAATATCAATTGTCTTATGTGAAAAATTTTGATCAATATCTAAGAGAGCCAATTATTTAAATAAGTCTAAAAATTGTCTAATTAAGAGAGCCAATTTACTTATCGATCAATCGTTTATTTCCACCATACAGCTATTTTTATATTCAACACTAACTAATTACAAAAAAAGGGTTATTTAAATTGGTGGCCGGACGTTTGGGGCGCCTCTGGTTTGGTTGTTTTAATGCTCTCTGCAGCTCCAAACCGAACCGACTGCATTTTTCGTATGCAAAACAGCCCTGAATACGGAACGATCGCTAACAAATAGCTACAAATTGTTTTCAGTTGCTTTACATCTTCATTTAGCGGTTTAACGTCGTTACGTACGAGGTAATCGCTCTAAATTATATCAAATTATTGAAATGATAATTAAACGATAATGGCTCGATGGGTACTTGTGTCTGATTTCGATGCTGGAATATTAGAAACATCAGCTGCACGCGGGTTTCGTGATCTGGAAATATAGAAAGATAATTTAAACGGGCACTTATGTATTATTTAGGTAAATCAAAATACATAATAATTTACTCGTATACTATTATAAATAAAATGAAACACACTCTAATTTTTTATGTAACTAGGCAATGTTATCTTATTTTCCGTTTTGTTGAGATTAATTAAAATAATTTATAATACCATTTGACCATGATAATTTATAATAAATTAGTACTTATTAGCGGATAATGAACGACATACATCATACAAATAAAAACGACAGTAGATAGTGTATAAATAATATAGTAATAATGATCGCAAATTAATTATTTATAGATTTGATAATTACTTGGGAGTCTGTTATTTATGAACGTATCTTGCTTAAACGGTTAAAGAATCGTTGAATGTTGAATTTTTAATCATTCTTGCTCAACTAATAATTATTTAACATAACATAATTTACGTTAGGTTGTTTTGAATAAAAATTAATTATCGCTAATTATTACCTATAAATTTCACAAGCAATTATTATTGTGATTGAATAGGCATAACATATTTACTTATTACCAACATATGGGTATTTATTTAACATTGTAGTGCATAGGCTTATAGAATAGGCATGAAGAAAAATTGAATCTAATAGCGAAAATGAAAATTATAGTGGTCGGAAATTCACGGAAACGAAGCTTTTCGTATATACGGTAAATTTAATTAATATCATTCGAATTGAAATGATTACTTTCGTGGCCGGTTGTAGGTGAGACTTCGTGAAATATTTTTCGATAATCGCGCTCACGATCTCCGCTTTATTGCCATCTTAACTCTTTTCTAAATTGTTGTTTACGAAACTACTAGGTGTCGGTAAATAACTTGTTAACTCCAAATTGGATTATCGCTGCGAGACTCCGCGATAAATAAATAAATTATTATTGGTGGATCTTCGCGATGGCCGAAACGTGTTTCTTTGTTTTGTCGGTTTTAATGAAAATTTGTGCACCTGTTTTTGTACAAGTTAATATGAATTTCGTCTAAAATATGACCGATACTTGAACCAAAAGAATCCGGGGTTAATCACATTATATTACACTATATATTACATTATATCACAATGTATTATAATCACATAATATTTATCTAATATTTGGGAAAATATATTTTAGTGTTTTAATAACATTATTTTTAGTCCAGCTCTGCAGTCTCATCTTACAACAAACACATATTAACGGTTCTCTCATTATTAAATTCCAACGGCGATTAAATTGTAATAAAATTATAAGCGCAAGTAACATACGCGAAATTATTCATCTATTTACAACCAATTTAACATAATTAAAACGTTCGGAAAAAAGACACCTTATAATACTGATTGGCGAAACTCGTAAATGTTTAAATAAACGTCAAGAACTATTTGCCGGCGAATATTAAATTCTTATTTATTTTCGAATCTTATCGAGATTTTACGGTGTAACTTTTACGGCCGCATTCCGACGACTTTAACCAAAACAAAATGTCTTAATAACCGCAATTAAAACATAATTTATATTAATATCCGAACGCTAGTTAATTTTTTTTTCGAGTAGGCTATACGTCGTAAATAAACCCATGCGGAGCATAACAAGTGAATTAGCATTAATTTCTAATTAGAGGAGGCAAAAAATGAATAGATATTTTAATAAGTCGCTTTTAATAAGTCTTCGAAACAATAATGGGCGTTTATGGGGCCGTAAATTTTTTTAACGGTTCCGATAATGCCTCCTAAACTGGATCCTAATTAAACTTCTGTTAACAAATTCACATTCCCATTGTTTTTCGGTTGGGGTTTCCGGTCAATTAAGCTTTCTGCAAGATGTCAAATAAGGATGAAAATTAAGTAATTGATAATCCTTCAAAAAGTTACAAAAAAAATCTCTAACAATATGTGTAGGAAAAAAATTTAAAACCATGAAAAAATTCTTCCAAAAATCCCACAAAATTATACGTAATATCAAAGAAAGAATGAATTGTATAAATAAAAAGATAGATAAAAATTCAAAAATCTTATGTGACATTTAGAAAATCGTATATTAATAAATATTTTAATAATGAATTTTAAAAGAGTATAAGTTAATATAATAATAGAATTGGACGGGGGTCATTATTTTAATATTATTATTTTCAAAACGTGGTAAAAAACAAGCCTGTTTTAATATATTTTACTGCGCCTTTGCCCTCTTCTCTATTAAAGAATCTAATCGTGTTCCAGGTCCCGACATTCCCGGATTCCTGCTCCAACCTTTCAGAAAACCAAAGAGGATAAGGACGGCGTTCAGCCCGTCGCAGCTACTGAAATTAGAGCACGCTTTCGAGAAGAATCACTATGTCGTGGGGGCCGAGAGGAAGCAATTGGCGCAGTCGTTATCCCTAACGGAAACTCAGGTAAGCCAAAGTCTCAAAGTTTTTTCGATTCCAATAATCACCTCCTCTATACTCGTTAATGTTCACATACTATAGAGGGTAAGATAGAGTGTTTTTATTATTTATGAAAAATAATCTAGTTTGGTAGATGATGCTATTATACAGCACAGCTAAATTACGCTATTATTTATTGATAAAATCCACAATTTTTGCCGTTAGTAAATTATGTTGTATATTTCGATTTTATTATAATAACCGCATTAAGTAGAATTAAGTTTAATTTAAAATTCTGTACGGAATTAAAAGAAAAGCGTCCGTTGCAATAACAAGTGGAAATACAATTTTTTCCCCATTTATTTTGCATGAACGTGAGAGTCGGCAGTATATTTTCTACTTACCCATAAATTAGCCGGAGTTTAGTGAAATTTTTTCCATCAGAGACTGTAATTTGTGAAGTCGCTTTTTTTCTTTACCGATGCACGCGAAGTATCTGCGTAACATATGCGTCACGTTCCAAAGGAAAAATTAGTCGAAATATAAACTACAATGCGATCACTAAAGCTGCGTTTACACCACGCGAATATCGGATTGGCTACACTGCACATATCACAGCGTAACTTTGTTATCTTTGGCTGAAATTATTAAAAAAAAATCACAAAAATTGTTTGACAATAATGTCAAAATTTGATTAAATTTCAATTAATTCTTCCCATCCAAAAAAATCCTAAAAAATCAGGATCAAACAGAGCCTCCTCCTAATGTGGCGTCCCCCCTTAGAAATTGATCAAAAATGATTTTTTTAAAGATTTTATAGGGATTTTTTACATAATATTTGCTATTCTAAAGGTGCGTTTAGACTACGCGATTTGTTTCTAGCAACTATCTCGTGAGACTTTTCTTTTGATAAGATATTAATAAAATATATAGCAATAACTTCCCGGAAAAAACATTATTTACCGTATAGAGGTATTGTCCAAAATAACATCCCGGCAATCGGATCGCCAGCGAAACGATCCTTATCATCCTCCTCTCTCGTCCCCATTTTTCCTTTAATCTTTTTTCCCCACTTATTTATTATGCCGTTAAGATCTGACAGGTTGGTACGTAGTTTAACGTGGAGCGCCCGCGGCCCCCGGTGCTCGCCATACGCCGAGGAAGCGATACGCATCTTCGATCAAAAATTTATTCATTTTACTTCTAATTAATAGTATTGATAACATAACGCGCTCGAAAATTAATAATTTAATGGCACGTTGCCGAGTCGATTTAGCGTTATATAAATGGCCGTTCCTGCCCTTATGCGTTCGCTCGCCGATGATGGTGCAGGCCGCTTTTTTCACCAGCAGATCGCTACGCGAGATTGCTCGCGAGTCTAACTGGTTTGCCTCTTGATTAATCATCTAAATTAGTCGAGATAATGCGACGGATAGGAATATGGGTCAATGGTTGTTGTACCAGTTAGAGAGGAACAAAAGGATTTTAAGGATACTTTTTAAAATCCAATCAAATATCTCTCATTGTTTGTGTGAAGAAAAAATCATTAAAATCAACAAAGTTCTGGATTAAACCAGCACTCTTATGACCGATTTCACCAAACAAATCTTATAGTTAAGTAATACTTAAAGTTAGGAGAGCTTGCCTAAAGCATTTAGGAAATGCTTAACCACATACTTTCCATCTTTAGCAGGCTTTATAGATGAAAATCTCACTTGAGATTAGTAGATTTTATAGTATCTATCTATTATTTGTTGATAGTTTAGGCAAATAAAGTTTTGAAACATACTTATTTCAGTTATGCCCAGTTAGTTAACAATTCGAATTAAGTGCATCCTACCTTGGGAATTACTTAGGTAAGAAATACCTAAAAGCATGTTGATGAAATCGGGTAATATAATTGCTGCAATATCCGTTTACGAAAGCTTTTTTTGAAGTTGTATTGGATACAAAGAAAGATTTTCCACATCCATTTCGAATTGATGTCCGTCTCAAATGGAGCTTAAACTCCGAAACAAACGGCAATTTTACCCGGAAGCAGTCGATTCGCGACCGGATAAAACCGGAAGCGAACGGGAAAACATGAAAAACTCCGCTGTCAATTTTATTATAGTCGAAAATATGAAATACTTGGAATACATTCGGCGCATAATATGCAAGGGGTAGGGAAGAGTTACACTACATAGGGTCGTTTGTCAACTGGTTAATGACTTGTGAATTGGAGTCCGCGTCGTTGGCAGCGGTGGGTGTGTCTGTTGGTGCTTGTCAAAGTTTTTATTGTTGAATTGACTGTGGGGGCCCCCTTTCAATGCGACGTATTTGCATATCGTTTTTGCAGCGACCCGCCTAAATGCAGACGTTTTGTTAAATATGATTTATTGGCGATTCCATGGCCCGAAAAGAAACTGGTAAATATAGTTATTTCTGCGATGATGGCTTTAGGAAGTTCGGAGAGAATGATCGACAATGAAGCCTCGCTGTCGGGAAGCGAATGGACAACGTCGATAATAGACTTGTTTTCGGACCGGAGGAAATCTGTTATTTGTCGTTTAGAAATATTTATCATACAGGGCGAAACTTTATTTTTGAGTCTCTGCAGTTGAGCGAAAATTAAATATATCTAATCGAAATTTACTAAAAACGATTAAAAAATCGAAAAGGATTTATACGGGATGCGATTTCGGGCGGTTATATCGCCATTCGCGTGTTTGTATTCTTAATTGAAAACGTGTGATTGGAAGTTTTCTCTACGTATTTTAATGAAACGTAAACAGTATACGTACGATCGGATTATATTTGAGTTTTTAATCGTCGCGCTGCGTTAAATCTATTAAAAGGCCCGCGTGCATTTGCGACCTTTTTTATTTTCAATTTACAAATCGCCCGTCCCGAACCTTTGCTCCTGGAATTATGGGATTAAAAAGGAACGTTTATTTCCGTATAATTGAATACAGTACCTCTAGGCACACGCACAGTATTAATTCTTATGCGAGAATACCCACCGATTTAATGACGTCAAAGTGTATTGAGTTGCCTAAATTCAGGAATTTTCACCCAAGTGTATTTTTATCCGGTCACCCAAGTGTCCAGTCGAGCTCGCGCAGCGAGCGAGACACTTCTAAAGGGGGTCGAAGACCCCTTTCTAACCTTTCCTTTATAATATATTTTTCTTGGAAGATTTAATTCTGCTAATAATGATTTCGGACCCTATGTTTAAAAAAATTTCATATTTTTTACGGAATCCCTCTTTTCGGCTACCCTGTCAAAATCACATGTAAAAATTTATTAAAATCGTGTAATTATTGTTTTCCCCCAATGTACAAATAGTTTAAGCTCGCCATGAAATAACATATATAGGGGTTTTGGATATAGTTCTAACGGGACCCCCGTGGGTCAGGGGTGAAGGTCGGTGAATTGTATCCCGGTGGCCCGGGTTCGAGACACGGCCCCGGCAGGATTTTTCAGGGGCTTTTTTCAAATAGGTGTGATAATGGTTGATGGAAATGGAGTTTGTAGGGTGATGTGGAAAAAGGGGTTTTGTGGATTTGGTTTCGGAGAAATTGTTATTTGCATTATTAATTAATAATATTAATAGTTATAATAAACTAGAAATAAAAAGAAGAAGGAGGAGAGAAGAAAGAAAGGAGAAGAAGACGGTGGAGAGAAGAAAGAGGAAAAGAAGTACGAAGTTGAAAAAAAAAAAATTTATTTTTGAAAATTACGAGCGAGCAGAGACCCTTCGAAAGGGCTCGGAGACCCCTTTCCAACCTTTCCGCGAGTTTAGTAATAATATTTTACTAAGAGCTATCTACTGTTTCACATTGCAAGCGATTTCACAAGCGCAGTTCAGTTAATTTAACAGTAAAGGTAATGAAACCGGCTATTTCTAAGACAAAAGCTCCGGCAGATAAACGAAGTAAAACGCGCAAAACAGTAAAACAAAGCTGAGATTCGCGAAACATCAGCGAAGGTTCATTGAGAGAGGTTATCAGACGGCATCCTACTTAGCGAAGTTGTTACGAACATGGCGGACGACCGATGACTGATAGAAACGGGAAGATCGACGGGGGGATAACTTTAATTAACCTCATCAATTTTATAAATGCCCGGCGAGCGTTTCGTCAATTATTAGAGCTTTCTCGGCGGAACTCGATATCATCGGAAATTTGAGACATGAGGGACTTTTGAGAAGTTGTAAAGAGCGAACCGAAGACAGTTCGGAATCGTTCGAGTTTTCCCAGTTTTACGATGGTCGTATAATAATAGTTTTTATACGTTTCGAGAACAACAAATGAGATTTACAATGAAAGTTATATGGGCTATCTTTGTGTCACTGGATATGCACCGGAGGAGTTAATTAAAGTCGTGCTCAATCAACTTCAGATTTATAGGACAATATGTTTGTAAAGTTTATTCTACTTTAAAAATCTTAGAGAATAAAAGTCAATAAAAAAATGTGTACCTACAATAATAATGTATCGATAATCAGGGCAACAGATAAATCACATTTTGATCTGTATACGTGTTGAGAAGGCGTTTTCTCAAAAGTTTGCATAGCAGTCCTATAAATTTTACGTTCAATTAAAATTCTTCATTTCGTAGAGAGAGTCAATTAGTAGAACATTTCGAGTTATTAAAAATAATGAATGAACGATTCTTCATTCAAACCTTAGCTATTTATTTATGTAAATTTATTTACAAATTACTAGTCAAATATATTTTGCCGAACATCACTCCGGCCATAATTTATTTCCATTTTGGACCTGACAAAAGTTACACCTATTGGAGATATACTAAACTCGTAACATAATTTATAAATAAAAATGACATATTAAATCGTTACGCATGTTCATGTCAATTATTTTTTGAAAGAATGAGCATCTCTAAAATCTTCATTTATGCATAATTATTAATTAATATCGAATATATTCAAAATTCTCTGTTTTTTATACAATTTAGTTGAATTTGAAATTCAAAATGGTTGTTGGTCTATTAAAAATCAGCTATAAATTAAAACATACAATTGTTGGAAGGGTGAATGACAACACCTGGTATAAAAATTAACGACTGTGTGTGTGAACATAACGAATGCGCGTAGAATATTTTATAGATCGTTTTTTTTTTGTTACATCAATTAAGTCTTTATTTACGCACTTGTGCTAGATATGATTATATTTAATAATTAACACAATTTATCATTAACAAGAAATTATTCATTATATCTTCTGGCATTTAATTCTACACTAGCATGATAACTACAAAATTATATACATCTATTATTAATTTCTGCACACTTAATCAGTGAATTTAAGCATCTGGCCGTACAAAGTAAAAATACAAGACATTTTATTATGACACCAGTGTGTCATAAACTAATGGACTAATTTAGATGCTGATTAGTGAGGTGATTAAGTGGCATTAAAGGCTCGAAAATAAATTATACTTATTTATTAAATAGGTACGAACATTACTATGCCTATACTAAAAATATGTATGTAAAATGTAAAAGTAAACAGAAGGTTATATGCGCTGTAAATTACCCGTACTTAATAGCTGCTCACATGTTTTATTTCAAAGAGACAAATATAATTGAAGATATAAAATGAGAAATAGAAATGTGTGTCAGATAATACACTTTAAATATAAATTTTGCTTTAGAGTTTTGTTGCTATATGTATATTTTTTTACCTTTATTTTTGCATAAAATGTCATTAAAAATATTTGTGTATGGTATATTTATCATATTTGAAGCCTTATGTTTCTTCTTTTTGGGAGTGGCATTCTTTATAATTCATGATTTATGATACATTGTATACCATTCATACCAATGCCACTTCTAACTCCTTTATCATAACCCTTTAATGCACTCGAAGCATTCCCAATGTATTCCCATGATATTTTCCCATTTTTTAAATACCTCCTTTAATAAAACGATCGTGAATTGCGATACGCCATAATAACGTTCATTTAAAACCATGACTTGTTTCTATCTGCCCTCCGTAATAATTCCCGCTCGAATAAATAGCTGAAATATGGAAGAAATCGTCAGCCTCTTTCTCCAACTGGCAATATAATGATATTGTAATTACGTTTACCAGCATATCGCTAATACTGTCATTGACCCACAGGTAGTTATGATTCGTTAGATGGCCGCCGCATAATCGGAATATTAAAAAATGAAATCCAATTAATGCATCCTGTTCAAGTACTTATACCTCCTATAAATATTTTGTATTATTTTCGTTTTATTAATAGAATTACCGCGATTAATTAGAAGGAAAGTGATTTACCCCCATTTAGGTGCACGAGTCGTGATTATATAAAGTTGCATGAGCAACTAACTGACTGAACGATTGGGAATTTTGTTAATTGGAATAAATTACAAAAAATTGGGGATAACTCCCATTTAAACCGGCGGTTAATTCCATTGTTATCGCCGAGATGGGTCGATAGAGAGAGGAGGGCGCGTGCGCGAGTCCCCTCGAAATCAAACTATCAATTTTGCCGGCGAACGGGATGCGGCCGGGGGACGGGGATTAGCGCTGCGGAGAAAAACCCGACGGAGGAGGCCTCGGGGACGCGGCGCCCGTCCATTGGGAAGGGATCGCGGGGACAATTACAAGGGAAGACGATGAATGTTATTGGCGCGGGGGGAGCTCGAACCGTTTAACGCCATCTTGGCGGGAGATGACACCCCGTTCCCGTCGGCGTTTGTTTGCCTACGCGATTATCGCGCTTTAGGGCGCCGCGACGCGCCGAGGGGCGCTTTATTTGCCGTTAAATTTTATTTTAATCGATCGCATCATAATTTCGCTATATATATGATGATTGTTATACATATATTGATTCCAATTCTGATACTTTCAGGATTTTAATAACATACGGGGCGCTGCAAAAAGGTTAAGGGACGTGGGAATTTTTTTAAATTTACCTATATCCAAAAGTGTTTAGTAAAGAAGTTACAGGATGTTAAAATTAATAAAAAAAAGAGATTTTTTGATATTGGGCCAGAATTGGATATATTTAAGTTAGGTTAAATCATCTTATTTTCGTCTCAGAAGTCTAAAGTTATTAAGCCATGTCCCAACCCAAAGTTGGTGGATCCAATGGAGAAGACCACGACTTTTTTTTTTATTTTTTTTTCAATACCGTGTGTTCTAAGAAGGCGCGTAATGAAATTTTTATTTTTTTCTGTTGCCAAATAAGGCCGCAATTAATTTTTAAAGTTTGAAAAACGTCACACAATCGTCATACACTCTGCTCCAATCAAAGCGAGAGTTTCAAAGAGAAGTCACATTTAGCAAGTTTGCCACGTTTCCTATTACTCTTCTATACTCCGCAAAATGTGCGTTTTTTGTATATTTATTGCAATAAACATTTTCTGATTGATCCATTTCTTCCATTACCTAATGGATAATTCGATATATTAATATAGAAATAACATCTTCATCTGTATAAATTGTAACCGATTTTCTTGTTAAAAACACAAATAATGGTCCTGAAAAATTCATTTGGCAACATTCTTGTCAACGTCAATATTATCAAAAGTGTTTTGTGCCGATCTGCAATTCGTGTAAGTTGTTTTGTGCATTTTTCAGAAAAATCTGACAAATGACAGTATGATTTTTGTTCGTTTGTGTATTCTTTGTTACTGCGTTCGAAAATTCATATTATTTAGTATACAACAAGACGTGAGTGGTTTATGATTGGTTGATGACTTATGAGTCAGAACCCGAAATTTTTAAATTTCGAAGGGCTATATCTTTTTAATTATAACACCTTTTGAGCAACTGAAAACGGTTTTGAGCTCTAATAAATCATTTCTAATAGTATATTTTGACGAAATCCGCATATCTCACATCGTGGTCTTCTCCATTCCTTCCAATTCCTCCACCATTTTTTTCAAATCATGGAAGTTCCTTTCAAATCACAGAAAATAAATTATCAAGAACAGTAGTACCAACAAAATACAAATCACTAATCATACTTGCTCCCCATAATACAATTTTTATCTCCTAGTGTAAAATGATGCTGAATGAGTTGCTTCTGTTGCAGGTGAAAGTGTGGTTCCAGAACAGGCGGACCAAGCACAAGAGGATGCAGCAGGAAGAGGAGGCGAAGACGGGCAACGGGCAGAAGTCGGGCTCGCCGCATTCGCAGAACAGCTCGCAGAACAGTTCCCAAATAAACAAGTGGAAAGAGGAGGCGTCGGACGAGTACGGGGAGTACATAGACATGGACATGGAAGACGAGTGCATAAGTGACGTTGAAAGTGAGACCTAGGTGTCGCCGAGACGGTTGGGAGTTTCGACGGGATGACTGATGACTGAAGTTTTCTCGCCGGCGAGGTTTTGTACATATAATTTATGTGTAAATTAAATTTTGGGAGGAGTCGGATTGATCCCGAGTTGCAATAACCCCGAATAATAAAAACGGTTCGTTTAGTGCCAATTCTGCGTGCCAAACTCTTCTTGTTATAGTGCCAATTTTCAAAGGAATAAGAAAAAAGTTCGTCTTGTTATAGTAGTTTTGAAAATTATCAAATGTACATAGTTATTTATTTCCTTTATGAAATTATATATTTATTACCCTTTTTTGTTGTATATAATTTAGGTCTCAAAGTATTTGTGTTTTCTTTTTATTTTTTTACTGAAAGGAAGCGCGTTTGGTTTTGCGCGCCAATTCATTATAGTATATTAAATTATATACAGTGTGGACCAATAGTTCCTTGACTATATAATTTATTAACCCAATGTGGCATGTTTTTTTGTGTTTAGAGTGCAGTGTTTGCGTATTCATAATACTCAGCAATTTTTTATGTCTTGATAATGTATTTTGTTAGGAAAACAATGGCAATATCCAGACAATCTTAAAATAAAAGGTCTATTTTTACTAGAAATTTAGCATTAAATATGGGCTGTCCCAAACTAAATAAAATCAGCAATATTATGACGACATACAAAATTACTTCTTATTAATTTTAATCTCTATAGCTTGTTTGGGAACATCCTGTATATAACAGTATTTTGGTCGTCACTGTATGTATTATTTTTTAATTATAAGAATTCAAAACGAGTGTACTTTCAAGCGAATTCGAATTTACAGAACAACGTAACGAACAGAAAATTAATTTATCAACTTTTTGTTTAATTTAAAATCGAATTTGATGTGAATACGTGACCTAATATTTTTTTAAAAATTTATGCACTCTTCTTTCCGTACTTTCTAAATTAGTTTAATGTTTAATCATTTTTCAAAAACTAATAGTTGTAATTAAGAAAAATATTAGGTCACCAAAATCCCAAATCAAAAGGATTTGGAGAGAATAAGATACCATAAGTACATGAAAAGAAACTTTTAATTTCTGTGATGATTGTACATAAACATTTTTTACTATTTTAACATATCTACGGATAAAATACAATAAAAAACGAAAACGAAAGTGTGAATATGTTTTTGTTTTGAGTTACGTATGAATTTTTTGTACTTGTATGCATTCGTAATGTTCATATTAATACCTATTTCATCAGAATGTAAGATCTAATAAACGTTCTCTTACAAAATTTCTATTGTACATAAGAACAAGTTGATAAATTATTTATAAGAGCCTATACGACTATTCAATTTGTCATAATAATACCTACTTCCAGAAGTATTTGCATAAGAGAGAATTATTCACAATTATTCAGTATTATAAAATTTACTAAAATTGTAATGTTACAATAAACATTTGCAAGAATATTTTCTTTTATTCGTTGGGAGTAAAATTATACAAAAATCTGTTAATCTGAAACCTGTAACTAATTATATTACTTAGTTAATTATGATTAATTGAATTGATTTTTTATTAAAATTGTAATTACATTAATTTATCATAAAATATCAACGATACATATGTGAAAAATAAGAGAACTTGTATTAGTTCAAATTAGTGGATAGTCTTCCCTAGGATGTATTTAACGTTCAGTAGCGAAAAAGAAATCCCAAAAATTATTTATTATTTTCGTGTTTCGCAAAAAAAATTGTAAATACCTCTTAGGGGAAACGTTATTCTGATGAATTCGAAGTACCTAAAACTTGTAGAAATTGCAAAATATGTTCAGTTTGTATGTACTTAAGTACCTACTTAAAACTTGTAATTATAGAATAAAAAGAATTTTATTAAGCATTTCGTATCATTTTTCCTCTATTAAGAAATTGTTACCTTACTCCAAGTTATCTGATATCATATCAAAAAATTCAAAACAACTCGCTTGTAATTTACAACATGAGATCTATAATTAACAACAATGAAATCGACAACCTAATTACTCATAAATACTTTTTCTTCTTAATTACGGCGGGATCTTTTTTATTGTCACTTACAGTATAAATAACACGTCAATCGTTTGAGCATATCGCGCATTTTATCATGTTTCCCATAAGCGATTATAAAACAATTTGAAACAATTAATTAGCGTTGTTATACAACTAGGTGTGTATATTTTTGCTGGGAATATGATAACCTATTAAAATCAATGTTGTTTATGTCACAGTAATTGCAATCACTGAAATAAGATTGGCATTACATTCCCAATTACTTACTTTTCGCTTGGGTTAAACAGAACTCATCGAATAAGAAAAATGAGAAATTTTTAAACGAAATTAATTGGACAAATTATTCCTTAGCAATACGAATTAATTAGTAGTGTTTGACTGCGATTAATTAAGTGCCGGATTGAACTAAGATACCTATCATGTTTTAGTCCAAATTCGATTATTTTATACTCTTTTTAAATATGCAGTATAGGTATATGAGACTTAAAAAACAATTTACATGTTTCTCGTATTAACGTGGTCACATCACTTAACCACCTGTCGCGGTAATTTCGACACTATTAATAACAGCACAACGTGTTATTAATAAGGCCGCGTCCTTTTCCAAATTTAACGTTTCAAAACGACAATTACGCCCGTCGCGGGACGAGCTCCTTACGAGCGTTAATCATTTTAGCTCTTGCAAACGAGACCCGGTATTTCGTTAAACGGCAGAAAATCAATTGCGCTTTCACCGTTACACCTCGACCGGAACGCGACGGATTTAGGCAGGAGTAAAAGCCCGGAGTGATTGTCACGAAATGTCCGGATTGACTCGAACGTGATCATCAGAAGAATCGTTTGGAAGGAGCTCTAATGGGTGATCCTTCTGAGTCACAATTTGAGGGTTTTTTTATTTCACCTACTGATTCTTAAAGTTAGGTAATACTTATGCAAAACTTATGACCTAAACAATTCAATGAAAGTTTTTATAGATTAATGTAGTTGCAATATAAAAGGTATATGTGAGAGTTGGAGGGAGAAAAATTTAAATTTAAATCACAATAAAAAGAGACATCATTCTTCGGCTCAATTCTAGGACGAAGCGTATTTTGTCAGAACTCCCGCTGGCATCTTCGAAGTGATAATATAGTTTTTACAGCGTCCTCTGCAGTATATAACCGGCGAGAAGAAGGGAGTGTCTACTCCTTCGCGCGACCGTTAAAACATTTAATTCGGATTTAATCGAGATTTTACATCAATAAAAAACGCATAAATTCCCGTGATATATTACCGAAGGTAAGGTACATACTGATCCCAAAAAAAGAACCCAGTAACTCCGAATACGTTTTTTATGTAATTTTATTAACATATTCAGGAGTTTATGTTCCGTTTATTACGTTCGAGCACTTTTAATAATCCCATTCGGACGTATTATGGGACGGTTTTATTTATCTCTTCTGAGAATTAGACAAGTATTAACCGAAATGACGTTCGACAAATTAAAGGGCGTAATATATTTTACGGATTATTAGCTGTTGTGTAAATTCTCTATGATACCGAAATTAAATCGAACTTCATTGTAATCTTACATTGTATAGGTGTTACGACACGACCACGCTCTCAAATTGAGACCACACTATACATTATAAACTTAACTCTATACCTATCGAGTTATATAGAAATAAAAAGGATGATCGTAAATGTTGTTACATTAAAACGAAGAGTTATATGTATATTTATATGCATATAACATCTAAAAAAACTCATTTCATTTCATTTCATATAATTCACGGTAAATTTTACAGTTAGTAAAGAGTTTGAAGGAGAGTCAGGTTATTCTGTGAAAACAATTTATCCCAATTTTCCCGTTTTGTGTACCACCATCAAGACACATCATCTCGAAGCGACGCGACGTTTAAACGTATATTAATTTATTAAAAAAAATGAGGATAATAAAATTGTGAAGATATTGTTCTCGTCCGTATTAGCCTCATCGTCTTGAACGGGCACTAGAGCCTGCGTTTAAATTCTCATAAATAAAACGCTAACAATCTACTTGTGACAGCTTGTTAAGTCCTAACCACAGGTTAGGTTATAATTAATGGTCGACGTCAGAGTGTAATTGTCGACTCGTCGCTATTTTACCCACCTTGATGCCTCCACGGCCATTTGTTAACGATATTGGGGGGATATCAGGTGTTTACGTTTCGGCCTGTTCTTTTTTTTCCATCCATTTTCTCATTCTGGCTTATCGACTTCGATTAATTACGTCATCCGGATTACTTTGGTTTTATTATGGCGTTGCCAATAAACGCAATTAATGTTCCGTGAAACACTGACTTTTTGTAGCAATTTGGCAACGTTGTAAACTTAAGGGAAAATTTTCCATATTCCCTGTGTATAATTTGTATATAATAATTTGTTATAAATTAAATTTCATGTTAGATGGTAGTAACTATTAAAAAAAATCGGTAATTGTTGTATCAATAAATAAGTAAATGAGAAAATAATCAATTACGTGGAATATTGCGTTAGATCTGTTAAATTAAAGGTTATGGTAGTTGTTAGAAGTGTTTATAAACTTTAAATTGGTCCTTTCACAATGATCCGCGGGGAAAAAACATAATTGCATTTAATGAGATAATGCTAGAAACGAAACGATTGGAAGTTCGCTCTAAATCGATCTCTTCTACTCGCTCTCCGTCCGGTAAATGATAATTTGGTATTGTGATAACGTTTTATAGGTGGAGAGAGATAATTCCAGATCGTGAGAACTGGGAAAATTAATGGGGGATAATTAAGAAAAATCCAATCCACGGTATTGAAAGTCTTATAGTTTTCGATGTAACGATCGATTGAAATGTTACGGTTTTGTATTTGTTTTTAAATTAAAAGCTAATGTGCGGAGTACTTTGAGGCAATTAACTTTATTATCTGCCGGTTTATTCAATTCGTTTTGTTGTTAATTGTAGATTATTATTCTTGGGGAATAAATAAACAATTTACACATCTAAAGGATTGGTTAAACTATATAGGGAATATTAACAGCAATTTTGAGAATTTCTTAGGTCATATTCGGTCTTCTAAAATGTCCTGAAGAAATAAAATTCTTTTACCTACATAATAAAATCAGCCTATTTTGTTACGAGGTTCGGATAGCGGCGCATAAATTAGTCGAACTTTACCTCTTCTTTTTTTTTCTACGGTCGTTCGAAATCACGTTCTATCCGTAATTTAATCCTTTCTTGTTTAATGACTTGTTTAAAAGGTGCTATCACACATTTCAAGCGATACAACGCCTGTAAGCCCGATACCTTGACAATTACAAGCTGATAAGTTTCGTTGTTTTTCGTTTGTTAATGAGATTTCGGTCGGTCGGCTGAATTTCGTTGTTTATGGTTTGTTGATTTTTATTTTGATTCGGGTTACATGCCAAATTTATCATTTTGTGTATATAAAGTCAATAAAGTTAATAAATAGACCTTTTTTGGATGTTTTTTAAGGATTTTTTTTGGGAATTTTGATTATTTTATCATCTAAATTTTTGATGGTTTTATTTGTTGTCAATAGATTTTCTGTGATTTATATATCTTCATAATTTGAGAATAATTTATCATCCACATTTAAGTAAATATTTCCTGTTTATCAAACAAGCTCCAAATAAACTTATATTTATTAACCTTCTTCATTATTGTCAAAATTGCAATTTTAATAAAATAAATTTTCTTTGTATCTCTCCTAATTTTTTGAATTTTTTTTCTACTTCGCTCTTATTTTTATCATCATTTTTCTCCCTACTTCTCCACATTCACCAACATTTTTTAACAAACATTTTTCTAATTATGTTTGTGTGTTAAAATACACCCCCATTGCACTGGATATTTTATTTAAATAACGAATCTGACTAGAATATACTTATTATAATCGAATCGAAATTTACCTCTGATAAATCTCCAATAGCTTATTTACGAAGTATGATATAATAGCGCCGGACGCTCTGTATATTATCACTTCACACAAATACCGACGGGGGGTACGAAGAAAATATTACACCTAACTCCGGTATACGTGTTCATAATCCCGCCTCGGCCAAAGAATAATAGTTGGGGTATTCTTGTAATTCAGAGGCTTCAGATTACAGATAATGCCGGACTCCGACTATGTCATAAGTCAAAATATTAATAATGGCTTTTTTTAGAGAACGCTCGAGGAATGCAGAGGGCTTAATTTGGACCTTATTAGGTGAGCACGAATGCCTTGTTTTTTTCTGTAAATAAGTACATATAAATTACTACTTATGAGTAAGTTTAGAAATTCATGATTTTAAATGAGTTTTTTTATTGTTTATTGTTAGTTAATATTTAGCGATGGGTTTGTCTGGGGTGTAGGCATCGGGAATCGAATTTTTAATTTCCTTTTTAGTGCTATTTGTTAAATATTTAAAATAATGGCGGGACGCGAGGTTGAGACCATTCGATACTAGCGAACGTGACTGCAACGGCTTGGAACTGCAATAAATCCGAAACATCGATTATACCAATAATTATGTTGTTTCAGGTGACCAATATTCGCGTATAGTCGCTGAAATAATCCGGTGGAATTGGAAAAGTTATAGCGAAGCTTTGGGTTTTGAATTACCTACCTGCTTAAAAATAATTAAGCAATTTTATTGTTAAAAAGTGCAGCTTATTATCCTTTTTTGGACACTTCAGGGACGTACCTATCCCAAAACTATTTGTCAAATATTGACTCTCATTGTATTTTATTTGGTCAAAAGTGTCCTTACTATTCTAGAACATAAAATAATTTACTATTACCCCACTAAAGTGAGTTTGAAAGATTTTTTCTTTATGAAATACAACCCATTAGTAATTGTTATTACATACATACACAGCAATTGAATAAGAGAAAATTGAAATCAAAAATTAAAAAAAGCACCATCGATTGCATCGCCTTCTACAAATCCGGTTTTTAATTGTTATGGGTCAGTAATTGAACAAATAAATTACTAAACGGTCTCTTTGGCCGTTATTAATGGCCCAACAGCAGTTGCTAGCTTTACCAACGTGGTTATTATGTAATTATCAGTTAGTTTTAATCTCGGGTTAAGCAAACCTTTCAGGATCGCCAACAAATTACCGTAGAAGAAAACACACCTCTCCGAGTCTCTCCGCGCCCGGCCAGAGATGGGAAATGAGAAATTTTAACGTATTACGAGGGCCGTTCGATTTCCAATAATCGGTTAATCAACGGCGCTGGAAATTCGGAAGTTATTTAAATTAAATCCATTCAATTTCAGATACCCATCTGCAGCGTTACATGCGCATTCAAAAGGTTGTAAATACGGCGAAGATGTTTCGAGGAACAATTTCGAAAGTCATTGAAATTCGTCACCTGTTTAAGGCAGGATTCGTACATAAAAATACCAGCATTCGTTGGCATTAAAACGTAATTGTAGAGCAGCGAGTTCGAAATGAATTCCGGAAGGTTTTCCGAGTAAATTTCACCGTGTTTCTGAGGCGATTGCTCCAAAGTTATAGTATGTAATACAGGAATTATTCTCGCAACAATGTAAGCTCCTTTCATAGGAGTAATCGTCGAAAGGGTAACGCTGAGAGCGAATCTACATAAAAAAGAATAAGCGACATCTGCCAATACAGACAGTTGTCAACGCTATTTTAGCTAAAATTGCTTATTTTAGCGGTCCTTAGGTGCTCCGGGCTGGCTCGTTTTCCAAATTTTAGGAACAACTAAAGCATATAAAGATGACAGTACTAAATATAATAATACCTATAAGTATACAGGTAAGTGCAAATTTATTTGCAATATGGTCAATTCTATGAGTTGAACAGAGATTATTAAAATAACAGTCGTTCGAGTAATTTGATGTAATTCCACAATATCACTCTTTCTTTTTCCTTTTATATGAGGCTAATTGAAGTTATCTTTGTTGCACCCCTAAACCATATTGCCTATAAATTTGCACTTTTGCCTCTATGTATAGTTATTAGCTTGAGTCAAATTATTAAAAAAATAAATTTCCTCTAATGGATATGCTGCCCCTATTGTTCTCCTATATGAGAGTACTTTGTCTTAAACGGGTTCATTAGCGGGGATATTTTTTGTATATATATATTTTGGGGGTTGCTTATACTCTCCAAAAATAATAGTTTATTTTTTAATTGGTAATTGGAAGTAGTTTAAAAAACGATTCAAGTTCAAGCTCAATATCTATGTAAGCACCAGTGGTTTAATTGTAAGTAAAAGTGGACTTTGATGTGGTGCCGCCACTGATTTTTTTACGTAGAATTCAAATTAATTTCGTTATAGTAAACACCCGTCGATCGATAAATAACGAAACAACAGATAAATCGATAAGGCAAATAATAGTAATTCCAATGCTATAATAACCGCACTTAGTTCAGCGTAAACTAGCCAAAGGCTCGAACAAACCGAACGGCATTCTTTCGACAAATATTGATATTAATAATTCCTCAATTATACTCAAACAAGTGATTTATCATCCTCGGCCGGCGACAGGCCGGAGAGACTGTTAAACAGTTTTACGTAACGCTATCATAATTAATATTCCTGCTCGAAAGTTAATTGATAGTAATAGTTGCGAGTAATAAGCGCATTGTTAAAGCCTAACTCGGCTTCTTATAATATCCTGCCGACCTGCAATATCTCCGTTTAGATCTACATGCTATTATGTAGTTCATAGAAATTTACACAAAATTGGCAAATTAAGGAAACGCCAAATTAAAAATAATGTATGAAATTATTATAACTTTGTAAATTGTTATGCAATTAGTACAATTAGTAGCCAATAAGTAATAAAAATTGATTATGCAAAATAAAAGTTGTAAATGAGTGTTATACATTTATTTTAATTGAATAATGGAAAAATTTGTTTAATATAATTAATTAACATTTAAAAGTGTGTAGGTTAATTGTATACTCGTATCAAATACTAAATCGTTTAAGGAATTTTCTCATGCACAATTACCGAATTAATTCGGTAAAAAATAATGTTAAAAGGCCAAACGTGATTTGTCAAGTTCGCCGATATTTTATAACGAATGAAATAATTTCGATAAAATCGAAAGCTTTCTACACACAATTTATACCAATTCCCCTTAACCGAGCGAACGGAACCTTTTGTTATAAATTAATTATCGCCCGACGCCCGACAACCCGGCAAAAAATAGAAAGTCTTTAAATAGGTAAATTATAATTATTGCTCTTCGAATCGCGATGGATCTACAAGAAAACGAGAAAATAACAACTGTTTAACTCTTTCTTAACAAACTAATTGATAGCAACAACGCTCTTATCTCTGATTACAATTAAACAAACTGCATGGGTGTGACTAAAAGAACACGCCATATAAGTCTAACGCGGATATATTGGTTTATATTCGACCGCCTAAGGACTCGAAAGCCCAGGGTTGGATTAAAAGGATTTCCTCCAATATTTATACTTTTCGCTCTATCATTCTTGTATAGGTATAATTACATATTTATATTGGTATCTTGGGGAAAAATTATGTTATCTTTTATGTCTACTTTGCTCTATTATAGAATTCATTTTTAATTTATTTATCCTTTCATTAATGTAGTTAATTTTTTCTTCATACAATTTCTTTCAACTCTTCCCTAAAGAAACTCCTCCATAACATCCTTTTATGGCACTAATCAGTTTATTGTTTTTAGCATCTTCTTCACGTTTTTGATTTCTTATACCTTCTTCCTTAATCAGCTATCAATCACTATTTTATTTATCCTACCTAAACCATCCTTTGATCATCAGTTTATTGCAGGATTTAAGCAGTTCATAACTCACCGCATCAATCGTTGATTAGCTTTATTTGCAGCTAATCAATCAAACAATTTATTCGCAATTTTCACACTAATTTCGTACAAACCATCACCTACATGTCTTAGAACGAGCCTGCCCTCGGCGCGTCATTAGATAAATAAACCGTCCAAGGAGGCTCGTAAATATCGAAAAAGTCATATTATTTAATTTCGCAAGAGCTTTGCGAGCGCCCGCGTGCCGTTCGTAAAAATAAAAGAGCCGTGGACAATAATGGAAGTTGAAATACTGGTTATCAAACATTTGCACGTAGTTTGTGTCAATTGTCAGAAACAAACGACTCGGCCGCTTTATCTGATCGAAGATGGCAGGATCGGCGCTCTTCGCTAATTCAGCGCAGAAAACGACGATGGAATAATTCACTAGTCGACGATGATGCTCGGATACGTTTAATTGCAATTTATTAGGACGTTATCGGGATGATGACATAACGGCTTTGTTATTTAACCAATTTATTCACTTGAAACACCGCGTATATTTAATTGGATTTGTGAGCGGGAAAATTGATGGGAAAGTGGCGAGCAACGTGCATTAACAATAATTGATTAAGGGAAAATTTAGCGTAAAGTATTTATTTTGTGACGACGCTGGCCGGCAACAACAATGCCTGTTGAGGAATATATAATATGCCGAGACGTATTTTGAAAATTAATATCCGAGATTCAGGTGCCACACAAATCGTAGGTGTACTGATAAATGGTCGAGATAAGGTCCGGTGAGCATAGAATATACAATAAGGGCTCGTTTAAAATGTATCTTCGTAACTAGGCAAGGATGTGTGAAGAACAATTTTCGATTAGTGTGCGAGATGGAGATTTTGAAGAAAGAGTTTTTATATTTCGACGAACGGTAGCAATGGGTTGTTAGTGTAACACAGTCAAAAACGGTAGATGGTGGTGATAAGGAAAATTCGTTCAAAGGCCAAATTGGGTATTAGGTACAAAATGACATGGTAGAATAGGAATGATTTTATTTACAATAAATAGGATGTAGACATTTTATGAGTGACCCACTTGGGGAAATACTGTGGGCGTGATAAAACTTAAGAATGCTTTATTAGAATAAATTATATCTAAATGAATAATAAAATTTGGAGCAAATCTGTATTTTTAGAAATTACAAGGAAGCGTTTATAGTAAATAGTGGCCTAAGACTTCACTGTTAGTTGCTCATCAGTTATCTCATGGCGATTATCCGTAATCATTGCTAATCAAATAATGCTTCCTGCAATTATCTTCGCTTAATCCAGTTTTAATATTGTAATTATACAATAAAAAAGTACGATCCATTTCTTTGGAATATTCAGATAAAATTTGTTTTAGATATAAAAGATCAAGCAAAATTAAAACAAAATGTGAAATCTGTATGTATCAGGGTTAATATATGCATGAAGATTATTAAGCTGTAAGTATACTTACATTTTCCCATCTGACGTGAAAAGCTTATGATGCTCAAAATGGAAATATTCTCAGTTATTGACTCAAATGTATTGATTTATATTTTTGCTTAAAATGTGTTACGTTGAAATAAAAACAATGTAAAATTTGTTGTTTTTGTAAATTGTTGTTTCAATAATATAAGAGAACTTTTCATTCGAATGAGTTACATAATGGCAGTCGAGATGGAGCTACAAAGTGCGAGAAGTTTACAGCCCATAAAAGTAACCAATTCTAACAAAATAAATAGAAGTACCACAACAAAATCTTATGTTTATCTTGGTGTGTCAATTTCTTGTTCTAATTCCAAATTTGCTCTACTACAAGTCGATTTGTTATACGTATAATGTAAAAATTAGTTACATTTTCTTATTCTATATAAAAAAACATTCTTAACTGCAAACGTAAATAACATTACCATCAATCCTGGATAACCGCAGTTCATATCTAAATTACCTCTTATTTAATAGCTCGAAAACGTCTGTTAAATATACCTTCCACTAACCACTAAAAAAAGCGTAATTTTAAAATTACAGCCTTCGAACGAACATCCAATGTTTCAAAAACGCCAACTACTTAACTGGACTTTAATAATATGCTAATGTCCTATTTATTTAAATTAGCCCCGATATTTAGCCTCAATGATTGCCCGTACGAACGGCTCGGTTGTAAATAAGAATATTTCGCTCACCCCGGGAAATGAAAATCGCCTTTAATGCCAATTCAGTTAACCAAATTCAACCGATCCAGCGATATTGGCGCATAAAATTATTATACATTCGAATCTTATTCAAATAAATTATCTCTGTACATCCACCTGTAATTCGAGTTTTGTATATGTACGGGTCGATGGAAATCGCTGAAGACATAATGCGCACAGTATTGAGTTTACCCAGTGGCTTCTGCAATTATTTGACATGAACTGTAGTTATACCTAATACTCAATATCTTAATAAATAACTATACAATAAATTCTAAATAATATCTATAGATAGAACAACCATCAATAAATTGCTCTTGAAACTTAACAAAACAAGAGCTATCTTATCAAAGAATCTAACCTTTGAAGTACAATATACCGGAAAACGCTTAGCCTGCGTAAAATAATTACAGGATCGTTGAAAATTTGACAAGAAAATTATTTTCGCTTGGAGTACTCCGAAACAAAAACACCCATGGCAGGATAAAAACGATATAATTAATACCGATAAATCTTCGGCTTGTTGATAAAAAAAACAAATAAAAAACGTGACTTGCAATAATTCACGTTATAACATAATTGAGAATGTAATTATATTATTGGATGGTCACGTCGATCAAAATTAACTGATTCGTATCTGGTGCTTGGTATACGTTTTCACTGGGAGTTGAAGTTATGAATATTTAAGTGAATATTAATTTCCACATTCAACAAATTGCGCCATTAAAGTGGAAAATTAGGTATAATTTGTAAGGATATTCTCACTCACTGATGCTAACTGGTCGTCTCGCTATGATCTTAAAAGAATACGTGGAAACCGAGCGAACCTATACTTATCCCTAGATGTATCTATTAAATGATGTATGTACGAGAACTTATATACATTCCTTTTAATATTTTTTTCATTTTAATCATTTCATTAGATTCAAGTACATCGGGCATTTGCTTAGCAAATACCCGGCAATTACTACTCGCATTTATTAAATTATTGCCATCGATTAAAATCGCCCCGGACTCGCACTTATCGCGGCCATAATACAATACAATGCGTTTCGTTTATCGATTAGAAAATAAGCAACACCCGATCGTTAAACACGATCTGCCGTCCCTCTCGATCTCCTTCGAACGGAAAACAATTACAAAACCGAAACTCCGGTTAAGTTAACCGAATCGAATCGGCGAAATCAATTCGAAAATGTAATTGGCTATTCCTCGACAAAGGTAAACAACTTAAATGGGATTATGAGTTACGACCTGAACGCGTTTTCTTTATTTATTGTTGTAAATCGAGAGCTAAAGGGAATTAAAGGGTTTAACCCAAACCGACAAATTTAACCATTTTCATTGGCTATAGGAAAGTTATTTACTTAGATGTTATAACCTACTGGTTAGTACTATGACACCTGCTTAATGATTGGGCACTTATTAGGATGTGCAGATCATCTACTGGTTAATTTAATTCTATTCTAGCAGCAGTAAATTCGAGCAATTTTCTCGATGATCGATCCAGATTTAACCGACCGTTAGGCGCACCAACGAGTGCTGAACCGATTCGAAAAATCTCTAACCAAACACGGTGAGCCGTGCAGAAGTGGGTGGCGCTCTAACGTCGAAGTTATTCAACCTGAAATCCATTGGCATTCAGATCATAGGTTGAAGTTAGCGATAATTCCGAGAAACCATAAACTACGGTGAATGTCTAAGTGTACGCATACACGTATAATAATAGACGGGTTATTATTCGAGCAAAACTGTCTATCGTGAATTTCAAACAGGAGACTTTTACGATTCTTTGAAGCGCTTTAATTTCGATATCCGGTGCGCGTGTGATTACCCGAGGTACAGAAAAGCCTGAGATATTGGTCAGTAAGATGTCAACTCCATTTCCAATAAAAATTGCGCCTTTATATAAAGGGGGAAATCACATTTAGGCTGTTTGAACCTGATTTTTCATTAGTAGGTATCATTTGAAGTAGGTATAATGGTGTCCACCTAGATTATCCTGTACCTACTCCGTATTAGATTGTGGGCTTGAATTTGAAATTTTGCGGGGTTGCCACATCGCATTTTTTTCCTCAACATTCAAGATTTTCGATTCTAAAAAGCAACTACTAATTGAAGATTCAGGTCCGAGTTTACCTAAAAACGAAATTATGATAATTCGAGCTAATGGCTCAGACAGCGGGCGTCAGCACGGAGGCGATTTGTAAACGGATCATGAACGATCGAAAATATTACGCAAAGAAATCCAAAACGGGCAAACGCCCGCCCGAATACGAAACGGCTCGCCGGTAATTTAAAGCGGAATAAATCAGCGGGTAATCTCGAATTTCCTTTCCTCTCCTTTTCCCTTAATATTCCCGGCAAATGACGGATTAGCGTTCGGAGCACGTCGAATCCCCTCATTATAATTTACGCCAATTCCAAAATGGCGCCAGCGACGGTTTTAATAAGCACCGTCGAAATAACGTTGACGTTACATTAACGCCCAGATATAAATCGTTTTGGAAATTATATTTGTTTAATACACCGTTTGGCGGTTAGAATGTGATCCGATGGCCGGCGATTAATTCCCCGGGCGTACATTCTAAGTGAGTTTTTTTGAATTATTATGGTAATATAAAAGGCGTATACTGTTCGGGAATGTAAATTGACATCGAGATGCTCATAGTCTGTGAGGATGGGTTTTTATACTATCATACATATCTATAATTTAATTGAATTTAAGAATATTTTATATCAATTATATAATTATTTGGTAATAAATGTGTACCAAAAAATTGCTAGAGTTTTATTCAAAATTTACTTATTTATTACAAAATCTTGTATCACAGGATGTTTTTTTAAATGAAGTTATTTTATTTTTAAGATAAAATCAATGCTTCTTGTTCCTGTTATTTTTATCTATAGGTAAATAAAATTATCGATTTTTAGAAAAAAAAATAAAATTTACATAGGCCCACGGACTATGAGGAACAAATCTTGGGCGCAAGGATAGAGACGGAAAAGTTGTTTATTACCTGAAGCCTCAGCTAACCAATTATGTGGTGTCTTTTTGACAGCTTTAATGTTAATAGACGCAAGAATACCTTGTTAATATGTAATAGGCTTTGTCCATGCTAAAATTCTACTTGAATGAATTATCAAAATGGATTTTTTGTTTACTCAAATGTGGCTTCGGTTGATTAATGATCGCAATGGGGACTGGAGTGGAATACCTAATCAATTTTATGTATGTAATATGACAGAGCGCAAATTTGCAAAATATGACGAAATAATTATTAATTAGTATTTGGTTTACCCACATCATTAATCGTTAAGAATCTTCTACTTCATCACAACTCAATTAAACATTTAACTATAACTTAAATATGTACCTACTACATGTGCAATTTGGGTTCCATAACTTATGACAAGGACACATTAGGTTCAAACAATCTGAGTAATTAATTATGCTGTTAATGAACAGACCACAGCGATATAAATACCAGTAATAATTAAAAACTGCACATCTAGCCCACCAAAGATTATCACACACATTACGCAATATATCAATTAGCCCGCATATTAATTAAACGATTTGTCCGTATTGAATATTAGTTCGTAATAACGCAAGCAATCAAATCGCCCATTCAATCATTCATAATGAGCTAAAAAATTCGACGGATGACCATATAATGCGTGTAGCCGAAATTCGATACGATATTAATTAAGCCGATCAATTAAAATTAATATTTCGCCACACTTGTGGCGCATATAGAAAACGATAAAGGATTCGCGAGGAAAATTTTAATGTTAGCAGGCGATATATAACAATCAAATTATCATGGAGTGCATAATTAATATGTTAATTTAGTCGATGTGGAATAATTTGTTGTTTAGTTGCAAGTGCTTGTTTCTTAATAGTTTTATTTGCCAATTTGGTTTGCCTACATAAGGTGAAGAAAATTCTAAATATATAAAAGGTTAGCTCTCTAGTTCTATTTTGTGTTTTTGGTGGAGGAACTCATGGACAGTATTTTTTCTGGTGTTATAACAAACATAAAAATTTTGCAAAATTTTCACATTACTACATAAAAAAAGGCAAGAATAAAAACACTAGTGAAAAAATGTGATTATTTAATTTTTGTAAACATAAATCACTGTTTGTGAGTACCTATTGTCCTTCAACATCTTGTTTTGAAACCTCTGGCACTTTATTGCCAAAATCTAGATCTCCGCGAGCGCTAAGGGTGGTCTGTCAGATGTCAAACGCCGATGGCCCGTGTAATTGTTTTCGAAGATGAAAATAGGAATCCTCGTTCTGGCCGGTATCTGATTGCAAAAGTCGCCAGGACCTATGATTTATGGGCCGAAAGGGCCGCGTTTCGACCGCTCGACATCTCAATTACAAGCAGTTTATTGCTTTGGTATCGCCTTAAAAATTGTTCACAGAAAATAAATGTCTTTCCGTGTATGTTTTTTTAGAGTTATAATTATATCGCCAAATTTATAACCATATAGGTTGCAACAACCTACATATCTATATGAGTTGTGTTAAGACCTCTAGTTAAGAAGATATGAGGATTTTATTAGGATTATAGTTGGGCCGTATCTCCACATTCGTGGAAACTAATCCAGGTGCGTACTAGGAGCCCAAAGGGCCCCGAACGGGACGCCCAGCGGGCGTCCCGCATAACGAACTCCCGCTGGTTCTACAAACAGCTGTCTCTATGGTAACGCGCTCTCGAGACATCTTCATCAAGACGTGGCAGGAGAATTATAAATAAAACGGGCGCATAATACGCCGAGATATGGCTTGTTAAATTTAACGGAGTCCTCGCTTTGTTCGCCTCTTTTCTCGTTCTGCGTCAAAGATAGAGCCCTTGCGGGAGGAACTGAGAGCGACGGGCGCGTGGGCGAGACAATAAGATCGTAATAGCCAGTGGTTTATGTTTCTTCTTGATAGAGTAGGTAACGTGTATAAGAGGTATCTACAGGCACCGATTCCTCGTTCGTGTTACTGGAACATTTTGTTATACCTATACAAAAAAAATTGATTAATGTGCGAGGAGAGTGAAAGAAACGCAAATAACAGGGAAACAATTGTATATACACAGACGGGATATAGATTTTCGTGGTTATGTAAAGTTATATTTCTACCTTAGGATTTACTTAGGTAAAAAATACCTAATGACAGGTTGGTGAACTCAGGCATAAGACAGCGGACAATTTGGGAGAGGAGATTTTTAATGGCCTAATTAATGAAACAAATAATTATAATTTATAATGTACATGGGTTATAAGCACTTTCATCTCTTATGAAATTATTAAAAAAAAACCTTTTTTTAAAGATTTAAAGCAAACGAGAATGTCTCAACCAATAAATATTTCATCTAATAGGGAATTATTCAAACATAATTACCGGCTTTAGTCACATTTAAAAGCGCTTCCATATTTCAAGCGCGATTAGAGCTTATTCAATTTTTTCGACGTCTTTATGTACCCCCGGCGGCCATAAACAACCTCCATTTGTTAAATCAAATCCGTATATAATTTTTAATACAGTCGGTGGATATTGTAACTGTCACCCGGCGACAAACTTTAAATACTGCCTCGGCGATGCTATCGCCCGATATGCTATACGTTGTTTTCCACCCGGCTTACAGATTATGACTTGTCTCTACAACAACTTATTCATATCGCTTGTTCGCGTAAAGGCGACTTCGGATGGATATTATGGATTTGGAGGATTGATGGCGTGCGAGATTTCCAAACGCGATAGTGATGGTAACACTTGCTGTGAAAAAGAATTACATACGTAATGAGTAATTGATAACCACGTCTTAAGTTAATTAATAAATATTTTAGAGCTTTCAAATTGTGTGTCAAACCTTCTTTTCTTCCACAGCAATTCATCAAAACTCTGGTTATATTGGATAATCTCTTGCCTATTCTATTTCAGCAGCTCGCGATATGATCGCAGGCCGTTTTCAATAAGTAATTACAATTTCCATAACAACAAGCGAAGGATTTGCATTTCACTTGTGTAGCCAAAACCGTTCGAAATGAAATTATGGAAATTATTAGAGGTAAATAACGTGGAAAATGTTTCTATCATGAACCACATTCAAATGTAAATAGTGCAATTTATTGTAGAGCTCATTGTGATTTGCAGTTTCTTTTATAAGGGTGTTTTTATTGTTGTCATCATTCGAGGCTTGGATTATTATATTTTTTACCGATGCTCTAGATCTCTTATGCTTAATTATTTCAGAGAATTTCCTGATGGTTATCTCAGAGATTTTCTGTATAGGTATATGAACCACTGCCTTGCATTTTTATTATATCTATATTTTTTTGGGAAATTGTGCGCCGCTGTGCGTGGACTCTAGGCGGAGCCACCGTGCCGTGCGCCATTTTTGAGCCGTCAATTTTCGCCTAATCTCGAATCGGCGGAACAAAACGACCGGCTATAATTCACGGTTTGTAAACTTTTCAATTGGATGTAGAGTGCTGTGCTGTGGCGTTTGTGCGCCGAGTCGATATCGCCTATTGTTCGATTCCATTCTATTCGCCAATATTCGAGAAATTTATTTATCGGATAGAAAAAAGGGCCGTTTTAAATGCCGTCTTTATGCCCTCACAAAAACGATGAGTTTTCGAGCTGTCGAGGAGAATGGGCTTCTTTTCCTATCGCTGAATGGGATCCTAATAGATCGACAATGAGCGGAATGATTTTTTGACAAATGGTTGTTTGGATTCTTCGCGATCGCTAGAATGCATTTGTCATTGATATTAATGTTTTTACGAATTTCGTCCAGAATTTTCAAATTTTTTCCAACCATATCATCATCTCTTTTTTTGTTTAATTTTTTCCAGTACAAATTCCCTTCCTGAAATTAGTATTTTTTGTATTTCATTGATGATACGCCGCTGTCTTTGGCGTTTCTGATATACCTGTGAACAACAAAGCCGCAACAACAACAACGAACAACTGGTAGGAACATCACTAAAAGGTGACAAAAGGCTGCCCAATAAAAGGCCAATTGTGTTAGATGCCATTTGACGCATAAAATCGATCAGCGCCGGTTATGGAGCGCGAAAATTGTGTTTGGAAAATAAATATTTTTCTTTAATTAGTCTCTTCGATTTCGATATCATTACTAGCGAGCCGGGCGGGTGGATATAGCGCGGCAATATCGCCTGGATATTACTTCCTCTATAACCTCGATAACCCCCAATAACGCCGGCTAAGCTGTTCGATATTAGATTTTTTTATATTAAATTCATCTGGTGGATTTCGGGTATAATACTTTGTTGGTTTTAGTCGGAGGTTGGAGGCTTTGTCGAAGAGTTGTTGTTTTAGGGCCGGGTGAAGTTTAATATAGAAATATATCTTTTTATTAGTATAAAAACAATTTGTTAAAGGTAGGTAGTTCCACAATTTTATACCACATTTAATGGAAAATTAATTAACTGTTATATAATCATATGCACCGAACAAAAGTATAATAAACAATAATAATTTCACGGGGTGCAAAGTATTAAATAAAGTTTCTTCGAAGGAGAAAATAAGAAGCAAACGCCGCAGTCGTTGTGTATTTATGTTCGGTAATGATAGCCTGCCTTCGTTCTGATATATTGGACGAGGCAACTTTCTAGTTTATGCCCGACGCTGAACACAACCATTGTTAGCGAAACACTTTAGGGGCCCCCCGGCCGAGATGCCATCTCCCTCTACGATTCATTAATAATTACCAGTCGAATTGATATTTATATTTCGCCCGACGACCCATCGCTTATCCAGAATTTCATCTTAATAACAATTATAAATCTCGTAAATGTAAAGCTTCAACTGACGCTTTTTGTTTGCGACGCGAACACGAACACTCTCATCGAACTTTTCACACACAATTTGTCATCAACACAATAGTTTATTTATGTAATTTTATTATTGTCTAGTTTACGATTTTTCAGACTGAGTTGCTCCAATTTGGAGCAGGAATTAAAATATTAATTCTTAAAATAATAGTGTTCCTGATGTTGAGTTGTGTTACCTCACTATAACGAATTTTCTCATTCGTAAAAGTGTCACTATTGACGATAAAATTTGCATGAAAAAAACGACGATGAGTTACTAACCTCATTGATTTATGTAAACATGTAAATGCGTTGCTTTTAGCAGTTCTGACAGCTTTATCACTGTCCTCGGTACACAAGAAGATTGTTTTTTAATAATTCCGCTCTTGATTTATGCTCGTTTTACATGAAAAATACATATGAATTACAAGTGTTTAGCGATCCGACGATACACTTTTTTTGTTCGACAGGAAAACGCCTAGCAATAATTGAAATCGTCTGAATTATGTATATCCTATAGATTAATTAATTCATTTTTTCCTGGAAAGTTTTTGAGTAAATTATAATAATGAAGGTATTAAAATTCTGTTATTTGACCTTATGGCATCCTTCGTCACGTACTCCTGATAGGCATCCCATTATTCCTAAGCTCCTCACATTGCTGCAACTAATATTCAGAACCACCGAGGCATATACATTTCCAGAAGCCAGCTAATAGAAATAATCGTTACAAATTACAGTGGAGGTACGTCCGTCGCGATGAATAACTCATGAGGAATCATAGGAATATATGAAAAAGACGTACCGCATTGAATATCAAAACGGTCGCAGGAAAGATTTTTCATAATGCCGACGTGACGTACCGGCAAATAGCTCCGGCGAGGGTGGTTAATTTATTGCTAATGGTACTATTGTTAACTATTTCCGTTCCATGCATACTGATAAGGGGACCTCACAGGTCTCGCAGGAATCCTTCCTCGTTACGTGATGCATGATGGTAACCCATCATATTCGATGATGGGCTTTTGTATCCACAATTACTATTGGTGGTTGGGTGATAATTTTTATTGGTGTTTTCTGGAAAATGGGTTATTATTTTTCTCGGTACAAGTGTCTACTGGTACTCGTGTTACTACTGTAATATTCCTGCATATGATTGAGCTTATAAATGAGGTTTTTAAGTCTATATCTTCAAGTTACTGTAGTGCCTATAATGTGATGAAGATAATCACAAAATTGCTAATTTTGCTTCCACTTTGCTGTAACCATCCTTTAAAATTTCAAAGGTATCTTAGCTGGATTCATTGCTATTTTAGTGACCATTTTAAATGCATGATATGCTAACTAATGCAACATTTTCCTAAGCATTTTAGCACTAAATTATCCAAATGCTAACATTAGTTCTAGATAGAATCAATATTTATCAGCTTTCTTGGCGAATATAGTGGCAAGTAATCGGGTTATTGGCGATTGGTAGGCTTGCATTTTGAGTGCAAAGTATCGTTTTAGACCAATTTCTTCGTCCTCCCTTCGCAACCGCACCTCTTCTGCAGAGGTCATTACCGGCGGAATAATAAAAACGAGCGTATCGTTAACCGCAAAACGTTACAAATTACAGTAGAGATTGCTGGCGGACATGAATAACGCATGAGATTCGAGAAATATATACCTAACTAGACAAGTTGAATACAAACAACGTGTACAACGTAATTTTAATAAAATTTTTAACTTACGAGTATATGCATTTTTTACCGGGAAGGTTCGATTAGATTTTCGTAGAATCGTTGGTTAGAAATTTCGAAAATCATCACCACGCGCTCATTTTACTAAACTGGCCATTATTTACAGCAAAAAAACCCGGATTCAATTGTGAAACTAACAATCATCTAATCGTAATCGCCTTACAAGCATTTTCGTCAATGCTTTTTGTATGTAAAGTGCCCGAGGATTACGTCAATCTAAAAGGATTAGTTTGATTTAATATCCCCCGTCCCTTCGCACTACTGAATTATATATTTAAATTTTCGTTCATAACGATTTGTTTTATATACTTACTCGAATACATCCGCCCACCTTTGTGCTATTTACCCAAGGTAAGCTCCTTTATATTCTATGTGCTATAAGGAATGATAGATTACTGTAATACCAGCCACATTAAATTTCTTAATAAGTATTTCTATTTACTTTACTGCTTGAAATTATTAAGCTTATGTATTCTCTATCCCTCGTATATTAGCATAACTTTCGAATTAATTAATGATATTGGAGAAAAGGCGACCACAAATAACTTCATTCTTTACTAATCACACGAACAACAACGAAAAACTGACCGTGTTTATATTATAGCAATCTTCGTCCCATCCAGACTAATATGATTATCCGAGTTCTATTTGTTCACTAATCGCTACACAAAGTTCCCAAACCACAAATTAATTACCATAAAACCTGTTATAACAACCGGCCAGAAACGATTTTATTACCCGAACTTAAGCTTCTTGTGGTTCTTTTAACAGATGCCCCACAATTTGGAGCTATTCTTTTAACAAGATACGATGTAGTTCGTTTGTGTATACGGCTTTTAATCTCGACGAGAGCCAGGTAGGAAACAGTGGTGGAGTTATTTTCACACGAAATTAATATTCGGCCTTAAGTGATAGCTGAGCCGGTGATTAGGCTGGTACTCCTTTTTTTTCGGCGTATTTTTTTGGCCTGCTCTGAATTTTATTGTGCGTTCGCACGAAGTCTGGAAAACGCGATACCTTCGATTATTCTACGAGGGAAGTAAAAAATTATTAGGCGAGCTAGAAGTCAATAGAGGATAAGTCTGGGTGGTTTGATGGACGTTGATTTACAAATACATTCGATGAAGCTATAATATATGTGTTATAAAAGTATGTTTTGCAGGAATTGAAGGGCCATGTATCGCGGGATTTATGTTAGTAATTAGAGGCCTGTATAGGCATATACATAGATAAATAATTGCTGCGTTTTTTGCGTCTAGACGAAGGTGGTTTATACGACGTTCGGACATCCTACTCTCGTTCGTTCAACGCCTGAAAGTTTCTGGGAAAAGTCACGCCTACGATTGTTGCCGGGCATAACTATACGTATATTACGTCCGTTTGTTCTTCTATGAATTAATTACGATAGGTGTCTAATGATTTTAAAATTAGCAATAATAAGAAATATATGCTTGCTCATTAGTTGATGAAACTGGCCAAGTGTAGTAGAGATTAATTCGTTTTTTAATTGATTAAACTAACAAGCAAATATGGGTTCTTTGGAGTCAAAGAGAAATGCCTACTGTGTATACTATGAGAGCCTTTCTCCGGCTTTCCTTTAGATTATACGACAATGCGACTCGCCGGCAAAGAAAAAAATAACGCCTAAAAACGTTTTTGAGTGGATTAACTTGTCCTTTTTCGGTATTTAATGCCGTATTTAGTGCCGTGATTTATGACAGAAGTTTAGCATTTCCTTTGTGAGCTTCTAAATACTTACAATAAATACGGATTATGGTCAGCGGTTCCCCCGAGATTAAATTACGAACTACTAAATGGAAATTGTTGAATTCCCTTTAAAATAAATATTTAGTTCCATTAAGGAGATTTGAGAAATGAACTATATTTATAGGCTTGACGATTATTGGATTTCCATAAGATGCGTTGCTTATAAAACATTTTTTAATGAATTTTAACACTTTTATTCGTTGGGTATACGTGTTACCTAATCAATAATAACGTTAACAATGCCAAGCTATTAAAGCGTGAAAAGCTTTTATTCAGTGAAATCGTGTTCTGGTAAAATGAAAACGATACTTATTCGACCTTTTCAAATTAACCATTTTAGTAATCTGCTTCTCGTCCGGATAGACACTTTATAAAATGGGTGTAATCAGCCGAAACGCCACACTAGAAATTCCTACAGGATCATCCCTAAACAAGGGTTTAACGTGGGTGGTCTAGAAGCGTCAAAAAATTAGATTTTGGTGTATCCTTGCACCTGGATAGCAGCGGCGTTTCAATTAATAATATTTTTTTTATAAAAATTGGTAGAATTCTGGTGTTAGGCAAACCAATCATACTGAATTAACTACAACTATTTAAATTTTAATCGAAATAGACCAAAACAATTTCATGAGTGTGCTGAAGGAAAATAAAAGTCCAAATCAGAGTAAAAATTATATAAAATCAACCCACAAAAAATACAAGTACGCCTCTGAAGGATTGCAAATTTGTTAAAAACCCACCGTACCATAAAACTCAATTACGTCCTTCGAATTAATACAAAGAATTCGGCGGGTAGCATGCGATTTCGGTTCATTTAAAGTCAAGTACCCGTTCGGCTTATCCCGAAGAGATTTTTCGAAATATTTATTTAACTGCGTCGAGTAGCCCTTTGTGCGGGGTTTCGACTTTCCCAAAACCGATTTCTAAAGCTCATCGCCAAAACAAATCTACCGGAATTTCCAGCCCAGCGGTTAAGTCGGGAGGTTTTTAATTTTGCGGCCCCGGAGTCAATTGCCCACCCCTCGAAATAGTTTTATTTGAAAGAACAAAGAATGTTCCTGGAGGGTTTAGTTAACTTATTAAAGCGTCAAATTAATTGCTAAAGAAAACATTAATTTTCCGTTTAATGGCCGTCGATATATCGGAAAGAAAGTCGGTCCTACAACCCTACAAATATTTTTTTAATGCGTTTCTGGCGCTCAACAATAATTTAGAAATTTATGGGAAGGCGTTAACGTTAGACGTATATTCGGACGTAATTTTAATAGCTCAAAACTCGAAGATGCTCGTATCCGACCCATAATATATGACTTTTTTTCATTCGACTGGTCCCTCTATAATAAACAACCATTTAGGCTGGTTTTCACTAAAACGGTTATTAAACACAATATATAGTCTATTAAAGGCCTTTATTAACGATTATTTTTACAGGTTTAATTCTCGGTTTTGGCCCGTTTTATAGTTTTCGGAATAACATTAGGCACGGCCCGGCCTCCTTTTCCACTAAAATAACATATTAAAAGAATAATGAGGATTATAATTAACGTTTTTAAATATTAAAAGATCCCAGTCACTTAAGAATAATACACACTGAAATATCCAACAGGGATGCTTTTCCTTTTTACTACAAACTAATTGAATTAGAGAAGTTTGTTTTCATTTCTAACATTAACAAAACAGAAGTTATTCAGTGCTCAGCGATCAACAAAAGAACCAGATACACCGAAATCCCGTTTCAGTGCACCGGAATTCTCCAGAGATGCACCGAAATATTTTCGATGCTCCGTCGAACGAACACGAACGGGTGTTTTAAGTTGTTTAAAATTGATTTAGCGACGCGCTGAAGATGGATATCTTATTTCTCCTGGGAACAGCACGGCCATTATGTATCGTTATAAGACACTAATACAAGCGGAATTTAACAAATTCCAATTTACAGGTGATTAATCATTGGTGTATCAGATGGCACACTTCTGGGAATCATTAGATTCGGTTTTTTTGTTAGTATAGAGAAGAAGAGTTGAATTATTTTGAGTATTGTATAAAGAAGAAAGGAATATTCTTTCGACTTTTCCACGTTAATCTTTAATTAGCTTTCGATACTCCGTTGCATCGAGCACGTTGATTAGGTATTATTTACTCACGTAATTAAGCAATCATTTTGTCAGAGATAGGAATCGCCTGAGCAAATGTTTAAATTTTCTTTCTATTAAAGCATCGCGTAAGGCACTTAATCATACGGTTCCGTAAAATTATTTCACCATTAATTATACATCTTTCTCGGATTGAACGAATTCGTATCGCGATAAGGCCGATGGGCCAATAAAAGTTAATTTAGATTCGGTAGATATATTTTGTAGAATCGATTTTTACGGTTGAATTACCGTGCCGTTGTAGTTTCTAATTCGTCTAACAGCGAAATTTACATAATTTCGCTTCCATGGGATTTATTGAGCTGCGATAATTAATTTTTAAATAAACATTTTGTAAGATTAATCGCTAAAAAAAATCCATCCAAGTGTATTTTGCGACAACCTGTATATGCATTATTATTAATAAACTTGTGGTTATTCACACTAATTAAATTATAAATAAATTACTTATTTATTTTGAACGAGGATTTGGAGTGTATAGTGACGATTCGCGACCGGTCGTTATTTTATTAAATTATAATTTCTTGGAGCGAGCGCGGCCATCGCGACGATTCCTCCCGAGGATTAGAAGACCAATTAAAGTAATAACATAACGCCATTGACGCCTCTTTAGCGCTGGTTATCCCATTCCCATGCCAACGGACACCGGGAGGATAATAAACTAACGGAATTATGGGGAAGTCCTGCTGCTTTGCATGCCGTCGTTAATGTACGAGGTTAGAAGCGAATACCTTTAAATTGCGCAAATGTAAATGTATTCGACGTTAATTGAGATTGTTGAAAATACGGACGCCGTTGAGTTTGTTCAGGTGTTACTTATCGCGCGGGATTAGTAAATTGTTGCGTATATAAGCGAATTTAGATCGATAAGTTAGGATTATAATTCGCGCAGATGGAGATAAATTGTTCATTTAAAATGTATCTTATTTGAGTGATAATGCAATTCGAGTTCTCTTTGTTGAGCTTTATTTCTTAATTTGAGTGCATTTGGAAGAAATGAGGCGAATTTTGACTTTATTATTCGCAAACGGTCGTTGAATGGGTGCTCGAGAGGACACACTTATCCCGCTATTGAAGCTAAAAAGGCATAAAACCTATTTTGGCGCAACAAAAGTGACGAAGTCAGCTGGTAAGGAGAGAATCGACACTCACTTATATTCCCATTTGGTGCGAACTGGCCGCCTAGATCTCTTTATTTGTTAACTACACGCTCATTATGGATGAATGGGCCCGGCCGCATTGTCTGATATTTTTTTCGGTTCGAATGTTTTCTCGGAAAAATAGCCGAATCGGAATCCGAAAGTTGACAGATGACAATTCGGGCTTCGGCTCGGCCAGCATGACGTCCGATATTTTCGTTACAAATTATCTTACCTGTGTATTTCTATAGATATTAATTTCAACTAAGGTTTAAAGGGGCAGTTAAGTTTAACGAGTGTTTTATGTTCGGAGGAATGTTTGCCTATTGTTGGACCAGCGTATAATGAATAAGTTACTTCTAAGAAATCGTATTACAATACTACTAGATATATCTAAGTGTTTACAACGAGCATCCAGTTGGCTTTAAAAATATATGGTTAATTGTGAAATTAATACATTTTCGTGCGCCACTGGCCGACGCCCGTCAAATTCCTTTTTGATTGGTTGTTTGCCGGGAAATTAATAGTATTTTTTGTTTATTTTACATGTTAATTGTGTAAAATTCACGCGTTTATTTATTCATGGGATGCCTCCCGCGGAGCATCTACATAATACATCTCTCTCCTCGGATGCTGCAGGTCGTCGGGCACGGATTTTTTTATTTAATTTTTTTCCTCCGACCAGCATTGGACCGGCCCTAATGACCAGATTTTTCAAAATTCCTTATTTAATTCATCCACAATTTGAAATAAAAAATCAATTTAACAATTATGCAGTTACAAACAATAGGAAACAATTCTTCTTTTTCCTTACGGATAGGATTATTTAGGGTCCTGAATTTGTTAGAACCATTTCGTCCTGTTTTCAGCAATCTTTATCATCTTCTTTTAAGGCTATTCCTCCACTTCTGTCTTCAATTTGAATCCTTGTTTTTCATATCCTGTTCGCGGTTGGACCCAAAATTTGAAATTCTCTCCACTTCTTTCCTTTATACCTTCAATTTACAACTTCCTGCTCATTTATATTGCATCCTGATACCACTTTAGATAGTGCCAAAGCCACCTCAAGAAAAGCTAACCATATTTTTTCAAAGCTAAAGAAAAATGATCAACTATATTGAGCATTTTATTAGTCTTCAATATGCAGGAAGATGAGGTAAATTGAATCCAACAGGACTACTGCCTGACCTGGCTATCGTTACGCAGTATTTGACTTCGTGCGAGCCATCGCCCGGCATCGTATTTTCTTTCGGTTTGACATCTTGATATAGCGGACGAGATATGGATAATCGTTTTTCGGCCGTAACTAAATTTTTATTTGGATGCGCCGGGGCATCGTTAATGGACTTTCGAAAGGCGAAATTGACGCTGGTCGAATAATGGAAAAATTATAAAGCGAATATATACGATCTGCTAATCGCGCTCTGTGAGTATCAAATTCATCGCAGGTTGTTTGTAAATGAAAAATTTAATTGGTATACTTGTATACAGGTAAAGGCAAACAAAGACAACTTCCATTAGTCTTATATATAAAGGAAGGAGAAAGAGTGATATTGTGGGATTGCAACTTTCTCACTCTAACCACTGTTATTTTGCACCTAACTGTATACTCATAAACCATATTAATGAAATATGTAAGCCAATCAATCACAGACATATTATTAAATATGCCATATGAAGGTACCTGCCTACCAACTAAATTCGTTAACTAATAGTCTAATAAACATATTGCGGTATAATTAGTATTTCTAGTAAATCATAAACATAAAAAACATTCCTTCAGGTTAGGTTGCTCAGCCATTATATGATGCGTATATACGCGGCTGTTCTAAGTACAAAATAATATCTTTATAATTTCATAGCACTAAAACAAGAGAGGAACGTATAATGGTCTCGACCATTAAACGCCGTCCAGCTACTAATTACCGAACAGAAAACCAGTAAAAAAAATTAACTGTCGATCATCCCGTATAATTAGCGCTCATTTGTATCGAAATAATCGTCCGTCTTAAATCGAAGCCAATAATCCTTATTGAATATCGGCTAAGTAGCCGATTGTTAATCAACAATAGGTGAATATTCATTTGTTAGCCAACAATGATGAATCGACCGTGTCCTTTTTTTACCATGCCCGCTTGTTTAACAAGTTAATAAGCCTAACAATCAGTTAACGTATTAATCAAGTCAAGCGTCAAGAAGAACGCCAGTGGCGCCCTATCCCCAAATTTTATCCCCAGTTTTTCTCCAATTCTTCAATCCTGAACTCATTTCCATGAGGTAGGAATGATAATAATTTTATGAATAACTTTTGTATATCTGCTAAAAATCAGGAATGAAATACAAGGTGATAAAATTCGTCTAATTAACGCCAATATCAATTAAGCGCTTATTACTGAAAACACATTGTATTTCAGCAATTAACCGGCCGGTTGGCGTACTTAGCCGAGTTTTACCATATAAATAACTCGAACCTGTTAAGAAAAAACTTAATTCCTCGACAATGATTTAACGTTATAGGCTTTATAACCGGTTCTATTAAATATTAAACAGATATAATTTTATACGCGATGAGCCAAATTAATCAGCTCGAATTAAAGCTGCGTATACGGAATGAGCCATCATAACACGTTATAAAACGCGCGAGGACGGGATTATTGTAATAATTTCTAATTAAGTAAGTGTCGGTAATGGCGAATGAATTTCCCCGGACAAAGTTCAGAATGCTTAAAAAGTCCACTTATTACCTACTACTTATGGTGGATTATTTTTCCATATAGGCAATAAAATATTTTGTATAGGTGCTCTATATTTTTATATTTCCCCAAAAACTTGGTAGTTTGTTCTCACATTTGTATCTAATTAAAATTTAATTAACGCAACGGACTTTATTATTTACGACTCCACTAAAAAATTAAGTAACACGGGCCGTTAAATTCCATGTAGGCGCAATATATTGCCTATTGCCTATTTCCCGGTTAGAAAAAATTTCAGAAAAATTAAAACGCCGTCGTCTGGTCAATAGTCGCAATAAATAACGTCGCTAATGGGCCCAATTTACCAACGTTTATACTTTAGTCGAATGCTCGAAACGTAAATAAACGATTAAGATGTTAATTTTTGATGGATACGCCGGGCATTTAGCGTCTTAATTAGGCGTACAGGTGTATAGCTCCATAAGAAATAAGGAGTATACGATACCTGCTGTTCTACGGGTTAGGCTCATTTTCGAAGTATGTGGAATCATTAGTCATTTTCTTTAAATTGATGAGGTTAGCATTAGGTTAGTAGATACGCCAAATGAATAATATGGATAAGGTTTTGATTTGAATTCAATCATAGCACTGGTTGGTGCCTGAAATTATGTTAGCAGCATTAATTTCATTTTCAGGTGTAGAGTATAACAGTGTTGTAAAAGCGTATTGCTGAAAATCTCGTTAAAATATTCATGAAGCAATAATTATGTGTAAAATCCGGTTCATCCGGCTAGGAAGAAAGTCGTAATGGCTACCACAAAATTTCGACCACTCCGAAATTTATAGTAACGTTTATTACAATAAACACGTTGATATATTTCGAAAATATTCATCGCCGAAAAATAAATACCCGGCCTTCTTTTCTTCTTTTTATCGGAGCTGCGAACACCTATCGAGCCCGAAAATTTATTTAATGAGGTAAAAAAACAATAATTCAACCGGCAGTATTGGTTAGAGATAATTTACAACTTCCAAGGAGCGAGCGAGACGCTCCGGAGCCCCCGCGAAGGAGAGACGAAGACGCCCGTACGTCCAGGAATGCCAATGATTCATGAACGACGAAAGGCGATGTTCGGATGTTTTTAACCTTTCTTCTTCTCCTTCTTTTTTTTTGTTTGTTTATTTGTGTTGTGTTATGTTTCGACACGAACAAATGAACGCTACACTTCTCTCACTTCTGATCGCCGTTTGTTTATGGACCCGCTTTTAGGTATTCCTAAAGCGAGAGAGAATTCGTATAAATAGGCGCTCGGACCTCGGAATTAATAGGCCGTAATTGGCCTTTCGATTTGTTTTACATCGGCCATAACAATTACGTCCGTTGGTATATGGACATGGAACCGGAGACACTCGATTTTTAGTGTTTGGCGCTAATGGGAGAGGGCTATAAAAATTTCGTCGGTTTTATACCATCAGTCGTTAAGCCACTAAATTACATACAAATACGTTAAACACGACCGTTTATTACGGATGGTTATGTTTAAAGGGTAATTTGGAGTAGAATTAATTAATAAAAAGGACGATATACCTGGTTAATTAACCGACAATTTTTAGAAATAGAAAATACTAGATATTAAATTAAACAATTTAGGCAACCAAACTTATTCACTAACAAATCGTTTTATAAATGGTACATAATCTCTAATAAAAATCAATAATTTAATTAAACACCTTATTGGGCCTTATACCTTGGACAATAGGGGTTGAAAAATCAATTCGATGCATCAGCGATTCGGTGTGCAGCCCATTAAAATTCATCAGCAGGCGAAGGAGACGCCTCAGACTTAACAGTCATTATCATTAATGAAGTTTTAAACATTGTCGTGTTCGTGAGAAAATTGTTATTACAAACTTGTTTATTTACCTGTCAAACCGTCTAATTAATGGACCTTTCGATTCTTTTCGTTGGACACTTCAATTACGAGCTCGCGCCGCGCCGCAACGACGATGAAATATTGTTGACATAAAGACGGGAGAAAACGGATAGGAAAATAATCGCTAAATTAATTAAGCGCTAAATTAGATGCATTGGCCGCTTGAAATGAATTAAAAGGCGTATTAGTTGAATGGACGGGCGAATGAATGAATTGTGCCAGTACTGCTAAGTCATACTCCCGCAGGCTCTGCTACATTATTGTATGGTTATCTGCTCGATATAGGTATAGGGAGGGTTAATTCAATGGGTTGTTTCTTGGACTGTTCTAAGAAAATGTTGTCCTTATTTCGATGATGCAGATATTTGAAAATACAATTCATCAACATCTTCATGAAACAGGCACATTGAAACGAAGTGGAGGACCAGGAAGGCCAAAAACAGCAAGAATGGTGGAAGTGGAAAAGATTATTCTGGACTTGATCGAGGTAGATCTGAGTACTTCTACTCGAAAAATTGCAAATACTTTGAATGCTTCTTAGGGACAATTTGTTTCATCCATACCACATACAACGAGTTCATTGCAGGCACTTCTTCCTGCTGATTTTCCTCCACACATTGCATGGAAACTATCCTGATGTCTTTGAAAAAGTTCGCCAGTCAATGAGAAGATTGGATACTGGAAGTCATTTTTAATAGTTCTTGTAGATTACATTTAAATGCATTTTTTGGTAATAAAATGTTGTTACTATTTAAAATATCGTTCGTCCTGTATCTTTGAAATGAAGAGAGGTATCAAAATTCATCTATAAGCCTTAGAATAGTCCTAGGAACAACCCCCTGAGTTGTTACTGCATGTTTAATAAACCCTCTGTTTATACATACAATGTTTCGTTTTTGTATTTAGTGGACATTTTAAACCCAATTTGCTGCGGTTTTACGATTCATTCGTAGAAATGTACGCGTTTTATAGCGTCGAAGACAGTACGCAGAGGACGATGGGCATATTTTCGACGTGAGTAACGGCTGTCATAAAAAAAATAGCGAAACATCTTTTGAGGTCTTTACCTCAAAAAAAGAAGAATAACTGAAAAAAATTCGTAACTAACGCAAGAAACACATGTTCGAAAAACAAAAGCACCACTTAAACAACGAGGAAAGTGAAGATAGCCAGTTTTGATATACGGACAAGTGTCTTTTTATGTAAATTAAATGTCGCCGTTCCGGGAAGGAATTTTTCGAATTTTTTCGAATCAGGTAGAAACGCCCGAACATCTGTTTCGGTTAATCTGACGATTTAATAAAATCGCTCTTCATCCGCGTCCTCGCTTTAATACTATTTTAATTAGAGAAGAACCGACGCGTCCTTTGTTCTTTTCGATCCACTTTAATTTCCTTAATGATATCTACATCGAAGCTGTTTGAACGTGTGCTCGACATGTGTATTTGGATGTTTACGACAGTGATGCATGAGTTTGATTGGATAGCTGGAATTTGATTTTCAATTCAGGATTAAACCTTCTATCGGCGATATATCAAATTAAATCAGAAATGAAATATCTTCTTCTATAAGTAGATATATCACTCTTATTATGTACAGACCCACTTGCTAGAACTTGTATTTTGTATTTTAAGTGTATCATATTCCCCATGGCGATATTGTATAACTAATCGCGTGCTAATGAAGCGTCCTCTTCCTTATTACACACTTTTCTATAAGCATACAATAGAGAAGTTATTTATTTATTTATTTTAATCGATTTGTCGGTTCGGTATTAATTAATGCGTTGAACTCGGGGTCAGAACAACAAACGGCTCCTTTTTACAATTCCTCCTGTCGCGATAAAAGCAAACAGTAAAAAAATTAACGATAATGTGGTAACGTTTATGCCCGAGAAGAAGGTTATCACTTCCACTATAAAATACTTAGCCTCATCAGACAAGATAATTTAGTTAATCTAAACGCTCGAGTCGAAGCTGTTAACATGATCGTTATATCGAGTATGTGTCTGTAGCTCGGGTCGTCTTCGCTGATATCGGAAATTTATTGAATGGGGGGCCAGAGGGTCAGTGCTGTTTAATTTTTCAGGCCTAAATCTTGCAATCATTTTGTTGAATGTAACAGAAATTTGCAAAAATAATATTTTAAAAATTGATGCAGATAGCAAACGTTATCAAACAATGAAATATATACCTACTATGATTGTATTGTATTAAGGATATTTTATTAAGATTTATTTTTCTTTCCCTCCCAGTCAGCAATGAACAGTTGAAGTGCTATCAAGAAGACAACAGACAAAATTATCAAAAAACCTTTTATGTCGTTAATTTTTATAAGTTATAAATTTTTATTTTATTATAAAATTTATTTTATTACAGTGTTTATTAATTTTTTCGTCTAATCCTAATTTTATTACTTCCCTTATCCCTCTGATAATGCTTAATTGAACTCTATGGGTAGATGACTTTTAAGACCATATTAAAGTGCTTATAAAAAATATGCATATTAATATCAACATTTCATTGAGCCCTCGTATTGAAAATGCCATTTTATTCGGAAATATACGCCGATGTAAATTGGCAAACCAGTTCGGTCGCGTTCCAGCCTGGCCATTCGCCTAATTAATACGCACCAATTTGGAACTGCTGTTAATTAAAAAACGAAACAACCGAACAAGCGCAATTATAATACAACACTTCGTAATAATCGGTCCTGGCATCTCCAGCACTAATTTATCCTTATCCTTCCAGCATCGGGCATAAGTATTTCGGGATTCACAGGCGTTTTAAGGTATTCTAAATTATACTTGGGTGGTTATAAGTGTGCATAAAATTTTTGAGTTTCTTTCTCTAGAAATATAAAGGTAATTTTTCTTGAATATGTATTATTATTGGGCGATAAAGAGTATAGAAAATTCTTGAAACTTATGACGACATAGTGACGTGAATCTAACTTTGTTTTACATAAACTATATGATTTATCGAATATGTTTATTATAATCGATTTATTATTTGTTATTATATCTATTGATTTATTTTAATTGATTGAGCCATAGCAGGTGATGCATATTTTTCATTAAAATTTCACTGGAATCGCCCGCGGATCAAATCAAACTTTGTTTATAGTCGAAATGTTTATAGATAGTTTGCGGTCATTGTTTTATCGATAAACATCAAAATCTAAATCATTTTTCGATTCCGGCGACGCGGAAACCCAATGCGAATCCACCTTTTCAAAACAAACCGCCTCCCGTTCTTTTTTTATATCGCCTCCCGAAACACAAACCCGCACCCGCGCAAATTGAAAGCATCTCGGAAAACGATCAACCCGGGAGCGATCGCGTGTGTACATTCGAAACAACAGAAGCCGAAACAAAACACGGGCGACAATTATTTTCAATCGGCGATCGACTTTTTCTTCGTGGTTTTCGTGTTTTCGCCGGCGCTCCGGTTATTTTCCATCCGGCGGAAACGGCTCCCCGGGGGTGGGAGTTTGCGCCTTTAAAATAAATCCCGCCGATTTTAAAGCCCTTTTCAATTTCTTTTTATGCGTCCGCAGATGTTAACTTTTCCGCAGATCCGAGAGAGGTTCGTCGAATTTATTCGACTTTATCGCCATCTATCGCGTCATCAACGGAAATTGGATGGGGATCCCCGAAAGTGATGCTTTCCTGATTTTTTCCCACCACCAAATTGAGCCAATTGGCCAGATTGAGTCTGTAATTTGAGTAATACGAGAAGCAAACGCAGATGCTGCTTTCATGTAGAGTTCGTTATATGAAGGGAAGATTCCTGTAAAGGGATGTTCAATTTTGAAAATGCAACCCCCAAAGGAGAGGAATTGGAGATTTTTAATGCGTTTTTCGATAAAATCAAGAAATTCTTTAATTTTGTTACTTTGTTTTAAAAATTCCTCGTCACTTTAATTGCAGCCAATTTTTGAAACCATCAGCAAGTCTTTTAATAATTTCTGGAAGATTTCTAAAACCTTTAGAATATACTCTATTTTAAGTACACAATAATCCAAAATGTACATTATAATAAAGTTATTTTTAACACTTCTCAATTCCTTATTATCAACGACATTAGTGGGTTAAATAATAATATGTACTCACAACAAATTCTCTTAATTCGGCAATCTTGAGGTTGTGTAATTAAAGACGGTGCGAGTTGTTGCGTAATGCTTATTAGAAAACAAAGTTTTACTTCCTGAATTAATTGCAAAGATAAATTACGTCTTGCGGTCAACGCGTATGAAACATGTATCTTGTAATATCTTCCTAATGCTCGTTTTTGCCCGCTGCACGCCGGTTTGACGACGTTAATACGTGTATAAAAAACTCTTGATAACCAGTGACAGTTCTAAAGATAGTACCAACATATGAATAATATTCGACGAATTCGTCGAGCGGTTGCGATTGATTAATTTGTACCAGAGTTAATTAATTAGGTTCATGTTAAACCGAGAGGAATTAAATCGTCTCGATGGTGGAACATAATTAGTTTAAACGTTTGTGTTGATTGAGATAATGGCAATTTCTTTCCGGTTATTATTTTTCAATTAAATTATTCATTGTAAAGATATAGGTGTATAATATAGGTGAGGTTGTAATGATACCAATGAAGGATTTATAGGGATTCAATATAGAGAAAAAATAATTGTTTTAAAAAAGTAAAACTTTAATTTCGATACGAATTTAAGAAAATCAAGTTTGGATGTTTAGCTCATCAGTTACTTCTAAAACAGAAGGTATTTGTATCGCAGATGCAACTAATTTAGAAGAATCTAGGAAAAGATTTATAGGAAAGATTGCATTAAGTGCATGGGTTCGTTGCATGAGACTGCAGCATAAATTTCACACGTGTGACATTGTGGTTTATCATTTCTAATTCCATTACAATCTTCATTAATTTTATTGCAACTACCAAAAGTTTGCTAAAATTGCTATATAAAAATTTTGTAAGAATTTTGGTAAGTACACACTTGTAACAACTCATTTACTTTGTTAAATAAGAAGAAAAATTTAATATATTAACAAAAAAAATAATAAGAATAATTTATTACCAACCATAAAGTTGGCAAAAAAAACCATACGAAAATCAAATCACATCCAGTAAATAAAGCTAAAGGTGTAAAGCTGTCGAACGCCATTTGAAAAATAGCCCCATTTCACGGAAAACAAGCGACTGGTAAAAATGTAATGTCGCTAACCAAACACGATTACTTGAGGGAAATACGTTTTCTCATCCCTTTTCCCATTTCCCCTTTTGTCGAACGCTATTTGTCATTGAATATTGACTTTGTTATAAAATAAAACGACTGTCTTGCTGGCTGTAACCGGTATACATTTTCGGGATATGTGGCGGTATCAAATTTCGACAAATGTTTTTTCTTTTATTTGTGATCTGTGGAGGAAAAGCTGGGATAGGAGGAAACTCAGTTAGGGAACCGGCTCGATTTTTATGGAAGCGTTTCTGTAAATAAGCGATTTTTATTCCTATTGTTATACAAAGTTTTCAATTATGTACCTGACTAAAGGTGTAAATAAATTATAGATAGTTATTGTTGTATGAACCTATTTTTCTCAATAAATAATAAATTAATGAGAGGTCATCGCCAGATAGTCTTTTACATACTATATTACATAGTTTTTTTTTACATCGTTTATCGAACCAATGTGACTAATTAACATAGATAAATTAGCCAATCTATTATCCGTTATCTAAATTTTCGATGTTCCGTTCTGTACATTATTAATTGGGATAATTTGGGCAGTTAATTTATGATGTTTTCGACGATTATCCGTTCGACCTCTACTATTGATACATCATCTAAAATTATAATATTTGTTTTGAACACATGTAATTTGGATACTAACGAAGTTTCACAACAAACGACTTGATTTATTAAACTACACGTATATACAGAGTGAGCCAGTTGACTTGATATCATTCCTTTTCCTCTGTACAAAAAAAATCACGGCACGAAATAAAACTCAATCGCTAAAGAGCACGAACGGCTCATTTCCCCAAATTTCCCTCCCTTGCGCGTACCCGTCCCGGATCGTCCTCCCCGAACCCGACGAAAACAAATGGAAACTAATAAACTCCGAAACTAGATTACACTAAACGGATTATCGTGGAGCTAATAGCCTAGAACAATTACTTAAATAATAGCGACCCGGCTAGAAAATGGCCACGGGATCCTATTTCCTCGGGGGAAACTTCACAGTAAACAACCGACTATCAGTCGTTTAGACTGTGAGCTACCATTAGTGCGGGGGCCGCCGTCGAAATTATCCGCTCGCCGGAATTTACGGACCGGCGTTGAAAAACCAAAGGAGCACGAGGAGTTGGAGACGGACCAAATTACTGATTGGTCGTAAAACACGCTCTGGCCCGAACAAAGAGCTTTTTTCGACAGGAGAAAGCTCTTTGTGTGCGAGTTCGTCGTTCATTCTTAAATTTTAAGGTATTTTTGTGCCGTTATTCCCGCCGGATCCGCCGGGCTATAAACGAGGAAAAAAACGCACCCGACTAAAGTTATGATCTAATCGCTTAGTAAAGTCGTAAGGGGTGGTTTTTCGGCGGGCAAATTTACGACGATCTCGAATTAAGGATAAGGGGTTCCCCGAAACGTTGGAGGCGGCGCTGAATAATAATAGGGGACGACATTAATGGATGATGATTACTGAATTGGGGATGAGGAACGCCATGAATTATGAGGATTCCAAATTTTTTTATACAAATATATATAAAATATTGATTATTGGATATTCCCTCTTTAAAAAAGTTATAAAAAGAGTAATAATCTAAATCAAATAAATAACGCATAATTGATTAAACTTTACGATATATACAAAACACTCGAAATTCATTGTATAATCATTATACCTTCTCTAAAATCAAAACGCCTTAATTACTCGTCGATAAATTAACGTTGGCGTTGGATTGTTAAACAAATGAAACGCAACGAGAGCCATTAAACAAGTGAACATCTTGATAAAGAGCCCGTGGTTCTATCGTAAGATGGATGACGATATTCGGACATAAACATTAACTTTAAGTTAACAACTCGGCTCAGGGAAGATATCAGATTACGCTCGTTCTGAGAAAAACTCCACCATCTGAGTCCAAAATCCATTGGTGGAGTTCTAGAATTTTACGTTTCTTAAACGAGTCATTTACAGTTATTACTGGATCAACTCAATGAATTTGCAGAGGAAGATGTATAAAAAAGAGAGTTATGTTAAGACGAGTCTTGAAAAGTTGGTATGCATATTAATTTTGAGAACAGTATAGTGGCAAAAAAGGAGAAAAATAAGCAAACTTTGAGGTGTGTAAAATTTGAAATTTATAAAAAATTATTAATGGAAGAATTGAAGGGTTGTGCTGAAATTATGTACAAATGGGCTCGCTCATTCAGGATACCCGCCACTGGTGGGAACGTTCCGTGTTGTGGTGATTAAGTGGTCAGTGATGCGAGGAACTGTGTTGGTTTTGTGTTATTTTTCGTTAAATTAGGATTTTATTGGCGTGTCCGATTATTTGACACTCATACGGCATGTGAAAGAAATAGATAGCCCTAAATTCGATATCAATAGTCTCTTCATTTAATCCCTCACGGTTGGAGAACGAATTAACAATACTACCTCGTGGTGCTTTTTTCGAAATAACATATTTTTTGGTTTTTTATGCACAAATTAGCACTATTTATTAACTGAAAGAATATATAAATGTCATTGTAAAATGGACCTGGAAATGATTAATTACAGATAATATTCTATCATCACCAATTATATAGGTAATGAAAATCCCTAAAAAGCTCAAAAATAAATGTACATTTAAATCTTTTTTTAAGGATTTTTACTTCAAAAATAACATAAGGCACTCCTTGATAAAGCTTTAAACAATTATTAAAAACGTTCAGAAATTTCAACTGAACCACCCAGTATACAAAAAAAAACCTACATTCACCCTGCTACCTACAGATTTGATGCTCATAAGCTTAGAGCGAATAAAATAAAAGAATTTTAAGGAGGCACTCGCTGAGAGCACGTGCTTTTCTAACAAACCTCATTACTCCGCGGACAGAAACAGTGGTTTTCTCACGAAAGTACACGACTTTAGAGATATGGCTGAATCACGTACTGCCGGTACAAAAGAAGAGATCCCTTGGTTGTTCCTGCGGTCGTGAACTAGGTAAAAAGTGATTCAATTACTGGAAAACGAATATAAACATATCGTATACCCCATTTTACGAGCATATCATTACCATCTTTAGGTATATAACATCATACCTGCGTTTTATTTTCTGTAAAATTGGGTGCGGGTTATCATTAAAAAAGCGCTTAATGGACAATTCAGAAAAGTTTATTTTTCAACGAAGCCACTCATTAACAAAAACTGAAATTAAATTTGCTCACCATAGCCGGCTATTCGGCGTTTAAATACGGATATTTTAGGTGTTGACACCTGAAACGCATTCCCTCGCAGATCTTATCGCTGCGTTTAACCATCCGAAGAATCTCGATTGAAATAAAACGGAATTTTATGTTATTGCTTTAAAAAGATACGACGCTACACAATATTTTATAGCACCCAACTAGCGTGTCTTAATTTGTGCCATGGGATTTAATAATTATATATTTAAGTAGGCATTCCTATATGATTAGTTATAACCAAATATTTGTATGATATGAAGCTATAATGTGCATGAAGAATTTTTTGTAAAGAGTAGGTGGGTAAATGTTGTCAATGTCAATTTTTCAATTTGATCCCGTCAATTTTTGTTCTTAGGGGGAGCATTTTTGACAGTGAAGCCAACTTGATATGTTCATTCCACTAACCCCTAGCAACTTTAACTTCAGAATTCATCATTTGAAAGTCCTTAAGATTTGTAAGAATTTACAAAGTTTAAAAAATATAGAAAAATTAACAAACCTTCTCTAGTTCTATAATTATAGGGGGGCCAAGTTTTTGTTGAAAGGCCCTGTATATTTGATTGTATTTGATAAAAGAAATGTTATAAATAAGAGAACCAACATTTTCGTGCCATAACAAAAGGCTATTACGAATTAAAGTTTCATTAAGGCGAAGAGGGAACATTCTTATAGCGTCGTTACATATTCAACAAACTGGTTCATCTCCTTGCATTCCACAAAACTCACCATTTTAACGGTATATGCTCAGTTTTATATGACGTACCCGCGGCGTTTCGGCCCGCTTAAAATATGTTAAAATATATAATGCATATAACGACCATTGTTGCCGGGGCTACCGTAATAGAAAACGGGCCTCATTATGCTTAAATTTTACGTCCGAAGAGTGGCAGATCGGAATCAGTTCGATGGTAAAAAGGAGGCTCGAAAAAACGAGAAGAAGAACCGAAATCCGAGGCACAATTATGACACCGGCCGGAGTTATGCCCGAAACGGCCGCGACTATAAATAAGATAGATATCAAGACACCTGCTTAAAACAATTGATGATTCGAGACGAAAGCCAGCGAGACAGGCGGATGACTAAAACAAGCTAAGATCGCGCAAAAACAAATGTCCGCGGCACCTCGCCCGTTTTTTGTTCCGACGCTTTATTTAAATAAAAATCGAAAAAGCTAATAGCGAGTCGGCCGGAATTTGTTGGGAAGCCTTTCTGCAGATTTATGTGCCACTTCTGAATTGGTAGATGCCGATTTTTTTTTCGGCTCGGAAACATCTCTACGGTTTCTTGATGATGTAGAAACGCGACTGATGAAATATAGGACGAATGAGATTAGGAGAATGGAGTAAAAAGCTTTGGGGTTTAAATGTATTTTTAATTTGTACTTTTTTGAAGTCCTGTAACTCAGCCAAGAAGATTTTGGAATAAAATAACTTGTATATTTTTTGAATTTGTACTGGGGATTCCCAGTGCAACACATTGCAATTTAAATAACCTGTGGTGCGGATTTTCTAACAAATTGAATAGGAATTTTTGAATTATGTCTCAATATTTAATCGAAACTTATTTTATTTTTGCATATATTGAATTATTATTTCATAATTATTATAGCTAACTTCCTATGATTGGTACAGAGTTGAAGAAATGGCTTTTTAGTTTAGTCCACAGAACTTTATGTACCTACATTTTTCATTATAAAATTTCGAGATTTTTACAAGGAATTTTTGAAGATTTTTAGTCAAATTTCGTAGATACAATATAGGGAGTTATCGCACACGTCTTTAGTGTTTTGCCTTGGAATTTTTGGTAACACTACTCTATAAGGTAACACTAATAAGTTAACGTCTTGACTTTATTAGGGACAACCTAAAGACTGTAATAAAGCATTAATAAAGTAACTTAATTTCTGAGATGTATGACAGCTGTCAGAAAAATATGACCAATAAGAACAGGTTATTTCTTTGTTAGGTTAGATTCTGTTTTATTAATTCCTTTTGACTTGATTATTTCGAACGTGTTTTTTGGTTTGATTTATTTAGCATTTTGATTTATATTTATATATTTAAAGTAATATTAAAAATTTTAAAATCGAGATCAAGTGCGTCTGCGTCAAGCGTCAACTGAAACTTTAATAACGTGTCCTGTCAAAATCATTGCGATAACTCTATTTGTACCAGCAAGTATAAGGTTTTGCCTAATTAAAATAAGGTAAAGTCTAACTTTAAGCGAGCATGTGCGATAACTCCCTAATATTATCAATATTTTGTAAATAATTAACAAAATAGCCAGTTATTACAGATTCAAACGACGCTCGGCTAAACATTCGCTAAACATACGATCCATCTCATCGACCATTCTGAGGATTCCAGATGGAGCGATTTTTCGAAATAAATTGCTTTTTATGGGATGCGAGCCGACAGATATTTATGCATTCGCGGTCGCGCCAGCAGATTGACAGAAATCTGGGTTGCGCGACTGTGACAATAGCCGTTTATAACACCGACGAAACGGGCGCATTCCTTTCGGCAAAATGGCGGCGAAGATAAATGAAAATTTCGAAATGTGCGCTAAACCAAATTCCAACGAGGATTCCATGTCTATAAAAGCTCTTCGGGATTATTCAATTATTGCATTACAAACTTATTCTGATGCTCAATGGTACAACTTTTAGCCTCAAATATTACCTGCTGGTGTACTTATAATTATTATTATTAAACCTATTTTATTCAATCACTTTTGGTACTCCTATATCAAATAATTTGAACTCCTTCTGCACCAGCTCCAAAACTATATATATAGGTACACATCTTAAGTAGGAGAAAAATTGTATGAACCCCCGTATACCATCATCATCCTTCCTGTCAGCGCAGTTGCCGCTGCGAAGCCTCCATTCCAGAGCGCCGAGGCGCCCTAGGGCTCCGCAGCAGCGCCGCGACGCCGGCGAATCTGGCATCCCCGACGTCACTTAGCAACCCGGGGTATCCTAGCAACCCTCCAGGAGCGATCGATCGGCCGCGGGCCCGCCGGAGCCGCGACTGGCCTTTAGTGCGAACGCGAGTCCCCGAAGGGGCCGCCCTCCGCGCGCCCATTGGCGGACGCAGCGGACGGTCCGCCGGCGATTTGCCCGGCTCGGGCTTAATTAGCGCTCGGGCAATTAGCGATATCAATCGTCCGGTAAGTATTGGCGTGCACAAAGCGGCCGGGCTCGTGTAATGGACGCTTTAAAGAAATCCGTTTGTTTCTTAATATATAGGAAGTACCTAAGTATACTGGTATTTACTGTGATGTAAAGAAAAAAGTTGTTTTAGGTTGGAGTTTTGTACATAAGTTTTTCTACGACAACGAAAAATTTGACTCATAAAATATATGGATTATTGAATAATTTTAGAAAAATATTCAAATAGTTCAAATACGGTCAAATTTGAATTAAATATAAAATGGAAAAATAAAAATGATAGCTTTCTATATCATGTTATCAATTGAATTTCGTAATGAATAGTAATCCTTATAAACTAAACTTATAAAGAAAAAGTAAACTTAATTCTTATTAATTCTTAATTGATCCTTGCATTATACTCTTAATTCATTAAGAAGTTCGTTAAGAATTATTAATTTTTAATTAGTAATCTTAAACAGATTAAGAATTCTTCTCAATGTTGTTTACAGGGTGAGTCATGCACTCTAAAAGTTAATTTTTCAAAAATATATTAGGTTTGAATATCTTATAAATACATCTTAGAATAAACCCTCATTTGAGTGTTCCACATACTCCAAGTTTTCCTTAGTAAAATTTCTTATTATTGGTATAGATATGTTATAAAGGTATATTATTCATTATTATAATCAATTTCAAGGTGCTCTTTCCCCGTTTCCAATTAGACAACGTAATTTAGAGTGGTTTCATTTCGTGTCGAATCCGGCCGGGATCCGTTCCGTCTCCGGGCAGAGCCGCAGCTTTCCTTTTAATTACGATGACAAATTTATCTACGATCGGAACTCGTAAATCCGAACGCGCGTCTTTCGCGTCGAACGGTCGACGTTTCGTGTGTTCTATAGCCGATGCGATGTCGAAGCGAGCCGGCGACGACGCGCTAATAAAGATATTTCAATTAATTAAAACCACGACGAGCGCGCCGACAAACGCCCGACGAATATCCCAAATCCCTGCGCTAAATCAACTCGACGAGCCGAGATCATATCGAACGCCGTATGGAGCGTTTATGTGGACTTAACGCTGGGAAATTTCTGTTTAGGTATCTAATAAAACGCGAAATAAAGGTATAAAATTCTCCAAATTCTACCAATATTGTTGTTTTGGGAAAAGTTGGTACTACAGTACAAGTACCTATATTGGTATCACCATTATTGCTTCATAATGAAATCTCTGCAAAGATCGTCAAGAATACTTACCCATTTTAGGTGAGTTTCAAATTCTTGCTGGAAGTTGAACCATATCTGAAAAATTCTTTAGATCTACTGTATTCATTTAATTGAAAAAATTTCATCCAAATACTACAATTATTGCTATTTTGGGAAAAAATTGGATATCACCATTATTGCTTCATAATGAAATCTCTATAAAGATCAAGAATGTCCATATAGGTATGATGAGTTTCAAATTTTTACTGTAAATTGGACCATCTGCAAAATTGTTTAGATGTACTGCAAAATGTTAACCAAGAATCCTTAACCAAGAAAATTCAGTGCAGCTGGTTACCTTCTATATACCAAATTTCATTGTATTGTAAATTAGAAAATAAATTACTTAATGCTGATAATATCGAATCCCATGTAACATTCACACCTTCTTTTTCCTTAAGAATTTATAACGCACCATACCCGAACACAATAATTACCCATTTACATATAAACTGACATATTGCGTTATCCATCAATTTATAAACTTCGTATACCAGCCTAGAGTAAATCCTAACTGGTGTAAGCACAATAGCGTTGCCATCATAAGTAATTGTCGATATCTAACGCCCCTATCGTTTCTGATCCCCCTTGTTATCATAAGCGGAATCGTCCCCGAGGAGTAATGATACGCGCCGCAACGTCCCTTTTGAAATATACCGTCGTCGTTAGCTTAATCGATTTTATCTTCATCAACTCCGTATTCCCGCGCCCGGATGGGCGAAGAAAATGTCGACGTAAGTACGTCGCTATACCGTTTAATTCCGGCGAGTAAACGGGGTGGTTGCGCGTTAATTCGGTTTGATCGATTGCACCCTGGATGATGCCATCAGGGGCGATATGGAGACACTTTTCTGAAGCGCTATAAAATTGGCTATAGCCAATCTAGAGAGTTGAAATTTGTAGTAGGAATAGCATCATGTCTTGTGTTGGTATCCACCAAGTAGCACCATCCCAACTCAATTCGAAGCGGTTGAAGTACCCCTTGGAAGATAATAGGGGTGATATGGAGACACTTTTAGGGAGTGCTATAAAATTGGCTATAGTCAAGCTAGAGAGTTGACATTTTTACCAAGATTAGCCTCATATCTTGTCTTGATAACCACCAAGTAGCTTCATCCTCACTCAATTTGAAGCGGTTGAAGTACCCCTTGGAAGATACCCCACTGGAAGATAATAGGGGTGATGTGGAGATACTTTTTGGGAGTGCTATAAAATTGGCTATAGTCAAGCTAGAGAGTTGAAATTTTTACCAAGATTAGCCTCATATCTGGTCTTGATAACCACCAAGTAGCTTCATCACCACTCAATTTGAAGCGGTCAAAGTACCTCTTGGAAGATACCCCTCTGGAAGATAATAGGGATGATATGGAGACACTTTTTAGGAGTGCTATAAAATTGGCTATAGTCAAGCTAGAGAGTTGAAATTTTTACCAAGATTAGCCTCATATCTGGTCTTGATAACCACCAAGTAGCTTCATCACCACTCAATTTCAAGCGGTCAAAGTACCCCTTGGAAGATACACCTCTAGAAGTTAATAGGGGTGACATGGAGATACTTTTTGGGAGTGCTATAAAATTGGCTATAGTCAAGCAAGAGAGTTGAATTTTTTTCTAGGGTTAGCTTAATATCTTCTCTTGGTAACCACCAAGTAGCTTCATCACCACTCAATTCGAAGTGGTTGAATTACCCCTTGAAAGATACCCCACTGGAAGATAATAAATTACACACACAATTAGAGGCCGCATAACAAACGAAGGAATTCAGCTAATGGGCCAATTCATTAATCATATAATTTTTTGCAGCGGATCCGAATATCATTAGGAGGATATACGAGCTGTTGGCGTCGCATCGAAATTATGAGCGACACTAAAAATCTAACATATGCGACATTGGCGATCTAATTAACGTCAGAACAGCGGCTGAGCCGGGTTTTTTTCCGCCATCGGAACAAACGGCTCGCGGAGCGGAGCCGTACCGACGAGAACAAAGGGCGATTCAAATCAAACTCCCTCGATCCGGGACGGTTTTGATTGATAGGCGAGCGACGACGGCGCGGCAACACGCGTAAAAAAAAGCGGGCGAACGTCTATTCCAGAATACAAAAGCGCGCCGATAGGAATGTTAAGTCCGTTGGGTTTTTGCGCTGAGGACGGGATTTTCGTTTCGCGTGCATGCGATTGGTTTTTTTGCGGGTTTTTTTTTCGCCAGCTCGATCCCGCTAGGTATTGTATTCGAGACGTTTTTAGGAATCGTAATCGCGGGGTATTTAGGATTCCGTTGTTATGTCGCATTTTTGAGAAACGGCCGCTCGATTATTCTGATATCATCATTTATTTTGCACGTTGTTTGTTCGTTTGTTACTGCGTCAATTGAGTCGGTTTCTGTAGGAAATTTCGAGCATATAGATAATCATCCAATAACCATCCAATTAGTCACTAAATTGTCTGTACCAAACTATATTGAACAATACTCCATATAAATTATCTCCATTATTTCCTATAGCAGTACCAAGCAAGTCCATTTTTTGGCGTGTTAAATATAACCATTTGCAACTCAAACACCCTTTCGAAAACGACATAATATAGTTAACGTGTTAATAAATGAATTGGCTGTTGCCCTCTTCCTAAGCTCGAGCCATTGTGCTCTACTGAAGCTATACGGCCGCTGGTGGGAATGGAACGAACGGGAACAGGGAGGAAAATTAGGTATGGGGGATCGCATCGGCCGTAATATGATTAGGGAGGATTTGTTCTTAGTTGATGATGCGTGTCCGGGCACCGTGAAACATAATAGGAGATCAATGAGGATGAAGTTATGTATTATGGAGCATTGGCGCGACGTAGAAAGGGATTGTCGACCGGATATTGTTGACAATAAATTTCTATTGGCCGTTGTGATTAATTGGTTGCGTTGAGTATTGTAACCATACCGCTCCAAGTATTAGATTGCATAATAGCTTTATCACAATAAATGATGATACTTAATATTTTAGAAAAATCATCATACTGAAGAGTAAAATTTCAGTTCCATGGGCTCACCTAGTTAAAGTAGAATCTACCTCAATTTATTGTTTTCCAATATTTTATTGTATATTTCATTAATTTTCATTTATCAACGTTTGTTATCATAACTTTCAGAATTCTTGTGTAAGCAGCAATTTATCAACAAAATCAGTTATTTAATCAACGAAACTCTTCCTGGATGATTTATTTCACTGCTCAGCCGTAACTTGGCCATTAATAGTTTTAATCGTCCTCTTAGCCATCAGTTTGTACAAGCATTAGGAAAGGAATGGCGTTTAGTTAGATGTTATATTATTAACAGACGGGAGTTTAAACAACGCGCACGGTAAGTCGTATAACCAGTTTGTTCCTAGAAGGAAAGGTGAAATACTCGTTGGTAACATTTTAACTGAATTTACTCATAAAATGTGTCATTATTACAGCTACTAGTGTTGAAGATGAGCCGACTGCAATTTAAGTATTTTTATAATGCTTTAGTAACTAACATTAAAATTTTGAAAGCACCTATCTTGGCACTAAAATTTTTAATGTCTTTGCTCTCATATTTCTTGATAACTTTGAACTGAATTAAATGATACCTCACTCTATACAAAAATTCAGTTTCTTTCATAGATTCGGCGAAGATTGGGGGAGTCAATGTGATTCTATTTGATGGCTCAAAATTTGGGAGGTCGGCGCTTTTTTTGTTATAATTTTAAATTTTTCCCAATTTTTATCCAATTTTTAACCAATTTTTACCAATTTTTACCCAATTTTTACCCAATTTTTACCCAATTTTTACCCAATTTTTACCCAATTTTTACCCAATTCTTACCCAATTTTTCCCAATTTTTAGCCAATTTCTACCCAATTTTTCCCAATTTTTACCCAATTTTTACCCAATTTTTCCCAATTTTTGCCCAATTTTTACCCAATTTTTACCCAATTTTTACCCAATTTTTACTCAATTTTTACCCAATTTTTACCCAATTTTTACCCAATTTTTACCCAATTTTTACCCAATTTTTATCCAATTTTTACCCAATTTTTACCCAATTTTTACCCAATTTTTACCCAATTTTTACCCAATTCTTACCCAATTTTTCCCAATTTTTAGCCAATTTCTACCCAATTTTTCCCAATTTTTACCCAATTTTTACCCAATTTTTCCCAATTTTTGCCCAATTTTTACCCAATTTTTACCCAATTTTTACCCAATTTTTACCCAATTTTTACCCAATTTTTACCCAATTTTTACTCAATTTTTACCCAATTTTTACCCAATTTTTACCCAATTTTTCCCAATTTTTACCCAGTTTTTAATAAATAAATTTTTTAGGTTCAATAATTTTTTTATCTGGTAACTTCAGCTTCAATTTTAATTTGTATATTTTGATACCTTAGATTTCTACAGAATATATTTAAAGTAGGCATTGTAAATTAACGTAATTTAATCAATTCTCGGGGAAATTCGTCACCGGTAACAATCTTTCAATGTGACGATTTTTTTCAATAAGGGTGGCACACGTCGGGTTTTTTTCTGGTAAAACATAAGAGCAACATCTGTTTATTGGAGAGGTCGTAAATTAACGGCGGCTTCTAAAAAAGTGTTAAAATCAAGAAAAAATCTGGCTACTTAAAAGCCAGATCGAGTTCAGAAGTTCCTTAATTTCGACAAAAAAGGTAACGCAAATTTTCAAGTTGTAAGTTACACACAAAAAAAATATTGTAAAATATTGTGAAATAATAGATAACGTTTTTTTCTTATTATTTTTTTTTTTAACTTTTTTGGGCCTCCATGTATATGCATTGAAAATATTTATTAATTCTCCTAATAGCCTTTTTATTTTTTGAGTAAGGGTAGGTAACAATTTACAAGGGGAGCCAAAGAAAAACCTTGTATATTCTCTATAAAAATATTGCGTTACCTTTTCAATGCATCAATATAATTTGGCAAATCTTTAGCAAAATAAGCACATGGGTGGTCCTCTTTTCCTCTAACCGACGAATAACAGAAGTGATTAGAACACTCGAATTTTGTAGATTATTTTTTTTGCTAGCACACTTTTATTGGTTCAGAGAACGCGGTTCTTCCAAAAAAAATACCCAAATTGGCGTCAGGCCATTAAAAATTGTGAAATTTTATTGGTTTTCGTACGGTTTAATGTGTCATAGAGGATATTAATGGGCGATAAAATTCACGCAGGTGGCGTAAATATTGATCTGGGTGGTTTCCTAAGAAATTTTCAAACTTATTTATAACAATTAAAAGTTTCTTATGATATTGATGATGAACATTTTCGTAGTGGAAACGTCGATTACTCAAGCTGTGTAATTACCAATAAAAATCGCCATGAAATAAAATAACCCCCGTTGATTTTCCCACCCCTTTAGGACGAACAACCCCTGCGGAATAAATCGATCTACATACAATAATCAAAAATTCGCGAAATCCGCCCCCCGTCTCTTTATCCATTAAGCCGGGGACGGCTCAAAAACTCGTCGCTCCCTATGTTTATGATGGAAATTGATGCACTTTGTCCTAAGTGGAAAACACTCCTCAATAATCCACTTAAATTTATCTTTAGTAAAGTCTTCGATGAGGAGTTAATTTGAATTCGTGTTCGGCGAGCCCTACGCGGGGCGGGTGGAAACCGACGAGGGTAAATCGAGCTAAAAATATGGCGAAAGACGGGCGCAATGTTTGCAGATTTGGTTTAATTTAATCGATTTCGTCGGATGGATGAGGAGGATTAAAGGAGTTTATAAGAGTTTCGAGGGAGCAAATTTACGGGGCGGCATCGGAATCTGTTTACCTTGCTCAATTTTTATATATTTTTACGCTATGCGAGCAGTGTTTTCGGGAAAATAAAAATATTTGTTTTAGTCTCACCGATGAAAAACGTAGTACCTATCGTAAAACCGACGCCTCGTAAAGTAAACCTCCCGATTATTTCGAGACATTAAAAATCATCTGCTTCAAATTAGAAACTGGTTATGTAGGCGTTGGCAAGTCTACTTAACTTTAAAGCTCCAGAAATTAATTCGGTTTAGTGTTAAGTGCCCCTATCGCGCTAAACTAAACTACTTATGGCGGTTGATGATAGGTTCGTCGATTTCGGCCCGTGTCGCTTTCGCCTATACCCAACAATTCCACCAAAAGAAAATGTGCAAATGGTTAAAATTAACTCTATATAGCAATAAAAAATATTAAACAGGTAAATGTGGTACACTTGGAATTTTAAAAAATATATAGGCATCAATAACGCGAACTATATTTATTCATTTTATTCATTAATAATTTTGCTATGATCTTATTATAATGTTATCGTGGTGGAATGTTTGAGATCCTGTACAAAAGAGAACAGAACAGTAGACGATGTATGAACGTTAAAATTTTGATTTTTTAGTATCACGTATCAATCAAGTTATTAAGTAAACATATTCTAAATACTGTTTTATTATTGCATTAATAATCCCCAAAAATAGACGGGAAAATCGAGTATGAAGATAAATATTTATCAAAAGAGAAATGAATTTCCGTGGAATCGTTTTCGATAATTTTCATAAACATTTCAGTAAAGTTATTTTGAAGAAATTCGTGCAGGATGTCTTTTCACAAGGAGGAAATCCAGGATATTATTGGAATATTTTTTTAAATAATGAGCTCAGACTTATAGCACTTAAATATTAAACATATTATAATAATTTTTCTTGATAAATTCGATAGAACGTCAATTAATATAATTTGCAAAATAAGATAAGGATTTTATTTTTAAAAAGTTATTGTTTCCCCTAATCCTTATCACAAGAACTAAATAAAATATTCATGAAGGATTTTCTTGTAATCAGCTCAATTTTAATGTATAGATCAAATGTATAATGTAACAATCAAAAAGGAGTATTAAATATTAAAACATTTTTTTAAACTGATTTATTTTTAATCCATACAGACGTACACTCCCACACAGTAAACATTTAAAACAAATAATAACCGCAAAAATGTTGGATAAAGATTAAACATTTCTTAATTTATCAACTGCACCTAAATTTGGTTATCAAAATTATCGATATAATTTAACAAATAATTTCTTCGATAAATATTCGACTATTTAATCGTATGCAGAAAGCCCTGTGCCAGTAATTTGCTCATAAAATCTGACACGATGGCTCGCATAATTGCTCTAAGTTTGTTATTGTGCGCATTAGTATGCTTCTCAGAGGCATATGATAGAAGTGGCAATTTATCAGGGGTAAGCGTGACAAAGTGCATTCGCATTTATCAAAATATTAAAAATTAAAAGAAAAGGAACAGTAGTAAACAAAGCATTTTAGATTTAAGTCTCATATTTCAGGATTTAAAGCTCATATTTCAAACTTCGCACTTTATGCGACAATGGAATACAAGAGTTAATATAGTTTATAAGGATAATTTTAACAGTTAATGAACTAAAAACTTATCTGTAAATGAATTTTTTAGATGCGAAAAAGGGATGTAAACGAATGGGGTAGCTGGTTAACCAATAAAGTGGTAATTATTTTTTATAATAAAATAAGCTATATACAAAAGGTCATCAATAATTTATTTTCATGCATCAGGGTAATGTAGTACATGCCTACGGAAGTGATGCATCAGACAAACGTTACCAAGAAATCGTGAAAGAATTGACTGCCAAAAAAGAAGAATTGGAACAAATGCCGATTTACAAGGACATCAAGAGATTAGAAGAGGAACTTATCGCTTACACCAAGGACGGTGTTCAGCAAATTAAGGTGAGTTCTTTGATAAATCTTTGATTGAAATTGTTAATAATTTTTCCCCAACGTATTTCTTTTAATAGAACAAACTTCAAAACTTCAGAGTTGGAATTATGGGACACGGTCGTAACGAATAATATTATAATATGGGATATTGTGCTTGCCTAATGAGGCTATTTATAAATTTTCATTTCAATTTGAATGTTTCATAAATTGTAAACAGTGAATAAAATTATTAGTAGGTAAAGTAATTTTTTAAGGATATCTATAAATTACCACTCCCAGATTTTCTCATGAGAATCAATCACTCTAGTGGTGAAAAAAAGTAAAAGCATAACGCAATTATTTCAAAAAGCAAAGTGCAAATCGATCATAAATGGATTTACAATAAACTGTACCCCGTATATACGTATAGTACGTTTTCCAGGTCGAAATTTGTATGCAGAAAGCGAGGCCCTTTTGAACGATATCCATGAATCGTACGAAACGTACGAGGTAATCTCCAAAGCCCACTACAATTTCGCAGATTTAGCGCCAGATCGATTGTCATTTGGGGCTAAGGGAGCCGTTTTAAAAAGCTGAAAGCGTACTTTGCGGTTCTCAACTACTCAGTATATTGTCCCTCCGAGGACGCCCAATAAAATCATACCTTTTCCTCTCCTGCGGCTGCTTTAGAAGCCCGACGAATTCTCAATGCGGCCAACTTTTTATCGCAATTGGACGGTTTTTAAATTTTATTTGCTCTAAAGTTTTAACTACAAGAATAAATTAAATGGACTCTGAATACCAATTTATCAACGGGCAATCTTCGTATAATTCATCAAAGTATATGAAGCTTTTGAAATTTTTTATTGTTCATATATTAACTAGTATAAATGTATATTTTGTGATTATACATTTTCTGTACCAATTTTTCCAAATCATTCCAAAACCCAAAAAGACCGCAATACGAGCCTGGCTGCAACCGATTTCTCATCTCTCATACCCCGAACAAATTATCGTTCTCCGAAAACATCCCAACCAAAAATAAATTTATAATTCACAACCGATTAATTTCAATGCGTACAATATACCGTATAATGGCAGTCCATTATTATCAATCTACTCTATTATGGAACGGGGATTCCATTGTGTCTCTTAAGTTGCCCCATAATTGTTAACAACAGATGACTCTTTACGGTCCGACGGTTTTCGGTTTCGGGATTGTCGTGCCGCAGAAACGAACACTGGAAATGGAACTCAGTTAGCTTGGGGTCTATTCTACACGATCGTTATGAGGTTAATTTATAAGGGGGTTAAATGTAGCAGTATACATCATGCAGTAAAGTCAGTAGCTAACATTCTTAGGATATATTGGTTGTGAACCATATTTATTGTTTAACCAATATAGTTTAATCAATTGGTTACTTAACCAAACGATAATTTTAAATTGTTTAATTCCAGTATAACATTAAAAATGTATTAAATATGACCCATTAAATCTGGAGCTAAAATTCAGGCTTTGATTTAACTGAGCAGACCGCAGCCCATCAGATTTGATACGGGAAACCAGATTTAAAGTCCTGTGGGATAACGGACAGCACACATCATGTTATTAACTTATAACGAGGGAAACGGAGTTTAATGAGGTTTTTATGCAGGCAATGACAGTCTTTTGTTACAATAATGAGTTTAGGGCTGTCAATTGTCCAGGGCATTGTGAGCGAGGCTCTTTTGTTATGCTCGTACGTGACACCCCTACTAGCCGGCTATAGGCCGTATTTTTCTGGTCGATAGAGTCGGTTGTCGTGCGAAAAGGTGGCCCGTGTGGGGTTTTATGGGGGGATGCGTGTGCTTATGTGCCATATTTTTGATGGTTGCCATTTAGTTTACAATGAGTTTGCGGAGTGTTGTTGTTATTCCGACTGTTGTAAGGGATCGTAAAAGTAAAATGATGTGTGGGATTTTCGGGGGGTACGATTTTGATGGGTTCGATGTCGCGGATTACTCGTACGCCGGGCTATGAAAATAGAGGAAGGAAAAAATGGGAATTCAAATTTTAAGCCCTGTTATGTATAGTGTGATGAAAAATAAATACGAGCGCGTTAATCTCGATGCTTTAAAAAATCCAATATGTTAGCAACGTGAAACTTTATTGTTAGGAAAGTTTCATTTTTAATCCCAGTCAATAATTTTTTATAGGCTTAGAAGTTTATTGGAATATTACAAAAATTTCTAATAACTGTTATAAATTTTTTTCTAATTATGCAATGAGTTGTAAAGCTAACTAAAATAAATCGGCACATACATTTTCTGTATTAATCAAATGAAATGTGTGCATAACATCTCATTTTGAACATCTCAATAAATGTTGAGATCGACTCTCATGTAAACATGGATCGAGTTGAAATCGGGTTGACTCGACTCGCTGCAATTTCTGACTGTGTCGAGTCGAAATGATGTCTTATAAACGCTTATACCGTTCAACTCTGTGTTCGGAAAAACACGAGTCGAAAATTCAACTCAATCTCAACTCGATCTTTCAACTCTGCATGTAAACGGGGTAAATGTTGAATGTTGAGAAAATGCCTAACTTCAGACTTTCAACTATACAAAATTTTCATCCTTACCAATTTCCGCGATGTCTGAATCTTACTACATATTGCGATTAATAGTTTATACCAAATTAATTTGAGAAAATAATTCTCATTATAGCGACACTGGCGACACCCATGCGCAAAACATTCAAACTAATCATGAAACATGTGAAATTATTTAGCTAGATGATTCGTTAAAAGGTGTCAGCATGTTAGACGTCAAACACGGAACACAAAAAGAGTTCTTGATGTCAAAGTCAAAAGTCAAATGTCCAAAATCAAAACATTACAAGATTTCAAAAAAAACAACAATCTCTTATATATTGATTAATTGTGTTTTTACAATTTGAATTAATCTTGATGATCATAATTCTTTATCAACAATGCAAGTGCCAGAAAAAACACGTTAATCGCGTTGCTTTGATTTTACTATAATAAGGTAATTGTAGCAAATTAACTACATAATTACAGTTTATCTAAATAAATGTTATCTGAATTCAAACAATTTAACCTTGGTTTTAATTATTCTTAAATACTCGAACAGGATCGTGTTTATTTCATTGCAACGTTGACGTGTGTCGTGTTCTAATCTAATGACATCTGTAAGTTCCTCATTCATTCATGTCTTTAATTTTTTTGATCAAAATATATGAGTAACCAGGATATTACAATTTCTTTTTACTTTTTTTCATTTCAAATTCATCCTGATGCCATGTCATGCTTTACAGAAGACCTTTCCATTATGGAATCTTTAAGCCTAGCTCTTCAACCGTACAGAGAGAGTATCGGTCAGATAGCAAGTATTGTTACGATAGCCCAATTTTTCGCGGGCACTTTGGTATGTAAGGAGATATATGATAAGAAATCTACGAAAGGGATAAACCCCACACCTTTTATCGGAGGTATAGCAATGTGAGTTGTACTTTATTACACTATATTTATTCGTAAATAACAACTAATCGAATATGCTACGCATAACTAATTACTAAATGTAGATAACACTCGTTATTGAATGAATTTTAATGTTTTTAGTGGAATATTAACGCTGAAGCTGGCCTTTATAATGAACGATCCAGCCATGTTTCAAGTGAACGTAGCTGCTATAATATTGAATACGTGTTACACATTATTTTACTATAACTACGCTAGTGATAAATACGAAGAAGTTTTAAAGCCCTTATCGATGGCAGGGGGTCTTACTGCCGTATTTTTAGGTTACGCTAATTGGGAAGATCAATCGAATGTGGAGTTTCGATACGGTTTGTTGCTTACGATGTTGATGTTACTGTTACTGGCAGCTCCTTTAGCTGAGTTGGTGAGTTAACTACCAGTTTTCAGTTAGGAAAAATTTTAATCTATGAATGAAAAATTACAATTTCTATTTCACCAAAGCAAAGTAGCATTTTCTGGTATTTTTGGCTATTAACTAGTATTGTTTATCAGTTAACAACATTATGATTTGCAGAAAACAATTTTGGACAAAGAAGATGCATCTTCTATACCATTTCCTCTTACGTTTATGGCTACTTGTGTAACGTTCTTGTGGCTCTTGTATGGTTTAGCTATTAATAATCTATTCATGGTGGTAAGTGCTGTAAATAGCAATTGATTAAATTAATGAGCAATGTTCATTTAATTTTAGGTGCAAAATGTCGCCGGGTTCGCGATTTGCGCTCTTCAATTGTGGCTAATTTACACGTATCCTGGACACAGGTCAGACATTAAACCTAAAAAGAAGAAGCAGTAATAGTGCCAGTTTATCTCGTTCAAATTTGTATAAGTAATATTTGCCTCATCGTTTTTTATATTCCAGGTCGAGAACTCTACTAGAATCAAATTTTTAAATAGTTCCGTCCCGTAAAAATACTTTTATTGATGTACCTGAATCACAATAAACTTTTGTTTTTACATTATAGTTAAAATTACAAAAGTATAAAAATAGAATTTGACTTTAGGAATGTTAAAGGATAAGTGGACTTAGGTTCATGATACAAAAACTATTAATTCAGTTTACAATATACTAAATTCTTATGCATAGCCTGAGTGCTGATGAATTAACTATACGAGAACAAACAAAAGTTTTGAACAAATTATTTTCTATTGCAATTTTCCAGTTTTAGTTCAATAATCATCGTCATCTAAGCTATCATAGTCATAATCAGCTCCAGGAGGCACGAAAGCCCCATTCAGGGCTTCTGATATTTGTTCTCCAAAGCCTACCCTTGTTGCTATCCCATAAATTAACCTCATTACTGATAATCTGCAAAAGAATGGAATATTTTTTTAGTTTTTTTATATTTACTGTAGGTACATATCTTCAAAAATAGTATGACAAATATTTATCTAGGGAAACTTGTACATCAATTGAAAAATGTAGCCGAATTAAAAGTATTTTGAATTTTACATAGTGTTACTTATGTAAAAGTTTACCTAGCCAGTATAGTGTAATTTGAACATTGTATTACGTTTATAATTATTTATTTCAGTAATATTACCTGATGAAATTCATTGGATCGGTTTCCTTGCGCCTCAGAATCATTTTCTTGCTGTGTTTTTTCCTAGCGTCCACGAAACTAAACATGATTAAAATGATCACTACAGCACAGATTAATTGCAAACAAAGCTTCATTTTGAAGACTTGATATTACTGAAAGAGTGCACTGTTGCTGAAGAAACCGTAGCTTGTATTTAGCGACTCCTTGCACTCCAATACTTATCCTTAATTGTTACTAATGACGTGCATGTTAAGATCGTACTGGTTCTTTATATTTTTACTTAAACAAAACCGGGTATCGACAGAATTTTAATTGCTGTGTACAGTTAGTTATACCTAGAGGTGAATTTAAAGCACATCCACCGCACTTTTAAAGTAGGTTACAACTCAAAAATTTGTGACACGGATTTCAGTTAGTATTAGGTAAAGAAAAGCAAGTGTACTGAATGTGAAACAATTTAAAATTGATTATGAACTACCATTCTACTAAATTTTATTTCAAATTTTGACCTATAATATTAGTAATTTATGATTAAAAATCCCTTAAAAAAGCTATATTATGAGTACAACTTGAACTCAGTTTGTCCAGATAGGATCTATTAATAAAACGAACATTATTTTTAATACATCTTCAAGCTAGACGCTTAGTCATTGCCTCCCAAAGCTCGTTAATTCTATTCAAATTTCACACAAAGTTACTAAAAATTATAAATTCAAATTATATTTACTATTTTATTAGATAATTTATAACATTGAATACGGCACGTATGCCTACTCTTGGGGAAGGCTGTTTCAATCGAACGAAATCTGAAATCTCCAATGAGTTATTTCGAAACGTGGGCACAGCCGATTCAAATTGATTGATAAATTTTCATTTCATTATTACACGTGCCTGCAGGGTTGTCCCCGGAAAAGTCGACCTTGCTCGTTCTGAAATTAAAAAAATTAATAAAGTAGTTACTTTGAATTTTTGAGCAAAAAGAAAATTCCTCATGGGAGAAAAATTGAATAAAAAAATTCATATTATAGCCTCTTTTTTAAACTTTTAAAACGGATTCCTTGAATTATTGAAAGTGGCTCATAGTTATTCAAGTAAAATATTAACAAATTTTCCAAGAACCATATATTTAATTAGCGATAGAAACAAATATTTAACAAAAATGGGTACCATTAATTACGTGTAAGTAGATACAACACAAAACTATACAATCAAATTTCTATAGCCAAAATATTTTTTTCTGCTCGTTAAATCTACGCACTAGTCGAACAAATATGCCTATTAGTAAGTAATTGTAGCGCTAATAATATTGCGTAATGTTCATATCACAATTACATCGAAATCGCTGGAAAGGAGTGTAAATAAAAAATTTAAACACAACCGCTTTATAGTCCAGTTTTCACTCGAAGAGACCGAAATTTGTAATTAATAATATGCATACAGAGTGTCTTGTTTGCTAAGGTATAATGTTGTACACCCACATATGCATATATTTCGGTACCAAAACTATTTTGGCAGAACCTGTTAGAATAAGAATTACTTATTATTAGGCAAGTTGGGCAGGTAAAAACGTTTAAATGTTTAAAATGCCGCGTGTCAGGTGATCTTCAACTTTAACCTTTCATTACATAATGTGTTTCTGTAGTTCATTAGCTTTTTTAGTCCCCCATGGTGATTTATAAGAAAATCAAACGATTGTTCAATTTTCAACCGGGTTAAGCAAGACATTGATAAAGTATTTTCAAAGTTATGAATTTTTCAATGAAATAAATGCGATTGAAGACCGAATTTATGTTGTTTGTAAAAAAATAGAATTTAGTCATCAGTACGCTTAATTGCATTTCATAAAAAAAGCATGAAGAGAATTTTTGTTTAGTTAATAATCGTCTTAATTAACCATGAAAATTACTCGTTCTATGTCGAAATAAAGTTGCAATAAATCTTATACTTAATAGATTTTCAAATAGAAAAATTCCTGCAGACAACGAACAAAAAATTTATAACAAAAAATGCAACATGAAGACGATATTACAAAACACTATCTACAAATTTTCGATTAATTGTTAATTTTATTCAAATTGTTAACAGAGTCTACTAAGCTTCCAAGTTTTACATACATTAAGTAAATTGAAATACGGATTATTTATGTTTAAATCCAATGGCGAATAATAATCTAAAGTGCGTCATAGGATGAGAGTCGGGTATTCACTTAATATTCGAATCGAGCAGGATTTTCAAGATTTTCGTGGGCCCTCTTAGGTCAAAAACCACAATGAATAACCGCAAATCACCGCGGTTATCTCTGCCTGCAATCCTTCTTGTAAAGTCCTTGAAAGCGACCATAACAAACATCGTAAACCATCTTCCTCACGTGCTCGAAAGAATCTTTACCTATGTCATAAAATTCTCCAATTTTTTGCGTTTTTCTAAATAAGAAAATAACAAATATAATTGACTGGGCGCTTACTTAAATGTAATAAAAGTTTAATTAACATTGTAATGTAATAGCTATCATTAAAGCATTAATATGATGCTAGGTAGGTACTAAATTTTTTTAAACATTAATATTTTATAGCTTAATGGAAAATATTGCGAATAAAAGACGAAAGGTGTATCATAGATAATAATTAGATAGATGAAGTTCTACCACAAGTACTGTTAGGAAATTGGGGATTTTGTTTACCTTATTTTTCTAAGATCTATTTCTGTTAATATTTCTAACAGAAGTATCCATTTCCTAAAAGAATTATGTCTTCCTTATATTGCAAGAATTGATCCTTTTGAATTGATGCATGGAATATGTAATAACTCTCAAAGTATTTCAAGGAATTCATTACAATAAAAAATATTATAGGTGAATATAAAACAATATATTAACGAACCGATAGGTTTAATAGCGTTGTAAACGTCTCTCTGGTTGCTGGTTGCAATAAAATAAAAAGAGGCTTGTGCATGTCGATTCGAAATTCCTCGAGCACAATAAAATTTTGCAACTCACCACAAGCTCGATATTTCCTAACAGTGCACTAAGGAAAAGAGTTTATTGCTAGAAAATTTCCCAAGCTTTTGCAGCGTGTTTCAATTAGGTACCTACATCATCAATTAAAAGGATATTGGCAAACTGGGAATGAAAATTGCATTGATCATGAAACACTCTAACTGGCAATGCAACACTTGTCTCTAAAATGGAGCTAAAAGGAATCGATTATGATCAAACTATCGAGATATCCTGTTTGTCACGTCAGCCTTTTGAGAGAGTACTTAACGCCTCATTGACTGGCTCATATTCGTACGTACATCGATAAAGTTAACGATCAGAGGTACTGTAAATCATTTTCGTTTGCCCCTTCTTTGCAGCGGTTTCAGCAGCACCTGTATTACCAGGTATTGCCCGATCGAATGCGGGTACTGCTCCATTGTTCGATCGACGATAGTGCTCCGGTCGCACCGCATATGTGATACAGGACTTTTACTTTCGTTCAGGTACCAACTTCGAGCTGATTGAAGAAGAGGGTCCAAATCGTTCCTGAAAAAGTGAGTTTTATTTTTTATTTTGGTTTTATTAATACGCGCGGTGTTAGGGTAATTCTTTTTTTTTTCATAACAGTACTCATAAGGGGTTGAATTGAGGGTACTATAGTAAAAATATTTAAAATATTTTTTTTATTAATTCGTTAAATATTAATTAAATTAATAAATTTGAATGATAAAATTAAAAAATATTTTTTTATCTAATAATTGGGGCTTTTGTTGAAGTTTCGATTGGGAATTTAAAAAACTGGCATTTTGCCTTAGGGCATTAAACAACATAATAAGGTAATAATATCCGCCTGATACATAATTGTAATTCTTTGCATTTATTTCTTTCATTAAATTTAATTACGAAGGAAATGACTTAAATAATTAGTTATCTCACATAATAATCTATATTTTCCTAATTACTGGCCTAAGTAAAAGTTTTCATGCGGTAAATCGCTTAATAGAAAATCAAGACCAAGTATAACTTCATTATCATTTATACTTCATATGCTTTAGTGAGATTTTTAGCAAATAAAACTTGCGTAGTTATTTTGCGATTTTGTTCTTGTTCGAGAATTTTTTAGGCATTACAAATGCAAACCAGCTGGGAGATTCACAAAAAAATCATATACATAATTTAACTAATTATTACCGTTTTATGCGTCTTTTATAAAATCTTCTTGGGCTTGTGTTATGTTTATTTGGCCATGATCAAGATTCGACCATGATCGAAATTCGACCATGAGAAAGTAAAATTAAAATTTACCTTACCACGTTTGACCATGAAAGACTGACTTAATATTCCAGTAATCACCGAAAATGTCGAAAACGAAGGGCCGAAATTTTTTACAGTTTATTACATCACTTTGTTTACTGACTACTCTTTTTTTAGGATATAGATATCTGTTTACCTTACGTGTTTACTCGACTAATTAGACACTGTTAAATTCAACTTATATGCATAGTGTTTCATTAATAACTAATTGAATGTAGACAAGCTTAATTAATGTTGAATGTAGCTTTTCATCAAAAATCCGGTTTATAAAAATTGGGAAACTTTATAGTCCATTATAGTAATTGACTAGATTTATAAAGATGCTTACGGGGATTCTTATGCACTGAACAAAACCTTTTGATTAACCCTAAATTAAACTTTATTTTAACTTATCCCTGACATTTATGACTGTATTATTTGAGATATTATTGAGAAATATCTACTTGTCGTAGGCACAGCATTTATTCAAATCGCCGCATCTCATCGATATGTTTTATGGGTTAAGGTGTTTCTTGATTATTATACACGTATGTCTATTAATTTTACCGAGAAATGATCCACTCTCGAAGAAAAATTTGGAGAATTTATATGGGAAATTAATTTACGAAATTTATCGATCGTTATACAATACGCTTTCGTCGTTAATTGTTATTTAAGCCGGAATGTTTCGATTAGCATTTTGGAAACTGCGATATATAATTAGTCGAAACGGTTTGTTTATTAATTGCGCAACTTAAATTTGGCATTGAAATCTTCACGATCAGTTTTTTGAATGCTCGGTTTTTTTGGAAATTATGTGTATTGTACTTACATTGATTAAACTTTAATGAGTGTTTGTAATCTGTATAGACGTAAGAAAAAAACTATCGGTGATTAAACTTATTGCTTCCTGAATTTATTATTTTTTTCTAATTATAACGTTATTAGCTAGTCGATTATTTCGAGTTTGATGTCTATAGGATTAAGGATAGTTTAATGTTTATTTATAATAATTCGTATTGTTATGAAAATATTATTATCGAAAGTGTGTTATTCTTCATACTCGTGCTAAAATTACACACACGCATTTCAGCGAAATATCAAATGATTTATGTTGCATCTTATCATTTATCGCCGTTTTGCTTCAATAATTTATCAAAGATACGCTATTAATTCCTATAAAACCGATGAAGTTTAGTTATTTTGTAATAGCTGAGCAATTGTTGGAAGTTTTTTACATTGCCAATGCTCAAGAAATTTTATATACGTTGCAAAATTTAATTGTTTCAAAATTTATTATTCAAATTATTTGTTTATATTTATAATGACTAAGCAATATTTACATATTTATTGCCTACCTTTAGTTATAATCTCATGCAGTTTAATATTTTGTAGACAAGGTGATACAAGGATAATTCAAAGAATCTTCCTCTATTAAGTAATGATTCAATTATTACACAAACTGTTCCTTAAGCACAAAAATTACACCAAGATTAATGAGGAAATTTATAATTACAATTACAACAAAATTTTATTTGTAGTAACCGCTGGTAAATCCAGTGCATTAGTAACGAATCGGTAACGAACTGCAATTAAATCAAATTAACTTGTCGCCGCTATAAATGCACTTTTACGTTAATTAAACCCTGCGTCTTCCTGTGTCTTCAAAATTATTCGCAACGGATTTTATTCTACGCCGATAGCGCAGCTGATTCTTATTTTCCAACGACACTGACCCAAAACCTACCAATAATTATTGCCCGACGAAAGTACGCAAGAAAAGAAATCCTCTGAGTTTAATAAGTAAATAAATATTGCACGTTACAATCATGTTTACTTACCGGTATTGTCTATCGTTACTCTAAATGTACGCGATTATGTCGCAATCGATATTTTCGCACACAAATATAAGAACCTATAGTTGAGATGATAAAAATATAAAAGAGAAAAGCAGCCGATGCCTTTGGCATTTATGGAAACGCAAGTTACGATGCGAAAAGAATTTGTGTTAGAGTCCTGTAATAAAGGAAAGAGTTCATGCAAAGTTGGGATCATGAAAAGTTGCAAAAATTCTTCCAATAAGCACTAAATTGCGTTAATTAAACAACGAGTATCGGTCATACGTAATTAAGTACAGAAAAATCATTCAATGGCTTAAGTGCACTCACTGCCACTGACGAAATCGAATTGTGCAAAGATGCAATGCATTAAATCTCTTCGGTAATTGGGCAATTAAAAGAAATTTTCGACCGATTAATTCGACTCGTTATGGCCGGTTTCCCAATCCACCAATTTTTTAATAAATATTTTCAGTGAAAAATTTTGCATTGTTGCCACGTGGATAAAAAGTAGCAATGTTGAAGGATTTTTGAGACATTTAAAATGTCACCAAAGTTTCAGTGTCAGTTTCTTATTCAAAAATAGAGTTAATAACTGGCATGTAGGTAGAAGAAATTTCTTAAATCCGAAATTTCGGCCGAGTTCTTAGAATTTTCTAAATGAGGTCGATACACCAACGCCGATCGGGCGACCTTGTGCCGTCTGTAGGAAAACAACAAAGTCTGCAAATCGCGCAGTCATTAGAAGTGCCTAATGGTAAGTTCGATGGTCGAAAATCCGGTTGCCCTCTAGCATACCTTCGGCACACGAAGAAATGCAAATGTTGTTGGTGCACTCGAAAAAACCCAAGCGAGAGAAGAACCTTCGCGGTGGTGTCGAAACTCGAAAAGCCAGTCGAAAGCGGTCTTGATAACAAGCTAAAACGAGTCATTAACTTAATTATGGACCGAAAATACCTTATTATAACAACCCATATCTTACGTTTTATGTTTGTATATACGGTTTGTTCTATTTTTAAGTTACTGTTTCATAAGGAAATTCGATGGATCAATTACTTATAAATCACTTACAATATGTTAAAAACTTGGTACTTTCATCATAGGAGTGTGCAAATTACCACCTGCATTTTCTGCACACCTAGGGAAAACACCCTGTATATTAAAGTGAACTTTATTATTCTTATGCAACGACAAAATTTCTCCCACTATCAACCACTTCATCAACCAAAACAATTAAAATAGGTACTGTATTTATTGCCCTTTTGGTTGGGCTGCATTGTAAGCATTCAATTCTTTAAAGGATTCAAATATTGCCAAGTGGAGACAAAATATCAGTGTAAAAGGATTTTCGACATATTTAAAAAGCCCTTAAAAATCACCACAGAGCAAAGCAAAGTTTCAGTGTCAGTTTCTCATTGAAAAATAGGGTTTATGAAGCAAGTGAGGATGCCCGACGACTCGGTAGAATCTATTTCCGAATGAGGCACCTAATAGGAAACAGCGTCTGCGGAATTTTCGTTAAAATCGACGAAATTGAGAATTTTTGTGTTGCGGATGTGTGCGCTTTGCGAAACCTCGCTGGCCTTGCTGGTCGCGGGCGGGCTCATGAACGAGACGATCAATGAATTTTTATACGCCGAATTCGGTGATATATGTAAATCCGTGTTACACTCTACTGGAATATAATCACTAATGATCCTGCTACTAGATCGTTGATTCGACGCTAAAAGGAAATCGCAATCAATGGCAATAAATTATTAATGCCAATGTCGTCCACAACTGACGAAATGTTGTCCGGCATGTTCGATTTTAATTAATTGCATCTTAAGAAAAGATCAAGAACTTTTGGTTCAAAATTTTATGAGCCACAATTACCTACTCATTAAAAATATTGTATGTTTGGCTCCTAAAATTACAGAATACTTGTAAGGACATTAATGTATTTCATTATATGGTACAAAAATTCTTGGAGATAATTTACCTCCGGAATCAGAATAATTTAAACTAATATGTAATTTACTAGTTAGCTAATGTGTATAATCTTCGAACTGCTCTCGATCAATACACGTTATTGAAGCTCAATCAGTGTAGGTATTCCAAGTAATTATTTAACTTACCATTGACCTCGTTCAGTGCTGAATCAAATTTTTAATAAGCGTTCGTACAATAAATAATAAATTATAATACATCTAATTCATTAGGTAAACAAATTACCTAATGTAATATTATTTACCTTAGAGACGAAATATATGCAATTAACTTCATCAATATTTTCCAAGTATGAGGGTATCATAACGTCATTTAGAATGTGGTCAGTTAATCCAATTCATTTTGGTTCATTTCAATGACAAACATGATTTTTTTGATCTCCAATGATTTGTTGAATTTTTAGCAACGTCTTCCGGTAAACAACTTACCATAAAAATTATACTAATAAAGCGATTAATTCATAAAAAATTAGCCCGCAATTAAAAAAAAGCCCATCGCATCGCGATGTTTTCTCTCGGTATTTCCTACGATTTATTTATAAGGATTACATTATGGAAATTTTCGAGGATGCTATACGGATAACCCGCTTCTAATTCATTTTATTCCAAGTCCAACCGTTCTAATTACGAACGTAAACAAACACACGAAACTACAACAACTTCCAGCTAATTGCCCTGTTTTGATGACTCGAATTCTTGTCGTTTTCAGTTAGGAATTTCCCACTCGCCGAGCGATGGAATCTTCGCAGATAGCCGATTGGTATCGAGACCAGCATGTCTTCGTCACCGGAGCGACCGGTTTCATGGGGAAAATCCTCATCGAGAAAATACTCAGGTCCTGCCCCGACGTCGCCGCTGTCTACATACTCATCCGGTCGAAAAAAGGCAAAGATTCCGCACAAAGATTGGAAGACTTCTTAGACTGTCCCGTGAGTTATTATCCCAAATTAACACAAAGCTGATTCCAATGATATTCAACATATTTATATGAATAGTAAAGGATCTACGGAATTTTCAAGCTCCTTAAGGAAATCCTTCCCAATAACAGAAGTTCAAAATGTAGGTACTAAAACTAGTTGTTTTCCAGATATTCGAAGATCTGAAGAACACGAGCAAACAGGCCATCGAAAAGCTGAAATGCATAGATGGCGACATCACGAAGACGAACTGCGGCATGTCGGAGGAGAGCTTGGGCTATTTGGAGAAGAGGATCACCAGTGTCTTCCACATGGCGGCGAACGTGCGCTTCGATCAGCCGGTGAAAAGCGCCGTGCAACTGAACACTGGAGGTACCCTGAACGTTCTAGAATTGGCGTGCAGGTTCAAAAATTTGAAGGTGTTCATGCACGTCTCGACGTCGTACTGCCATTGCGACGTCACCGAGCTGGAGGAGAAGCTCTACAAAGCTCCCCAAGATCCCAGGTAGGCTCCTGGCCCGTCCATTTCGAAAGCTTTTCGCTACGAGTTTTTGTTTTTAGGAAAATGCTGGACTTGGTGAAATGGATGGACGACGATCTGCTGGAGACTTTAACTCCGGCGTTGTTGAAAAACTCGCCAAATAGTTACGCGTATACCAAATGCCTAACTGAACAACTAGTTACTGAATATAGTAGTAAATTAAAAATAGCCATAACTCGTCCTTCTATAGGTAATAATCTTATTTTTTCATTCTTATCAGCACTAACAGGCCTCTGAAAAAGTTATTTCTTCCCCATTACAACTGCACAAATCAGCCAGATTCCTGCATGTAGCACCTTTATCTTGCTTTTAAGTTTATCCTCGAGCACTAGACACCCTAGTTTTGGTACAAGCAAGCTCTTTACCTCTACACTACAACCTCTATTCAATATACCTAAATGTTGTGGTGGCCTATATAAGATGTTTTTTTCCATCTTTGCAGTAACTTGCGTAGCCAAAGAACCGATTCCCGGATGGGTGGACAACCTGAACGGGCCCACGGGGATAATCGTAGCTGGTGGTAAAGGTATTTTGAGGACCATGCTGGCCGATATCACGCACCCAGCCGACTACGTGCCCGTTGATATGGCTATAAACAGTATTTTGACCGTGGCGTGGAAGATTGGCAGCGAACCCAAGAAAGCCGAGCCGGATGTTTACCACATAACGGCCAATAGGGTGGGTTTTGCCACAATTATGGTGCAATAGCGAGATTATAATTTGTTAATATTTTTTAGGATAATACAATAACTTGGGGGGAAGCTTTGGAAATAGCGAAGAGACACCTTTTAAATTATCCGTTTAGTGTTTGTCTGTGGTATCCGGGGGGAAGCCCGAAAACCACTTATTTGATGCACGTGTTAGCGGCTTTCTTCTTCCACATCATTCCGGCGTACGTTGTTGATTTTTTCTTTCAATTGACTGGAAACAAACCTTTGTAAGTACATATGCGTTTTTAGGGGAATTTTCGCTCCTTTGTACCAAATGGTATTCTTCATACTTGTAATTTTCAGTTTGGTAAATCTTCAAAAGAGGCTCCATCACGGTTTGAAAGTTTTGCACTATTACACCACGAGGCCATGGTTCTTTCACAATGAAAAATTCTTCGAGCTCTACGCGTCTTTAACCGACAAAGACCGGGAAATATTCTATTATAACGTCGGGCCATTTGACCACGAGGAGTATCTGCTCAATTACGTGCTGGGCGCTAGAAAATACTGCGTCAAAGAGGGCATGGAGACGATTCCTTATGCGAGGAAAGTAATGAGAAGGTGTGTTGATCATTTGGCAAATTGATTTATTATTATACGAGATTAACTTGTAATTGTTTTTAGACTTTATTATTTGGATCTTGCGAAGAACGTCATCATCTACGGATTGCTGTTTTGGTTGTTTTATTTGTTCGTTATAAAATTCTTGGATATTATTGGAAATCCTTTAATATAGTGATTAATTGTTAAGGATGTTAATAAATTTAAGTAACCTAGTTAATTTAAATTGCATGTTTTGTATTCCCTCAAATATTTTTAATTTATTATATTATTCTCTATGAAAATAAAAAACATTTGACTCACAATGGGCTGTTTGTCCCTCGTAAATTAGAGGCTTTACATAAAATTATGTATCATAATTTAATAAGTGATTTACAGAATACATTAAAATTTACAAAAGTATAAAATATGATTACCCTATAAGTAAGTAATAAAATTAAGAAATTTTCGAATTCATGTGTCCGTTACTCTGATTATTTTGATTGCTATTATTTTGCTCAGTATTTCCATTGGAAACGGGGGTTGATAGTAACCGACTTCTCCTTCTCGTGTAATGCTGCCACAGTAATATCTGCTGGTCGTCGATAAATTTGGAACAATGCGCGTTCACTAATTCCCTTCTAAAGTGCTCGTACTGGAGTAAGTCGAGGAAATATAAACACATCGGGTACTTTAGGTACTTGGCGTAGTCAGTTTCTTTCCAGTACAGAAGATATTTCAAGTAATTTATGAATGCGTTGTCTTTAAAGTAGCCCCTTTGTGCTAGAACTAAAACGGATTAGTAGAATAGTACAGTGTATAAAATATAGGAAAAATATTACTTACAATTCAAATAATTCGGATTTCCTAAACACTGGACGAATTCCAATTCTATTTGAAATCTATATTTTTGTTGCTCTTCTGTTTCTGGCGCACCTGCAACATAATTCCAACCTTTTGAGGCATTAATAACACCGTTGTTATTGCATTTCATCAAACCTTTTCCTCCCAGAATGCCAGCCATTTTTGTTTTGTTTTGGTTAGATTTTTGACGTTTAAACTTTTCAGTATGCTACTTCTTATAAGGTGTCCAGTCAACATTCTTCTTTTTTATCAATACAAAAATAGTTATTTTTTTTCATAATATAATTTATTCATTTAATTTCAATTAAGTTAGCGTCGGTACATAATTAAGCAGTTACGATTAATGATAATTAAGTGAAATATTGGTAATTACGTATTTTTAAATCTATTTAAAATTAAAAGGCTTGTTATTGGCTGTTAATAATCAGGTGTTAATAATAGATAAAAGCGATTGGTGGAGCGGTTGTCAATTTCGTGAATCTTAGCTGTCAGCTGTCAGGATTTATCATTGCTGCAACTTGCAAGGTGGTTGGTTAGTTAGTGACAGTGACTGATTTGTATTTAGAATTCGTATCACTTCGGTGACATAAATTAGTTGTCTTGTTGTCTTGTCAAAAGCGATTGTTGTAAATTGTGTAATAACTGTGGAATTCCGTCGAGAAAATGTTTGTTGTGCGTATATAAAATGCGAAAAACATGGGCGCTAAGGATTCAAAGCGGAGTTGCTTAAGTTACGATGATGCCGTTAAACGAAGTATGTAATAATACAGTATTTTTGTAACTAACAATTCGTGTTGCTTACATCATGTGATGTTAAAATGTGTATAATTAACTCTTGTACGAATTCAAGGAAATCCATTCCGACAGCCTTTTTTATTCAGGTTGACTTCGTTTGGTCTTCAGTCACATATGAAAGTCGATAAACACTGAATTTATAAATGATTCCTTATCTGTTTTGGCGAATTTTTGTTTATTTAATTGCACTGGAAGATAATGCTAAATATTAACGTCGATTAACTAAGTGGTGATTTCCACCGCTCTCTTTTAATTTGTTAAATTAAATTAGGAAGTTGTCTAATTTTACGTCGTTTATTGGCGTTTGCTGTTTCCCATTCAAGTAATTATTTAGTTGAAACATTCTCTGCCACATTGTGTTTAATGTTTATGTACTTATTCAACGACACTTTATAAACAATTATATAATTTTATAATGTTGCGGCTCTGACAATACATGCGCAATTTTGTATCGGAGGTTCTATCTAATTTTTATTATATTTATATGGTAAATTGCGTTCTAATTTCATTACACTGGCTAGTAGTAAATCAAAAATTTGCACAACTAAAACGTTATGCAGTTTGATTATTATTATATAATTTATTATCACTATAATAATGTTGCTCATTTTAATTCTTTAACTGCTCGTACAACTCACATACTTCAGCAAACTTCACATAATTGCTTGCAATTCTCATATATTGCTGGTAGTTTTGTGAAAAATAAAACAGTAATGGATATTTTGTGAAATTTGTTGAATTTCATTTTTGCGATTTCTGCTAGGTGTCCAGTTTTTTGTTGGGATTTGTTTTGTACACTTAGCAATTGATTAAATATTCAAAAAAAGTTTTTAATCTACCTTAAACTCTTTAAAAACTTATACGAATTAATGATAAGAGGAAACGTAGATAAAAAATGTGAAAATGCAGTTTAAATTCCTTTAAAAACTCCTTAGTAGAGCAAGAATAAATAGCCAGTGTTACAATATAGGTATTCAATCAATTGACTGGTGTCTTCAATGTCCACAATTAATAAGTCATTCTCCTTGTTAATAAATATATTGCCAAGAATGTGCTTTGATTACTCAGTAATTAATATTGGCACTATTAGGAGATATCTATCAATCTCGAGTAAACAACAGAAAATCCTTATTAAATCAATCAACTTTCCATGCAATAATATCCTTTGCCTTTCAGTACTAATGAAATAATTTCAAATTGAATACAGCTCTAGTTGTTTTGCAATTAATCTTTTATTTAAACAATGTTCTTAAGTGTTAACGTCAGTGTTAATTGTAACTTGTTATTTGTAGGCAATTATTTTCAGAGCATCAGTGAAAAACCTTATCTGGTGTCTCCTAGATTTCAATCAGCATTATGAGATTGTGTTATTTAATTTTTGATGTTTAAATGAGTTTGGGTCTGCATTTTGATTAGGGAACAGAGGAGTATAAAAATAATTGTGAAATATGCCAATTTGGGATATATAATATTGCCCTTGTTGACTATAATTGAATTGAATTTTAAGTCTTGTACTCCATACATTTTTCTAAAATGTTTACAAAACAAAATTTGATAAATGGGAATTTTTAACATAGTCCTCGAATACAAAGCAAATTCACCTAATATGTATTATCTCTATTGCTATTTTTAATATTTTTCATTTCACTACAACTGATATTAGGACGTAGATAAGCGAATTGTGAACGATTTTAATGTGTTTTCGATTTTTGCGTTCAAATCAAATTTATAATCTTCAAACTTTTTTTCTATTTGAAAAGATTATTCTCTATTAATGTTTTGTAAAATGAAAAATAAATTGTAAACAATAACTCGAACCTAAAGTAGATACTTAAAGGTTTAATGTAGCTTGAAGTAAAATAATCGAATTTTTTACAATCGGTCAGGCAAAACTTTAAAATAATGAACCGAGTTATAAATTACAAAACAATCACTCTGAGATTCTAAAAATGTGTGTTATTACTTGATTATTATTTTTTTATTTTTTCAGTGTCAGATGTCGAATACAAGAGGGTGTGCGCCGCCTTCAAAAGGCTCACCAACGGCGGGCAATTGCTCAGCCGCCACGCTTTTACCCAGAACGTCCTCGGGGATGGAGTACCGTTGACTATAGCAGAGTGGCTGTATACAGCATGCGGCGGCAGCCCCCGGGGCATAGCCCTCCGGGACCTCATCTGCGGTTTAGTATTACTTACCAAAGGCACACAGGAGGAGAAAATAAAGTGAGCAATTTTCAACGTAAATTTTTATTACACCGATTGTTCATTTTTATTGATTTGTTTAAGCTTGTTGCGTAATGTTTTTTTTTGTTTAGTGGATACGAAATCGAAATGCGATTGCGTTTTAATATACCATTTTTTATTAATCTCATGTGCTACATTATAAATGTGGAACAGTAACTAATTTTAAAAAAATCACTTGACTAAATCTAATCTCTTTAATTACAACTTATCTCTCTTTAGGAGGCAAATAAGAGTTTTTATCTTTATCAGATAAATATCTATTATATTCACATGTATAATTAAATGCTAATTATGCGAATAAATCTGAATATAAAATCGCTAACAATGTATCCCTAATACGAAAAAAATCCAGTTTATTAAATAGTTTTACACTTGGCAAACTTTCGTTCATACATTACGAATTATTTCAGATTCCTATGGACTCTGTACTGCGGCGATTCAGTCACTCACATTACTAGAAATGAATTTAAGAGCGCATTGCAAACGGAGGACGCCCTTTCGCCTTCGGATAAGTCATCTAAACTGCATACGTCTCGGGATCGAACGGTCACCTCGCTGTTCGGCAACCAGGATAAGGTCAACTTCGAGGATTTTAGAGAATGGATACTGTTCGAAAAAGAGGCTACTGTTTTATCCAAGTGGTAAGTCTATAGTTAATAGAGTAAATAGCTCCAATAAACTTTGTTTGATGATTCCAGGCTTCTTTCGAATCCTTGCGTATCCCTCAGTTCGGAACTGGAGACTCCTACATTCTACCAATCGTTAGCAGGCGTTACCCATTTGGAAGAGCAGGATATTTGCGAATTGGAGAAGTGTTTCTGGGCCTTGCAGGCTTCTTCTGCTACTTCAAATTTGGATTTTAATTGTTTGAAAACCCGCGTATGTCCGCCAGTTCCACTGAAAGCTTGTAGAGGGTAAGTTGTTTGTATTAGTTGTCATTTTGGGCTTTGTTCGTAATATTTAAATTCTGGTTTTAGGCTCTTCTTGGCTCTAGATGTTAACAGAGATGATCATGTTGATTTTAAGGAACTGTGTTGTGGTATATCAGCTGCTTGTAGAGGACCAATGGTGGAAAGAATGAAATGTGAGTCTTCAACTGTAAAAACTGTAACTTTACTGTAAAAAAAAGTATATCAAAATAAGCACTCCATAGCAAAATATGCAACTAAAAATGCCAAATTTCTATAAGTCCTGATTGATGATAACGATATTATTTACAAAAATTGCGCATTTAATATGTTGTATACATGGTGTTAATTAATGCAATGTACTTATTTTAATGGGTGATTTTTTTTTCTTTTTTCAAAAATTTGAGAAACCGTTTGCGATGTTACATTGAATTCTTAATTAATTGCATTAATTAACACCGTGTATAATTGGAGTATTCTCACTTATAGTTGAATGAAAGCATACCTTTTTATTTAAAACTTGCTGCTCAAAATATTCCTTATATTTTGCATGTGTAAAATATTTTCAGCGATACCTCGAGCACCCTGAATATGTATATTAAATAATTGTCGATAAATTTAATTTACAACATTTTAACGTACGACCTTCAATGTATTCATTCTTCGAATGTAACGTTTAACTTGTAGAACGATATTAATTTTGAAATTAATTGTCAAAGTAATTATTATCGAAGCTTATCAGGACGATGGTTTGTTTTTATAACAAACGGCAATAAATTTTAGTTTTTTATTTTTAACAACCTATTGCGTATATTTTACTATTAACGTTAACAGCAATTCGAATGTCATTATAATAAATTTGAAAAATCATTGTTTACTTACTCAAGTTTTCTCGAATTCTGCTAGTTCGGAATTCCGGATCGTATAATTGCGTAGTAAAAATATTAAAATTACCATACTTGCTAATATTTCGCTCGCTTATTTGCATAAATTTCGCCTTAAATAACGATAAAATTGAAGGATTAATGGGTGATTGAACTTCATCTATTTTCACGCCTTTTCAAAGCACTAAGTGATCATCTCTTACTCATTATTTTTTCCAGTTTGTTTCAAAATATTCGATATGGATCGAGACCTCTACCTAAATTCCGATGAAGTCCAGCACATGACACAAACCCTAATACTAGTCGCTAACGAAAACAAACTAACATATCTCAAACAATACTACCCCGAATCGTTATCCAAAAGCGATTCGGGTAACGACCACAAAGTAGAAACCACCAACGGCGAAAACTTGCACCAGGAAATATTGGGGCGCCTCCAATCCAAATTGGACGAAAAGGGCGGCTTGACCCAGGAGGATTTTTTGGTATGGAGCGTGGAAAACAACAGCCTGGTGGCGCCGTTGCTGGAATTGCTGTTTCAAGTTTGTCACGTATCCCTCGGGCTGAGGCCTCATTGTCGCCATAACGAATACGAAATAGGTAAATAAATACAGCCTAGAGATGTAATTGTGCAAGTTAGATTAAGAATAACGTTGAATCTAATCTTGTTTAAAACCAAGTTGATACTCACCCTAAACCTAAGAGAGCAACTTATAAGAATCTGATTGATGATTTTTTAGTGATGGGCTGGCTGGACCGCGAGCAGCGCCGCGGCTATCACATAGGACAATTTTGGTATTTAATTTCCTCGGATTGGTGGCACCAATGGTTGAATTACACGTCGGCTCCCCGGAACAATCTGGATATATGCAATTGTCGAAGCGACAACAGGCTGCCTATAGAAGAAGGCATCGCTTGCGACGAAAGCCTTATTAGCAACACGACGGATTACACGTCGAATTCGAACGATTACAATTCCAACAGCATGGAGTCGATGGGCGATTTGCTCACTAGAGGAGGCGATAGGTAATTAATTAATTAATAGTAAGGAATTACAAACTGTAGATTATCAACGAACTGGGCAATTTTTCTATGCATGTAATCCGAAATTTTGTATCATTAGGATAATTATCGAATGATTTTTCAGGTGTAGTATCTCGTCCAGTTCGGGAGTCTCGAGTAGTTCGGGAACAGGTACAAAAAGAAGCGTGGGCCAGCCGGGGCCCATAGACAATTCCAGTTTAATAGCGGAACCCGTGTGTAAGGTTCAAACGTTAACAGGCGAAGGTTGGTATTATGATTTAACCTATATTTATGTAAACTAAACATGCAAAATGATATTTTCAGGCGGGAGATTGAAACGGGATATGCCTTTAGTGCAAAATAGAGACTTTGAATTAGTGCCTGAATCTCTTTGGAAAGCCTTGTCAATGTGGTACGGCGGTCTGTTGCCTTTGCCAAGGCAAGTAATATTACCGCCCGGCCGTACGGAGGTGGAATTAGAATTGTACCCGATTAATTTGAAAATACTAAGGCACCATTCACAACAAAGGATCAGCACCGCATCGTGGAGCAGCGTTGTCGGAGGGTGAGTCTTCTACAATAAATATCTGATATATTAACGAACCGTTTATTTACAGTTATGGTACGGCCGCTTTGAGTACAGCGGGCCTCACGTCGACCGTAAACGCCAGTACTCGCAGGTACTTGGCGCACACGGCGGCCTTCTCCCGTCTCGCCACCATCCAGCAGGTGACCGATTTCCTCTGCCAGCGGCTCAGCCTGAGGCCGGAAGATGCGAGACTTTGGCTGCTGCGCGAACACTCGGCGAGCCTCATGGACGACGAGAACGCCTCCTTGGAGGATCTGGGCATCATGGACTCGGACCAGGTGCTCCTCGAAGTGCGCAACAAGGACTTGACTTGGCCGGAGGAGTTGGGCCAGCTGGTGGCCGGCGGGGGACACGAGTTGGGGCTCAGCGTCGAGAGAAGGCCCACTATTTGTCTACCACCAGGTGATGAACGTTCATAAATCTAACTGTCTTCGAATTATTCTAAGTTGTACTTGCGTTTTTCAGGAGCTACTGGGCTTCACAATCTGGGAAATACTTGTTTCATGAACGCCGCCCTCCAGGCGGTATCCAATACGAGGCCTTTGACTTTGTATTTCCAAAGGGACAATTTGCTAACGGAATTGAACCTGGCGAATCCTTCGGGATCGAAAGGTCAAGTCGCCAAGAGATACGCCGAACTTTGCAGAGAATTATGGGCCGGGTCTACGAGGAGCGTGGCGCCTCTTAAATTGCGGTATCTCATATCGAAGTACTCGCCGAACTTTCAAGATGGAGGACAACATGATTCTCAAGTAGGCGCAATTTTATGTACATCCTCGCTTTAACATTTACTATATTCATCCAAGTTGGAAAGACATAAGACTGATTTAAGAGTAGAGGATAATTAAATATGTGCTAATGCTGTTTTCAGGAACTTCTAGCTTGGCTATTGGACGCATTGCACGAGGATTTGAACAGGGTAGCGGTAAAACAATACACGGAACTGAAAGATAGCAACGGTAGACCAGATGAAGTGGTGGCAGATGAGGCTTGGCAGCAACACTTATCCAGGGATCATTCGATCATTACGGATCTTTTCTATGGACAACTCAAAAGCAAAGTAAGTAGAAAATTGTTACATAATTATCTGGAGGCACTAATGAGGAATTTTTAACTGGTCCTAATATACTATAATTTCTTAATTTAGGTAACCTGTCAAACCTGCGGTCACGAGTCGGTGCGATTCGATATCTTCAACGTACTGAGTTTACCTTTACCGATGGAAAGTTACATACTTTGCGAAGTTTTGGGTAAGTTTTGTTAGTTGAAACCTAGAAATAAAGTTTATTGATTTTCGCCTGTATACAGTGGTGAAGTTAAACGGGGAATGTCCGGTGAAATTCGGCATGCGGCTGCAATCCGAAGCGAAGTACATTGAATTGAAGGAGCAGCTGTACAACATATGCGACATCAAGCCGGAGAGATTGTTGGTGACTGAAATAGCTTCGAGTCAAATAAGCAATATTCTATCGGACGAGGCGAGGATCAATCCAGGTACTGCCATGGAGCTTTACGCTTACGAACTACCGGAAGCTACTAGGATCGTACCGAAGGCTGAAGTTGAGACGGAACCAGGTATGTCGGAACGCACGTTAATAGGTCTGATGAATTAATTTAGTTTTAATTAGATAAATAGAATCGTTTAGGTAAACTTTTTGTTTGATAATTAGATAAAAGTTAATTTATTATTTCCTCTAGGGTAGGGCATAGAGTAATTTTTATTTAATCGAACACCACAAAAATCATGGGGTACTTCATTAAAAACTGTAAAGTAATTCATATCGAAAAACTTTTAATTCTAAAATTTCAAACATCACTATCATTTAGTTAGTAGTAGATCATCTACTTTAATCTCTATAATTTGCAGAATATTAGTGTTTGAATAATTAAATATTTATAAAAATATCGGTAAGTATATTTGTATTGTCGTTTTTGTTCTCAGAAGTGGAGTTGGATATATGTGATAGCCCGCTGGCAAGAAGTCCCGAGGTAAGCCATGGTTCGGCCCTATGCATGCCCAACATTCTATGCTTCAAGGTATGCACGTACCCAGATAGCATTTTATTTTTGTTATATTCATTGTTTATATGTCGTTAAATGTAGTCAAATTATATGAGTCGATTTTGTATGTTAAATATTTTAAATGTTAAAAGGAGCAGGTTGTAATTCATACTGTTATGTGTAGTGTTTGTCCCTTTAGCGTTTTATTGATGAAGTTTCAATTCAAAGAAGAGAAGTCAGTTGATAATTATTGAGTAATTTGTTTGATTTGTTTTAAAAACGTTCCAAATCTGAATGCAAATGGAAGGTAAAGTTAACGGCTTGTTGAATGCGTACTGTTTGGGTACTCCTTTGTTGTTGTTGTTGTTTTTTTTTTTAGTAATTATTGTTGCATAGCAAGAAGTTGAGGCTTATGTGTATTTTTTATTATACCTATTCCGTTTCGTTTTGTCGTTTATGAGTTGATAACTTTAATTAATTTTCGTTTTACCGACAGTACAGCAAATGATATATTTTTTGTTTTCAGAATAACAGATATAAGCAGGATAATCTGGAACCTAGGATAAGCAATATTTCATATAAAAAATCTACTACAATAACTGTACAGTCCAATACTTCTACTGCCTCAGGTCTGTAAATAAAGCATGCGAATATCGGAATTACAAAAGATTCGTATCTGTTTTATTCCAAGTTAGTTTATCAAAAATTTTGAGATTTTAAATGTCCTGAATCCCTTAAAATAATATACAACACATACGAATCTTCATCTATACCAGCATGCACCATACACCATCGAAATCTCTATTTCAATATCGTTAGGTAGTACTTATTTCATCGTGGATTTATTACGAATATCCATTTCCTCGAAATTGATAAAAAAATCGTTTGTTTACAGCAACCAATTCCAACCGAAAGTGCCCTTCTTACCTCATAGCAGTCAATAGGAAATGCGTGAGACAAGAAACCTATTTCTTATCGCAACAGAAGAGCAAGCCCAGCCTCTTCGGGTTGCCCATACTGTTGGACTTCAACGAGAACAGCTCGTGCCAGAGTCTGTACGAAGGCGTCTGGAACCAAGTGACGAGATTATTGAGTCCTTCTCCGCAAAGCGACCAACCAAATCATGCAACTGACTGGTATGTTTACTACATATTAATATATCGAACTGGTTGTTCATATAAAGTTTGTTGCAGTGATGACTCTCTAGGATATGAATTTCCGTTTACTCTGAAAGCTGTTTTCCAAGGCGGTCAAATCTGTGCCATTTGTCATTGGACGCAATTCTGCAGAGGTTGCTCGTTTCCCTTATCCGATGAACTCGTTCTGGATATTTGCGGACCTAGTATAAATAACGGTTTGTGTATAGCTATTGATTGGGATCCCACGGCCTTGCATCTTCGATATCAGACGAGCAGAGAAAAGGTAAGAATTTCCTTTTAACACATTATTTTAGTGCATTATTTAAGTACATTAAACGCATTTTTAGATGTGGTTGGAGCACGAATCGGTGGCGACATGTCGAAAATTGCACGCAGAGCCCATAGATTTGGACTATTGCTTGAGAGCGTTTACTTCTGAGGAGAAACTGGAAGAGAAGTACCATTGCAGTAATTGCCAGAACCTTCAGCCAGCCACTAAAAAGATGCAAATTTGGAGACTACCCCCAATACTCGTAAGTAGATAAGCACGAATCCATGACAAGACATTAACTCGGATGTTCTTTTGAAGATAATTCATTTAAAACGGTTCGTCTTCAATAAGAAATGGGTGAAAACTCAAAAGGTTGTTAACTTCCCCTTCAAGAACTTCGACCCGACTTCGTATCTAGCCTCAGTTCCTCAAGAAACCATCCTAAGACATAAACAGATAACGGAAAAGAAGTCGGGAGAGGCGGACAGATCGGCGGACAACCAACCGGAACAAATACTCGAAGAAAACGAAGACTCAAATAGCGAAAGAGATTCTAAACATAACGTAGATGATAGTTGTAACGGCGAATGCGTTAAAAATGCCAATGCATCGTTGGAAAGCTGCAAATTGCTCAACGAGACCGATAAAGGTTAGTTTTGAAATAAATTGTATCACTCCTATTTTAATACATCTTTTAGGATCGCCGCTGAAAGGAAACAAAGTAGGAGAGAGAACGGCCAAAGTACGGGCTAGACTGGAATCGACAAGTTTACTAAAAACACCAATCATCGACGAAAATTTGAAAGATTATCACAATCATCGATTGCTGCCGGGACAAGATCCGTTCGATCTCAAGTACCAACTATACGCTGCAGTTGTAAGATTATTTTACACATTTTTACTTATAAAGAGTTTCTTTGAGACCTAGATTAATTCTAATCTAATCGAATGAATTCTAGTGCCATTCTGGAATGCTCAACGGTGGCCACTACATCTCCTACGCCTGCAACCCCAACGGCCACTGGTACTGCTACAACGACAGTTCCTGCCGAGAGGTGCTCTCCGATCCCGAGGTCAACGCCAAATCCATGCTGTCCCTCGGCTCGAGAACGTCGCTGAGCACCCCGCTGTCCAAGCGAAAGAACGTCAGGAAGCTGAGCGGCGGCAGCACGGCGTCCGAGGACCTGGAGAAGAAGCCCGGCGACCGGGAGTGTTCGACCGAAACGCTCGACGCCAGTTCCCGATCGAATTCAGTGAGCTCCGTCGACAAATTGGGAACGCATTCGGACATCAACGAGAAGCTGCTGAAGGAGTCGCCGTACGGCAGCAGGAAGTCGTTGAGCAACGTCAATTGCCCCTACAGGGACGTGAAAGTGCCGAAGATCGATACCAGTACGGCGTACATACTGTTTTACGAGAGGTCGGGTCTGGATTATCAACCATATCTACCAAAGGTACGTAGTAGTGTTGAACGTTTACTAACAACTTGCGTTGGATAACTGCGAAAATCCGTGCCTATACTTGTGCAATCGTTGAATAGCATCTCATTTACGCAATGTACGAGTGTGTTTAATATTTCGTTGTAACCACATCTCTCCATATAATTCATTAAATTCATAAAATATTGTTTTGAGAAAACAACAGCTGTTTATCACTATAAGTGTTGCCTGCTCAAATTAATGTGTCATTCAATATTTATGTGATATTGTGATGTTTAGAAGTAGGCACAAAGTTTAGCATTTATCCGAATAGGTTGCGATTTCTATTAATTCCATTTTCGTGGCTTAATTAGCTAATTGGTTTAGGTGATGCCGAACGGTAAGCAAGTGCCTATTGAAGATCCGGACGAAAGTGATGACTTGAGAAATAAAGTGTGCGCGATTCAGTAACGGTTAGTTAAATTCATTTGGATCGAATAAATAGTTGATTTATTTTGATTAATTTTTTGTTAAGCGTTTCGATTGTTCAGTTTCCAGTTGCCTTTTTTTACTGTTTGCTGTCGTTATAAATGATGAATTTAAGTGAAGTATTTGCCTAAAAAATGTTAATTTTAAATCAGGCCTAACCGTTGTTGTCGAAATAACTGCTATTGGATACTGATATAAAGAAACTGATTTGTTTGCTGGTTTGGTAGAGTTTTACAAATATATTTAATTTCGCGATAAAAATTATTATAACTAGGTAGCAAAATTATAAAAATGTTACTTATGTTAGCATGCTACTAGAAATATTTGCTGCCATTAAAACATATTTGGACTCTATTTTTTTATGGAAAATTGTGATTGAATTTTCGATAATTAATTACTTGCGGAAGTTAAAATTCCACATCAAACATGAAAAAAAAATGTCAAACTTTTATTCAAATTTGTCAATAATTTGACAGTAATTTTTCATTTATTTCGCCCGGTGTATCCTGGAGATCAAAAATTTAGCTTACAAAAATTGTCTACAAAAATGAGATGTAGAATTTTAATATGATTAAAAAACAATTTTGCAAAACTCTACTTATTTGTTACGTTTATTAAGTTTATTCGAAATTGTTAGTTATATTTTTATAAGTGCCAGAAGAACGGGGGTGTCATTTCAATTAAGAATTGTTTTAGCTAAGGTTTTAGTATTAAGCTATCATACGAAGATCTATTTTGTATTCCCCCTTTATGTGTAAGAGAAACAATTGTGATTAAGTAAAGGATAAAGCCTATGCCTATTTTTAAAAACATGTTTTAAAACACGCCTGTAGAAGATACATTTTTTTATAATTTTTAGTTTTCTGTATCCCATGCCAAAGATAATATAAATTTCTTTTTATTCGAGTATGCGGTGAAATAGTGTGTGATCTAATCGGAATATTTATGATTTTTATAAGTTGTGTACATTTTCCTAGTCTGATATTTTGATTCCATTATTTTTAAGGTAAACTTTAACTTGTTAATATATTTGACATGTTTTATTCCATTTATGTATTTGTACGTTATATATATACAGTTATGTATGGTGCCATTTCTAAATAAAGCTTGTACATTGTTACTTCTTTTTATTTAATACATTTATACCACCCATATCCTTCCCAAATCGATTACCTAACTGTTAATTGCTATGGTGTAGTTTCCTTAAAAAACGTTTCTAAGCGACAACGTGTAATCAATACCAACAAACATTAAAATGCGATAATTCAAAGTGATTTTCACCGAAAGTGTAAGTATTTCGTTATGGATTTATTAAATAACAATCTTGCAATGCCACGTGCTAACAAGTATAAGCAAAATTTAAACTGGAACAACAAAGACTTGTGGACCAATGTGCCTCATCCTCAGCAAATTTTAATCACAAAACCAGAAGTTCAATTGATAGCGAAAGAGACGATAAGGAAAATTTTCTCAGAACTTTTAGACACATCAAATCCAATAAAAGTTACTCAAAGAAACACTAACGTGGAGTCTATTGTTAACAAAAAATATCTTTACCACAAATATTTTAAAATATGGAAAAACATTGTGGATACGAGAAGAGAGCGAAGGAAAAGTCTCGAACACACGAAACAGCAGAAAGATAAAATAGATTTATTCATACACGAGCTAAAGAAACATAAAACTACCATGCATACGCTAACAAATCAAAGCAAAAACTTGAACAAAATCAACCTAAACAGAAAACTCCACACGAGTAACAATTACAAAAGCAGATACGAAGCGCAAAAGTCGATCATCGAAATGCAAAGAGCCAAACTGGAAGAACAAAACAGAATCATCAAAGAACTGAAATTGGGACAATTGTGTGCAGACTTAGAAAAATCGAAGGTTAAGATAAACATTCGCGAAATATTCGCAAACTGTTCGAAGCAACTCAAGTATAAAGTACCATCGGTTATGAAAGAGGAATCCAAATTTTCGATTGATACAAGGAAGGTTCCGAAAATAATACAGCTAGTCGAGCAAAAATCGTTGGAAAGGGCCGAGAAGAGGCGGATTATTCTCGAAAGGAAACGACAAATGGAAGAGGCCCGTCAGAAAATGGTAAATGTATAAAAAAAATATTTTTCATACTATACAAAAATTATGTATTAACTTTATACTTTTTTCATTAAAACGCAGATTGGAAAAGCGATGGAAGAGAAGCGAGCAGTAGAAGAAGAAGGAATAAAGAAGCAATTGGAGTTAATGAAAGAACGCCGAAAAAAGGAACTAGAAATGGAGAAAATCCGGCGAAAAAACCAGCAAATTTACACGGAAAAATTTAACAAAGCAGTGAAATATTACAACACGCTGTTACTAAACTTTTGCTTCCAAAAATTGTGCCGAAATATGCAAAAGCGTAGGGATAACAAGAGATTAGCTGTTTTTCATTACAAGAGAATTTTGCTAAAAAAATGTTTAACGGCCTGGATTCAGCTAGTAGAGGAACATCATCAAGTGAAATATGATAAAGCTACTAAACATTACCAAGAAAATGCATTAAGAAAAACCATCACGCAATGGTATCAGGTCAGTATAAATTTATTAAAAATACCAGCGAAAAAAATTATCAATAAAATTTGTTTCAGTTTCATCAAGAATATGTCATTAATTATCAAGTAGCTGAGGATTTTCATGATTTTAAATTGTTGAATAACGCATTCACGAACTGGAAACAATACATGTACAATCAAATTATCGATAAACGTAAACGAGAATTGTTGGAATTAGAAAATAGGAAAACAGAACCAACTGAACGTACTTTGGGATTTTTATTGGGAATAAAATCTAGTTAACTTGCTATGTAAAAGACTAATATACTGAGTGATTCATTTTGAAGAAATTATTTTTGTTTTTCTAGTTTCACCGAGCATTTACTGTACTCAAAATTAATAGTTCATTATGATTTAATAAAACTTTTGTTTCAAGAAAAGTAATGTTTTTATAAAAAACGCAATAGCAGCTTAAAATACAGAAAAACATATTTATAACAATTAAAAATAGGAAACTGGAAACATCAAATTTAAAACTCCGGGAGAAAGGCTTTGTTTTTATGTCTTCTGGTACGTTTTCTCTTTGGCTTCGCAAGAGGCAAATTTTCAATATTCTCAAACGATTCTGCACTATTTTCCCCTTCATAGCTTGAATTCCTTATATTATTGAGGAGATGGCCTTAAATAATTAAACACAATTATATATTTTAGAAACCAATTATTTTATTACAATAACTTACCCACTCCATTTAATAGTTTTCTAGCAGTGTTAGTATTGGGATTTAGTGGCTTAATACCTGATATAGCGCCATCGAAGTCTTTTTCATTATCCACAGTTTTATCCTCACTTTCAATATTTTGAGTGAAATTATCAACAGATTCCGCATTTAAAGTATTTTCGGAACTGTCCGGAATTTCTACAGATTCTACAAATTCTAAGCTATCATCCTGCATGTTTTCATCGCTTCCTTCAAGAGTGCTCAGATTACTCTCTGCAATTATCGGCTTTTTCTCTTCTGTGCCAGCACATGGTAAGGACATCTTGAATTTAAAACAGTTACTTCTTTTAGGCCTTTTGAATTTTGACAGGCTAATTATGGGACTAGAGGTATCGATGGGCGCAGAAGGAATTTGAAAATTTGATATTTGAGGTAGCTTTGGTTGTTCCAATGAATCGGTATTATTTTGAGAAGGTACTTCCGGGTTATAATCGGTGGAATTGTTGTTATATTGAGTAGATACTTCCGGGATATGATTGGTGGAATTGTTGTTATATTGAGCAGATGCTTCTGGGCTACAATCGGTAGAATGGTTGCCATTTTGAGTGGGAATTTCTTCATTATTGTGAGTAATGGTCGGTCTGGAGAGATAATCAATTTGGATGATGTTAATTTTCTTCTGTTTCAGGTATTCATCTGTTATCAGGGGTACGCATTGAGATTTTTTTATGTTTACGTTTTCAGGCATCGGACTACACAATACGATTTGGTTATCATTGGGATTCTCTTCAGGATCATTAGGTTTCGTTTTGTGATTTTTTTTAGTTTCGAACTCTTCATAATCGCTGTGTTCGGGGATTTGGAGCTCTCGATGTTTATTTTTCTTTTCGGATTTCTTTTTAGTTCCGCTTTTAGATGGTAATGTGGTATCAATATCTTCTGGATAGTTGTTTTGACTCTTTTTCTCTTTTCTTTTAATTTCTTCTTCGGGTTCAGAGCTGTACAAAAGGGCCTCTTGCTGTAGTGCCTTTAGCTGCAGTATGTCAGCATCCGTTAATTTACGCCTTTTCTTTTTGGGGCTTTTCACAGTAATTGTTTCTTGTACTTGCTTATGGTTTGGTATCACCCTAAATATAAATGTTGAAAATCAAAGATTAAAACGGTGCTTTATAAAAAGTAAATTATTTTACTTACCATACTACTTCTTCTGGCCGAACTATTCGAATATCTTCAGAATAAGGTAGATAAAATTCATTTTGAGCCATTAACACGAAATCATTCTCGATTGCAAAAATGTCTTTTAATTTTTTTTGTAGATCTCCAACGATTTTCAGGTTGCTATCGACAAATATTCTGGCTTTACTCAGGTAATCACTGTAGTAATTAGATAAGTTGATTGTTATAAAATTGCACATTTTTATGCATAAGAAAATCAACTAATTCACAATTTCACGAAATTTAAAAACCAACACATTGAGGGAAGAAATGAAAGAATGTAAAGCGTAGAGCCGACAAAAAATAACCTCCAAAATAATGACAAGAAATAAGTTTAAAATGACAGTATTACCAACTGCATAAAATTTAAATCTCTACTATTGGCCTTTTATTTATTGAGTATTCAATCAATTTTTAACCTACCTTCTTCGATTTTGTCCACTTTTTGAAAATGTGGGATATTTAATATTTATTAAATTACTAATTTTTCTTATTTGATAAATAATTAAATACATATGGTCTTTACGCTAAAACAAATTGGCCTGTTACTCTTTATGAAAACAAATTCTGATCAGTTTGTTTTGACATTGACATGACACCATTTTGACATTGACAGAATAAATAAATATCGATAATAATTCTTTAACTTCAAATGATTATTTTTACTAAAATATTACAATATAAATGTCCGGTTACAAACGAGTGAGTTTTTACGAGCTTTGTAGATTATGCGCTTCGAATACGCAAAAAGAAAAAACTCACATTTTCCAAGAAGAAGGAAAAAAAATCCAGCTACAAAATAAAATACAGGCTTGTTTGGCTCTTACGGTAACGGTCTGTTCGATATTCGGTAGTGATTTTTACTGATTGTGTGTGCATTTCAGGTCAATGAAAATGATTGTTTGCCAAAGGTTGTTTGTTCGAAATGTCTACGATCGCTCGAAACCTGTTACGACTTCAGACAAGAATGCGTTCGATCTGAATCGATGCTTTCCACTTATTTTAAGAATTTTAGGTACACAGAGGATTTTAAGAAATCCGGAAAAGTGTACATTAAAGATATCAAAAGCACTGTGAACGTACCAAGTACAGAACCTAATGCGAGTACTCCAAACTCTAGCAGTACCCAAGCAGTATCGGTGCCCCAAAATGTTATTATTAATACTAATAGGAACCAACAAAACGTCGAACAAGTACCATTCTATACATTGCAGCTTCCAACGATCGTTACGAATCCTAATATAGTTGGGAAACCACCAAAACCTGTGGAAAATTCGAAAATATCCCAAAACCAATTCGCCTACAACCTAAATTTAATAAATACAGCCAATCTCACTAAACCAAAGGCCGAAATCGTCAGTAATGTCGTAGTCAATTCCAACGGAGAAGTCATCAACATTGCGCATATGGGAGACTTCGAAACGATATTAAATCAAGGACAAGCTTTAAAACCGAAAAACAAATACGTAAAACGCAAAATCGAAGATGACAATGTCGTTCGAATCGATCTAACGGAATCAGACAACTCAGATTACGGTTTGGAAGGAAATAATGTCAAATACGATAAGCTACCTCACATTAAGAGCAACTACGGTTTGAAAACCGAAGACAAATCGCAAAAACAGACGGTGATCTTCCCCATTTCTGAGTACAATCAGAATTTCACCTCTAACAACGTAGTTTACACGCAGCCGAATTTAAATTTCGTCAGTAGCAACAGTACTGTAAACGTAATGACAACCACCGTAGAGAGCTCGGCTTTGAACGTCATAAACCAGAATTTGCAGGAGACGAGCTCACCAGCTTACACCAACGTCATATCGGACAACATTCAAGAACCCGACGATTGCAAAATCGAAGTAACCAAAACGGAAATCCTCCAAAACGCTAATAGAAACTTTGGCACCAACACGAACAATAGTAATCAAAAACCGCACGTCTGCGAGGTGTGCCAAAGAGCATTCAAACGAAGAGAGCACCTTTACCAACACATTAAATTGCACACGGGCTTTCGACCGTACATCTGCGAGCAATGCAAGAAAGCCTTCATGCGCAAGGAGCACTTATTGAGGCACAGCACACTGCATTCGGGCCAGAAGAACTTCACCTGCCACATTTGCAACAAGAGCTTCTCGAGGAACGATAATCTGATCAAACACAGGAAAACCCACAACAAACAGACCAGTTATACTTGCGAATTTTGCAGTAAACAGTTCGTCATGAAGCACTACTATAATGCGCACAAATTGACGCACGATAAGTTCGTGTCGACAGTTTGGGGGCTCTTAAAGACGTAGTTGCTGTTATGAAAGAATATATCATAGTTGTACTTAAGGATTATTCGAATTTACTCTGGGTGTTCCGTAATTGTATTAACAAACATTCTGTGGGGTTAATACATACCTCAAAATGATAGTTTGTTCATATTGTTAAGGGGTACTATTGTATATTCGAGATTATGTTGTAAATATGTACTTAATGCGTTGCGAAATTTGTTTTTTTTGTGTTTAATGTTAAGGTAGTTCGGTTAATTGTGAAAAATTGCATGTTTAGAAATCCAGCTTTAATCAGCTTCTCTCTAATTAAACTATTTTGCTTACGAGCACAATTTCAATTTTTCAATTAGCTGAACTCTGAAATTCGATTTCTTAGTTGTGATTCCGAACCAGTGAGTTTTCGCCTGTAATTTATTTGTTTTGGTTTAACTACTATTAATTTTTCTTGCTATTAACTAGAGCTTCTTTAGAAAGATACCTTACAAATTTTCAGTTAGGATATCTCGAATTATGTAAATATCTATCTTTACCTTGAAGTATTATTTTTTTAGACGTTTATTTTAGCTTTAATATTTATTTTATGTAGCATTATAATTAACAAGCGGATGAGTTGGGGGAAATTGAACTGAAGTATGATTAATTTGATTATTTTAGTATTGAAAGAATATTCAATTCGGAATTACGATATAACAATTCTGCCATATGTATTCGTACGTACTATATCACCGGTGATTTTGAGAACTAGAATTTTTTAGAGAAGTCTGATTCAAAATTTAGCGGTTTTATATTGTTATATTAAATTTGTTTCTGTTAAAAAGAAAAGTACCATTGAATAAAAAAGTTGATTCTTCTGTTTAGATAGCAAGAAAAATTAATATAAATTTTAAAGTGATATTCTGTCGAAAAACTTCGTTAATTTATTGCCATATTTATACTTAGTGAAGCGTTCTGTTGGAATGAAAAAAAATACCAAAATAACCGTAACTATACTCCAGAATTCTAGTCTTAAGAGTTGTAAGTTTTATGTATTTAGCTATTTATTTTTTAAATAAAATCTGAAAATTTAACTGGATTTCTTCAACTCCTTCAACCAACCAACTTACTTCAATGTAAATACATATCATATATTTTTATTTAAATTAATTCGTCTATAAATAACACTATTCTTTAATTATACCTTGCTGGGTCTTCCACGACATGTAGGAATTCCAAAACAGGGCCACCGACTGCACATACAGAGTTTGATAATTCAAAGGGATGAAATAAAAATTGACTAACTGCGCCGCAGGCCACAATTTGTAACCCGCCGTTAAAATATCTACATATTTAAGTTTCAACTGATTCTTTGTGAACTCGTAGTCGTGGCCCTTCAAAGTGTTGATGGCCGATATTATGCACACTTGAAAGGGCGGAACGAACAGTAGTTGATCTGCAGCCACCTTTTTTAGGACCACAAATTTACCTTTATCGCCGAAAATTTTGAACAGACATCTGTACCATATCGTAACCGCAGGACCCTAAAATATTGTAAAAGGTAAATTATTATTTATAGTGTTTCCAAAATCAGTCTAATGTGGATGCGATAATACGAATTATTAAGGTGGGTTTGCACTGTAATATTCAACTGACTTTGGAAAGGGTATAAGTGAAATATTGAAGAAATATTTATGGAAAATAAAGAGTATCACAAACTTACTATCCAACAAGTTCCTAGAGTAAGGAAAACTCCTGTCCTTTTTAAATCAATGTCTTTGAAAGGTTTACTTTCTACAACCACTTGCGCAATCAAGTCACCTGTGCCACACAAAACTCCTGCTTGTACCGATTGTGTTATAATCGGATATTTTGTTAACAAATGTTTGTAAGTTAGTAAAAGTCTAGACATTGTTATTAATTATTTCAAACCACAACTACAACACTCGCAAAGTGATTAAAATCTATTGGAAAATGTTGAAAGTCCAGTTAAGCATAGATAATAATTGACCCTTATGCCAAATGCATTTTAAGTGCATTTAATAAAATACTATTATTATTAAACATATATTCATCAGTTTTTCATAAAATAACTAATAGAAGGTACATACATTTTGAGGAATTTACATATAAGAACTATGGACAAATTAAAAGTAACTAACATAAATTAAGCTACTTATCTTTTATTAAACCTTGAATTGCAAAATGATAACAGCATAGGTAATGAGCAATGAGATAACCTTAATAACCTCAAAATCACAATTTCTACTCTTTTGACATAAAAAATTATTGATGTAGTTATAAGAACAAGGCCATATTCCATGAATTTCGAATCCAGATAACCAGTAATACATGGCTTTAAAGGGTGTTGCCTATTAGAACAGGTAAATTGAAGATTTCATGGAATTAAAATTTATTTGATAATTATGAAATTTAACTATTAATTTTTAATACATATCACCATATAATGAAAGTAAACTTGTTTATGAGGGAGAAAATTGTAATAGGCACCAGTAAAAATAATCACGTAATTTCTTTCAGTCTGCTGAGCAATGAGAATATACTCGTATCAAAATGATTTTCATTCTTTTTATGCAGATTAATTTTATGTATCAACAATATCATAACTAAAATAACTTTAATTAACCAATCTAAATTAGAACGTTGATTAATAGGAATGATTAAATATGCGGAAAATTGCTTTATATGTATGTAAATAAGGGGAAAATCAGGATAGTCAATTTTTAAATTAATTTGTTAATAATCACTTTGACTGCCTATGGCTATCGTAGATTAATTTACATAATTATCCAGAAAATGATGGATATTTAATGCGATGCGTATGAAATTAATATTCTCATTTTGCGTGATGGAATATCACCGCATATTTTTCTCAATCAAAAATTAATTTAATACAGGGTTGAAATCCCATTTAACTTTTCATACCTAATTGCAAAAATTAATACATACTAGAAAAATCAAGCGTAATTTTACAGAACTCCATTTGAAATAAATTTCTTGCTAACGCTCCCAACCCAAAAGCGTATAGTATTTTCACATATCTTAATCGAAGAAGTTTCATCTTCAGCAATTAACCTATCTTTTAACGTCAGAAACACCGCAAAGATCTCACAACACCGTGAAATGATCGAATTAATTAAAGCGTCTTTTTACCTTTGGGCCCCGACGAAAATTCCCTTTGTTTAGAGCCACAAAGGCGAACGCGAGTGCCGGATTTTTGGCGCTCCCGATGGACTTTTTTATTTTTCGAGCGCCGGGCTAGAACGAAAATAAAACGATCCGCGAGATTCGTTGCTTTTAATACCCGGAAACGCGAACAAGAAAAAAAAAAACGCCAAAGTGAAATTGAAAAGCTGAAAAAGTTGGGGAGTTCAAAGTCGAATTTGTCCAGCCCTAATAGAGCGAGTTATTGCGTTGGGGCCCTGCAATTTACTTATACTAAAGGGAGGATAGTTTTATTACACAGGGTGAATTCATGAGTTTTGAGTCTTCAAAAATGTTGTATTTTTACAAATATTTCAATCAATAACAAACGAATTCAAAGGAATTTTAACAATTTCATTTAAATGTTGGCTCGATTTGAAAAATTTAATTAAATTAAAATTTCCCCAAATTCATCAAACATTTAGGAATCGTGTTATTTGAATTCTGTATTTGTCTGTTGTTGTTAACAGAAGATCGAGGAAAACCATGGATTTAATTCACATCATATTTTGAGGCTCCGCAGTCCTTTGTGCAGGTGCATGTGCTCAGTGAAACAGAGGGCTTTAAGAAGATATCTTTGCACTTAGGTACACAACATGAATTTGGGGAATTTCGTGCTTGTTAAAATAGTTCGCAAACTGGTTTAAAAGGATAAAATGAACAAAAGCGCTGGAAACTTTGTCATTTATAATCTTTTGACTAGCTCTTTCGGCGCATACGTAAATAGAAAAGCGCTTTATTGTGGAATTATTTGTGTTTATATCATTATATGTGCTAACATTTCTCTCTGTATTATTTGTTAATTATTTTCTACTGGTGATTATATACTAGAGATTTTTCTTTGGAATATAAAGCTCCTCATACAAACATGATAAAATTATAAATCTCCTAAAATCTATCCATAAATCAACCATAAATTCAAACATTTTCAATAAATTCTGGTATTTAAACAACTTCTAATATTGGAAAATTTATAGAAATTATAACCACTCACCAGCGTCTTGTAATAATGTATGTACAATAATTTTCCAGACGGTATATACACAGATAATAAAATCTTCAGTTTACAAGAAAATTATAGAAAATCGTAGGAAAAGTAGTATCTTTCACCAGGGCCGGAGTTCATATTTTTCGATGTAATAATTCAATCTAAGTCTAAATCTTATCCATAATATTTCAGTAAACAACACAAACATTTTAGAAATTAGTGTTAAAAAATTTAATCAAGTGGCTTCATTCTTTAGCCAATGTATGCACATGTATAGATATCATTAAAACCACATAATTAATAATTAATAATACCTATTTATTTATGCAACAATGGATCCTGCTGACCACTTAATTTAACACCGTTTGGGTGTTGCGCTGATAAACGCGATAACAGTTCTGCAATTCGCAGATAAAAGTCCCCCTTTGTCCGGCCCTGTAATTCGCTGTCGCCGTCGTACGAATTTATTTATTGGTACAGCGGGTCGTTAAAGGCCGTACGTGATAGTCGGATTTGCGTAAATGTAAATAAGCCATAAGGGCAGTAAAAAAAGTAGGTGGTGATGTCGAGGGGCGCTAGAGGACGACGGCCATTTAGGAGTTTGATAATTTGATATCCGATAGGCGATAAAATAATACGATTTGAATGATATACGCCCGGTCGTGGACGAAAAGGACGGCGGATCTTCGATTAAACAATGAAAAAACGGTCCGTAAATTTCGCTGGGTTTATTTAGGGATTTATTGTGCTCAATTTCGTAAAGTTTAACTAGACTTTTATGTATTTTTGTGTTTGGTTTATGCAGAGTAAATTGTTATGTATTGAAAAAAAAACAGCTATACGCAACTCACTATTGAACTATAGTATACTTTGAGAATGTACAGAATTCCAGTTAAATTTTATTTAACTAAAAAAACAATTTCCTCCAGCACTTTTTACTATAAGTATATTTTACTTAGGCATCAGGTTTTCAAATCAGAAGTTGTCGACTTTCATTCAAAAAGCTCTATATAATTTACCAAATTCCATTCATACGTTTATTTTTAAAAAATCAATAGGTAGATAAGAAAGGCTACTATAAATTTTCATTCATAAACCCTCCTGTAAGTACCTGTATTTTCGAAATTAAAACCGCAGCAAATTACAGTAAACGTCTAGGCAATTACCCTTATATGCAAAGACGTCACTCTAACCATACGACCGATGATAGCTCATCCCTCCTGGGGGCAGCCCGCCTACCGCCCCCGTTCAACCCTTAACACCAACAGCCGAAGAGCGCCTTCAGGGTAGCTACAACACGACGCGACGCTCTTGGTCGCCACGTTGTCAAATCCTGCCCACTAAAATCCTTTTTTCATCCTCCTCCTGCTAAGTACTGGTACCTTAAGTACCTTTTTTTCACTTACATGTACCCACATTCTACACACCTTTGCAATTATTTTACATAAAACGCGCCTACCTAATAGACCCAGGACCTAGGAAATTTCGTGCAGGATGGGGTAGATTTCGGAGATTTTCGAGAAAAAGGGTCAACATCGCCGTATGGCGCAGGTTCCCGCCACCTCTTATAAATTCCCGCTCTCATCATCCTGACACTCACATTGTCATCGCGGCCTCTTCCGAACCGGTTCAAACACGTTTACGTTCGGCTGCGTTCGAGAAGCGACCGTCAAGCGCTCGTCGTCCTGCGAATCCTGCGGGTGGCGTTCCGTGGAAGAAGAAACCGAGGAGCCGTTCCGACCGGCGGAGGACTGGTAGCAACCTGTTGATTAGTTCCCCGAGCGTCGTTTATTTTACGGCGATTTTAAGGTGAGTCTTACAGTAGAGATTTATTGGACGGTTTAATGGAAAATTGGCGTTGAAAATGACGGTAAAATTTTTATGTGCGTTTACCCTGGGCAATGGAGTTTTAATAGATTTGTGTAAATTAATGATTTTTTTTTCGACTATGAGTTTGTTCAATACTCTGTGAGATAATTACGGAGTGAAAATGTACATAAAGTGCCTGGTTAGTTTCAGAATATTAAATCTACTAACAATTAAGATGAAATACATAATTAATATTTTTATGAATATCTCAGCTTAAAAATATCCAAGAACTTATCCATGTTTCATAGTTCTTCCAGGAGACCCATTGTACCCATTTTATATGTTTTACGACTATACTTAATTTAACGAGATATTTAATTTTCTACTTCATATATTTTTTCATGCGGTTTAATTAACTATAAGGCCTTTTAGGTCGTTTTATTACCGAGAAAGAATTGTTAATTTGACAGTACCTTCATAGTTTTCTACGCATACTATATAGGTGTATAGATCTAGATTTTTTTACCTTTTTCTGATTAATAGGATTTTGTAAAGTGGAAAGCTGCCCCAGCTGTTTGATCTTCCTGACGCATTTATTAATTATTTATGTTGATTCCTACCGTTCGAACGGACATTCAATTAATACCAGATTAAAATTTCACAGCGTAATCTTTTTTTACGCGGGTTATTCGTACAGATTTCACATATAAAATCGTTTCAAATCCTTCATATTTCTGATAAGATTAAAACGGTAGAAAAAAATTTAAACTACAACATCCTAACATGAACTTATTCTACAAATTTGAAAATATGGTGAATGTATCTACAATTTTTACGCCAAAATTTAAAATTTGTGAGACGCTTCTTCCACCAATTCTATAAATTTGAGCTGATTTATGAAATGTAATCACAACGATTTGCTATTAATGTCTATATTAATACCATTATTAATGCTACTTTGAGAGGAAGGTATTATGATGATGACATTGGGTGGTGTAAATCGGATTTTGGCTGTAGAAACCGAATTGACCGCATCTTCCTATCCTAGAGCTGTTGATCTAAGAGAATCCATTCCCTTGTTTAATAATCAATTTCACAGATTACACCAAAACTGGTCGCAACATATAAATAACTGAGCCGTGTTAATGAAGCGGCAGGGAATCACACAAGATTATAACTTTGTTGTCGAGCTCATGCATAAATTGCCACTAGTTGTAGGTTATTTGGTTAATTAAAAACGAATTTATAATTTTTACCGTAATGAATGAAAAGTTTATATGCCAAGTTTATTAAATCAGAGATACAAAAATGCAAATTTGCCTTACTTAGAATTTACAAAAAGCCTGCAGGTGGAAAAATTTTATTGGAAAAAATTGGTAGACTATATTTAATATTACTTTACCTTCGGCCGTTTACGCGGGTATAATAAATTAGCAATTAGGATTTCGTTTCCTATCGAGCGAAACGGACAAAAAGTTGGCACGAATCAGACATTGACTCAAAAATCCATTAAAGCATAATAAAACAATTCGCCCACATAATTCCAGCACAATATAACTTCGAAGGGACCGAAAAAACTAATTGAAACGCCGGCGCAATTATTTTTTCGAGCCGCTAGTAACGATATACATATTTACATATATGCGATAGAGTACACGAGCATCCAGTTCCTTATCTAAATCGCCTTCCTGTTGAATATATAAGTATCGACGTTTTCTTTCATTACAGCAGGTAACAAGCTCGTAAGGGACAAAAGCGACGGGGAACAAAAGAAACGCGATTTCCAAATGCGATAATAACGCGGCCTGTAAAACAAAACGCCTCGCTGAATATTTTATAACACTTCGATACCGAGCGATCCGGATTGAATTTTAGTTTATAGACTATTTTCAGATAAGTACGAAACATTTTACTTAACGGAGGGTTTGCTCGCTGCGGGGCGGCGAAGAATAAAGATTCTGGCCGAAGATTCCAGATGAAATTTATGGCTATAGACTCGAAAATATGGCTATATTCAGCATTAAATTTTGTATTTGGTTTGTTAATATTGATAGAATATCGTAAGTATTCTTCCGTATAAATTTTACATGCTCCTGTGCCTATCGATGTAATTTTAAAATAATAGGATAAAAATGAAAATATAGTGGAAGGAAGTCCCGACATCGATCCGCATCGAACACTATTTGTACTGCGAAACTAATTAAGTTGCTTCCTTCGCAATTATTATTATCGGCTCGTAGGAGAAGTGGCTTACAGTAAAGTTCCCTATCGATTTTCTTCAATCATTTCCTGCTTTGCCTAATTGATTTAAGATAAAGCTCCGGCAGTGCCTTAATGGTATTCCGTGAGATTTCTCTTGAAGCGAATAAATTTAAATTCCCCTGTACCTGTATCCCGAATTGAAAGAACTCGGAATATCCCTATTTTTGGTGTACACACCTGATGCCTCAATCCGATGTTCGGGAATGTCTCGTCAACCGTTATCTCTTGTTAGTGGTTACATTGACACGTGACAGATGACTTGGGGTAATTATCCCTTATCAACCTCGGAGACAGACTTTGGAAACTTTCATTGGTAAAAACGATTAATCTATAATGATAACTGAATTCTTTTCGGGTCGTATTCAATAAACTATTAGTTCATAAACCACAGATTAAAATCAGATAAAAAAAATTATTAAAAAAACTCTTCTGGAACGATTTTTTTGACCATATTATTTAGTGTTAATGATTCTGAACCCTTCCTAATTTATCAGTCACCTATCCACATCCGACTCGGTATTAAATTCTACACTACCTAGTATTTAATCGATGAAACATGTTAAATCAAATTAGAAATTCTACTTACCTAAATTTTACACCTGAGAGAGTTTCGTTAACATCCAGATGTTTAACTAGGCTGTAGCATTCAAATCCATCATCTTCTATACGGGTTTCATTAACCGCAATTTTAAGCAATGTAGAGCACGAGTTTCTGAGCTTTTTGATCTAAATTCTCGAGTTCAAGACACTGTTTCGGTTTGCACTCAGCAATCTTGATCTCGGATAAACGACAGCGTAATTGGTTGTTCTACACATTATAAATTATAATCAACAAGTTAACAATACCTCGACCTGTCTTAACCCTTTTCAAACTTCGCTTAAAGTAGGTTTAAATGCAAAACTTCCGGGAAGAAAGCCCCGATCCGGATTTTCCCTTACCTACATTTTCCTCTTAGGTGGAATTTTTATGTCGTAGTTTCTCTTTAATCAATAAAATTTTGAGGGGAATTTATGATGGTCCTGTATATTGAATAAAATGTCTACTAATGAAATGAGGTGAATGTTAGTTCTACTTTTGCGTTTTTAATTTGTTACTTTTGATGTGTATGCCCACATTAAATTCGAAAAGTTTCTGCTCTGGTGAGAAGTATACCAACGTTCAATTAAGCAAAGTACAATAAGAAATATTTTGCAGTTTTCCTTAAGAAACTTTCCCGTATACTCGTTAATTAGTTGCAACAGACGCTTCCAGCAATTAAATTAATAATTTTTCCGACGAACTACGGTCGAAGCGCGCTGAAAAGTTTATATGCCGAGGTCCTAGACAGGCTGAGGAGCTTTCGGTGTCTTGGATAAAGTGGAAAGGCAACGGGCTAGAATCGAGAAAATAATTAACTGGTTAATTTTCGCGACAGCAGACGCATTAGGCGCGAGAATTTTCGACTCGAAATCGCCGTAACTCTTTTATGGTGCTGGAAGATTCCAGTCAGAAATGATTTTTCGCGAAAAAAACGAAATTGCGCGTCTCCGAATTCGTTTTCACCTGCCGCGTCAGATTGCTAATAAGATTTATTAGCGAGAGATGGATGCTGTGGAGTATTTAAATTTAACCGGGTTTTTACTTTAATTGCCGGTAAACTCGGCCCAAATTGGCAATTAACTTCGAGAAATATTCTGCCGACGATTTTAACACTTAACTTTCATCTCCTATCAATGCACGAGTTTCCCAAATGAATGAGAAACTGTAGTATTGAAAAAACTTCGAATTCGAGCCGGGCTTTGTTTCTTTGGCATTCGCGGATTTTTCCAGTCAGAAAAGTTGCGCGTTGTGAAACAATTTTAATCGAATTTCGCTCGAAAGAGAATAAATTTTTACTGTTTTATTAAATCAGAGGTATACCTAATTTAATAAGATTAAGTTGCGTTCCATTGTCGATAAAAAGGTGCAATCAATCTTCGTTCGATTTGGAGTTCGATTTAGAAAATATATAAAATCCCATAGAGAATTGATCCAATGATTTGTGCCCTACGCTATAGGATGTTTGTTTTTCTCTTACCCTACTCCTGCACCGATAGTAATGTGTTTAGAAACAAACTGTTTCCCGACGAGCGGAAACTTCCCTGATTACATTTTTCCTTTAACTTTTAATGAACACGAAACTTTAATGACTGGCCTGTGCTTTATCGAAATTAAGCGTTTTAAATAGCTTAATATGAGAGGCTATATACAAGTTTAAAGTGATTTTAGTTTCAACATTCAAATAAACATTTTATATGTATCGTACAGCTAATTGCTTGTAGTTAATTGAAAGTTTGTATGAATAGTTGAGGATTCTCAAAAGTATTTAAATCTCTAATGATTCTGTTGTAATATTGTGCAAATTAACTTCATAATTAATGACATATTTTTAAACTCAACAAAACGCGCTTATTTACAATCGCACGTTGTTTATAAATTGTTACAGTTAATTAACCCCGCGTAATCCCAGCGCAATTAAGCTCGAGTTTTTCGCTTCGTCTCCGGCGAACATTCCTGAATCTGATTAACAAAAAAAGAAATAATTACCGGTAAACCGCATCAGCTCGTCGGGCGTTTTATCCGCTGCAAATTGAATTCTGGACGTACGATGTAATTCGAACGGGATCATGTTCTACTGTTTAAAAAATCAGCAGAAAAGTTTCGAGGCTTAAATTCGTTTTTAATAGCTCACCAGTTTAGCTCAAACCGTTCTAAATTGTCGAGGTAATTCGTCGTTTAATTGAGTTCTTATTGTAGGTAATTATTCAACGTTTCTTCCAGCACTTAATTTCTCGCTTAAATATCTATTAATTAGTTAATCCTCATGTACCTTACAGTTACAATTAATTGCTCATATGTTTTACTGGGCTATTACTTCTAATTTCTATAACAGCTAAACAGCACTTTAATTTATTTTCGGTACAAGAAAGTTTTCCTTCATTCCATGTCGTCTGGAAAACTCATCACGGTGAACTTTCCCCCTAGTTGTCGGTACTGACCTACCCTAATCAATTGAATGGAATAGTTGGAATATTCGATACGGGATTTTCAAAAAGGCGCCCCCAACGGCCGATCGATGATCCTGCGAACACAGCAGGTCTGGATTTCGTAGCAACAGGTGCGTAATTTATAAAGGAATGCGAGTCGCAAGTAGTTTCGGTAGTTAGTCGGAGACACTTGTGCGGTTTTCGCGCTGTTTGCGTGCCACAATAGACCCCATCAAAGTCCTCGTATTGTCGGCGGCCCTTCGAGTGCATCAGGCAAATTGGATTCCTGCAAGAAACTTTAATAGCGGCGCGTGATGGATCTTTGGCGTTAAAAATGTATCGTTCTGTATATACTTTTATCGAATAAAATAGCGATGCGATTAAGGGAAGACTGTAAAAGTATATTGTAAATTGAAAATATGCAGATAAAGTAAACCGAATTAACCTGCGCGTAATAAATAAAATTGCTCTGTAAAAAGCGTTTTATGGGATTTTAGGAAATTACACGCGTTCTCCTTTTGAATATATCGATATTTATTGCTATAAGTACGTACTTATTTTAGTACTTACTGGATATTTTATTATTTAATTTACGGCTTACTTTTAATGTTTCACTGTTTTTTTTAACAGGAAACAACGCAATATTATTAAAAAGATTTTATGATTATGAACAAAATTTCGACTATATACCTATTTGTTATGGATCTAACAACAGCCTAAAGGCATTTTTAAATTGATTAGAGTGAAGCAATGTGATTTACTACATAAGCTCTGTGCGAACAGAGCCTGATGTATCATCAACAAGCCAATGAATTCGCTTTAACCCTCAATTATATCAAACCAAACAGAGCTTTGTAGTTCGAGCGGGTCATCTCTATTTAAAACACCCCAATACATCTGTCGCCTCGGTTTATTATCTGCTATTATAACGCCTACCTAAATATTTTTTCGCTAAATTGCTCCATCTTTCATCGCAAAATACCTACAACTCCTCTAATAAATACCCAATATTACAAGAAATTTCGTGAATGCCCTATTGTGAGGGAACAAAGCTCGAAAAGATTGAATGGGTTTCGTGTGAAACGCCTCTTGCACGTCACTGGGTTCCTTAAGGCGCGTATCTAATTTAAATCCAAATACATAAACGTTTTGATTTCAGTTAAAAGATTCGCGGTAAACCGAGCGTTAAAATCCATTTATGGGTAACATCTAAATTTATATAAATAAATCCGTTAATGAATTGAGTGTGCCAGAAACGCTCGAATGGGAGCGAAGCGGTCTCAAAAACTCGGGTGTGGAACTTAAATAATATATTTGAAACGCGAGGGTAGAAAATGTAAAATTCGAAAATAGAGCGAGAGTAAATTTTGCGAGATTACGAAGTGTGATGGTGAAATTGGTGTTACTATGAAAATGGTTTTATAAAGTAGCGCATTAGGTTTTTTCTATATAAGTGTTTTCGATGGGGTTTATTAAAATTTTCAATTAGAAATTTGTTTATGTTGTATGAGTATGCGAACATGTTTCTGAGGTGAAAGGATGAAAAATAATTAAATTTTGTGTTATTCTAATGTTTTCTGAAATAACACAAAATATGAACTTACGTAATAATGCGAAAAAGCCACCCTTAAATTTACTCAGGAATTATAAAAAAATTAAAAACCACAAGCATTAAATCACAAACACTGTATACGTTTTAACCCTACAATAATCTTCAATTTTATATAAATTTAATTAACAGCAGACTTCTGTATTCAGTTTCTGTTTATCAATATAACCTACAGATACTTTTTGAATAAATGAAATCAAAGTAAAATTTTCTTCTATTGTTGCTTACATAAAAGGATTCTACAAATGATAAAAATCTTTTATGGATTTCGATTCTCTCTAGTTAGGAAGATTTTCAGACTACAAAAGGAGGACTGTGATTTATTTGAAATAAAAAATTGAGATTAATTGGAGCAAATATTTTTTCACAACAATGTATTGATTCGTTGTAATGAGATCAAATATTTTTACAATTTCAAGAAATGGTGGTTGGAATCAAAATTTTACCCACCATTTTTTCCACCTACTAATGTGTCCAGGATTCTACCACTGAACTCCAATCAAATCTTCGCGAAACTCAGAGGTGTTCGCTGTAAATCACCCCCCATTCCAACATCTATCCACCCCACGTATCCTGTCATATAGCCTCGGTTTCTTTAACTCGATGTTTTCAAAACATGTCCGACCATATCAGTTTGTAGTTCACTGACACGCAGGAGATAAGGCGCACGGGAACGTCCATTCCAATTTTCGGTTTTCGGATTTTCGCAAGGAAACTCCAGCGAGATAAGGATTTCAACTATGATTCGAAAAACTTTTTCGATTCCTCCTCCGATGCTTCGAAATTTTGCGACGGTGTTTTTTCCATCGAGCTGCTTTGTATTATACCTGAAAGTTCCGACTTTACATGAAACAATTCAATAGATGTCTACGCAATTATCATTCTCGCCGCTGCCTTTAAAAGTAAACACTCCCTTAAAAACTTTCTTCTAATCGCATCCATTAGACTAAAAGCGGTGTTCTTCAATCAGATTACACTTACAGCTTTTTTCTCGACGTGGCAAGGTAGGTAAGGAAACCCGCAGAAAATCAACTTCTTAACTACTCTCTCGGTTTTCTTGTATTTCGCAAGATTCGCTCGAATTTACTACGGTTTTTTTGTAATAGCAAGTGATTGTAACTAATCCCTTTCAATCATTCGCTTTTATTTTATCACTTTCGTGAGATGGAATCGGCGTTAAAGATAATCTTTTTTGAGGAGCAAAGAGATCGGGAAAATCTAATGAATGGCAAAATCCGTAATTAATACTAGAATTTGCATTATTTGCATTACTATGTAAACGAGCATTAAAATAGCCCTGGTAAATTCCACGTCAACGCTAACACACGTCTTTAATCTTACGGTTAAATTGCACATCAACTTTGTAAATGAATTTTAATCCCTGGGGTAATCTGAATTTCAACGGTAGGTAAATAAAATACGTTTGTGCTGTTATAATTGCATATTTCACAATGCATTTCGATACATATCTATAATATGAAATATTTTCCTTATTACAGCACTTTTATATGGAAAAAGGTGGTATGTGTCAATGTGAATTCCTTTCATTTATCGGATTTTCATCAATCAAAAGTATGCGGGAAGGCATTTCATTCTTTGTATGCGAGCGTGTGCGTAGAAAATTGCATTCAAATATTTTCTATAGAACACAATCTCTACTGATGCTTTTATTATATAGAGTTGAAGCTCGACTAGAAATCAAAAATCATCTTTTGCCGAATGTGACTTATTCGTCTAGTCCTATCTGGGAATATGCGCTTTTAAAAGAAATCAGTGAGATTCTAAAGCTGTGTAAATATTCCTGCAAGTGTTGAGTTTTTTGAAGTCGGTAAAATTTTTGTTCGTTTGAAATAAAACTGTTTCTCTTCGGGAGTTTTTAAGGACGTTTATCCTGTTTGGGGTTTTCCCCTTGCACATCTCCGTTGTGGCGCAGCAATCGTGCGGTTTTTCTTGGACTTTTTCCCACTAAGTTTGTGAATTACATTTCTACGACTTAGGCAGAGGCACTAAAAGCCTTACCTTGTGTTTCTCGTTCTATTTACATAATCCCCGGATACGTTGTAGCGCGAGGGATCCCATTCGAAACCTTCATTATTTATAATTGTAGCGTTTTTATCGGCGTTTACGCGCTTCGGCGGAGGAAAGTTTTTTGTACTCGTGTTTGTCAGTCGGGGAATTAAATAAGTTATAATAAAACAGGGTATAGAAGCCCTTTTTTTGTATAACTTGTATAACTTTATTGTTAGAGGAAATTGGGCAAATTCTACACGAAATACGAAGGAAATTTTATAACATATGTTAATTTGAGAACAATATTTTTTTTATACTTTTTTTCACGAAAACAAACTTTGAATTACTTACGTTATCAAAAACTTTCTATGTCTAGCCCAACTTATTTTCGGTCGAGAATAATTTTATAAATTTTTCATTCAATTCAATTAAGAAACTCTACTTTGGTAAAAAAATAAATTTTCCTCTCAAAACATGAATTATTCACAAAAACTGGCCCTTCAAACAAACGCGTCTTAACTCTGTTTGCGCAAAACTTTAAACCAATAAATATTGATGTTCTCGCTTCACGATATATTAATTTAATAAGGTACGTGAGAAAATCCGAAACCCGGCCGGCGTAACCAAGAAAATTGTCCAGAGGTGGCCCCATCGTGGTTATTGGAAATCGCAGTCGATACCTAAGGGGTTTACAAAGGGTGTTCGCACTTCGCTGACCATTCGTGCAAACTGAGCTGTATAAATATCGTTCTCTCGTCGCGTCCAGCACATCAGACAGGGATGCGAATTCAACCTGCGAGAGGGTTGAGTAATTTCCTTTAATCGTATATAGTTTAGTATACACACGCTGATATTAGGTCATAGGTCGAGCGTGATTTTTCAAATTCTAAACACATTTATATTTGTCCCGGCGCTTCGAAAGATTTACCAGCGTTATACATTTGAGGGAGCAATTTAGAAAGTAATTAGAAAGCGTAATTAAGTTATTATAAAACACCGCGCATTTATTTCGTTCGATTGGTTTGGTAAAAAATTAATTAATTGCGTAACGCCTGTATAATTGAATTCCAGGTTCGAGCTTTCCATTTTATCATTTAACCCCACTAAATTATTTAATTGATTCTTATTGTTAAGTCTTTCAATTCTCTTGTATTCTGTTCGTTATTGTATCCGAATTGGGCATTGGAATTAATGATGAGGTACGTATTTGAGTTAGCTGGATTTAATTGAGGATTGTTCTCCAATATTTTAATTATTCATGTATACCATACTTACTATAAGACATCGATACTCAATACAATATTTCTACAATATAAATGAATATAAATATTATCCTTCTTTTTTGATATCCTCATTTTTTATCGCCTCAACCGTATTGTATTTGAAACGTAATATAATATACCTGTCGAAAATTCTATACCCTTGGATGTTTATCCATCACATCAAGTTTTATCCATTAGGAGAGCAATAAAGTGGAAAAGAGCGATAATTTAATAAATGTCGATATTTATAAATAACTATTAGTAGAAATTATTAGATAATAATTAAACTACGAACTAATTGTAAAAGTCAACAAAGTATGTCCGAGCTTAAAATTAACTACAGTTTCAATTTGCTGTGTAAACACCACCGAATATCAAATTGAGTTAACCCTTAGTTGAGCATCCAATTATCTTAGTCGTAATCCAGTGTCCTGGCGGTTTATAACCTAATTGGGAATGTTCTAGGCTAATAAATTTTCGATATTTTCCCATTTAAATGTACCTAGATACTATTTAAAATCTTGTATTATAGAGCATAGTGGAATATAATTAACACCCTTAGGAGGCGCGACAAGATAATTAAATAAATTACAGATTTAAGGTGTTTATGCTTATTCGGATGGTCCATTAGAATTGAGTTTTCCGAATCCAGAACGTAAAATCCGAAATAAAATAAGCCTGTTGTACCATTAGTTGTCCTAATGCCAGTAATCAAATTTAATTAATAGGCATGCCCGCGTAATTTACGATATTAACGCGGGCATTTTATTATACCGTAAATTTTCTAAAGAAACACCTAAACGTAATCAGAGTAGAAAATTCAATTTCTAATTCGATCGCTATACAAAAAGCTACAAAAATTTAGATTGAATACGCATTGAATGGAGGATATTTGATTAAAATTTTAAAAAGCTATCTAAACTGGAAAATGTTGTTGTTTAGTTTTATTGAATTCTCAAACGAGTCTTACCTACGAAATTTTTATTAGACTACTACTCACCTATATGATGCTATTATTCATGTACTCAAGACATTTACGACAGGCTTTACTTATGTACATACCTAAGTGCGAATATTACGTTACGTTTTTCGCCAATTTCAAAATAATTCAATAATACAGCATCCATAGAAAAATATATACCTTCACATTTCAAATACAACGCTAGGCAATGGCATATGTTTTTGACGAAATAGTGTTCGCAGAAAGCTCTAAATTTTCTAATTTTCTGCGGTAGTATTTTATGTAGTATCTTGCGAAAAAAGAGGGATCCAGTTTTCTTGACATAACTCGTTAGTAGATGCATGAAGCAGAAATTGAGGCGCATGAAAGAACGATATTGCGGATGAGAGGGACGAACAGGGATAGCAAAACGGTGCTTTAGTTGTTTCGGTCTCCTTTGAGTACGTACTTTGTGGAAATTTGTACGCCACAAAGACCAGAGATTTGTGTATTTGCTGGTTTATTTGCTGAAATTTACCTTACTGGCTGGGCGTTATAGTTTACTTGCAGAGCGGAAAAGCGAAAATTTTTATTGAGCCGAAAGTGATGCATTAATTTATTTTTATATTGTGCCTATTTTTTAAAACATTCATCAATTGAAACGTATTTAGAATAACTGCCACAGAATTCAAATAAAAAATTCGAAATGCTAATTTGTATTTGAACCAATTCGTGAATAATTCAAACGCGTTGATTTAATTATTTCTATATTATTTAACACAATGAATAAACCAAATTGCGGTGCAAATTATTCCCGACATTTTTGAAATAAATTAGAGAGCTGAACCGATTTTTACGTTCAATTTGACCCATTTCAATTCGAAAATTCGACTATTATGTACTCACAGTATACAGCAATTAGTAGGTATACATATGGTTATAAGATACCGCTATAGAAATGCAAATTCAACAACAAATAGATGGGACTTATTACATTAGCTGGAGGAAACTAGCGCCCGAAATGTTAATAGTTGATCTGCAAACATTCATATGTATATTCTCCCAACGAATTCAACAGTATTTGAAAGTTGAATCCACATTAGAATTTAAAGTGCAGTAAATATATTCTAATATTCAGCACATAGGTACACAGTTACTCGGAAAATAAATTCTGTTTTCCTTTAATTAACCATTGAAGCATATCAAATGTTCTTTTCAGGAATTCAACATGTTTTTTGTAATTGCACCTCTATCGAAAGAGCCAATTCCCGTTCTCACTTGATGTACAATCTAAATCAATCAAATATTTGTAGTATTGATTCTCGTGACGACAGATAGTTGCGGCCAGTGATGGATCAGACGGAGTACGTTTCGCGCTAAATGGTTAAATATATCACGCATTCGTTCCACATGACGTGACGTCTCACCCACATGTACGATGAAAAAAGTTGTGGTGTTTTAATATTGAAAAAATCTACTTTGTGGGAATTTATCAAACGCCCAATTTTTACAGTGATTTGTATAACATTTGCGTTCTGAAATCTACTCGAAAATTCATAACATTTCCTACATATGATGTCGAGAAGAATATAAAAAAAGCAATAATAAAAACAAATATAGGTATGCCTATGATTTATTTAGGGTACTTGATACACTCATACACGATTTATGATCAAAATTGGAACAAAACAAGATTTTTTTAACATAAATTTCTCACTTTAACATTAATTGTATAAGACAGGAAAATGCTGGTAAGAAATTACAACAGGTGTCAGATAGGAAACGAAATATCAACAGCGAATAGCGGTTTGATAAATTAATTTAAACCGCGAAATTTTGTACGGATTCTCGAAGTAATTGATTCTATTATTACGATTACAGACAAACGCTTGTTCTCGACGGGCGGGAGGCCGCCTTTGTTTCGTTCAAATACATTTGTTTCCAGTAGACTTGCGATTTATACGTACGCCTGACATTTTTAAATAATCGTTTACGTTCTGTATTTATTTATAGCCGTTACACAATTAATTGGTAAATTCATTCAGCGTAATTTATAGATAATAATAATTTAATCAAACTTTAATCAAACTATAAACACGTTTTTATAGGATCAAATTATTATTTCACCTGTTAGTAATGGATATTATCGCAGATATTCGTTCTTTATTGCAGATTGAACAGTTTTGTGCGTGACTTAACCACAAACGAGCAAAGTCACCAACTCAATTATAACTAATTCCTCATGTATAACGCTTGCTAAAGTTTGATATTGTTTGAAAGGTGAACAACTAAATGTAATGTAATGACTGTGATATCCATTTTAATCGTCCACGAACTTTCAAGCCGAGGCGTTGTACAGAATCTATTCATTCAATTCATGACTAACAGAAGATTTATTTAACGAAAAAGGAGAAGTAAATTATTAGACCATTCCAGTTATATTTAATTTGCTACTTTTTTCTACACTAATTCCAATAAGTGCCTAGATGAAAAATCGTCAAAATCACAGCTAAAAGCATAATTAATCCTTTAGAATTTCATGCAATTCGCGATCAATCCACTCCCCAATCAAGGTTGGGCTCAACGTAATTAAATTGGGAGCTCGTTTTATTTCAAAGTACTCAAAACCTACAAGCAAACGGATCGGATTACAGTGGCTACAAGTGCCTACTCGAATGCGAATCAATGTCAACAACCAACTTATATGTTTTTGGCTTTATACAGGGTGCTGCATTAAAAATACGACATGCAAAGTTCCCACGCATTACGGTAATTATAATGGGTCGATTAAAACTTCAGAAACAACATTTATCAATGGAAATCATTTGTACGAGTCATCATTAAGAGAAAAGGATTTATTATACATCGTTATTTAGTCTTGTTCTTGCTATAACTCCACCTGATGTGTTTGTTATAAATGATGCATGATTTGTACCCAGACAAATTTATTACTCCCTATCAATAAAATAGGGAGATTCTACACATGTGTGAGGTCTTAAGGTATTTTGTTAACAATACTTAAATAAAAATTTAATCACTTAATCAACACAAGCTCTTTTCATGTGTACAAAAAAATAAAATAATTATTTTTTGTGACCGAACAGGAGCACTTAAAAAAGTCGGTGACGAGATGTCACCTCGCAAAGCCAGCCAATTAGCCGGTTTTAATGCGTTTTTATTCACGTCTCGAACGAGCGTGTGCGACAAAAACGAGCGTCTCTTTTGCCGGAAAACCAATTACAAATTATTGAGCATTCGAAAATACAACTGATTAATTCGCGTCCGGTATACAATGTTCATTAGGACAATTCGATTGTGTTTCCGTCGACAAAATGTGTAGGGTCGCAGAGATAACATACTGCGCGCGAAGAGATTATTTATTTATGTTAAGTGGATTTTTCGAATTAAATAATTACTGTGAAATTATTGCCGGATTCGCTGACGATCGAAAATTGAATTGATTTAATTTGTTTAGGCAAATTTGGAAACATTGAATTTTATGGTCTGTTTGATCGCTTGTTGTGTACATTTTCTAATTTGCCCAATATTTATCTTCAGCTGCTGAGCTACGCAGGGTTGAATTCGACAAGAAAATTACCGAAATAATCAAGCTTAAATGTTACTTAATTAAGAAATGTAAACACAATTAGTGTATTAAACATTTTATATTGTTGGACAAAGTTTTTGGAGCACTTTATAAATGAAATTAAATATAAAATGTGGAGTTTATCGGCAAAACAATTTTTTTAATACGTTAATTGGATAGGTAGCTATATATTTTAATCGGTCACCCCAGCGCAAAGCACCCCTTACATTTCACGGAACACCCAAAGAAGTTCCTGCTCACGTTATAAAAATACCAGTTTTTTCCAAATGAAATTGAGCTTTCTCCAATATAATCTTCTTACTTATTGCGAAACCCACTTTATAGATATGAAAGAATGATTCCGAATAATTCCTGTAGGTTTATCTAATTTATTTTTTCATATAACAAATCGTTTTTCCGTTCCTCTCCCTCGATATAAAAACGTGCGTGCTTCATCTGATATTAATTCAACATACAGGCTGCTCCAGTGCACAAACACACTTTAATTTATGGCGAATGCTCGAGAGCAATTAAAATAATGGTGTGATGCAAATATGCTTGTTAATTTGTAAACATTTTTGCTGGTAATATTCCATCACTGAAAACACAAAGATCCGCACCTGCCTCGTCTAATAGCGAAGCATTAGGGGTATGATACAGAAATCGGTGAGCTCGATTAATCATTTCTATTGACTCCCAGCACAAAGCGCCACTAAATTTTCGTTTGCTCGAATTAATAGCTATCGAGTCGCAGTCGTTGGCGCTAAGCGAAAATTGAATTTCTCGCAGCATCTTCTTCGGATTTCCTTTTAACGCGTCGGTTAGGCGGAATTTTCTGTTTATGCGAGGCGCGTGTACGTGGAGATTTAATTCGACAGCCGAGTTTGTTTGTGCCGCAGAGGTAATAGTTCAAAAAGGCGAGTACTCGGAACTGTTTGTGACATTTTATTCCGCTAACGTCGCCTCTCATAAGCCGGAGTAAAAATGATTTTATTCATGAGGTGTTAGGTAGTTAGACCGGAAAATTTCTAGATGTTGTATGTAAATATTTTTGTGGTAAAATGCGACCAATATTTATGAAATATAGATATCAAACTGACCTATATTAGAGCTTGAATTTTGAAAAAATTCACGGTTCTCTATTTAAAGATTTCACTACTCTTTTAATATCCTGGAAAAGTTTATAAAACAGTTTATTTGGGAGAAAATGTACGCAACAGAAACAAAGTGAAGCGCCCCGAGCAAAAAGTGTTAATAATCCCTAGTAAATTCGCATTTAATTATTCTTCGGCAAATATACACTCAGATGCTTGAAGTTGGAGATTCGCATTTATTTACTTTATTTACTGGTAACGTTATTTCGGTTGAACGTCGGGCAAATTGCCGCTAAATTCGCCCACTTTTAAAAATTCAATTTACTTTTTAAGATTTACGATGCATTTTTATATACCTACCTCATTAAATTGAAAACATAAACCGTTTTGAAAGTTCCTCATTTTCCACCGGCGAGATTCGCTCGAAAGCCCCTCCACTCTCTTAATATAATATTGAAGCATTAACGCTTTAAAGAAAAAAATTAAATTACACCAAACGAATTTTTCCACACATAACTGATGTGGTGAATTATTCAACATGGCTACAGCTATACCCTTAGGCTTTAATAGATGGTTGTTTCCATATAAGTGTAAATTTTTCAGCTAAAAGAATCCTCAAAGGTCGGCAACACCGCCTTACGCAGTCCTTTATCAACACTTTTGTCATTTAAAACAACAATTCAGTGGATATTAAAGTACCATTGTCGCCCGCGAAACTCTGTATATCGCGAACAATAGCCTTAATCTCACCCTTCGAAACCTAAATGGGAGCCTCAACACCGATATTCCCAGATTTTCGCTCCTTCTACTGTCAATTACGACATTAAGAAATTAAGTTGAGAGTAATCCTCGTCTGATATTCAACAGGAATATGACGATCTGCTCCCCGTTTTCATTCGCGAATTGTTTGAATATGCAAAGTAAACGAGCATTCGGTTTGTGCATTAAGTACAGTCGAGCTCTGTTGACTATTATACAGTATTACATTTATTTGTGGAAGAGAATTTGAAATGACCAATGAGTTGACTAATTAAGCAATGTATTTATTCATGGTTTTTTAATGATTATATTTAAATTTCACTTTATGGATGTTTCGAGTAGTAGTTACACGAACTTTTGAAGCAAAGTTCGTTAGAGAGCTTCGTAATTATGTGCCAATAAATTTTCTAATCGGGTATATCCTTTAATTAGAGAGTTTTTTTTTCTGCTAAAAGCAAGAAAGAATTTATAAAGGGAAAATTAGCAATTTTTGAAGGAGCTGATTAAATTTACGCCTTTGAGGATGTGAAAAAAGTGAATATTAAGTACGTGCTGTCTGCAAACGGGGTTAAAAATCATTAAAAAGTTTTTAACGCTATGAAATTTACCTAACTTCATTTTCTTTACATTTTCATCAACATCTTTCCTTTACGTTAATCAAGAGTTGCCATACTTTTAGAAACTCCTTGTTCATGTAGACAAGACTTTAAAGAGCCATATGGGAACCCAAACAATATTAACATGGTGTAATCCTAAAAAAATTAAACTTTCATTGCAAATAGGTGTAATTTGCTTTCAGATATGCACATACATCAACACTGATCTGCTTTAAATTTAAAATTTACGATAGATTTCAGGACTATTCCCCGCTCAGATTTGCCTAACGCACTTTCAAATACACAAAAATCGATCCCTACACCATGCTAGATTCGAAAATAATGAGCAAAAAAAATTAAAAACCACATGATACGTTAAAAGAAACAAGGCATTCTAGTATTACAAATAACGCGAAAATGAAATAACGAACAACGGCACGTATAACTCCCTTCGTTGTTTTTTATTCGGATTCATTTGGAATCCCAACTTTCCATTTGTGCTCTCTCCTAGGTATATACAAAGGGCTCCAAATCGCCGTAGTGCAGCTGAAATTCTCTAGGCGGATATTCGTCGGACATCAAACGAACGAAGCGGATACGGTTGTATGGGGTAGAAATGGGCTGGAAAGTCGCTACAAAGCAGGCAAGATTCTAGAATTTTCGATGATTATTCAGCGGCGCAAAGACAAAAAGATTCTTTGAATAATTGTGGGGAAGATACACATTTTTTTAGAGTGAATAAATAAAGACAAAAATTATTAAGCAAATAAATGAATTAGAATTCCGCAATGTTGCTGAAAAAATGGTCTAGACTCTGCTTAAATAATGCATGACTCTTTCTTGTAAAGAATTTACTGAACTTTAATTTTCTTGTTGAATATTTTTAGTTAAATTTTAAATAATTTTGGGTAGCAAAAATCGCTCCATCTATCCCTCAGCTTATTAATCACTAAATTCCAGGATTGTTCCTCATAACAGCCAATTTAATGACCCATTTCTACTACTTTTATTAATATTCCCAACTCCGCCAAAGTCCAAAAAGAGCTCAATAACTAAATTTTTCCCCCAACTCTGAGCAGGAACTCATCAAAATTTCACCACCGCTGCCCATCTTTACCAACTTCGCCGTGCGGGAATTAACGCAAATTATTAAAATTACTCGCCGATGCAAATAATCCCAAATTACCCCATTTCGATGTAAAATCCCTTTTAAGTTTAATCAGCACCAGCAGCCCATTAGAGTGCAATTGAACGGCCGGGCCGGCGAGACAATGCGCCAGGATGCCAATATATGCAACAAGTTTATGGTTATGGCATTGCGATGCAATCCACACCAGCATCTGAAGTTATTGACAATAAGTGTCGCCCTTTGATCTGGGGACTTAGCTCTAAAAGCCGGATATATTACATTGTAAATTTGAACGGATCGACTCGTGCAGGAGCAGCAGCGTGGGCGTCCAATTTTCGAATGTAAACGCATCGCGAAGAAACTGAAAGGAGTAGAAATCGTGGAGTATTTAAATAGAATCGTTGTAGGAGCTAAGTTAAACCGGTCCGGGGAATTATTACGATCGAATTGATACAGCTAGGAAAAGGGAGAAAAATCCTTTCATTGTTAGAGAGTGCAATAAGTATTTTGTAAAGCGCCACACAGAGCTACTTCAGTTGCGGTAGAAATTTATTTTGAAGGATTTTTTGGAGAATTAACGAAGTAAATTGGAAAGTTGGAGAGTTAAGTTTTCGCTATAACACGAAACATGGATGAAGTTCCTTCAACATGTAATTTTGGAGTTATAGAGGATGATATAATGAGCCGTTATTTTTCTGATTACTACAAAAGCGGCGTGAAAATCGAAATATTGGCGGGAACTGGAAAGTTTGGAAAATGAAATAAATTTGAAAGTTGGAGCTTGAAGTTTCCTCTATAATGTGAATTATAAATGAAGTTTCTTAAATGAGAAATTTCGGAGTTTTGTGGTCTTTTTGTCTTGAAGATGAAATCGTTTCGGGAATTTTCTCCAAATCTTCATATTCATCAAATATTTAAATTTAGTTCCATAAAAAAAAATATTATTTTATATACAAACCTTGAATATTTACAATATATCTCATGGATCATTTAATTCTGCTTTTTAACATTTTCTATCATGTTAATAATAAATTAAATTCTGCAGGTATTAGACTTAATCTATTTTATGTGTTTATTGTTAAAAGTTGGACCAATGCTTGGCAAATATGACGACAATAGTGACGTGGAGTCATCTTTGTTTTGCACAAACTGTACATACAACTAGATGTAATGAAAATGTAAAAGGGTAGAGAAGAGTTTAACAAATAATCCACTAATTGAATCCAATTTCAGGAGGTTCACCCCTGCGTTTACCGGCAAAAAATTAATTACACCTTGGTTTATTGACAGTCGGTTTATTCGTTTAAAGCTTTGACGTCTTTGTGCGAGCTTTAAAGCCCCGCGAACAAACAAATCGCGAGCAATCATCAAATGGGAAAGGTAGAAATGATAGTCTTCGCCATTTTCGAGGCTTTTATTGCAAATTTATAATACATTTGTCGATAAGCATCAATTCAGTTGCACGCATTTTCCCCAAAATGCTACTAATTAAAAAAAATAATTAAGTAGTAATAAAGTGAATTAAATACTAATTATAGATCACAGGACATTAGTTTATATCCGAAAACATTATTATTAGAAACTTATCGCAATATTCCCTGCAATTCTATAGTATTACCTAGTTACATTCGTACGAATCTACTCAGCACAATGGCTGCCTTCTATAGTAATATCGTGATGCGTTAACACGTGCAATCCATCTTCCGTAACCACCTCCGTATGCCCGATTTCGGTATCCATATTGCCATCGAGATTATCGTCTAAATTCGTCTCCATCACCCCCAAATTCGACGCCAGCGACGCCAGATTGTTCCCCTCGAGATTCGCCTCTATATTAGTCGTTAGAGTAGTTAGATTTTCCTCCATATTGGTGTCCAATTGGCTAAATTTGATGTACTCGGCTGGCCCAACGTGCAGTCTCATATGCTTCCGTAAACTGGCGTTCAATGAGAAGGTTCTACCGCATACTAAACAGCTGTAAGGCCGTTCGCCCGAGTGCGTTCTCAAATGGACCTACGATTAATAATAAATATGAGTTTTGTTGGATTAAATTTGGTGAAAGTGTACCTTTAAGTGTGTTGTTTGGCTGAAACGTTTCAAGCAAATGCTGCATTCGTGCCTTCTTTCCCCTAAATGCACCCTCATGTGCCTAGAAGCTCCGTTAGAATAAGGAAAACTCTTGCCGCATATCGTACATAAGAATGGAGTTTTCTTAGATTTTTCTCCTGGCTTCGCGTTGTGGCTTCGTAAGTGCTTGTGCTTCGAAGACGATCTAAATACATTGTGGCTGTGGTAGTATTAAGTAATATAAAGGCTCCTACTTGTAGAGCCTCCGCATAACTTTAATTAATGTGCTTAATTACCTTTGGAATGTCTTGCCGCAAATATTACAGCTATAATTTCGTTCCCCCGTGTGAGACGCCATGTGCTCCCTCAAGTGATAGGCCTTTTTAAATTGTCTGTTGCACATGCTGCATACAAACACTTTGATACTAACGTTCGGGCAGCTGGAATATTCATAAAATTACACCGGTAACTCCTAATGGAGATAAGCTTACTTTTTAAGGTGTTTCGTTAGTTTCCATTTGATAGGAAAATCTTTACCGCAATGTTCGCAGTAGAACCGGTTATCGAAGAACTTCACCCTCTGCATGGGACTGGGTCGCAATCGCTCGCAGGTGTGCTTCAACATGACCGAAGAGGAGGGAAATACTTTGTGGCACTTTGAGCAGGTGAATTTCGCTAGGCTTTCGCCGTCTTCCATATCCGAGTAATCTGAGTGATTTGTATCTGAAATTAGCACAATTCGAAGTGAAATTCTTTCGCTGTAGTAGACTAATTATGCCTCACCATCTTCAAATAATCCGGAGGGTTCTTCGGGTTCGGTTTCCGGATCAATTTTACTCCAAAATTCAAAGGCTTTTAATATTTTATTCTTAAATTCTAATACTTTTTCTAAATCATCTATACAAGGTTGACAGACCACATGTGATTCATCGATATCCTAAAAATAAGGGTATTAAAGGTGGTTTTTACCAACTTTCCTATTAATTTACCACAGGTTGGTTGAGTAATTCTTGTATTTTATTCATGTAGGATTTTTCCTCCGTTGAACTAGTGTTAACTTGAATGAATTCTTTGCACTCGGCGCTCTCGTTTTTCAGGCAAATCAAGCACGTTCGAAACTGAATTTCCTGCGAAGCCTAACAAATGTTAATGTTTAGTGTGAATTTAAAAATCGAGAAATTTGTTACTTCTTCCAGTTCGTCGGCCTCGGATTTCACGAAGCCCACTTCGGGATGCCTTCGGTTCAAATGTTTCTTTAAATTCGATGTGGACGTTCGATACCCTAAATCCTTTTTACATATGTTACAAGACGCCGTATAAACCGATTTCTTTTTCGTGAAATAATTCCAAATTTGCGACCGCTGCCTTTTAGTTGCCTTTTTCTAATAATAAAACGATATTACAACTATCTACGCGCTGTTATAAACTTACTTCTACGGTTTTATTATCGGCTTCTTCATCGGACGAATTAGTTTTGATGTTCAATCCGATCAATACTTCGGAATGTTCCTGTTCGGGTTTCACCAATTCTATTTTCTCAGCCATCGAAATGTGTGGGTGTTTCCTTTGGAAATGTTTTTTTAAGTTATTCGTGGTGCTTCTGTAACAAAATTCTAGTTTGCACACGTTGCACAAAGCCACGTATTCGCTGCCAGGTTTCTCTAAAATCGAAATAAAGTAGTCGCAGACTATTTATTCCTAACAAGAGTTTTTTACCGGTAAAAACATTCCATATTTGCGACCGTCTTTTGTACCCGTTTGCGATTTTTATATCAAAGTTTTCGTCCGGCTCCGGAGTTGGCCTGAATTCTGAGTCGTGCTCCTGCTCATTCCAGAAATTATCATCTTCTGTGTTTACTGAATTGTTTATCGGGGGATTTGGATTGTTTTCTATGTTTTCGATTTCTTCGTTCTTTAAGGTTTCGTAGCTATTCGACAGCTGCTCCTGGTAATCATCCTCGAATTCCTGAAATAATCGTTCGATATTATATACACAGAATATTAAGAATAGTTTTCGAATCGTTCGAATGACATAACGTTTATAGTTCGAGGAGAATTACTGGAAAACAAGCCTCTCGATTTACATAGGCTAACTCCCGATATTTCCTCATAATACACTATTTTATATTAGTTTTATAAGACAGCAGCTTCTTGGAGTAATTACAAGAACCCATTGAATTTGTATTCGGTAGTTTGTTATAAAATTCCCATACCCTTGAAGCCTTTCGTCCGCTACCCAATACGATGAAATCTATCGTCTCTTCTTCAGACACCGGCTTCACCTCAACTTTAAAAGACTCCACCTGGCTATCGCTCTCGGACTGCCTTTCTATCACTACTTCAACTTCCTTGGGACTGTCCTCGGCGCAATTGGTGCCCAAATTAACCCCGGGATGTTTACGTTTGAGGTGCTTGAGCAAATTGGACGTTGTGGACCTGTAAGACAATTCTTGCGAGCAAATGGTGCACGTTGCTATGCAGTCCGCCTTGTGAGTTTCGGTAAATACAGTCCAAAGCGCCGAGCGTTTCGGGTTGGACATTATTACGACTGTTATTCGATTAGATTTATTGAAAACAACACAAGTAACACAACACTAGATTGACAATTGATTGACGTTTCGGCGCGTGCGACGTTTGACAGCTATCTCGCAGGGTTGTCAATACCAACCGCGTAAATGGACTGTAACTGATCGAGTTTACAGCCATTAACACGCACAGGTTTTTATGGCGTTGTTTTCGACGGCGACGCGTCGGACGAGGCCATCGATCGAAGGGAAATGGGAACGGGTTGTGTGCGCATGGCTCTTCTTTTGCGCACTTTACTTATGCTTCAAAAATATCCATATTTTATAAAATATAATAAATGTTTTGTGTAGATTATTACATTAGAAATACTTCGAAGTACTTTTGAGAGTGCTTTGAGCTTTATGGGCAAAAATCAATCGGAATTGGAAGGATTTTCTGTGCCGAAAGGATTTAATAAATAAAATTCGACATTTGTGCGGAGCACTCCATCTGTGATTTCAACCCTTCAGGCCATTAATGCAGCTTATGCAGCCCTTTTAAGCTACACCTACAGGCAACATCAAACCAGATTTATCTCCATGGAATCGTCAATATTTGGAGATTACGATCCGAATGTGAAAATCGCAAAACCCCCATTCAAATAGACATTTTTTCTGGCTATAATTTCATCAAAAACCACTTCAAAATTGTATGCAACACTTTACTAGATTCAGTGGCTTAGATACAATTTTAGCACCTTGCAATATTCCCCAAAAGCCAGTATATGCTTTAAATCCCGCAGTATTTCATTTCGCCAACTCGCCGAAAGTTATAACAATAAGTCTTCCTCGTTCATGTAGTAAGTAGTTATATTAACCCTCGCATAGCAGAGATGAGAAACTACGGCGAGCGCAAAGTGGCTTATTACCACATAATCACACACGTACGCTTGATTACCTGCAATATGGCTCGAACGCAAACTCAAACGTAAAGACATTTAGATGGCGTTAGCGAGACGAACTGGGGACCATATTAATTTATCCTATTGTACGAACTAATACAATTGATTTAATGGGTCTTCTATTTAATGAGTTGGAGTATCTAAGTTGCACGTAGAGGATTAGTTAATTTCACATATTAGTTACCTATGGCATTTAATTTAATTGCAGAATAGAAGATTAATGTAGGTTGTTAATAAAAATAGAGCGAGTTTGAAGTACTTTAATTGGCGAATAAATATTATTTGATGTTTTAGTTGAAGCAATTAGTATTCAAACAACATTTAAAATTTGTAGTTTTGCAGTTATATTTCAAACAAATTAAAATTCGAATTTAATTTAGAATTAACTGGAAAATTCCATGCGGGCTATTTATAACTTTATATGGCTCTTAATAGGCGCCGAGAGATATCGCAATCACGGTAGTATCACCAACTAATTTCTTCTTATTGCGGAATTGTATCAGAAAAACCGCGGCACAAAAAATTACCGAAACGAAAAATTAAAGTATTTTTCGCGACCAAAATAGATAGGCTGGGCTAAAATTAGCGAACTTTAATTTATTAAATTTGGATGTGAAATGAAAATAAATATTGATTATCGGTAATCAATTTGGGTTTATCGAAATCTGGTTTCATAAATGTTAAAATTGCGTAACCTTAAAAAAGCTACATTATGTAGAAATTAACTGTGTAAAATATTACAAAAAGGGATTACATTTTTATTGCCCTACTTTATTAATTTAAATACCTTAAATATCTTTTATTGGCTTTCTGTTAGAAATATTTCTATGGTCTGGATGTGGTGAACATTTCTATTTTATCTAAATTTTAATAAACATCAAATGTGTACTTTTGTGAATAATAAAACTTGAACAATATGGCTAAATTGTATATTTCTTCTTAATAACAGTAGAAAGATAATTTTATTTAATAGAGATTAATGTAATAAAAAATTTGTCATCGGTCGAATCACTATGTAAAATTGCCATCGTAAACTTTAATGCTTTCTACAGGGAAATACTTACCTCTACATATCAGTACTTAAAATTGGAAAATTTTGTATTGTCCTTCATTAGACATATAGTAAGATTTTCACATTTATGAGTTCTTATTCTAAAAAAATATGTTGTAGATCAACCTATATTTCTTTTCCTTCTATAGTACAATTTTCTCAGTTAGTTATTTTGAATAGGTACAATGCGACAAGAATAGCTGAAGACGTGACTTGCGCGATTTTCACAATAATTACACTCTGACGTCTACAGCTATGCCTACCGCACTGTACACACAGTTGCTAAGTTGCCCAATATTGAGTTTTAATTTTACTACAAACTCCAATCAATCCTTTTACTTCGAACGTAAGTCCCCCAAACCTTTCATAACAATCTGATAACCTCCGACTTTTTTAAATTTCGTTTCGTTAATTACTACTATCAATATCTTATCGTACGTTACAACAAAACCCTGTAAATCTGTATCAGTCAACACAATCATTGTCGTTATTGAAACAATAATAAACCCGTAGACACGTATATATTTACATAAATTGTACTGTTATTTCACATTATTATGAAAGATAGTTCCTCAAAATCATCCGACTGGACTTTTTAAATCGTTGCAATATGATAGTTAAGTGACTAAAGGTTCGTTGGTCGTGCAGGTTGAATCATTGAATATTTTTCAATATACAAAGGAAAGGTAAGTTTTCTACCTATAACTAAGTGTACCTAAATTTCCATTAGACTCATGATTACTTCGCAATTAGTATGTATTTGTTGTGTTACACATTTTGCACATTATTCCTATCGAATAAAGGCTGCACATTTGATTTGTTTAATTAGTGATTTACTGAGTTAATTATGCGCTGGGTTCAAAATTTAGGAAGTTTATTTGTATTTATTTCGCTGGTGCTATTTCTTGTCCATTGCTGGGGAGTGAGAGATTTTGGTTACTGTCAGGTGGTGGTGATTGGTTTTATTGAAACTGCAGGGCGGTTCGGGAAAGTGTATCGTGCACGCTTTTGTTCGATCGGATCTTTCGGTTTATTGGACAATCCGGTTTGATGGAAATTTATTGTAGGAAAGTATATATGAAATAAACTAAGATAAGAAAGAAATAAAGCAACAACGAAATACTTAAATTGATTGAGATGGGAGCAGATGGTTTAGTAGCACCAAAAATGAGTGAAAGAAGCTTCAAAAATGGCGAAAAAAGGCCCGAAAATTCATTCATAATATGTGAAAAAACAGTTTTCAAATTCCCTTATCAAAAGCAAGGGTGAATGTTTAGTGAGTAATATATTTGGGGAATCTATTCGTTTGGACTTTCTATCCCTTTGGGCTACGAATCGTAAAATAAAGGAAAAAAATTACTTTGACATGTAAAAATTACTCAACAGAGTTATCAGTTCCAAAAAAGAGAAACGACCAAAAAAACTATGTGCAGATTATGGCCGATAAGTTCAGCTTCAGCAGTGATTTATATAAGCTTGTATCGACTTTTATGTTACTTTTTTACAATTCCATTTGTAGAAAATACCTACATAACTCATGGTACATGAACTGTTTCTCTCAATTAATCTATAATATGTACCTATTTTATTTCGAACAAACCACAAACATGTATCGGTGAGAATCCTAAACTTTTGTTGTTAAACGAGAAAAAATCATAATCCAGGCGAATGTTGAGCAGTAAACTTGAATTATCAACTTGAGCTTTCGAATTTATAGCCGGCATTTGTTAGATGTGAAGCAGCTAAAAATTGATGATACCCCGGGAAATTTTTCCCGTCCTTCGGCGAAAATGCGAATTTATTTTTAAAATGAATGGCAGAGATTAATAAACAAATTGCGTAATTCCAAGCAAAGGTCAACTGGTTGTTTGAAAAAGGAGGAAAAAAACGCCAAAAGTATTAGCGAATGGATATTGAAGCAGGGATTCGTTCAATTTAATTTATTTTTTTACTCCCTTTTGGATTTGAAAAATCGTAGAATTGATGTGATTAGGTAATTGATTTTAGAACTTTGTGAAAAAATGTTTACTATACACCTACAGGTGTCTTTTACAGTGAGCATCCCTAATTTCTACAACGTCTTGAAGTGTAATCTTCGTATACCTCTCGAGAAATAATTAATTTTTCCTAACATCCGACTTCTTAATTATCCCTAACGAGATTTTCAAAAGGCGTTGATTTTATTCGAAAATGTCGCGAACGAGACTCTTCTTCCTGAATTTTTTTCATAAAATCTTATCGAATTAACAAGAAAATTCGTGTAATTTTTCATCGCATTTCGCAGTTGGATAAATGTTTAAAAGGCATTTATTTATTTGTAGAAATTTAATAAACTCCAGTTCATTTTACACTTAGGGTATACATACAGACTCGCTTCTAATAGATATTAAATTTTAAGAAAAAAATTTTATAGGCTTTACATCATAAATTGTGAAATTTTGAACTACTTAAGGAAAATCCCCTCGCAATGATTCCAATTAAATCCAATAAATTTATAATCTTAATGTTTGAGAAGATATTCATCATTACAGAAAAGTACGCTCGATCGCTAATTATTCCCCATTTGATAGCATGTGTATTAATTTAGTGCTTTTATTTGTGATCACTGCGAAGCTTTTTATTGTGAGTATATTTTATTAATAATCCTAGTCTTCACTTTTAATTTCAATGCCAGATAAAACTTGTTACTGAAATAGTTTCCGATAAGACAAGTAAATAATTTAATTATAACCTTTATGGAGAAACAACCGTAGGTATTACAACATTTCGCAGCTCCTTTTGGGAGATATGTAGGTAATTAAAATATATCGCAAAATTTAACGAAGACCAATTTTCATCTAGTAATAATGAAAAATATTTTACAGGGTTATCCAAGTTTAATTTTCCCTATAATTTTGGGGCACCTCTGCATTGTTTTTACAATAAATACAAAATTGTCTATTCTCGAAATCCCTTATAAATTTAAAAGACCTTCATCCCTGAACCGTTAAATTTGGAGATCAACTGAAACAAGATAGCGTAAAATATAGGCTTTGGGGGAATTGTTTTTTTTTATTCTCCACTCCAACTCACGTGAGGAAAATAATCCATTTCTATAAACTCATCCTAATAAAAATAAAATACTGCAGAAAAGTTTCTTAAAATTATATATTGAGTTTGTCTCATGTCTTTCTGGAAAAACCTTTCTATCCAGTAAACCAGGTAAAGTACCTAACTGATTAGATTTCTTTAAATTGCAGAATCAGCACCATGCGGGCACCTCTGTACCTAGTTTGCGCAACGCTCGTTGTGGGCATCAGGTGCGAGGAGACATCCGCTGGCGGCGGGTACTTCAACAACCGAGGGCAGCTGGAGCCCATCAACATGGCAGCCGACCAAGAGACCATTTCCTACCTTCTACCGAAGCTGGCAGCCAAATACCGGCCCGACAGCGACTGGACCGGAGTGACGGATCCCAGATTCTATCTGCTGACTGAAATGGACTCCAACGAGTACGATAACCAGGTGAGAATGGCCCGCGCAATTTTTCCCAACGATAAAAATGGATGTTCGTAAACATTTTAATACGGTTTAACGATTTGTGGATTCCAATTTTTCCGAAACGATTTCGAATAAAGAGTCAATGTTTTGATTGGAATGATAGATCACGTAAACGCGCCTAGCATATAAAGTGCAATATTCTCTCCAATATGATTACGGCGGATACGACTGAAGTTCGCGAAACGACCCAAAGATTGTTGACGCAAAAATTGTAAATATTTACGTATAGTTTTGTTTACTTTATTATCGTAAGTGAACATAAATCCAGCCTCGAAATGTCCCATAAAATATTTAAACCAATATTGCAACGACAGTATTCTTTGCTGGGTACCTCTAATTAATAATCCAATTAAATTTTAAATGTGTAAAAGATCAGAAATATTAGTTTGTGAATTCATACTATAAGTGATTTTTAAGGAAGCTGTAAGTACTATTCCTTTATAATAAAATTCCACATTATCTTACAGCATGCAAACAAATACAGCATGTTAATGCACACACACTAATATTTCTTATCACTACACTTCAGACACACAGAAAACAAATTAATAGCAATTATGGATCATTCGCAAACTTCGTAGAGTAATAAAAAAATCTTTCAAAATCCACATTTAGAATTGTAAGTTAGTAAATGTGATCAATCAAGTAGAGCTTATCGAGCTTGCGAAACCAACAAGATTATCAACAGTCCTTCAAAAGGTTAGGTAGGACTTAATTTGGCTCTTCCTGAGCCAATTTGGCCAATTTATTCAGCTCTTTTTTATTACTCTACGTTCGTTGCTAATGGCTGTATTGCTTTGGGAATTGATTCGTACGTAAGTGACCAGGATTTTGAATTTGTTTGCAGGAAAAAGACAAGAAGATCAGAGGGAAGCGCTACAATTTCGACGTCAATCCGCCGCGACAGACCAGATACTATAATTTCTACGACGACGCCCCGTCTCTGTCCATTAACGCTCCCATTCAGACGCTGAGAAAAGCCTACGCCATTTCGAAGATTCAGGCGCGGCTCAACAAGAACAGGAAATTTTTAGACAACTTGACCGATTCCCAATAAATTTAGCAGAGGCCGGGTCTAAGTAACAGAAAAGAACAAAAACTATAACTAAATATTCAATAGATTGTTTTGTTAAATCGACACTAGAAAAATTTGCAGATCGTCTCCTATAAGCGTTTTAAGGCATTTTAATATTATTTTAACTCTTTCTGTTTCTACGAGGATTCGATTCTTCTACGATGTTCCTACTTGTGTTGTTTTCTTCTGGATATTTTTAACGAGTGCACTCGTCAAAAATCTACACAATACATCCAGATGCAATATTTATGATACGATACTCAGCGTCAGCATACATGCAATTAGCTATTCAGAAAATTATTTCCATAGCGCAATTATCGAACAATGACGCCATTCTGATGCAATTGTTTTCATCTTGCTTGTACATTTTTCCAGCAACAGTAAATAAATTAGGGACTGTAATTTTGTAATAGCCTGCTTACAATAATTCCTTAAGAATTATGCTAAACTTTAAAAAATCTTCATAATTATAAAAAATTATAAAAACTACACCTTTTGCTATGCGAAAAAAATGTTGCTGGTAAATTCACTATGAAGATTCTAGTCATATTTATTTTATTTATTCGAAACGTCGTTATGTACATGATAGGAATGATTTCGTGTTTCAATCAGTATTATTAAAATAGTCGATTACCTCATTCGATTTGTAGATTTTTTAGTTAAGTATTAATAGAGAAAAGCCTAGTTATTTTGTAATTACTAACTTATTGAATTCATTGTGAATAATACTATTTTGTATGCCAGTTTTGTTTGAAATGTATACGTTGGTTGCTCTAATAAATAAATAAAGATAAAGCAATGCCCATATTTTTTATCATTGCACCCTTCATAAAGCTCATTCTACCTTTAAGCACCCAATCCTATTAAATCCTATTAAAAATTTCCAAGTTTCTAACATTATGTCTTGGTCTCCAATATGCTGCTCCTCTTTAACTCAGTCTTAGGGATAATTTTTCTGTGAATGGGTCTGGAATATCTTCTTCCAAATTTGCCTTTCTTCCCAGTACTGTAAATTCTAAGGCTACTGATCCAGGATTCGTTCCAGGCACCAGTTTAAGTTCCAGCCCATGTATCAGTTCAGAATTCAATCCAGGTACCAGTCCAGCTCTGATTCAAGTTCCTATCCAGGTTTCAGTCCATTTCTTACTCTATCCTTGGTCTTTGAACGCTGAGCGTTGAATTGAACAGTTTATTATTTTTTTAGGAAAATCCGGAGATAAGAATTAAACGGGCGGGTGGGAGCCGCATAGGTGAAGCCGGAGGGTCCCTGTCGATTGTCAACTCACTGGACGTCTTGCGCAACAGATTGTTGCTGGAGATAGCGCGAAAAAAGGCGAAAGAAGGAGCAACGCGCAACAGACAGATGCTGATGAATCTGGGCAAACGAGGATTTTACCCGGGAGTTCGAGGATATTACAACGAAGTATAAAGAGATATATAAATTTATTGTAGGATTATATATATTTTTAAAAGATCAGTAGGGAGCTACGTAGCTGTTGTTTTGTTGTGAATCTGTTTCTTAAAAAAATAAATGTATGTTTTCGTATCAACAATTCTATTTTTATTTAAAGTTAAATTGTAAAGATTTTAAGCATGACAAATGTAGCACATTAACCATTAAAAAATGTAATTGACGAGCATGATTATGGGTGTCTTAATGATGAGCGAGCGTTCGGGAAATGCGTGAAAGAAAACGAGGTCATTTTTAAGGTAAAATATTTTATTAGGAATTATCTTGGTAATTATAACAATGACAAAATTCTTGGTTAAATTGTAAATTGAATATTGGGATTAGCTAGAGGATATAAACAGCTTTCCTTCGAAAAATTCGCGGTCACATTTTAAAATTTTCATGATATGAATCTGGAAAAAGTCGCTTTCGAATTTTCGCTAACACGGTTTTTCCAATTTGACATACAAATCGACAACACTATCGAATTTAGTACTCTACAGGGTGAGGCGTTTTTTATAAGTTTCAATCCAACAAAGTCATTTTGTCTAATTTAACGGTTACAAATGATATATCGTATGTGGAACATTGTCAATTTCAATACAAAATTATTCTGTTCAACGTCGTTATACAAAAAAGATTGCCAATATATATTTAATAATATAGCAACAAATATATTTTCAACACATCTTTAATATCATTTAAACAATTTTCTATATTGTATAGGTATCTATGTTTACACAACGGAAACAATCCAACCCTGTAAAAGAGGAGAAAACGCTGATGTTTTAATTTTATTTTAGGTAAATATTCATTTAGTGAGTCTCGAAGAAGTGGAGTTTAATTATGTACGAATAATGATGACATTTATGAATAAATTAGCAGGTAAGTATTTAATGTTTGGTTTGTTTTAATTTAATTACCTTATTGATAAAATAAGACATTTTTTGAATAACTCCATCGTTCGAGAATACAAATATACAGAGGGTGCTTTTGAGAAATTATTTTAATTTTCCTATACTTGTACGAGTTATTATAGATCCTTGAAAAAAATTTCCCCAAATACATTTATGTTTGCAGTAACAATCCAAAAATAATAGAAAAATGTAAAATTTTTAATCACACCCCATGTATACAAAAACGAATATCCTTAAAGAGTATCAAACCTTTCGAATTCGTAATTTTTATGCATTTTAAAATGGGAGTCTAATTTCATGGGACTAAATAATTCGCGTCCCATTTCTTAAAATCGCAAGCAATTTACAAGTAAAATATTTATAAAAGTCGGTATTGGTCTCACTGGTTTTGTTTTATGATTACATTAATAACGTATCTAGGATTTAAGCTTGCTGGATATTTTTGCCGAAAATTCAAAGGTTTCAGATCATGTCGAATTTATTCAAATAAAAGGAATCAACAAATAAATAAATAATAATAAAAAATTCTAGCCAGTTCAAAAATTAGTTTGGGGTTAAAATTAATCTTTAAAAATCTTCAAAAAACGTTACAGGATCTACTTTATAATGAAATGTTAAAATGTACTCAATTTTGAAACCTACGAATTTTACATAAAATTTTCCACTATAATCTCAAAGAAGAAGTTACAATATGAGCCTATACTCAACCTTTTACTACCACTCATTAAATCGCTCTGTATATTAACAGATCTTGTATTTTAAATTGCATAAATTCGTTTGACCTGAAATCTCCTCGAGAGTACGTTACTATAAGGCAGGATATTTTCTTATTAATCGGCAAAAACTTCCAAAATTTTACTCTAGCTCGAATTCGTTTAATAGATAGCCTACCGAATCTGTCGAAGCGAAATTAAAAATATGTATTAGGAATATACTCTGGTCTGTTTGTCTATAGCAAATATCTAACTTTATAGCTAATTTATCTTTCTAAACGAAATACACCTGGGAATGGCAGTTTTTAACTTCAATGTGGTCGTTTGGAATCATTCTCTTCTCGCGTTCGCGATACTTCTACTCGTATAAAGCAGTTAATTATTCTGATTGTAAATTATTGAGTACATAATCTGCCTAGTTAAATTAAAAATCTATTGCCCACATCTCTCCAATTAAATACTTTCGAAAAGATTGATTCCAAAACGACAACATGAAATTGGATTCGTTAAAATAATAATTCGTACGCGTGCTCAATTATAAAACCAGAAATGACAGGAATATTAACAACATTGCTGGTTAATTGTATTGCGTTTGCCAGAAATTACTTTGATTTGTTGTTGCAATAAATATTGTGAAATTGTCCAGGTTCAGAGCGGTGTTGTTCCAATGATAAAAATCAATTGTCCACGCGTACGAACTTACATTCATTAGACCAAGCGAAAGTCGCTCAATAAAAAAAATATTTTTTATACTTATTTATCGAATTATTTAATGAGGACACGGTACCTTTTTTGTAAGGTACGTACAGCCGATCAGAAATCCTTCCCTTATATTTGCAATCTATTAGAAATCGGAACAGACAACGTAACAACCAACAAGAACAAGCTATGCTATTTATTTATTTAAGTATAAAATTTAGAATTTTAATTGTCGCAATTACCTTGTCCATTCACACTATATATAAAAGTATACTTTGTTTCGAATTTACGCCGACAATTTAAACCCTTGAAAGGGGTAGTGAATTAACGTCTTTGTTTCATGCATTATTTGTATCTAATAATAATGAACTAATTTACAATTATTTCCTTTATAATTCAATTGCAAATCTTGTACAGTAATCTATTTAACTGTTATGGGTGCAATATTTGACATAAAATTATTAAAACTATGTAGATTTTCGTTATATTTTCGGCGTAAGTTACTGAAATATAAGGGAAGGTTTCCCTCAAAATATTTACCCGATTTTTTTAACTATGTACAGTTCGCACTTGGTTTACCCATGGGGAATGTTGAAGCACCATAACAAATATATTTATAAACAAACGTAGTACTTTTCACACATTGAACAGTGTGCTTTTTTCGAATTTATAAATTTTAATGCAAAGTTAATCAAACTGTCTACATTAACTACTTAGGTACTTAGGTAGGTACTACTTAAAGGTATGTTAACAGTTCCTGCTGGTACCTAATATAAACTTTTAATTTCCAATTTAACTAAATTTCCAATCTAATTTTTACTAATTGACAATGTGGGAATTTTACTGATACTTTTGTGAACAAATTCCTAAGTCCTCCCCACAATTCAAAAAAAGGATAATTTAAATTCGAAAAAATTGCACACTGTCCTCATAAAAATTAACGGCATCTAAGGATAAAAATTGTACTATAATATTTGGTTAATTATGTACAAGTATATATAATTTTTATTACTACTTATTCATTTTTAGGCCAAATGGGTATCAAAGGCTTCTTAGGTGAGACAATTGTAATTATGACTGATAATAATTAAAAATCTCATTTTTAAACGTGTCGGTTTAATTTATTTCTTTTGAAATCTAAGTTTAATTTACAAGTTTATGTACAGTTTAAGCAGATATCATAGAAAAGTCCATCTTTACAATCGCTTGATTAAATAAAATTGTCTATTTTACAATGAAATTCGGGAAATGCTTAACTTTTCTACGATTTAGCTCCATATCGTTAGTTCGTCGAAAAAAATATAATTTTTATCCTTAGTCCCATAATGTATCTAAAGGTATATACATAAAATTTGGCAGTCATTAGGTGAACAATTCACTTAGATGTATTCATGTCCATTTTTTTAGTTCGTTTGCTTACAACATCGAATAAAACCGAAAATATTACTTTCCAAGAATGAAAACACCTAATTAATTAGATCAATAAAAGTAAATTCCAGTGATGAATAAGGAGCAGAAATTTGTAATTCATAAATTTACGAACGCTGTTAAAATTGAAGGAATTAATAAAATTGTTATGTAACATAATATTATCGTTAAATTAAATTCCCGATGATACGATTCAAATTCCCATTGTATTTCTAACAAATCGTACAATCAACTAGACATCGCAAGAATCCCTAAATTCATTCTCGGAATAATTAAATTCAAAAGTAATATTTCCGCGTTTTTTTCTGTAATTTGCACCGATTGGGGAAACACTGTAACGAGGTCCGTTCCAATTAAAAATTCACTAATATCGTTTGTAAGGTCCGTAGAAAATATTGCGCCGCCGTTACACAAAGTATTGCACGAAGCTCTGCAAAACTTGGTAAGGCAGCGGATTTTGTTGTTAAATAATACTCTCTCGGTTGCGTTCGTTTTCTTCCTCTGCCAGGCTGCTTGCTGACCTAAAAATTAATTCACCTTTAATTAAGATTTTCCAGCCATTTACTTAGTATACAGCAGTTGTGGGAAGATAATTTTATTGCAATTGAATATAACACGGTACAAAAAAAAGCATGTTGGAGCAGCTATATAAACCAAAATTAATGGTTAAAGTGACCCGAACACAAACAACATTTATCTGGAGATTAATGGAGTGCATAACGCCAGTATTCTTCAAACGCTGGTATACCGTTTTTACCTTGATCCGCATATTTGCATTTCGATTTCCGCCAATCGGTTTTCAATCTCCCATTGTTGCTGGCTCAATTTGACGCTCATCGCCGCATTTTCGGATTCCACGGTCTGCAAGCGCTCCCTCAATCGCTTTATTTCCAGCTCGAGGACGTCGTGCGAGCCCAGCCCGGGGCTGGTGGCCCCCGAGGCCGACACCAATTGAGTCATGCTGTCGCAATGCAACGCACCTGGAATCGATCAGAAACGCTCATGAGCCGGGTGACAAACGGCCGGGATCAATAGTGGAATCGCGCGAGATTTACCGGATCTTTGGTGGGAGCCCAGGACGTGGTGGCTCCTGGCGCTGCGGCCGCTGCTGGTCGAGATGCCCCCCGGCGAGTCGGGCGTTTGGATCCTAGAGGGTGAGCTGATGAGCGATCTCTGGTAAGCCGGGGTGAAGGCGGGTATGGATGGAGGCAGCCACATGTCCTCTAAAGCTACTTTGCCTCTGGACTCCACTAGTCCCGGAGTTGATTGGCTACGACCCATCGCGGCTGAAGCAACAGCAAGGAATCAACATTTGTGGTGAATTAATAGTAAATTGTACCTTTTTCCAAGGGAGCTCGTTTGTATTTTTCCAATCGTTTTACAGCTATGGCTTCCAGGCGAACTCTAGCAGCGGGATACTCCTTCAGGACGTCCCACATGTCCTTTTTGCTCAGGACGAAGAGGTCGCTGTATCCGACAGATCGGACGCTAGCGGTCCTTCTGTTACCTAAAAAGTTAGTCAAAGACAACTGTAATTAAATGCAATCGCAACGAAATAACCTTGTGAAATAGAAGAGAAAATTGTACTGTTCAACACTATTTTTTTCTCTATATTATTTTAGTAAGTACTGGTAATATTAATAGGTTTTAGTAGCAGCGTGTGATGAAGAGTACATTAAAACAAAGAGCCGGCTATTAAGAAAGCCATTAGCGTATATCAATTCACTAAATGGACGGGAAATTTAAAGTCGTGTTCAACGCTACATTATTTTGCGGTCGTATCCAAACAAGAAAAATAGGGTAAAATTTGAATGCATGCCAATAGATTGGGTGGAAATAGGGCGAACGTACATAGATTTTTATAGGTGGAATTTCTATCGGATGTAATGAATATTTAGCTGTTTTAACGAGTTTTTCTGTATCGAAAATTCGTATAAATAAGCTGGTAATTTCGAGTATAAATAGACTTGTCGGTTGTGCTAAAACTGGCTTTTTTATATTGTGATTTGCATTTTGATGACATTCGAATTTGCAAATAATGCGGGAAATCCCAGCCGAGATGCAGAAATCCCGTCGCAGCATATTCTATCTTTTATGCAATTATTATCCGGATTCCTTTCACATTTTTCATCACACTCACTGAAAGTATATAGAAAGCAATTACGCCCGCACGTTGAGAAAACTGCTATTTCCCAACCAACGACATGAATTCATTGTTAAATAAATTCACTACTTCCTCGTAATTAATTAACGGACACGTACTAATTTTCTATAAATTCAAATTCAAATGGTTATCCACCTCGGTAAAGTGCCCGGCACTGATGGCTGTTGGAGAGCTTTTCCATTTTCTGCTTACGTCCATACGGTCGATTCGGCCAAGAGATATGCATTCAATCTTGCGGGAATACCGTGCTTATGGACGAGGAACAAGCAAGTTAAATTGAACCGAAGGTAAAGTGTTTCCAAAGTCTATTGAATGCGATGGGAAATTGCATATGAATAAAATCGAAAGGTCAAACTTGTAAGTTAGTTAATACAAAGAAACTGCAAATTTATGAATACCAGCGATGAAAATTATATTGTTTAAAAACCAAAAACTCTATTTTTCTCTAATTAAAAGACTAATGCACGGGATTAAATAATTAATATGCGGATTCGTGTTTGAATTGAAATAAGCAAACGTTATTTATTCCGCGCTGCTAATTTATCGATTTAAAATTTAGGGCTTAATTTTAATTATCGAATTTTCGGGGTGACGTTGTGATGCATTTCATCGGCGCGAAAATTAATACCATACATCTCCGCGAAATTGAAATGTCGCGTTTTGTTTATACAAATGTGATTGTTCTATAAATATCTTTAATAGGAATATGGAAGCTCGGAAAATCGGAATTTAGTGGCGTTTGTATAGCTGCTAGAAAAGTCTAGTTAATTCTTCGAAATTATTTGCTAATGTTAATTGTGGGTTAATATAAAAAAGCATGCTTCAGAGAATAGGAAAATCTATAAGCAAACATTTAAAAGTTAATTTAATTTAAGGGTAGGTAAGAAATGTATATAAAAAGGAAGAAGAATTTTATATGAACGTTTAAAATTATCTTTTAATTTATGTATTTTATTAACGGCTCGTTTCCTGTTAATTTAGAAAACTCACAGAATAACATTTAATTTCTAATAAATATTTGTGGAAGCAACAGAACTCCGCTGCATTTTATATTATTTTGTGAGTTAATTTTTATTTACATACTTAATTAAAGTAGCAGAGGGTTGGACAAATAAAAGCCAGGCAGGGGTGTCTTCGTAACAGAAACATATATACCTACTGAACAGAGCATGCATAGGTATTTCGTAAAGGAGATAATTATTATAAAAATGAAAACCCAATCATGATTGGGCCTGCCTGCTGATATTTACCAAGGTGTTTACCTGCCGTGCCCATATTCAAAATCGAAATCTCCCCGAAGTAGCTGCCCGCCTTCAAAGTTGCCAGCACGGTCCTGCCGTTATCAGCCACCACCTGCAATCGGCCTCTGTTCACTATGTACATTTCTTTGCCGACTTCACCTGAAAACCAAACTGCATTAGCCATTAAAAAACGCAGGCGATACGGCTCTGCGCGACCGTAATCAAACCGTAAACCGTTCGGCGAAGTCGATCCGCTTCTGCCGCATTAAAAAGTAAATAATTCCTTTTGAAGCGTCCTTCATCAAGAAAACGCCCGATAAATTTTCATTGGAAAAACAAATCGACCGAATATATCAGCCCGAAGACGGGGAGCGCCGCTCTCGGGCGGCGCTTTAATAAAACGTTTTTCGGCTAAAATCGTTTCGAAGTTCTCCGGGGTAAATAACGTAAGACAACAATGACTGCGAGACGCATTCACCCCATTTTCCGGATTTTTAAAGCGGTCGAATAAGCAGGAACGCTCCTATCACGAGCTCGGTTTAATGGCGTTTTGAGAACGTTATTTTAGGAATAACGTTACGGTATTTTACGTACATTAAACGGCAAAAATGTACACAATTCTATGGAGCAGAACTTTACCTTTCCTGCAGATTTATTCAACAACGAACTGCTGCAATTTTTGATATGTTTTAAGCATTAAAATAAAGTGAAACTTCTTACAATATCGTTTTAAAAACGTTATATTAGGAATAACGTTACGTTATTTTACGTACATTAAACGTCAAAAATGTACATAATTCTATGGAGCAGGACTTTACCTTTCCTGCAGATTTATTCAACAACGAAACGCTGCAATTTTTGATATGTTTTGAGCATTAAAATAAACTGGAACATTCTTATAATATCGTTTTAAGAACGTTATTTTAGGAATAACGTAACGTTATTTTACGTACATTAAACGTCAAAAATGTACATAATTTTATGGAGCAGGACTTTACCTTTCCTGCAGATTTATTCAACAACGAACTGCTGCAATTTTTGATATGTTTTGAGCATTAAAATAAACTGGAACATTCTTATAATATCGTTTTAAGAACGTTATTTTAGGAATAACGTAACGTTATTTTACGTACATTAAACGTCAAAAATGTACATAATTCTATGGAGCAGGACTTTACCTTTCCTGCAGATTTATTCAACAACGAACTGCTGCAATTTTTGATATGTTTTGAGCATTAAAATAAACTGGAACATTCTTATAATATCGTTTTAAGAACGTTATTTTAGGAATAACGTAACGTTATTTTACGTACATTAAACGTCAAAAATGTACATAATTCTATGGAGCAGGACTTTACCTTTCTTGCAGATTTATTCAACAACGAACTGCTGCAATTTTTGATATGTTTTGAGCATTAAAATAAACTGGAACATTCTTACAATATCGTTTTAAGAACGTTATTTTTACGTCCATTAATCTTTTTTAAGTAAAAAATGTACAGAAATCCATGGAGAAGAACTTTACATTTCCTGCGGATTTAATCAACAACGTAAGTAGTACCTATAGGAGTATATACATACTCCTGCTATTTTTGATTTTAAGCATTACTAAGCTGAATAAGTTCCTTATAAAAGCGTTTTAAGAACGTTATTTTGGGTCAAAAATGTACATAATTCCACCCAGCAGGACTCTTTACCTTTCCTGCAGATGTAATCGCCGGGCGAGAACAGGACCGGCCTCAGCCTAAGCACCAATTCGCACAGGAATCCAGCCTCAGTGTTCTGAAATATCTCGACGCGCTTCAGCGTGTCCAAGTGGACGTTGATGGCTATTTCGGCCTTGAGCTTGTCTGGAAGACAGGAGACGGCTCGCTCTTCGTCGGAGCACTTCTGGGTCAACCACAGGTAGTCGAACCATTTGATCACTTTCACTTGGAGGTGGTTGGGCACTCGCCGCATGCGCATGTAGGTCTTCACGCCGTCCAGTTTCGCTAAAACAAAATAAATAACAGTTATTAAAATCAAGTTCGCATTGTCGATGCAAAAATCTAGGGTTTTCGGTACTACCAACCTTTGGTATGACATATTAATATTTTGACGTAAACTGTCTTGCGCAGTGCGCTGAAAACCGACCAAAAAGGTACATTTATTATATCAACATGTACAGCAATAACTCCGTCAAACCAAATAGTAGATTCACCTGTAGGTAATTTAAACGTTCCGTTTGATGCGATTCGGTTATTATTTACATGAAATATACGAAATAAACCGTGTTATTTATCTCTCGAAAGCGAACGTATATTCAGTTCAACGGTCCAATGGCTGTTCATTACAGCGTGAATTTGTTACGTAAATTAACAATTTTCAAATCGGCTAACTAATTGCATACGTTTTTGTATTTTAATAACGAATAAAATAGCTTGGGATTATACTATGGACTATTGTACTATGAAATGTATGGTACAAAAAACTCAATATACTGAGTGTATTCGATTAGAATCTACTTAAAGAAGGGACGCATAAAGATAGGATTTGCTAAAGATTCCTTTTTATAGCAAACAAAAGTGCTAATAAATTGGTATATCCTAAATAATTATAGATATTAATTGAAATGTAAACAAATTAGCAACAATTAATAACCCGTACAATAAATAGATATTATTCATAAATATCCGGCCGGATAATTTTATCTGTTTAATTCCTTTCATCGATTTGGCCGCTATATTAAGCTCGTTTACCTTATTAATTACGATGCTGCATATGTATAAATTTGATGGAAATGGAATCGAATTCGAATTTATTTCGTTTAAAATATGTATATACGGGCCGAATGCTCCGGAGAGATACCGGCTCGCTCGATTCCCCGGATCACAACGGCCGAAAGCGCCCGCATGATTTATTCATCTATCGTTCCCTAAATGGAGATTTTCGAAATAATTGACAATATTTTGAAAAGTGTTGTCGATATTTCGATTGGGCGCTGAAAGGCATGCCGGCCAATGTTAATGCGAATTATTATGTATTTCCATAAATTATAACAGAATGCAAAAATGCGAATATGCAAATATACTATAGGTACGCATACAGGGTGATCATTTAAATAGAAATATCTGGAGTGTTAAGAATATTATGACAAAAAAACTGTAACATCTTGTAGCTCAAAAACTATGAGATTTAGGACATATATTGATATTAACATTTCTTCTTAAAATTACCCAATGATTCACACCCTTAA